>OY998175.1:22791355-24064688 GCA_963921935.1 Galeruca laticollis
CGTATTCTATGTTTGTATTTTTAGTAGTTAACGTTAATATCACATTTTAAAAAGATATATGATTAAATTAAAACAGTTACATTATTATTAGAGAAACTAAATTTTTTACAAATATTACCTATTATTAAAAAATTATTCTAACAGCACTTAAAATTCTTATTATATAATTTATCTGTTAAAACAAACTCCTATTTTATAATGTACACATTAAAAGAATAAAATAGGTATTTTAATGAAGTTCATTATGATACTACTTTTTGCATAAATGATTTAAAACAAATGTCACATTTAAATATATTTTCTTCTGCATGAGTGCACAAATGTGAATTCAAGTAACTACTGCTTGTAAACGACTTCAAACAAATGTCACGTTTGAATGGCTTTTCTTCAGTGTGACTAATCAATGTGCATTTAAATTACTTTTCAGTGTAAATGTGCTCAAACAATATCACATTTGAATGGCTTTTTTCCTGTATGAATGAGCAAATGAATCTTTAAAACTCCTTTTCGTGTAAATGATTTCAAACAAATGTCACATTTGTATGGCTTGTCTCCTGTATGAATACGCAAATGACTGTTTAAATGTCCTTTTCGCGTAAATGGTTTTAAACAAATGTCACATTTGAACATATTTTCTCCTGTATGAGTAAGCAAATGTGAATTCAAGTAATTACTGCTTGTAAACGACTTCAAACAAATGTCACATTTGAATGGCTTTTCTCCAGTGTGACTAAGCAAATGTGTATTTAACTGACTATTCCGTATAAAAGTTTTCAAACAAATGGGACATTTAAATGGTTTTTCTTCTGTATGAACGAGCAAATGATTCTTTAAAACTCCTTTTCGCGTAAATGATTTCAAACAAATGTCACATTTGTATGACTTTTCTCCCGTATGAGTACGCAAATGACTCTTTAAAACCCCTTTTCGCGAAAATGATTTCAAACAAATGTCACATTTGAATATATTTTCTCCTGTATGAGTACGCAAATGTGAATTCAAGTAACTACTGCTTGTAAACGACTTCAAACAAATGTCACATTTGAAAGGCTTTTCTCCGGTGTGACTAAGCAAATGTGTATTTAACTGACTTTTCCGTGAAAAAGTTTTCAAACAAATGTGACATTTGAATGGTTTTTCTTCTGTATGACTGAGCAAATGAATATTTAAAACTCCTTTTCGCGTAAATGATTTCATACAAATGTCACATTTGTATGGCTTTTCTCCTGTATGAGTATGCAAATGTCTCCTTAAAACTATTTTTCGCATAAATGTTTTAAAACAAATGTCACATTTGAATATCTTTTCTCCTGTATGAGTACGCAAATGTGAATTCAAGTAACTACTGCTTGCAAACGACGTCAAACAAATGTTACATTTGAATGGCTTTTCTCCAGTGTGACTAAGCAAATGTGTATTTAAATTACTTTTCCGTGTAAAAGTTTTCAAACAAATGTGACATTTGAATGGCGCTTCTCCTGTATGAATGAGCAAATGACTCTTCAAAACTTCTTTTCGCGTAAATGATTTCAAACAAATGTCACATTTGTATAGTTTTTCTCCTGTATGAATACGCAAATGACTGTTCAAATGTCCTTTTCGCGTAAATGATTTAAAACAAATGTCACATTTGAATATATTTTCTCCTGTATGAGTACGCAAATGTGAATTCAAGTAACTACTGCTTGTAAACGACTTCAAACAAATATCACATTTGAATGGCTTATCTCCAGTGTGACTAAGCAAATGTGCATTTAAATTATGTTTCTGTGCAAAAGTATTCAAACAAATGTGACATTTAAATGGCTTTTCTCCTGCATGAATGAGCAAATGAGTCTTTAAAACTCCTTTTTGCGTAAATGATTTCAAACAAATATCACATTTGAATGGCTTCTCTCCTGTGTGAATACGCAAATGACTGTTTAAATCTCCTTTTCGCGTAAATGATTTAAAACAAATGTCACATTTGAATATATTTTCTCCTGTATGAATACGCAAATGTGAATTCAAATAACTACTGCTTGTAAACGACTTCAAACAAGTATCACATTTGTATGGCTTTTCTCCTGTATGACTATGCATATGTGTATTCAAACTCATTTTATGTTTAAAAGTTTTCAAACAAGTGTCACATTTGAATGGCTTTCCTTCAGTGTGAGTGCGCAAATGTGTATTTGAATTAGTTCTATGTGAAAAAGTTTTTAAGCCAATGTCACACTTGAATGGTTTCTCTCCTGCGTGCCCAAATAAATGTCTGTTCAAGTCACTTCTCTTCAATTTCTGATCTTCATCTATACTCAATTTAAAACTATCAACGAATCCAATATCTTGCAATTCTGCTTTCAAATCATGTTTAACTATTTCAATTTCATTTTTTACATCTTCATCGAGATTTCTGAACATTGTGAGATCAGTTGCTCGTCTTTTTCTGCATCTTATATTTTTCTGGTGATATATAGTCTTATATAGTAATATATTCTGTTTCATACAATGATTTGTAGAAAAGTGGAAAAAGAATTCTATTTGTTTTGTGTATAAATTTCCACAAAACCTACAGATTATAATCCCAGCAATAGTATTTGGGTTAAGATGTTTTCCATTTTGTAGCAGTCCTGCAAAGAAAAAAAACGGATTTTTTGAGATTTCAAATTTTTAAGTATAAAAAGTCTAAAAATTCTGAGAACTTCAGTTCCAAATGGGTGATAACAATAGGTGTTATAGTGAGAAAGTATTTTGAAAGTACATTAAACAATTAAAATACAAAATATGTGGTTACAAAACAGTAGCTTATATGTCAGTTTTTTACAATATTGAGATTTTCATGCTCATGTGTCTGTAAAGATGTAGGGCTTGCTAAAACTGACTCTCCTTAGTCCGGGAAAGTAAGGTCGAAAAATCTGTTAACTATCAAAACTTTCCCATAACTGATTTTTCATTTTTAAATGAAAATATATTGACCCAGCATCACTCTCCTAGATTCTCTAATAATTTCCACTGGAGCTTGCGACGCAGCTTGCAAGCACAGCTCAGACCACCTAAAATTCAAGTGATTTATGCTCGTGTCATTCCTGGATGTGTTCTTACAAAAAATCGTAGAGATTAAAATTGAAGCAAATCTTATGCACTTGAAGGTGACGTAAATAGTTTTTTAAAAAAAAAATTTCCGATCTTAAATCTTCCAAAAATTGAAAAAATTTACAAAAATTATACTTTTGGTTGGTAATTATAAATAAAATATTAATATCGAGGTCAAAACATAGAGGGCAAACTTCTAAAAATTCACATTTTTTCAGATTTGGAAAATTCAAAATGGCGGCTGCGCAAATTGGAAAAATTTTTTTTTTCAATCGCGTCTAAATTTATGAACATAAACGATATTGAGAAACGGTTTGTTGCAATCGACAGAGTGAAAGTTATATTTTTATAAATAACAAACAAAATTTTTTTTCATAATTTTTTAGAACATTTACCGAAAATAAAAATTTTTACATCTAGTTTTTTCTCATTTTGGCGTTGAAAAATTTCTTAAAAATATCTTTTTACGTTATAAATATGTTTGTTTTTGAAAGACGAGTATTTTGAAAAAAAAAATTTTCAGATGCGACTTTTACAAGCTGAGATAAACAAATTCAAAATCTGCTAGATACTGTCATAATATTAATTGAAATTTTCAAATTTTGATCACTTCGCTAGGTTGTTGAATCCCAACTCAACTTAAACACAATTTTTCATTTTTCTACCGTTAATTGGTCCATTCAAAAGAGAACAGTAATCCTAGCTCGCTCGGCCAAACGGTTCGGCGGCAGCTGCTTGGCGTTCTGGTAAGGGGTCCGCGCTCATTCTCTTCGAACGCCCAAAAGACCCTTACTAACATGACTGACGACGTACTTGTACCCCACGAATTATTGAACATTATTTCGTGTTCTTGTACCACAGGGTGCTCTACTACCAGGTGTGGTTCTAAAAAAGTTGGCATACATTGTACGATATCATGTAAAAATTGTGAAGGCAAAAACTGTTGTAACATCGAAATTGTAAGTACGGTATTTGACAATGACGAGGATGATAATGAATCTCTGAGTGATGAGCTAAATTTTGATATGACTCAATTAGTTGATTGTGACCTTGCAATTGATAGTAGCAATAATATCGATGAGGATTTGTTTGCTAATGATAATGACGAGGAAAATTGTACAGAGCCATTTCCTCAGAGACCAGGAAGGGCGAGAATTTGTAGAAAATAGATGTAAATTTGTAAATAAATATTATTCTTAGTATCTACGTTTCGAATTATGTATAATATATATATAATAAATGTATTATAGTTATAAATTATAAATATCATTGTACCTTATTTCTAGCAATATGTAATGGTTGATAATAATCATACTATTAGCAAACCACAAATGCAAAATTTTTACAAAGAAAACCAAAATAAAAGCTTGAGCTTCGTTCAACTGCGAACGAGCGCTGACCCCCCCCCCCCAACGCCAAGCAGCTGCCGCCGCACCGTTTGGCCGAGCTAGGATTAATATTCTCTTTTGAATGGACCAATTGACGGTAGAAAAATGAAAATTTGTGTTAAAGTTGAGTTGGGATTCGACAACCTAGCGAAGTGATCAAAATTTGAAAATTTCAATCAATATTATCAGACAATCTAACAGACTTTGAATTTGTTTATCTGAACTTGTAAAAGTCGCATCTAAAAATTTTTTTTTAATACTTGTCTTTCAAAGACACACATATTTATAACGTGAAAACATATTTTAAACCAATTTTTCAACGCCAAAATGAGAAAAAACTAGATGGAGAAATTTTTATTTTCAGTAAATGATCTAAAAAATTATGTAAAAATATTTTTAAAAATTTTGTTTATGTTATTTATGAAAATATAACTTTCACTCTTTCGATTGCAACAAACCGTTTCTCAATATCGTTAATGTTCATAAATTTAGACGCGATTGAAAAAAAAAATTTGTTTCCAATTTGCGCAGCCGCCATTTTAAATTTTCCAAATCTGAAAAAATGTAAATTTTTAGAAGTTTGCCCTCTATGTTTATCTATGTTTTGACCTCGATATTAATATTTTATTTATAATTACCAACCAAAAATATAATTTTCGTAAATTTTTTCAATTTTTGGAAAATTTAAGATCGGAAATTTTTTTTTTTGAAAAAACTATATACGTCACCTTCAAGCGCATAAGATTTGCTTCAATTTTCATCTCTACGATTTTTTTGTAAGAACACATCCAGAAATGACACGAGCATAAATCACTTTTGACTTTTATTTCCTTACTTTCCCGGACTACCTTGCGTGCAACATTTTTGCTCACAAAACAGGTGCTGGCACGCGCCGTCACTAACTGGGGATAAGCCGGCCAGCTTAGAAGGTTCTGGAAGACTTTAAAATAAGTGGCATGCTTGCATAATTAAAAAAGGGGCTTTAAATTACAACACATATTCCAAATTATTAAATAATATTTACCTAGAAATGATAACAACAGAACATGGCGCAATCAGTAGGAGCGAAGTGAAATTACCTAATAAAAACTAATTGCAAGTTACGAGAACTGAATTAAAATGGGTGACAATATAGGAATAACGTCTTTGTCATTGACCGGCAAAAGTTCAGATAATTGGAAGATGTGGAAAGCAAGATTCCAAAATTACTTAATTGCATCCGAGGTAAATAAAATGTGCACAGCTACTTCAGTGTATTGGGGAAGAAGCATTCAAAATATATTCCACTTTTAAATTTCAAGAATACAAAAAAGACAAATTACAGGTGTTGTTCAAGAAATTCGACGAACATTTTCAAGGCACACAAAACGCTTCATACGAAGGATACAAATTTTTTAGCTACAGGCAAGAGGCTGAGCAGTCAAGTGAGAATTTCATTATGGAGCTTAAAAAAGGCATCTAGGTATAAACTCGATAATTTAACAGATAGTCTAATAATTACCATGATTATTTGTGGTAAGAAATAATTATGTTAGAGAAAGACTATTACAAGTGGACTGGCCCGGGAAAAAGCAATTGACATTTGCTATGTAAATGAAACATCAAAATTACTTAGCGAGGTTATGAGTGCAGGTACAAGTAGTAGTACTTTTTCAACAACGGTGGATGTATTAAATAAGAAATTTCATGAAGGATAAAATTACAAACCCAAGAGTATGCTAGATTCAAATGCAAGTGAGAGATTAATTAAAAACTGTCAAAAGTGTGGTGGTAAGGAACATAAAATAAATAAATGTGCTGCATATGGAAGGATCTGTAATAACTGTAATGCAGCAAATCATATTGCTTCCGTCTCTTATAGAAGGAAAAAAAGGAAAGTTATAAATAACATTGAACAAAGTTCTGAAGAAGTAAATTCAATAAATTCTGACAACTTCATGTGTGTAGGTACAATTTCGTAGATGAGTAGTGCTGTCAATAAAAATGAGCAGTTATTTGATTTAGAAATAAATAAAAAAATAATTAAATTAAAAATTGATACTAGAGCCATGGTAAATGTTTTAGCTTGGAATGTTTTTAAATTCATACAATCATCTAATAATAAAATCGCTAAAACGAATACAAAATTGCAATCCTATACTGGAAATAATTTAAAATTTACAGGTAAGGTTTGTTTAGCATGTGTAAGAAATGGAAAAATGCATAATTTAGAGTTTTATATTGTAAATTTAAATTCACAAGCCATTCTAGTTTTGCAGTCACATGTTGACTTAGGACTAATTGCAAAAGTAGAATCTGTTGATTCAAATGTTTTAGATTACATTGAACTGGTTAAAAAATACAAAGATCTTTTTGAGGGGGTAGGTTGCATTAAAGATACTTGCCATATAGAGGTAGATGACAATGGTCCAGTGGTTCATCCCACTAGAAAAGTTGCTATTCCTTTGTTAGATAGTCTTAAAGAGAGTCTTGAAGGTTTAGAAAAAGATAAAATAATTGAGAAAGTTCACAATGGGTAAATCCACTAGTTTTTGTTAGAAAATCAGATAATAAATTACAAATTACGAATTTATCTTGACCCTATTGATTTAAATAATGCAAGAACATTGTCAAATACCTACTTTAGATCAAATTACTAGCAAGTTATCAAATGCAAAACTTTTCTCTACAATAGATGCTGCACAAGGATTTTACCAAATCTCATTAGACGATGCTAGTTCAAACTTATACACATTCGGTACTCCATTTGGAAGATAAAAATTTAAAAGAATACCTTATGGGATTAAGTCAGCGGAGGTACTTCAAACTAGATTCAAGAAAATTTTCAACATAGAAGGAGCAGATACTTGTGTGGGGTTCTAATAAAGCTGAACATGATGCTTGGCTTAAACAAATTCTTAATTTGGCAAGAGAAAACAATGTAAAATTTAATTTAAATAAATGCAAATTCGGGAGAAATGAAATTAAGTACTTGGGACATAGAATTTCGGAAAATGGTTCGAGTCCAGATAATTAAAAAATTCATGGAATTGCAAATATGCCACATCCTCAAAATAAACAAGATGTGCAGAGAGCATTGCTTAGAAAATATACAGAATATATATGGCAACCCGAACATGAAAAAGCTTTTCAAAACTTGAAGAAAATGTTAATTGATAAACCAGTCTTGTAGTTTTACAATGTTAATGCTAAGACAGTTGTGTTTGTTGATGCATCAAAAAATGGTTTGGGGGCGGTTTTGTTACAAAATAAATGACCATGTGCATATGCTTCTAAAGCAATTATATTTGGATTAAATAAATTCCATGATTTCATATTTGGTAAAAGACTTATCGTTGAAACAGATCAAGTGTCCTGCGCATTTGCAACGAATGCTATTACAAACCCAGAAATTCGATTTTGAAGTTAGATATAAGGCAGGAAAAGAACTAATCATAGCAGATGCTCTTTCTAGGGCTACAATATATAAAAGTGAGTTTTAATTTCCAAATGAAGATATTTCATCACAAGTTTGTATTAGTTTCAGAAATAAATATTCCACTAACAAGTTCAATTAATTTAAAGAAAAAACCGAAAGAGATAGTGAATTACAAGCTTTAAAAAAGGTTATATTAGACGGATGGCCTAGTAATAATAAAAATTTAGACAACAAAGTTAAATAGTATTGTAAATTTAAAAGTGAATTAACAGTAATGGATGGATTAATTTTTTAAAATAATGCTATTGTAGTTCCAAAAGTTTTACAAAAAGAAATGCTTGGTAGGATACATTATAATCGTATGGGAATAACAAAATGTTTGAAATTTGCAAAAGAATCTCTTTTTTGGCCAGGCATACAAATAATTTAAATGTCCAAATATCATCAAAAGGAAGAATTATTAAAAAACAGATAAACTGTAAAATAATGGTTGCGTTCAGAAAACATACCTTATAACTCAACTGTTGAGTGAGCTCTCACTGAGCAATGAATGTTTGATGTATGTCTTCTGAACGATCATTTTTTGGAAAGATCATAGATAATCTTTATTATAGATTGTATTGTCTTTGGAATAAATATTTGAGAAATTAAAATTATGGCTAGGGCTAGAAACAATTTAGTTCTTGCATTATTAGATGATGGTGATGTAATAGATATTAACCAAAATATTATAGCCCATGTAGTAGAAAATGTACAGGAACAATTGCATGATTATAACGTGAGAAGACGTGGTATTCGAGAAAAAAAAAGAAATTATTATAAAGTAATAATTCCAGCATACAATGATTTAGTTTTTATGAGCATTTTAGGATGTCTGCAAGAGCTATAGAGGTATTTAAATGTATCTGTTCGATTGGAGAGCTTGAATTAATTATTATTATTATTCGTGAACATTTTTGGTATCTGTTATGCTGTATGTAACATTATTATATGTATAAATCGCTTCATACTCATCACTCATGTTGTAATATTTCAATTAAATCGTATATAACCCTACTAAATATAATCTTTGTTTTGTTTACTATTAATAAAGCCATAGATCTTTATATAAACATCACAATTTGCAACGTGTTGTGCTCACTGAGCGCAATTGAAAACCGTTCAGAAAAATGGCGTCCGCTCACCAAACATGTTGAGCTTCGCGCACCGATCAATGTGAGTTCACAGAACATTTACTCAACGGTTGTGCAACAGTTGTGTTTTCTGAACGCAACCAATGTAAAAAAGGGGGATGTTGGGGTAGACATGATAGCAGCGACAATCTAGAATGTGACTTGACAACATGTATGTACTTTGTGTAATGATTTGTAATAAATGAATAAACCACACTCCTAATTATTAAATAATATTTACCTAGAAGAAATGATAACAACAGAACAGTATTATTGCTTAAAATCGTTAAATAGAATCTCATTTACCAAAAATTGATCATTTCAATATGCACAGTTTACTGCATTATGTCTTGAAGAAGTCTGTATTTGAAATGAAAGCTCCCAGGGCAATATTCATCATAGGTTAATAAGATGAGACTTACAGATTTATATACTGACTGCAAAGAATTTTAACCAAAAATAGTTTGTGAAATGTGTTATGTAAAACAACTAACTACCAACAATGCTAGTAAGAAATTTATTTGGCTGTACAAATGAAGATTATTCAAGTACATTCAAAAATGCTGTTATTGTTATTTACATAGACATGATAACAATTTTCAAATGACAATTTGGTTATGTCAAAAGCATATTATATGAATATTCTGACATAAAAATGCAACATGTAAATATCCATCAATCAGAGTAACTCACCTATTGATTTAGTTCGCCTTCCAGATTTCCCTTTTAAATATTTAAATTTGTTTAGAATGTTGGGTATTTTAACCTTATGAAACATGTCACTCTCCATTTTAGCCGCAACCACAGATTCTCCAAATATTTGAACTGTGTTTAGGTTGTCGTTTATTTCTTGTTTAATAAGGTGCATACTATTAGTATTTACATTTTGAACAGCGGTCCAATGCACTTCGTCACTCAATTCTTGTCTCCCTTCTTGTTTAACATCCATATTCCAAACAAAATCATCGTGGATATCGAATTCATCCTTAACGAGGACTTTTTGGTCTGTATCCATTTTGTTTGGATTATATGAAATTATTAAGCATAAGTAATGACAGGTTTATACATTTTAAGCACAAATCACGAACTCACCCACCTTTTAAGGTAAAGTCATAATGTCATAATCACAGTCACAATCATGGAATCATGTCACAATCAATCAATCATATTAGGCACAGAACACCCCCTGCACAGATCGTATAACTACTATTCGAAGCTACTTACACACACGGCCGATCCGTGCGTTGAAGTTGAACGGATTGTTACGCTTACGTTTATTCACACAGAAAACAGTCATTCATCATTTTGTATGTATGACCAATACATAGGTATACGTATTACGTAACATTAGAGTTTTGGGATAAATTACGGGATACCTATGTGAAGATATACTACAGAAATTATTTTGTTCATGATATATAAGACGCAAGAATATACGAAGAAGTGTAGTGTATGCAGATAAGGGCATGATGTCATCACATGAGATGGTCTACCCGGACAATCACTCAACAGCTTGTTAGTATCACAAAATACGGACAATGATAGAATGAAAAGCTAGGCGTTCCCGCTGAAACCTAAAAACTTGGAATAACAGCCACCGCGCGCTGAATGCAGTTGTACTTATACTATTTTCTAGTAGAGAGTGCCCTATAAAATAAAGAAAACTTTAAATAATAGTTTGTTCTTTTCTCTATTATCGTAAAGATGGCAGTTTGAAAGAGCATTCAGCTGGGCACTAATTTGTGACGACATGAGTTACGATTTAATAGAAATAGAAGTAAAAAGGTCTGTTCCAACCAACACAAAAACCGTACAATTACGATACAAACCCAGTTGACCTGCTGATTAGTGAATATAATAAGGCTGTGTAATTTACATCAAATTTGCTGCGTTACTGAGATTGTACGGTAATAAAACGGTATTTACTTCGGTTGGAACAAAGATTCACTTAAATATATAATCATTTTTACAGCACATGTGTTTGCAGTATTTTTTAATAGTAGTTATATGATCTTGTTTGCAGTGTTAATTTATTTGAATAGACAAATTATATAGTGTTTTTTGAGATATGGATGAAAACTATAAACCCTCTACAAGAAAATGTTGTGTACCGGGTTGTGACTATCGCATGGGTAAAATGCATCGCTTTCCAAAAAATAATCCGAAAGTATATGGAATGTGGCTAGAAAATATACGTCCGCTGAATTCTGATACGTATTCCGTTGAAGAAGTATATAAAAAGTACTTGGTGTGTGAAGAACACTTTGAAAAAAGTTGTAAAGTTGCAGGTACGAAAAGGGGCCTTACTTATGACGCACTGCCAACGCTACATCTTGCCAGTAAGTATCTCATATTTGATGTAGGATGGTTAGGTTCAATGTGAGTAAGAAGCTTCCGTCCCTCCACTGTGAGCAACATGCTGACTATTGTGGCTGACCCTTAGAGCTACAATTCACTGTACATATTTTGCAAAGGTCGCAGTGGGTCAGGACAAATGTCATACTTCATTTTAAATCCATGCAGACACCTAAACCCTTTCTATAATTTTTGTAAGGTTTTTGAGTCGATAAATTTTGGCTATCAAAAGTGTGTATCATGTTATATTTTTTAGGTTGTGCATCTAAACTCCGTTCAATTGAAAATCTATATCTATTTGAAGATCTACCGGAACCTAATTTAACAGAACATAAGAGATGTTTTTAATAACCATAGATAAGTATATATAATTGGGGTATTTGCAGTGACTTAAAAAAGCACAGTAAGCATTCATAAGTTGTCAGTTTTTAAGTACATGACTTCTATAAATTAAATCTGTTTGAAGTTATCATTAACTAACCTCTTCTGTATCATTGTGCATGATTGAGAGAACGAGTAAATTACTATTACTATTACTTTTGATAATTACAATTATAGTGATTAAATACGAACTCTATTTTATAATGTAGGTTGGAACCTAAAAAAAAAATATAGTATCTGTGTATGTAAACCAGAACATATTTTGAACCAGTAAACTAGTGACATACTTTATTCATGAATGTATTTATATAAGGGGTGCTTCCATTTATTAATAATAAGCAAATAAAGAATTTACTTGGAAGTGAATTGTACACAAATCTATCTATCTATCTAATTAACACTTTTTTAGATGTACCTACTACCTCTGTTCATATGGAAGATATATATTTGGATCCTACGCCTGGATCAAGCTGGACAAAAGGTAGATATTTAAATACTATACAGAATGTTATTGGGTGTCAGGAACAAAAGTTTTCTTTTTTGTATTAATAGATTGTTAGTAAACTAGTGACATACTTTATTCATGAATGTATTTATATAAGGGGTGCTCCCATTTATTAATAATAAGCAAATAAAGAATTTACTTGGAAGTGAATTGTACACAAATCAAAAAATATTAACATCTATCTAATTAACACTTTTTTAGATGTACCTACTACCTCTGTTCATATGTCCTGGTTCAAAATATTTTTGGTTGATCACAGGAATATTGAATTTTTCTAAACAATACAGAAATAGTGCAGCCAAATTATCATTTCTATTTTGTCCGCCACAGGTGTCGAACATAATGGTAATTTCTTTACCGTGGTTATGATTAATTATGTATTGGTATATGGCTGATCCCATCTCTATTGAGCCTTTTTAGCTATGCCCTCATGTCAGCAATTACAATAAACATGGTAACTATGTTACCAGATCTTACGAATAAGTTTTGAATTGTTAAAACTCAAAATAACAAATTTTGTTTTGAAAAATTAATTTCTTCCCAACTTTTATTTTTCCTAGGCGTTTACTTGTTTACATACTTTCAATGAACTTTCTAATAAGTAGTAGTAATATAGCTTTTCTACTTCAATTTTTATTAATTTACGCAAAATTATTATAGGTAGGCTGTTGCAGCAGTATTGTCGCCTAATGTCATTTGCAAAATTTTCTCCGCCCTGTCCATGCTAATAATATAGGTAATCAATCTGAATGATTGCGGCTAATAGTAACAACTGTTTCACTAGCTCGCACAGGCTTGTTTAATGCAGCACGTGGATACAAACAATACTATGCAATACAGCATTACAATGAACGAATTGGTGGAGAAATCATAAAAACGTACATAACGTATCACTGTAGTCTCGTATATTAGTACCGTGTAAAACGAAAATAAAATTAGGAGACAACTAACGTATCATACTGATACATCAATTAGGCCCTCAATCGTACTTGTTGATAATTTCTAATTGAACGATACACTCTGTTACGTCAAATGAGATATTACTATATTACATTTTTAAAAATGTGTTTAACGTAAAAACTGATTCGTTATTTTGGCTCTCAAGAAATACAATAGAATAATTTAACGTTAAACATGAATTAGCACGTGGCATCAGCCTATTGTTCCGTTGTTCTGCTACAAAGTTTTTGATGTAATTTGAAGTAACTTAGTGCTAATAACTCATTATGGCATTTTTTCTGTTACGTCGTTGTGGTTCTTACCCCTCGATTTAAAACAGTTAATGTAATAATTCTTTTAAGATTAGGTAGAAAATAAAATATATGTATCTATAATTTTTAATGTAATTGTTGTAAATTTTTTAATGTATCTGTAATAAAAAACACAAATTTGTATTTATAAATAAACGTTTTTTTATTTCATCTACACTTAGCTTGTAAATTTATTATACATTCAAAAATAAGGCAGTTAATAACATGCATTTAATTGGATAGCAGTTTATTGCATTTTTTCTTAATTTTGATTGTATAATTGAGACCTACCTATATTTCTGTTGTACCTTGCAGGTAGTAAATTACATTGATTCAAATTCTGAAAGTTCGAACCATGTTCTGTGGTTTGAGCTTCAGAATTTAAATCTAATGTAATTTACTACCTTCGAGGTACTGGCAGTAGAATAAATATTGGCTTCTATTTGCCGCCAGATGGGGGCAGTATCGAAAAATGGAAACTGTAAATCTTTTTTTTAAGAAATCTACATCATCGACCTATTTACATATAACAGCCGCTGCAGTAATTGTCGCATTAGATTTCATACTCTACAAGAGGGCACTTTTCATTCTATCCTCTGGTCTGTTTTCTGTGGTTAGTATGATTTAGCCTACCGACTGTGGAGTGCGGGTCACGGAGGGATTATCAATCTTACATTGGCGACGAGGATACTGGTTAGAATATCTTGATTTGATAATTTGCGTATTGCACTAAATATTATTGTGTGTGCTGAATAGACATAAGGCCATATAGGTAAGTGATTATTTAATAAGAATAATGATGTAAAGATTAAATTCGTATTGCATGGAAGAGACACTTTAATGAAAGTATGCTTAAATGCGTGTGCTAAAAGATTAAATTCGTATTGCACAGACAATAGAAGCAATAGATTAAATTCGTATTGCACAGACAATAGAAGCAATAGATTAAATTCGTATTGCATGGAAGAGACACTCTAATGAGAGTATGCTTAAATGCGTGTGCTAAAAGATTAAATTCGTATTGCATGGAAAATATACTCTAATGAGAGTATGCTTAAATGCGTGTGCTAAAAGATTAAATTCGTATTGCACGTATGTATGTATATATATATATATATATATATATATATATATATATATATATATATATATATATATATATATATATATATATATATATATATATATATATATGTATATGTATATATATATATATATATATATATATATATATATATATATATATAAACTCAAATGCTTATAAGTAATTATTGAAATTCGTTATTTAATTTGTAACACGAGTATATTGGCAAAGCAATGTGTAATACATTTTTTTATCGTTGGGTGTATGCTGGCGTTGTTTATAATTGAGGAATTTAAGACAGATAGCTTTGATGACTCATCATAACAGAATAGAAATAAATACGAGGGATCCTTAAATATTTTTTTTTTCACATGGGTAGAGATTACATTGCACATATTTGGTTACATACATGTTTAAATCCATAGATAAAAATGTTTAGATATTTATAACTTATTAAGGCACTGAAAAAAAAATAATTCATTGTACTTGTAATTGTTTTGGTAATTAGTCGAGATAGTCGAAATTCACCCATAATATTGTGTGATATACCTACGCTGACATTTTTTTTAGAGAAATGGAATTATTGGCATCTGGATTATCCTCTATATCACCATTTGATTGTGAAACAGACGATTCTGCTCTGCGTAGCAAATGGGAAAGATGGAAGAGATCTCTAGAAATTTATTTCAAAGCCGCATCAATCACTGATCCAGTAAAGAAGAAAGCTATATTACTTCATAATGGGGGAACCAGCTTGCAAGAAGTATATTTCAGTTTACCTGAGACAGATATCGAAAATGAAGAAGGCAGTATAAATGCGTACGACAGGATTATTAGAAAATTAAATGAGCATTTTGCTCCAAAACAAAGTCGTATTTATGAACGTCACATTTTCCGTTCAATCCAGCAAGAACCTAATGAGAAGTTTGACAACTTTTTACTTAAACTGAGACGTCAAGCAATTAAATGTCAGTTTGCAAATATTGAAGAACATATCATAGACCAGATCGTCGAAAAATGCAATTCCGAAAAATTAAGGCGTAGAATCTTGGAAATGGACGATTCTAAAACATTAACTGATATCACTAATGCAGCAAAATCATTAGAAACAGTACAGTCGCAAATGGGCAAATATAATTCCCCTAAATCTGACAATAATTCAATAGACATAAACAGAATCAGAGAGAATACCATCACAAATAGAGATCCTAAGCCAGGACCTTCGGGATTTCATAGGATGGAATGTTTCCGCTGTGGATTTAAAGGACATTCCGCTAGAGACGTTAACTGCCCTGCCCGCAACAAAACTTGCTTACAATGTGGCAGGATTGGTCACTTCAAAATAAAATGCAAAATACTAAAAAGCACTTTTAAAAGAAATAATAGAGAGGATAATCACCAAGCTACCATATCTAAGAAAAGGAGAGTCACAGAAACTGTGAACTTACTGGATGATAGTAACTCATCAGATGAATATATTTTCCACATGGAAGAAGGCGACAAAAACAAATGCACATTAGGAGGTGTTGAAATTGACTTAGTTATAGATTCTGGAAGCAAAAGCAACATTATAAGTGAATTTACTTGGCGATTCCTGAAGGAAAAAAAGGTAAAAGTTACTAATCAAGTAAAGAAGCCAGATAAATTATTCCGATCTTACGCAAACCCAGAACCGTTGCAATTATTAGGAGCATTTGAAGCAAAAATAAGTGTGGCCTTTAATCAAGAAATAAATGCTAAGTTTTATGTCGTTAAAAATGGCCAGACAAACTTACTAGGAAGAGAAACAGCCCTCAAATTGGGTGTGCTACGAATAGGATTGAACATACTATCGATTAAGGAAGAAACATCAAAAACCCCTTTTCCAAAGATGAAAGGAATTTCTATAGATATCCCAATAGATCATAATGTCCTTCCAGTTATTCAACCCTTACGTAGAATACCAGTGCCACTCGAAGAAACGGTAGATAAGCAACTCAAGAAATTGATTCAGAGTGATATTATTGAACCAGTAGACGGACATTCAGAATGGATATCACCAATTGTTCCCATATTGAAATCGGATGGCGAAGTAAGAATCTGCGTAGACATGAGAAGAGCGAATCGCGCGATACTGCGAGAGAATCATCCATTGCCCACGATGAACTCATTTTTGCCCAAATTACGGAAAGCGCGTTTCTTCTCAAAGTTGGATGTGAAACAAGCTTTTCATCAAATCGAAATATCACCCAGATCGCGACACATCACCACCTTTATAACGCATAAAGGATTATTCAGATACAAAAGATTAATGTTTGGCATCTGCTGTGCCCCAGAGATATACCAGAAGGTGACAGAAAGGATGATAGCTCTATGTGAAGGTTGTTTCAACTTCATAGATGATTTTCTCGTATTTGGTGAAACAGAAGAAGAACACGATGTTCGGTTAAATAAACTGATAGAAACTTTGAAAAATAATAACGTGCTACTGAATGTCGACAAATGCACGTTCAAGGTGACAGAAGTGGAATTCCTTGGACACATTCTCACAAGAACTGGAATAAAACCATCTCCAAATAAAGTGGAAGCTATTAAGAGATTTAGGAAACCCGAAAACACCACAGAATTGAGAAGTTTTTTAGGATTAATAAATTATGTAGGAAACTACGTGCCGAATTTGGCCACGATCACAGAACCTCTAAGAAGAGCACTAAAAGAAACAACTAAAGAGAATAATATAGTTTGGAACAGGGAACAACAAATGTCATTCAATAAACTTAAGAAAGAACTATCCAGTGACAAATGTTTAGGATACTATTGTCCCACAGCTAAGACACAATTAATAGCAGACGCAAGTCCAGTAGGCCTAGGTGCAATATTAATACAATGCAGCTCCTCAGGTGAACCTCGAATAATTGCTTATGGAAACAAAACATTATCAGCTAACGAAAAGAAGTTTTGTCAGACTGAAAAAGAAGCTCTTGCCTTGGTTTGGGCAGTGGAACATTTCCATATTTATTTATATGGTAAGGAATTCGAGCTAATAACTGACCATAAACCGTTACAATTTATTTTCACTCCAACATCCAAACCCTGTGCAAGAGTAGAAAGGTGGGTGCTCCGTCTACAATGTTACAATTATAAAGTTATTTACAGACCTGGGAAAAGCAATATAGCCGACCCACTTTCCAGACTTTGTGCCAACTTAGAATCGGCTGCATTTGAGGAGGATGAGCACGTTAGACAGATCGTAGAAAGTTCAACGCCAGTAGCTATTTCGCTAAGTGAAATAGAACAGTTATCAAAAAAGGACAAGGAGATACTACAAGTAAGAAAAGGTCTGTATGAAAACGTCTGGTCGGACTCCGCAAAATTTTATAAAATTTTCCAAAATGAGCTATGTTTTTCGAACAACATACTGCTGAGAGGGAACCGAATAGTTATCCCGAAGTTATTACGTGAGAGAGTTTTGGAATTAGGCCACGAAGGTCACCCAGGTATTGTAAACATGAAAAGGAGATTGAGGACCAAAGTCTGGTGGCCAAAAATGGACCAAGACGCTGAAAAATTAGCAAGAACTTGTAAAGGTTGCACTCTCGTATCGGCACCAAGCGCACCCCAACCATTAAAAAGACGGGAATTTCCCATTCAACCATGGGCGGATGTAGCCATAGACTATTTAGGACCCTTACCCGAAGGAAAATACATTTTAGTGATCGTCGATTATTTTAGCCGATATATGGAAATAGAAACAACGAAGTCTATAACGGCAAATAACACCATTCTACTTCTTCGTAAAATTTGCACTAGACTCGGATATCCATATTCAATAACTGCAGATAATGGACCGCAATTTGGAAGGAGCGCAGAATTCAAAAATTTTTGCAAAGACAATAATGTTAAATTATTCACTACTGTACCCTATTGGCCGCAACAAAATGGGGAAGTCGAGCGTCAGAACAGAAGTCTCGTAAAGCGACTAAAAATCAGCAAAGCACTTGGAAAAGATTGGCAGCTGGATCTTCAAGATTATTTATTAATGTATCATAACACACCGCACCCTAGCACAGGAAAAACTCCTGCAGAATTATTTTTTGGACGAAAACTAAAAGACAAACTTCCGATGATCCCTGACTTTAACATAGAGGAAGAGGTACGAGATAAAGATAGCCTGGAGAAACAAAAAGGAAAAGATTACGCGGATAGACGGAGAAACGCTAGAGATAGCGAAATAATGGAAGGAGATACAGTTATTCTTAAACGTATGCGGAAGGAGAACAAATTAGACCCAACATTTGACTCCACACCACATACGGTTATTTCAAAAAAGGGTGGAGACGTAACAGCAACAAACAATGTTACCGGGGAAGAGGTAAGGCGAAATGTGCTCCACATGAGACGAGCTGGGAAGGAATGGAAAATATTGGAGAATGACCAATGAGAACTTTGCGCATATCAACGTACTTAGTTCACAGTTGTTATGCTGAACAAGTTTATGTTCCTCAAGAATATATTTATCTTGTGGTAATAATACCTAATTCTTAGTTATGTAAAAAAAAAAAATTTCCCATTTTTCAATTGACATGTTAAATAAATATTTCTTGGTAAAGTTTGGTGTTTCAATTCTTAAATGAAAGGAAGGGATGTAGTGTATGCAGATAAGGGCATGATGTCATCACATGAGATGGTCTACCCGGACAATCACTCAACAGCTTGTTAGTATGATTTAGCCTACCGACTGTGGAGTGCGGGTCACGGAGGGATTATCAATCTTACAAGAAGCTCTTTCTAAAGAAATAATTATCATCTATTTGCTTAAATGAAAGTTTGTTTACAATTTACACAAATGTTTGAAGTGCATATTAAAACCGGCTGTGATCTGACCAATCAGGAATCTACAGAATAACCAACTTAAATTTAAACCATTTCTCCGAGTTTACAAACAGGGATAATGTAATGTAATGTAATAAAAAAGAACTTTTATTTAAAAAATTATTAGTTTTATTGAGACATTCATTTATTTAAGAAAAACAATTACAATAATAAAACTACAAAAATAAAATGTTACCTTCAAATATGCATTTTTAATTCCAAAAAAATATAAGGGCAGTAGTTTCTGGTTATCATCACCGTCTTAATCCGAGAAGCCTCTCTTGCAAAAAAGTAATGTGAATGAATGAATGGTTATCGATAGTTAGATAATAGAGAGTTTTTAAGCCCTTCATTTTGTCACGTAAGTATGGTTATCGTTATTCTGAGAATGCCCAGTATGAAAACTTTGAGACCTTAACTTTAATAACGATAACGGACTTCGTTATTTACGGAGAAATACCGTAAGAAGGTTTTTATGCTTATGGTTATTTTTCCAATTACAACGTTGTCAAAATTGATATATTTTGGTAGACGCAATTGTGAAAACCTACTTAATTTCTTTAATGTAAAGGAAACTACTATATTACTTTATGTTTTAGAAGACAATAGTTTATAAAACAATTTTTTTTGTCAACAAAGCTGTTACATATTTTTTCTGAGAAAATCTGACAACGCTAAGAATTTATTGTGCCAAACATAAAACCTAACCTTCATTATTATTATCCATGATTAATTATTATTCAATATGTAAGGATCCTCCTAACAATAACATTTTTTAAAGCTTCTTCCATTGTTAAATTTAGAAAATATTGATGTATTTACTATTTAAATAACATGGGGTTATATTTACAATTCGTCAACTGTCATTATAATAGGCAGTTTTCGAAGGTGTCCACTTTCTGACGCTTAACATAAACATATACGTTAACTTAGCCGCTATTTGACAGATGCCCAAAAAGTGTTTTCGAATGTACGTAATGTTAACCGTTCCGTAGCCGGTAACTACCTTAACCTAAAAAACGTGTTTATTAATTAACTACTTTTTCTGTTTTGTTGACTTATTTTGGTTTCAAGTTGATTTTTTCGTTCCATTTAAAGCATAAATTGGCCAAGTAGTTGCTGAGAAGGGATACAGAAGAGTGCACTTCACTTCTATTCTATTGAAGGAAGCAAAGGTGAACAGGATGTTAAACGAGGATTTCGCAGCCCTAGAATCCTCAGAGTCTGACAGCGACTTGGAAGATGCTTTGCTATTAGAAGTCTTAAACCAGCCAAATAATGCGAACAGGGCTGAAATGTATGGAAATTTCAGTCTCAACGATCTATCGGAAGCAGAGTGTAAATTATATTTTCGTTTTGAGAAGAATATTCCCAGATTGGCACGAGCACTAGGAGTTCCAGATGAGTTCACGACTGATAGTGGACATAAAACTTCTGGTCTAGATGGACTATGCATACTTTTGAGGAGGCTAGCGTACCCAAATCGACTTAGCGATTTAGAACCTTTGTTTGGAAAATCAGGTCCAGCATTGTCAAAAATAGTTGATTATATGAGCAACCATATATATAATCATTTTGGACAAAACCTTTCAAATTTGATCGGTTCAGATTATATGCTAATGCGGTACATGCAAAAGGAGCACCAATTCCAAATTGTTGGGCATTTATTGATGGGACCACTCGAGGTATTTGTAGACCAACTGTAAATCAGGAGGCATATTACTCTGGACATAAAAGATATCATTGTGTGAAATATCAAGCACTCACTTGTCCAGATGGTATGATAGTCAACTTGAAAGGTGCTTATGAAGGGAGGAAACATGATACTGCTATTCTGAGAGAATCTCAGCTTTATAATCAATTAGAAGAAAGTGTCAGGTTTCCTAATGGAGAAAATTTTATCATTTATGGTGATCAGGCTTATGGAATTAGGGAGTTGCTTTTAACCCCATTTCCTAATCGAGCTGGTTTGACTCCAGAACAGCAGGAATTTAATGCGAGGATGAGTGAAATTAGAATTGCAGTAGAGTGCGGTTTTGGGAAGGTGATTGCAGAATTTGCATTTTTAGATTTCAAAAAAAATCAGAAATTGCTTCTGCAAGAAGTCGCCACCATGTATAGTACTGCAGTGATTCTTACCAATTGTCACACCTGTTTATATGGTAGTCAAACGGCACAGTCATTCAATATTGATCCGATAGAATTAGAAGAATATCTCCAGTGATTCTGCACTCAATATTAGGTCTATTTGTTCACTGAGAAATCATAAACTGATATGTGCAATAATTTAGAGACTTGAGAAAATTTTAGTTATTTTTGAATTTTGTTCTGTGTACTTGGTTTTTATTTTAATTATTTAAAGTTTTTTTGTTATTGAAAACAAGGTTTACTTACTGATGAAGTAATAAATATGAAAACACTTGATGTAGTTGAGTTTTTATTTATTCAATAACCAAAACTCCATATAAACTTATAATGCAAAAATAACAGTCAACAATTTATGTTTTAAACTAAAAACTTTTCATATAAACAAAGATAAAAAAAAATATTAACAATTTTAATTGTAAGCTTCAAACTAAATACTTTTCATATAATAACAAAAAAAAACAAATATTCCTACCTATAAATAAAATACATTGAAAATAAACCCTAGATGAGTTCCTACCTAAAACTGGAACATAACACACAGTAATTTTTGTCGATTTGCAAACAGGAGTGGAGTGAGACATCCATTTTGTTTGTTTTCTATGCACCAACTTTTAGCAAGAATAAAATTTTCTGAGAAATCAATAATAAAAAAGTTTCCCATATGTTGCACACTTAAATGACCACACCGTATATACATGTGTGTGCGCTACCAGTACAAAAACATCACAGATTATAAAATCACATAAATGAGACAATCTCATTTCATAGGAACATTATCTAAAACACTAAATATAAAAGAAGCATAGTAATGCTATTCTTAGTGTCCTTTACTAACTATGCATTTAGTCGATAAGCTATCGCCTAAAAATTCTGCAATAATACTGTTTCCATTATAAAAATGCAACCAGAGGGATAAAATTATGGATTTGAAGTATATTACAATGAGAGTACATAACTAAAGAAATTAGGTACCTAAGACATTGACTCATTAGTAATGTAATTTTTTTTGGAGAACTTCATTAATTAGGGCTTGTTGAGTTTTAAGTAAGTCAAGTAGAGATTGCCTTTCTTCTTTTTCCATGAGAAACTTTTCCTTTTCAAAAGCGAGTCGTTGTTTCTCCAACTCCAATTTCTCAGATTCTATTTGCTGTCTTTTTTCTTCAATTTCTAGTTCTTTCATCCTTACCTTCAATTTATCATTATTTTTTTCTTCCAAACATTTTAAAGTTGTCTTTTTCAAATTTTTTTGGGCTGTTCGGCATTTTCTTTTTCTGCTAGGGCCTGAAAAATGCAAATTACATTCACAAATGCACTACTCTGTTTGCACTAAATAAGATCAAATAATCATAGTAATCCCAATTGATTATTATAGGTAAGTGTATTTACCTTGAATATTTAATTGAGCCTCTCCCTGCTCCCTTGGAAGTTTGTCATTTGTTGGTGGGTCAGTTGGTGGATTTTCTAGTTCATCCAGATTTGCAGCACTGACACTACTATCATCTAGAAAGAATATAGTTCCTGTAAGTCTATAGTATATAAAAATAAATTATATATTGCAAAAAATATCATAAAAAACAGGGAAACCAACATTTTTATCTGTGTATTAACAAGAAAAAAAATATACATACCAAAAACATATTCAATATTAGGAGTGTGAGTGTCCTCATCAAACTGAAACTGATATGGAGAAGGCTCGTTAGATTGTACTGGATTTAATGCCTGGTTCGTGTGCGAGTGAAAAACTGTTTGGGCAAGACTCTCCCTCAGCACTTTGCCTTTCTCCGAAGACTTGTGCTCACTTTTTGTAATTTCTTTTTTTTTCAGCACACTATTAATCAGTTCCAAAACTTCTTGCAGCAGTTGGTCTAGAGCATTATATGGCTCCTCAACTCCCGATCTAAAACAATTTGAAAAAATGTTGCTACTACAATGTTAAATTTTGTATAGGTAAACTTTTAAACTATTTCATTATGAGATCATGTTGCCAATCTTTTAGTTGGTCAAAATTGTCTGTACTACAAAAAATTATTGATTTTACCACAAAACATATTTCCAATCATTTCTTACCGGGCTCTATTTTCTCTGTCTCTCTTTTCGAAATTCTTAATTATATATTGGACGTGTTCCCTCACTCCTCTTAAAGTTATGTTTTTCCCGGTTGCTTGACAAAAATTACTGTGTATAATATTCTATTTTGTAGGGTCAACATAGGGGTTATTTGCAATTATCTCCCCGAGAAGGATTTGGTCGTCTTCATCGGTAAATTGTACCCTACTCCGTTTGAAATTTATTAAAACACTAGTACCATCCATTGTAAAATAAATCAAAAATAAAATAATGGAAAAACAAATGTAACCTTCAAAAACAGCAACAAAACAAAACAAAAAGAGAAATGTCATTATGAAAGTCCCTTTCCAAAAAGAAAAGGATAGAGATAAAATCAACGGTTTTGCGCATGCGTTTCGTTACGGATATCACTATGGCTACCGTCCGTAATATAGCGGAGGGTGCCGGTAGCGTTATACATTAAATTTAAATGACATTTCAAATGTCATACTTGTCGGTTACCGGTTACCGGCTAAACAGAATACGTTATTTTTAGATGGCTTAAAAACTCCTTCTTTTCTTGTTCAATGTAATCGTTATTGTTGATAAAGTTAACCATAACTACACCCAAAATCTCCGTTAAATTTGTAGGCTTAAAAACTCTCTAGTAACACCAGTCGAAAATCGAATTTAACGAATATATCCGAAGTCAACTCGATCGACTGTGACGGAATTCTATTTTTAAATTCGATCGTGTCCCGATCTCCTTCCCATCGAGTCACTCGACTGAAAACGGAATCGGCTAGCTGAAGTTATCTCTGTCTCTGGTTAGTTGCACAAAATACGCTGTTTTCTGTGGTTAGTTGTTAGTAATATGTCAACTGTCAACATAAGAACGTTATTTTAAATTTGGAATTATTAATTTTCATTTTTGTTTGTTTACAGTGGAAACTTAAAAACAGGTAAATACGTTTATTAATAACGCTGTATTCCTAAAGTACAAATAGTATTTTGTTTTATTATTATTATTTTTGTAAGATAAAGGTTCACTCAGATCTTTATGTACAAACAAATATGTATTATTTTCCAGATTTTTTTTTTTGCAATTTTCCATTTTCTCTCAATCTTCTAACGATATTTCTAAACGGTTTTTATGTATGTAAAGTAGTACGAACTGTTTAGAAAGGAGTACTATAATTATGCCATATCCATTGAAGGTTTGGTAAAATGTAACATAAATTCAAAGCTTTGTATATTATAAATAGATAATTTTTCTTAACTACCGAACATATAAGCATTCAAAACAACATCAGTATTTATTCTATGAGAAAGTTAAAATTGATTCACTCACTTTCAGTATGTTTATAGGTACATTTTAAATTGCAGCCAAAATAGTTCTCACCAATGACTTTTGCGTAAATTCATAAAGTAAAACATAAAAACCAAATTAAATATACAATCAACTTTTAGATATGTAGGCTTAAAAATTAGAATTATCCAAAACCCAACACAGTATAAATAGTTATTCCATTTTAAAATGTACCCTTGTTATAGCAAGATGAGTAATTTCGATTTAATCCAAGCTGGCTTCAACAATGCGGATGAAACTATAAATTTTGGAACACGAAGTATTGGATGTGCAACTACAAGTTTGTTTGAAATTTGCACTTTGGGTTTATTTAAGTCCGAAGATGAATTTTTCACTGTAAGTAATTTTACATACCTACATTTTAGGATTAATTATTTTTCATTTGTTTCATTATTCTGCAATTGGAATGAGATCAAAAGTGAATTGAATTAATTACAGGTTTATCCCAATATTAGAGAAAAAAGAGCAGAGTTTTCACAATTTGTCTATATTTTTCTATGTATATTTATACAAACAGTTTTGTTGCAATGTGACATTAACATAACAATCAAATACTTATCTAAATATATCAGTGCTTTACAAATCCATTTGTTATTAGAAATGTCAGTAAAAACAAAATTCAAATTTAAAAATCAATCAATTCAATCCCCAAACACAATAATACAATGCATTTGTATTTTTTTAAGGGTATGTTATAGATATTGTCTATAGTTATTTTAAAGCTACTTAACTAATACTGTGCAAGTAGTAATCCTTGAAGGTGTATGCAGTAGGTCAGATGTTTTTGAATGAAGTATCAATTTTATGATCAATCCTATTCAACATTCATTTAAATGCCTAGTTTTGCAGATTCTGTGACCTCTGTGAAGCTGGCAGAAGCATTTCGGCAGAATCAAATAAAACCTATTACGATTTTTAGTACTCATTTTGAACTAATTTGTACCACAAAAAATAATTTTGTACATTTACCAATTAAACAAAAAAACATGGCGCTGCTAGCTTCATGTTAACCTGGAAAGCCCAAATTAATAATAATTTGAAAAAAATGAAAATTAATACAGGAAATTTAAGAACTGAATTTGTACTAATTTGTACCACAAAAAAAATAACGTCAACCCCCTCAAACAACCCCTGTTGCAATAAATTGAATGGCAAGCCCATACTTCTCCGGTCTTTTCAATATTTCTTGAAAAACGAAATATAAAAGTCGACTCCAATAAAACTGAATTTGTACCACAAAAAATATTAACGTCAACCCCCTCAAACAACCCCTGTTGTGATAAATTGAATAGCAAGCCCATACTTCTCTGATCTTTTCAATATACGAGGTCTGACAATTAAGTAATGCGACCGATTTTTTTTCTCGGCCTGTGGTAACACTGCGAATCTATAACTCAGCTACCGTAATAGCAGATCCCTACTCTCTCGATTGAGACCTTGACGACTCTCGTACGATCATTTCTTCGCCAGCTGTTCAGTGTTTTGTAACAACACGCGAGTAGTGCATGTCACGAAAATGGAAGAGAGAAATTTAGAGCAACGGTGCGCAATAAAATTTTGTGCGAAACTCGGCGAAACCGCGACAGAAACTTATGAAAAAGTACTTAAAGTGTATGGTAGTGATGCCCTAAGTCGTAGTCAGGTGTTTCGGTGGCATGCCGATTTTAAAAATGGCCGTGAGAGCGTCAAAGACGAAGCGCGGAGCGGAAGGCCAATTCAAGTGCGAACCGACACGAATGCGCAGCGCGTTCGCACCCTTATTATTCGTCAAGACCGGCGACTAACCATTCGAATGTTGGCTGACGAGTTGAATATTAACCGGGAAACAGAAAGATTTTAACCGAAGATTTCTCCATGAAAAAGCTGTGTGCGAAGATGGTACCGAAGAACCTTTCAGATGAGCAAAAAGTCCACCGATTGAACATCGCTCAAGATCTTCTCGAGCAGGTTGAAAGTGATCCAACTCTTCTCGATCGAGTTATTACTGGTGATGAAAGTTGGTTTTTTCAATATGACCCCGAAACTAAACGACAAAGCCAACAGTGGCTATCCCCTGGGGCGCCAAGGCCAAAGAAGGCGAGAATGAGCAAGTCCAAGGTGAAAACCATGTTGATTTGTTTCTTCGACAGCAAAGGGGTGGTTCACAAAGAGTTCGTACCACCTGGACAGACCGTAAATCAAGTATTCTACCGCGATGTACTCGAAAGATTACGAAAAAGGGTGCTCAGAGTGCGTCCAGAGATCGCGAAGACTTGGGTTCTGCATCACGACAATGCTCCCTGTCACACTGCGTTTAGTGTCTCTCAGTTTTTGGTGTCTAAAGGCATCGCAACGTTACCGCAACCGCCCTATTCACCGGACATGTCACCCTGCGACTTTTTCCTATTTCCCCACATGAAAACATTCGTCAAAGGTCGACATTTTGACTCCGTTGAAGATATCCAAGAATCTGTGACGAGGGTACTAGGAGAGGTGCCGCAAGAACTGTTCCAGAATTGTTACGAAAACTGGAAAACTCGCTGGAATAAGTGTATAGGTGCGGGAGGGGACTACTTTGAAGGGGATCGCATTGATGTACCTTAATTTTTAAATATACTCGATTTTTGAATATTGTCGCATTACTTAATTGTCAGACCTCGTATCTTGAAAAACGAAATAATGAAGTTGATTCTGTTAGTACTAAATTTGTACTTGAACAACCCCTGCTTTGATAAATTAAATAGCAAGCCCATTATCCTCAGATCTTTTCAAAATTTGTTGAAAATGAAATATAAAAATCGACTCCATTGAAACTGAATTTGTACCACCCTTTTGCGATAAATTGAATAGCAAGCCCATACTTCTCCTATCTTTTCAATATTTCTTGAAAAACGAAATCTTTTCTAGTACTAAATTTGTGCTAATTTGTACCACAAAGAATATTTCAAAATGTTAAAGTCAAGCCACTTAAACTACCCCTGCTTTGATAAATTGAATAGCAAGCCCATTATCCTCAGATCTTTTCATAATTTCTTGAAAAAAGAAATATAAAAGTCGACTCCATTAAAACTGAATAAGTTTTCTTTCTCTTCTGCAGGTGCATAATAAGGCGCAAATAGTTCTAGGCAGTTAGAAAATAAGAATGGCATCATACTCTGGTGTTATCACTTTTTTTGACTACTTGGCAGCTTAGTAAAGATTTAAAAACATTTTTTTGTTACACTGTAGCAAAAACCGATAGGAGTCAGTGTAGCGATTTTTTTGTTTTTCAGATGAAAGGCATCTGATGTCTGATCTGCTCCTATTGACCATTTGCTGATTGATGCCTTTATTTAATAATTCTTAATAATTTTTCCGGTGGTTGGAAACATTTTAGCATGGATTTTTTGGAGTAATTAAGCAGTGCACAAAACGTCGAAAAAGCTTATTTTAATTTTTGGTACTTCAGTCTAAACCTGTGTATAAAAAAATATTTTGTAGTACAAATTCAGTTTTAATGGAATCTACTCTTATATTTCTTTTTCAAGAAGTTATCAAAAGATCGGTGGATAGTAGGCTTGCTATACTACTTATTAAAGCAGGGGTGGTTTAAATTGTTTAACTTTAATATTTTGATATATTTTTTGTGGTACAAATTAGTACAAATTCAGTTTTAATAGAATCTACTTTAATATTTCCTTTTTCAAGAAATTCTGATAATATCGGAGGATAATGGGCTTGCTATTCAATTTATCGATCAGGGTTTGTTTGAAGGTGTTGACAAGAATATTTTTCTTGTTACATATTAGTACAAATTCAGTTTTAATAGAGTCGACTTTTATATTTCGTTTTTTAAAAAATTTTGAAAAGTTCGGAGGATAATGGGCTTGCTATTCAATTTATCAAAGCAGGGGTTGTTTATTGAAATTAACTGTTTCCACCCTTACTTCGTGGAATATACTCATATTAGTGTTTTAAATGAAACTCACGGTTTCTTGTTAATACCACAATATAATAAAAATTGTTGTAAATTCTAAAAAATTGACAATTGTTTCGATTATATTGATTTATCGAAACAATTGTCAATTTTTTAGAATTTTCAACAATTTTTATTATATTGTGGTATTAACTAGAAACCGTGAGTTTCATTTAAAACACTAATAGGGGTTGTTTAAGTGAGTTTACTTTAATATTTTGGAATATTTTTCATGGTACAAATTAGTACACATTTAGTACTAATAGAATCGACTTTGATATTTCATTACTGAGAAAATATTGCAAAGATCGGAGAAGAATGGGCTTACTATTCAATTTATCGATCAGGGGTTGTTTGAAGGGGTTGACGTTAATATTTTTTGTAGTACAAAGTCAGTTTTAATAGAGTCTACTTTTATATTTCGTTTTTTAAGAAATTTTGAAAAGTTTGGAGGATAATTAATGGGCTTGCTATTCAATTTATCAAAGCAGGGGTTGTTTAAGTGAGTTTACTTTAATATTTTGGAATATTTTTCATGGTACAAATTAGTACACATTTAGTACTAATAGAATCGACTTTAATATTTAATTATTCAGAAAATATTGCAAAGATCGGAGAAGAATAGACTTACTATTCAATTTATCGATCAGGGATTGTTTGAAGGGGTTGACGTTAATATTTTTTGTAGTGCAAAGTCAGTTTTAATAGAATCGACTTTTATATTTCGTTTTTTAAGAAATTTTGAAAAGTTCGGAGGATAATGGGCTTGCTATTCAATCTATCAAAGCAGGGGTTGCTTAACTGAGTTTACTTTAATATTTTGGAATATTTTTCGTGGTCCAAATTAGTACACATTTGGTACTAATAGAATCGACTTTAATATTTCATTATTCAGAAAATATTGGAAATATCTGAGAAGAATGGGCTTACCATTCAATATATCGATCAGGGGGGTTGTTTGAAGGGGTTGACGTTAATATTTTTCATGGTACAAATTCAGTTTTAATAGAGTCGACTTTTATATTTCGTTTTTCAAGAAATTTTGAAAAGTTCGAAGAGAAATCTTGGTTTGTTTAAAAAAAACTTCCCCCACCGCTTTATTTTGATAGATAGAACAAAACATTTTAGTCAAAAAGTGTAGGTGAATAGTCAGTAAATATGAAAATAATATCATCGATATACTTTCATTAGGCAAAATTCTATAAAAATACCATTTTTCTACTATCGTTACGGCCTCTAGCGGACGTTTGACAAACTCGAAAATAATTTCCAGCAATTTGTCTTGGCGATTTTTATCATGCATTTTTTTTTTCTAAATCTATACGACCAATATCTTATGAGATATGGCCGCTCGCTACCCTTAATTGATCACCCGCTACAAATTCAGTTCTTCAATTTCCTGTATTAATTTTTGATTTTTTTCAAATTATTCTTAATTTGGGCTTTCTAGAGTAACATGAAGTTATCAACGCCGTTTTTTTCTTTAATGGGTAAAGGTACAAAATTATTTTTTGTGGTACACATTAGTAAAAAATGAGTACTAAAAATCATAATAGGTTTGATTTGATTCTGCCGAAATGGTTCTGCCAGCTTCACAGAGGTGATTCTGTGGCTATCTTTTATAACGCTGAAAATTAGTATACTTAGTTAAAGATGATTTTTTGCTAATAAAAAAATTTGCAGATAATAAATTATACCCAACATAAAAAACAAAATACTTCCCTTTCTGCTGGAACTATTTATTGCAACCTACTTTTAATTATCTACTGATTAAAGTGAACAAGCGGGTCTATATTATGTTAATTTCATACTGAATACTTACAAATAAAGTTAGGTCTATATATTTAGAAATTTTAAAACTTTATTTAATTCTTTGATGGAAAATCACATTAGGTAGATTTTTTACTACATACTAAATTATAAGCTGTTTGCTCTTTATATTCACTAAATATTATATGGTTTAATACCTTTTAGGTACTGTATTGTTTTTTGAATTTGCTCTAGTTTTTAGATTTACATCTACAGAGATTTTGTTTATTTTTCTTTCCTCTTGAAATTCTGGACAGTCAACAAGAATGTGCTTAATGGTCAGTCTTATATCGCACTTGCTACATTTGGGGGCAGTGTTGGGTTGAATTCAAAAAAATGATATTCGAATATGAATTCTGAATAATCTAATTAAAAATGTATTTGAATACGGAGGATTCAAATAGATGTTTTAAAATGTATTTGAATACAGAGTATGTGTATTCGAATATTGATATGGTCTAGAATAATTGCATCCACTATCTACAAAATTAAATGTAAATGAGAAATACAGATTGTTTTATTACAAAAATACGATAAACTGAATAATATTTATACATGTTGCTGTTAGTATCTTAAAAAGCTGAATGTAAAAGATTAATTAGTAATTCTGTTTGCTTTCAATACAACGAACATCTGAAACAGTTCGTGACTAAGTTGCTGTCACTTACGTGAATTAATCATGCCTGTGAAAGAAAACAATCTTTCAACAGGTGCTGATGATGGTAGTATTGTGTTGTACTGCTTAAATATCATTTTCATTGCTGGGTAATCGTCCATAATAGACAATGATGTTCTTTTAACCTCAAGATATTGGAGTAAGTTGTACACTACCTGCAACCTTTTCTTTATAGTCTTTTCCTCCAATATTTTCAGTAGTATTTTTTTCATTATATACTTCAGTGTCGAATTGAAAAAATTTAATGTCTTATACATTTTCCAATTGTTTTGGGGTTTTGTCACCTTCCTGATCTTTAAACTGAAGAGCTAGTACTGCTTGAATAACAATCTGCTTGACTGTTTCAATATCAATGTTAAAATCTGACGCAATCGCCTGGGACTTAAGTTTGACATTTGGGCATGTTATATATTTCTACTAGGTGTCATGCTTGACTTAATTTTTTGTAATTTAATTCTTAAGGAAGTAATGCTAGGTATAAGATAACCAAAATATGTATTCGTTTCACCTTGTAGAAAATCTATAGTCTCTGAATATCGCACAATACTCTTGCAGTTGTTCAACTAACTGCTTCATGTTTTCTGTAGATATACTCAGTACTTGATTTATTGAATTGTGAGACGAATTCCATCGAGTTATTGTAGGATAATACGATTGAAACTGTGGAGGAACTTGAAGTAGCCTCTCAATGGTTGAATCGCACGATAATTAATTGCTACGAGGAATCTTGTCCCATCAAAACAAACACTGTCAATAGGGATGTGCCTTGGTGGAATAATGAACTTGGCAAACTAAAGGTCTTAGCACGCAAAGCGTTTAACAGAGCCAAGAGGACAGGAAACTGGGAAGACTACAAAAAGGCTCTAACTGAATATAACAAAGAACTCAGAAGGTCCAAGAGGAAAACTTTGAGGCAATTCTGCGAAGGGATTTCTAAAGTAGCGCCAGCAGTGCGCCTTCAAAAAGTCATCGCTAAGGACCACTCGAACGGTATTGGACTCCTTAAAAAGCCAAACGGAGAGTTCACCGAAACCATAGAGGAAAGCATGAGATGTTTATTAGACGCTCACTTTCCTGGTGCTGCAATTATTGAAGATAACGCAGTGGCAAATCTTGATGAAACTTTCATCAAAGCTTCTAGATCAGCAAAAAGCCTAACGGGAAAAATCTTCACCAAGAATAGAATTGAATGGGCAATTAACAGCTTCAAGCCCTACAAATCACCTGGAGAGGATGGCATCTTTCCAGCACTTCTACACCAGGGATCCGATATCTTAATTCCCCACTTATGCAAGATATTCAAGATGAACATCATCTTTGGATACATTCCAAAAGGATGGAGAGAGGTCAGGGTCTGCTTTATTCCTAAGAGTGGCAAACGTCCTCCAGAGGAACCAAAGTCATATAGACCTATAAGCCTTACCTCCTTCTTACTCAAAAGTATGGAAAAAATACTCGACACATACATAAGAAGTGAATATTTATCAAATGCACCGCTTCACGAGGAACAATTTGCCTACCAACCTGGCAAATGTACCTTAGATGCCTTATATTGTCTCGTAAGAGACCTAGAAAAGGCAATAGCTGCGAAAGAAGTATCGCTATGTATATTCGTAGATATAGAGGGAGCTTTTGATAACACCTCATATGAATCAATTAGCTCTGCTGCAACTGCAAAGGGTATCCCACCTTCCATAATCAAATGGACTCAGTCCATGCTAAATATTAGGAAAATAATCACGTACCTCGGAGACCAGTCGACTACTATAAAAGCGGTAAGAGGTTGTCCTCAAGGAGGAGTGCTATCACCTCTACTGTGGTCACTAGTGGTTGACGACCTCCTAACAAAGCTAAATAGAGAAGGATTTCGTGCTCTTGGCTATGCCGACGATTTAGTTATTGTGGTCAGAGGTAAGCATGACGGCATCATTGCCGATTGCATGCAATGTGCCTTGAACCTCATAACTACCTGGTGTTCGAAGGAAGGACTTTCAGTCAATCCTAATAAATGAACACTTGTTCCATTCACTAACAGGAGGAAGTTAAGTATACAGACTCCAAGCTTGAATGGTACAACCCTGTTTTTTTCAGAAAAGGTTAAGTACCTTGGAGTCATCCTTGATAGGAAACTTACGTGGAACTCACACCTCGCACACTTCACCTCAAAAGCAACAAGGGCTCTTTGGATGTGTCGTAGGCTCTTTGGGAAAATTTGGGGTCTAAAACCAAAAATGATCTACTGGTCATATATAACGGTTGTCAGACCTATCATCACCTATGCTGCACTTGTATGGTGGAAGAAAACAACGCAACTAAGGGCTACAATAGAGTTGCAAAAATTGCAAAGACACATGTTTAGGAGTAACGGGTGTAATGAGATCATGCCCTGGCGCGGCTTTGGAGGTAATGCTAGATCTCCCCCCTTACATTTACATGTAAGGAGGATTGCTCTGCAAAATGCCTATATGTTAACACAGGCTAAATCTCTAAAACCCGGTGATTTGACAGGACATCTCGAGATACTAAGGGTTGGATCAACCCAATCTATGATGATGCCTAGGGATATAATGCCTGCTAAACAAGATTTCAAAGTTACTCTAGATGTTATTATTAACATGTGACTTAGTTGGAAAATTTTGATTTCTTATTGGTTGATTTTGAATTGGTATAGGCCCTGTTGGAAATGAGTTCCTTGTTATAAAAGTATTATTTGGTGTGTGTGAATTAAAATTGTTCCTGTTATACGTATTGTTAGGGTTACTAAAATAAGACTGATTGTAAAAACTTGGTTTAAATTGTTGTCTTTACTGAGGCATTGGTTGTCTAGGTAAATTTCTATTTTGTGGATTTTGAAAGTAGTGCATACTATCTTCTTCCAGAACATATTGTAATGCCTCATTCAAGGTTTTAGGTTTCATGCAGCGGATTGTGGTTCCTAAAGGTTCTTTAAGACCAGATAAAAATGTTTTCAAAGCTAGGTTGTTGTATAAATCTCTTTTAAGTATCTTATTTTCTAATGATTGTTCGTGCAGATCTATATAACTACGAACAAGGTTCAAAATATTTAACACTCTGCCATAACATTGTTGGGGTCTCTCACCGTTTCCTAGTCTCATCATAACAAGGTCGCGATTAAGACAGGATTCATCTCTTTGGTCTGCAAAATTTCCAGAAAGTGTAACTTTAAGAGATGTCCAGGAAGTCACATTTTGTATGTTAACTACAAGTTTAGCATTTCCACGTAATTTGGAATTTAGTGAATTAATTAAGTATATGTTTTGGAAATGGTTGGGTTGGTCTCTAATATAAAAAGTATTAAATTGATTCACAGACAGATAAATAGCAGTAAAGTTCGTTGGGGTTTCCATCGAACTCTGGTACGCAATTTAAATATTCTGCTTTGAATTCAGTCATTTTTACGTTATTTTTTTGTGCTAATTGATTAGAAACTTGAAGGTCAACTAAAGTACTAATTTTCAATATTTCTAGATCGTTAATTAAGGAATCTATAGACATATATTAATAATTGAACCTTTATAGGCTAGGTATCTACTGCATGAACAAATTAAATAATTTTATATTACTGATTACTCGCAGTATAAATAAAGCAAACTTGAACATTCCCTTGACTGTAACTATAAGGACGAAACACCTTTTCTATTGAGTTTCTGTAGGCCTTGCAAAGTTGAACGATGCTTGTTTCAACTTTTGTCTTCTTCCGTCTTGAAGGACTTCAATAGTCTTCGATAGATAGGTTTCTCGATTTTTAGAGATTTTCTCCACTTCTGACACCTCCAATCACAAATTACAACGGTTCGATATCTAGTTAATCGTTGAAACGAAAATTAGACAAAAATTAGACACATTCCATACTCAAAATTGCTTTTTTTAAAACTTTGTTTACACAACTAACTAATTTCATTAGATATTTTTAAGTTTACAACTCAAAAATTGACAAAGAACTGAGCTACAAAAATATAATTCTAATTAGGTAAAAAATGCAGAAATAACAAGTTTGCATGAATATGATAATATGAGCAGCTGCTGACTTTGGAGGTTCCATGGGAAACGGCGATATAATTCGTGTATTTGTTTTAACATAGAGCTTTATTATATATGAGTACGTCTATATAGATGGAGTTACTAATACTATTAACTTTGTTTAATTAAAGCCTTAACAAATGCTTTTGAATTTATTGACTTTATACTTAATTTTATATTATTTTTATCTTAAAAATTATAGGACTTTTCTTTATCGATCTAAATAATGAATCAATTATAGTATATCAGATTTCCGAAGAATACTTTGTTCATTGAGTGTTTATATTTAAATAAATTATTGCGCCATTACTTTTATTTCAAAGTTTGAGCATTTTATTATTGAAACTCACATTTTGGTAATTAATTTGAATATTCCTTATTTTACGTTTTAGGGTGTTACAGATATAAACATAAAGGCTGTTATAAAAAATGGTTATTTATTTTTTGCTGTAGATAGCAGTCTAAAAATATTTCAAGATACGGAAATGTCACAATTAGTATTCAGTGGAACTTTTCAATTTGCTATAAATAGTATAACAATATCTTCCAATGGACAGTTCTTTCTCATCTGTTTTGCAACAGGTGATGTTAAACTATTTACAATCAATGCAGACGGTATTGAAAAAATACATTCAGAGTAAGTAAATAGTGTTTTATTGGGTGTAATTAAAACATTTTAATCAATCAATAGTATAGTTTCTTGTTATAGTAAATCTGTATTAATAAATTTTAAAATTTTAGATCTCCCAGTGAAAATTCACATCCACAAAATGCACATGTAGTTGATTGTTCAAAAGATGATGAACTTGCCGTTTTTTTAATAGTTTATCGTAGTGGTAGCATTTCAAGGTAAGATATGTATTTCCTAACAGAAATATTTTATTTAATTATTACAAAAAAGCATGGTTCTACAAAAACTGATACAAATATAAAATCAACTAAAACAATAATGTCAACTAGTTTACATAGTTTCTAAGTATTGATATTTAAGATGGTGCAGGTGCAGCAAATTATGATCTCGTAACTTCTCTGTCCATGGGAATTTCTTCTATGATTTTGACTTTTTCACATCTTCGTCTAATTACGGAAAAGGTTACGATGATACATCCAATAATTAAGATTGTTGGAAATATTGATAGAATTCATATTTCGTGTGTATTTTGATGTTCTTCTATCCGTGTTAGTTGTTTTGCAATTCTGTGGATTTCATATAACTCTTCAAATTATATTTCTGATATATTCGTTGTTTGATAGTTTCTTCTGATCTTAATTTGCGCTAATTCGATCTTTGGTAAAATTAATGGCTTGCCTTCACTAATTCTTTTCACTCAGGAGAATTTTAATTCCTTCATGGATATTTACATCCATCTTGTATATTAATAAGGGTTGGTTTTACTACTTCGAATATTCTGTTGTTTCGGCAGTTTGATTTTATTTCTACTTGTTTCCCAGGGATTATTAGAACTTCATTAGCTGTTATCTGCTCGGTTAAAGAATTTTTGATATGGACATCAGTGGCTGGTTAAAGAATTTTTGATATGGACATCAGTGGCTGTCTGGTAGTTTTCCACTTCTTATCAGTTCGTTGGTACAGTTATCAGTGGGGATTATTCCTTGGGTACAATAGTAAATCTCTTCCAGTTTTTCACATTCTTGGTTTCCAAGCTGGACATCTTCGTTATGTGCCAAGTAGGGTTGTGAAGGGACAAATATTTTATTAACTTGGATAATAGGGTAAATACGGTAAAGACTGCAAAGTTTAATTTTTCAGTAAAGGTTACTTGCGTTCCAAGAAAGGTGTAGTATGTTATGACATTTTTGAATTTGTGAATTTGATTTTTATCGTAAATGCTATGTAGATGTTCTATCATGACAAGAATTTCTTTACTTGATATCATGAATGGGTGAAGAATATTCAGTTTTGACAATCGAGATTGATTTGGCTAATTGTATCTTGAAAGGTTATATATTTGCTTAGAGAATCTATTTGATCAAATATTGTGGCTTCAAATTTTACTAGATTATTTTTGAGAAGTTTTTGATGTTGTAAAAGCACTGTTACCAATTGCTTATAGTGATTGATTAGTTTCTTAAATAACGTGGTATGTAAATTAACTGCAGTAATGATATTTTTCTGATTCGTTTGCAGTAACCTAATAGCATTATCACGTCGAATGCCATCTTCTGAATCTAAATTACCGAACAACCATTTATTGATTTCCCATACCATCAATTTGACCTCTTTTTGAATGCATATGGGCATATAAATTGTCGAATTTACGTTCTAACGAATTAATAAGAAACTCTGTATCTACTATAATATTTTCGCTAAAACCCTGGTATGAAACGGAATTTGAACCATTAGTATCTAGAATTAATTTTCTTACTGTTAAAAAGTGTGTTTTGAGGACATTTATTTGATTAAACAACTTCTCTTACACCTAAGTAGTGAATAAAAGTATGTTTTGAGTAAATTAACCTAGCTTTACCTAAATATATCGGAAGAATAAGATTTTCTAAGGGTGTTACGGTTATTTCTTCTGTGAAACAATTAATACTAACTATGGTTAAGTCCAGGTTAATCGGGATGGCTACCGTTCTCATCTTTCCGATGTTGGCCCTGTAAAATATATTACTTAGATTTCGATTTCCTAATGATGCTTTTATGATAAGTTCCTTTCTTATTTTTTAAAACTACGTTTTCTTCTCCAACTATTTTGGTTTTTGTGAATTTGGGCATTTATTTTATCCCGTTGTTTCGTTCGAACATAAGCTATGTATGTTGGTTGGAAACATCAGGTGGTTCATCGCGTTTTTTGTTTATATTCCGTTTTACTGCTCACTTCTTCATTTCGTTTTTTTAACATTTCATGCAATTGTTTACTGATATTTTTATGGTTTTGACCATAATAGGAAAGAATAAGATCAGTGATTGCCACAGTGGTCTATATCGACCCCCAGGGGTCTATGACAACCTGCAAGGGGTTTACGTCGGCGAAAAAAAATTTGGGGGTCCATGAAATGAAAATGGGGGTCTACAATAGTGGATCTCAACATACATTGATAGTACATATTTACTATCTTATAATATAAACACATATACATTATTTATAAAAGTATCCATGAAGTAAAAAATGTATTATATATGTTTATAAAATTGTGTAAATTGTAGAATGTAGGCATTCGCTTTGTGGTCGCAATACATTATGAACTTGTAAAAGCCTGCTGTTGATGCGATGAAAGCGGATTGTAAATATTTTTATTATAATAGCGCGAATTTGTTAGGATTGAACTTTAATTGCGACTTCCCGTCGCGTAATTCTGAGTACTACAGACAGAAACAAAAATAACACGCCGAAACAGCGGCGAGGTAGACAAGCTGGCGCTTACAAATACAGATGTACATTGGCGTTAACACCTGCCTGTAGTGATATACCCCTATCGTCTTGTTACAAGCATACCTCGCAATAAAAAGTCTTGTCAATTTTTGTCTCGGCGCTTCGCAAACTTGCACTGTTTTGTTCAATTCGCCAGTCTACAAATGCGAATGTGAGACAAATACGTCGTTCGTTTCCGGAATCTTGAAAAGGAAAGTGCTAAGAAAATATTTAAAAAAATATGAACTGGTGGTTTATCAGACAAATTATAGTGAATCAGTGTTATTTTGGGTCAGGGGTGTTAGCAATACATTGCGTCATCAATCGACAACATTTAGTTACTAAAAATTTGAGTGTTAGATTGCTTGAAACTTTTCACTTAGTCATTGATGCAGTAAACCGAATTCGAAGCAACGCGTTGAATACGCGTTTATTTGCGCAGTTGTGTGAAGAAAATGACGAACCTTTCATCAATTACTCCTTCACACTGAAGTACGCTGGCTGTCGAAAGGCTTATGTTTGACAAGATTTTTTGCACTATGGTTAATTTGAAGTTACAAGGCGACTGTCTAAATTTGATTAAAACAAAGTCCATCTTATCAGCGTTTCTTGCCAGAGTTAAAACTAATGAAGTAAAATATTGGACGGGGCGAATTTTCCCAGTTCCCCAATTTATCACAGACAAACTGCCAGGAAGACGACGTTTAACCTACATTCAACATTTAAATGCCCTCTATTCAGATTTTGAAACTATATTTGAGGATGTTTTGACTATGGTAATACCACCGTGGATAATTAACCCATTTGGTGAAACAAATGTCATAATACAAGAGGAACTGACTGAAATAACTACAAACGAAGTTATGTGAGTACAAAATTGTTAAATGTAAAAACAAAAATATCACCATTAAAGAAGTCTGGTATATATAAACTTAAATGTCCAGAATGTAATGCTGTCTATTTGGGTCAAACCCTTAGAAATTTTGAGATCAGGTACAGTGAACATTTACGAGCATATAGATTAAAACAACCAGGTAAGTCCCACTAAAACATCTACTTGACACCAAACAATCATAGACACCAAACACAGATCTAGAGGTAGTACATATTTGTGATAAGATACAAGAACTGGATTTCCTTGAAGAATTAGAAATTAGAAGACACTTAAGAAACCCACGATATCAAGTTGTCAATGAACAGATAAATCTAGGGAGTTCTCCACTTTTAAACTGCCTTCTTAAGTGATAATTGTAAAGATCAGCATATATAGTTTTCCTGGTTTTCTATATCATTGCACAGTTATACTGATCTTAATTGGGAAAAGATATCCAGGATATCTCCATATGGGCTAATGATATCTAAGTTTTAATATTTGTAATATAATTCTTCTTCTTTTTTCTATTAACATATATTACGTAAATCACTAGGCAGGTCCCTTCTTGGTCTATCAAAATAATTATTAAACATCAGAGAGGCTTCAAATGAAATGTAGAAGTTCCTCTACAATTCTACGAAGCCCACAGTATTGCAGGGTTCCCACGAACCTGGAAAGTCAGGGAAACTGATATAGGGTCAGGGAAGGTCAGGGAAACCTTTTTAAAAAGGCCGCAAGTCAGGGAAATTTTTCTTAAATAATGTACAGTCAGGGAAATTTATTAAAAACATGTTGAGAGTGCGTCAAATTTTTTGGAAGATTTGTTATGATGAAATGAGATAGTTGCTGCGGAGATTACTAAGCTTTTGAAAAATCTGTGGTCTACAATCAAGGTAAGTAGTTAAATATTTCACTAACAGTATTAAACTTATCTTCTGCTTGTAATTTTTTTTAATTTTTTAATTGTTTACAGCTGCAGTAAGTGGTGTTAAACAACAATACCAGCTTACTGTAGACAGAGGGTGGCGTCTCTGTCCATCTGAGCCAGTGTTGTCAAGTATACTTTATTTGTTATAGTATACTTAACAACGCTTATTTTTTTAATGAGACAAAATATTAATGGCGTGGTTTTTTCGGGTCTGAATGAGCATGAGCATAAAAATTACGCTTAAAAAACTAGTACACTTGTGACAAGTTTACTGTGGCACTTCGTTTGTGAATTTTAATAAACATGTAAAGAAAAATATTACATATTATAACACATACACGTAACATGTTTAATATATTTGTTCTTTGTGTAATATACTTGTTTTTGTTTCAGATCTAAGCAAGTTACTTCAGAAAATAATTAATTTTTGTGTCAAAGTGCTGAACAATGGTAGGGAAAAAGACAACATTCAACGATCAGTGGTTGGACACTAAATTGAATCCAAATTTTTGCGGATAGCTAAAGAAGGTCAAAGATGAAAACAGTGCTTATTGTGAAGTTTGTAAAAAGACATTTGGTCTCTCAAATATGGGTCGGCAGGCAGTCATAAGTCATGCAAGCAAAGTACATAATAAACTGTTGAAATTGAAATCCTCTCACCCTCAGTTAACATAATTTTTTGTATAAAACAAAGAACCTGATCCTACTCCAGCAGCTCTAGAACCTGCCAGAGATCCTGCTGTAGTATCATCAACTCTAACTCCTGGCTGCTCCTTGTCTGATTCTGATAGAATTTCATTACCTCAAGAAAGTTCAATTTCTTCTTTCGTTGTCAAGAAAGAAGTTACCGAAGCTGAAATTATCTGGGCAATGAGAGTGGTTGAACGTAATATGTCATTTAGTTCTTGTTCAGACATTGGTGAAACATTTCAGCTCATGTTTAAAGATAGTGTAATAGCTTCAAAATTTACGCTGGGAGAAACCAAATGTTCGTATGTCATAAATCATGGACATGCTCCTTATTTCCATGAAACATTGAAAGACCGCCTAAAAAGTGCAAAGGACTATGTTATTTGCTTTGACGAATCACTGAACAAAGTAGTTCAAAAAGGACAGATGGACGTTTTTATTAAATATTTTGACATCAATAACAATAGGGTATCTACTCAGTATTATAACAGTGCATTTATTGGAAGGGCAATTTCGGAACATTTGCTGACTGCGTTCTTACATTCCATAGAGCCCCTTCAAAGAAAAAATTTGATACAGGTCAGTATGCATGGACCAAATGTTAATCTTAGCTTTCTTAAAAAACTTGAGGGCATTCTGAATGAGAATCCAAGTGAGAAGCAACTAGTTAACATTGGTGTATGTGGATTTCTACGTAGTTGATGGTGCAATTAAAACTGGTATGCGTGCCACCAACTGGAATTGTGACATTTTTTTGAGGGCCCTTTATTACATTTTAAATGATGCTCCAGCAAGGAGAGCAGAATATACAAACATAACTGGCAGCACATGTTTTCCTTTAAAGTACTGCTGTACTAGATGGCTAGAAAATGTAGCGTGCATAGATATTAGATAATATAACCAAGCTCATTAACAAAGTCTGTGCATACTAAACCTTATACATTAGTGGAAGATCATTGTGCAGACAAGTTTTTGAAATGCAAATTGTCCTTTTGTAGGACTATATCGGCCGAGTGTCAGCCTTTCTTGAGAAGGTTTCAATCCAGTTCTCCTCTTTCTCTCCATATCTTTACACCAGTTTATTGGATTTGTTGAAAATTTTAATGGCACGGGTTGTCAAACCAGAAGTGTTAAAATCTGCTCGTTCTGGCATCAAGATGATAAATATAGATTTAGAAAGTAGGGAAAATATCCTTGAACCAAAAAAAAATCGACATAGGTTTTCAAACCTTAAAACACATCAAGAGTGTGAAAAATGTACCTGAGTTAGACTTGTTGTACTTTCGAAATCAATGTCTAACATTTTTAGTCAAAACAATACAAAAACTGCAAGAGCAAAGCCCTTCAAAGTATAAAGCTGTCTCTGGGTTATCTTCCCTAAATCCGGAAATAATTGTATCGCAACCTGAACTAGGAAAGACAAAGGTGATAAATCTTCTTGAGATCCTCTTTGAGAAAAACAGAATTTCAGAAGATGCTGCCGAAAAACCAAATCGCAATATGAAATATTCTATAGTGAAGCCAAGAATGTATTCAAAGATGATTTCAATAACTTTTTGGATGCTCTGCATGATAAAGAAAAAGAAGAAATAAGGCTTGACGACTTCTATGCGTCCCTCTTGTTGAAAAACAATAAATATTCTGAGCTATGGGAAGTTGTGAAATTGACATTGTTATTTTCTCATGGTAATGCTAGTGTGTAGTCTGGATTTTCAGTAAATAAATCCCTCCTTACTGAGAACCAAAAAGAACTAAGCATAGTGAACCAGAGGATTGTGTATGATGCACTGAAATATCACGGAGGTGTGAAAAATGTGAAGATAGATCAGAAAATGTTGTCATCTGTTAAAATGGCAAGAAGCAAATACAACCATTATTTGGAGATAGTAAAGAGAAGAAGACTGAAGATGAGACTCTTGTTAACAAAGCAAAATTGAGAGCTGACTTAAAAAAATTACAAGAAGAAAGGAAAGTATCTAGAATAAAACAGCAAATCGAATAAGAAGTTATAGCCCTAAAAATCCACAAGTTGGAAGAAGCGTTAAAGTAACGTTGTTTTTATTTTATCAGACCATGGAAGACAAGATCCTTTTCAAAATGTATCAATAGATTTCTGGTAAAGTTATTAACTTTTATTTAGTTTAAATTCATTGTAATTTAAGTTAATTTTTTATTTTGTTATATTTTCAAGAGTTATTTTAACTTTTATCTTAATTGAGTTCCTTACTAAAACTCAGATTTGTTGTTAAGTTCATATTTAAGTTATGTTTATTTTAAGATAATTGTGAGTAAAGTTTTTTTTAAAGTTAGAGTTTTTTTGGTTTATTTAGAGTTTTAACTATTTAGAATCTGATATCTTATTTGGTGTTGTGTTAATAAAAAGGAGGCGTAAGGGCGGCTATGGGGATGGTGGAGGCCGTATTAAATAATAAAAATGTTGTTGTTTTCTTACTCTTAATAAATACCTATGTATGTTAAGAAAACTCACAGTACCTAAAATATGCCGTGGTCAGGGAAATTTACAAAAAAGGTCAGGGAAAGTCAGGGAATTCACTAGAGATTTTTTTGTTGGAACCCTGTATTTTCCAAGCTGTTAAAATAAATTTGCTTCAGTTCACACTTCTTTTATTTTGTTCTGTATACATTTTTTTATACTATGTTTCAATATTTGGGAAATAAAATAAATAAAACACGGGTGTTAATTGTTTTTGATATTTATTTGCAAACTTTTCACATTTTCTTTTAAAGTGCTGAGCTCTAAAAAAAGGAAGGCTTGGTTCTGCCATGTGCAAGTCAGTTTGGGAAGAAGAATGACAATTTACAGCGTTACGAAAGATAAAATCTTATTAGCTATATCTTGAGCCACATCATTATTACCCTAAAAAAATGAATAAATCACCACCTATAAAATATGTAAATAATCTGCCCAATTACTTCTTCACAACTTAACGAGTACTCGCTATTATCACAATTAACCATTCCGCATACAGTATTCTATGTATGGCAACAACAATATTAGTGAGTATACGTAAGGTTGCAAAAGGTCAAGGATTAGCCACCAGGAGTAGCACAACAAAATTTTGATCCTGTAACAATTTTTTATCTCTTTTCTCCTTTCTTTGAGACCGTTCTAGAAGTTTTAAAGCCTTACTAGTTTTTTTTATTTCCGTAATAAACATTCAACGGCGGTTGAATGTTTTTGCATATCTGATATTAATAGAAGGAACCCAGTCAGGGTAACCTACGTCTTTTATATCCGACCGTTCACCTTTTAAAAGTAAAAAGTAATATAATGATTCTTCAGGATTCTGTCATTTTCATATTTTTATAAATAAAGTCAGTGCTATATATCTATTATAATTCACCTGTTATAAAGTGTCTTGAGCAAATTCGAGCGTACATTAATTTAATTTCTGTCAAAACTTCTATATTTAGGGCTGCAATCCATTTTCCCGTATTTTTTCAAAATATTCAACTTTGGTTTATGTTTGTTCTTTAACACTGAAGGTATGAATAAATAAAAATTCACTTTAAGGGGCCCCTAAACGTAGCAACAAATTAGTTCAAGTTGTTTGGGCAGTTAAGTTTGACATACAAGTTGGTTCCCTACACAGTTCATTTTGCCATAAAACATGTATGTGTAACATAATGTTTGCAAACGAAGTTTGAACGTGTAGGGATGACTACTTGACACACTTGTATGTGCTGACAAGATTGAGTGAAATGTTTGTGCTGATATGTATGATAGTGTAGGGTAACAATTTGTACACATTTTTGGATTCAAACAGAAAACATTATTAGTAGTAAGTTGAGTGTCTAGACGTGCAAACGTGAAAACATGTTGTCTCTTATAAAAAGAAAATGTGCGGCCATTATAATTGTAGACGAGCTAACTAAAAAAAGAAAACGGTTGTGGTCAAAAGAGTGGTACAAGAAAATGAGTCAATTTTCGCATTTGAATTTGTTTGCCGAATTAAGGGTTTCCCATTTAAAAAATTATCTACGTATGGATGATGATCAATTTAGATTTATTCTGGAATCGATCGAGCCACTAATTAAAAAACAAAATACTGTAATGAGAGAAGCGATTACTACCGAGGAACGATTAACAGCTACGTTAAGTTTTCTTGCAACAGGAAGATCTTATGAAGATTTGAAATTTAGTTGTGCAATATCACCACAGTCGTTAAGAACAATTATTCCGGAAACATGTCGAGCAATTTACCAGTCACTAAAAAATTAATATTTACAGGTAACATTCAAAAATACTTTTAGTTGTACCTATTTATAACAAAAAATAAGAAAATGAACTAGGATGTAGAATTAAGATTAACGTTTACAGCAAACCCAAAAGAATATTTATAAAGCCCATAAGTGGGCATCGTCTTCGCTTAGCGTAGGTGTATTTGAAGAGGATGGTCTTGTACTATAATTATTACGTGAACTGCCTCCAAATAAAATCCCATGCGGATTTTGAATAAAATTGCCAAATTGTGTGGTTGCTTCTATATTAAGTTGGTCCAGTTCTCCAAAAAACAATGTTTCGTTTATTATTATTTTGCCAAGGTTTGCTGGTTTTTAGCCATAGATCTTAACTGATGAGCAATGTTGTTTCCAAAGGCGATATACTCGTCATCAGGTTGGTTTATAACTTCATAAGCCTTCTGTAAAATTGAATTTTGTTTCTTTGATTCTATTTTTCGTTTTTTAATAGCTAGTGTTTGTGTTTCTTGGACAACATCCTAAAAGTTAAATTTGTTTCAATTCCCTAAATGTCAACAAGACTAGATTACAATTGCAAGAGATTTTCAATAATCCTGGAACTTTCCTAATTGTTGCGGAGCATTAGACGGAAAACACATACAAATTGTTCCGCCACCTGGTTCTGGGAGTTATTACTTTAGTTAAAAGGGTGTCATAGTATTGTTATGCTGGCAATAGCCAATGCTAATTATGAATTTATTATGATACATGTAGGAACAAACGGAAGGGTATCAGATGGTGGTGTTATGGAAAACACCACATTTAACAGAAAATTACAATCAGGAGCACTTAATTTTCCAACGAACTAGCCATTACTTGGATGCAGGGATGAAACTCCGATTCCGTATGTCTTTGTGGCAGATGATGCGTTTGCCTTATCAAAGAACATAATGAAACCGTTTCCTACAAACAATTTGAGTAGGGCAGAACGTATTTTTAATTATCGTCTGAGATTTAGTATTTTCCATAAAGCAATAAATACTAAACCTGCCATTGTGGAAGATATCGTTTTAGCAGCTTGCGTTTTGCACGTAGAAATGCAAGACAAACGTACAGTCCACCTCATAGTGTTGACATTGAAGATACTGAAAATGGAACTATAATCCAAGGTGATTGGCGAAATTCTGGAGAATCATTTTTACAATTACAATTAAATCATAATAGGAATTATGGAAGAGAAGCTAAAGCAGTGGTTCCCAACCTTTTCTGGACCACCGCCCCCTATAGAAGAGAACAAAAATTTCACAGACCCCCCCCCCCCCCCCCAGTCGCTGGTTAGTCCAAAGTAGTTAATTTTATTTGAATATCATCTGTACCGTCCCAATTGATCTGTATTTAGCTTTAACTGCAGTTAATGTCTAAATTTTATTTTAGAGGAATGATGAAGTAGAAATTTATTAAACGACTACCAAATGTACAATAAAATTGTTTATTAAACTTTTAAATATAAACACAGAATCAATAAGAAATACAATCACAATAGAAATAAGAAATAATAAAGAAAAAATCAATGAGACGGTTGAGGCTGGTGGAGTGTTACCAGTTTGTTAATATCGGGTTCCAATTTCGTTAACATCAATCGCAGATCGCCACGTTCAGTGATGTGTAGTCTGTTCTTCTTCTTTGACAGCAAATCAGTTACTGCACTGAATGCACGCTCAACCATATAGGACGAAGGAAATGCAATTAACAACTTCTGTACTATTGTCCACAATCCAGGATAGAGAACTGGTATTGGTTTTTGAAGCCAGAACTCTTGATATCCACGTTTGAATTTTACTTTGAGTTCTTCGTTAGTTGTGAGTTCTAATAGCTCCTCTTCCAAATTTGATGAGCCTTCAGTATGTGTGTTTGCGAAAGGATCTATAACCCAACTTGGTATTTCCATGTTTAAAATATCTTGGAAACGCTCTGTAAAATCAACATGAAGAACTTTCAAGTGGTGGCAGTAAGTAAGTAAATCTTCCGGTTTTGCAGACACTGTTGATAATGTGGGAAAATGGTTCTACTCACCTCTACCAAGATTTCTTTTGAATATAAGAAGTTTTCCTGCAAAATCAGCTATGACGTTTTTAGTTTTAATTAAATTTAAATCATCACCTTGCAATTGTAGATTAACTTGATTAAATACTTTAAACGGGTCCGTCAAATAAGCGATGTCATTTTTTGACGTAATCAGGTTTTCGCGCAATTGTTCGTTTTCTTCAAGAAATTCAAACACTGAGTCAAACATATTGAAAAAACGATTCAGACAAACACCATTAGAGAGCCAACGTACTTCTGTGTGCAGCAGCAAGCGATTGTAGTCTTCATCATTTTCATTGCAAAGCTTATGAAACAAACGGTCATTCAATGAATTGCTTCTAATAATATTGATTGCTTTAATAACGTTATTGAGGGACGCATGCAGACGTTCATTTAATTTTTTTGCAACCAAATGCTGACGGTGAATAATACAATGTACAGCGAGTACATTTGGCACTGCTTTTCTCAAATGTGCTATAAAACCCTTATGACGCCCGGTCATTGCTGGAGCACCATCAGTAGCAGCAGACAAAATATTGCTAATAGGAATTTCTTTCTCTTGAAAAAATTCTTGCATGATATTAAATATAGAATGTCCCTTTGTATCAGATTCCAAATTCTTAGCAAATAGTAACTCTTGATGAATTTTTTCTTCTTTTATAAATCGTACGTATGATCAGAGTAGAGCTTCGTTACTTGGTAGAGTTGATTCATCGAGTTGAATGGAAAATTTGCAAGTCTATAGGTAATCGCATAATGCTATTTCAACGTCATTTGCCATTTCATTTATTCTTCTTTGCACTGAATTATAACTGAGAGGAATTTTTTTAATGATATCAAATGCTGTCATGATGGAGAACAGTTTTTAATATCTCTTCGACTGCCGGCAAAATTAATTCCTCACCAATGGTGTATGGTTTTCCTGACTGCGATTAACAATGAAACGTTATATGAGGCTCGTAGCCCATCATCGTCTCGTTTAGAAGACGATGCAAAAAGGTTTGATATAGTTGGCTGTTTTAAATATTGTTTTTCGAGTTCTTGAAAATAGAATATATCTTTGTTCTTCTTATCAGGATGCATTTTATGTAAATGGTCTTGTAGCCTAGAAGGTTTCATAGCTTCATTTGAAAAAACTTTTCGGCAAATTAAACACATAGTTAATGATTTGTTTGTAGAAGATTCCGCAAATCCATATTTTAAATATTCAATGCTGTATTGCCGGCATTTCTTTTTTAATTTAGAAGTAGATTCATACAAAAATTAAATTCTCAATAGATTTATAGATAGTAATGTTTATAAAATGACACACCACTCACGATTATTTACTACGGCAGAGCTTATGATTCACGACTATATATCGCGGCCTAGCACATACAACTAACTAACAAAAAATTCGTAGAGCTGTTGCCTTTATACGTTTCAGTTCGTGCATGATTCAACTTGTCTGTGTGCGAACATGTCGAAACATGTTATTTTGTATGAACATCGCGCGTTCGCCTATCAACGTGCGAGGACAAGTCATATACTTCTATTCTGAACTAAAAGAAATTATTATAATTATTAGTATTATTATTAATGCTAATTTAAAACTGCTTATTAACCCTTATTAAATCATTTTTATTTCACCATTCCTCTTGACTGCTTATTATTTGCTTCTGAACCCGCTACCGCCCCCCTAAAAGGCTGCAGCGCACACAGGGGGGCGGTATCGCCCCCGTTGGGAACCAATGAGCTAAAGATATACGAGAACATTTCAAAAATTATTTCAACAACGACGGAAAAGTATTATGGCAAGATAGGATGAATGTATGAAATAATAAATAAGTATATCGTTGTCATAAGTAGAGGGTGATTGGTTATAAAAAACCAGTGGCATGGCAAAGTCACGTGATACAGGTAGTAATTTATTTTATTCAAATGGGACAACCTGTAAATGTTTACATTTTTTTAATCCTCTCGACGAGCTGATTTCAACGATATATCATACTTGATGTCTGTTATGTATAGTAAAGGATCTAAAGCCAACTGAAAATTAAATGTTTTTGTGTTTAGAAGGCTGTAGTAGCCACACGGTTGAAAATCGAGAAGTTCTATTCTGTGATATAAAAAAATAATTGATACAAGCTGATTAAAAATCCCGTCTGATTTTTGATCACTCTGTATCAAATACTTTTTTATGTCACAAAATAGAAGATAGGGATATGTAAGCTGTTTTTCTCGATTTTCAACCGTTACCGCTACTACAGCCTCCTAAACTCAAAAAAATGTGATTCTCAGATGGCTGTGGATAGTATAGATCCTTTACTATACATACAGACATCAAGTATGTAGTACATCGTTGAAATCTGCTCGTCGAGAGGATTTAAAAAATGTGAAAATTTACAGGGTGTCCCATTTGAAAAAATAAATTACTGCCTATATCACGTGACTTACGCACGCCACTGGTTTTTTTATTGTCTCACAAAAATTCAAGTATATTCCTACAACTTTTTTTTGAATCTTTAGTAATAAAAGAGTTAAAGGGGTGGTCAATTTATAACCAATCACCCTGTACAATATAATGTTTTGTATTCTTAACCCAATCTCATATGTTTTAACATTTTTTGTACCTTTAGTAATAAAAGAGTTAAAGGAGTGGTCAATTTATAACCAATCACCCTGTACAATATAATGTTTACATATTTTATCTTACCTGACTCCTAATGTTCTCATCATCATTTGGAGGTTCTATGTCTTCCTCAAAAAAGTCCAAATTATCTTTACCATCTCTAGGCATTTCCTGATCTTCAGTGAAGAGTAATAATTTGAAATACCACAAATGTGGATCATACACATCGTCCGTTCCAGTACCAGACATTTTTGATTCTTTTACCTTTTTCAATTCCCTTCTGAAAGCTGTTTTTAAGTAATTAATTTTTTTTACCACCATATCTTTGTGGGCATCTGGCTCTAATTATTTTAATTTATCAATCATCTTTTCATTAGCACTATATCTTATATGTTTATTGCTGTACTCTTTACTTTTAACTTTCCAGAGACACGGCAACTCTATATAATTCAATAAATTCCGTTATAAATTGTTTGGAATTATTTCGTATGTCACTTATTTTGTCAACCACCAAATCACTAAAATCGTACCACTACATGCACGGACTTGTTTATTCGAACTGTCGTTCCAACAAAATATCAAAGTCTGCAGATTCTACTTCTTGGGTTTGAATGATTAGTGTGTACAAACAAATTGTTTAACTACACGGGTGCTCAGCTATGCGCAAACATGTTTGCGCATACATTATTATCAAGATGCTGTAACGTGTAAGGGTAACGCAAACAAATCGATTGTATTGATGTTGGTACAAACAAGTTGGAGTTATTTTTCCCTTCGCTTGACATCTTTGCGCAAACATTACATTCAAACTATATGCATAATCTAGGGTTAAATTATATTTGTACGGATATGTTTAATTAAACATGTTTTATATGACTAGTATGACTGTGTAGTTTTAAAACATGTTGTTGTGTTATTTGTATGTACAAACAAATTGAACAAATTTGTTGTTACGTTTAGGGGGCCCTTTATCCATCATTCCACGGCTTCCACAATCAACGATATCACAAAAACTAGGCATTTTAAGGGTCAAAAGATTCACATTTTTTAAAATAAAAATAACTGCCTATTCACTTTGGTTATAATAATCCCTTTGTTTGTTCTCTGGGCACGATTGAACAGCTGATGATGACATAGCGTAGAGTACCCATAGCTTTTGGTGTTATTTTTCAGCTTTTTATCTTTGCGTTGAGCTGTTTCAGGCGTCTCAACAAAAAAAACAAGTATAAAAAACTCTGCACATTAATAGGAGTCTGTTTTGCAATTGGCTAATTAGCATGCGCAAAAATTATTCTAATTTTTATTTTATTTCTGTATAAACATCATATTATTGATTATTATTATTATTTTAATTCTTATTTTTATTTGTCTGTACAAATTCCCGCTTTTAAAATTACTTTTTTTATTAGGATCACAGTATGTACAAGCAACAGTGAAAATAAATTCGATGTGGTTACAGAATGTTTATGCAACTTAGATTGCAGAATAAGTTTGTCAGATTTTTCTTATCCTCAACTACTTATTGATGGATATGTAACTTCTAATTTAAACGTAGAAACGAAGGAAGTCATAACTCAGGATTCTTACCACTTCAAAAACATGTATTCTCTAGGACCGTAAGTACATCTATGTTGATGTTTCATCATTGTTGACTGATTTTGTCTTCTTATTTTTTGTAGTATGGTACTGTGCCTCGATTTTGAAGGAAATCTAACGCTACTATGTCCATTAACTTTAACTATTTTCTTTATCGATTATGATTTTCTTATTGAAGATATGCTAGTGTTGAAAACTGAAACTCCACAAATACTAATTGTGACCAAACCTAATGAAATTGGTGATTTTTTTCTGCAATTATTAGATTCAGGTAAGTTTTTAAAAGTTTCATTGATGGATCATATTAAATAATATTATATGTATCGTCGGCTTTCTTTAAACCCCACGTGAGTCCGATTTTAGTGAACTTTTTATTTTAAGCGATTTATAAGAGGCCTGAGTACATGTCGATGTCACGAGGAACTGTCAAACTGAGATACCCTGATATCATTGATTTGACGGGGAAGTGCTGGGCAACGCAGCATTGATTAGTCCTTCCCACGCTAGATAAAAATCAGCCCAGCAATATGGAACCTTTATATGTTAAAATTCTGAAACGGTCTATAAAATTGTATGATTTCTCGGATTGATATTGTACAGTATGTCCCCGGATTGAGTTTACAAGAGGGAAAACGTTTTTATTTTTGATTTTACAAAAAAACGCGCATTGTTGCTGCCTGGCACAATCAACAATTCGAAAACATGCCTAACAATGTGGAAGTATTAAAGAATTGTTCTTGAAACTTGAAGAAATTCGCTTCGGTTGCAAGGAATTGCGGCTTAGAGTCGAATTGTGTGCTGAAAGGGATGGTGAATTAATAGAATAGTTTTAAACATTACTGTTTCTAGCCTATTTCTTTTTTTAATGTTGCGATTGTAAAAACATCTAAAAATTTGTAATTATAAATAAAGATTTGACAGCTTTGTAATTCTAATTACAGATTTGGTTATTTGAAATCAAGCAAAAATATTTATTTCTTAGCACTTATTCCTTTAGTATTTTTTTGTAAAATCCAAAATAAAAATTGTTTTGCTCTTGTTTTATAAGTACATTTCGAGTGTATTATAGGATTTTAGAAAAAATTAGTGAGTTAGAAAAAAATATCAAAAGGAAATAAACATGTATTTTAATTAATTTTTATATCTCTAATTGGCCATCCCTTTACATTTGCGGATCTACCACTTCTGGTAATAACCATGAAAAATAGAGAATTTCTTCGGTTTTGGTAATATACGCTGCCAGAAGTTATTGTCTATATATCTAAAATGAAAATAAATCTGATTGCAAAAATTTAAAAAATCCTGTGCATTAACAGAACATGTAATAGTAAATGGTCACATTATAGACTATAATAACGTTAGTGTCGTTAGTGGGGAAAAGAACCTACATAAAAGAATTTTTCTAGAAATGATTGAAATTAATAAACATGATAACTGTGTGACATTCCATATACTCCTAAACTTTAAAAATTTCAAAAAAAAATTAAATTAACTCTCATTTAGTTTTCCCATTTTCTACTTTTTTCTACATTTTTGGAAAAATTATTTTGTTAATATTTTTAATTTTTTTTATTTATGGCAGGTAGTTTTAAATTCAACTTTTCCATATCTTGCACATTTTCCAAAATTTAATATTTCGAACAAGTTGGTTTCTCATCACCGTCGAGTGTTTCTTCTCTTGTAAACGAATCTAAACATTGTGTAAGTCGTAATTGACCTGTTCTTTGTGGTATCGGAAGGGATAAATCCCAAAAAGGATCGTAACCTAACCACAACATACAGGGTGACCCACACAACAATTTCACTCAACTCACTAACAGTAACATACAGGGTGTTCCATTCAACAATGTCATACAGAGTGTACCAATATACAATATGCAAATGTCACAACAATTTACTCCAAATCAAATCATCTCTCAGCCAATGCCAAGTAATGGTGGATTATACTTGTCATAACCTAATTATGTAGTTACACATCATGCAAAACCAGATCATAGCACACCAAACAATAATCAATACTTGTACAGAAAGTCCTGTACCAGTGACGAAGAACTCCTAGCATTTGATACTTACTACAACAGAAAACCCATGGCAAGTTGTAAAACCCAAAACTTTGAAAAGAAGGAAAATCAAAATAAGTGATGAACCACATTTGGCAAGCATAAGCAACAAATTCAGTGTTCTAAATGAACGAATGGAAGACACCAGCGAACCAAATAAAGATGAAAACGTAAGCAAAGCTCCTAAGCCCCCTCCGATATTTGTGTACTGAGTAATAAATTATGCAGATATGATTAACAATCGCAGAACCTTGGTAGACGACAAACAGTATATCACCAAATGTCTAGCAGACAACACATTAAAAACAATAGTGACATACCAGATACCTATAGAAAGCTATTAAAATTCATGCGTGATAATAATGTATGTCTTTATTTTTCATGAGAAAATGCTCATTTTGTCTTGTGTACAGAATTAATTGACATATAAAAAGACTAGGTAATGTTAGTATCCCTGCTTTTTATACAGTGGATTACACGATGTTGCTGTTGGCACATCGACCATATCATTATAAAACAATCGACCTAAAAGTAAAAGATCTATACTGGCTAATTCATTAGACATCCAAATTAACACTCAAAAACAAGCTCCTACTCTATAAAACTACAATCAAGCCTATCTGGATGTATGGTATTGAGTTCTGGGGTTGCGCAAATAAATCAAATACAGCCATTATACAGATAACCCAGTCCAAAATACTTCTCATGATCGTTGATTCACCATGATATGTGTCGAACCTAACGCTGCATAAAGACAAACCTCAGTTTTATCAAAGATGTCATAGAAGAATGAAGTACGAACCATCATGAACGACTGGCTAACCGTGAAAACATGTTACTCCATCCACTCATAGAATCAAAAGACGGTAGAAGACTAATAAGAATTGGCCAGCAGACCTACAAAACGGGTAAAGAGGACTTGTCACTGGAGAAGACCTCATCACGCCATAGTAGAGCTTGCATGCTATGAAGCTATCCCATTAGCTTAAAAAACTGTATATGTTTTGATTACTAATAAAGTAACTACAATATAATAAAAAATTCTGATGAATGGCAAATTTTACCACAACGGAAAAACAGTAGATCTAAAAGTACTCCAAGTAATGAAATTCCGGTAGAACACCAAGTACATCTTAAAATTAAAAACGAAAAATTGAACAATCTTCAAATTTTAAAACGGTACTAGGACGTGAGCAAAGTTTAATATTGTTGGTTAACAAAGTAAGAATAAAGTTTAGTTGGTAAAACTACATTTGTTTTATTCCATGATGAAAATAATATTTTACAGCTTACTTCAAATAAAAGTCAATTTGAATTTAAAAAACAAGCATGTGTAAAAATAGATAATACCAAAATAATAAAAACCTTGATGTCTAAATATTATTTCAAGACTTTTTTGAGTAAATACTATAATTAATTTATTACAGTTTCCTCTAACCAGTTCCAACAAAATTGAAGATTTTAGACAGTTTTATGTGTCCCCTGAAAAATGTTGTTATTTGGACTTAGATGGTTTCTAAAGAAAGCCGACAATATATTATATCTTTACTGTAAACTTTAATACAGATTTTAGACAAATATTTTCTCTGAAAATCAACTATCCCATTGAATTTGTACACATGGATTTTGCCAAAAATGATATCGTATTTATATCTAAAATTATTACTGATAACAGAATAACGGAGTTGCGTATCCAAACCGTCTATGAAACAGATCCGGAATCGAGATTGATGCGGCTTATTAAAAGACGAAGGTAATCATTTAAAATTCAGTTTTCTATGATAGTAACTTAATTAAGTTATTAAAAAAAAACATAGTTATGGTAGAGGCATTTGTACAAAGCTTTACTTACTTATCAGTAGATATATGAGGACCTTCCTATCATCCCATTACCTATACACACATTTTATCTGTTTTTAAAGTTCCAGCTACGCATTCTGTTTTTTTTTGTCAACAACTTTACTCTGTGTATTAACTCCATCTTCAATTATTGCACTAACCAGCAGTTTATCCCTCAAATGTGACTCGGCAACAATGATTACAGTGACCATCTCCAGCTCCATGTAGAGCTTTTAGTGATATTGAAAATAGATTGGACAACTTAACCAAAAAATAACAACCTCTACCATATACGCCCAAATATAAGACTCGCACGATTACAAGACGCACCCCTTTTTTCAGAATGGAATCTAGAAAACATTTCATGACCTGATTCCAAGCCGCACTACAAAATGCTGGAATACAAGCCGCACCTTGAGTTAATCTGGTAACATTACAATATTTTTGCTTTGCTACCATCCGAACTTTGGCAGATTTTTTTATTGGTTGTGTAAAACAAAACTGTGTCATTCAATGTTCCAATCTGCGTGGGCATCATTCCATTTCAAGGAAGGATTTATTGCAAGGTTTGTAGGATCAATCTGAATCTCATTTATTAAAGGGTAATGATCAGATCCCAATGTGTCGTCTAAGATAGTCCAGGTCGACTTTCCAGCGAGAGTGTTGGAGGTGAGAGTTAAGTCAACTGCTGAGTGATTGCCTCTTGGATTAATTTTAGTAGGGGAACTGTCGTTGAGAGCTATAATTTCTAAGTCATCCATAGCTTCTACCAGAATTTTTCAGTGTCGATCAACAGGAATTGGTCCTCACATATCGTGATGTGCATTAAAATCACCGCAAAAATTGTAGATGATAAATCAAATTGTTAGAAGAAATTAATCCAGTTGACTCGACTTAATTTTACATTTGGAGGTCTATATATTGATGCTATAATCAAATTCAATGAATCCAGCGATACGGCGCATACTTCTAAATCCTTCATTCCAGTAAATTCCAGCAAAATCTCTTTATCGTTAAGACCCTGAATCACAGAAATGCATACCCCGCCATAACCATCATTTCTACATTTACTAACTAGATTATATCCTTTTATGCGAAATTTATTGTTTGGTTTTAGCCAGTACTCTGATATAATTAAAATGTCCACATGTGTGTTTTTAATATATTTTACAAGACTCGCTTGATTTGCAAGAATTGTTCTACAGTTACACTGTACCATTGTGATATTATTTCTAATATGCTTATAGAAAGTATCTGAGTCTTCGTCATTTTGTCTATTAATAGTATTTTTTTCTTTTAATTCATATTTATGCAGGATATTATTAATTGCTTGTTGAACATTGATCTTATTGATGTTATTTTTTTTTGAGAATTATATCTTGTAAACAAGTAATATGTAATAAATGAAACTTTATTCATACTAAATAAAATAACAAGTTATATTTAATATACTAGAAATAGAACATTTATGTATCTGCTACTTGTTGCCGTCTGTGGTCCTCGAGAGATCCCTTATGCCGACGAGCTACGCTTACGGTTGGTAGGTGGTAGCTTAGTCGTACAGCGACATCAATGAGCGGGAGCCGGAACTCGCCGGATGTTAATAGGATTGTCAACTCTTCAGGCGTCTTGTGTTGGCCGTTGCGGGTTGGGGCTGTGAGTAGTACGGGCGATTGTTACAATCTCCCCCTCTGGCTTCGAGTCCTCCTAGAGGATGAGGAACCAGGATCTGCTTGGGAACAGTTGTCCGGAATAGGTGGTGTCCTAGGAGTGGGAGCGATGCCGTCATTCCTTATCTTTTTGGGCCTACCACGCTTACGAATTGGTCTTATTGGTTCAGGTTTTCCTTCCTGACTTCCCTTAAAGGGTGAAATGTGCGATGCGTGATATACACCTAGTGGCTTCTGGGGTGTATTGGGATCGGCTACTTCATAACTAGCAGGTCCTCTTTGGCGAAGGATTATATAGGGCCCATCTCTTCGTGGCGCGAACTTGGAAGTGAATCCTTTTGAGGCATTGCTAAGGAAATGTCCTGTTATCATTATTCTATCGCCGATGTTGTACTTAATATGGGGGCGGCGATTTTTATTATGGGCTTGTTGGTTCTGATCTTGCTTATTTTCTGTAATTTCTTTTGCTGATAGAAGCGTATCAGCCAGTTGTAACAGCTTAGGAGTGACTTCGTCAACGAAGTTTTCACTAATAACAACCATTCGAAAATCATCTGTAACATCTTGGGGCGTCCTTAGTTCTCTGCCAAATGTCAGAAAGGCAGGGGTTTGCTTGGTACTGTCACGTCGCACAGTATTCATAGCGAACCGTATGGCTGGTAACTGTTCAGGCCATGTGTTGTGATTGCTTCCCACAAGTATACTTAATTGTGTCTTGAGATCCTTGTTTTTTCTCTCCACCATGTTTGCTTCGGGGTGATACAAGGGTACAAATGTTTGCTTTATTCCCAGGCAAAAAGTAAGTTTTTGCATTACAGCAGACACGAACTGTGTCCCGTTATCACTGATTATTCGTCGAGGTAGACCGAAACGTAGAATCACCTCAGTAGATGAGCAACGTTTGTATGGGGACACTTTCAAGGTCATCAATGGAAGCTCGAATGGGGGTAACCTAACATAGCACCCCCCTCCTAAAACATGTGTAGCGCAAGTAAACCCCACGAAATCTTGTGTACCGGAAGTCGGCGGCCATCTTGGATTTCACGCGCCATATGGGCCGTCGGGGGAGGGGGGGGCGGCCGTCCATCGTACGGGCCATCTGCGCACGCGTCGGGCCGTCGTATGGGCCGTTCGTCATACGGGTCAACCGTCGTATGCCCCATCCGTTGTATGTGCCGTACGGGCCTTCCGTCGTATGCCCCATCTGTTCTATGTTACGTACGTGCGTTCTGTTGTATGTGTCATCTGTCAAATGTATCGTATGCCCCATCTGTTCTATGTACCGTATGCCCCATCTGTTCTGTGATGAACTCCATCTTTATGATTTTTCTATGTCGCCATGTATATAGTACGTCATCCGTCATATGTACCGTATGCCCCATCTGTTCTGTGATGAACTTCATCTTTATGATTTTTCTATGTTGCCACGTATATAGTGTGACGTAAGCAGTGTTTTCGTATATCATCATATCCTACACATATTTCGTATATAGTGTGTGACGTAAGCAGTGTTTTCATACATCAATAACCGGAGGGCTTACAAGAATCATACCTGAAGACAATAACCAGAGGATTTACAAGAATCATATCTGAAGACAGTGACCAGAGGGTGTCGTTGATCAATGGGAAAGAAGAAGAGATAAGCGATAAGTTTTTCAATAATATACCGATATATGAGGTGTTGTCATAAATATGTTACTACGATGATCAGTATACAAGATGTCTACGATGCCAAAAGGGCACAAGCATCTCTGATTGGTCAGATTGAAGCCAAATAAACACCATTGTAATGAAGACAATAACTAGAGGGCCTACAAGAATCATACCTGAAGACAATGACCAGAGGATTTACAAGAATCATGCCTGAAGACGATGACCAGAGGGTGTCGTTGATCAATGGGAAAGAAGAAGAGATAAGCGATAAGTTTTTCAATAATATACCGATATACGAGGTGTTGTCATAAATATGTTACTACGATGATCAGTATACAAGATGTCTACGATGCCAAAAGGGCACAAGCATCTCTGATTAGTCAGATTGAAGCCAAATAAACACCATTGTAATGAAGACAATAACTAGAGGGCCTACAAGAATCATACCTGAAGACAATGACCAGAAGATTTACAAGAATCATACCTGAAGACAATGACCAGAGGGGGTCGTTGATCAATGGGAAAGAAGAAGAGATAAGCGATAAGTTTTTCAATAATATACCGATATACGAGGTGTTGTCATAAATATGTTACTACGATGATCAGTAAACAAGATGTCTACGATGTCAAAAGGGCACAAGCATCTCTGATTAGTCAGTTTGGAGCCAAATAAACATCATTATGACCAGAGGGTTTACAAGAATCATACCTAAAGACAATGACCAGAGGATTTACATGAATCATGCCTGAAGACGATGACCAGAGGGTGTCGTTGATCAATGGGAAAGAAGAATAGATAAGCGATAAGTTTTTCAATAATATACCGATATACGAGGTGTTGTCATGAATATGTTACTTCGATGATCAGTATACAAGATGTCTACGATGCCAAAAGGGCACAAGCATCTCTGATTAGTCAGTTTGGAGCCAAATAAACATCATTATGATGAGGACTATGACCAGAGGGTCTACAAGAATCACACTTGAAGACAATGACCAGAGGATTTACAAGAATCATGCCTGAAGACGATGACCAGAGGGTGCCGTTGATCAATGGGAAAGAAGAAGAGATAAGCGATAAGTTTTTCAATAATATACCGATATACGAGGTGTTGTCATAAATATGTTACTACAATGATCAGTATACAAGATGTCTACGATGCCAAAAGGACACTCTGCTATTATTGTCTGGATTAAAGTCGATCTTTCGTCAATACTGCCAACCTTCATTGTCCATGTATATAGTGTGACGCAATCAGTGTTTTCGTATAACATCGATTGAATAAGGACGTTACGTGAAGATAAGAGAAATCCATGTATTGATTCAAATCAAAATAAATGGAATCAATAGAGACCCATCTTTTTGTTGACCACACCCCGCATAATGAATTTATGATACACACTGAAAACCCACATCTCAGTTTCAAATCAAAATAAATGGAATCATTAGAGACATGTCTTTTGTTGAGTACAGACGTCGAATTCAGGAATTTATAATGAAAATAGATCGATTGAATAAGGATATTACTTTTTATGAAGATAAGAAAAAGGTTATGATGCAAATTGAAAACCTACATCTTAGTGCCGATTCAAATCCAAATAAATGGGAGAAGCTCACGATAAATTGGATGCCTCCTGAAGAATTACAGAAAGCAGGGAAACAACAGGAGATTTCGAATCCCATAGATTACATCTTTAAACGTCAAACACCGCAAACAGTAGCATATCCATTAAATCGAATTCGCCCCACAAAACTCGAAACATGAACGATGATGAGCTAAACATTATTTTTAAATGATGTGTATAATATTATTAACCATATTTGTTTTAGTAAACATTGTTAAACTAACATTTTGATTATGTAAAAATATTAAAATTTATCAAAATTGTAAACATGTTTTTCAATAATCCATTATCATTTTCACCACAAGGTTTAAAATTAAACTTTGCAGTATTGCTGACGAATAAAACATATTATTTTTATAATCAGAATTCGATGTTCCCTATATATACGGTGGAGTAAAAAATAATGTAGAGAATAAATTCATTATATTAGCTACATTCATAATCGATGAAAAAACAGCAATGTGAAATATCAAAAAACCACAATAATTGATAACGGGAAAGAAATAACGAATATGTTCTAATTTTATCATATCAATAAGAAAAAAAATATAAAATAACGTTTTTGTATTCTCTAATGATTAGTATCATTCAAGATGTTGAAGAGTATATATGTATTGATCCTAGTTTCTGCAGCCTCATGCACCGAAAATGATAATGTGTCGTACGCTAAATCATTTTTCGAGAAATATGGTTATATGAATTCAAGTCAAAATTCATTAACTGACTTTGAAGCCGTTCTTATTAATTTTCAAGAAAAATATAATCTTCCTGTAGATGGAACGCCTAATAAAGAAACTATTGATTTGATGAAGAGACCTCGATGTATAAAGGGTGATAATAATTATGTTATACATTCAAAATGGAACAAAACAGAATTACTTTGGTATTTTCCACAAGCTTCCGACACGCATCTAAAAACAGCGAAGCTTGCTTTTGATACATGGCAATCAGCATCCAATTTGAAGTTCAAAAATGTGAAAATGGCCAAAATAAAACCAGACATTACTATAACCATCACCAATAGAAAGCACTATTTTCGAAGCGACTGTCATGGAACTGATCAATGTCCATTCGATCTTGGTAATGGTGTGTTGGGTCACTCTTATTATCCCAACCCATATAGTAAATGTATTGAAATTCATCTAGATATGAACCTAAACTGGTATTTTGGAGATGATTTCAAGGTTCCAAAAGGGATGGTTAGTTTTTTAATGGTTTTAACTCATGAAATTGGACATGCTATCGGCTTAGCGCATAGCGAAGTTAAATCGGCCATCATGTACCCTTGGTATCAAACAGATAGAGTAGAACTGGATGAAGACGACAAAAACGCGACGATAGCTTTGTATGGGGCGCAAAGAAAATACAACGAAAATTCTACATTCACTGCAACGACGACAACTACAGTAAAATCAACGCCACGATCTGAACCCAGAAGAAGAATTATGCCTATAGAAAGAGGAGGAGGAGGAAATAAAAAGAACCTGTGTGAAATTCGTACTCCGGACTTTATGTTTCTTGCGACGGCCCCACTTTTTCCAAACTATAGAATGTATGTGGGCCACGAAAAATATTTATGGAGACTATATTTAAACGATATGCATATACCAAAAACCCCAGAATTAATTGTCGATTACCTACCAAAAGAACTGGCATCCTCAAACGTCTCTCATGTGTTTCAAAACTCTGTGGGGGATTTAGTTACGTTCAGCAACAATCAATATTATGCAGCTGCATTTCCAAATTTGAATATATATGACTCTTTTCCGCTTCCCATACCCCGATATGCCGTAATTAATGCTGTATTTCAAACCAATAGCGGACAGATGTATCTGCTGTACAATAACAATTCCTACATTGAATTTAATGCAGAAGGGCATACTATTAATAGAGGATATTTGCATGACGTCTTTCCAGGAGTTCCCGAAGGCGTAACATCTGCATTTCGATATACAGATGGATACATTTACTTTTTCTACAAAGACATATATTACAAATACAGTGAATATATCCGTAAAGTTGTTGATGCGAAACCATTTACTTGGAGTCTATTTGGAGTACCCTGCCCTGAAGATACGCTATTGAATCAATTAAAAACTCTGTTACACAAAATTATAAATATTTATCAATAAAAATGTAATACTTAGTTATGAATTTTTTTTTTCATCAACATCTTGTATATTGATCGTGCTTGTGACCAATAGTAACTTTGTTTAGTAAATTCTTCAAACGACTCACGTGACGTGAGAAGGACGTGAGGAAATAAAAACAAACAATAATGTTAATTAATCAATTTATTACATCATCTAAATCATTTACAACTTTAGCTTTATAGAAATATATAAATTCTCTAAGTGCTACAGACAATACGCTATCACTACAATCACATATAGTATACAATAACTCAAATTTACTTAAATGTCCATTATTTTGAGCAAAATTCCTAATAAGTTCAATCACATTTCTGTAGTATTCACCAAAATTTAGAGATTCCAAATGGGTGAGACGAGGGGAAATGAGATGATAATGGAGTTGTAGAATTTGATGAACATCTTGTTGAGTTAAAGGGAAGCTGACGCCGTGTTTGATTACTTCCAACCATTTTACACAATCGAATATTACTTGATGAATGGTACAGTAGTCGCCACATTGTATCGTCTCCGGCTCATAATCATCGTAAAACGCTGGAAGTGGTTCATCTATGAATGAATTATTATTTAAAATATCGATAAACGTAGCCCATTCGAAAGTGCTGAAGGAGATTTTCGTAGGTTTATTCGTTGCTGATAGAGTGATTGCGCTACTGAACGTTCTTGCGGGACTTAAACCACAACCAATTTGGAAATTCGTATGTGTAGGATACTCGATATACAACAGGTACTGATCTTCTTTTTTAGCAGCTATTTCATACATTTCCAAAATACGATCTAATTCAGCACTATAATTATAATTTTCTGTAGCACAGCTACTAAAACCGCTATCTTGAGAACTCATATTGATGACTAACAATCTAACCTACAGCTCACTCCAATTTATATCAACTCCTATCTATCTTTGCGGTTAATTCTCTTCGCTACAAAACCACAGTTCTCATAACTTGAAATGAAAAGTGGTTACACAACAACATCTGTTTTTCCAATCCAACTATTATACTTTCCGTCTAATCCAAGCCATTTAACATACATTTTGTTGCCTTTTCTTCTAAGTACCTTTTCCACCAAGTAAATGTCTGGATTTGACGTTTTCTGCAGCTCTTCCTCATAAAACCCTCCACTGATTGGTACTCCATACATATCCTCAAGCAAATAGGTGGTAGGATTGGTTATTTTCACTTTAACGATTTTGAATAGTTCTGTCGTCCAATTGGGTGTGTATCCTTTTTCAAAGGCATGCTTCGACTTGCTTATACGAACAATATCACCAACTTTGAATTTTCGTGGTCCTGCAATCTTTAGATGTTTATAGGTTTGGTTTAAAATAGCTTCTTCGTTGAATTTATTGACTTGGGAGGGCTTATACTTGGTAGTTGAATGCTTTGTATTATTGTATTCGTTTGTAATTTCTGGTAGAATATCTATCCATTTGTAGGTGCCATTTAAACTGAAATGTTTATATAGTTTTGATTTCAATGATCGTATTACTCGTTCGGCCATTGCAGCTTTTTTCGTACTAAATACGCTATAGTGATTAATTCCATGTTTTTTCATTAATTGTTGAAACTTGTTGTTGTAAAATTCCGTTCCTTGGTCCGATTGAAGATTTTTGGGCGTTCGATCTGCGTGTGCGAGAATGTCCGAGAATGCACGAGTAAGCTCTTCGCCAGTCTTTGTCTTTAATGGTCGTGTCCACAAAAACTTTGAAAAACAATCGATAACGACTAGAATCATTTTATGGTTTTTATTTTGATGAGCGTAAGGTCGCATTTCAGCTAAATCCATTTGCCATAAATCATCTATGCCTTTGACAATTGTACGTCTGCGCGGATAATTTTTACGTATCGGTTTGTGGAGTTCGTTTACCAGCTGTTGCTTCTCGTCGGATGCCATAATGATACTTGCGTGTATCACACTGTACTACTGCTCTTTATCTTCATCTCCAATTGATTAAGACGACTCTGTATATTCAACGTTGCAATATTGTTAACAATACCTCTAACATTCTTATTCAAATCGACAATTTCTTTCTTCAATTCGATTATACCTTCTAGATTCATATTCGTAGAATCGGTATTTTGACTTGCATTTTTCGTCAACGCGTCATTTATTTTCGATAATCTTAATAAGTAATCTGTACGAACACCATTTAAATCTATGTCTAATTGTTTACGTAAATCTTCATCGGCATTTTTAAATTCTTTTCGAATAAAGTATTTGGCCGTTGTTATGCTATCGTCAACGTACTTTTTAGTGGCCATATGCAGACCTGCTGTAGGTGGATTTCTCGAAATAAATTCTTTAATTTCTTCAATTTTATTTTGCAATGGTGGTATATTTGCTAACATTATTTGTGATTTGCGCATATCGCTTCTTACATTGTTGAGGTCTATTGCTAGATTGTGCATATCATTATTATGTTGCTGCGCCAGCGGTAAATTTTGAAGTTTATCATCTACATAAAGTTTATTAACGGCATCAGTATTTGTGGTTGGTATCTTCAAATTACAGATTTTCAAATTTTCAGCATCAATATTACCGTCCGGAGTGTGTGGATATGCTACTTTCGGCATATACGGAGTAACCCGTTCATTAGCATGACGACGACGATGTCCAAACTTATCGACAGACATGATTGAAATGAATAGACTTTTTTCGATTATTCTATTATATCGGCTTCCCTTAGTTCATTTATGATGGCAACTATTTCGTTATCGTTGGATGTGTTGCCAGCCTCCTTGGATGCAATCAACAATTTTAAACGTTCAACCAATTCATTTGGATCGTCCCAATAAATGTATTCCATCGGTTTTTCGTTGTATGACAAAAGCCCCTTTCCCACATTACTATATGATGGACTTTGAATAGCTTGTAGTTTCTTTAATATTCGAGCTGATGGAGGTCGGATTATATTACTACTACTACTACTACTACTAATGACTGATGGGGTTGATTTTGGTCTAGTCGCAAAGAGGGGCTTAATAATGTAATGATATTTATCTGTCCTAGAACTTTTCAGACGATTACGTGCATCGAGATGAACTTTGGTAAGAGTTAGTAGACTTTTGTAATTTTTCAAATCTTCCTCTTTATATTGAGGATCGTTGTAAAATAAAAGCTCGTACAATCCTCGAGTTCCAGGTAAGTATAGTAAAGGAGCAACACCGGTTCGGGACCATTCCTTATGTAAATTAACATGGGAAATCGCTAAGGTTCATTCTGCACTTTTTTGACCAAACCAAGGTCATTACTGCTGTGACGTCAGCAACCCCTCAAGGTCATTGCCCACTGTTGCTATGCGCATTGGACACGCTCAATATACATACAAAGATGTCATAAGGGCACTAGCATCTCCGATTGGTCGTATTGTAGTCGAACAAACGCCATTGTGATAGGTGGAACATAGCCAACCCCACGAAATCTTGTGTGTGTATCGGAAACCCTACGATAACTAGCGGAAGTCAGCGGCCATCTTGGATTTCACACACCGTAGTATGTGCCTTATGTGCCGTCGGGGGTGGGGTGCGGCCGTCCGTCGTATGTGTCATCTGTCAAATGTCTCATCTGTCATATGTGTCGTCCGTGAAATGTGCCATCACGTGCCGTATGGGTCGTTTGTATCTTCCGTAGTATGTACCGTATGGGCCTTCTGTCGTATGTGTCATCAATCAACCCCGTCGAATGTGCCGTATGGGCCATCTGTCGTATGAGTCATCTATCACACCGCCGCGTGTCATTAGGGCACTAACGCATATCTCTGCTATTATTGATCAGATTTTTATGTAACAAACGACCATATGATTGTTAGATTATTATCGTATATAGGATGTACAAAGATGCCATAAGGGCACTCTGCTATTTTTGTCTGGATTGATGCCGAATAAACGCCATTGTGAAGAAAAGAGGTAAACCACTACGTTAGATATACAGGGTGTTGTCATAAATATGTTACTACGATGATCGGTATACAAGACGTCAACAATGCCATAAGGGCACGAGCATCTCTGATTGGTCAGATTGGAGCCAAATAAACATCATTGTGATGAAGACAATGACCAGCGGGTTTACAAGAATCATACCTGAAGACAATGACCAGAGGGTTTACAAGAATCATGCCTGAAGACAATGGCCAGAGGGTGTCGTTGATTGATGGGAAAGAAGAAGAGATGAAGAGATAAGCGATGAGTTTTACAATAATATACCGATATACAGGGTGTTGTCATAAATATGTTACTACGATGATCGGTATACAGGATGTATAAATATGTCATAAGAGCACTAGCATCTCTGATTGGTCGGATTGAAGTGGAATAAACAACATTATGAAGAAGAGGGGACAAGAGGTAAATATGTAAAGCCATAAGGGCACTCATACTGATGACGTCACCCATGCTCAGTCACTCGATAATAGGGTATCAAAATAAAGAAAAATTGAATAAACATTTTATTGTATAATATAAAATTGAAAAGTATAATAAATGACACGCGGCGGTGTGATAGATGACTCATACGACAGATGGCCCATACGGCACATTCGACGGGGTTGATTGATGACACATACGACAGAAGGCCCATACGGTACATACTACGGAAGATACAAACGACCCATACGACACGTGATGGCACATTTCACGGACGACACATATGACAGATGAGACATTTGACAGATGACACATACGACGGACGGCCGCACCCCACCCCCGACGGCACATATGGCACATACTTCGGTGTGTGAAATCCAAGATGGCCGCTGACTTCCGCTAGTTATCGTAGGGTTTCCGATACACACGCAAGATTTCGTGGGGTTGGCTATTTTCCACCTATCACAATGGCGTTTGTTCGACTACAATACGACCAATCGGAGATGCTAGTGCCCTTATGACATCTTTGTATGTATATTGAACGTGTCCAATGCGCATAGCAACAGTGGGCAATGACCTTGAGGGGTTGCTGACGTCACAGCAGTAATGACCTTGGCTTGGTCAAAAAAGTGCAGAATGAACCTTAGCGATTTCCCATGTTAATTTACATAAGGAATGGTACCGAACCGGTGTTGCTCCTTTACTCACCTCATTCAACAAATGTTGTGCGCAATTTTCAGCAGTGGCTTCAGTCAGTGCGAATAATTCGACCCATCGACTAGCAGTGTCTTCCACTATTAGTATCCATTTATCACCTCTATCTGATATTGGTAGGGGGCCGAATAGGTCCATGGCCAGGACTTCAAAACGCTGGTTGACGACTTGAGTTTGCATTAGCCCTGCGGGTTTTCTGTTAGTTATCTTATATCGTTGACATTCCAAACAAGCAGATACGTGTTTGGCGATGTCCTGTCTCATTCTGTTCCAGAAATATCGCCTCGAGATTCGGTGAGTGGTCTTGTCAATACCGTAGTGACCTGACAGGGGGCTGTCGTGGTAGGCGTGTAAAATATTTTTAACTTCCTCAGCCGGTACCACTAGCCTAGCTTCTTCATCCTCTTGATCATCCGTATAACGATATAGTACTCCTTTATGTAGCAAAAATCCTCTATTAACCCACTTTTGATTTCGTTCATCGTTGGAAACATCTTCCAGGGAGTCTATAATATTTTTTACGTCCGGGTCTTTCAACTGCTGCTCCCGTAGTTCTTTTTCAGTCTTACTGGGAACATCTATTTGGAGGCTGCAAATCTGACAGGCGTCGCTGTGATTGCTACAATGTGGTCTGGACAGGAAGTCAGCTACTCGGTTTATTTTCCCAGGTGCGTAACGTACATGTAAATTATAGGACTGGAGTTGTAACGCCCAACGGGCTAACCTCCCCGTCGGAGTCTTTATCGTGAGTAACCATTTTAAAGGTTGATGATCTGTTATTACGATTATTTCAGATCCTTCTATATATCCTCTAAACTTATTAATAGCCCATACGATCGCTAAAGCTTCTCTTTCGGTTGTATTATAATTCGTTTCAGCGCCATTCAATAGCCTGCTGGCATATTCTATGGGGTGCTCATTGTCTCCCTCCCCCTGGACTAAAACGCCTCCTATGGCATAGGAGCTAGCGTTCGTTTTAATAATGTAAGGCTGGGAATCGTCGGCTTGGTTTAGGACTGGACTGGTTGTGAGACAATATTTTAATTGCTCAAAAGCTTCCTGCTCGACTTGGGTCCATTTCCAGATTGCCTTTTTTTTGTAAGATTGGTAAGAGGACGTGCCATCGTTGCAAAATTGGGTATAAATCTTCGGTACCATGAGCATGTCTGGATGAATGATAATAGTTGCTTTAGGTTAGCCGGCGGCTGTAGATCTACAATGGCGGTAACCTTTTCAGGGTCCATGATTATCCCTTCAGGAGTAATTTGGTGGCCCAAATACTTGACCTGTGAACAGCTAAATCTACACTTTTTCCTATTGGCCCTTAGATTGTAAGTGCGAAGATGTGCAAACACTTCCCTTAAATCTTGAAGATGCTGCTCGAAAGTGGAAGATCTAACTATAAGATCGTCAAGGTATACCAATAAGTTAACCTTACTAAGTCCTACCCTAAATCTGTCCATTAGCCGCTGGAAGGTCGCTGGTGCGTTACGCAGTCCGAACGGCATTCTATTAAATCTGTAAACTCCAAAAGGAGTAATGAATCCGGTTTTATCTTTATCGTCATCGTGAACTGGTATTTGCCAATAGCCGGACTGTAAGTCTATCGTTGACATGTAGGGCAAACTTTTTGCAGCATGAAGCAAATCATCAATGCGAGGGAGCGGATACCTATCAGGCACCGTGATTGCATTAAGACGTCTATAGTCTACGCACACTCTAACGTCCTGATCTTTCTTTGGGACCAAAACGACAGAGGAGGTCCATGGTGTACTGCTTTCTTCTATAATTTCATTTGCCAGCATTTCGTCTAATTTTCCCCGCAGCACTGTCTGGCGATTTGTACTTAGTCTGTATGGAGCAGATGATCTGGGAGCATGGTCGCCAGCACTGATTCGGTGTACCGTTTGTACCGTTGGAGGACCCTCTTTGCAAAATCTGTCTTTATACTCTAGAAGTAGATTATCAAATTGGGATCTTTGCTCATTGTTAAGCTCTGGGGCTTCCTCGGGTTTGAGTGATATGTCGATGCAGAAAAGGTCGAACCTGCGTCGTTTTCGAGGGTCTTGCTTTGGCGGACTGTTCCTATAATACTGTGGAAGTGCATCCTCGAAGATTAGGTCAATGGCCTCAGGAGAGTATGCCTCTGCACTTTCTTGTAACTCAACGGGTTGTAGTTGCGGTGGTAGGTCCATTTCTATTAACATAAAGGATGGTTCCTCTGGTAATGGTGAGGTGAACACCTCCAAAAAGGGTGATCCTATCTGCCTCATCTCTGTTGAGTTGAGTTGTGTGTGGGGGTAAGTGCCTTTTGAATGTACGTATTTAGATTCTATGACGGCTCCTTGTGTGACGTCTATGAATTCGAACCTTTGCGATGGATTGTCAATGAAATGCCAACATCTTTGCGGAATTACCAAAACCATAGCTGTTTGTTCCAAAAAGTCTATTCCCAATAATGTACGATTGTCTTCTGCTTTTGGTAAAATAATGAAGTCAATGGGAAATATTCTTGTCCCTATTTCGATTTTGACTGTTGTTGTTAGTATTTCCTGATATTGACTTTGTCCATCAGCCAGAGTTACAGCAGCTGATCGTTTCAGGAATTTTACTGAGGGAATACTCTTAAGATGTTCATAAAGTGACCTGCCTGCTACGCTTGTCCGGGCGGCCGTGTCTATGTGTGCAACCCCTTGAATTCCTTGTACTTTAATGGGTATTGTGGGAACATGAGTCTGATTTATGAACGTATGTATAGAATAGAAATTTATAGCCTGAGTGGTAACTTCTGATTTTTTCTCGGTGCAGACAGGGCAGTTACTTCGATAGTAACCTGCTTTACAACACCCATAGCAATTAAGGCCGGTTTGACGTTCTACCTTTCCAGTGTTTTCCTCACTTGCTGAAGTTTGCTTAAGTGCTGACTTTGTGTCTGTTTCTACTACTATTCGTTTTCGGCATTCTTCTTGTGTATGTCCCCTATAGTGGCAAAAGTTGCATCTATTTTTATTGCTTTTTGAGATACTTATCTTTCCTGTTTTTGAGCTACATATTCTGTCTTTCGTAATTTGTCTTCTTGATTCTTTCTGCATAGCTTCTACTTCTCTGCCTTTCTGGAGTAGGTCGGAAAAAGTATTACAATCGTCTCGAGAGATCTTTTTCCTTAGGTCAATATGAAGTAGGCCAAATATCATGTCGAGTTGAGTTGCTTCATCATGTCTCCTTTGGGGTAGCTGTGCTAGGAGGGCTCGTTTCTTACAAATAAAAGCGTCTATAGGAGTACCACGCTCCTGGTTTTCGCTAAAGATCTCTATATAAATTTGATGTGACGGTTTAGATGGTGAGAACGCTGCTTTAATGAGCGCGGTTGCCTCATCCCACGTACGAGCTTCGCCTTTGACCCCTTGCCACCAAAGTGAAGCTGTGTCGGTTAGCAATAAAGGTAGTCCTTTTAGGGCGTCGTTGTCTGTTATTTTCTCAACTTCTTTATATATGGAGACGGTCGTGATAAACGCATCTACCGTTGTATGACATCGTATTCCACCAAACCTAGCGGTGCATTTGCTAAAACTCCCGGACAAGGAAGGCGTTGGCGGTCCTTCTTTGTTAGCCGAAATAGTTTTAAGTAGTCTTTGGAATTGCTCGTCGGACATCTGCATTGTACCTTCTGTGACTAATTTGTGTTGACTGCGACGCAGGTCTGATGAGACGTCTTTCCTATGTTTAGGAATCTTGGTGGGTTATTCCTAATCAATCCTTTTTCTTCTCGAGAATTTCGACAAACAACGCCAAAACAATGGCTTTTGTGTTTCTAAAATTCTCTTGAATATAGTGAATTTCACTTGTAGATAGCCCAATCAATCCTTTTCTTTTCGCGAATTTTGACAAACAACGCCAAAACAATGGCTTTTGTTTTTCTAAAATTCTCTTGAATATAGCGAATCTCACTTTTTTTCTCGATAATTTCGATAAACTATACCAAAACAATGGCTCTAGTTTTTCTAATATTCCCTGGACATTTATAAATTGCTTATTCAAACACCGACAAGTAACGCCACTGAGAAACTATTAATTGTCTAGTAATTTGAAAAAATTGCAGGCTTTACGTTGAGCGCCAGATTGTAAACAAGTAATATGTAATAAATGAAACTTTATTCATACTAAATAAAATAACAAGTGATATTTAATATACTAGAAATAGAACATTTATGTATCTGCTACTTGTTGCCGTCTGTGGTCCTCGAGAGATCCCTTATGCCGACGAGCTACGCTTACGGTTGGTAGGTGGTAGCCTAGTCGTACAGCGACATCAATGAGCGGGAGCCGGAACTCGCCGGATGTTAATAGGATTGCCAACTCTTCAGGCGTCTTGTGTTGGCCGTTGCGGGTTGGGGCTGTGAGTAGTACGGGCGATTGTTACAATCTTTAATAATGTTTTCTACTTGAAATGCTAGCTGCTCTTTGTAAAATTTGAAATCTTCTCTATTTTGGTTTGGAAGTACGGAAGAATGTTTGTTAGTTTTTTTGTTCTCATGATTTATTGGAGGAGAAGGTGGAGGGGGGGACTTTCTGCGTTTTTCTGGCGCAGATGTACTCGTCTTATGTTTAGGTAAATGTACGGAGGGCTTAGGTTTACTCAAGATTGAACTGTAAGAAAAAGTTGGAAGCTGTATGTGTTAGCTCAGGGAAATTTTGTGAATTGATAATAATGAAAATCGATTATTAGTTGTGATTTTTCCGTACGCAGAATTATTCACAATAGTTTCAGCTTCTTTAAAAGATGCATGCAGAGAGGCCATTACTTTTTTAATACTTAATTGTGTCTCGTAAACAGGGCATTAAATGGATGTAGATGTATGTTCAATACTGTCGCAATGTACACAATGCGTTCTATTTTCTTCACAGGAAACCGAGTTACAATTTTCTTCTGAACAGTTTGGCATTTCTGTTTACCTTTACATTGATGTTTAGTATGACCGAAACGTAAAAAATTATAGCATTGAACCACCGGATATATGTATGGTTCTACCTGAAAGTTTACCATATCTATGTTAACCGATTGGGGAATCCTATTTCCTAAGAAAGTAACCACGATCATTTGTCTATCTACTTCTTTTGTTTCTTTGGTTTCACTGTCCACAATTTTACGCATTAATCGCTTAACATCAACCACTGTAATTCCAGATTCAATTGCATCTTTTAGGTACTCAGTATTAAAATAAGTATCTATCGTACGTATTATACCTTTTTTATGCGTGAAGAATAGTGGAATGTAAGCAATGTAATATTTTTTAATAAAACTTCATGATTTACCAATAAGTTAGCAACATTACCTGTACCCTGTTTAATCCTACTGGTTTTATATCTGTTATATTTTGCCTAAATTATGCAATGTTTCTTAAAAAGTGGCCGATTTTAATGGGAAATAAACGACCTACATTCTTTTCTTTATGTTCTATGTAAACCAAATAAGGACCGACGTCTAAAGACTGATATTTATTCTCGAAATTAATATTTTGAGGATCTTTTTATCGAAGTCCCTTTATCAATTAATAGGGGCGGGAATCCCCTTCTCTCAGATCTTTATCTGTCATTACTTGTCCGATGTAGGTTACCCATCAGTACTAGTCTTCCTCTTCGTGTCTTTCCCGGTGGTTCCCAGTTTAATACTTATTTTGGCCATATGTAATCCGGTATCCTTTGGACATGACCACACCACCGGCAAGAATGTAAATTTTTTCTACGACGTTCGATATAATTTTATTCTCTATAGAATTCATTACAGAATTCTCAAATCTATTTTTATTATTGGGTTTATGTTCAATATTTAAATCCACATTTTCCATCATTTTGACCAAATCTGTTATATCTTGTTCACTCTCATCCTTGTCGGTTTGAGGAAAAAAAAATCATCATTTGCTTTATTAACAATTTTTTTTATTATAACGTCTACTCAAATCTGTATCACAGTTTGTGACGCGTTTTCCTCGGAGGCGACGTCGCGCTGCGTTGCGCGTGATATATCGGTAATGGCCTCTTGCTGTACCTCTTAACGCCTCGGAACGTCACTTCTGACACCTTTGAAACCTTACACTTTCTCGGGCGCCAGATTTTTAACGTGGTCATCTCCACGGCCCCTCGACTTCACTCGTCGAGAGTTCCAGGTAGTCTCAGATGGAGGTACGGTAAATTCCAGGGGTCTATTGTAGTCAAAATTCGGGAGGTTATTGCTAAATATAAAAACGTTCTCGCTAGTCCTGAAATAAATATTATTATCCTGATCCACACTACGGAGAAGCTAAAATTCGTGCAGCCAAACAACTACTCTACCATAAGGAAGTACTAGCCTATAATAGGTCAATAAAACACAACAAAGGTTTATTTCAGTTTTATTACAATATACTCTCTACCAAGCCGTTATATATAAAAATAAACAATACTCATAAGGGGAGACAATACCCGTGTATCCCAAAAGCACATATGTATTACTTAGCTATATGTATATTTGATATGCAGTAATTAGCGACGAAGCAGGCAGGACATAAGCGAGAGTGGTTTATGATCATAAAATAGCGTACATGCAAAGAAAAGAAGCGGTAAAAGCAAACAAAAACTATTCAAAGTTGGGTGGTCTTTTCATTCAAATGTTTGATAAACTCTCATGAAACGGACGGGTTAGGCGTTACTCCAAAAAAAAACTATCAGATCGGGAAAAAAATACTATAGATCGGGTACTCTAGATTTAAAATATCAGGAAGCCCTAGCGTTTATGTATGCCTGGCGCTCCCGGAGATTTCAATCAGGATTCTCCCTATCAAATCGGAAAACACAATACTAGGGTCGGGGCTCTAGACTTAAATTGTCAGGAATCTCACTAATATTTAAACAAAATCGGGAAGGTACCAAAGCTGGGGGGGGGGGGATTAAAAGAAAAGTCGGAAAGGTATTGAAACTGGGGACTCTAGATTTAAAATATCAGGAAGCCCTAGCGTTTATGTATGCCTGGCGCAACCGGAGATTTCAATCAAGAGTTTTCCCTACAAATCGAAAAAGGTATTAAAGGACGGAACTAATATCAACAAAACCCACTGAAAGAAAATTCGGGAAAGGTATTGAAACTGGGGATTCTAGATTTAAAATATCCGGAAGCCCTAGCGTTTATGTATGCCTGGCGCAACCGGAGATTTCAATCAAGATTCTCCCTAAAATCTGAAAAGTTATCAAAGAATGGGAACTCTAGATTTAAAATATCAGGAAGCCCTAGCGTTTATGTATGCCTGGCGGAACCGGAGATTTCAATCAAGAATTTTCCCTACAAATCGAAAAAAAGGTATTAAAGAACGGAACTAATACCAACAAAAGCCCACTAAAAGAAAATTCGGGAAGGGTATTGAAACTGGGGATTCTAGGTTTAAAATATTCAGAAGCCCTAGCGTTTATGTATGACTGGCGCAACCGGAGATTTCAATCAAGATTCTCCCTTAAATCGGAAAAGTTACCAAATAATGGGAATATAGATTTAAAATGTCAGGAAGCCCTAGCGTTTATGTATGCCTGGCGCAACCAGAGATTTCAATCAAGAATTTTCCCTACTAATCGAAAAAGGTGTTAAAGAACGGGACTAATACCAACAAAACCCACTAAAAGAAAATGCGGGAAAGGTATTGAAACAAATGCTATATAAATTGTTTACCACACTCCAATGTACAAGATATTCCAACTTATTTTAAAATGAAAATCAACTGCATAAATATTTTAAAGTGATAAATGAAAAGACCACATATTTTCGAATTTTTATTACTAAAAACTCTTACCTTTACAGCAACGAAATTATCGAGAATTTTAAAATAAAAATCAACTGCGTGAATATTCTAAATTTATAATTGAAAAGACCATTTAGTTTTCGGATTGTTATTACTAAAAAAACTCTTACATTTACAGCAACGAAGTTATCGAGAAATTTTTTTACAGTGCGGAAAAAAAAACTCCACAAGAAATTTACGGTTATCGGCAAAACAAAGCTAAACAATTTTCGGCGGACAGTGCACAATTTTCTCGCTTCTGCTTCGGTTATTTAGCACTTCGGTATTCTCAGAGACAACACACGAGCCGTGTAACTCAATGTATTATTTTAGTTCGGCAAAACTTATCTGGACGATTGTAATGAAAGACTTTTGTAGGTGGCGATCTTCTGTAATCGAAAGTGGCCTCTTTCTGTTATGCATATACGGTCAGGTAAAATACGTCATGAAAATGCGGGAAATTCAAAAAATCCAAACGCGGGAAATTTGAATATCCATACATTCTCTGGCCCAGTATAAAAGTATCCATTCACAAATTTAGTGTTTTCAATTACAGTATTATGTGTATTTTGATCTCGTAGAGGTTGCTATTACACCAAAATGTCGAGATAGAAACACACATCTGTACCGAAACACTAAATTTGATTCTAGTCACCTCCTGTACCATCCATAAATAAAGTAATGATATGTACTTTTGAAATAATTTTGATATAAATAAATACTTCATACTTCAAACAAACTTTATTTGAAAATTTACATACACAGAGGACACAAGAGTAGAAGTTTCAATAATTTATATAAACAAAAATTTAGATAAATGTTTAATTTTTTCAAGTTTTTGGTCAGGATTGAAGTACAAATTCTGTTTAAAATGTTTACGCTACAGTTTATTTCAAAATTTAAACCAATTTTAGAAAATCAAAATACAGAAAATTCACAACTCACCTTTAACATTACGAACAACATCTTAAAGAATAGTCGCTTATATTTCAAAAATATTATTTTCCCGATGAAGATAATTCATTAGAGGTAATTTATAAGATAAAGGTAATACACACTTTTTGGATTCTGATAACGAAGCAGTTACGATATTTTGATTGCAAGATGAATTTTTATAGTTTTCATAAAACTTCTCAACAAAATTAGGTAATTTTGCCATTCATGTGACTATCGATATATTTTTAATAATTTTGAAACAACTGGTTTTGATGAATTCTGCTCGTGAGTATTTTTCACACAGCAAAGTTCATTTCTTAAATTACTTTCGAGATACTTTTCTGAACTTAAATTCCATCAAACTCCGGCGTCCAGTGAGTCGGAACTTCATTATTTGGTTTTTGAATTTTTATTATCACTCGGTAGATATGTTGAGGAATTTTTGTGAGGTAAATATTCATTAGATTTATTTTTATTATAGTTGAGACAAACATTTATAGTAATGTTAGAGTGTCCACAACCGTAGCAATCGATATTTCAAAGAAAATTTGCATTTTCCATAAACGTTACCCAAGCATTTGCAAATCCAACATCATATTTAGGTGATGGCTTGTAACATTTCGTCCATTCTATCTGCTTGTAGAGGTTCAGAAACCGTTTGTCATAGCTAATTGATTGAAGAAATGTGGAAGCATATTAAGGAAATCTCTTCTTTCAGCCTGATTCTTATCTTTAGGTTTTTTGTATAATCTGGTGTTTTATAATTTTCCATGTATTTCGTAATTCTGTCTTTAAAATTAAACATGTTGGATATCAACTGTATTCATCGAACTTTTTGATATTTTAATCGAAAATGTTTCTTTTTTAGCTTCGAAAGACCCTGGCTACTATAATTTTGATAGTCCAATTTTTTTAATTAAGAGTCTCATTTATCTTAGGATATAATTTCAGTATATATTAAAAAGTATGGGAAATAAACTGCAAAGTTGCTTTAAACCTTTTGTTGCAAATTGGATCAATGTGTTTATTGCCTATTCTTACATGTGATTTTTTGTCTTTATGCAGTCTTTGCGTTATGTTTATCCATTTTTTCTGAACTTTTAATTATCCCATTACATCTAGGCACACTATCATAGTGCATGGCATGGTTGGTTTCTTCAGAGGAAATCTTAATTAATCTAATGTAGATTATTTCTTTATTTTGCTGATTCCTCATTGCAACGCTTTGGTAAAGCTTCAAGATTTTTCTCTTTCATAAAAATTATTAGGATATCTACATAAAATCTAGCTGGCACTCATTGCTTTATTTTCTGTAATCGTTCATAGCTATTAGAAATAAGATAGGGTCGATTATTGATCCTTGTGGAATACTATTTTCTTGTTCATGTATAAAACTAAAAAAGCAGTTCTCATTTTGTATATGTTTATCTCATATTATTGTTTTAATTTTCCTAGGTTCGAAGAAGCAGAACTGTTTGCCAAAACGTTCAATGTAAATCCATCTATAATTCTCAAAGCTAAAGCACAATTAATAGTCGATAAAACGAAATGCACCTCGGAAGATATCAATGATTTGATAAACCTGCTGAACGATATAAATGATGCACAGTTTAATCTACAGTGTTGTAGAGATGTCGATTGTTCGAATTTCCAGGATGTCAGAAAAATTTTAACCTATGGATCTAAAATATCGCCGAAACCCGATGTAAGTACCAGAAAGCATATTTTATTAATTGAGGTATTTATCAAAAAGCGTCTTCCTATTAACGTCATCCTATAGCTAGTTTTACTTAAAGTATGTGAACCTTATAAAATCACTTTTGAATCTCTTTGAAATCAATTAAAAATAATAATGGATTAACAAAATCAATATTATATATTTATAAACTATTTGGTTGATTTGTTACATTCATGATACTTAATATTAATACATTTTTATTTCATTCAGGACGAAAACAAAGAAGAATTGTTACAAATGAAAGGAACTAATTTGGATCTCTTGTATAAATTTGATACTTTCATGGCTTTATCGGGAGAGAACGATATACAATCATGGTCGAATTTTTCATTGTGCAACTTACTTTTGGAAGTTAAAGAATATCTGAAAAACGTAAGTATTCATCTTCAATTTGCGCTGTAGATATGTAATGCGAATCCGAAAAAAAAACGTCAATATCTTGAACAGTCATTAAGGTCTGCATTGATTACCAGTGGCTGTCCAGTTTGTATTTTTATACAGGAATTATTTACTTATATATCGACTTAGGATGGTTTGTGGTAAATGTAAAGAATCAATTTCCAAAGATTCTGCAACATTGGCGTGTGATAGCTGTTCCCGCATAGTCCACAGAGAATGCGCTGATATCAATGCTTCCGAGCTTAAAGTCATGGACTTAAAAGGCCAAAGACTACTGAGGTTTTATTGTGATGATTGCCAAGAGGGCTTGAGATTGATTCCGTCTTTAATAGCTAGGATTGAAAACTTAGAAACTGTGCGTAAATCAAACTCAAATGTTCCGCATGCCTTAGCCGAAGATAATATTGTTAATGAAATAAACGAAAGACAAAAAAGGGCGTGCAATATTATGATTTATAACTTACCTGAACAGAGAAGTCCGCAAGCAGATTTAAATGAAGTCAAGTCTATTTTAAAAGACACTACTACCGATGTTGAAGAGGTTCAAATAGTCAAAGTAATGAGAACTGGGACGAACAACAAGAATGGATTTTGACCTCTAAAAGTAATATTAAGTAGTTCCGATGATGCTTTGATGGTGGTGAGGAATAGGAAGAAAATCAACAAAAACAAGAGAATTTACGTAGAAGTAGATCTGACCACGTTGCAGAGGGAAAATTTGAAGAGATTACGTGAGGCACTTAAAAGTAGAACTGGGGCTGGTGCGAAGGTTCGCATTAAATATTTCAGCGGTATTCCTAAGATCGTTCAAGATTTAAACTAGATGTGCCCAGCAGTAATGATGGACTGATTTGTCTTTACCAAAATGTTAGAGGTCTTAATTCGAAAATCGATGGTTTTTATTCATATGTTAGTGATAGTGAATGTGACGTTATTGGGATTATTGAAACTTGGTTACAACCGTCAGTTAATGACTCTGAATTATTCTCAGGGGATTACCAAGTTTTCAGAAAAGACCGCAATCTTCAATTAACAGGTTTGGCTACCGGTGGAGGAGTTTTATTAGCTATTAAAAACACAATTATATGTACAAAAATTGACACAACTTTATTTCATCGCAGCTTTTTGAATATTGATTTACTAATCTGTAAATGTCAAATTGCAAATCAATCTGTTATAGTTCTTTTAGTATACATACCTCCTGTCTCCATTGATGTTTTAGAGTCTTTTTTTGAATGCTTAGAAACCGTTGATATGTTACATAACCATAACCTACTTTGTATGGGTGATTTTAACATCTCCGAATATATTAATCACAACTTTAATAATAGAAATTATAACGTGATTAATCAGTTCATTACTTTTTATGATTTACAACAGATGAATAATATTAGAAATAGTTCTGGTCGTCTTCTTGATCTTGTCTTATCTGATATGGAATGCGACGTAATTTGGAATGTTCCTCCTATTATTCCTGAGGACAGACATCACCCCTCACTATTTATACACATTTACAACTTACCCAGTAAGTCCAGTATACTTCAACCAAATATACATAGAAAAACTTATAACTTTAGAGGAGCCAATTATACACATTTGTATAATTCATTAATAAATATTAACTGGGAGTTTTTATTAGATTTTAACAATATAAATCAAGCAGTATCTCGTTTTTACCATACTTTATATTCAATGTTTGACTGTTTTGTCCCTACCTTTAAACACTTTAAACGTAATTTTCCTCCTTGGTTTAACAGTTCTATTATTAGCAACATAAAAAAGAAAGAAAAATATCTCAAAAAGCTTAGGAGAACACGCAATGAGCGTTTTCTGCAACAGTTTAAGGAGCTTCGTTCACAAACGAAACAGCAAGTAAGACGTGCTTATCAATCCTATATTAGTAACATTCAAAATAATATTGCTGCCGACTCAAGACAGTTTTGGTCCTACATCAATGCGAAAAATAGAACATCACGCATACCTAGCATTATGTCTTTAGATAATTAAACCCACTCAATGCCACAGGATATAGTTGATAAATTTAGTCAGTTTTTTGAAAATGTGTTTGTGCCATCATCAGTACCATGAGCTGATTTAGTTGACTTATATGAGTCGCAGTTTTATGGGGACATCATCAACATCAGAAATATTACAGAGAGTGAAATTATTGAAGCTGCTAAAAAATTGAAAAATAAGATATGACATCTGGATCAGATGATATTCCGTAATTTTTCGTAAAGGACTGCATTTCTTTATTAGCTTGTCCATTGAAAATATTGTTCAATTTGGCTTTAGAATCTTCCACTTTCCCTGATCAATGGAAAGAAGCTAGGGTTGTTCCAGTTTTTAAATCAGGTGACAAGTCTCTAATTAATAATTATCGCCCAATATCCATTCTGTCCAATTTTTCAAAACTTTTTGAAATTGTAGTTTACAATCGTTTATATCCATCCATTCGTAGCCTAATTTCACCTGCACAACATGGGTTCCTCAACAAAAGGTCAACTGAAAGTAACTTACTTCTTATAACCCAAGAAATATCAGAAATAATGGATGCCGGTAAACAAATAGACGTAATTTACACTGATTTTTCAAAGGCTTTTGACAGAATGGATCATGGGATTTTAATCGAAAAGCTGAATCAGTTTGGTTTCTCTTCCGCTTTGTTGAAGTTCTGTCAATCTTACCTTCATAACAGGTTTCAATTTGTTTTTTATAATGGTCGCTCTTCAAATAAATATCTTAGTGAGTCAGGTTTACCGCAAGGCTCAAACCTTGGACCATTGTTGTTCCTTTTATTTATTAATGACCTGGAGGTACACTTAGATTCGGTTAGGCTCACGTATGCAATGATTTGAAAATTTTTCTTCCCATAACATCCATAGGCAGTTCCTTAACACCTCAGTCCAATTTGGATAGAGTATCCGAATGGTGTTTACAGAATAAACTGACATTAAATGTATCAAAATGCCAAGTTGTGACCTACACTAAAAAACTAAACCCAATTTACTTCTATAACATTAATGGGAATTTGTTATCTTGTCAATTAAGGGTTGCTGCCCGAAAAGTCACTTTTTAAAAAGATACTTTATTGACAATACAACTACACAACTTAAACACAAAATACACTATATCCAATACATTCAATTAATCGAACTTATATACTAAAATAAATGCAGCTATAGACTAAAAATATGCAATTCTGCAGAATCATCATTTGTTGTACAAACATGGATCAGCGGTCATGAGTTATGCCAGAAGCTCGAAGGTTAATACCATGCATGAACCATGGGTCAGCGAACTATAACTAGTCTTACTTCTGTAAAAGATCTAGGAGTGATATTCGATTCCAAACTTAGTTTCACTGAACATATTAATTCTAAGGTTGCCGAAGCATCGAGATTTTATGGATTTGTGGTTAGAAACTGCCGTGGATTTAAGGATATTCGTGCTTTTAAAATGTTATATTCTTCGTACATACGCTCTAAGTTGGAATATTGCTCTGTTGTATGGGATCCCTATTACAATGTTCATATATTGGCATGGTTGAGTCGGTTCAGAAAAGTTTTCTAAAGTATTTAGTTTTAAAGGTTAGTGGCATTTATCCACAGAGAGGATCTGATTATCAGATTTTATTAGGTATTTTTAATTTTGAATGTCTTGAATTTCGTAGAATTTGTAAATCATTGTCCTGTTTATATAAGTGTTTGCACAATTCAATTGATTGTTCAGACTTGATATATAAAATTAATTTTAATGTACCACAGTTCTACAATAGACAGCATTTACCTTTTTGTTGTGATTGGTCTCGAACAAATGTTTTACTTCATTCGCCAATTAATGTTATGTGTAATAATTTTAATTTATTGTGCAACACATGCGACATTTTTATAAATAATTTTAAAGTTATTAAAGCTTGTGCCACTGAACGTTATACAACTATGTGAAATGTGTTTTTTAACTTTAATTTTTTTTAATCTTCTTTTCTTAATTTAACTTAAGGCTGTTTCTTCTTTTATTATACAACCATTGTTTTTGCTCTGTAAAGGGATTTATATAAATCTGTTGGGCAATAAAGGCTATTCTTATTATTATGAATAGTTTTTTTATCGACTTGTTTTAATGTATACTCGTAGGCAAAATAATAGATCCACTCAAACAATTGATGAAGTTTGTTCATTAATAAAACACATGTTATAGATTTATAAATATTTGAATAACTACCTTGAATATAGTTATCAGTTACCAAGAAAATGAAAGACACTTATCAACCAAAAGTAGTATGACTTCAAAAACGATCATAAAATTTTGTTAGTTTTTTTTTATATAACTGTAATTACGTCTAGAAATTTCTTTTTTAGTACCAGATTCAAGACGCTATCATAGTGTACAGTAGATTGGACCACAAAGCTAAATCCTCTTTGAATGAAGAACATGTACAGGATATATTAGAAATATTTAACAATGTAAGTGATTTAAATGGATATAATTGTATAATATTTATAATTCGGCTAAAAATAATATTACTTTTATAAAATGCATTTTAAAGTACCTACTAGATGACAAAGGTGCAGGTTTTATTAAGTGTAATTGCTCTTTGCATGGTACTAAACATACTGGCCATTTTAATATCCATTAAATTAATATCTAAATTTTCCAGATTAGCGTTATGGAATGCCGACAAAATGGCTCTACACAAAGAAGAAATACATATATTTCAACATCAAAATCTAATAGATTCTACTAATTATAGTCTATTTCTTAATGTCTGACAGCACAATAGCCTCATTAAATATTCAAATAGAAAATAATTATCTCTTACAGAGTGATCCTAAGAATTTTACTAGTAAATACTAAAATTCTAATGCAAAACAAGTAGGTGTCTGTATTGGTTATCTGTACATCCCTGTTTCAGCTCAAAATACAATATGGTAATAAAACTGAACAATGACAGCAAAAGGATAAAAAGTGCGGCAGTGGCGGAGATTACGATATTAGTTCATTTTGCTTATTTAATTAGATTCGGTAAACATTACAATTGAAATAAAATTCATTCGTTTAGGCCTATTAACAAGTTACATTTTCATTTTTATTAAATTAAATTAATTAAAGAAAATATAGTTTAATTCTCATAATTCAAATTTATTGACAATGAATTAATGTATATTAAGTAAAGTAAATATACCATTTATAGGAAATATAAAATTCAATCTATAGTATCATCCTGTTCGCTGGCCATACAAGAATCATCCGAAGACTCGTCGAGAGAGATCACTATCGGTTCTATAGTTTGTTCTATGAGGTTATCTAAAACCCACATTTTCTCTTCCTCTTTAATTACATGATTCACAGCATCTTTCCAGTTCTCTTCAGTTATTGTTGTCAATGAGTACTTCATGAGTTCACGAACATCTTTCATTTTAAATGTTTTATTATGTCTAGCTACATAACCTTTCATTTGGGCCCATATTAACTCTATCGCATTTAATTCACAATGGTATGGCGGCAAACGAAGCACTGTTATCCCACGATTATTGGCTATTTCATCAATAACAAACTTTTTAAATTGTAGCTTGTGATCTGAAGCAACCTTTAAAAGTTCTTTTTTCAACATATCATCTTCAAATGGTATATCTTTTACGATTAACCAGTTTCTAATATCAGCTTTTCTCCGAGAGGTAGATGGAAGATTTTCTGTTAATCTGTCCATAACGATTACAGCATTATTTGGAATTAATTCGACCATTTGTGTAAAATACATCTGCAGTCATTTCTTCATGATAGTCTTTGGTTGATGTTGACTGAAACTCCAGTAAACCACCTTCAACGAACCCTTGATTGCATCCAATATGCATTATTATTAGTCGGCGACCTTTACCGATAGGAGTTTTCAGTCCAGTAGATAAACCTTCTACGAAAGCTTGACGACTGGTTTGAATACTTTTGTCTTGCCCTATTTTTTTCACTGAATGTCCTTCATTGAGCCATGTCTCATCTAGATAATAGATTTGACTTCCCTCCTGTCTGTATTTTCGGATATCTCGTAAATACTGGCGTCTCCAACATGTTTTTTCTTCGTTGTCAGTTAGCACTGATTTGCGACTTTGCTTCTCCCAAGTAATTCATGTACTTTTCGTCTTATTGTATTTTGCATATGTTCATCAATATCAAATGGTTTTCTTCCAGTTGACTTTTTAGGTGGAGATATATTTCCATTTTTCCTCTCTCTTAGAAGCCTGTAAATAGTAGATTCACTAACTCCTGTCATATTGGAACATGTCGAAACTATATTTCTAACAGTAGCAGCCAGCATTTGATGTACAACAGCATCATGCACATTTAACACTACAATCTTCGCTTGTAAGCTAATCACGCTCTTACACTTTACTGGGGTAAAACTTGAAGACATTTTTCACAACACAGTTAACACCTATGGAACATAAGCGACTCTAAGCAAAACAAATTATACAAATTTGGGCGAGACCAAGTTGCGCCGTATATACCTGCAAAATTTCTAAGTAGTTATTGGGACAATCCCTAGTAGGACCCTATTGTAATGTTTCTTGGAAATGTTATTATCAACATTTCGAAAATCAGAAAGTAATTATCTGGAGAATGAATTGATAAATGGTTTGTTAATATGTCTTCCAAGAATTGACCTGCTTCAAATTCTCAAGATAATTAATGAAATATTCAGTCAGAATAGTTGCATTACAAGATTATTTCAAAAATAATTTATTGTTTTAACTGTATGTTCTCTACAAATGTATGAAGGTCAGTTAGTTGTTTTAACTAACCGAATTTACATTTATATTACCTTTATATATCAGCTCGTGTATAAAATTAAAGAGTAAATAAATTCCTTAGATGATCTGTGACGCTTATACTTTACTTCCTGACTAGCACCTGTGACCTTTTCGCGTGCTGTCAGTCAATAAGAAACAGACTATAGTGAAATTCGTCTTACAAAAAGCACTTTCAAATATCTTATTACATCCTGTGCTCTACCAACTACACAGATAACACTGTTCATGTGGTAACAGTTATACTAATAAAATAAAACCATCAAGCACTATTTAGAGCCAAAGTATGTAAAAGAACAAATTGATTAAATTTACCATAATGTCTAATAAAATGATGGTCTCTTTAGTGTACTGTCCATCTAGCTACATATGCTACATTTATATACATCAGCTCTTCAAGCCCTAGGGACCCATGACTTCAAACTGCTTCAATAAATTTCTCCACCTTATTCTCTCACTAGTGGTTGCTCGCCAGTTCGTCACTTCAATATTCTATACATTCTCTTCGCAGGCTTGAATTCATTTTCTTCTGAGTCTACCCTCTTTCTGTGGCCTTTCGTAACATGGTCTTGTAAGCACGATACAGCCTCCGTAGTGCAACAAGACACCAATTTTATGATCGAATATTGTTCAGGACATCTCACAGAAGAACCCTATTGATTTTCAGCTCACCAGATCCAGTATAATTTGTGCTATGGTACTTGAAGTATAATATTTTGGTAATTTTTCGATAAATTTAAGTTTGTTAACACGATACAGCCTCCAAAGTGTAACAAGTCACCAATTTTATGATTGAATATTGCTCAGGACATCTCACAGATAACCATGTTAATTTTCAGCTCACCAGATCCAGTATAATTGGTGCTATGCTACTTGAAGTATGATATTTTGGTAATTTATCGATAAATTTAAGTTTGTTGTCACAATACAGCCTCCGTAGTGCAACAAGACACCAATTTTATGATTGAATATTGTTCAGAACATCTCACAGATAAACCCTATTGATTTTCTGCTCACCAGATCCAGTATAACGGGTGCTATGGTATATGAAGTACGATATTTTGGTAATTTTTCGTTAAATTTAAGTTTGTTAACACGATACAGCCTCCAAAGTGTAACAAGTCACCAATTTTATGATTGAATATTGCTCAGGACATCTCACAGATGAACCCTATTGATTTTCAGCTCACCAGATCCAGTATAATTTGTGCTATGGTACTTGAAGTATGATATTTTGGTAATTTTTCGTTAAATTTAAGTTTGTTAGCATGATACAGCCTCCTGAGTGAAACAAGTTACCAATTTTATGATTGAATGTTGTTCAGGACATCTCATAGATGAACTCTATTGATATGCAATCTGTACATTTTTGCTTTACTTTCAAATACAGCAAACATCCTTAGCAATAATTCTCTCCTTGATCTTACTATAAGCACTGCATCATCTGCATATGCCAAGATCAGGATTTTGTTGTCATAGGTTGTCCCTTTAGTTATTGTTCCACTCTCTCTAAATATGGCTTCTAAAATAAAGTTGAACAATAGAGTTGATAGGGGATCAATCCCTTCTCTACTTCATATTTTTCCGTCTAGTGCCACCTTACTGTCTGATCTGAACAAGCTTTAACAACTTACTTGGCAGTCCGAGTTTTATTAACACCTGGTATAATTGTTTTCTTACCACTGAGTCGTAGGCCTGTTTGAAATCTAGGTTCAAGTTGAGATCTTGCTACATAGCTATATGAATTTTATGTGAAACATGGTCTAATAAACATTTTGCAATGTATTTTTATATATTCAACAAGATTTGTTAATATTTCAGTTACCTTCGGATTTAGTACAACCGTTTTTGCCAACATTCATTCCCATTACTATGACACACCTTCCGTCTGCTCTGTTTCTATTTGTCAATTGGCTGGAAGATAAAATTTACCATATGGAAAAACGAGATTCAGCCAATTTTCCTGAAAACGGTATAGTGATGGTCGAAGATATCATGAAGTTGATAAATATACCAAAAAAGAATTGTCTTTCATTCCAACGACACTGCATAGGAAACAGGGGTTTTGAAGATCTTTCTGGTATTATTGAAGGATTGAAGATTTTGCGAACGTTAAAGAACAAGTTTGGAATCTGTGTAAAGTTAAACGAATATTTACAGGTAAGTAAATAGGTGAAAACTGCTTGCTTATATAAATTGGTCTAATTTTGTTTTCAAAATACTCAACGATTTTTGGTTATGGTTAAAAAATACTGCTATTTTCAATTTGCTTTAACTCTTTAATACTTAGATTTGCATGTGCAAACCAAATGTAAACTCTCTTTGGTTGTCACAGTATTATGTAGAGACGAGAGAATATTTAGAATAAAAAATATTACTTTTATTGGTGTCGTTTTTTGTGCAATCGGTATTATCTTGAATGGATAAGGGATAGATAAAAAATCCCACCATTAGATTATTATTTGAACATAATCTTCAAAAAGAGTTTTTTGCAAGAAAAAATTAAAAGCTGGAGTTAAATTGGAAAAATATAGTCTTTAACTTTCATTATCCCAGACATCAATTATTTTGATATTTTCGAAGAAGAACAATTTCTGAGCTATGCTTTGTAAACATTCTTATAATTCAATATAAAGAGTTGCAATAAATGCCCCTCTATTGAAACAAGTTACAGTGAATTATCTTGATTGGGGTGCGACGTGTCTACATTTTTCACACAATAGATAATACAGTTCAATTATATTGAAATTATGAATAGGGTAATTGAAACTGATGTGGTGTGTGAGCTTCTGAAAGTAAAGGATATTGATATGGAAAATGAGAGGACAGATTCCAAATCGAACGCGAGCTTCTACCTTTGCACGCTTTTGGTCAACAATCAAACATTTGGGGATCCATTTTGCAGCAACTTTTCTCATGTCCAAATTGACGTGAACTATATGATGAACGCGTTCGTATGAAATATTCAGTGCTTCAGATATCCGTTTTAGCCCAATTCGACGATCTGATAAAATCATATCATGAACTGCATCGATATTTTCGGGGACTGACACAGAAACTGGCCTTCCCGATCGGACATCATCTTCACTCTTTTGAAGCGTACAGTCCAATTTTTCACGGTCGCATACGAAGGACATTGATCACCAAGGGTATTAAGCATATATTCGTAAATCTGCTTACTTCTTAACCCTTTTAAATACAGGTACTTGATGATGGCTCGATACTCCAATTTTTCGATTTTCACAATTTCGGTGGACATCTTTTTTCTTTTAATTTATTGCGTAACTCTGGTTTACTTTTTTGACGTCAAACTTTACACTGAAACTTATAATAATGTTTCAATGCTTTAGCTTTCGTTATAATAATAGGCTTTAACTTGAGATATCCTAAACTTAATATAAGGCACTTAATTTTCGAGTTTCTATTATTTTATCTTAAATTATTTCTATTTTTAACATTAATTTCATGTATAAAACATTTTGCTATATTTGTGGCTTTCCCCATACTCACCATATTTTTAATATTTGCAGGGTCCGAAAGGTCTTACAAGTGCGCTAGTACAGTTATCGATGCCTCCAGAGCAATATGAGAATTTTTTGAAAAACTTTTTGTACACTTACATGCTACAAAATAATATAGATCCAGACACAGTATTCGTAAAGGAGATAAATACTCTAATAGAATTTGGCGAAAGCTGGATAACAGCCATTGAAGTTATCCTAAAATATGTCAGTTCTGTTGAAATGAGACTTCTAACTGTGAAGGATATTCTGGAAAAAACACCAGTTCCATGGTTAGTACATTAATATAGATGACAATTGTCATTAACGCATCGAAATTTATTGTTCAATTAGAAGTTAGGATTTATTTAATGTGATAGAATTTGCTGTTATTTGTTTTTAAGTAGATTATATGTTATTAGGTGTGATGTTACGAGAAGAATTACACAAAATGTTTTACAATTGAAACATCCATTGGTTAAACAAATCAAAGAAACATTTAAGAACGAACCCCGTTTAATAGTTTTGAGGAATAATAGATACGGTATAAGGTTTAGACAGCTTGCAGAGGAGGTAAGTTTAGAATTAGTCTATTAAAAAACTATCATTAAGCATGACAATGCTCAGAAATTCTAAACAGACTTGGAAGTAACAATACAATAATATATTTGCTAATTCTCGGGAAGGGGATCATACTAAAGAGGGAACCAAAAAATCGGTAGTAGGTCCTTAACCTTTTTGTGGCATTTCAAACTGAAAGATTCTGAAATTCAAAAGAGTAGTTGAAGAAAGTGAAATCAGCTTGGGGAATAATTCAACAGGATTGGAATTGACAACAAATATTTGTAAGGTGTTAACAAGATCAGAACAACACTACAAGTTTATAGGTGTATGAACTAAAATAATCAAACGCTGTCTATTAGAAGAACATATGAAAGAATAGTGAAGAAAAAGGAATGCAGGGTGTGCTAGGCTGAAAAGAAACCACAATATATGTACTCACAGAATACATTACACTGTTAAACCTAAGAGTTAGTCATATTTTACTAATTACCACCAAAATACTTAAGCGGCTTCTACTACAAAGTAGAAATGGGTACAGAAAATACCTTCAGTTCAGTTTCCGAAAGGAGCAGCAAGCCCATAGATTGTTCATAACATAAATCTATCCCTGGAAGACAAAAAAACACTGCACATGTACCTTTTGATTGGGGCTGGCATAAGGGTGGCAACTAGAAAATCTAGAAATATCTTCCAAAAAAAAACTTCAAACTGTTTAAATAATCATACTTTAAAAACAAAGAATTCTGAAATGATATATCTAATATATATCCGGGTTTCCCTAAAGTCAATATTCTTGAACTGCTCCTCTATGTACTGTATTACCACCAACAAAGAATGAAACTGTCATGGGAACATTTGAAAATTTAATCTATCGAGTGCTTTTAACGATATATATCCCAAACAACAACTCCCGTTACTAATTATACACTTTTTTTAAAATCAATTCTAGACACCTTTTTACCATCTCATTCTAGACACTTTTTAACCACTTGGCTGGTTTCAGCTTACCCACCAAATACACCCAAGTCATCTGCGAACGCTGCATGGACAGAACCCCCAACAAACACATTCATCCCTGCAGAGAAAATGAATCCCATATCAGGGCCATTCAAGACAAAATAAAAATCACTAACCAACAAAATTTCTTTTGATCTTCTCTCACGGAATATACAATCCATGCTAGTTACATATTGTTGCATACCTTTTTTTCAATTGATTTTAGTTTGGAGATGTTGTCCATCGAATAATTTATGTCAACAAACCACAAATGATTGAAGATATATATCAGTTATGTCAATCCGACAATGAGAGACGTCAAGCCAGTGTGATTCTATTGCAACATTTGATATTAAAGGGGTAAGTTACTCTAAATTATAATAAAACATATTTACCATTTCCGAATTCTAGAGAATAAGAATGGCTTCACATATTTTTTATAGAAAAAAACTAGAGATGATGCTTTATAAATTTAAGTGTTTAAAAAAATATATGTATTATATCAATACTTACAGACATTGTACTACGGTCTAGTGGAAAGCCATCTCAGGTATGGCCTATCGTCTTGGGGACGTGCTTCCAGAACATTTATAGGTCCCCCAGAGATTATACAAAGAGGCTTTATTTAGATTATTATGTCTAATTCCAGCATGTGCCCTAATGATGCACTGTATAATATAAACATAATCTTTGACTTAATGAAATTATGTTTTCTGTGCGCATCTGTAAAATATACTATGAAAAATAAAATTAACTTTCCTGCACATACATATGAATCCAGAAATAAACACTTATATGTAGTTCCTATGATGACAAAATCTTTATGTCAAATTTTTCCTATTAACACAACCAAAAGTTTTGTGAAATTAATATCTGCAATATCTGTTCATTCTTCGCAATGTATATCCACTTCATATATTTTATGTATTATAATTATAGTGTTTTCTTATTTACCGAAACAGATGTTGAGGTTAATTCATTCATCTCTGGCATACATTTTTTAGTATTTATAATTAACAAATTGGCTTTCATAAGTTGTTCGGGATACTAATGTTCAATTTGGGTTTAATACTGATTAACTGATTGTAGAATTCATTCTTATAGGAGAAATTGATAGCATAATTAAAAAACTTATTTACATTTGATGTAACAAAATGGCAAATGACATTTGTGTTGTGACGTCAACTGACGCTGTTGTGAGGACGATACAATTCGATGATTTTAGGAATGGTGCTCGAGAATATCATTTTTAGGAACTATTCGCAAATAGAGCATTCACAGCCTTGCGTATGCATGGCGTTGGGAGCGACGTCAAGAATAACAAGATACAGGGCATCAGGGCGGATGAAATTTAATCATCGACCACCACACCTGCAATAAATGAATCAACGGTGGCGACATTAATTTTTTTAGCGAAATATCGAAACCACGCATGACCAACGTTCAACTTTAGAAATATTTTTACAAAAGTTACAACTTTTATTTTTTAGAACTGCATATCTTTTTAATAAATACATGGAAAATTATCATTGATTCTGCAAATGGAAGATCATATATGAATTATATGGCAAATGTATGCACACTTTGCCTGTAGATAATATACTTTTTAATTAATTAAAAAAAACTAGAATTGCGGGGAGAGGAAAAAGACGAAATTTTCGGTATAAGAGTGTCTATCGTCTAGCGCAAAAATATTTAAAAGAGGGTGGAGTCGAGACGTAACATGGCGCGAGAGACGAGCAGTCACTCTTGATATATTAGCCCCTAGAATATCATCTCGCAACGAACTTTTCTTTTATACTCTGCCATGCCATTCAAATGTTTCCTCTCCCTCTCCCTTACTTTAGACTTGTAAGTTATTTAATAGCATATGTTAGTATTGTGATTTAAATAATGATAGTTTACAAAGTTTGTTGGAATCGTGGCGTCTGAAGCCAAACTATTACTGAAAATAGAAGAACTCAACTATCGAATAAATAACGTAGAAATTGAAAATAAAATTCTACATAATAAAATCGAAGCATTGGAGGTAACTTGTAAGAAAAATAATATTGTTATATTTGGATTAGGAGACTCTCAGGAAGTATCTGCACCAGCCGTCTGCAGAGAACTAAAAAATTATTGGACGTTGATGTCCGGGTATCCGATTTAAATAATTTGTACAGATTAGGAAATAAGAATAAAAACCCTGTCAAAGTTGAGTTCATATCATATTTGAAGAAGCTTGAAGTTATTAAAAACTGCAAAAAGTTAAAAGGTACCAGTATTGGAATCTCAAACGATCTAACATATAAGCAACTCTGCGAGAATAGAATACTGAGGCACCACTTGAATAGAGCGAGACAACATAACTCTGATAATTCGTACATAAAGGGAAACAGGTTGTATACCAACAACAGAGCTTACACCGTCGAGGAACTTGAAGAAAACGAGAATACCGATACTACAGAAAGAAGACCAAACAGTGCACCGTCGACCCCAAATTCACGAAGCCTCCATCCTGTATTTCAATCAGAAACAGCCAATAATCCAACTGAAGAAAATATCGGACAAGATTTAACACCGAAATAAAAAGAAGAAAAAATTACTCCGTCGAAATCTGAAAGTAATAAGAAGGCAACAAAGACATCTGGTCCTCCTCAACAAAAAGACAGAATTAAGAGTCTAAGATCAGGAATTTTTTTTTTTTCCTGAGTAGATGGCACTGGATCAAGCCAACAGACCAGTCAATTGTTTTATGTGATCAATGTGATACGGTTTTTCGATTTTGTTGCTTTAATTATGTTATCGTTTGTTGATAATGTTTGACATGCATTTGTTGGTTGTACAATATTGTTAGTGATTAGTTTGAGAACCTGATCATTATTTTTTTTTTTTTTCCTTTCTTTTTTTTTTTTTTTCCTTTCTTTTTTTTTCCTTTCTTGTTCTTTCCTTTTTTTTCCATGTCTCCCTTATTTTTTATTTTTTTTTCCCTTTCTTTTCTTATTATTCTTCCCCCTTCTTTTCTTTTTCTTTTTTCTTTTTTTTTTTCTTTTTCTTTTTTTCCTTTCTTTTTTTTCCTTTTTTTTTTTCGTCTCAGGTGTACATCTTTTAAGTAAAGTTTGCTTGATCGCTTACAAAGTTGTGTTAGTAGTTTTTATATAATGATATAAAATATTATATATCGAATTGTCCTCCAGTGTCAGTAGATTTGTTAAGTTTATTGGAAATTGTACTTGTTGTATAATAAGTTGTTGGTATAACTTGTTAATTGCTATAATTTGGAGTGGACATTCCAATATAATATGTTGCGAATCAGCGATTTCATCACATAAGCAGAATTCGTTATCTAATAAACCAATTTTTTTCCTGTATGATGGATAAAGGGCATGATTACTTCTCAGCCGGCAGATTGTTCTGATTAATTGTCTATTTGAGTTATTGATAAACCATGGATTTTTTCTTACTGTTGGTTGTATGGCCATATAATATTTGCCTTTATCGCTTTGTGAATAAGCTTGTTGCCAATTTTGTCTTAGGTTCTGTTTCAGAATTGTATACATATCAGATACAGGAATTTTTTCTTCAATGATAAGCCCAGATTCTGCAGCTTCTTTTGCTAGGCGGTCCACTTCTTCGTTATGTGAAATTCCAGCATGTGCCTTAACCCATGTAAAATGAATGTCTTTCCCTGTAGTAACTGCTTTAAAATTGAGCTCAAGAATTTCTAAAATTATGTGGTGAGACTTTGCATTGATTTTAAACTTTTTTAAGGATTCTAAGGCACTTTTGCTATCTGTAAATATAACAAATTTATTTTCGGATTGCTCTAAACATAGTAATAATGCTTGTTTTATAGCTATTAGTTCTGCAGTATAAATAGACATTAATTGATCTAGACAAAATGTTTGTTTAATGTTCTTTTCAGGGTACAGAACAGCGCAACCTACTTTTCCATACATTTTCGATCCATCTGTAAAAATATGCTGATATTGTTTCCATGTTGTATTTATTTCATTTGTAAATAAGTTTCTTATAACAATTAGATTCTTGGTGCTTAGGATATTACTGATATGAATTTTTAAAGGGATGAAAAGAGCTTTGTACTGTGTAATCCATATTGGGTTTTTATCTATTACTTTTATATTTGATATGTAGGGTGCTGAATATATGAAGCTTTCTACAAGTATTGGTAACTTTTTCTTTTCCCAGTATTTTGTTGTGAGACCAAGGTTTGTTAGTAAGCTGATTTTGTTAATTACATTTGCTTGTTTGGCTCTTGATTTAAAGACAAATATGTCACTTAGGAATTGTCTTCTTAAGCGTAGTGGAGGTTCACATGTCTCTATTTCCAGGACAGTAATAGGGGTGCTTGGCAGATATCCTATACTCATCCTAAGACATTTATTTTTTAATTGTTCGATTTTTTTTAAGTGTATATCTGCAGCTGTAGCGTAAAATAATGATCCATAATCTATAATTGATCGTATTAGGCTTCTGTAGAACAGCAATATTATGTTTGGATCGGAACCCCAGTTATGTTTGCTAAAAGTCTTAAGTACATTTACAGCGTTTTCTGTTCTTGCCTGAATATAATGGATATGTTCTTTCCAGTTTAGCTTACTGTCTAAAATTACACCTAAATATTTAAAACTAGTTTTGTGATGTATCGTATAATGTAAAAGTTGTATACTCTTCGGGTGAGTATATCTTTTCCTTGTAAAGGTGACGGATGCCGATTTGGATTCTGATATTGTCAATCCGTTTTTTTCTGTCCACGAATGTACCGTCTGCATAGCTTTAGAAAGTTGGGCGTGACACTGTGGAATGATTTGATTTTGCGAATACAGTACGATGTCGTCTGCATATTGAAGGATATTTATTTCCTTAGGAATTATTGCTTGCAGATCATGTGTATATATTATATACAATAAAGGACTTAAAATGCTTCCTTGTGGTAAACCGATCGATGTTTCCCTGGTGTCAGATATTTCGTTGTTTATTTTTATAGCTATCTTCCTGTTAGAGTAGAGATTAAATATATGTTTAGCTAGTGTGACTGGAATGTCCAGTTGACATATTTTTGTAGATAAAATTTCCAAATTTACATTGTCGTAGGCTCCTTTAATGTCCAAGAATAAAGCGGAGGTCGATTTGTTTTGGGTAAATGAGATTTGTATGTCCGTTACCAAGCTAGCTATATTTTCTTGAGTAGAGCTACCTCTTCGATACCCATATTGTGAGATTGGAATTAAGGAATTTTTTTCCAGATAGTATTCGAGACGGACTTTTATGAGTCTTTCATACGTTTTTAGTACGCAGGATGCAAGGGATATTGCTCTATATGATTCGGCCAAAGTATGATCTTTCCCTGGTTTAATGATCGGTATAATTAAGTACTGTTTCCACGCTTTCGGTATTTCAGCTTGAAGACACCAAATACTGTTCAAAATTGATAGTAAACTGCTCTTTGCGGTAAGAGGTAAATTGTTAATCATGGAGTAGTGTATATTATCATATCCTGGGGCAGAATTATTATTACTTTTTAAAGCCATTTGTAACTCACTCATAGAAAATGGAAGTAATGAAAATTGGGTGGTTACCTTTGGTGTCATTTCTGGTATTCTATCGAAAATGGATGTATCAAAATACACGCTTGGAGGTGATAGACTTTCATGAAATTTTGAAACCCATTCGCTCTCTAGGTTTATTGCTTGTCTGTTTTGGGATTTTCGGTTTTTAAAATGATTCACTTTATTCCACACCTCTTTTAGGGGCATTGATCTATTAAGACTGGAACAATACCTCTTCCAATTTTCTCTCTTAACTGTTTTTAAGGTTTTGTTGGCTATGGCATTATTTTGTTTATATTCCAGCAAGTTTTGTAAGTTTGGATTGTTGAGGTACTTGTACATACTTCTTTTCCTAGCTGTTATTGCTTGCTGACACGCGTCATTCCACCATGGTTTGTTTTTTGTGGTTGCATGATTTCCTTTTGATTTTGGGATAGAGTGTTCTGATGCATATTCAATTTTTTTAATAAATTCTTCGTACTCTAATAACTCTAATTTCTGGAATTGATGACTGGATTCTAGAGAGTAGCTGTCCCAATTTGCCTTTTTACAGTTCCATTTACTATTTGTGGGCGGAGTGCATGTATTTGTACAAATTGATAATTGCGTTATTGAAGGTAGGTGATCGGATCCATATAGGTCGTTCAGTAATGACCAATTGAGTAAATGGACAATGTCTGGAGAACAAATTGTTAGGTCAATAGCAGAATGTGTTTGTATCGAATTGCCAATGTAAGTTGGTGACCCATCATTTAGATAAACAAAATTATGCATATCCAACGCCTTGAGCAAAGCTTTTCCGTTAGTATCTGTATTAGGTCCACCCCATGCGATATTATGCGAATTAAAATCTCCCGTTATTATCAATGGTTTAGAATAACTCTCGAATAGCGCTTCCCATTGTTTATAGGTGATTGTTATTTTTGGTGGAATGTAGACAGATACCAGCGTTACATAAGTTTTATTATTACCTTTTATTTCTATCGCCTTTTGATTTACGTTTGATATATTATATTTATTAGTTAATTCTTTATAAATGATGTTTGTTCTAACAAGAATTGCAGTACCTCCTCCAGATCTATCTTGTCTATCATCTCTCACTATATTATATCCACTGAAATTAACATATTTATTAGACGGAAATCGTGTTTCTGAGAGGCATGCTATATCAACTTTTTGTTCATTTAATAAATATAATATATTGTGTTTGTTTGAAATCGCTGATCTGCAATTCCACTGACACAAGGTTAAATTCTTATACATTGGATTTTAATTGATTAAGATTAAAATTACTTTTTATCATTGCTTTAATATCAGATTCTTGTAATTCAAAATTTTTATTTTTTATGAAATCAACAACCGATAATATAATGTTTAGTATTGTACTAAGAAGATCATTTGATTCTACTGTATCATCTGAATGATGAACATTATTGTTAATGCTTGATTGATACTGTTGACTTGACAAAATACCTCCCCTTTGGTGGGGGATATTAATTGGGGATACTATTTGATTACGTTGTTGTGTAATGGGGTCCGTAGAATTAGATCTTATCCTTTTATGTCCCTGTTGCGGTGTTTGTTGTATGAGTGATGATTTCTTTACAACAGTATTATAGTAAGATGGTATTGGTAATCTAGTTGGTTGGGATACAGGTGAAAAATAGGAGTTTTGGGATAGATTTGCCGAAGTTAGGGGAGGGAAATTGAAACTTGATATACTATTGTTTGCCGTTGTTTGGTTGCATGCTGAAGGTTGAGATCCCGAAGTTAGTATGTCTGAATACCTTGTTTCTGGAATTTGGAGACTTGCGTCTCTATATGAGCAGTTTGTATTTGTCATTATATTTTTTATTTCTTTCTGTCTAGTGAACTCCCTACATTCTTTTAAATCATTTGCATAATGGTTTCCCCTACATGTCAGACATTTAACCTCGGTTTCTGTACATATGTCGGCGGAATGATTATCTCCGCATTTAAGACATCTTTGCTTGCCCCTACACTGACGTCCTATATGTCCGTATCGGAAACAATTGTTACATAAGACAACTTTTTGTTGATATGCTTGAACTTCATATAATACTTTGTTTATTATTATATATTTTGGCAAATTTTGACATTTGAAGGAGACCATAATGGTGCTGGTTGGTTTTAGTATTGTTTCTCCATTTGCGTCTTTGATTCTTCTGTTCATTCTTTTAACCAAGTCAACTTCAAATTTGATATGGTGATCGTAAGCTGTAATTCTTTTTTTAATGTACTCTTCTGTTAAATCTAAATCTATTTGTTTCACTATACCCTGTCTAAAAATCAGAAATTTGGGGATATACGCGATCAAATCATATTTTACCAATGCTGTCGATTTTAATAAAATATTTGAACTAGAGTAATCTTTCATTATAACTCGAATTCTATTTTTACCAATTGACTGAATCTGTTTAATTTTTTTATCCAAATCTCCGTGTTCACTTAGTACAATTTCGCCTACTTTAATAGCATTTAATTTACCTTCAAATCCTGGCCTATTATTTTCAATGTAAACATGAAATGGGCCCATATCAGTTTGTTGATAGTAATAAGTTGTACGTACCTGTTTTTGTCCGGATTCTTGGGTTTGATTGTTTTCAAATGTGGAAGTTGACGTAGTATCTCTACTTACCGAAACATAAATATTATTTTTCATGGTTTTATTTTTTGATTTTTCCATATCTTTGCATAGGGCATTCACATCCATTATTAAATTTAGGGGATTAATGCTGGGTTGCGGAGGTATTATTCTGCTTGGATTGTCGAAGTCTGGGGGCTCGCCCCCGCTATCCACGTCCATCTTAATGGACTAACTTGATGTTCAGATTAGATATATTTATATATTTATTTATAAATTATCACTTAGTATTATAACTTATAACACACACGGAGAGACCGATTTTAATAGGAACCTATTTGCACGGTAGCTAAGTGTGAACTGAAGATCAGGAATTCGATCTTAATATCACTAGGAATGGAAACTTGATGGTGTTTCATTTAGAATAAGGTCAAGTATATGGAGATTAGGATATGTTCATACTCATGTAAGTTTGAATTTATTTATATTTTTTCTGTATGTCATTAAATTCATAACAAACTATAAAAAAAAGACAGCCTCAAAGTAATACATAAAAATGTCAGGAGTAAAACAATAACAAATGGATCAATATATTAGAGACTTCGATATTGATATAATAGAAACTTACTCTTTGGAACACATACAAGAATGCAGAGACATTTTAGAAATTAACAAAGATTCTGAAAATTTTAAAGTTATCCATAATAACATACGAAGCATTAATAAAAACCTAGACGAATTTAAAATTTTCTTAGAAAACTTACATATCGGATTCGATTGTATTGTCTTATCAGAAACATGGGCAATAGGAAATTCGGACCTATATAATTTGGAGGGTTACAACAAGTTATATAACGAGGGGGATTTCAATCAAAACGATGGAGTTGTTGTATACATAAAATCAGAGTATAATTATACATACGCAATCATACCTTTGAATGAAAGCAACATGTTGCAAATTAAAATCATTCTCAATGACAAGAACAATTTTATTATCAATGCTATATATAGATCCCCAAAAAGCAATCTCGATCAATTCATTATCAGTCTTTAACATTACTTTGATAGTTCAGCATTCCAACCAGAAAGTTATAACATTTTCATTGGTGATTTGAATATCGACCTACTAGAGCATAGGTTCTCAACCGGTGGTACGCGTACCACCGGTGGTACGCGAGGACATTTCAGGTGGTACGCAATCATATATTAATAATAACAATAAAAACTGTTGAATGCGAATAACATAAATTCACAGTTACGATGCAACATTTCCTCGTTAAGAATACAATTCCTCCATCTGTGTTTTACATAGAATAGTGGCAGTTTGACGCTGACCTTGAGGCTACACAAACAACCCGAGTGAATCCCACACCGACAGTTTTGTTTTGACAGTGGCATGAGCTGTGTTACTTTCTCACCCAGTAGTTTCATTCAGATGCCAATGTTAGCTGTTTTTTTATTGTGTTCCATGAAGTGAAGTTCAGTTTTAGTTTTTAGTAGTAATTCAGCATTAGTTTTTAGTGGACACAATGAAGCGATATTTGACTAACCCCTCCACCTCTAAGGACAGTCAAAAGAAGATTAAACCTCAGCCAAATCGTAAGTACGATGCAACTTATTTACAGTTAGGATTTATAGTAAAACCTGGCACAGAAAATAACGATAATCCTATTCCACAATGTGTTGTATGCTCAGAAACACTTTCAAATCAGAGCATGAAGCCTTCCTTACTAAAGCGGCACCAGACTACTAAGCATCCCGATTTGGTTGACAAACCTATTGAATTTTTTCAAAGAAAATCTGAATTGTGTAAGAGAGAAAATCAGTGCATGGCAAAATTTGTAAATATAGACAAAAAACTAGTCAAAGCATCGTACCTTGCCAGTTATAGAATAGCTAAAGAAGGGGAGCCTCATACAATTGGCGAGACACTTTTACTTCCGGTCGCTAAGGATATGGTCGAGGCAGTATTAGGCGAAAAGGCAGCAAAGGAGATCGAGAAAATTCCGTTGTCGAATGACACAGTAAAGAGGCGAATTGTGGAGATGTCCTCGAGTATTTAAGAACAGCTTTTACTTCAACTGCGCGAATGTAAATATTTTGCACTGCAAGTAGACGAGAGCACAGACATAACAAATATGGCGCAGCTTCTTGTATTTATACGTTTTGATTATCAAAGTGAAGTAAAGGAAGAATTTTTATTTTGCAAACCTCTTGAATCAAACACTAAAGCTGAGGACATATTTAAAGTCATAAATGAGTACATTATAAAAGCGAGAATATCATGGTCTAAATGTGTTGGTTTGTGCACCGACGGAGCAAAAGCTATGTCGGGTCATTTAAGTGGATTAGGAGCAAGAATAAAAAAAGTTGCTCCAGAATGCCAAAGTACTCACTGCGTTATTCACCGAGAAGCTTTGGCTTCTAAGGTTATGCCTGCCAACCTTAAGTCTGTTTTAATGGATAGCGTAAAGGTCATTAATTTTATTAAGGCCAGGGCTCTTAATTCACGGCTTTTCTCTTTAATGTCTGAAGATATGGGTGCAAAATATCAAACTCTCCTCCTACATACCGAGGTTAGATGGTTGTCACGAGGCAAGACCCTAACTCGTCTATTTGAACTGAGGTCAGAAGTCTTTAGGTTTTTAAGTGAACAAAATCATGACATGAAACACTTGTTCAATGATGAAGAATGGCTATCACGATTGGCGTATTTGGCTGATATTTTTGATAGGCTTAATACCTTGAACGTGGGACTTCAAGGGCCAAGTACAACAGTGTTCACTACCAACGATAAAATATCATCCTTCAAGAAAAAGTTGGTTCTGTTTCGCTCTCAAGCACAGGACAAGGATTTCTCTGCATTCCCTACTCTTGCTGCATTTTTGGAAGAAAATGATATTTCTCTGAAGCCAGAAGTGACTGATGATATCACTAGTCATATGGAAGCCCTTCAAACGAGTTTTGATAAATATTTTAATCAAGATTTTTCTAAATATGAGTGGATTAGAAATCCATTTTCAGGGAAATTTCCTAGTGGTCCTAGTCACTCAAAAGAGTGTTTCACCGACCTTATAAGTGACAGCTCAATGAAAGATGCGTTTAAAGAAAAATCTTTAATAGAATTTTGGATGGGGACAAAAACTGAATATCCATCAGTGTTCTAACAAGCGATAATCTTTTTAATTCCATTCGTAACCTCGTACTTATGTGAATCGGGCTTTTCAGAGCTGCTGTTCATCAAAAATAAATACCGAAACCGCATTAGTGTTGAAGAGGACTTGAGAATCAAGTTAAGTTCAATCGACCCAGATATTGAAAATTTGATCAAGAACAAACAACAACAACAAGCTCATTAGGATCTGTTTATATTTAAATGACTGTGTTCAATTAACGAATTCAAGATTGTTTTTAATGTATGATACATTTTATTTTGTAAATACATACATACAGTTGTAGAATGCATTTTTATTTTCCTAAACCTGACCAAATTTAAATTATATATAACTATATATTATATATAAATAAATAAATAAAAATATATATAAATATAAGGTGGTACGTCAAAATCTCTGAAAATTTCAAGTGGTACGTGGTTACTAAAAGGTTGAGAACCCCTGTACTAGAGGATAATGGATATAATACAGACTATAACAACACACTTAACGAATTCGGTTACATTTCCACGATTAATTAATAATCCAACAAGAATACAGGGTGGACGTAGTTCATGCATTGACCACATATTTTTAAAATCCAAATTCAACGTACTCGATCAAATACTGCCCCTAGTATTGAAAACCGACATTACAGATCATTTCTCAACAATACTACAGATAGTACTGGAAAAGACCAAATGCCCCAAGGAACGAGAAATAGTGAAATGCATGGATGAAACAAAACTTAAAAATACAATCAGACAAAAATCTTGGGATTTCTTATACTTGAATCCAGATCCTAACAATGCAACAAATATTTTCATTGAAACACTTCAAAAATATATAGATGACTGTACATATACAAAAAAATGTAAAAGGGAAAACACGAAGTTCGCCCCTTGGATGACAAATGCTTTACTTACCTCAACTACCACAAAAAATAAAATAGCTCAACTTTTGAGAAGAAACCCAAATGACAACGAACTAAAACTACAATACAAAAAATATAGAAACAAATTGTCGACTCTAATTGAAAAAATCAAGTTCAAATACTATAAAAACAAAATCGAACTCAAAAAATCAAACACAAAAGCTTTATGGAATGTGGTTCAAGAAGTAAGTAACACCAAAAAATCGAAGATCTCTATTGATAATATTGAAAATGAACTAGGAGAGTTATTAACAAATCCTAAGGACATCGCAAACAAATTCAATACCTCATTCAATGGCACTGGCAAAAGACTTGCTCAAAATAGATCCTAACTACAAAATCAATAGACCCTCCCTTCCAAACTCAATTACACTCCTACCCACAAACACGCTTGAAGTAAACAGCATTATTCAAGAGTTGAAAAACCACAAAGCCGTGGGATCAGACGAAATCAAAACGGAAACGCTCAAAGTTATCGCGTCATTAATAACTGAACCATTAACTTACATCTTTAACAAATGCATAGAAACTGGTATCTGGCCTAGAGCATTCAAACATTCAGTTATCATTCCAATATATAAAAAAGGTAACAAAAAACTGACAGAAAATTATAGACCCATTTCATTAATCACCCACTTATCAAAAATATTTGAGAAACTTCTAAAAAACAGACTACAAAATTTTATAAATAAATATAACATACTTTCCGAAAGTCAATATGGTTTTCGAGAAAAAACATCCACTCAAGATGCTATTCTGACCCATACTGAAAAAATATATAACTCGTTAAACAACAACAAACCCTGTCTATGTGTTTTCATTGATTTATCGAAAGCATTTGATACTGTTAGCCACGAGTTGCTCTTTCAGTCGCTGGAGGACATCGGTATCAGAAATACTTGCTTAGATTTATTCAAAAGTTATGTTACGAATAGGTATCAGACAGTCCGAATAAACGGTGTCGACAGTAAATCGTTAGACGTACAATGTGGAGTGCCTCAAGGTACGGTCCTCGGACCCTTACTTTTCAACAACTACATGATTGGATTGTTTTCTGTGAAAAGCAGAGGTAACATTATCGGTTTCGCAGACAATACCGCGATTTTCTACGAGGCGGATAACTGGACAGAACTAAAAGAAATAGTAGAAACAGACTTTATTATCATTAAAAAATGGCTTGCAAGTAGGTTGCTAACTATAAACTTTTAAAAAACCAACTTCCTACCTTTCAGTTGTAATAAAACAAATCTTCCCCACTTTACTCAGCTCAACATCCTCGATGGTAAAAACAATCTTACAATTACAGCCGAAAGTAACATAAAGTACTTAGGAGTCATAATAGACCGGCACATGAAATGGGACATACACATCAACTACGTAGCCAAAAAACTACAATGTATCCTTTATAAATTAAGATACATGAAAAAAATCCTTCCTGTTCATCATTTGCTCTCACTATATCATGCACTCGTTGAAAATCACTTTCGATACGGTTTATTAGCATGGGGAGGTGCACTAAATTCCCACATCCGACCCCTTGAAGTTCTACAACGACGATTCCTGAAAATTATTCTAAGTAAAAACTCAAGATATCCAAGTGATCTACTATTTCAAGAATCAGAGGTACTCGACCTTAAAAAAATCTATTACTACAATGTCAACATGAAGTACTGTACAACAAAACACTCGTCAAACTTACCAAAACATACCTATAACACTAGACAAAGAAATAACTATGTAATACCACAAATAACAAAATCACTGCTGAAAACTAGGTTTTCTTAAAACGCTCCAAAAATGTTCAATTCTTTACCTGAAACAATTCGCGCTATACCCAACTCATTCCAATTCAAAAAACAGCTGAAAATGTTCATGAAGAGATCTAAAGTTCGAGTCTTTTGAGAATGATTATTTTAACCAATCAATATTGACCAAGAAACTTCCTCGTTATATTTCGTATACATTTTTTATCTCTATCCCATTTCCGTGTGTGTTAAATATGAATACGCGTCAAGAAATATTGTTATTTTATTACATTTTATATAATTTTATCATTCACACTTTTACCCATATCAAAATTGTTGTTGTAACCGATTAACATTCCAATTTATCTGTAGTATTATATGTCCTGAAATGGTAAATAAATATTATTTTTATAACATTTTATTTTGTGATACTTAATACTGTAGTTCGTTCATGTTGTTTGTAGCTTATAACATTATTGTATTGACTTCACTCCAATGGATTATATGCATAGTTCTACTGTATTTAGGCCTAATTATAATTTAAAATTCCTTGTGTCGTTGATTCAGTTTTATACATATAATTTATAGTGTTTTTATTTATATTGAATTCAAATAGTTTATAACTAGTATTGTTGTATGTGACCATTGTATATGAATAAATTGTATTTTGTGCGAAACAAGTGTAATAACACTAATCGCCAACCTACTTTATTCACTTCATGTAATGTTTTTGTAAAACCATATTTTTGAATAAAGTTATTATTATTATATAAAGATGCACAAGATAGATAAACACTGGGATGTGTTGGGGCAATTCTTTTAAGTCCTCTTTTCTATGTATTATTTCTTTTCTTCCTTTCTTTCTTTTTTCATATTATGTTATTATTTATATATTATTTTCTTTCATTGGGTGTATCCTGTTGAAAATAAACGTATTGTTATTATTATTAAATTGAACAAATTCACTTAAAAATATTTGTTCATTTTTTTACAGTCGTTTAGATGAAGCTGGTCTTCTATTTAGCAAACACATACAGAAAGAAGCTTACGAATGTGCAAAAACAATGACTTATTATGCCAAGGCTTTCATTAATAATAAGGTAAGACATTTATTGTTTTATAAGAACTGTTATCAAGTTTATAATCACTATTTTTACTATTTATTCCTTTGGCGTTTAATGTAATCCTAATTTTATCATATATTTTGTAAATAAAGCTCTGGAAACTCATAATTATATCAAAAGTGGGCAATTCGAAGTATACGAGATTTTAAATTAAGTATCAAATTTAGAAATTATTTAACTATACTGATTAACATTAAAACTCATTGTACCTTTTTTTAGAAATGCCTTTTTCCATTGCACTAATTCAATAATTTACTTTTGATAGAACGCTTTGATTGCCTACTGGTAATGGTAATAAAACTTTTTACATCATTTTAATGTCTTCTCCAGAATTTCAACTCAAAAACACATGAAAACTATTACAATATGTTGCCAAAGCTGTACAACATATTGATAGAGTCAAGTAAAATTGAATATGAACAACAACTATTTCAAGAAGGTTATCGACTATTAAGAGGAGTTTATTACTTTAAAAATGAGTTGCAGTGTCACTTCACAACGCAACAGTTTAAGTCGTCTATATCGAAGAAAGAAAAGTATGAAGAGTTAATTAAAATGTTCGCTGAAAAAATTAATTTGGGTAAAAAATATACATTTGTTACATACACATTTTATAAATTCTGTTGTTTTTTCAATTGAGGCGTTTTTACAAATATAGTCCAAATTGGTGTTTATGGAAGATTAGAAACATTTTTTACTAACTACTATATTATTAGAGGGGAATGCTTTCAGCTTTAAGTCAGTAAGTAAATTTATTCATATTTTAAAATTTTACAGACACGAGTTAAAAAGAGAGAACATCATGTCTTAAAATTGTTTAGATTTATCACAATACAGAAATTGAAGTACATGCATACAGCCAGTTACTACAGTCATTCATTCATCTAGATTAATACCGTTTTTTTAGAAGAACTTTATTCAAATAATGCTACGAGAGTTACATATATATCACAATATTAATTAGAAATTAAGATAGCAGCACTATCCAAAAAAAGGTTATTCCAAAGCAGCACAGCACGTGCTGGTCTCGGAAAAGTAGTTAAACAATAATAATACTACTATATAAATTACAACACCAATACCATTAAAATTCACTTAAGGATATATTGCACAAATGTATCTTAAATTTTAACAGTTCTAATAATTGATTTCTCACAAAATAACACAGTTATACCAGTCTTATTCAATTTTGTAATACAGAAGAAGGAAAATAAAAAAGAAAAGAAAATGATGTCAATCATTTGTTGAGTATGCCGGTATAATAACTTGATTTTATTCTTAAATATATATTTGAGCTGCCTATTTCCTTGGGGAGAGTATTATAGGTTTTCATGCATAGTGTAATGGGATTATTTAAGCCAAAGTACAGGTTCTAAAAAAAATTATTATGCGCTCGAGTATTGTATTCATGGAGCTGATTAACAAATGTAAAGTTGGTATTGCATTTAATTTGTTCGTTTATAACCTTGTAAGCAAATTTACTGTGTTCCATTTCTAGAATATCCTGAATAGGCAATATCTTGGTTGCTCTGTATATGGTATCAGTTGAGGTTCTGTAATCAAGGCTGAATAAAGTTTTCACGACTTTGTTTTGAAGTGTTTTTATTTTTTTGAATAATGTCTGTCCACATGATCCCCATATAGGAATCAAGTAGCTAAATATTGATAAGAAATATGCACTGTATATTTGGTGGAGTGAAGGTGGGAATAGGTAGTTTCTACAACGATATAGGGCACCAACCATTGGAACTACTTTTTTTTCTATATGGGTGAGATGATTATTCCAGCATGGGTTTTCATCGACTATTAATCTGAGATACTTAGCATTATGGACTCTTGTAATTTCTTTGCCTCCTATCTCCAATATAATGTCCTGTAGCTTCATGTTTTTCTGAGAGAAAATTATATAAGTAGTCTTTTTTACATTGAGCTGAAGTTTACTTTTTGCAAGCCAACTGTGGTATCTTTCAAGGTTAGCATTTACTATCGTTTCGAGTTGTTTCAGATCTTTACCCTTATATACGAGTACAGTATCATCTGCAAATTTAAAATATCTACCATAATGTTAGCAGTTTTCAAAGACAGAACATGTATTGTATAAAGTAGTGGTCCAAGGACTGAGCCTTGGGGCACACCTGAAGATATGTTTTTATTAATGAGAGAGCATTTCCTCTTATTCCCAATTCTTCAATTTTTGTGAGAAGTATTGAGAAATCAACCACATCAAATGCTTTTCGCAGATCCACAAATACGGCAAGAGCGTAGTATTTATCATCTAGTGATGAAGCAATGTGGTTAACAAAGTCTATGCTTGCACTCAAGGTGCTACTATTTTCTTGAAATCCGTACTGATATTGGTTAGTCAACACATTTTTTTATGTAAGTGATAATACGTTTTTTCAAAATAACTTCTATGAACTTTGATAGAGTAGGAAGTATTGAAATAGGTCTATAGTTACCTATGATATTATTTGGACCAGATTTGTGTATGGGTGTTACTTTGCTGACTTTGAGAATATCTGGGAATATACCTTGTTTGAATAATTCATTTATTAATTTTACTAAAATAGGTACAATGCATTCCTTGAGTGTTAAAAAATCTTTGGTATTTATGTTATCATAACCAGGTGCTGCATTTTTATTCAATTCATATAATGCTTCTTGAACTTCTTGGGCATTTGTTTTGTATAGGTGCATTGAACAATTACTGCTGATTTCCTCAAAATTAGCAGATGATGCTGATTGTAAGTTTACATTTACCTATATTAACAAAATACTGATTCATTTTTTCAGCTATATTTTTGGGATCATCAAGGATTTGTCCCTCAATTTCTAGATTAGTGATCTGACTTCTTTGGTTATTGCCTTTAATAAGACTATTGATGAGTTTCCATTGCCTTTTCTGTTTTTTGCGTTTATTCTCTACAATATTTTTCTGTTTTTTAAACTCTCTAGCTGTATTCTGATTAAATGGGTGTTTTATTTTTTCCATGTATAATTTATCGCGTTTTTTTATTAAATCTAAAAATTCCCTTGTAATCCAATCCTTACCTTCTGTATATTTTATTTCATATTGAGTTGTTGAACCTTTCTTACAATCTTGTATGGCTGATGATAGTTTTTCAAAGCTATTTATTTCGTGGCTGTTGATCAGCTGTTGAAATTTTTGTTTGAAGTCATTTTGATTTAGTATGATCCGTTTGTGAGATACCTTTTTGTTAGTCTGTGGAGATTTAGTATTAGAATTAAGCTGTATATTTAAGATTTTATGATCAGTTATGTGGTTAAGGATACTTATGTAGCATTCTATATTTTTAATTGTCAAGACGTCATCTAAGATAGATCTGGAGTTTGCTGTTGATCGAGTTGCATAATTTTCTTCAATCACATTACAAATCTTAAATCCATTAAGTGCTACTGTATTTACATAAGTATCAAACTCGGGAGAACTACTTTTGAGCAGATCAACATTTATAAAGGAAAGCAGGGTATATTGATCCATAAATTTGTATTTTTGTAAGAAACGCCTCAATTGATATTGTTTATAGTGTTACCGTTTAATTTATTTTAATGCAACTTTAATTTTCTTTCAGACTCCTGCAAGTTTTCGGATGTTCTTAAATATTCCGATAAGATAGCTTATCATTTATCAAAGGATAAAGACAAAGTTTTGGTTAAATTATGTGAAGAAATTAAAAATTTTGAATTCATTTTGAAAGCAGGGGAGCATCTTTATGATACTAATGCTGATAGTGAAAATCTTTGCCTTATTTCTACATTGTATATTAAATTTTTGGGGTATAACAGTATTAGTGCATTTGAACCTTCTTTATTGGAAAACACTTGCGATCAAACTCTGGCAACGTTCGATAATTTAAAATACATAGATGATTCTTATAAAAATGATAAGTTTGTAAATGGCCTAGTCTTAGGTAAGTAAAACTAAATACATATAGTTGCGAAATCTAGAGATATTTTTCTTTTGTAAATTAAAATACGTTGTTATGTTATATTTTTCATTATTTACATGCTATATCTTATTAAAGGATCATCCTGAAAGAGTGAAAAGTAAGTAGTTTTTTTATCAGGCATTAACAGCATCAGAATCTAGTTCTATAAGCTGTTTCTCTAGATGTGAACACATTGTGTGCTCCCACAAATGGTATTCTGTAAGAAGTACTCCCTTATTTTATCTTCGGTCTATAAGCCGTCGCTTTTATAGTATTCTGTTGTTTTTAGCGGGAGTATTAATTTGTTGGTCTGGCTTTCCAGTTTTTGGTAGTATTTGCGGCTTTTCACTTTAAATAACTCTTGGGCTGCTGGAGTTTGGAGATCAGGATGTCACATCTCTTTTGTAATGTACCAAGGGACATCAAGAATTTTTTGATTGTATTTATTCAATTATTACCGTATTGGATTTACTTACACAGCCCCTCAATTCTTTATTTGAATGATTATAGCGTTATTTATTAGTGACATTTGTGACTTTCTGCAAAGCAACGAATATATTTTTAGTTATATTTGTTTTCTTTTTTTCTGATGTATTGTTTATGAAAATTGGAGGACTCTTGTTTAATACCCTTTGTGGGTAAGGTACCAAAATATAACACTGAGTTTAAGGTGGGTGAGATGTACTCTGAAAACATTGAAGTAAACTATAATTATAAAAAGAAATATTCCTTTATTTATGACTGAATTCAAAAGGTACATAGTAATATTAAATATAAAAAATAACCATAGAAAGGCACCAAAAAATAGCCTGCTTCACAAATAGTTCTTTGATTTTCATATCACTTTTTTATCTTTAAAGCAATTTTGACATGTGAATATAGCGTACCACATACACAAATAAATGTTACAGTGGTAATAAGTGTATATAATTTTCCTATCTTTGCGAGTTGGACATTGTTGGCAATTGGCATCTTTTCGTGGTTTTTGGAACATTGTTCTGGGGTTGAGTTGATGGTTCATCTTACGATCTTTATGTAGATGTACATTAGTTGTTCTATTTTACAAATGTTCTGAGATTAAATCTAAGCTTAAACTTCAAAGAAAATCTCTTTTTTTCTTTGGAATAGAATTGTTGGAATTATATATCAGTCCAAAAACCTCTTAACGAGGAAAATGTAGGTGACCCAAGTACACTCCTTATAAAAGATGTGATACCAAATCATACGATGTATAGGGTGACTCAAGTACTATATCTACTCATAATCTTTTTAAAATAAAGGTAAGCTATAGCTACATAATCACACTTTATTCCTTATTAATTTGAAGGTTTCAAATAATTGATGTACTTGCGTTCAGCCCTGTTAAATAATCAAGGAAAGGAGCCAGAGACAAAATTATTGAATCTGTTGTAAGTTTTTGGATTTTGCAAGAAGAGGCATTTCTTCTCCTCTGATCCCTTGAAAGTGACTCTGACACTCTACCACCTCTTGAGGATCTCAGAAACTTGACAAATCTGAGACACCATGCCCTTACTCGTAACAATCTTTGAAATTAAGAAAAGTTGTGTATCGGAAATGGATGTAACAGCTTCACTAAAGAATAAGTTCTGCTTTTTTGGCCCAGGAAGATCTCAAAATTCTTTCTCATTACTTAGCCAACTCGGACCGTGCCACCACTGTCCTAGATCAACCAAGTCTTCAGGACTCACTCCCCTGGAAAGGTAGTCAGCAGGATTATCTGCACTTTGAACGTGATACCAATCCTCAATAGACGTCAAGGTTCGTATTTGAGACATTCTATTCTGAACAAAGGTTTGATGGGGATCAGTTTTGATCCATGCCAAACATATACTTGAATCACTACACAAAAAGGTTTTTGAAAAGGATAACTTCATAGAAGCTGTTATTTTAGAATATAAATAAATGTGCAAGAAGCAAGGCAGCACACAACTCTAGAGTTGAAGATTTCAGAGAAGCTACACGACTTTCTGCAAACAACAAGTGAACCTTAATTTGACCATGATGATTAACACTGCGGATATAAACATAAGCACCGTATGCCTCTGTAGATGCGTCGTCAAACCCATGTAGTTGTATGTCAACCGTGTTTGAAAACAAGATAAGTCTGGGAATTTTTAGATCGTTTAGGCTTTGTAATTGATTTCGGAAATTTTTCCATGTTGTATGTATCTCAAGTAGTATGGATTCATCCCAACCACATTTTAGAGACCACAGTTTTTGCAGAAGTATTTTGCCCAAAACTACACAAGGTTTGACCACTCCCAAAGGATAAAAAATCTGCGAGATATCTGACAGCACACTTCTTTTATTGATGCATCTTGTCGGAAATTCAGGGACATGATAGGACAATATATCTGTTGAACAGGACCACAACAAACCGATAGTGTTAGTGTTATCATCATCACCTATCTTAAGAATCATGAGAGGATCAGCCGCTTGCACATATTGTAAAAACAAGAACTGTTTGATGCCCATTTCTGTAATTTGAAACCACCCGCACCCAAAATAGTCACAGGTTCCTCACAAATTTGTATCACCTGTTCTCAGAATTACTTCCAGTAAGAAGATCCTCCATGTAAAAGTCTCGAATATTCTGTTTTTACTTTACTTTACTATGTCCGCACAAAGAACAATAGGATGCTGTCTGGACAGCATTAGAATTGAAATCTGGTCATCCTGAATAGTTGGACCACTGTATTGAAGATGATTCAGTGAGAAACCAGAATCGGATTGTGAAGAGGCATCAAACACTACTTTGAGTCGTGTTGTTTTCATTGAAAACCCCATGATGAGGCATATAATAATAAATTGGGCTGTTGTCTCCTAAGGGAATTGGTGTCATATGACCTATTTCAAGGTATTCGTTAATGAATTCCGAGTAAAGTTTTGCAAGATTGGGATTTTTTGAGAATTTGTATTCCGAATACTTCATACGATTAAAAGCCACATTCTTAGATTCGCCTAAAAGTGATGGTGGTTTCTGCAACAGAATTTGAACAATAAATCGACCAACAGAAGCCTTACTTGTTGTGGTTTGGAAAATCCTTTCACATTCCTCATCATCACTTGAAACTAAAGGAGTTGTTGGACAGGGTTCTTCAATCTCCTAGAAAAGTTTTAGTTGATTCTGAAGTTCAGTACCAGAATTATCGACTGAAGAGAAATTGCAAATTGTTTGTGTAGAAGGACCAGAGATAACCCATCCTAAAACAGTTTTTTGGACAATCGGATATCCTTCCTTGCTTAGTGGAACCTGACCAGCATATAGAAGATTGTAAAATATCCCAGCACCCAAGAGGACATCAATTTTCTCTATTTTGTTGAAACTTGGATCAGCTAGTTTGAGATGAGAAGGAATTTCTAATTGATTGAGAGATGTCGATAAAACGGTTTGGAAGACATTCATTTATAACTAGTAAAATAAGAAAGGGCAATGTAGCTTGAAAATTAGTTCGTAATGATTTGAAAGGAGCCTTGCACATTTGACTTAAAGTTTGGCATTGATTTATTCCTATAACAGCAATATATGTAGAAGCTTTTTCCAGGCCTAAAATGTTACAACATTTCTCAGTCAAAAAGTTTGATTGTATTGCACAATCCAAAAGTGCTCAAAATGTGTGAGGCTTACCATTGAAACCTTAGAAAAGTACTATCGCTTCCTGGGGTATCGCCTTCGCTACTCGTTTGATTTTTGTTTGCTGAATTGAATGAACTGTACCCTGCATCATTATTTGAATTTTCTTTCGCAGTTTTAGAATTGAAATGTAATAATGTGTTGTTTCCTGTCACATTGTTTGCATGACCGGCCAGACAAAATTTTTGGAAGTGATTACCCCTTAAACAGTTGAGACAAAGCTTGAGTGCCTTGACCTTTACAATTCTTTCGTTTACCGAAAGTTTTATAAATTTTGCATAATTTTGAGTAAAATGTGTATCTTTGCAAAATGTACAAATATTTTTTTTGTTCTGAACTTCATTTCTATTTGAATTAGAGGAAGAAGAAGCCTGATACACTGTATTTGCAATTGAAATTCTGGATTTACTACCCTTTTGTTCGGTGGAAAGCGCGTCAGCTTCTAAAAAGTCAGCTTTTTGCTGAAGAAATAGTTTAAATTCATTGAAGTCCGGTAATGTTGACTGATTTGCCGGAATGGCAGAATTTCTTGATAATTAAAAAAGTGTCCCAATGATCCGTGGGTTGGCCCAAGGTATTTAAAGATCTTAAATGTCTCGAAACTATGTTAATTAGTCGCCTGAGCTCAGTTGAAGATTCCTGAGCCATAATAGGAATCTCAAAAATAGATAGATGATTATAAACCAAAACACTTCCGTTATTGTAACGTTCTAAGAGAGCCGCTCATGCGACAGTATAATTTGCAGCTGAAAATTCTAATGAGCGAATGTAAATAATGGAATTTATGAATATCGTCAAGAGAAGTATTATTATTTATCAATGAATCGAAAGTATCCCTGTATTCTAACCAAGAATTGTACTCACCTGAGAATACCGGAAATTTCAAATTATGTTGAAATCTATTGTTTGCCGAAACCCAAACAGGATTATTATTGACCCCACTACCGCTTTGCTGAACTAAAACCTTTTTGAGTTTTCCATAATAGTCATTCAAACATGATTTGCAAGTGCTTGCTTCATTTTTGAAGTCCATACGCTCCTAATAACAATGGGATAAATCATCATCCTCCAAGTCATTCTCAATTAGTGTTTGAAGATATTAACAAAATCTTCAGCATAACAGACATAGTGGGTATTCAACCAATTAAAAAAATCTAGATTAGTTCCGCAGTGTAAGCGATATCAAGCTTATAGTCATACCCAGAAATACTGTGCTAAAGAACCTAGATGTGTAAAATGCACTGGAAAACATCTCACAAAGGATTGTAACAAGTCTAAAGATATAACCCCAAAGTGTGTTCACTGTGGCGAAAATCACCCAGCGAATTACCGAGGCTGCATTGTAGCCAAGGAAATTCAAAAAATTAAAAATAAACAAATGAGTAGAACAAAATTGCCTGCTAAACCTCAGCGAGATAACAAAGAAAGAAACGAACCATCAAAACAAAATCAGAGTTCCAACCAAAATAAAACTTATAGCCAAGTAGTTACAGAAAATACAATTGAAACTAACAAAAAACTCAACGGCAGGGACCATTAAGCACAAACATTGACATCACGCTTCAGCAAATCTTGAATAAACTGAACAAGATGGATGAGCGTATTATAAGTTTGGAAAAACGTGCTCAAGGTGCGTTCCCCAAAACCAAAAATGTTTAAACAACTAAGAATATAAGAATGGAATGCTAATGGACTGCTGCAGCACCAACAAGAGCTACAAGCAGTTCTGGACATAGAAAAAATTAATGTATGCCTCATTGCTGAAACCCACTTTACCAAATTTACAGGATTTAAGGTGTGCCATTGTAGATTACAAAGGAGTCGATTGGCCTATAGCTGGTCTTTCCACACTGCGACCTGAAAAGATCTTTTTTCTACGATCACTACCCAAAGTAGGCTTTTGCACACTCAAATCTAACCGCAAAGTTGATGTTTTCCGTGATATGTCATAATTTGACATTATTTCCGCTCTAGAGCGTACTTTTCCGCTCGCATGTTTTCATTTACAATAAACTAAAGAAAGTTAGTAAATAATAGGTATATTAATAGTACATTATACACTAAGCGACTAAAGTGACCCATTTAATCCCGCGGATGGGACCCATTTAATCCCCGAGGGAATCAATCCATATACATTTTTAATAAAAATGAATACTACTTAGGATGGCTGAGCATCGAGGATGCACTTTTATGAAATGAAACATGGCTGGGCATCGAGGATGGACTTTTATGAAATGAAGCTTGGCTGGGCATCGAGGACGGACTTCAATTTTTTTGTAGTAAGTCAAAGTGCGCCAATAAAAAAATAGCGTAAAGTATTCGTGGATAACTGGTCTTTCAAACACGCGCGATTTTTCGAGCGCGACGGCGCAGTGTTATAATACCTTACAGATTAGACCGATTCAGACGTCACTTCAATTATTATTTTCTATCTTATAAACCATCCAAAACACCTATGTTTATAGTTGTAGTTAATATTTAAAAATATTCAAAGTGTATAACTAATTACTTCCAATATTTTTCGAACCTCAATTTGTTTAACCTTGTAAATGTCATCTTAATGTCGTTTACGACTTTTGTAAGTTTTAAATTGTCATTAGTTGCTTTTACGCCGTTTTTGATAGATTAGGTTAATTTTCTTCTCGAAACCTTGACTCAAAACATCAAATTGCAAGAGGTTATGGACACAGGACACGCGTGAGACACCATTGAAGCTTCTGGAGTTTGTAATTTGTTGAATTTTTGTGTTGAGCCAGCTTCCGCTGATCGAGTATCTAAAAGGACACGAGAACTATGGAAATGCGCGGTACAGATTTATTTAGAACACGAAGAGCTTTGGCACGCAGTAAAAGGATTTTTCGTGTTTTTTTTTAATTATTTGTTTAAAAATAAGGTGATCGTAAAAAAAATCTTGTGTGCAATTCGAGCAGAAAGTGCGTTGCCGCTTTCGGCAGATTGCCATCGCGACGCGTAGCGTCGCGCGGGCAACTCTCTGCCTCAAGCGGTAAAATATCACTTTCCGCTCTTAATACACAAATAGCTATTGTGTATACCCTCCATCTATTTTTTGTCACAGATATCAAGGCTTCTAAGGAAGCCTATTATCCGCTATTTTTGTTACCTGGTCAGGTCTCAAGAACAACCGTTCCAGGTACCTATGGCGTTGGCGAACAAGTACACCGCAATGACATAATATATGAAATTGACTGTCTCGACCCTTACTTCGTGGAATATGCTCATATTAGTGTTTTTAAATGAAACTCAAGGTCTCTAGTTAATTCCACAATATAATACAAGTTATTGAAAATTCTAAAAAATTGACAATTGTTTCGATAAATCAATATCATCGTCAGAATGACAGTTACATTTCATTTTATGCCTACCTGATGTTTAGTAGTTATATTTGGCTAGACCAAGAAGTAACCTAACTTGTGATTGGCTTAATATATGTTTATAGAAAAAAGAAGAAGATGTGATATTACAAATATTGAAGCTTAGATATTATTAGCCCAATGTTGATATCCTGGGTATCATTTTTCCAATTAAGGTCAGTATAACTGTGCAATGATATAGAAAACCAGGAAAACTATATCTGCTGATCTTTACAATTATCACTTAAGAAGACAGTTTATTAGTGGAGAATTCCCTAGATTTAACTGTTCATTGACAACTTCATATTGTGGGTTTCTTAAATGTCTTCTAATTTCCAGTTCTTCAAGGAAATCCAGTTCTTGTTTCTTTTCACAAATATGCAGTACTTCTAGTTTTGTGTTAGGTGTCAATGAATGATTGGTGTCAAGTAGATGTTTTGCGTAGTGGGATTTATCTGGTTGTTTTAATCTGTATGCTCGTAAGTGCTCACTGTATCGTATTTCAAAATTCCTAAGGGTCTGACCCAAATAGACAGCATTACATTCTGGACATGTGAGTTTATATATACCTGACTTCTTTAATAGTGGTATTTTTGTTTTTACATTTAACAATTTTGTACTAACGTTACTTTCTGTTTTAAAAGAAATTGTTGTATTCGTTGCTGAAGATATTATCTTTGAAATATTATTAGAAATATTTCCTGCATATGTGATGGTTTTATAAGTTTTAATATCATCAACTTGTTTAGGATATATTAGTTGTAATGCCACTTTTTCCTCTTTTTTACTAATTAGCTTATTTATCATATCTAATGGATAACCGTTAGATGTTGCTATTTGTCTAATTGTATTAATCTCTCTATCAAAATTACATTTGTTCATAGGAACTGAAAAAGCTCTATGTATCATTGAATTATATGCTGCTAGTCTGTGTGACACAGGGTGGTTAGAATTGAATGGAATTGTTACATCAGTTTGTGTTGGTTTTCGGTAAATTGAATAATCAAGTACATTATTAACTCTTTGAATTTTTAAATCAAGAAAATTGATTGAGCTATTTTCTTCAATTTCTAATGTAAATTTAATTTTCGGGTGTAAATTATTGATGTGGTTGAAAAACACATCTAATTGTCGCTCACTACCCATAAAACAAGCTAATATGTCATCCACATATCTATACCAAAATAAAATATTTTTCGAAATATTACTTTCAAAGATCTTTCTTTCTAAATTGTCCATAAAAATGTTTGCTAAAATAGGTGATATAGGGCTTCCCATTGGTAAACCTTCATTTTGAATATATATCTTATTGTCAAAAGTGAAATAATTCTGATTAATGCATACATCAAATAAATTAAATATATCTGATATTATTCCTGGATTAATATTTTTATCTTCTAGTAATTTTCTTACAAGTATTAGACATTCTTTAGGAGGAATTTTAGTAAACATGTTAGTTACATCGAACGATATGAGTTTATAGTTATCTTGTAAGTGGATTGCTTTCAACTTTTTGATTAGTTCTATTGAATTTCTAATTGAGTACTGAGATTCATATCCAACAAAGAAGTTTTCTAATAATGTAAGGGATATTGTTAATAATTTAAATTATCTTTTAAATGATTACGAAAAGAGGTCTATCATACATAAGAATCCTCATTGTCCACAATTATATGGAACAGTTAAATTACATAAAATAACGAAACCAATTAGACCTGTAGTCTCTTATGTTAATGCTCCTAATAATATATTGGCAAAGAAGCTCAACAATATACTCAATACTTACGGATATGAATCTCAGTACTCAATTAGAAATTCAATAGAACTAATCAAAAAGTTGAAAGCAATCCACTTACAAGATAACTATAAACTCATATCGTTCGATGTAACTAACATGTTTACTAAAATTCCTCCTAAAGAATGTCTAATACTTGTAAGAAAATTACTAGAAGATAAAAATATTAATCCAGGAATAATATCAGATATACTTAATTTATTTGATGTATGCATTAATCAGAATTATTTCACTTTTGACAATAAGATATATATTCAAAATGAAGGTTTACCAATGGGAAGCCCTATATCACCTATTTTAGCAAACATTTTTATGGACAATTTAGAAAGAAAGATCTTTGAAAGTAATATTTCGAAAAATATTTTATTTTGGTATAGATATGTAGATGACATATTAGCTTGTTTTATGGGTAGTGAACGACAATTAGATGTATTTTTCAACCACATCAATAATTTACACCCGAAAATTAAATTTACATTAGAAATTGAAGAAAATAGCTCAATCAATTTTCTTGATTTAAAAATTCAAAGAGTTAATAATGTACTTGATTATTCAATTTACCGAAAACCAACACAAACTGATGTAACAATTCCATTCAATTCTAACCACCCTGTGTCACACAGACTAGCAGCATATAATTCAATGATACATAGAGCTTTTTCAGTTCCTATGAACAAATGTAATTTTGATAGAGAGATTAATACAATTAGACAAATAGCAACATCTAACGGTTATCCATTAGATATGATAAATAAGCTAATTAGTGAAAAAGAGGAAAAAGTGGCATTACAACTAATATATCCTAAACAAGTTGATGAAATTAAAACTTATAAAACCATCACATATGCAGGAAATATTTCTAATAATATTTCAAAGATAATATCTTCAGCAACGAATACAACAATTTCTTTTAAAACAGAAAGTAACGTTAGTACAAAATTGTTAAATGTAAAAACAAAAATACCACTATTAAAGAAGTCAGGTATATATAAACTCACATGTCCAGAATGTAATGCTGTCTATTTGGGTCAGACCCTTAGGAATTTTGAAATACGATACAGTGAGCACTTACGAGCATACAGATTAAAACAACCAGATAAATCCCACTACGCAAAAAATCTACTTGACACCAATCATTCATTGACACCTAACACAAAACTAGAAGTACTGCATATTTGTGAAAAGAAACAAGAACTGGATTTCCTTGAAGAACTGGAAATTAGAAGACATTTAAGAAACCCACAATATGAAGTTGTCAATGAACAGTTAAATCTAGGGAATTCTCCACTAATAAACTGTCTTCTTAAGTGATAATTGTAAAGATCAGCAGATATAGTTTTCCTGGTTTTCTATATCATTGCACAGTTATACTGATCTTAATTGGAAAAATGATACCCAGGATATCACCATAGGGCTAATAATATCTAAGCTTCAATATTTGTAATATCACATCTTCTTCTTTTTTCTATAAACATATATTAAGCCAATCACAAGTTAGGTTACTTCTTGGTCTAGCCAAATATAACTACTAAACATCAGGTAGGCATAAAATGAAATGTAGCTTCTGTCATTCTGACGATGATATTGATTTATCGAAACAATTGTCAATTTTTTAGAATTTTCAATAACTTGTATTATATTGTGGAATTAACTAGAGACCTTGAGTTTCATTTAAAAACACTGACATAATATATGTTCAGCATCATCTGCACTGTCGCAGAATCTACATGTTCCTCTGTCCACTTTTCCCATCTTGCAGAGGTGATATCTGAGTGGGCAGTGTCCCTTAAGGAGTCCTGTGATTGCTCTGAGATCAGACTTCTGAAGCTCTAAGAGCGATTTAGCATAGAGAGCAGAAGGTTGTAGCAACCTTATTGCTTGTCTTTGGCCTGGAACATTTTTCCAGTAAGCTGCACTAAGTTCCTTTTCCCATTTCCGGACTTCTTCCACAATGTGGCTTTTAGTAATGCCACAAAACGGTTCGGGTTCGAGTGCTAGCTCCTTCCTTTGCAAGACCATCGGCAGTCTCATTTCCAGCAATTCCCTTGTGCCCGGGCACCCATAACAGAGATAGTTTGTTATGTCTAGCCAGTAGCTTAAGAGATTGTTTGCAGCTCCAGACTGTTTTGGACTCATAAGTTATAGACCTTAGAGCTTTCAAAGCAGTCTGGCTGTCGGAGGCAATATTCTGGCCGCGTTGAGGCGCTTCTTGACACAGAAGTCTATCGCTAGTATTTCCGCTTGGAATATTGTAGGAGTGTTACCTAGGGCTACTAATAACCTAATATTAGGTCCTGTAGCCCCTATTCCTACTCCTTCGTTTGTGTTTGACCCATCAGTATAAAATGTGAGGGTACCCCTAGTTATTTCTGAGATTTCGTTCTGTGTTAACTCACGATCGTTAATAATAACAGCTAGAGTAACTTCGAAATCTTGTTTAGCAGGCATTATATCCCTAGGCATCATCATAGATTGGGTTGATCCAACCCTTAGTATCTCGAGATGTCCTGTCAAATCGCCGGGTTTTAGAGATTTAGCCTGTGTTAACCTATAGGCATTTTGCAGAGCAATCCTCCTTACGTGTAAATGTAATGGAGGGAGATCTAGCATTACCTCCAAGGCCGCGCCAGGGCATGATCTCATTACACCCGTTATTCCTAAACATGCGAGTCTTTGCAATTTTTGCAACTCTATTGTAGCCCTTTGTTGCGTTGTTTTCTTCCGCCATACAAGCGCAGCATAGCTGATGATAGGTCTGACAACCGTTATATATGACCAGTAGATAATTTTTGGTTTTAGACCCAAAGTTTTCCCAAAGAGCCTACGACACGTCCAAAGAACCCTTGTTGCTTTTGAGGTGATGTGTGCGAGGTGTGAGTTCCACGTAAGTTTCCTATCAAGGATGATTCCAAGATACTTAACTTCCTCCTGTTAGTGAATGGAACAAGTGTCGTTTTATTAGGATTGACTGAAAGTCCTTCCTTCGAACACCAGGTAGTTATGAGGTTCAAGGCACATTGCATGCGATCGGCAATGATGCCGTCGTGCTTACCTCTGACCACTATAACTAAATCGTCGGCATAGCCAAGAGCACGAAATCCTTCTCTTTTTAGCTTTGTTAGGAGGTCATCAACCACTAGTGACCACAGTAGAGGTGATAGCACTCCTCCTTGAGGACAACCTTTTACCGCTTTTATAGTAGTCGACTGGTCTCCGAGGTAGGTGATTATTTTCCTATTATTTAGCATGGACTGAATCCATCCTATTATGGAAGGTGCAGCAGCACTAATTGATTCATATGAGGTGTTATCAAAAGCTCCCTCTATATCTACGAATACACATAGCGATACTTCTTTCGCAGCTATTGCCTTTTCTAGGTCTCTTACGAGACAATGTAAGGCATCTAAGGTAGATTTGCCAGGTTGGTAGGCAAATTGTTCCTCGTGAAGCGGTGCATATGATAAATATTCACTTCTCATGTATGTGTCGAGTATTTTATCCATACTTTTGAGTAAGAAGGAGGTAAGGCTTATAGGTCTATATGACTTTGGTTCCTCTGGAGGACGTTTGCCACTCTTAGGAATAAAGCAGACCCTGACCTCTTTCCACCCTTTTGGAATGTATCCCAAGATGATGTTCATTTTGAATATCTTGCATAAGTGGGGAATTAAGATATCGGATCCCTGTTGTAGAAGTGCTGGAAAGATGCCATCCTCTCCAGGTGATTTGTAGGGCTTGAATTTGTTAATTGCCCATTCAATTCTATTATTGAAGGTGTGCCATACGATTCACCTTGACAATGCAACCAAAGGTGGGAGCGCAATCAATATAAAAGAATCCATTTTGCGCCATCACGAAATGAGTTACCACTCTGAACAAATACAAGCCACATCTGTAAACATCAAAACAAAAACTTACGATGTTGTAATAACTGCAATATATTGTTCACCAAGGCATGCTATAAACAAGGACCAATATAGAGATTTTCTTGGGAGCCAAGGTTACAGATTCATTGAAATGTGAAATGTTATCAACTGGTAAGTCAACATATTGGTCCACTGGCCCGAACAAAATTCCTAACCTTATAGACTTTTTTGTAGTGAGGAATATCTCGTCAAATTACATTCGTGTTGATGAAGCATGGGATATGAATTCTGATCACTCCCCTATACTTCTTACATTGAGTGACACAATGATTCAGAAAGAAAATCCTCCAAGCCTAGTTAATAAAATGACAGATTGGCAAAGTTTTAAAATCAAACTTAAAAATGCATTGTTTTTGCAGTTCCTTTAAGAACAGAAGAACAACTAGATAAAGAAATTGAAGTATTCGTAAAAAATATCCAACAAGCAGCTTGGGAAAATACCACTGAAATTATCCGCAGAACAAAAGAAGATAATTATCCAAAAGAAATCAAGAAACTCATTTCTGAAAAACGAAAGCTTCAGATAAAACAGCCTTAAATAACGCAACACGGCAACTAAAACGAGAAATCCAGCATGTTAAAAACGAATCTATTGGTAACTACTTGAGTGAACTGACTAATGATCACAGGACAGATTATACACTTTAGAAAGCTACCAAACGACTGAAAAGACCTATCTTACAAAATCCATCAATCATAAATGCAGACAGAACCTGGGCTAGAAACAATATTCAAAAAGCATGCAGAACATTACTGACGACCTTTCAATCGAATGATGGAAAAGATCCTGAATATTAGAATGAACCAGAACTAGAAGATGTTAAAGTCCTCAAAGGAAGTTTTTGAGGTGAACAAACATCGATTCGAAAAAAAAACCTGGCTTTGATCTGATTATCTGATTACTGGCGAGGTTCTAAAACAACTACCAAAAAAGGCCATAGTAAAACTTACCAATCTTATCAACGCAAGAGATTGAAGCCAATAATAGAAGATAAAAAACTGATTCCCGCCTATCAATTTGGTTTTAGGGAAAACCACTCGACCATAGATCAAGTTCATAGAATCATGGACAGTATTGAGAAATCCTTGGAAGAAAAAAAAGGTCTGTTCCACTGTCTTCTTAGATGTGGCACGGACCTTTGATAAAGTATGGCACAAAGAATTACTCCACAAATTGGAAATGGTTCTGCAAAGACAATATTCCCAAATCCTAAAGTCTTACTTGTCATATAGATATTTCAAGAGTAAAGCAAGACGAATCGTATTCTGATTTAAAAGAAATCAAGGCAGGGGTACCCCAGGGTAGCGTACTTGGTCCAGTTCTCTATCTGTTATACACTAGTGACATCCCTGAACTTGAACACAACACAATAGCTACTTTCGCTGATGACACGGCAGCTATGGTCGTGGGAGATATCCACGAAGAAGTTACAAACCCCCATTGACCGAATTAGCAACTGGACCAAGAGATGGCATATTAAGTTGAATGAAACTAAATCCATTCACATCAACTTTACAAATAAAAAAGATAGGTACTTGCTTATCAGAATGAACAATGTTCCTTATGCTAATACAGCAAAATATCTGGATATGACTCTCGACGTGAGACTTCGCTGGAAAGTCCATATCAAAAAAATATAAAAACATGTATTGGCTACTAGGACGAAGTTCCAAGTTATCCACGTACAACAAACTGCTTCTATACAAGCAAATGTTGAGACCCATTTGGAGCTATGGCATACCACTCCTAGGTTATTCCAATAAAAGTAACATAGAAATTATTCAACGATTCCAGAATGAGATACTAAGGAACATCATCGATGCGCCCTGGTACTGCCGAAACAGTGATATCCATCGGGATCTTCAGATGGAGACTGCTTCAACATGTGAACGTCAGGCAATCCAGCTCCTAGACAACACAAACATGACCAGAAGACAAGAGGATTAAACAGTGCAATAATTATTTAGTGAGAAAGTAGAGCATAGTGTGGACAAGGGTAACACACTGGTTTTAGTGTTATTAAAACATTAGACTCTAAGGTCCACTAATGAGTAAGACCCTAGTTTTAAGTTTTCCAATCTTATTAATTTAGGTTAGAATAATATTGCTCATTGATCCTTTTCTGATCAGATTGTAATATCACAAAACATTCCTCTCTGGGGCTGTTTATAAATATAAAAGAAATAGTTTGTTTCCCTGTACAACTTTTTCAGTGGGAAGTAAATCTCTTTGTCTGTTTTATTTGTAAATATTAGTTCTTGTTTGTTATCGGATGATAAGTATCTATCATGCACTGACGTTTCTGTAGTACGGTAAAATGATGCAATTCCTTTTTAATTGCAAAGGGATTGGTTGAATCAATGGCACTTTCATCTTATTATTATGCACAGTGAGCAGATAGATCAAAGATTGTTATTCTTTCTAAAAAAAGTATTTTCACAAGAGATACGTTGTAGAACATATTATTTTCTTTTACTTTTAGTCAACTCTAATATTTTCTTTTAAATTATTTTTATACAATCAATGTTTTATTTTGTAGCCGAAAAAATCTTAACCAAAGCTCGTATGACGGCTAATTATTCAGATATTCTAATGGTTGACGAATTAAGTCGCTGGATAACCTGTTGCTACAACCTTACTAGACAAGATAGTACATTGCATGATGAATTATATAAAAATATATATTGTCCAAAAGCAAACCTTCCAAGTTCTACTGTATTGGATACTGTGCGAAACTGTTATGAAGCATTTGTACTCACATTGGGTAAGTTACTTGATACTTTAACTGATTTATTTTGAGGTTTAATACTTCTTTCTTTATTTATTGGTGATGTCAGTAAGTGGAAGGTAGTTAAAGATATTCATCAATTCAGTGCACCTAAAAATGTCCTGGCCCATTCTAACTGTTTTGGACTAGCTGTAGTCCAGTGCAATTACGAAAAAAATGGGCTAATATCGGAAAAATTAGCAACACCCAGGGACCCTTAAAAAGGATATTTTGGGGTATAACTATTACAGGAAAAATACTTTAAGAAGGGCCTCACGTTTTAGGAACCTGAAAACAGTTGGCACCCGTGATTTTCAACAAAATTTAGGTCATTTTGTACACAACAAATCTAAAGAACGCAGCGAAATTAAGTGTTGAAATTTTAACACAATATAACTTGGACCTTTGTCTTGGGGATCAGGTATTTTGGTTGAGTTTTATATTGTTATAAAAAAGATATAAGCCATTAACCGATGGTGTGATTTTGACAGTTTTGACAATTTGTGGTCACCAATCTGGACACCAAAACCTGATCCCCAAAAGGAAGCCTAGAGAATTCGATTCTGAAAATATGAAATCTCAAATCATTGTATTTTTTGAGATTTGTTGTGCGCAAATTTTTGCAAACGAACATCTTTTTACTTTAGTTCAACCGCTCCACCGTCCTGATGCATGGCGCTGTATAGAACAATATATAACAATGACAGAAGACGACGGTCAATTCATAGACAAATAATATTATAACTTTCTCTATGGGTCAAATGCTGTTGTCATATGTTTTGTGTTCATAAAAATATCCCAAATTTGTAGTTTAGTGTGTATTGTATTTGTAAGTGATTATAATTAAGTAATTTTCATGCTAAATAAGTAAATTTGTGCTTCCTAAATGCTATTTATATTCACTCCACAAGATTGTGTTTAGTGCTTCATGCTTCCTTGCAACAAAAATGCACTTTTTGCACCTATTACACAAATAACTACTTTTTAATGTTATTCTTATTTATTGTTGGTAAATACATCAAAGTGATTAAATATATTATGTGAGAATGATTTTGAGTTTTTGTTTTTTGGAATAAATATATCATGTTTATACCTGATAATAGTAATTCTGATTCCCCTTGAGTTGAATTTTATTGTTGTGTTTTTCTAGACAAATTTTGTTCTTCATGAGGTCAATTATTTCGCTTATTGTATTTGTTTGTAAATTCAGTTTTGATGCAGAGTGGAAGCATTTTATTTCAAGTAGTGCATCATCACCTACAAGCCCTAAAATATTTTATCAATAAATGTATGTCATTTAATATGCAAAAAGAATTTATAACACATGGTGATTATAAATATATTTACCATCAGGAGAAGCACCTAGAAACCCGTGTTCAACATCTACCCACAATCATGAATCAAACACCACAACATTTTGTACTTGTCCAAAAATGCTCTTAGCCACTTTTTCCTTAAGAGTTCCATACTCCATTACCTCCGTCATACAATAAGTCTTTTTAAGAACAGTTTTAACAAGAGAATGACAAGGTGTATTTGTTTTTCTTCTAACAACTTGTCCAAAGATTTTATAAGAAATTAGGATAGTTATCCACTTTTTAGCTTGCCTTAGCCTATGCACCATAGGTAATAGTAATTGTTGAATAAAATTAATGAATGAAGTAGGTAACATTATATTTTAAAAATCTTTGAACCATAAATATTTTAAAACTTTGTCTATCCAATAGTCAAAATTTCCTTGCAAATTGTTTGATTATATAAGCATTTCAAAAAATCAAAGAAAATTAGAAACCAAATTATTATTAAAGGATGACTTAGTAATAGTCTTAGTAGTTGATATTAAAAAAAAAATTGTAAAACAAAGGACGACTAAAAAGTTAATTTTGTCTACTTGTTGCACTTCGGGGGCTGTATCGAGTTATACAGATAGGTTTTCTTTTCTAAAAACCATTTTTTTGTGTTGTTCTTGTTGAAAAACGTAATAACAACTCAAAAAAATGCAAAATTCCAATTTTTTTTGGGTAAACCTATACTTTTCTCGCATATAGATGGGTTGGATGGAAAAGTAATAATACCAATAATGTATTATACAAAAACAAAAAAAATATTTACCATTCAGGTGATCACACATATGTGTATCTGTCATGGAAAAAAGAAAATTAACCAACTATTTTTTTGTATAATAAAGGAAAAATGTTTCAGTTCCAATCTCCACAACACATATGATCAATCTTTGCAAACAAGGTAGAAGCAAATTTGTACATGTTGATTGTATGTTTAATTTTGTACTGTATATATCGATCTGCCCACAATATATACATTATTATTTGTCATTACAGATCTTTCGCTTTAAATTTTTTATTAGTTGTTATAGTTGCTTTGTGAGTTTTTTAAACGTTTGCTATTTTAAATTTAAATTCCTCACTGTACCTTACTTTCCTCTTTCTATTAAATGTAAAGCATTGTATTACAAGTAAATATTTCTTTGTATAATAAATTTGAAAACTCTTTGTTTATATTATTTGTTTCTAGATAAAATTGAATATATTTACACATGTAGTTGAAAAAAGAGCCTACATGTCAAATAAAATTTGAAAGCAATCAACAGGAACTCTGAAACTGATACAAATATGATTAGATTGAGGCAAAGTTGTGACATGACGTTCTGTGTTTTCAGACTAAATGGCCTGTTTTAAATCATGTAAATTTGCAACTTTTCCGCAGTTTAATTTTCTTAGCATGAAACAAACAAAAATTTATAATCATGAAAACATTTTATTATGTTACTATAAATGGTACAAATTTTGAAAGGTAGAATGTTTTTAAAGTATGTAATTTTTTTCCATTCTTAATTTCTAGCAATTTCCGCAATGCTGTCACTTGGTATCCATAGTATTAAATAGCACATGTCCTTTCATGCAATATGTAATGCACCTTGAATCAGGTTATAATAGTTATATTTTTCAATTATCATTATTATATATTCATCAAAATGAATTATGCAATTCTTGTCTTTTGAGAGCGGTTTTAATTTTGCTTCATTCAGATACTTCAAAGGTCACTTCACTTCAATTAAGCATTTTTCGCTTTTCGCTAACAAACCCATATTATCATTAAAACAGGGTTTCAAGAGAATGTTGAAAGATGGTTTGATGATACTAGAACAAACCATCAGTATTATTTATCTCACATTTTCACGTTAATCAAATAATCCAGTAAAGATAACCTCAAACATAGCTTTTAAAATTAAAAAATACGGATTGCAGGATAATTTACATTATCATAACTATAATTTGTGATATCGGGTCGATACGATTACGTACTTTTTAACAATTTATTCCTTTCAAAAACATTTATGAAACTCTTAAATAATCAAAAATCTACACTCAAATGGAAATTATGTCAACAAATTTTGTTTGTATCCGTGTATGTAATATTCTCTTATCTATGCACAGGTGGTTTGGATGCAACATAAAAAACAGAGATAAGGTTTCTGTGCTCACAATAAGTCGAAATATTTGAAATCAAAACATTCGAACAGAGATGCGTTTCTTTGAACCGTCAAGAGTGGAAAGACAGAGAGAGAAAATACGTCGAATAAGTAAAAGCCGATTCAGTACTACTATCGACATCTATCGTAAATATTTTGAACCAAATAATTACTAAATTAGTAACTAGTATTGTGTAGGTTTTTAGGTTTATATACCTGTGAGGAGGCCCCTCTTAAGTCATTAAAATTACTTAGATTACTTACATTTACATTACTTAAATTATGTGTGCTTTGACCTGATGTCATATCTATGCCTCCTTTTTTCTCCTCGTTTGATAGAATTGTGTCACAATCAATATCAGTTTCAGTCTTGCCACTACTCGCCTGAGAAGTATTGAGAAACTGTAAAGGGATTTTCTCCGTTGTATCCGAATTAGTTTCTGCCGTTTCTGGAATCGTCGTGGTTTTAATTTCTCTGATTTGATGAGACATTTCACATGATGTACTAGGTTTTAGGAAAATATTTAAGCTAGACTGATTTTTCGAAGTGCCCGCTTTTTCTAATAGTTTCTGTCGCTTCTCTTGACGCTTATTTGCGCAAGTCTGTAAGTTCTCTTTTTGTTAATATTTTGTTCTTCGCTATCTGCCATCTAAAACATTAATTTCATACTAATCATACTCAATAACAAACTTTGAGCGATCCGATATATAGAGTTGTATTTACCTGGCCGCGTTTGCAACTACGCCAAATAAAATTATTTTTGGACACAGGCCGGCTTTACTCTCTGCTGTCTCAGTGTCTCGCATACGACTAATCAGTAATCCAGCGCGCCGCGCGCCAAAACCAAAACCGCCCACGTTGCAAGAGGTTCTCAAGAAATCCTACCAAATTGAAAGTGAATATTTGCGTTTGTCATGTTTCTGGCAATAACCGATTTCGAAATTTGACCTTTTTTCTTAATTAATTTTAAATTATTGTTTCCATGTCTGTTTTCCTAGGGGCCCAGAGACCCCAAATGAGGGGTGGGCCCCGTGAGATTTTTCTCACTATCTCACCTGGCCAGTCCGGCACTGAGCGACGTTGCCAAATAGTGTAGAGCGTAGACGTATTTTATTTTGGACTTAAAGGCTGGCGACCCCTCCAAATAATTACCGCGACCCCCAACCGGTTGGGAATCTATATAATAGAACTTAATTAAAAAGAGGAATTCACCTTATTTCATGGTAATAGAATATTTAGGACATTTCTTTCTTTTTTCTGATGATTGATTAAGAAAATTGGAGCACATTATCTCTTTTTTAATGTGATGGTTATATGCTGTGATTTTGTTCCATTGATTTTCATTCCCTATGTTTTGAAGCATTCTTCAATGTGGAAGGTGTGGTCTTGCAGGTTAGCATATGCTATTATAGGATTTTGTGCGTAGATAGAATGGCTCTATCATCTGAAAATTTGGCTGTAATGGCGCTATTTGACGTCAGAAGATCTACTGTGAAAATTAGTTACAGGATTGGTCCTAAAACACAGCCATGCTAGACTCCGGATTTTATGGGCTCATCCATTTTTATTCTAAATTTTTTGTCAGTTAGTTAGGATTTCAATAAATTTTATTATGTAGGAAGACAAATTTGACTTTTATGCAACAACTCCTCGTGTCTAACTTAGTCCAATGCTCGGTTAACATTATACTGTTGGGTTATGGAATTTTCGACTAAACCCAATCTGGTGCTTTCGAATTATGTTTTAACTATTTTGTGGACGATGATGATGCTAATTGGTCTGTATGATTCAACTTACCAGATTTTGGTATTAGTATTATTTCTGATTTTTAAGCTCATGTTGTCAATGTTGATGGCATTATGAATATGTAGGATAACATTACCAAATCTTTTCTAGGCAGCTCTTTCAGTAATTTTAGAGTTATCAGATCAGTTCCTGATGCTTTCGTATTGTTTAAAATTTAAAATCAAATATTTGAGAAATAATATGAATTATCTAATGACGGTTCGTATTGCAATGAATATACACAGTCTCTTGGAATGATGTCCCTTTAAAAAGTAGTATACTTCACAACATTATGTGTGAAATTTAATTTCGCTCATGGTCCTAGATAAAAAATAACATGCTTTTTTAAATTTTAGATAAAGGAAAGTCTGTCGAATCTGAATACTTGACATATTCCTCAAATTCATCAGAAGCTGACACGGTAAGTAAGCACTCTCATATCTTACTGATATTTGTATAGTCTTTCGTCACGCCGAAACAATGTATTATATTATAAACTTAGATTATACAGGGTGTTTCATTGTGAAAGGGCCTAACTATAACTGTAGATGGGGATCACTTTGGTGATTCCAAAAACCTACATTTAATGTGTCTTCTGCACTTTATAACCGAGATACAGGGTGTTTTATAAATTTATCCTATATCTTTCGAACCGCATAACTTCCGAGTTACCCTGTATATTATTTTGAAATTTGGTACACGTAATAACCATTACCTAGAAACTCCATCAAAAGCATCTCCAAAAAGATAATGCAGGTCCGGCTTAACAAAAAATTTCAAAACTCGTCTTTCCTAAAAACAACACCCTGTATATAGATTTTTTTTAAATTGGTCTTTATACATAATTGGAAAGAGTATAAAAAATCGAATCTACTTATTTCCTTTTCTATTTTTCCGCAGACAATTTTACTACCAAAAATTTACCGTCAAAGTTATAATTTATGCACGTTTTGGGGGTTAACAATGGTATCTGAGAGGTTTTTTTTATTTTTTAGCTTGAAATGAAATCTATTTAATGCATCTAGAGAAGCATCCTAGAAATTCAATTGAGTTTGTATGTTTACGAGTACAGGCCACTAAAAAATGTGATTACAGGGCCGTACTTAGGACATACTCATTCAATATGTTTCCAATATTTCGAACACCCTGTATAAGGATATGTATCTGGAAACTATGCACTTCTACATTTAGAATAATAAGAGTAAAATACGAGAAATAAATTTATCCTCCAAAATCAGAGAGATTTTTATTAATTGGCATGAAAATAAAACAAGAAATTCTAACAACATTGTCCAAACGAAGCATGTCTAACCTACAAAAAAATGCTCAAAATGACCTCCATTCTGCTCTATGCACTTTCTTGCCCTTTTTGTAATATTGCGAATGGACCTTCTGATCACATCTGGATTATTTCTGATTTCTCCTCAGGCATTCTCTATTCTTCGAAGAAGTTCTTCTCTGCTATTGATGTCGGTAGCATATACTTTTGATTTTAGATATCCCCAAATATGGTAATCCACAGGATTGAAGTCAGGTGACCTTGAAGGCCAGTTATTGGGACCACCTCTGCCTATCCATGAATTAGGAAAATTTTCATTTAAAAAATTTCTTACTATGATTCTGTAATGCACCGAAGCACCGTCATGCTGATAATACATTCCTGCTACATTTACGTCTGCATCATCTTATAGCACTGGTAAAGTGCCTATCCATGAATTAGGAAAATTTTCATTTAAAAAATTTCTTACTATGATTCTGTAATGCACCGAAGCACCGTCATGCTGATAATACATTCCTGCTACATTTACGTCTGCATCATCTTATAGCACTGGTAAAGTATTCTGCAGAAAATCCAAATAGACTTCGCCAGTCAGTCTATGTGGAAAGATGTGCGGTCCTATTAATTTATTATCAATGACACCGCACCAAACGTTAACAGAAAATTTGCGTTGCGAATGGGCCTTTTTTGTAGCAAATGGAGTTTCTTCTGCCCAAATGTGCGAGTTCCGTATATTATAAACGCCGTCTCTTGTAAATTGAGCTACATCCGTGAATAGAACTCTACTTAAAATTCTTGCATTTCGAATGATCCAATTGCTAGAATTCGTTCGTGGCTAAAATTCGTTCGTGGAATTTCGTCCCCTGCTTGAAGTCGCTGTACTTCTTGTATATGAAATAGATAAAGATTATGTTTTTTTAGTCGCCGCCAAACAGTAACGTGCGGTACATTTGTAGCATGTCCAATTCTTTTTGTACTAATCTCCGGATTATTATTAACAATATTCAAAATATTTTGTTCCACATTTAAATGCCTTCTTTCCTGATGTTCATTTAATGTAACCGTTGGAAATCTGCCGTGTTCTCCTAAGTAATTTTAAACACGAATAAATGTTTTACTGTTTGGTAACCTTCGATAAGGAAACTTCTTCCCTATTCAGTTTTTGCAGCTGTACCATTACCATTACAAAATCCATAAATAAATAAAATATCTGTGTATTCTCGATTAGAAAATTGATGAGACATAATGATTTAATATTCACTAGGGAAAAAGAAAATACTGTAGGAAGTTCAAAACATCAAACACTGTTTGACAGAAACTAGATACAAATGACACACACTTCTATGATGTGTCTATTCCATAGCCTACTTGAAGTATAATCTAGTTTACACGAGTTCTTTTAACGTTTTTTGAAGTATAAATTTATTTCTCGTATTTTACTCTTGTTATTCTAAATGTAGAAGTGCATAGTTTCCAGATACATATCCTTATACAGGGTGTTCGAAATATTCGAAACATACTGAATGAGTATGTCCTAAGTACGGCCCTGTAATCACATTTTTTAGTGGTCTGTACTCGTAATAGTATATTACTCGACGCTTTGCGTCTCGGTTAACTAACTGATCTCACGACAGGAATGAAACTTCCTACCGAGGATTGTATACTATTTCATTTACAACCATCATATTTCGATCAAAATTAATAAATCTCTGTTTCGTTCTGAACATTACATTTAACGATAAATTACCACGAACGCGGTTTCTCAGAATAATCAAGTAGATATATTGTTACCGTGACTACGGGGTATACAAGTGTCACCAATATGAATAAATGTCAGATACAGTCAATAAATGTCAGATAAAGTTGGATATTAAATTCGCGAATTATAAATTGAAAACCATGTCTTCTGACGAAGAATTTATGGATTGTACCCCACCAGAAGTACGACAGGCTGCTCACGCAGCAGCCCAGGGCTTGGTGCCAGAGAAAAGTAAGCATCGGTATCTAAAAGCCATTGAATTATATAGGAAGTGGTGCGAAGAAAAAAAGGTTAAAAATATCGGTTCCGAAAGTGTACTCCTGGCATATTTTGGAGAACATACCAGACAAAAGAAGCCGGCTACTTTGTGGGCAATGTACACTATGATTCGAACGATGCTAGAAATTGAAGAAAAAACTGATATTTCGAAATATGGGAAACTGCTAGCCTTCCTAAAACGACAAAATGTGGGCTTTAGGCCCAAGAAATCGAACGTATTTTGAGGAAGAATATAGAGGATTTTTTAAATAAAGCTCCAAATAATCTTCTACCGATGAAGGTAAGTTATTATTTGTGATTCTTTAAATAAGTATTTAAAAAAAAAACGTGTTTGAGCTAATACAAGTATACTGGTATTATGGTATTAATTTTTCTTATTGTTTTAGGTAGCAATAATAACAGGCGTATCTGGAGCTTGTCGGACGGACGAATTAGTGAAAATGAAAATGTTGGATGTGGCTTTTTTTTAAGAAAAAATTTCGGTTGAGATTCCAGATTCTAAAACACATACAAATAGATCATTTCTCATTACTGATCCAGTATGGGTGAAGATCATTCGAGACTACATAAATTTGAGAAAAAACATAGAAAACGATAGATTTTTTGTTCAGTTCAGAGGATGAATAGCAAGAAATCAACCAATTGGATACAATACAATAGCTAAGTTTCCCCAAAAAATTGCTACTTTTTTGAATTTAGAGAACTGGAAAGGCTTCACAGGACACGCACTCAGAAGAACCGCCGCTACGTTACTTGCCAACAGTGGTGCAAGTGTACTTCAATTAAACAGCCTGGGAGGATGAAAATCTAGTACTGTGGCAGAAGGTTATGTGGATGGCTCAATAGAGAATAAAACGAAAACTGCCACTATGCTGTCCCAATGTGCCATGTCTTCTGTAGCTATTGCAAGTAGTTCATAAATCTCAGTCATTCAACATGAAATTAATCTGTCGCCCAAAGAGACAACTGTTGGAGGGTCCAGCGCTGGTACAGACCTAAGTATTTCAATAAATGCTTACAATAATTCAAATTTAATGATTAATATCAATAAGTAGTTTGTTGTATTTTAGTTCATTGTTGTTTTTATTGTTTGCCATTAAATAGGTATTATAAAATTTGTAAAAAAAATATGTTATTTTTTTAAATATAAAAAATATTTATCTAGAATAGATGAAATGAGGGCGGGAAGTAGAGGTGTGTAATGTGACACTTCCCAACCTTCAATGACGTTAGTAATGACAGCATTACATATATGGTTGTAAATAAACATACAAACTCAATTGAATTTCTAGGATGTTTCTCTAGATGCATTAAATAGATTTCATTTCAAGCTAAAAAATTAAAAAAAAACCTCTCCGATACCATTGTTAACCCCCAAAACGTGCATAAATTGTCTGCGGAAAAATAAAAAGGAAATAAGTAGATTCGATTTTTTATACTCTTTCCAATTATAAAGAGCAATTTTAAAAAAAATTATATACAGGGTGTTGTTTTTAGGAAATACGTGTTTTGAAATTTTTTGTTAAGCCGGACCTGCATTCTCTTTTAGGATATGCTTTTGATGGAGTTTGTAGGTAGGTAATGGTTATTACGTGTACCAAATTTCAAAATAATATACAGGGTAACTCGGAAGTTATGAGGTTCGAAAGAAATAGGATAAATTTATAAAACACCCATCTACAGTTAAAGTTAGGCTCTTTCCCAATGAAACACCCCGTATATCGCTGAAAAGTTGGATAACCAGGGCAAATTGTTTGCCACCATCATCTCCTCCCTTCCATAACCATATAGAGAAAGTTCTTTTTCTTCTCTTCTGTTTTGGCCTCCAACTGGACAGTATTTGGCCAGCGCTGGTTTTCGCTTTGATTTATTTTAAACCAAAGCTTGTAGTTTACGTGTTTGCAGTCATATTCTTCTTGTGAGCTAGACATGTTAAAAGATAATCACAACAAAGGTTAGGACTCTTCTCGCTCAGGGGCAACGGCCGAACATTACACACAAACAAAAGGTTGCCCCGGACAGGAGTAATGGGATCCAGGTGTTAATAGGAAGGAGTTTATAGTTACTTATTTTCATTATATATGGATTACATTTTTTCCTCATTAAATCTCTATTTTATAAATGTTAATGAATTTCATGAGTAGTTTTATAAAATTGTAGTTTTCTTTGTTTAAAATGTTAGGTAGTGTTATTGGTGTAGGTATTTGTAGTTCTATTAGCTTATTGTATACATCAAAATTGTGTGTTCGATTTATTGGGCATCCCAAAATAATGTGATTGAGATCTTCTGTTTGTCCACAGATACAATACGGATCAGTAGCACATCCTATTTTGAATAAATGTTTCTTATTTCGGCAGTGTCCTGCTCTCATTCTACTTATTATTGTTAGATGTATTTTATCTATATGGAATTTTATAGAAGAAAGGTGTTTTTGGGAACTCATTTTGTATCGAATTGTACCATTTTCCTTTGTTCGCAAATGAGTTTTTCCAGTAATCGTTAAATTCTGTGTTATTTGTTCTTTAAAATGTATGTAGATGTCTTCTTGATCTATTTTGTAATTTTCGGCTGGTACATTGAGGTTTCTTCTGATTTGTGCAAGTTGATCAGCTATTTCGTTCCCTATAATTCCACCGAGTCCCGGAATCCATGCTAATATAATATTATAACTTTCCCATACTGAGTCCACTATTAATTTTTCCCCATTACATAGTGGTTACGGCTTCTTTCTTGTACTGTTGGGATACTGAGATCTTGATGAATCAATTTGCTTGTGACGTACCATGGTGCATCGACTAGTGTTCTAAGGATTTTAGATTGTCCTTGTTGTATGAGAAATACAAAGTATAAAACTAATTATCCATTTGGTATAATACCATTGCCCATTACCAGCCCTAGATTTGAATCAATACTTTTGTTGCAATGTCAAGTAATAACTTAGTTAAAACAATTTTTTCCACAGATAAAAATAAAACAGTTGTATACATTTATAATTTTCAATTTTTAAAATGTTTGCAACTCAATATTTCAAATATCTTTATTTATTCTCATAACGTTTGGTCCTAAAGTTTTTGGAAAATTTTTAATTTATTTATTTTTGTACCCAATGGCGTTTAATCAAGTTGCCATTGAAACTAAAACGTCACATATAATCAAGTTTGATTATGACAGTTTAGTTTTGCAAATCGATTGTAGCAAAATGTCTTACAAATTAGATATTCATCAGGGCATTTACAATCTAGTTGGATGAATACCTAAGCATGATATTGTTGCAATCTACCAAGAGCAAAATATAAGTAAGTCAACCATTTACAACACTATAAGGAATTGTGAAGAGGGTATACCATGCATTAATTTACCCAAAAGCGGTAGATCAAGAATTTTGAGTGTAAGAAGAGAAAGAAGACTGATGTAAGCTGTTAAAGACAAAGTTGGAGTTTGTCAGAGAAAACTAGCCCGGAGATTTGGTATTTCGAAAACCACTGTATTAAGAACAATTGATCGCACAAACTTAGTGTTTAGGAAAAGAAGAAAGGCACCAAAATGCACCGCAGACCAGCTAGAAAGAATTCCGCGTTGTTGCCGCGCATTAAGGCGTATCCACTTTGCCAATAAATTGATTGTAATGGATGATGAAAAATATTTTATCTTATCCCATTCAGAGATTAAAGGAAACGATGGGTTTTATACCGATAACATAGAAAATACACCAGACAATGTTAAATTTAAAAGTAAATCGAAATTTGAGGATAAAGTTTTAGTGTGGTGTGTCATTTCTGAAGCAGGATTTATCTCACAGCCGTATGTTGGTCGTGTTCGGTGAGAGGCCTTAAATGCAGAACTTTATATTCAAAGATGTCTTACTAAATTACTTAATTTTTTAAATACACATCATCTCAACGATAATATGTTTTGGCCTGATCTAGCTTCATGCCATTATGCTAGAATTACCAGACAGTGGTTAAGTGAAAATAACATTGACTTTGTACCTAAGTTGGACAATCCTCCTAATGTACCTCAGGCTAGGCCAATAGAGGAATTTTGGTCAATACTATCGAGGAAAGTGTACGATAAAGGATGGGAAGCTACAAATGGATATCAATTGCGGCGTCGCATCTTCCAAAAGATTAGAGAAATAGAACCTGCTCTTGTCCAAAGGAAGATGGGACAAGTCCGAAGAAAATTACGACTTATTGAGGATAACGGGCCACTATCCATAATGTAATCTGTAATTATTTTTCGTTATTATTGTTGTTAATTGTTGCCACATGTGCTTTTAAAATTAAAAAAATTTGGAAAAATTTATTAGCATTTAAAAATTTTCCAAAAACTTTAGGACCATACGTTATTTTTCATGTCTCTCCTCATTAATGTGTACTCTACATTATTCACGTTTGCATGTTTTTTCCTCATGCATAGTTTTATATAAACTAAAATTTTTGTTTCGAAATTTTTTGAGGTATTAAGATATTTTTGATATATTTTCGATCTCGTTTTATTCAATTTGTTGTAATAATACTTTCCATTGAAATTTTGTTATTGATCGATATATTTTGTCATTTGAACCATCTTATACTTTTAGACGCAACTAGTACTAGAAATCAACAGCCTTCCATCCACAATGGACATATTCTGTAGAGAAGGACAATATCTTACAGCGTTCTTTTTATTAAGAACGTTATCAAATTCGTTATATTTACATCCAACTAAAGATCAAAGTATTCTAAAACCATTATATTCTTTAATGTCTACCAAAATTACAGCACAACTGATGTATGCAGTTGTGTCCGCCAAATATATCGACTTGGAACTTTTATATAACTTACTGTTGTCTGTGCGTAAAGATGCCATGAAATACCTCTTGCATTATCTTCAAACCTACAAAAGAAATTGTAAGAAGTTCCATGATTTGTCAATAGTGGGTGAGTATTTAAAATTTAATGAATTATTATTAACGTTTTTAAGTACACTTTGGCTACGAAGCAACTAAGATTGGATAGTAGGTGAAATGACATCATTAGATGATCATTTATCCAAGTTACTAGAGCCGGTATTGATGGTACAAATCAACACATTGACTTTGAGACAGGGTTGGGCTGATTAAAATCATTTAAATCGCTTGATTTTTAAAATTAAAATCATGATTTAAATCAATTTTTTTCTTTTTTATTCAGGACCAGATAACAGCATAATATAACAGTTTTCTCAAAAATCAAAAGAAGTATCTGCTTTTAGCAAAAACAACAAAAAAGAAGTACATAATTCCAAATTCTTAAACTAAACGTAACACCTAAATTTTATTACTGTATATTTTCAGTCTATTCATTTTCGTTATACAATTTAAACAAAAACACGAGTTTTCCTCCTTTTTCTATGCCTAATCTGTTTATAATATCCGAGTGTACAAGACCACGCGTTCTACTGAAGCTGAAGAAGGAGTTACATACAGGAACTGTTTTATTATTGGCAACTGTTTCAAGATTTCCGGCTCATCATTTTGTGATAACCACCATTGTAGTCCGTTTACATTTTTTATTACTTCGTCCGAAAACATAACTTGCTTAAATGGAGCACTGCGGGCATTTAACTTTATTACTAAAGGTAACAGTCCAGTGAAATTAACTATCTCGACCCTTACTTAGACAACTACATAAAAGTTGTACATTCAGAACTCACATTCCAATTACATCCAGTAGAATTTGACTGTTTGGATGACAAAATTAGAGAAAGTGTCAGCACGATGAACCATAAGAAATTTAAGAAACAAGAAAAAAAGCTACAGAATCTTGAACACACACAACATAAAATTCAATACTCAAAACATCATGAAACTGTAAGTACCTACATACCAACACACTTTGCACCACGATTTGAAAACCTTTCAGACACAAATTTTACAGATAGTGAAATAGAATTTTTAAATGAAGGTTTAAAGTACAGCATACCACCAAAATTTACGAATAATATTAAACAAATTATAGCTACAGAATCAGAAATAGATTTAAAATCTAATTCAAATAATTTTCTTTATGAGAAATTAAAAATTGCCAATTTAATCAAAAATATTGAACCTTCAAAAGTTAAACGTCAAACAAAAAATGACATTACAGTTTTAAATGCAATCAAAAAGAAAGTAGAAGATAATAACCTAACAGTTACAAAATCTGATAAGGGGAACACAACTGTCATTTTGACAACTGAAAATTACAATTCCAAAATATATAACTTTATAGAATCTAGCGATGTAAAAGTTCTTAAAACAGACCCAACCAAAAAGTTTTCTAATAATGTAAGGGATATTGTTAATAATTCAAATTATCTTTTAAGTGATTATGAAAAAAGGTCTATCATACATAAGAATCCTCATTGTCCACAATTATATGGAACCGTTAAATTACATAAAATAACGAAACCAATTAGACCTGTAGTTTCTTATGTTAATGCTCCTAATAATATATTGGCAAAGAGGCTCAACAATATACTTAATAGTTACGGATATGAATCTCAGTACTCAATTAGAAATTCAATAGAACTAATCAAAAAGTTGAAAGCAATCAACTTGCAAGATTACTATAAACTTATTTCGTTCGATGTGACTAATATGTTCACTAAAATTCCTCCTAAAGAATGTCTAATACTTGTAAGAAAATTACTAGAAGATAAAAATATTAATCCAGGAATAATATCAGATATACTTAACTTAATTGATGTATGCATTAATCAAAATTATTTCACTTTTGACAATAAGATATATATTCAAAATGAAGGTTTACCAATGGGAAGCCCTATATCACCTATTTTGGCAAACATTTTTATGGACAATTTAGAAAGAAAGATCTTTGAAAGTAATATTTCGAAAAATGTTTTATTTTGGTATAGATATGTAGATGACATATTAGCTTGTTTTATGGGTGGTGAACGACAATTAGATGTATTTTTCAACCACATCAATAATTTACATCCAAAAATTAAATTTACATTAGAAATTGAAGAAAATAGCTCAATCAATTTTCTTGATTTAATAATTCAAAGAGTTAATAATGTACTTGATTATTCAATTTACCGAAAACCAACACAGGCTGATGTGACAATTCCATTTAATTCCAATCACCCCATGTCCCATAAACTAGCGGCATATAATTCAATGATATATAGAGATTTTTTCAGTTCCTATGAACAAATGTAATTTTGATAGAGAGATTAATACAAATAGCAACATCCAATGGTTATCCATTAGATATGATAAATAAGCTAATTAATAAAAAAGAGGAGAAAGTGGAATTACAACTAATATTTCCTAAACAAACTGATAAAATAAAAACTTATAAAACCATCACATATGCAGCAAATATTTCTAATAATATTTCAAAGATAATATCCTCAGCAACGAATACAACAATTTCTTTTAAAACAGAAAGTAACGTTAGTACAAAATTGTTAAATGTAAAAACAAAAATACCACCATTAAAGAAGTCAGGTATATATAAACTCAAATGTCTAGAATGTAATGCTATCTATTTGGGTCAGACCCTTAGAAATTTTGAAATCCGATACAGTGAACACTTACGAGCATACAGATTAAAACAACCAGATAAATCCCACTACACAAAACATCTACTTGACACCAATCATTCATTGACACCTAACACAAAACTAGAAGTGCTGCATATTTGTGAAAAGAAACAAGAACTGGATTTCCTTGAAGAATTGGAAATTAGAAGACATTTAAGAAACCCACAATATGAAGTTGTCAATGAACAGTTAAATCTAGGGAGTTCTCCACTAATAAACTGTCTTCTTAAGTGATAATTGTAAATATCAGCAGATATAGTTTTCCTGGTTTTCTATATCATTGCACAGTTATACTGATTTTAATTGGAAAAATGATATCCAGGATATCACCGTAGGGCTAATAATATCTAAGCTTCAATATTTGTAATATCACATCTTCTTCTTTTTTCTATTAACATATATTAAGTCAATCACCAGTTAGGTCACTTCTTGGTCTAGCCAAAAATAACTACGAAACATCAGGTAGGCATCAAATGAAATGTAACTTCCGTCATTCTGACGATGATATTGATTTATCGAAACAATTGTCAAATTTTTAGAATTTTCAACAATTTTTATTATATCGTGGTATTAACTAGAAACCGTGAGTTTCATTTAAAACACTAATAACAGTCCAGTGTTTTCATATAACACGTTAATTGTTTCTAAAGCTATATTCTTTTCTTCTGGTGTTAACTGGTATTTTGTGGATTCAACATATACGCTATAAAATGGTATGGCGTTAGTGCTTGCTTATATCGATTATTAAATTGTTGTATTTTTTGTAATGGTAATTCCACAGATTCATCAAAGATATGTTGTAAATGTTTCCATGGCTCTACAGCATCTGCGATCGTAGCATTTTTCCTCTGCACAGTATCAAGAGCAACTGATATAGGTTTTAAAATGTTTAAATAATATTTTGTGCTGCATGTTTAATCGCAATATTTGAAACTTTTTGGTAAATAGAGGAATCAATCTCCTTTTTACTTTCTTTGCAGATTTTTAATATGATGTCCCACTGAGTGACATACATCTCTAAGCAGTCGCCAAGGCTATTCCATCGCACATCGCTTGGATAGACTAAAGTGCTGCCTCCTGCTTGACTGAATTTAGCTCTAGCCAAATGGTTATTCCGAAAATACTTAACAATTTGGACTACATGTTCTTTAACGTCTTTAAGTCCTTGCACAGTAAATTAAAAATATGTGCAGAGCAGCCATAAGTTATAACTTTTGCGTTCGTTTTTTCTTCTAATGTTTTTCTCATAAGTGTCATGTTTGCGGCATTGTCTGTCACAAAAGATTTTACGGTACACTACTATTTTAATTCACATGAAGAAATCAGGTCCCAAACTATTTGAGTTAAATATTCTAAAGTATGTGGATTTCCTAATGTGTCTATAGTTTCGTATAGGAGGGCTTGTCCATCTTCAGTGGTTATGGTTGCACATATCACTGGTTCATTGTGCACGTTTGACCACCCATCAATTGACATATTTACGGACTGTCCTGACAGGGAGGAGAAACATTTTTCTTTTTACTCTTCATAGACTTGTTGCTACCGTTTTTCTCGAGGGCGGTGTATAACCAGGCCTTAATAACTGAATGGCTTTTTTCACCTCTAAATTCTCAATACATCTGAAGCTCGAATTAGTAGCAAAAATAGCCTTTGCTATTTGTTTGTCAATTTTATGTTTTTCAGCAGTTGAAATGCGCATTACAAAGCAACTCATGGTAAGCTGAGTTTCGATTGCTTTCTTTTTTTGGACTGGCTCAAAAGTTGTTGGACTTGTTGGTACTTTCGGTGGAATTTTTCCAACATATGAACTATCCGTCATGAGTGAACTACAACTTGAGGCAGATGATGTGCTAGCAACACTGCCAAGCGACATTCGACTCTCTGAAAAGAGAAAAAACATAATTGAAAATTGAAATTGATTAATTGATGATATATTGATATAGTATTGAATTATTGATTTTGAAATAAAGTGAAAATGTTCAATAGAGATGTAAAAGCAAATTTATTTTTTTAAGTGGAAAAAATTGAAAATTAAGTATGTATAGAAGAGTAAAGATAATCTTTGATTAACATTTAAAAACAATACTATATGCCTAAAATCTATATCCTAAAATATCTATAAATGAATACTTAAAAATTATATTATCTTTGTTAAAAATAATATCTATCAAAAACATTTTAAAATTATCTCAAAAATGTATCTTCTTCTTCTCATTGACTTTCAGACCTTAAGGTCCATAGTCTCCCTATTGGGATTCCTAGCCTCATTTTTCCGGCAGCGGTGGCCAGCCGCTTGGCCAACCCTACTGCTTTAAATCAGTAGGGAGAGGGAATTTGTGAATTCGGTGATTTAGTTTCTGCTCTGAAGTCTGTCCTTTGCTTCTTCTACTATTCTTTTCCATTCTTTCCGGTGTTTTGCTTTGTTCTTCCAGTCATTTATTCCAATTTCTTTAAGATCTTCTTCTACACCATCCAACCATCTAGTTTTCGGTCGTCCCCCTGCTCTTCGTTCTTGTCTTTTAGTTTCCTGTATTTTCTTGACACACCTTTCATTACCTAGACGTTGTACATGTCCTGCCCACCTTAATTGTTTACTTCTTATTTCATTTGTTATTATTGGGCTATTGAATTTTTGATTAACTTTGTAGTTTCTTAATATTCTCCATACTCCAACTTCTTTAATTGAGCCGTATATTTTCTGTAGTATTTTCCTTCCCCAGATTTCTAATGTGTTTTCCTCTTTTTTTGTTAAATTCCAGGTTTCTGCGGCGTAAAGTACGACTGGTCTAATTACTGTCTTGTATATTTTAATTTTTGTGTTTGTAGACAATATCTTTGATTTAAATGTGTCTTTTAATGCATAGAAACATTTGTTACCCTGTTGTATTCTGTTATTTATCAAAAATGTATCTACTTATAGTATAATACGTATATATTTAAAAAATATTTTAAAATATCTCAGAATATATAATTAAAAATTACACTATGTTACTTAACTTATAATTAATATTTATGTGTCAACACTTTCACTAAATTATCTCAAAAATAAAATATCAAGTGCTTGGAGAATAAAAAAAAACAAAAAATGTTAGGCAAAATCTAACCACGCGATCATTCCCGGGCGTTCCCGTGTTAATAATAAAAATCTTTATTACATATAAATAAAATTAAATTAATAATTTAATTAACTGTATTCCTCTCTTGATAATTACAAACATCATGGTGTGCTTTAAGTCTTTGGACTAACCCTTGAATATCTTTCTTGCACTTTCTACAAATAGCCCTACACCCCAATTTATTTGGATTTGTTGTCTTAATATAGAACTGCCATATTGGGTCCTCTTTTCTTCCACTCATTTTACTTTATTTATATGTTTTCACTTCACTTAACTAACCTAACTAGCGAAATGCTTGAAATTGTTGGGAAACGTCAATTTATAGGTGGAGAAGGAAAACAAGCCTCGACAGGAATATTCTTGCAAAAAGCACAACAAACGCGTTCGTGTCTCACTCTGCAGTACTCGGCACTGTATAGGACAGAAGGAAAACAACTCGCGACAAGAATTTTCTTGCAAGAAGCGCGACAAATGCGTGGTCACAAGTTTTTGAGCCGCAAATTGTATTATAATTTTTAGACTTATACATTAAAATAATTAACAATAATTTCAAAGAATCAAAATGTTCAAATTTTATACTCAAATTTAACAAATCAAAAAAATCGAATAAATCGTGATTTTTTTTGAAAAATCAATGGTTTTTGATTTTTTTAATAAAAATCAGATTTTGCCCAACCCTGCTCTGAGATTCTATTTTATGTATCTGATGGCTGATAAATAAAGATATAAAAAGATGAAAAATTAATTTTGATGAAGATGTATCTGATAGCTTTTGTATGTACTATTTCTGTACAACAGGTATACGGCTGTCGAATTTTTACAAGGATCCTAAAGGGAAGGACGTTATGGTAAATTCCGTTAAAACATGTAGATGGTGGCGGGTTCTAACACCGTATCATTCCAAAATGATATATGACGAATTTTTCAAATCAGATGCTGATACTAGATTAAAATACTTGATAAATTTGGAACTTGTTGGTACTAAGGAGATACGAAAGTATTGCGAGGATTTCAAATTAAGTGTTGACCAATATTTTAAGGAGTTTTTAAGAAGGTAAGAAACGATGGGATTTGTTATGTATGTAATATCATTTTATATCTGAGAAAAGTAATAATACAACAAAATATCACTATTGATTTATACAAAATCTTAGCCAAATTAAATTGTCCAGGGAATGAAGCGATTTCGTTCACAGTGAATGGATTTTTATGAGAATTTGGAATTAAGTACGTTTTACCCTCTAGATCAAAATCCATATGCACCTGAGGTGTGCTTTTTATTTTAAGAGGATGAAAACCACCCCTGAATTAAAAAAAAATAACCAATCGTGTCAATACAAGTTTTATAGACTACAATCGTATCCTAATATATATAAAATAGATGTTGCTTAATAATATGAGTTATAATTTAGACATCATTACATATTATTAATCTCGTTTCAACCCTTAAATGGTAGTGGTGGATTTAGGGGAGGGCTGTAGGGGCTGCAGCCCAGGGCGGCAGATTTTTAAGGTTGTCAAATTTTAGAAGCATGTTTTTTTTTAGTTTGAAACTTAAAAAAAATATTGAGTTAAAATCAATAAATAAACTTCATAACTAGGAAAGTCGAGGGTTAAAATAAAACAGAAAAGAAACTACTTAGTCCGACGTACTGTTAATGATCAAACCTTTCCACATTCCACCTCCACTAATAACACGCACCATCCCTCAACCAAGCTCCCATCCCCGAAAACAGCAATGGACTCGTTCGAATCAGCGAAGTGGCGTGATGACTCACGAGTTACTGATGGACAACGTTATATGGTATCCAGTGTTTTGTTGGCATGTTCATGTTGTCAGTGATCTGAGGTGAAGTTTTATAGCCCTTATTAAGTTATCGTTCAGTTGTATACTGTATTTAAATTGCGTACGTTTTGCATTTATTTGCACATTATTGTCAGATGGTAGACTATTAATGTATCAAAGTGACTTATAATTGAAAAATATTGGCCCAACCACTTTATTCTGGAATATTCCACACCAAACTTTAATTGAGTTCCGTCCAGATTTCTTTATTTGTTGCACTTTCCGCTGTCTATGATTTTTATTTTCCGATGAACGTCTATTTTTTCTATTAACCACGCCAGTTGTAGAAAAACTGGATTCATCTGTCCAACAAATTTTCTGAAGGATATCTGGAGTTTCATTCAAGCGATGAAGCATTTCTTGACAAAATATTAACCGTTTCCGTTTGTGCTATTTCAGTAAGCGCCTGCACGGGAAGTATCTTATATGGTTTATAATTGTGTCCTAAACATTTTCATAGCATGTTTTTGTAATATATTAAAGCTGGTTACTAACGAGTCCTCAGAGTTTTCTGCAAAAAAGTAGTAGCGCAAAAATTATTCCTTCTTATTCAACTACCATAAAATGCAAAGAAATATATATATATATATATAAAAGTGAAAAATATCTATCAAGTTAAATTAAATCATTAGCATCACTCAGATAATGTGAATCTTAGTAGCAGTAGTAATAAACATTCAATAAAAGGAAATAATCCATAAGGACATAATTTAAACATGTCGAGAAATATTTATGAATAGTATGCAATTGATAAATAGATTCAAGAGATTACTATTTAATTTAGTAACTATTTTTCTTTGAAGGATATTTCAAAGTACAGAAGATACAATAACGACAAGTAAATTACGTCAAATATAATTTTGTACATAATTATGATGATCACTGTATATAGGATCACATGAATTTGAAACCAAAATTCAACTATTATAATTTTATATTTTATTGTATGAAACGTCAAGGTCAAAGTATCAACGCGGAAACCAACGTTCTGTTAATAGTTCGGGTAGAGTAATTCGGAGTGACTATAGAAGTGCATAGAAACACAGTGAATTTATCTACAATAACGCAAGAAAAGGTATTATGATTCGATAAAAACAATGTTTGTTTATGGACAAATGAATAATGAAAAACAAAAATAAAAACATTTGAATGTTGTTGATTCTGAGCTTGGGAGACGCCGTGTGAATTAATTAGATGGAGAACGTGTTAATTTTTTCTTCTCCAAAAATTAAAAAAACTGGTACAATTTAAACAAAATCATTGAAAAAAGTTAACTAAAGTGTTTAGTACAATATTGAAAAGTAAACTAACTAAAAATATCATTCGTACGTTAATAAATAAGTGATAAAATTGTGATATCGTCTAGATATTGGTAAGATTGAACATTACCTTATTAAATATAATTTTGACGACTATCCATATATCTTAATATTGATAAGATATTTCTATTGGTGAAATAATTTCACATCTCATCATTTCCACAGTTTCGCTTATTCGATCATAGGCGATCGTTTTCTACAAATGCATCACATTCTGGGTCAAGAAGAACCAATTACGAACTTTATTCCTCGTGTATATATTGAATTTCTCCTATAAAAAACATTCCGATATATTTATATGTTAGGTTATATTATTTTGGTATCAATTTATTAGTTAGACATTAGCCTTAGACATTCAATCTCCACTTATATATCGGACATGAAACACTAAACTCATATTAAAAATAAATACTTACTAAATTCATAAAATAAATAAGTAATATATTCCAAACACGCCACACATTTTTCTTCATTTTGTAAACTAAATTATGTCAACCACAGAGTAACACACCACACGACAATCGTATTAGCAATAGCGATAGTTGGGATTGAACGTTATGGATGTACATTCAGAACACATAGGATTAAAATAATTGAGCGAAATTTACTTGCGTTTGAGGTAAATAATATTATAACTCAGAAAATAGTATATCAGAAGATTTGCGCTAATAGCATTCCTTTGAATTTAAAGATGTATCGCCAATTTATTGATTGATAAAATATTTCATTATTTCATCGTTTATATTTAATTAAAAATCGTTTGTCTATGTTCGTCTTGCGTTTCTTTGATATCTTACCTATAGTTTCCTGTTGCTGACAATCGTCAAGTGCCGAATCTCATCCCTGAGATACAGTGATAAAAAAATAAAACAAATTTAGAATATCTTTAACTTATATATTATTTTTGAATTGTAGTTCGTGGTAAGCGAACCAATTCTGGCGCCCATAAACAACTAAATCAAATAAATTAACATTAATTAAATAAAATAAATTAACGTAATTATAAAAAAAAATACAATAAATGGCTCCCAACGTAGAGACACGAAACTTCATAGATCTTGGAGAACCAGAGTGTCGCCATTCCATCAATTTTTGCTTTGTTTCTGGATCGTAGAAATGTATCCAAGTCTCATCCATAGTAACAATTCGGTTTAAAAAGTCTACATCGTTTTCAAATCGAGCACAGATCGAACGCGATGCTTCTACCCTTGCACGCTTTTGGTCAACATTCAAACATTTGGGGATCCATTTTGCAGCAATTTTTCTCATGTCCAAATTGACGTGAATTATATGATGAACGCGTTCGTATGAAATAGTCAGTGCTTCAGATATCCGTTTTAGCCCAATTCTACGGTATGACAAAATCATGTCATGAACTGCATCGATATTTTCAGGGATTGACACAGAAACCGGCCTTCCCGATCGGTCATCATCTTCAATGGGAAATTTACCTCTTTTGAAGCTTGTAGTCCAATTTTTCACGATCGCATACGAAGGACATTGATCACCAAGGTTATTAAGCATATCTTCGTAAATCTGCTTACCTCTTAACCCTTTTAAATACAGGTACTTGATGATGGCTCCAATTTTTCGATTTTCACAGTTTCGGTGGACATCTTTTTTTTTAATTTATTGCGTAACTCTGGTTTACTTTTTTGACGTCAAGCTTTACACTGACACTTCTAATAAGTTATTGTTCGTTGCTATGGTAACGCAATATTTTGTTAATGCATGGAACTGATCTAGGCTAGGTTAGGTTAGGTTTATAATGAGTGGGTCAATGAGGCCCTCCACTGCGACTCGCGAGAGTCTATTGTGGCTCATACCTATTCAAATTTCACCAAACAAATTCAGCTTCTTGACGAAGCCGATTAGTTTGTTCAGTGAATGATATTTCAGGTCCGAGGGCAAGAGAGTGGCCCTGCCAAACATCAGATACCTGATTTGCGCCGCGGCGGGGCAGGCACAAATTATATGCTCTGCTGTTTCATCATCTTCCAAACAAAGACGGCAAATCGGATCGTGCGACAGTCCAAGTTTAAGCATATGATGATTCAAACGACAGTGGCCTGTTAGGCACCGTAGATCGTGTCTATTATAGCCTAACATTTGTTTGGATACATTATTCGAAGGATGTATGAAGGCCTTTGAATGAACCAATCCTGGTATACGAGTATTATGCCAGAAGTCTAAAACTCTTCTTGCAGTCCAGGTATTTAGTGTTTGTTTGACAACACTTGTTGCGATGCCAATTGTAGGTTCTGGTCCGATAAAGTCATGAGCGGCACCCTCTCTTGCAAGAGAGTCAGCCTTCTCATTACCATCCATACCAGTGTGGCCAGGGATCCAAACCAGCGATACCCTGTTGCGTTCTCCTATTGAGGCGTCTTTTTTGACAGTCTAGAACCAATTTTGACGTTACACGGTACGAGCTAAGTACTTTCAAGGCCGCTTGGCTGTCCGTGAAGATTTTTATTGATCTGTGTGTCAGGTTGTATTGCCCCAAACTCTCCACACATGAAGCAATGGCGTAAATTTCCGACTGAAATACGGTTGCATAGGATCCCAGAGATGTTGAGATTTCTGTCCTAGGTCTTCGACCGTATACACCCGCACCAGAGCCTGAGGGTGTCTTTGATCAATCAGTGTACCAACAGATGTCTGCTCTTCAGAGTTCATCCTTGCGGAGGACCCATTCATCTCTATTTGGAAATAGGACGGTATAAGGCAGATTATAGCTTACTGTTGGGGGCATTATATCAGAGGTCATTCCCAGAATACTATGACTTTCGGTGGCCGCTAGCATTCTACTTTACTCTGTATAAGCCTGTTTCGTGCATTTAGAAATATGCACAATTCTATATGCTGTCCATCTGGCCTCCTTTTCCACAAGTATGTGGAGAGGAGGAAGGTCCAGGAGGACTTCCATGGCTGCTGACGGTGTGATGCTGATAGCACCAGTTATAGCCAAACTAGCCTGTCTCTGTATGCCAGAGAGCTTTGCTTGGGCCGTTTTCTGTAAAGATTTTGACCACCAAGCAATGGCTCCGTATGTGATCATTGGTCTAACAATCATCACATATATCCAATGGATTTGTTTGGGACCCAAGCCCCAAGATTTTCCGCAGATCCTGCGACATGTCCACAAGGAAAGTCTGGCCTTATGGATGACTTTTTCCAAGTGAGCATTCCAAGTAAGTTTTTTATCTAGGATGATCCCCAAATATTTTACTTCTGCTGCAAATGGAATAACCTCACCATTATAGGAAAGTGGCGGAAGGTCCGCCAAATTCCTTCTTCTGGTGAAGGGAACTATTACAGTTTTGCCAGGGTTAACAAACATTTGTTCCCTCTGGCACCAACTGTAGACATCGTCCAAAGTCCTTTGGAGGGTATTATGTGCAACCCGTCCTGACTTGGTTTTTGCCAGAATGACAAGGTCGTCTGCATACGCTTCCAGTTCTACCCCTCTACCCACGAGAGTACCAAGCAGGTCATCCATCAGGAGTGACCACAAAAGGTGAGATAACACTCCACCCTGCGGGCAGCCCCTGGAAACCTTAAAGCTGATGGCCTCGTCTTGAATAGATGTAGCCGGTAATCGTTGGTTTAATGCCCTTTTCAGTCGAAGCTGAACCAATGGAAGCTGGTAGTGCATTGTCGAATGCTCCTTCGATGTCGAGAAAAATGGCCACCGCAATCTCCTTATTGTTAAGGGATTGTGTGATTTTCTCAACAAGGTTATGTAATGCTAAATCTGTTTATTTGCCTGTTTGATAAGCGTACTGGTGGATGCTCAGGGGGGAGCTGTATAAAGCTACGTGCCTGATATGGCAGTCCAGTACTCTTTCAAGTCCTTTAAGCAGGAAAGATGTTAGGCTAATTGGTCTGACAGATTTAGGGTGTGGGTCTGTGCGGCCCACTTTCGGTATATATACTACCCTAGTCGTCAACCAACTGGGTGGTATATATAGGCTAACTAGATATCAATACATTCTCTTAAATCATCCTCCTCATTAATTGCATACGTTCGTTTTTTCCTAGAAAAGTTATTTTGAACGTATTTTTGATAGGTGCATACCAATTTGTATGTAATTCCACAAATTCTCTCCTTGCATCTAATTTGTTATTATTATTTTTTACAAATAGAGAAAATATTTCAATCTTTTCATCATCTGTATACCGCATTTTCCAAATTATCAAATACAATGTTTTATAATGGTGTAAATAACTACTTGTCAAATATGACTTGAGTATGACAATGTTTTCATTGCTTGTTGTTTATAGTTTGTTTTCATCACACAGAAAACGATTTTTAAATGAATATATTTTCTGAACTGATAAGGTTAGACTACAACAATTATATATTGTTGAATTCGGATTCAAGTGAACAGTTTAAAAATATATAGTGTCCCATTTAAGAAAAAACTCTTTGGCTCTGACCCTCTTTTCTGGGACATCCTGTATAATATTTTTGAAGAATTTTAAAAACTACATTTGCACCTGACTTATGTACTGGCTTTAGATAACTGTGTTTCCAACAATGTGGAAAAATACCAGCTTTTAAAGATTTGTTAAATATATTTTTTATAATTCACGTATAAAAGAGACTTCATTATAACATTGTTTACAGTGTCACAATGAAGCTCTTTGAACACTGTTATAGTAATTTTTAGTGTACAATTGGTTATTGAATTTAGTTATATTTTTATTTGACATTTGACTTTAACCTTGACACAAATGATAAATAAAATGGTCTAGCGTTGTTCTAGCTAGCAAATTATTATATTAAAGGTAAATTAGAATGATTTATATATTAAAAATATTAATGAATAAAGTACGCTAACGTTTATTTATCAATGATTTGTCAATTGTTTATTTTTATATTGTATAGGATCAATATATAGGTATAGAAAACGTTCGATTTTTGGGATAAATTACCAGATATCTATGTGAAGATGTATTACAGAAATAATTCTGTTCATGATATAATATAAATAGATCGCAAGAGCATATACGAAGAAGCTTTTTTTTAAACAAATAATCATCCTCTTTTTGCTTAAATGAAACTTTGTTTACAATTTACACAATTATTCGGTTATAATATGTCAAAAGTCAGAAGTGCTGAATAAAGCCATCTGTGATCTGACCAATTAGGAATTTACATAATTGCCAACTTAAATTCAAACCACTCCTCCTAGTTTAAAAATAGGGATTATATGAAATTCTATTTTATTTAAATAATTAAATAAATGCGAATTATAAAAAATATTGTGTAAAACTTGTGCCACAATGACTTTCTGTAGTACTCGTGATTTGCACAACTCACCGCTTCGCGGTTCGTTGTGCAAACTTCACTCGTACTACAAAACGAGTCATTGTGACACTTGTTTTACAAATAACTATTTCAACCTTCCAGTAGTCGCGCGTATCTGAGATATACATACCTATACTTTTTTCTCATATATCTCGAACACCTACTTAGCGGTGGGGATGTGCTCTCGTCTACCTACCTGCTCGAGGGAAGTTTTGAGGTTAGTATTGGTGCAAACTTTGTAGAGTGAACAGTTTGTAAAAAAAGTGCCACTTGTATTTGAGAGATACACTGCGATCATTCATGTAAGTTTTGCTGATTTGCTTGTATATTTATTTAATTTATGTAAGCGCAGTCCTTTTTGTTTCAAGTAGACCATCTGTTAATATTTTATACTTAGCTACTAAAAAACATGAAAAAAATAAACTTGTATCTGTGAGATAACCGCGAGCATTCTTGCCTGTTCTAAATTATTGTCCTAATTATTAAGGATTTTTGTTGTTTTGCAGTGAATTATGGCTTCTAATAATGACGCAGACGTATTAGAGCTCCAACGACTCCTTCTTGAAGACGATGATGATGACGCAGTTGAAGACGTCTTAGAAGAAGATTATGATACTGACTGTTCCGAAGCCATAGAAGTAAGAAAAGAGGATTCAGATAATGAACAAGACGATACGGATGCAAGTATATCATCAGATGATGAAGATGAAAATTGTTATGTTGCTGTCAGAAAAAAGAACGGAAAAATCGTTGACAAATATGTATGGGAAAAAACACCCTATAACAGAAAAAGAAGATTAGAGAAGCAAAACATATTTGCACGTCTTCCAGGAGTTATTGGCAACGCTCGCCAAGTTACGGGATGCTTTGAAGCGTGGAAGTGTCTATTCGATGACTGTATTCTAAACATCATGGTCACTTACACGAATCGGCATATAATAAGTGTACAATTTCAGCAGAGAAAGAGACGCACGTATTACTGATATGATCGAAATCCATGCATTTATAGGCCTACTTTACTTGGCTGGACTTTATAAAGCCGGCCGATTGAACTTAGAAGAGCTATGGGACGCAACAGGAAACGGTGTTGAAATATTCAGATTGACGATGAGCTTAATTCGTTTTAGTTTCGTGATGCGCTATATCAGGTTCGATAACCGACAGTCTAGAGATGAGAGAAAAAGAATGATCGGTTAGCTGCCGTGCGAGAAATATTTGATATGTTTGTTGAAAACAGTGAAACATCTTATTCACTAGGAGCTAATGTAACAATCGTGAAAAGCTGGAAGCGTTTCGAGGCAGGTGTAACTTTATTCAATATATACCATCAAAACCGGCCAAGTACGGTATTAAGATCTTTGCGCTGGTTGATGCTAAAACATATTACTCCAGTAATATGGAAATTTATGCTGGAACACAACCAGAGGGCCCCTATTCTATCAGCAACAAAAGCGTTGATGTTGTAAAAAGGATGATCTTACCCATACACAACACTGGACGTAACGTCACTATGGACAATTGGTTCGCGATGTTTCATTACTCCAAGATTTAGCTATAAACCATAAGTTGTCCATGGTAGGAACATTAAAAAGAAACAAGTGGCAAATTCCAACACCGTTGAAAGTTTTGAAAGAACGTCCTGTAAAATCAAGTATGTTTGGTTTCAGAAAAGAAGGAACAATAGTGTCCTACGTTCCCAAAAAAAACAAACATGTTGTTCTAATTTCTAGTTTACACTTTGAGGACAAAATTGACGATACACTGGGGATCATATGAAACCCGAAATAATTACTTTCTATAACGAAACCAAAGGAGGTGTCGACGTTGTAGATAAATTATGTTCCTCTTACAGTGTTGCCAGGAATACAAGATGTTGGCCGATCGTTGTATTTCTTTCGATGCTTAATGTGGGAGGAATAAACTCCCAAGTTATTCATATAGGGAACGGAAATGAAACAAAAAGTCGGCGGCATTTTTTGCGAAAACTTGGTAACGTACTAATCAAACCACACCTCCAAAGACGTAGTACCTCCAACACTGGTCTACCTCGCGAGCTATCAACCAGACTCAAAGAAGTAGTCGGACAAGAAAAAGAAAAAGTGCAGCAACCAAATGAGAGAGAGAGAGAGAGAGAGACATAAGCTTTATTGTCATGAAAATTTTTACAATTTTATGGACAAAGCAAAATAATTTAAAAATAGCTGAATATAAAAAAGTATATAAAAAATAATATAAAGATATAAAAAATACTGACAATACTAACGATACAAAACATAATATATAAAAATACAAATTTGAATTAATAATTATAATACAATGTTACCATCGTACATCATACCAAATATTGATCTACGCCGATGTAACTCAAAAGTCTAGGGTAGAATGCAGAATTCTGCCACTGAATAGTAAGGTCTCTCAAGCCCTTGTCAATCTCCGGAACCTATTAAATGTATTTGCCACTTTTAATTCTAAAGGTAGCTGATTGAATAGTTTTTTGGCATTGAAGATTATGGAATTTTTTACCAGATCAGAGGTGGGTATTGTTAAGTAGATATCGAAATTTTTTCTTCTAGTAGGGTAACTATGAATTGGTCTCTCAGTTAAATTGTGAAAGTGTTTGCAAATCAAACACACGGATTCCAAAATGAATAGAGCAGGAAGAGTTAAAATTTTGTATTTTTTAAAATAGAATTCGCAATGCGTCCTAAGACTCAAACCATAAATATAACGAATAGCTCTTTTTTGTAGTTTGAAAATAGATGTGAAGAGGTATAAACTACAAGACCCCCAGAAAGGCAAACCATAGCGAAGGTGCGATTCGAACAAAGAGTAGTAAGTTGTTAAAGCAGTACAAGAATCAAGCTGTTTAGATACAGATTTAATGGCAAAACAAGCAGAGGATAATTTTTTCGCTAAAATGTCTACATGTACAGGCCATTTAAGGGCACTGTCAATATGGAGACCAAGAAACTTAATCGAATTTGAAGATCTTATTACGTCATTGTTAAGTTTGAGAGGTTGCAAAACTCCTTTGTAAGATAAAACTAAAGTTTTCCCCGTGTTAAAACAAAGCCCGTTCGAGTCAGACCAGGATTTAATAGTAATGAGATCTTTGCCTATGGTAGAATGTAAAGTTCGTATATCTGAACTGCTCCAGGTTACACTAGTGTCATCGGCAAATAAAGTGAATTTACCATTAATTCGTAAGTCTGTGACATCGTTAATGAATACCAAGAAGAGAATTGGGCCCAAAACTGAGCCCTGAGGTACACCACTGCTAACTGGTAAATCATTCGAAACTTTTCCATTTGCTCGTACCAGTTGGTTTCTACATTCCAGGTAAGATTCAAACCATTTTAAAGGAATACCACGGATGCCATAATATTCCAGTTTGTCTATCAAAATGTCATGATCAACACAATCGAAGGCCTTTGCGAAGTCACAAAAAACCGAAGCCGTGAAAAGTTTATTATTAAGAGAGGTATATATTTCATTAAGAACAGAAAACATTGCGTCATTAGTACATTTATTAGGTAGGAAACCGAATTGTTGGGATTTCAAGATTTTATATTTGAAAAGAAAAGGCAGTAGACGGTTTTTCATTAGTCTTTCGATTATCTTCGATAAGATTGGTAATAAGGCAATAGGACGATAGTTACTAGTATTCTGTTTTTCGCCACTCTTGTGGAGGGGAACAATTATAGCTGTTTTCAGACAGTTAGGAAAGAGACCTTTTTCAAAGGATTCATTTATTAGAGAACATAAAACGTTAATCACCGCATCTGGAATATTCAAAAACATCTTAGCTGATAACCCATCAATGCCACAGGAAGTCTTGTTTTGAATACTGAGTATGGTTTGCACTAGCTCAAATTTATCTATTGGTCTAAGGAAGAAACTATCAGTGATTCTTTTAGAAGGAACGAGAAAAGAAAGAGCATCACGACTTGGAGATATTTTAGAGCTAATATTTTTACTGATGTTTATGAAATAATTATTAAGTTCGTCTGGGCCGAGTTCAATAAAATTTGATGAACGAGTTTTGTTCCTCAAATCATTGATAACAGACCAAGTTTCTTTCGTGGAATTTTTAGCTCTTGAGATGCGATTGTTATAATAGTTTTGTTTAATAGCTTTTATAGTTTTCCGGTACAATATTTTATAGTTATTGATATAATTGAGTACGTGAAGATTGTCTGTTAATTTTTTTATTGTACATGAGTGATCTCATATTCTTAGATGAAGTACGTGTTCCTTTCGTAGACCATGATTTGTCATGTTTAGTTTAGCGAAGAGGAAATGATATATTGAAGCACCTGATAATTTTATTAATAAAGGCCAAAAATTTAAGAGTCAATATCTTCAGAAAGATCAATCCAATCAATTGCTAAACATAAATTATGAAATTTGGTGAAATTTTGTTGAGAGAAAATCCTCACGAACTGAGTGTTTTTGTTTAAAGATTTACGAGGTAATACAAATTCGGCAAAAACTGCTTCATGGTCAGAGAGACCTGAGTTAATTACTAAGTGATTCACATCATGGGGTAGAAAGTCGGAAACTATGTAATCTAAAATTGACGAAGTTGTTTTAGTAATACGAGTTGGTGAATCCACGTGCATCTTTAGATCAAACGACTCAAAAATATTCACCAAAGACCTTTGAGTGGCACAATCATTAGTAAAGTCAATATTAAAGTCACCGCATAAAACTTTCTTGCTCTTAACAGGCAGAGCGTCAAGTAAATTTAGAAGGTTCTCAAAAAAAGAATGAATATTTGATCTAGGTGGTCTGTAAATACAAATTATATATAAATCCAGATTTTTGTTGTATATTATGGAACATTCAAAAGTACTAAATGATCAAAACAATGAGCAAAAACGTAAACGTTGTGTGCCATGCCAGCGAGAAAAACGCACCAGGTTAACAAAATTCCAATGCTCCTCCTGCCAAAGACATCTTTGTCTCCAACACTCTAGTGTCGTTTGTCTAGACAATTGTGCAGTGCCTACCAAGAAAAGTAGACTAGAAGATTAAGATATGTGGATTAATTGCTCACAATACGCAACTTATGCAAATATCAGCAAATTATTTCATTTTTTATATATTTTAAGAATTATTGATTTATGTAATCATCTTTTTACTGAAAATACATATGTTAACGATTTAATCATTGCTCTCTATTATTTACTAGCACACAAAATTTACCGTATTAAAAATTGGAATTGTATTTCAGTAATAAAAGTTATGTATCCGTCGGATACATCCGCGACCATTTTTGTTGAGCAGCACCCGCGACTACTGGAAGGTTTTAAGGGAATAGCTAAAGTGTGTATACAATTTTTTATGAATTGCAAAGGTCAGGTCCAAATGACAACTTCGAGGGCAGGTGATTTACTTTTTCAATGATGTCTACAAGACTAATCTGAAGGCTATGGAAATATAACATGCTGTTGTAAGAAAAAATGGGTATCTCCCAATTATCTTGTTTAACATAAACAGAGGAAAAAAGTTATCAAACATGTTAACTGTATCAGCTAAATCCTTACTACAGTGGTCACCTAGATGCATTTTATTGGGTAACTCTTGAGATTTCCTCTTATCATTTACAAAGCGCCAAAATAATTTAGGATTATTGTGTATTTCATCTTCCATTCAAGAAAGATAGTTTTTGTAACGGTTATGGTTTAATAATTTAACATTTACTTCTTAATTGAGAAAATATCTGATACTGAATTATTGTTGTTCTTTTTTCTTTAGTTCATTGATCAATTGGAAACCCGAATATGAGATACAAGTTAGTAATGGCAAAAGACAACTCAAAATTAAAAACGATGCTGAATTGCTACACACGACATGTGAAGATATCATTAAAGAAATTGATGAGAAAGAGAAAGCTGAAGTATTTGTTTCAATGGAAAAAATGATAAAAGAGGCAAGTTTGATTTTTAATATTGATTAGAATTGTTTGTTTCAGAAACTAAGCAATCCAAGTACGAAAAATGAAAATTTGCACATATTTGAATGCATTTTTTTTAAATCTCGATTCCTAAAATGCATAAATATCAACATTAAAATTTTTCTTTGATAGAGTGTATTTTATAATTCGACTAAATAGATTCACATATTTACTTTCAATTATAGCTCTAAACTTAATTAAGAAAAAAATTGACTTGATCATTAATGTCAAACAACAACAAAAATCCAATTGTTTAGGTTTTGAAATATTTGAAAAGGAACTGGCCAGCTGACCTAACAAACAGTTGAAGAGGATTTGTCGTTGGAGAAAACCTCATCATGCTATAGTAAAGCATAACTCTGCTCTCAAGTCAGCACATTAGCTTATAGTACTATATTTGTTTCGATTGCTAATAAATACTACAAAATAGTTGGTATTTTAAAGGTCGAAATTATTTTGTTCTGTTCCCATTAGATTTCGTAAAACTGATATTTTTACCAAGTCCCTAGATTCATGTTGACCTGTTGCGATCATGTAATCTTGAAAGGCTGTTTTCCAATATACCCATTCGACTGCCGCATTTTTACTTTGCAGATCAATATCAGACGGGAGTTTACCTGTGCCGGCCCTAATGTCATTTTCTGCTTTGACACTTACTAACGTTTCTGATCGTTTACAATTTATAATTATTGTACATTTATCTGCGCCATGTTTGATACTTATTCATATTTAATCAGTAACTTGGATATTAGATGAGTTAATATTTTATTACTAAACCAAATATAACGAAAACTTCAAATAATACTCGTATTTGAAAAGATAGATTTTTACTGACAGTATTACACTTGACGTTTTTATACCACACACTTGATCTGTCTATTTATCACTGAACAAATGTCATTTTAAGTGTTTAAAAAATGAAGAGCACACACACAGACATATTAACTGACAAATCAAAAAATCACAAGAGAGATCATTTTCAGACTATATAAGCAACTTAAGAGGGGCCTCACGTTTTAGGAACCTGAAAACAGTTGGCACCCGTGATTTGCAACAAAATTTAGGTCATTTTGTACACAACAAATCTAAAGAACGCAGGGAAGTTAAGTGTTGAAATTTTAACACATATAACTTGGACCTTTGTCTTGGGGATCAGGTATTTTGGTTGAATTTTATATTGTTATAAAAAAGATATAAGCCATTAAGTGATGGTGTGATTTTGACAGTTTTGATAATTTGTGGTCACCAATCTGGACACCAAAACCTGATCCCCAAAAGGATTCTGAAAATATGAAATCTCAAATCATTGTATTTTTTGAGATTTGTTGTGCGCAAATTTTTGCAAACTAACATCTTTTTACTTTAGTTCAACCGCTCCACCGTCTTGATGCATGGCGCTGTATAGAACAATATAGAACATTGACAGAAGACGACAGTCAATTCATAGACAAATAATATTATAACTTTCTCTATGGGTCAAATGCTGTTGTCATATGTTTTATGTTCATAAAAATATCCCAAATTTATAGTTTAGTGTGTATTGTATTTGTAAGTGATTATAATTAAGTAATTTTCATGCTAAATAAGTAAATTTGTGCTTCGTAAATGCTATTTATATTTACTCCACAAGATTGTGTTTAGTGCTTCATGCTTCGTTGCAACAAAAATGCACTTTTTGCACCTATTACACAAATAACTACTTTTTAATGTTATTCTTATTTATTGTTGGTAAATACATCAAAGTGATTAAATATATTATGTGAGAATGATTTTGAGTTTTTGTTCTTTGGAATAAATATATCATGTTTATACCTAATAATAGTAATTGTGATTCCGCTTAAATTGAATTTTATTGTTGTGTTTTTCTAGACAAATTTTGTTCTTCATGAGGTCAATTATTTCGCTTATTGTATTTGTTTGTAAATTCAGTTTTGATGCAGAGTGGAGGCATTTTATTTCAAGTAGTGCATCATCACCTACAAGCCCTAAAATATTTTATCAATAAATGTATGTCATTTAATATGCAAAAAGAATTTATAACACATGGTGATTATTTGTTATGTTAAATATATTTACCATCAGGAGAAGCACCTAGTAACCCGTGTTGAACATCTACCCACAATCCTGAATCAACCACCACAACATTTTGTACTTGTTCAAAAATGCTCTTAGCCACTTTTTCCTTAAGAGTTCCATACTCCATTACCTCCGCCATACAATAAGTCTTTTTAAGAACAGTTTTAACAAGAGAATGACAAGGTGTATTTGTTTTTTTCTTAACAACCTGTCCAAAGATTTTATAAGAAATTAGGATGGTTATCTACTTTTTAGCTTGCCTTAGCCTATGCACCATAGATAATAGTAATTGTTGAATAAAATTAATGAATGAAGTAGGTAACATTATATTTTAAAAATCTTTGAACCATAAATTTTTTAAAACTTTGTCTAGCTAATAGTCAAAATTTCCTTGCATCTTGTTTGATTATATAAGCATTTCAAAAAGTCAAAGAAAATAACAAACCAAATTATTATTAAAGGATGACTTAGTAATAGTCTTAGTTGTTGATATTAAAAAAAATTGTAAAACAAAGGACGACTAAAAAGTTGATTTTGTCTACTTGTTGCACTTCGGGGGCTGTATCGAGTTATACAGATATGTTTTCTGTTCTAAAAACCATTTTTTTGTGTTGTTCTTGCTGAAAAACAACTCAAAAAATACAAAATTCCAACTTCTTTTTGGGTAAACCTATACTTTTCTCGCATATTAGATGGGTTGGATGGAAAAGTAATAAGACCAAAAACAAAAACAAAAAAAAATATTTACCATTCAGGTGATCACACATATGTGTATCTGTCATGAAAAAAAGAGAATGAACCAACTATTTTTTTGTATAATGAAGGAAAAATGTTTCAGTTCCAATCTCCACAACACATATGATCAATCTTTGCAAACAAGGTAGAAGCAAACTTGTATATGTTGATTGTATGTTTGATTTTGTACTGTATACATCGATCTTCCCACAAAATATACATTATTATTTGTCATTACAGATCTTTCGCTTTAAATTTTTTATTAGTTGTTATAGTTGCTTTGTAAGTTTTTTAAACGTTTGCTATTTTAAATTTAAATTCTTAACTGTACCTTACTTTCCTCTTTCTATTAAATGTAAAGCATTGTATTTCAAGTAAATATTTCTTTGTATAATAAATTTGGAAACTCTTTGTTTATATTATTTGTTTCTAGATAAAGTTGAATATATTTACACATGTAGTTGAAAAAGAGCCTACATGGCAAATAAAATTTGAAAGCAACCAAACAGGAACTCTGAAACTGATACAAATATGATTAGATTGAGGCAAAGTTGTGACATGACGTTCTGTGTTTTCAGACTAAATGGCCTATTTTAAATCATGTAAATTTGCAACTTTTCCGCAGCTAAATTCTCTTAGCATGAAACAAACAAAAATTTATAATCATGAAAACATTTTATTATGTTAACATAAATGGTACAAATTTTGAGAGGTAGAATGTTTTTAAAGTATGTATATTTTTCTTCCATTCTTAATTTCTAGCAATTTCCGCAGTGCTGTCACGTGGTATCCATATTATTAAATAGCACATGTCCTTTCATGCAATATGTAATGCATCTTGTATCAGGTTATAATAGTTATATTTTTCAATTATCATTATTATATATTCATCAAAATGAATTATGCAATTCTTGTCTTTTGAGAGCGGTTTTAATTTTTCTTCATTCAGATACTTCAAAGGTCACTTCACTTCAATTAAGCATTTTTCGCTAACAAACCCATATTATCATTAAAACAGGGTTTCAAGAGAATGTTGAAAGATGGTTTGATGATACTAGAACAAACCATCAGTATTATTTATCTCACATTTTCACATTAATCAAATAATCCAATAAACATAACCTCAAACATAGCTTTTTAAAATTAAAAAATACGGATTGCAGGATAATTTACATTATCATAACTATAATTTTTGATATCGGGTCGATACGATTACGTACTTTTTAACAATTTATACCTTTCAAAAACATTTATGAAACTCTTAAATAATCAAAAATCTACACTCAAATGCAAATTATGTCAACAAATTTTGTTTGGAACCGTGTATATAATATTCTCTTGTCTATGCACGGGTGTGCTGTGGTTTGGAAGCAACATAAAAAATAGAGATAAGGTTTCTGTGCTCACAAGAATTTCAATTATTTGAAATCAAAACATTTGAACAGAGATGCGTTTCTTTGAACCGTCAAGAGTGGAAAGACAGAGAGAGAAAATATGTTGAATAAGTAAAAGCCGATTCAGTACTACTATCGACATCTATCGTAAATATTTTGAACCAAATAATTACTAAATTAGTAACTAGTATTGTGTAGGTTTTTAGGTTTATATACCTGTGAGGAGGCCCCTCTTAAATCATTTTGACAATTTGATTTGGAAACCAATAAAAAATTCCAAAAACAAAATCTAATTATTTCCTACTAAAGATAAATTAGGACATAATCGACAATAGGTCAGAATTGACAAAAAAATAAAGCAATTTGTCAAACTACACAGGGATGATGTAGACAAAGTAGAAAGAGAATTATTAGATATTCATCATACCTATTGAATAGCTGACAAATAAATTACACCAAGGAATTGTCCAAATAACCCAAAAACTGGCAAAAGAACTACTAATGTATAATACTTTCGCCACTTATCTTCAATACTATACTACCGGCCACAACTGTTTAAAACTGCTGAAATAGTTCTAATGTCTGAACTAAGTAAATATTCTGACAATCATATATCCCATAGGCCCATAACTCGTTTACCAATTGCCTCCAAAATACTTGAAAGACTTCTATTACAAAAGATAAATGGTGACTTGTTCACAGAAAACTGAATACTCCTCCATCAATTCGGCTTCTGAAAGGAAAGAATTGTTCACAACATAGATCCAGTCTGGAAGACAAAAAATTCTGTAAATGTGCCTTTCTCAATGCAAGCTAGCTTCAGATAGTGTCTGACACAAAGGACTTATCTTCAAAATAGAAAAATATCTTATAATAAGATACTCCATATAATGCACCAACTACTCAATAGAAACAAGCAGTGCTCTTGGCCGCTCTCTATGTATTGCATACAATAGACCTACGAGCAAAGAATGAAACTATTTTTATACTAGCAGCCAGGAAAATTTAGCTACAAGGGTATTCGGAACGATATCCAAAGATAGCTACAGAAGTGGGGGATACAAATAAATGAATGTAACCTATACCTTAAGAAAACACTACCGCCTGTTAAACAAGTCAACACATTTGCTTGTAGAATTTTGTTTTTATTTCACTAGTTTATGAAAAATGTATACGTATTTTTATATTTTCAGATAAATTTTTATCATTACGAAGTTTTTCTTACCATTTACAAAATGATAGAGCTGTACCAGCAAGTCTCCAATGATAAATACATTGATTTGCTATTGTTTTTAAAAAATTACACTCGATTTGAAGCACCCAGTCAAAGAGAGAAAGAAGAATGGTACATCACGTTTCCCGACACTCAAATTTTAGACCCGCTCTCGGAATTTCGACTACCATATACTACCGTTTTGTTCACAATGGATATTTGGAGTATATTGAGACCAGAAATAAATTTGAAGTCATATGAAATTTGGTTCCAAGCGACAACAGTACTAAGAAAAAATCTGAAAAATGATGATATTTGTGTTTACGCAGTCAAACAAGTGGTGAGTGTTTTTTTTAGTTGCTTTAACTTTTATCACATCTCAATATCTATCAAATTGACATCAAATTAAAATTAATCCTATGCAAACTAAGCTTAATATTTTTATATATTGAACTCATCACAACATATATAAGGGTTTGAAGGTGTTGGAGTGTGAGGTTTTCAAGCGTGAATTTGGTTGTAAGTTGCCAAAACATAGGGAATTATTTGTTTTTCATGATATGAATGAAATTAAAATGAGTTATATATTGAATATGTACCTATGATATCGTTTGTTTAATGTAAATATAGAGATGCTAAAATAATATTCAAAACATTTACCATTGTCAGTGCTTCCTAAAATTATTCACTCATAACTTGTATATCAGACCATAAAAATCATCTTTAAACAATATAATAATTTGTAAATTTGGCATATACGTCATTAAAAGTATCTAAACTCCTAAAAGAATAAATAAATGTATTTATATTATTATAATACATCATGTTTAAGAAGAATTAGTAGAAAAATCATTATTTTTGATGTTTACTATTATAATGACACTGAGAATTGTCAACAAGATTGGAATGTCAAAATAATTTCAAAACATGAAACATCAGCGACAGATTTCGTTGTGCGCGACAGGATTCATTGTCATAGAACTATATAATTCTGACAAGCGTATAAAGCGAGGATGTAAAATAACATAAAGAAATTTTGTAAATAAAAATTTCAGTCCGCGTTTATAATGAACATTAATTGTGGAAGAATTATAATATAATTGGAGAAGGATTGCATATGTATTTCAGAGTAATCAGACTGTAGATTCAGAATGGAATAGTTTGATACAATCAGAGGTTTTTTTTTATAAATAGGGATATTTTTGGAAAAGTAGAGTTTTAAATAGATAAATTAAATTATTTTGGAAATAAACAAAGCATTAAATATCATCAAATAGTTAAGAAAAATATGAAATTAAATGAAAACCTCTGATTTCTAAATTATTGTTAAAAAAATCTAGTGAGATGATGAGTTTTGTCCATAGCAACGGACAGGAAAAATGAGGGTTGTTTATTTTGGAAAATGAAGAGGTATGATATATGATATTTTGGAGAGAGGACGTAGTAAAATAAAATTTTAAAATTATAATAAAATAGAAGTAAAGTTCTCATAAAACTCAAGAAAAGTAACAGAAAAAAGTAAAATAAAGTTGAAGAAGTATGTTGAGAAGATTTAGAAGCTAATTGAAACGTTAAACGGGACACGGTGAAGAATTTAAATTTCTTTTCCAATTTCCAACGTAGTTTTGACAATATATAATTATAGTGTTCATTTTCGTTTCTATACCCTCTATTAAAAACAGGAATATAATCAATAACATAGGCATCTCAACATAAATTTATACAAGGTATAATTTTATTTTAAATAATAGACAAAAACAAATAATTCTTTATTAAAATATATAAAACAAAATAATAAATCACATAAAAAAAACTTTAGACCTGAACTCAAAGAGATTAAGGAGTACTCATGCCCAACTATAATACATTTACCCTGAGCTAGCCGAACAACATTCTTTATTAATCTACATAAAACAACAATAAAAATAAATATATAAATATAAAATATAATAATACTGTAAATCAGCCAAAAACTCTGATGGTGATATATCTTTATTTTAGTATTTCTATAGGTTAACTGTGAGACTCCTGTCGAAAGCTTTTTATAATCTATAAAATATGTATAAATATTTTTCTTCGTATCGAATCACCCTTGAGTCACCACATTTAATGTATTGTTATATATTCAGTCTTATAATTGTAATTGGCCGTGTTGGGTGACAATTTGGTACAATTTACTATACCTTTAATTTAATGAATATTACCAATAAATTTTTTATTTGTCCACGATTAAAAAACAAAATTGTACAATCCCTGATTGCAGCGACAATGAATGACTTGTCTGTCACCAATAATTCACTAAGTTTCAATGTTCAAATAAAATTCCTATTCCTATATGATCTATATAATTTCGAATCAAAATACGTTTTAACAATTATGTATAATTACTCAAATAGGCAAATACCAAATTTAACTTTCTTTCTAGAAACAAATAATGTTATCGTAATTTTAACGACTAAATTAACATTAAACAACCTACAAACTAAATAACCTCCTAATCTAATTTAAAAAGTTTCTAATTTCTTTTCAAAAAATTTCGAATTTTGAATTGTCACTCAGTTCCTTGGTGAATGTCAAATACACTATATTTTCTACTAATTTCTTCCACTATTAAATTGGTCGATAAGTATACTTATTTTTCGTAGTTAATTGAATTCAGTATATAATCTCATTATTTAGATGCATCTACTTTTAATTTAATTTTGTATCAAGGCCTGATGTTCAATTATGTAAGAATAATTCTGGAGCCAACTCACCAGAAATCTGGATGTAGAGAAGAAACTGCCAAGCTCGTACAACTGCAACACTAATTTTCGAAAATACACGCACTGAATTTAATTTTGAATTTGCCGAATAATACCTTATATTAATTAATTACAATGTTCAAATACTAATTTTACAAAATTTTTGGAGAGATCTCACAAGAGATGTTACCCGTTCGGATTCTCAAATTCCACTCCCGATTTTATTAATTTAAATAACCACATTCTACTGTGGTTACAAACTTTCCTTTTTCTGAAAAAAAGCCAAATTTGTTATTTTTTTATATCAAAGATTTGGAATACTTTTATTATCACTAAACACCTTGTAATGACTTCTAATTTCTTTAACCTTGAATGCATTGTTCAATTGTGACAAGTAAATGTCATCAGAAATTAAATGATCTGCCAAATCTTACAAATACAGGGTTTTTCAACCATATTGATTTTATAGACAATATAGGGTTTTCCGGAAATAATGCATAAATTAAATTCTTTAAAATTTTGGAATAATAGAACTGTATTAGTATATACTGCTTCTCCAGCGTTGAACCCATTTCGCAACAGTGATGCCAACCGGTTGAAATTTTCCCCCAAGCCTATGTTAAAATCCTCTAAATTCAAACTAAAACACCCTATTTTTGAACGCAATAAAATTCTCAATCAATTCATAAAATTTTGTTGCATAGCTTATTTACTTCTTAGGATCATGCGACTTGAAATATATTTTTTCTTGAGCTGGTTAAGCGAAAAAATTCTAGTATAAGAAATTAAAATTTTTCTCCTCAGATTAAAAATTTTCCCCCGCAAAAATCAATTTCAAATACTTTTTCCTAGATTTAGAAGAAAACCCCCAAGTTCGCATCACTGTTTCGCAATCCAAACTGGTTGATATTTTGTGCGAGTTAGCGATATATTCTGTTGAGGATGACTTTTAGTGATGCTTTGAGAGTATGGTTCATCAGACATATTGTGCGTATTATTTTGGGGTCATCTTTTTCAGTTAAGTTATAAAAGGCCAGGTCAACAACTCCTCTGATATAATCTCCATTTTATAAATAGTATTGGATAGATCAACTATGTTCTGAAGCTTTCTCATTTTTTAAGTATCTTCAGACATATTAAACCTCTTCTTATATTATTTCGAGGTCTGTATTTTTTGTTTGTTGATTTTATTTCGGTTTCTCTATATACTCTTTCCACGCTCTCAATTTCTATCACATGACTTATTACTTCCCCCCCCCCCCTATCTAATATGCGAGAAAAGTATTGGCTTACCCCAAAAAAGTTGGAATTTTGGAAAAATTGTTTGAATTATTTTTACGATTTCCATCAACAACAACACGAAAAAACGGTTTTTAGAAATAAAATCCTGTGTGTATGTCGTCGTCGTTGTCGTCGGCCACTTTTCCTTACATGTCTTTTTAGCACGATACAACCTCCGGAGTGCAATAAGTCGCCAATTTTATGATGGAATATTGTTAAGGACATGTCACAGATGAACCCTATTGATTTTCAGCTCACCAGAGCCAGTACAACGGGTGCTATGGTACTTGAAGTACGACATTTAGTAATTTTTTGAGAAATGTCAGTTTGTTACCACGATACAGCCTCAGTCAGTAATTTTATGATTGAATATTATTCAGGACATCTCACTGATGAACCCTATTGATTTTCAGCTCACCAGAGCCAATGCAACAGGTGCTACAGCACTTTAAGCACGATATTTTTGTCATTTTTGGGTAAGTTTCATTTTGTTGGCACGATACAGCCTCCGGAGAATATACAAGTGACCAATTTTATGATTGGATATTATTCAGAGCGCCTCAAAGATGAACCCTATTGATATTCAGCTCACTGAAGCCAGTACAACGGGTACTATGGTACTTGGAGTACCAAATTTTTGTCATTTTTGGAGAGTTTTCAGTTTGTTAGCACGATACAGCCTCCAGAGTATATACGATTGATCAATTTTATTATTGAATATTGTTCAAGGTGTCTCACTGATGTACCCTATTGATTTTCAGTTGACTAGAGCGAGTACAGCGGGTCCTATAAGATTAGATTAGATTTTAACGGGGTTACAGTGCACTGAAACCAAATGTTAATGCCCCCCCCCCTATCAGAGCTGTTCCTCTACTAATACATCTCGCCTTCCAGTTCCAAGGTTCTAATGAACTCTAGTATTTGGAACGGCTTCAACGAGGTTAGGTCCTCACTCTTACAAGTTTCTTGTCCGAAGCATTTCTTGCGTTGGCTTGCAATGGCGAGGTACTCCAGAACTAGCTGATCCGGAGTTTCATCCTCTTCCCCAAAGAATCTACACTCGTCAATCTCTGCTAGACCTATTCTCATTAAGTGCTTCCTAAGGCGGCAGTGTCCTGTAAGAAAGCCCGTGAGAAGATGTAGCTTATCTTTACTGAGGTCCAAATATTTTTAGGATCGAGCAGTGTCAAAGTTCCACAGAAAGTTTTTGGAATGTTCCAACCCGGGAAGGCACCACCAGAGTGCTTCTCTTTCAGTTTCCTCTTTTTTCCGAAACTCTTTCTTGTTGGAGCATTTTGCTACACCACAGAAAGGCTCCGGCCCAATAAAGGGCATTGGTGCTCCTTTCCTGGCAAGTGTATTGGCCTCTTAATTTCCCGTGATTCCCGAGTGGCCAGGAACCCAGACTAAAGAGACCCTGTTATTCTTGCCTAATTCATCAAGTTTTCTTCGGCACTTCCATGCCAACTTTGAGTCAATGATATCTGAGCTAAATGCTTTTGATAGCTGCTTAACTATTAGAATGAACCGTTATGTCACATTTCTGATAGTTTCTATCTAGGTTCATTTCCACGCATCTTTCGATCGCAAGTATTTCTGCCTGGAAGACGCTCGGGAAGGAGCCTAACGATAATGAGTATTTGGTGCCAGGCCTAAATACTCCAGCGCCTGCTCCAATGGTGGTTTTTGAACCATCATAATACCATCTAATGGTGTTTTCTTTGAGAGTTTGGGTGGTGTATTCCCTTTCCCAGTCTCTTCTCGTATTTAGCATCGTGGTGAAATTCTGCTATAAATCCGAATATACTAAATTTTTGGTTATTTTTGGAGAAATTTCGGTTTGTTAGCACGATACATTCCCCGAAGTGTATACAAGTAACAATTTTATGATAGAATATTGTTCAGGGCGACAGATGCGGAAAAGTTAGTTTTAATCTTTAAAACCGTTTATCATTTTGTTGTTCTTGTCATATAGTACATTGACTTGTCTTTCTTTTAATGTTCTAGTTAATTCTCTCATATTTTCATGCAAGATGTATTTAGGTTATAGCCCTTCTATTTCTTCATATTTATTGTAGAAAATGTTTCTTTTGCAATTCTACACTTACATTTTACTTAAAGAGTGCTTCAGTTTTGTTTATCCCTTCGAGAGATCCTCTCTTTAACATCAATTCAAAAAATTCATCAGTCATCCACAGTTGTTTCTTTGGAAGTTTTTTCTGGTTAAAAATGTTCTTGGTGGTTCGATAATTGCTGATTTAAAGTTGTTCCATTTTTCTTTTATATGTTCTCTTTGATAATTTTCATCCTTTTTGAATTGTTTTAAATTATTATTTATATTTTCTTTCAACTGAATCCCAAAATAATTTAACGCATTATTTAAGAAGTAAAGTAGTCTATAAATAAGCTTTATTTGAAATAGAAATCCTACTACAATGAATATATCTACTTAATTAAGATCAAAAATTTATCATACAACATTCAACCTTACTACTAACATTAAATCTCAGTCTGATAAAATATGGGCCTTTAACAGTCTCTTGAAAGTCATCATTGTCACTGCACATTTAACACTAGATGGAAGATGGTTATACTCATTCATACATTTGTGAAATAAAGATATCATAGTACTATACTTGTTTGTTTTTAGAATATTAAAATCCTGAACATTTCTTGTACTATATGAATGAATCTGCTCCCTTAATGACACAAATTCATCAAAATATGCAGGTAACATGCCCTTTTTTAACTTAAAAATAAAAACCATAGTAAGCTAGTAAAGTCTTTCTCTCACTGAGAACCAACCCAATGTAGACTGCATGATCTCAATTGGTGTATAACGGTTGCAATTGAACCCATGTCACCCAAATATAGAACACTAGAGCAATAGTCGAAATGGGGCTGGATTATACTTCTGAATATTGTCATTCTTGAGAATAGTGATAGATTCTTGCTAATTCTATTAAAGAAAAAAAGTTTTTTGGATATCTTTTTGCGAATATACTCAAAATGAGGTTTCAATGTAAGTGTATTATCTAGTACAAACCCAAGATATTTTATCTGATTCACCCATTCAATATCTTCATCATTAACTTGTAATTTCATATTCTTAATGTCAAGATTATTTATTTTATGACTACTAGAAATTATCATTGATTTAGTTTTACTTGTATTAAGTTTTAACCTGTTGGTATTCAAAAACATCTGAATTCTTTTTAACAACCGCTACATCCTTCCAATTACCTTAAAAATATCATAACCACTGTATGCAATCAATGTGTCATCTGCAAATAAATTGATAAATTCCAGCTCTTCAACATAATTAATGTCATTTATGAAAATTATGAACAATAAAGCACCAAGTACGCCCCCCTGCGGTACACCAAAACAATTACCCTGCTCCGTAGATTTACTCTGACCTAATTGAACGTACTGAGATCTACCATTTAGATATTCTTTAAACCAACTTATAACCTTCCTCCTAAAACCATAGTATTCCAGTTTTCTAATTAATAAGTTTCGGTCTATGGTTTCGAATGCTCTTCTCAAGTCTAAAAACAGAGCTACTACATATTTGTTATTATCAACTGTTTGTTTCCATTTTGAGATAGTAAGCTGTATTGCCGTTTCACATGAGTGGCCCTTTCGAAACCCAGACTGATTTCCTAGAAAAAGATTATGCTCATTAAAGTATGAGACTATCTGATTATAAACGGCTTTTTCAAGCACTTTTTCAATGCAAGGCAGTGTATTAATGGGTCGAAATGAAGATACCTCTGATTTAACTTGAGTTTTTGGGACAGGTGTAATGGAACTAGCTTTTAAGTCTTTAGGAAAAGTTCCACTTTTTAATGAACTATTTATAAAATTAAGTACTGCATAACCCGTTGTCTCAAAAGTTTTCTTTAGGAATTGTGAATTGAGCGGAATATTTATATTTTTACACGTCTTTAATGATAATATTATTTCTTTTAATTCACCGATAGTCAAAGGCTGAAATTCATCCAGGTTGCATTCAAGTACAGTTAGATCACTATCAGACCATTCCTGTACATTATCAAAGCTTGCTATAATCTCCTCAATACTCCTTATAAAATATGAATTAAACATACATGCAGCTTCCCTTTCATTCTCTGCAAAAACAGTACTTTCATTCATTCCAAAGTTAATGTTTTTATAATTTATGGATTGATCCTTATTTTTTATATGGTCTTCAAACATTTCCACATTTCTTTCGGATCGTTTTTGTTGTTGTCTATCATAGTCTCAAAGTATTTTATCTTTTTTTGTTTTAGCAAATCAACAACTAAATTTCTTTTTATTTTATAATCACTCCATAGAATGTTACTATTACTACCATTACTATAGTTTATGAAATATTTATATGCCCTATCGCGCTCAAGAGCTCTTATACTAACTTCATTGTCATACCAAGGAACATTCTCATTCTTACATTTTTTTTCCCTTATTGGGTGATGATTATTTATCACAGAATTAATTTTTTCATACAGATCATTATATATCACATTAATATCAACAGAATCAAAATTCCAATCACAGTTTATAAGTTCGACATTTAATTGGCAATATGCCTGATCATTTAAACATCTAGTTAGAATTGTTTTCGTTCCATTACTTATACTATTAACATTCTCTAATCTAATTCCTATAATTAAATGGTCAGTAATCTTTGGTGTTTTAAATAATTTAATTTCTAGCATATCATTATTTGTCAAGACATAATCAATAAGAGTACTAGAATAATCACAACATCTAGTACTTTCCCCAACAACCTGCTCTACTCCTAGAGATTGCAACATCGTTATTAATTTCTTACAATAAAAATCATCTATATTTAAATAATTGATATTGAAGTCTCCTACCAATATCCATTTTCTATTCATTTTCATACTATCCTCAATAATGTGCTCCAGTTTATTTAAAAAACATGCTAAACTACCACTAGGTGATCTATACAGACATCCAACAGTCCAACAAATATTATTGATTTTTACATGTATAAAAGTGCACCAATAATTACCATTTTCAGAATAAGTAACTTCATTTTCATAAATTACATCACTTCTTACAAAAATTAAGATTCCTCCAGTATATCGACTTGGAGCATCACAACGGACCAAAGAATATCCAGGCACATTAAGTTCAATTTCCTCCATATCAATTGTAGTTCTTGTTTCCGATAGAGCTAGGACACATGGTTGTTTACTAATTATTTCAGCAATTATTTCATCTTTATGGGCTGTAAAGCTTTGAGCATTGAGATATACAATATGACATTGACTTATTGTCTCCAATGGTTCCCACGATTTCTCAGAAAAAAACTTCTACGATGTCCAAAATTGTTGTTATTAAAATTATTGTTTGAGTTTTGTAAACCTTGTCTGCGAAAAACGAAATTTCTACAGCTTACAAATGGTGGCCAGAAGTCCTTACTTTCTAATTCCTTACTATGCTTGGACTGTACTCCAACTTTAAAAGACTTAGTGTTCCCTTTAGTTTGCATCTGAGTCACAATTACAGGTTCATTTTCGGATATGTTGGCTTTTTCTCTAATATATTGTATAACCATTTGATTTGTTGAGTTACTTGAAACCTGTCCTATATAATACCACTTTTTATTTGGTATCCCAATGAGCTGGTTGTTTACATGGGATGATACTGCTTCATTATTTTGCTGCACTCCAGTAAATTCAGATTGTTTTGATACAGTTTTATTTTCACTTGATGTCTCAGAGTCTGATGTATCATCCCGAGTATTATCCTCTGTCACAAGTGCTGAGTTTACGGCTCTTTGTACTTGACTCAATGTAATCTTATTTTCGTCATCTTTGGTAGCACCATTCATACTGTTCTGCATGTCTTTTTTGGTAGATGATAAATTTGTCTGTGAATCGTTGGGCAGTAATTGTTGCTCTGGTTTTTGTTTTTGTATATACTCGTCAATCATTAAAATTTTTGAGGTTAGGTCTTCTACTGTTGCTTTTATTATTCCATTTTCAGATTTTATTGAGTTAATTGTCCTATTCATTGCGTCTATGTATTTTAAGACCTTATCAGTTTTTGAAAAGTCTGCCCTTATGTCATCAAATCCCTTTTGCATTGCTTTAAGAAGGGATGTTTCTATATCTCCTATGGATCTCCTAATTTTACCTCTATTTTCATCCTTCATCGATTTTAGGCACTCACAACAGCTGTATCTTACACAGGGTGATCTTTTTTTCAAAGTTATTCCTTTATGTTCTGAGGCCGATAAGTTGGAGCAGTTAACACACAGCAAAACATTACATTCATCACATTTTGCGTGGGCATACGTCTCGGTCTCCTCAGCATTGCACTTACTACATGAAACCATGTTACACTTATTTTAATTTATTTCTCGATTTTCTTATTCTCTTAATAACTGTAGGGGTCGTTTGAAGGTCACCGTTTTTGGAAGAAATACTGCACCTCCGGCTTAAACAATACTTCCAGATGCACAGTCTTATTTCTGGGCACTATTATTCTGCTTAATGTATTTATTAGGTTTTTGAAACTTAAGAATTAACACTTTAAAATCAGACGATAATTTCGATCTTGATTAACCTAACCTAACACTGCTATTATAAACAGTATTTCATTTCTAAAAGGTTCATTATTCTAGGTCTCCTCTGGAATTCTTGGAAACAACACTTCGAAAAGTTGGGATCACTATTCGAAATTCGGAGATTTATTTGATGAAGTTGATAAATGTGTTCAACAAATATCAGACTTAGAAAGAGCCACATCAGCTGCGTATCATTTAATGAATTATACACCAGATGGTGAGTGTTTATGATTTATTTAAAAATGTATTATTATTATGTATATAATTAAGTATTCTCCAGTTACAACTTATGTCTCCAATAATTTTGCCATAACAGAAGGGGCGTACTTAATGCATGCCCCATATTAAATTACGAGCCCAGGAACCATATTTTACTGTTGCGTCATATATTATAATTCCATGGTTATTTCTTACCCATACTCTTTAGAATGTAATTTAACCTGAAAATACAGGGTATAATACTGCCCTGCTGAGACAGACCGTCGTATCTTTAAAAATCGCGATTTTTGGTTTTTTTCTGAAGCGTAGGTGCAACAAAACTTTCTTGCTTTTAATTTTTTGTTTTCTATAAACTCTGATCATTATTATTAACTTTTTTTCAGGTGCCGATAAAGTGTTAGCTGCCAAGCTGAGTTTCAAATACGCTTCTAATTACCGAAATAACCATTTAAATGATCCCGAAGTAGAGCGAGCTTATCTGAAGGTCAAAAATAAATTTTATGGTTTATCAGTATGTAGCATTTTGCACAAGTTTAATTTGGCAAAAGAAAAATATCTCAAGCTAGTAACACAACCTCAGTGTCTCATTGAAAATCTTTACATGGATGAAAGCATTCCGAAATACGCGGGAACCTTTTGTTTGTCATACTCAGGTAAATTAAAATTTCTCTCATTGAATGTACCCAAATAACCGAGAAGTACATTTCCATTAGCAATGCACTAGCAATAAACACAAATTATTTTCTGATTCGTCACTAATATGAAATGTACTGAGATATACCCGTTCCAGAAAGTTAATTTTATAACATTGTACCATAAACCCACATTTACACAGTTTTTATCATTTAATAGGAATGTAATTTTTAGATGTCAACAATGCAGTGGACGCATTAGGAGAATTGTTTAATTTGGATGTACAAGAAATACGTTTGGATATACTAAATCGTTGGTTGAGTAGTTCTTATATGGAATCCGACATGGATACCACTTTATATTTTACACCGGCTATACAAAATAATACAAACAATAACGTTGAGGAAGATAATTTTAAAAGAGCCGTATATCTATGCTCCAGTGGAAATCCGGAAACCTGGCAAACTTATCTTTTAAGAATGGGATTTAACGAGGACGAGGACGATCATATAAACGTCGCTTTTACAGCTAGAGCTTTGAAATGTTTCTGTGCACTTACAGATGAATTTACTATAGCAGAATTAACTAAGTTACCTTATGTTGAATTTTTGTAAGTATACGTTTGAAGGAGTTTTTTTTTATTTAAATAATAGTCTCATCAACCCTTAAGGTTATTCGAGACACAGAAATACAGAAATGTTATGATACAATGAATACATACATTGAATGATATTTACAATAATTATATTTCGTTAGTAATATTGATTTCTGTTAGAAACGCTATTAGTTTTTTCATATCACATCTGGAGTTCAGTATTGCTTCAAATGATGGAGGAATGTTGTGTACGCGTCGCTGGTTATTAAGAACTTTTTTCCTTGATTTATGGGGTAAGTCAAGTGTCATACCGTGAGAGAGAGAGCTTTTTCCTTGATTTATAGGGTAAATCAAGTGTTACACCGTGAGAGAGATCTTTTTCCTTGATTTATGGGGTAAGTCAAGTATCATACCGTGAGAGAGAGCTTTTTTCCTTGATTTATGGGGTAAATCAAGTGTTACACCGTGAGAGAGATCTTTTTCCTTGCTATGTTGGGCATTCTTCTAGGATGTGTTGGATGGAGAGCTGACTTTGGCATACTTCACACGTTGGTGGGTTACTTCTTCAAAGAGGTAACTGTGTGTTATTCGGGTATGGTCAATTCTTAATCTGGAGAGAATGATTTGGTGCTTTCTATTGGCGGGGTTTGATTTCCATGGGGTGACATGTTTTTTCACGTGAAATAATTTAGATTGAGAATTATTCCACTGAGATTGCCATTCTCTGATGATAGAATCCTTAACTGTCTTTTTATAGTCAGTGTGTAGAATTTCCTGTATAGTTGGGATCGTATCATCACCAATTGACCCTCTCGCTAATTTGTCTACATCTTTATTGCCTTTTATTCCGATATGCGATGGAATCCATAAGAACTTTACTGTTTTGTGCTGCAGTTGCAGATTATATAGCACGGTCTTAACCCTTTCACTGGCACTAGTAGTAAAAAATTCAGGAAAATTATTTTAATAGATTCGGGAATTTTATTTATGATCAATTATCATAATTTAAATGAAAAAATAACAATTATCCCCTCCCTTCAGTTTTTGAGACATGTACCTCCAGAGGGACAAATCCAGTTTACGCATTCCAAATAAAGTATTGTTTCGCATTGTAACAATGATTTTATTATTCAAAACACTAGTACATACAGTAATTATTTATTATGAAATTTTTTAAAACAGTTTCTATCTTTCAGGAAACATATATGCACCTGGCACTTGGTGCAGTAAACATGTGTTCTTTCTTTACACCCTTCAAATTTACAACGTGAGTTGTTCTTATTACTATCATATTCTGGAATATGATGATATCCATCATATCTAGAATCCTTTACTGGTCAAGACTTTTTTTTGTTTCTTGTGGATGTACTGGGGAGATCGTCAACGAAAGGTTCCGTAGAAGGCCTGCCCCTTCTTGGAGGTTTTTTCATAAGTATGAGGTGTTCAGCCACACACTGTCGGAAGCCTAGTAAATCAAGAAATTGTTGTTTTGAAACACCCAAATCCATGGCTTTATTCTTGTATTCTAACCATGAATTTGCTAAAGCCAGATCTACGGCATGGAAAATCAGCCTTATTGTCCATTTTCTGGACCGAACGTAGGAGCGGTAGATACTCAGCAAAAAATCATGTTCATCTACCCCTCCCATACTGCTGTTGTACCTCCGCACTGCTTCTGGCCTAGGCACTTCAATGTATTCCTTTTTTGTTTTATCCCATCTTCTACAGATGTCTTGCTCTCCAATTCCAACAAAATTTGACGCTAGGACGACCGATTTATTGTCGTACCATTTTGTGATTATTATGCCATCCTTACTGATACACTCAGCTGAAGTTCCTCTCCCTTCCTTCTTCATATCCTTATCACTTGGTAGATTTGGACGATGGAAACGATTCGATCTAATTGTGCCCACTGCAAATATTGACTTAGAACAAAGGTATTGAAATAAGTTATAAGAACTAAAATAGTTATCAAAAAATAAGCCGTGATTGGGTTCAGTAATTCGATCAGAAAGCTGCATAACTATAGCAGCTGACACGCCAAAGTGCATATAGTGGCTTCATTTCTGTAGTTGATCCCTGGTAGATCAAGAAATCATACACTATACCACTCTCTCCAGCTAACACGTACAATGTCACGCCCCATTTTTTTGGTTTATTTTTGATGCATTGCTTGATTTTCAAGCGTCCTTTGAAAGAGATTATTTGTTCATCAACACAAATATTGGGTTCTAGTGGCAGTTCCTGGTATCTTTTCCGTAGTGTATCATATATACATCGCACTTTCCACAACCTATCTGTATTAGTAGCTTCCCTACTAGTTACATCAACCAAATGCAAAGTACGTCTCAGTTTATAAAATCTTTTCAAAACCATATTATCTTTTATGATTGGAATACCACATGCACTACTCCAATACATTTCAACTCTGGGGAATTGTAAATTTACCATAATAATATGCATTGCAATAAATTTCTTCACCTCCTCTATATTTGTTGGGGGAAATCTTGGTGTATTTTGCTGAACAGCATACAGATTCGTCATATTCACCATTTGTTCAAACACACTGTTTGGAATGTACCGAAGAAAAAAATCCACTGGGCTAGGCAACTCAACTACATGTTCAGTTGAGTTATTTCCATTATGCCACCTGACAACTCTGGTTTGATACTGTGCACGTGCAATCCAGATGATGTTTTCTTTTTTAGTTAGATTGTACTGCTCATAAAAATTGTCAACAGCTTCCGAGCCATTAATTTTTGATACCATCGCGAAAGGTCCTAATTCCGCGGTTGAAGATCCTGGTCTTGCCGTTGACAATCTTTGTTCCATTGTAGACGTTCCTGGTCCCGGCGCGCCGATGACTCTGCTATACCATCAAAGCCCCCATCACTCTGTCCATCGCTTTCACTCCCGCTCTCCAGATCATCTATAAAGTCTGAATGTTGATTATCTATGCCTGACTCATCCCACCCCAAATCATCGTCAGATTAAACGGCGATATCCGATAAATCGTCATTTTCTATAAACTGCAACATTTCCTCTTCTGTGAGGGCATTTTGTTTTCGAAAAGACATTTTCTGGAACAAACACAATGTTAGCCATACTGGCAAATATTAGATGAATTTCTACCAACGACTATTTTCGTTGAAGTGCTTTTTGGAACGTATGTTTTAGTGTTTATGAAAAACTTTTAGTAACTGAATGAATTATACAGTTCAATGTAGTTTTTGTACTCACCAGGAAAATAAAAATAATGCAGATATGACAGTTCCACTTTATGAAAACAAATATTATGACAGCTAAGTTGCACTCAATCGCTACAACGCTATTACACCACTGCTTAAAATTAAATGCATGACATCGAACTTACGAACCTAGAGCGCGCTACTCGCACATGCTGTATGACGTGGGTGTACCCTACACGGTACAAAAGCAACGTTGAACTTTTTGTAAATTTAGCCATTTGATGCTGTTGAAAGTGATGTGTCTGGGTAGGTACAATTCCAGTGAAAGGGTTAATAGAGAGAAGGATTGGGTTGTTTGGAAATAGACTGGAAAGTGCACTGAGAGAGTCCGATATAATAATTATATTTTGTTGCTCTATGGTTTTTATGTAGTCCAGTGCCTTAAGAATAGCCAGAAGTTTTCCGTGGTATATGCTGCAGGTCTTATTTAGTGTATAAGCGGTGCTGTAATTTGGGCTCATGAAAGCTGCTGTTGCGCCATCTTCGGTTTTTGACGCATAAAAACCCTGCTGATTTTCCATTATTTCATTAAATTTTTAAATGATTAGGAGGGGGTTGGTTTCATTTTTATTGTACTGTAATAGGAGGTGGGGTGGGGATATTGTTGGAAAATGTTTGGGGAAAAGTTAGCTGGAATTCTGCAAGGTATCGGTTGATTCTCTCATAGAAAGGAGGATCTGTTTTTGGTTTTGAAGCATAAATGTTTTTGAAGCGATTAGAGAATATGTTGTGTCTTGCAGGATTAGTGGGGTTTGAAGATACTTCAGCAGCGTATTAAAGACTTAAAAAAAATTTCTTCTTGACTAGAGGGGATAGAAAGAAAGAAAGTAATTTATTTCACATAAAAAAATATTGTACAAAAAAAAATTATACAACAGTTACAGTGAAACATGTCACAAAGTATAATAAAATGACTTAACTAAAGAACACAAAACACACATACATATATACACATACACATATATAATTGTTTACATCATAGACCACAGACAACCCTTAAAAATAATGAAAACAGTTCCACAAAAACAAAACAATTTTTGGCAGATTCATAGCAGGTAACAACAGAAAGACAATTTATCAATTAAAAAACTCCTCTATGGTGTAGTAGTTTTTTCCGAGTAAAAACTGCTTTATTTTATTTTTAAAATTGTAGAAATTACTGTTTTTTATATCCTCTGGGAGGATATTATAAAATTTACATCCCAGAGACTTTTATTTCTTGTTTTATAGTGATGAGAAGCACGCTCGGCCACATAAATCGATCTATTCCTATGAATGAAAGTACATGCTTCCAATATATTGAACTAAAATTTTAATTCTCAAATTAATCTAATTCTATACTTATTATTAATCCAATAATTTGTTATAACGATTTTAATTTTAATCTATTGTAAGACTATTAGATAAGAAACTTCGAAGTGTGCAAGTGAAGTGTGCTAGGTCATTTAGTCAAAAGAAAAAAATTAAAAGTTTCATCTAGGATGAAGATAAAAAATTGTTGATGGTTGCTAAGCGGGAATCGGGGGAGTTTGTTGATTCATTATTGATTGAAAAGAAGGGAAGAAAATTGAGAGAGATTTCTAAAGAGATTATTAAAATAGAGACATTCAGAAGAATCAAATAAGATTATAATAAGAAAACTAAAGAAAGAAGATACATGTTGAAATATAAGAAAAGCTGTAGAAGAAATTATTCTCAAATATAAGTAAAATCAATCAAGTATTACTTCAGAGTACAATAACACTAGTGGAGAATATTATAGATTAAATAAAGAGGAGAAAAAGTATTTGATCACAACACAAGTAAATATAATAAAGCATTACTTACTGGAACTACGGAGAAGCAGTCTTCGGTATCGAGCAAGGACATAGAACGAATTTTGGTTCAGTTCATTACTACACCTAATTAAATTAAGAAACATTGAAGAAAAATCCAGTGCATAATTACAAACTGTAAGGTAAATTTATAAAAACTAAATTTATATCATTTCTATTTTTCACAAAGGAACTGTCAACATTTACATACACAACCTTTTTATCTGATCGGACTTGTGTCAATTCAAATGGTAATTTTTTGATATATTTCACATAAAATTCAACGACCAGATAAAAAGTTACTCAACAAATTTTAGATAAGAATATTATAACAAATTTTACTGAATAGATTTATAACTAATATAGAAAAAAAGAAGGAACTTTTCGATAATTTCAATATAATTTCTCATAACCTTTAAATATTATTCAGTAAGATAGTTAAAACCATTGGCCAAGGTATTTATTAGTAGTACAGAGTCGTATTGAGTGCTATTTAGATCTATTTAAAAATTATTGGAAAATAATAAGTAACAGTTAGTGTAAATATTTCTTTTCCTTATAAATTATATAACATCTTAAATATTTTGAAGTTTAAATTTAAATATAAACGTATCCTTACTCACGATAATTCCCTACAAATAATTAAGAGTTTCATCTTGAGGACTGAAGTTAGCTGGCCTTTTACTTTTTAAACTAAACAGACATTCATTTATTATTTCATTAATTTCATCTGGCGCTCAACAACTAAAATTATAATAAATAATATAAACCTAATAGAAATAATATAAACAATTAAATAAATAAAAGATACTATTATTTCAATATATACACCAGCCAGGGTCAATATTTTGTATTTTTAAAAAAACTCCCTACAAGAATCTCTTATTCTGAGTTTTGCAATAATTCTTATAGCATACTTTTGAAGAACAAATACCCTTTGCCTGGTACAACAGGTCCCCCAAATTTGTATGCCATATTTTAGACGGGAGTGAAAATTAGCATGATACACTGTCCAGAGTGTATTTTTACTACAATGACTGACAAGAAATCTAAGGCTATAGCAGCTTTTCCTTAATTTGTTACAAAAGTTGTCAATATGCGAATGCCAGGTTATGCCATAGTCGATAGTGACACCCAATAATTTACTATTTTCCTTAGATGTAATAGGAAATCCAGTGTTTTTAAACAATTGGTTCTGTCTAAATTGTCCATGATTATTAAACAGCACCGTATTTGTTTTAGTTTTGTTTAATTTTATGTTATTCCTCTCTGACCACATCACAACTTGATCATATGTTCTCTCTGTTGATATTTTTAGAGCATCCTCATTGTCTTCAATAATTATAATATTAATGTCGTCAGAATAACAAGTTGGATATATTCCAGGGACAGCATTTAATGTAGTGAGTAAGTCATTAACAAAAACCAAAAATAAAAATGGACCCAAAATCGATCCCTGGGGAACACCTTGTGAGACCTCTAGTTCAAAACCAAGAGTATTATTCACTTGAACAATTTGTTTTCTATTTGATAAGTATGACTCCAACAAATTGAGTGGTATACCTCTTATCCCATATTTAGACAGTTTAAGCAGTAAAAGTTTGTGGTCCACACAGTCAAAAGCGCTTGAAAAATCAATAAATAAACCCATTACATGCTTTTTAATATCAAGAGATCTAACAATTCTATTATGGAACTCTATCAATGCAGTCTCTGTACCTTTTTTTGAAGTATAACCATGCTGTGAGGGCGATAATAGCTTAAATTTAGCAAAAAAATTGCATAACTGATTTTTAATATTCAATTCATATACTTTGGAGATAGTAGACAAGATACTAATTGGTCTATAGTTATTAATATCATTAGGATCTCCTGTTTCGCAGGGGACACGGGCAGAAGGACTTGTACAGAAGGCTCCTAATGCGATTTTTAGTGCTGTATTGTGGATGGTATCCAGGTTTCTCCGAATCGATTTTTTTGCAGATGAATATACTAATGAGTCGTATGCTAGCTTAGATCTGATTAAGGATTTGTATATCAGCAAAATACTGTTGTAATCAGCACCTCAGTTCCTGTTTGCAAGTGCTCATCAGGTTCAGTCCGTTTTGACATACATTTTTCGAGTTAATAATGTGATCTTTCCAGTTCAGCTTTTTGTCGAATATTATTCCTAAAAACTTCAATTTGTCAACAAAATTCAGTGGTAGAGCATCTAAGGTTAAACGAGAAATTTTAGGATGTTTTTTTGAGAACAGTAGACATTTTGTTTTTTCGTGGTAGAATTGGACGCCATTAGTTTCTGCCCATCTTCCAAGACTATCGAGTGTTTTCTGTAACTGTTTTTGCATTGAATATACATTCTTGCCTTTTGTAAAAATGACTAAATCGTCTGCATACAGTCTTGCTTTAACTGGGGGTCTGCAATTATGCAGAATGTTGTTTATTGCTACCAAGAAGAGGGTGACGCTAAGAACTGATCCTTGTGGTATTCAATTTTGTTGTTTTCTCTCCGACGACGTAGTACCGTTTACTCGAACACAGAAGTGGCGATCTTTAAGGAAGTTGTCGATGAATTGTAATATATTGCCTCGTATGTCCCATTTGTGTAATGTTTATAAAATTCCTTGCCTCCACGCCGTATCGTAGGCTCGGGTGATGTCGAAAAATACTGCAATACAATCCTTCTTGTTGGCGAAGCCCTCATGAATTTCAGATTCCATATCGACCAGATTGTCTGCAGTTGTCCTGTTTTTTCTGAAACCGCTCTGTTCGGGAATTATTAGATTTTTTGATTCTAAGAATCATATTAATCTCTTTTCCAGTATTTTGCATAGTGTACATGTAAGGGATATGGGTCTGTAAGAATCTGGGTCCATTTTTGGTTTGTTTGTCTTGAGAACGGGTATAATGATTGCTTGGGACCACTTTCGAGGAAATACTTTGTTTATCCAGATATGATTGTAGATTTGTAGGAGATACTTTTTTGCATTCAAAGGAAGGGTCTGTAGGAAGATCGGTGGAATATCATCTGGTCCTGCGCTTAAGTTCTTACTCTGTTGAAGTGATTCTTCGAGTTCTTCAATGCTTATTAGTGCATTTAGTGGGTTGGGAACCTCTTCTTCGAAATCTATATGTATCTTTTCAGCATTCTTTTTCAGTGATTTGAAAGATTCTCTGCAGTTTATGTTACTTGAATGCATTTCAAAGTTTTCTGCCAAGGTTTCGGTGATTTCCTCGTTGGATGATATAATGTGATCATTTTTAGCAAGAAACTTTATATCATTGAGTGTTCTAATTCCCGAAACTTTCTTAATATTTTTCCATACAGTAGAGGCAGGAGTCGAACTGTTTATATTGCTTACGAATGTCTGCCAACTCTCTTTCCTACTTTTTCAAATTATGTATCTCATCTTGGCTCTAGGTTTTTTGTACTCCAGGTGATTTTCTGTGGTATTGTACCTTTTGTATTCCTTGAAGGCTTTTTTGTTTGAGGTAACTGCTTTCTCGCAAGCTTTATTCCACCAGGGTACCGGCTTGTGCTGTTTGATGTGCTTCGTTTTACCTACAAGGACCTCAGCTGCCCAGATTATTATATTGGAGATTTGTAATAGGTCATTTACATTTGAGTTCTGGTGGACCCCATTGAGTTCGTCAACCTTTCTTTCAATCACAATTGAGTACTCTGGCCAATTGGCATTTTTTGTGTTCCACTTTTGGTATATAGGGAGATTGCTTTCTTCTCTGTTTTGTAGGTTGGAAATATTTATTGGGTGGTGATCGCTGCCATATAAAAAAGGTATCACGTTCCAGCTAAACGAAGGTGATAGAGTTGGTTCGCAAAAGAACAGATCAATAGCAGAGGATCCCCCAGTGAAAAGGTCAAATCGGATTTTCGATCCGTCGTTGAGAAGGTTGAAGTTGAATTCATCTATGATCTCTTTGATTTTCCGTCCCATTGAGTTAGTTCCTTTCAATCCCCACAATGTATTATGGCTGTTGAAGTCTCCCAGAATTATTGAATTATTCGTGGTGAAGGGATTTGATCAATCAGGTTCTTAATTTGTTCGGTGTCTATTTATGCTTGGGGGGGGGGCTATAAATATTGCATAGATTGATTTTTCTAGTTGATGTGATATGCTCACTGCAACTGCTTCTAAACTAGTTTGAAGCGGTATCGAGCATGCTTCATAGTTTTCGTCTATATATATATATATATATATATATATATATATATATATATATATATATATATATATATATATATATATATATATATATAACAAAATATGTTCATCAAGAACTGGGTGTAGCAGTCAACAGTGGGGCTGGTGAGAAATCAAACAATTTTATTATTCATCAAGCTTTCAACCCTTGTTTGGGGTCTTCCTCAGGATGACTACAAATATTATATATTTAAAAACAATACGTTACAAAACATAGTCGTACTTACTAAAATGGATTGTCAGATCGACTATACCATAAAAGTTGGAAACAATAAAAACTCAATAAACAATATATACATTTAAAAAACATTTAAAAATAACACAAAAAACCGTTACAAACAATAACATTGTACTGATTTGGATATTTTTATCGGACCAACCACACAATGAATATTACATTTTAAGATGTTAGAAATTACTGACAAAACTCCAAATGAAAACAAATGATAACAAATGGTAAAAGTGACAATTAGCATGGAACAACACGGTGAGCACGGAACAACACAAAATGGCCTTTAACTAAAATGCAAACCAGCGAACACTACATTAACGAAGATGTTATGCATTGTTAGTGTGCTGTGTTAGGGGAAATATTTTAGGAATTTTGTTCTTATTATTCTCATACTCCAAAATGTAATTATAGATGAGACTCAGATTTTGAGTATCTGATCTAGTGTTGAGGGGTCTTTCAATTTTATTAATAAACACCATCTCCAAAAAATCCTTTTATAGTAGTTATTTTCTCCAATTAAAACTTCAACTCCTTCGAAATCCATATCATGTTGTGATTCAATAACATGGGTCGACAGAGCGCAAGACGGCCTTCCCAATCTGCAATCGCTTTTGTGAGATGTTATTCTACCCTGCAAAAGCCTTGAGGTTTGTCCAATGTATGCTTTATGACAATCCTTGCAATTGATCTTATACACAACATTGGAACTTTCTAACGGTTTGACTTTAGTTTTGGTGCGGGTAAACAGGGAACCTACAGTTTTCACATTCCTCGTTGAAATCTTAACATGTGGAATGTGTTTCAAAACAGAAATAAGTTTTTTTATATATATATATATATATATATATATATATATATATATATATATATATATAGCAACTCCGCCACTAGCTATATTCTGTTGTTCTCTGTTTTTTTTTCAAGCATTTATAATTCCGAAGTTTATAGTGGTGATTTTCTTTAAAATTTGTTTCTTGTAGGCAGATTATAGTTGGGTGCTGTTCAAATATTAAGGTTTTGAGTATTTCCAAATGGGCATATAGCCCATTTGAGTTCCACTGAATGATTGACTTGAATGTTATATTAAAAGGTTTCTTGGGAGGAGTCTAATGATGAGTCAGTATCTAAGTTATCAGTTGTTTCCGTTTTTAGTTGTTTCATGATTTTGAGTTTGACTTTGGTGCATCTGGATTTTATCTTTCTCTCCTTTAGGTATGGGTATATTTTGGTCAACATCTCTAATAAACCATGGATATCTAAGGTATATATTCTAGCTACGCTGAGGGGGTCGTTAGAACCATATACATTTTCGAAAAAGTCAGTGATTTGTTCGAATCTCAGTATAGGGCTGGAGGTCTTATTTTCAAATAATGCTTTGACTGGTAGTAATAACTCTTCTACTGATGATTGGTCTGCAGTTATATTGATTTTACTTTTCTTTGAAGGTTTTTCTGCCGGTTTGATGAATATATTTTCCGAAGTTTGTTGAGGAGTTATGATTTTGGTGATGTTTCTTTTTGAGGTTTTGTTTGAGATTTGGCTTTCACTTGGAGCATTGGCCAGTAGTGGTGATGTGGTATTTGGAGGTTCTGCAACAGTATTCTCTGAGGTAAAGGTTTCCGATATTATATCAGGTTCTTCCATTTCATTAGCTTCGTTGTTGGATTGAGATGTGACAGTCGTACAGTTGGCTGCAACATGGCATTGCTGTTTACACTTGAAACGTGATTGATTTTCTTGGGTCAAGAATATACGGTATGATGTGTTATCGTGTGATAGGAGTATGGAATCAGGTAGGGGGATTTCAGAAGGGGATATATACACTTCTCGGCGGAAGCTTAGGATATACCTGTAGGAGGGATTGGAAGAACTAATCCTCAAAAAAGATACTGGCGATAATGTTTTGATGCCTAGTTTTCGTTGTTCTTCATCTATCACATCATGGGGGGTAGTGGGGCTTACATTTGATACCAGAAGTCGTTCGCTGGGTGTTATCAATCGGCGGGCATGGAGCCGTTCATTATTGATAGATATGGTCCCATTATATGTATTAAGGAATTCGTCAACAATATTTTTGCTAGATAGATAAATGCAAATACGATTACTAGATATTCTTGATGAAAATAGAATGTTTGATGGGCCAATAATGGAACCAACAGCTAATAGATATTCTTCGAGTTTGGTATCATTCGAGGAGTTGAAAATGATTGCTCGATTTTTAGTGGGAAAAGTTAGTGCTTGATGTTTACTGACAACAGATGAGTAGGTGGTTGTAGGTTGGTTTAGTGGTAGGGTGTTACTATTTTGAGTAATATGTTGGAAGCCCCTGAAGTCAGAAGCATTGTGTAGAAGATCGGTCATTTTGAATTAATTTTCATCAGGTAAGTCGCCGAAGACGTTGTGTACACCGATTTTTCTAAAGCGTTCGATAGACCAGACCACGGAGTTCTAGTGAGTAAATTATCTCGATACGGATTATCACCCTCTCTAATCAAATTATTCACCTCCTATCTAAACAACAGACACCAGTATGTCGTGTTTAATGGTTATAAGTCAGTTGAATACTTAGCAACATCTGGTGTTCTACAGGGAAGTAACCTGGGCCCCTTATTATTCAATGTCTTCATCAATGATATAGTTGACGATCTCGATGTCAACTGCTTACTATATGCTGATGACTTGAAATTATTCTGCCGGATTGGTGATAGAAGCGATTGTATCTTACTTTCAACTAACCTTCGACGTATTGAGAGATGGTGTATAAGTAATAAATTGTCGTTGAATGCCTGTAAATGTAAGGTAATGACGTTTTCCTTAAAACCCGAGAAAATTATATATGCTTATGAAATCAACAATATTGTTCTTGAACGCCCGGCGACATTTATTGACTTGGGTGTCACTTTTGATTCTAAACTTTCTTTTATACCTCATATTGAGGCTATATGCTCGTCTGCTAACAAAATGTATGGCTTCTTAGTTCGAAACTCGCGTGACTTCAATGATCAAGACACTTTAAAGGCTTTATACTACGCCTATGTTAGGTCTAAAATTGAATATGCAGATGTTATTTGGAGTCCATTTTATGACATACACATTCAGAAACTTGAATCAATTCAACGGAGGTTTTTGAAATTTCTTTCCTTTAAAATGGATGGCATTTACCCACCGGTAGGAGTTCGTACCGGTACACTTCAAACGAGGCATTGTGTGAATACCTTAAGTGCTCATCGTGACTGTCACTTATTGATATTTCTGTTTAAAATCATGAATAACAACATCAGTGATCCCAATCTTCTTCTTAAACTCCAGTTCAATACTCCGAGAGTAGCTTCAAGAGCTGTTAATACGTTTTACCTTAATACCCTTCGAACAAATATTTTAAAATTTTCGCCACTTCACAGGATGTGTTCGATATGTAATCATGTAAGTTACCAGCTTGATATATTTCATTGCCGCATATCTGCGATTAAAGCATTCTTCTTTGATTGATGATATTATTCTTTGTAATCAATATAATTAAGTTCCTGTTCTGTAGTTGGGTTCGTCCTGTTTGAACATTGTATTAATAAATAAAAGACGGCCCTGACCTGCGATTTTATTTCACTGGTACGGGTCTCTCGAACGATCTTGGTCGTTTAATGTGGAATCGGTACACTTCGATCGTAATAAAGAAAACTTTTTCTTACTGATATTCTGCTCCACACTTTTTGTTCAAGTATAACAAAAACTCGACGATAAAACTTGAAAAACAATACACATTAATTAACGCGTATTTAATGATTTTGACACAAAACAGAGCTTAACGAGAGGTACGTGTTTACTCGTTGGCTCCTAGAACAGTTCTCCCTTTAAAAGAGCTTGGCATGCCATTTTATTGGTTACTATGATATTCTTTTTCAACATATTTAACTTACAGCAGTCTATATTGGCCGCCTTTTATTATGTGACCTATACATTCTATACTATTAACATTTTGTTTTCATTTACAATAGTAGAGCTTAGTGCTCATACGACATGTTAGAAGAAACGATTCTTGCAGCATTTGAGAGATGAGATTAGGAAAAAGCATGCCACGGTTGACTAAAAATATGGTTATTTCATTATAGCACAGTCCCTTTGGATTCATATTTCTACGTTTTTGAAAAATTACTCAGATATAAAAGACTTTCCAAAAACAAATTCGTCTCGCTATTAATTATGTACCGAAGCTATTGAAGATCGCTGTAAAAAGCGGATATAAGAGATTATGTTGTTAAAGAAAGATATGTTCTCATATTTGTTTATTTCCTGTCAGAAAGAGACAGTACTAATTTGTTAACAAAACAGGGTACTATAGAAGAGACATAAAAAAAACTACATAGAAACTGCTAAAAGTAAAGAAACTACTAAAATGAAACGATTTCCTAGCAAGTATGAAACCATACGGAATGTTTGGGAAAGGGGTGTGCATTGAAAAGGGGAAACTTTATTAGGCAAGAATACACAAGCTTGAAGCTACAAAAAATGGAAGAGTCACAATTTGATGCCAATTTATTTTGACTTCTTTTTCTAGAAATTTTGTAAAGGTCTTGAAGCATTTATCGCTTTAATTTTTTGATAAGATGTATCAAATCCCATGATTGAAACCTAACTTTTTTATTTTTAGGAACTACATAGATAAACTAACCTTGTTAAGCGAATTAGAATCTTTGAGTATTTTCTTGAATATGGAAACTTTGGATCAATATAACAAAAGAGAATTGTTGAAAAAGTTATCAATAATGGGTAAACCGCTTGCAATAAAATGTATGGGAGCTATCTGTATTACATATTTTCTAGAAGAAGACAAATATTGGGAATATATTGTCAATAGTTCTATTAAACTGGAAATGGTGAGTTCATTGTGTGGATTTTGCTGTACCTCTCTTGTGGTTGATTGTAAGATAAACTATAATTAGATGTCAAAATGTATTTGCATATAAAGATTGTCAACTTTTTGGAATTTTTAAAATTCTTAGCAATTAAAATCTCGCTTCATAGAGAGAACAAGTTGGTTTTGGGATGCAATCGGTAAACAAATATGTTTTTCTTCCTTTTGACAAACTTGAAATTTGTTAAGTATATCTAGCTTGTGGCCCAAAAGTGAAATTGTAAACTTGTACCAATATAAAAACGTTAACGAATGCTTGGAAATGGGGTCAATAAATAATCGAACTTTTAAGTTATTGAAAACGTCATTTTATTTGATGTGAACACATTGGAAGGTAGATCTATGAAAGCGTACTAGGAACAAATCACACAGAAACTTTTTTTCTGGAATTTACACTTTTTTTTTCGAAATTTCATAAAAAGTTTGTGAATTCACTCTTTTTTTTTACAAAATTTCGTTAAAAAAGAGTAAATCGCAACTTTTTCGTAAAAAAAGTGGGAATTTTGTAAAAAGTTTGTGAATTCATACTTTTTTTTACAAAATTTCGTTAAATAAGTGTAAAGTTAAGCTTTTTCGTTAAAAAAATGTACATTTTGTAAAAAGTATGTGAATTCACACTTTTTTTCAAAATTTCGTTAAAAAATTGTAAACCTCAGCTTTTTCATAAAAAAAGTGTGAATTTTGTAAAAAGGTTGCGAATTAACACTTTTTTTTACAAAATTTTGTGAAAAAAGTGTAAACCACTTTTCGTAAAAAAGTGTGAATTTTGTAAAAAGTTTGTGAATTCACACTTTTTTACAAAATTTCGTAAAAAGGTGTGAATTTTGTAAAAAGTTTGTGAATTCATACTTTTTTTTTACAAAATTTCGTTGAATATGTGTAAAGTTAAGCTTTTTCGTTACAAAAATGTACATTTTGTATAAAGTTTGAGAATTCACACTTTTTTACAAAATTTCGTTAAAAAATTGTAAACTTCAGCATTTTCGTAAAAAAGGTGGGAATTTTGTAAAAAGTTTGTGAATTCATACTTTTTTTTACAAAATTTCGTTAAATAAGTGTAAAGTTAAGCTTTTTCGTTAAAAAAATGTACATTTTGTAAAAAGTTTGAGAATTCACACTTTTTTACAAAATTTCGTTAAAAAATTGTAAACCTCAGCTTTTTCATAAAAAAAGTGTGAATTTTGTAAAAAGGTTGCGAATTAACACTTTTTTTTACAAAATTTTGTGAAAAAAGTGTAAACCACTTTTCGTAAAAAAGTGTGAATTTTGTAAAAAGTTTGTGAATTCACACTTTTTTACAAAATTTCGTAAAAAGGTGTGAATTTTGTAAAAAGTTTGTGAATTCATACTTTTTTTTTACAAAATTTCGTTGAATATGTGTAAAGTTAAGCTTTTTCGTTACAAAAATGTACATTTTGTATAAAGTTTGAGAATTCACACTTTTTTACAAAATTTCGTTAAAAAATTGTAAACTTCAGCATTTTCGTAAAAAAGGTGGGAATTTTGTAAAAAGTTTGTGAATTCATACTTTTTTTTACAAAATTTCGTTAAATAAGTGTAAAGTTAAGCTTTTTCGTTAAAAAAATGTACATTTTGTAAAAAGTTTGAGAATTCACACTTTTTTACAAAATTTCGTTAAAAAATTGTAAACCTCTCAGCTTTTTCGTAAAAAAAGTGTGAATTTTGTAAAAAGTTTGTGAATTCACACTTTTTTACAAAATTTCGTTAAATAAATGTAAAGTTAAGCTTTTTCATATTAGAGTGTTTAAAATGAAACTCACGGTTTCTAGTTAATACCACAATATAATAAAAATTGTTGAAAATTCTAAAAAATTGACAATTGTTTCGATGAATCATTATCATCGTCAGAATGACAGAAGTTACATTTCATTTGATGACTACCTGATGTTTCGTAGTTATTTTTGGCTAGACTAAGAAGTGACCTAACTGGTGATTGACTTAATATATGTTAATAGAAAATAGAAGAAGATGTGATATTACAAATATTGAAGCTTAGATATTCTAGCCAAAAATAACTACGAAACATCAGGTAGGCATCAAATGAAATGTAACTTCTGTCATTCTGACGATGATATTGATTTATCGAAACAATTGTCAATTTTTTAGAATTTTCAACAATTTTTATTATATTGTGGTATTAACTAGAAACCGTGAGTTTAATTTAAAACACTAATTTGAGTAGATTCCACGAAGTAAGGGTCGAGACAGTTACTTTCATTAATCTTTTTCGTTAAAAAAGTGTGAGTTTTGTAGAAAGTTTGTGAATTCACCTTTTTTTTACAAAATTTCGTTAAATAAGTGTAAAGTTAAGCTTTTTCGTTAAAAAAATGTACATTTTGTAACAAGTTTGTGAATTCACACTTTTTTACAAAATTTCGTTAAAAAATTGTAAACCTCAGCTTTTTCGTAAAAAAAGTGTGAATTTTGTAAAAAGGTTGCGAATTAGGACTTTTTTTACAAAATTTCGTTAAAAAAGTGTAAACCCCACCTTTTTCGTACAAAAAGTGTGAATTTTGTAGAAAGTTTGTGAATTCACACTTTTACAAAATTTCGTTAAAAAAGTGTAAACAACACCTTTTTCGTAAAAAAGTGTGAATTTTGTAGAAAGTTTGTGAATTCACACTTTTACAAAATTTCGATAAATAAGTGTCAAGTTAAGCTTTTTTGTTAAAAAAGTGTACATTTTGTAAAAAGGTTGCGAATTAACACTTTTTTTACAAAATTTCGTTAAAAAAGTGTAAACCACAACTTTTTCGTAAAAAAAGTGTGAATTTTGTAAAAAGGTTGCGAATTAGGACTTTTTTTACAAAATTTCGTTAAAAAAGGGTAAACCACAGCTTTTTCGTAAAAAAAGTGTGAATTTTGTAGAAAGTTTGTGAATTCACACTTTTTTACAAAATTTCGTTAAATAAGTGTAAAGTTAAGCTTTTTCGTTAAAAAAGAGTACATTTTGTAAAAAGTTTGTGAATTCACACTTTTTTTACAAAAATTCGTTAAAAAGGTGTAATCCCCAGCTTTTTCGTTAAAAAAGTGTACATTTTGTAAAAATGTTGCGAATTAACACTTTTTTTTTCAAAATTTTGTTAAAAAAGTGTGAATTTTGTAAAAACTGTAAATTGCAAATTGCCGTTACATTCTTGATTTAACATCGTCACGCACATCGCATGTGATTTTCGGCATATCTAGTGTAGTTTTTTACAGTATTTGTACAGTTTGAAAACGATTTTAAATGCTTCTGTTTGGAAGATCACTATAAATAACTATTGAAATGTGTATATATTTTTAGATTGAAAACCTTAAAATCTATATTGAATTCCTTAAAAATAAATGTGATAAATATTATTACATCAGAGCTTGGCAGGCCTTAATTGATAAATCGTTCCAACAAATCTCAAATGATGAACAATTAGAACAAACTTTAGTTAGTAACTTTTTAATGATACAGGTAAGTTATTTTCTGTTATTTTTATAAAAATTAGATATTGAATATAATTTTCTTCATTGGTTACAATATGAATATTGCACCGACATAGTAAATCATTTTAATAATAATATCTAACTGACAAAAAGTCTAAATTTTAACATCCCTAAGAATTTATATTAATGAAATTGTATACAAAATTGTATGAAGAGAACATAGTTTTACATTGGGGACCACATATTTTGACCTAAAATAGAAAGCAGCTAAGATTAATTGGTGTCAAAAAAATTAAAACTGATTCAATGTGGCTGTTGTTCACCTTGGTACATCTAAACACATGACTGGCGTTTTTATTTAAGAGTCTTCACTGTTGAAACTTTTTGAGAAGCGAAGTTATTTGTTTTTAGCTATTTAAAATAAACATGACAACTGTGCATGATAGAGTGCGCGATACGCATGTGTTAATTTGAATGCTATTGTTATATTTAACAGGAAATAAAAGTTTAGTTTCAAACAGTTATTTCAATTTCATAGTGTATTACAGTCCACTAACTATTCACCACATTATTAAACAACACTATGAAATAACTGTTTGAATCGAAACTTTTATTACTTGTTAAATAGAATAATTATTGAAAATTGACATTTACAAAAAATTACTAACTGCCTGAGATCGGATTCCTACTTTCTTCTTTTTCTTTAAGTTTAATGGCCTCCACCCATTAGGTATTTAGCCAGCGCATGTTTATTTTGTTTACATTTCGGGAATATTCCTTTCGGAATATCTGGAACTCTCCATATTACCTTTGATAAGTTCTTCTGTATAAGGTTAGACATATTATAATACAAAACAACACAAGTAAATAAGAACTTTTCTCGCTCGGGGGCAACTGCCGAGCATTACACAACCCCAGAATGTTGCCTCGGATTTAGGATAGGATTAACAGTTTCTCAGGATTTAACATATATTTTTTTATTGTCTAAATTTTAATTTGAAAAGTATTAACAAGTTTCATAATTATTTCAATCACTTTTACATTAATTTGGTTTAGAATACTAGGAAGTGAAATGGGGGTCGGGCAGCCTATTTTGATCAAGTCTGTATGAATCAAAATATGCGGTTTGATTTAAGGGACATATGAAAAATAGATGATGTAGATCCTCGGTTAGCCCACATTCACAATATTGATTATCAATAACTCTGATTTTAAAAAGATGTGCGTTACTAAGGGTATGCCCTGTTTTGAGCCTAATTATTGTTGTTATATGTGTACGATCTGCATAAGTGAACTTCAAAATTAAAGGTTAGGATATCATTTCCCTTTTATCTTGAAGGACTTGCCCCAGTTATTATTATGTAAGTTTAAAATTTTCTTTTTAAAAAATGGGTAGTAGTCATATTTCTCAATTTTAATATCTGCTGGCACTTTTAATATTCTACCCACATTAGCTAGTGTATCTACTTGTTTATTTCCCATTACACCCTTATGTCTGGGAATCCATGCTAGAATAAATTCAAAATTGGCTTTACTAGCATCTAAAATTATTCTTTTGGTTTTTAATGCATTATAGTTATCGTTATCATGTTTTGTGTTTTCTATCTTATTAATAGCACTCAGTGAATCTGTAACGATTATGAATTTCATTAGGTCGTTTTCAATGCATTCCCCTACAGCTTTATTAATAGCAATGATTTCGGCTGAACATATCTGTGTATGGTCGAATAAACTTGTTGAAAAATTATATTTAATTTCCGGAATGTGAACCGCACATCCTACACTTTGATTTATTGGATTTAATGAACCATTTGTGTATACCCATGTATAATATGCCACTAATTTATCTGCAAACTCATTTAAAAAGCATTGATTGTTATAGATAACACTTTTAGTAGTTGTTGAACAATATGTTTTAATTTTGTTAACTAGATCAACTACTTCAATTTGGAAGCACAGGTTTACATCTGTTTTGAGTAAGTTAATAATTACTTGATCTGCTCTTAATTTAGCCTCAATCAGATATGGAGGATCTTTAGTTCTCCAACAATCTATTCTATCTAAAAACTTGTTTTTGAGCACATTTAATATTTCATTAAGAGGGTTTTTATTATCAGCTATGATTTTTAAATAAACTTTTATAGCCAGCATAGGTCTTCTATAATCTAGTGATATTTCTCCAGATTCTGCCAGTACACAATTAATAGGTGTTGATTTAATTACACCTGTAACTAATCTCAAGCTTTTATATTGTATTCTGTCTAGCACATTTAATATTTTTTTGTTACATGGTTTAAATACAAAACTAGCCTAATCCAAATGAGATCTTATAATACATTTGTGTATCATAAGCATTGTAGATGGATCTGCACCCCAATGAATACCTCTTATCGCTCTAATTAAATTAATTTTCTTTTCAATATCTTGTACATACGTATTCCAGTTTAATCTACGATTTATAGTTACGCCTAAATATTTAATATTTTCCTTAATTTCAATTGTACTACCTTTTATCTTTATAATGGGATTTGTTAGTTTTCTTCGGGTATTATTATTGCATGTGATTTATGTATTGAGATTTTGAATTTATGATTTTCTAACCATTCAGCTACTTTATCTAGCGTATCGTTCAACTCTTTACTCATGTGCTCTATTTTATCCCCTTCTATCATAAAAACCAAATCATTAGCATATTGAATCAATTTTACATTTTCTGACAATATTTCATGCAGTGAAATCATATATATGTTGAAGAGAAGGGGTCTCAATGGTGAGCCCTGCACATGACCTTTGCGGGTATATCCCTGGCCAATTAATTCATAGTTGAAATCTATAACAATCATCTTACAATTCAGTAAATTAAATAATAGATTAGTGTATGTTGATGAAGTATTAAGGTCAAGCATTTTTTATAAAGAATATGAATGTCTACGTTATCATATGCAGCTTTGAGGTCTGTAAATACTGCAGTTAGATACTTTTTTTCACTAAAGGCCTGTAATACCGAAAGGGTCAGAATTAAAATTGCATCATTACATCCCTTTTTCCTTCTAAAACCTATTTGAACTTTTAGAAATTTGTTGTTATGTTCCAGGAGACATTCCAGCCGGACCTTAATCATGTTCTCTAATATTTTCCCCGCACATGAAGTTAATGAGATTAGTCTGTAACTCTCATATTGATCCGGGTCTTTACATTCCTTTAATATAGGTACTACTATACTCTCTCTCCATTGCATAGGTACACGGCTCGTATCCAAACTATTAATATAAAACTGTATTAACTTTAGTTGTGCCACATAAGTTAGGTTTCTTAACATAGAAAATGATACTTTATCTATATCAGTTGCTTTATCCTTTTTACCCTCTACCACATTACAAAACTCATTATAGGAAATCGGATTTACCTCTATATTATTGTTTGTTAACTGAAATTCAGGGTATATATCACAGCTAGATAGTGACTCTAGCAAATTTCTAGAGGTTTCTTTATTTGGGGAATTTATATTAATATTAGTTAAATATGATTTGAAACTCTTACCTACTTTCCATACTTTTTTTATTGGTGTATCTCTATTTAAGGTACTACAGGATTCTCTGAAGGAGATTTTGTTTTTAATTTTCAATCTACTTTTAACAAGTGCTTGCACTCCTTTATATTTAATGTAATTTTATGTATTCATATCTGATTTGTTTTTCTTTTATCAACTAACTCTGAACACTCCTTATCCCACCAACTGTTAAATTTACATTTACTATTATCACTAAAATAATGTATACTTTCATCTGCAGCATTATTTATTATGTTATATCAATTTGAATAGTCTAATTCTTTTTTTTTTATTAAATATGCTTTTATTTCAACAAGTGTACAAAGTCACAGTACAATGTATGAAAAACTAATCTCTTAGCCCCTCACATGTTCAGACTATAAAGGATTCTTAAAACTAATTACACCTAATTACAATGTTCAGGACGAGCTCAATTAATAGTCTCAAAAAAATTTCATACATACATACATACACATATACAGGCACACACATATACATACAACAACAAAACAAAAAAATATATGTATATAATCATAATTTTTGTGAAGCATTGTTCCGAATCAGCAATAAATGCTGGCACCGGAACCTATATATTTTAAGTTTCATGGCCATTTACAAATTGCATCATTTCTGCTTTGAACGAGGAATAACTATCTTTATTTTTTATATAGTTTGGCAAAAGATTGAATGACTGAAGACATTTAGAAAAGGGATTATTTAGAGCAATTTTCGTTCTCACCTAAATTTGGTCTTGACTTCTAGTTTCATAGGAATGTATTTAATTAAATATATTCATTTTTGTGTTGCATTTCTGTTGATTTTTTGTTATTTTGTAGATAAATTTACATTGTTCTATGTGTACAATTTTTTCCAGCGGTAATATTTTAGTTTGATCGTAGATCATTTCTGTATTAGCCCTGTAATCATAGCCAAATATAGTTTTTACCACCTTATTTTGCAGAGTTTTGATTTTTTTTAAATAATGTCTGAGAACATACCCCCCCAGTTTGTTATCAGATATCGGAATATAGAAAGAAAATAAGCATTATATATAATAATTTTATTCTGTAGATTCAGCTAGCTCTGACATCTATAAAGTGCTCCAATCATCGGTACAATTTTTTTTGTCATGTGCCCTGCATGTTTGTGCCAATTTAGTTTGGCATCGATTTCCAATCCTAGATATTTGGTATGATCGACCTTTTGAATGGCCTGATCCCCAATTTTGATATCTGGGTCCCAGCTTTCTTTATTTCTATTTTTGAAGAGCATATACACTGTTTTACTCACATTTATTTGCAGCTTGTTAGCTAGGAGCCATTTACCATATAATTGTAGATCACTATTTACCAAGGCTTCCAGTTCTCCCAAGTTAGATTCCTCATATACTAGGATGGTATCATGCGAATATGTAATAGCGAGCTTTAAGATTTGCCTTTTTCAGATTTAGGGTGTGTAGTGAATATAATAGTGGCCCAAGGACTGAGCCTTGTGGGACTCCGCAGTTAATATTTGCGATTTCAGTATTTACTTTATGCAGATACACATACTGTTACCGATCCTTTAGATATGATTTTAATATACTTGCACTTTTTCCTCTTATACCTAATAGGTACAATTTCTCCAGTAGTATTTCATGATCCACTACATCGAATGCTTTTTGTAAGTCAATAAATATTGTTAGGACAAATTTTTTGTCATCCAAGTTGGATACAACATGGCTCAGGAAGTCTGTTGTGTTCTGGGTGTTCGAGTGTTTCTGAAAACCATATTGATACTTGTCCAATTCAACATAACTAGTAAGAAAGTTCATGATACGTTTTTTGAAAAGAATTTCCACAAATTTTGACAATGCACAAACTACAGTAATTGGGCGATATTTTTCTAAATTGTTTTTTGGCCCTGTTTTATGGATAGGGGTAACCTTACCCACTTTCAGCTCCTTCACTCAACGTATTCATATTTCCTTCTATATTCCTTGCAAATTGTTCCCAATCTGCTGTTTTAAAATTTATTTTCCTAATTACGTTAACAATTTCTTTATTATTGAGGATCTCGCATATTGTAAGGTAGTGATTGCTACCCCCAGTGTCATCATATACGTACCAGTGACAATCCATACCTAATTCTTCTGATACTATTGTTAAATCAACTGCTGATTTTTTTTGATTTGGCAACCCCACTCCTGTGGGGTTACCATCATTCAGTATAATTAACCCCTCCTCCTCAATAGAATTTTTGATAATTTTCCCATTAAAATCACTATCTATACAACAACCCCATGATGGATCATGTGCATTGATGTCTCCCATTAAAATATACAGTTTTGTCGTTGTATTTAATAATAAATTCCATTGATTTCTATTAATTTTATTACCTGACGGATTATAAACATTTATTACATGCTTGTAACGAAATCGTCCGACATTGAAATATCGTCGGATACATGTCAGCCGGAGATTATATTTGAAGTGTTTATAGTAGATAAGGTAATATCTATTCGCGTTTGACTAGGAGAGTTAATAAAAGTGGGTTCAGTACCTCTATTTAGAATACAGGGATTCTTGTTAGTTATGTAATCATAAAAATACTTATCTCTAGTGTCAATATCTTTGCAGCCCCAGCTTACGTGGTGGGAGTTTGAATCACAGCCTATTACCAATTCAATCTTCTGGGTGAGACAGTGTTCCACAAGGTCCTCCAACTCCTTTATTGGTGGTGGTTTAGTTGCGTCTGAGCGGAAGTATGCCGATGCCAGTATTAACACTTTCTTTTGACCTTTCTGTGCATATTCAACCTTCACTACCGTTAGGTCGGAGGACGAAAAATGCGTCAGTGGGTAGGTCGTAAAATTCCTAGGGATATATATGGCCGTTCTAGGTTGCTGATTGCTTGAGAAGCCGAAAATTAAACCTTTTGGATTATTTAGACCCATGATTTTGCTTAGTCTTATCCAGGGTTCATTGATAAGTGTTATTGTGTCCTGCATCACATCAAGGTGGCGGCATAGTGTTGCCGAGGCCACTTTTTTGTGTTTAAGGTTACACTGAATGAATCTTACCTTTTCATTGTCCATCTCTGCTTGATGGTGGTGAGATAGGTTTTGATTTCTTTTAGGCCATATCCACTTCCTCACTTGGAGGTGGGTTGACGCCGCCTGTATCCGGGCTTAGAGCTGTTTGTTTTGCCAGGAGACTGTGGGTCGCCATCTTAGAGGATGGTGCGACAGTCACCACAGAAACAACAGCTCCTCGGATGGCAGAGGGGAATCCGTGCTCGATCTCCTCCGTTCCGGATGGATTTATTTTGTTTTAACAATCAATGTGGTGAACGCGTAGCTCATCCTCATTGGTCGTTTTTCTAGGACTCCCATTTCCTCGTCTCTTATGCCAAAGACGAAGAGCTGCCCTTTGAGATTGACCTTCGCTTCGCGGTGGAACAAAAACCATGCATCCACCCGATGGTATGGGTTTTGTTTTTCTAGCCGGCGCAGCATATCCTCTTTATCACTCAGGTCAGCGTGAGCTTCGCTAGGGACCCAGAAGGTGGCTTTTGTCAGCTGGGGGAGGTTGCCGACGTGCACCACGTCGAGCTTAGCCTCCTTCCACGGTTTCAGACTTGAAACCGTGATCCTTAGCCATTCTAGCGTTTCATCATTATCGCAGGTGACTCTAATTATTTCGCCAAAGTGCGACCATGACCTAAAAGTAGGTGGCGGACATAAGGGTTTCGTCCAAACCCTCTATTAGTTGTCTTTTGACAAGGTCTCCATGATCGGTAATTATTTTATCGCATGGATCGGCCTTGTCTATAATAACCACCCGTAAATGGCTGGTAGCTGCTTAGCTGTAGCTCTTTGCTTTAGCGTCCATCTGTATCCTCTTTCTTCTGGAAGAGTTCTCGTCCGTGGTGTTGGATAGGGTTTAGATAGGGAGGGGCGAGTGGCGCTGGTGGTATCTGTAGAGCTGCCTGCTACCTCTCATTCCTCATTCTCTTTGCCTCAGCACCGCAGACTCTTTTACCTCGACGTTGCTTTTGTGTTGGAGGTGTGCGTCCATAAACAGCTTATTGTCAAAAACAGAAAACAACTTAGCAAGGCTTTATTGTTGAGAAAATTGCCTTAAAATAATTTTTTTTAGTTTAGACAATTCAATATACGATATTAGATCAATTTTTACGTTTTTCGTCGGGCATGAATAATATGTAAAAATTAAATTCTTTTACTTAATTTTAAAGAAGAACCATCGAATTCCGCCGATATGGTCCAGGCCTACTTTTTCTATTTGCAAAACTCAAGTTACCATTTTGAGGAACCCGTTTTCAAATGATAGAAGACAAAAGAGAATTCTCGTTGAATCAATTTATTAAAATGAGCTTAAAAAATCTTGATTAGTGGATTATTCATTGGCATAAGTTAATTATTTTTGAAGTGGCCTATTTTGAAAGTTATATAATGAATTTGGATAAATAAAATATATTTTGTGTTTCATTCACCTGCACTGTAGTCGATTAATGTATCTTATAACTAAAAACTCAAAGAGCCCCCATACTTCCAATTATCAGTGTGTATTTTTCACTTCTCATAGCAGTCTAACATTATTATTCTTCTTTTTCAGTCATGCCCTGTTTCATTCTCGTTAAATTATGAAAAAATTGTACAGAACTGTATTAATTTGGGAAAGAGTGAATATGCTGTACTTTTATTTCAGTATATGCCTGAAGAGAAACGAAAATTATTTCAAAATGTAAGTATATAAACAAAACAAAAACAGTGTCATATTAATGACTCTATAATTTTTATATTTTATTTCTTGTGTTTTAGGATGTACTTAAAAGTCAAAATTTAAGCACAAATTTAGAAAAATTAGAGAAGAAAGGCTTATGGGGAACTCGCATTGTAAGTAAATAATGTATACGAACTTACATGTAAAAATAATGTCTCCAAATTATAACTTGAAACAAATCTGAATTTGTCCTAAAGAAACGTTTAGAAAATAATTCCACTTTTTGTTACATGAACATTCAAAACCTATTTTAGGGCCTTTTGTGTAGATTCAATTACGTATTTACATTCGCCGTATAAAACTATTTCATTTCACAAAGAAAGAGTAACTCCACAACGTAAGACAAATGTACGTTTTCAAGTGAAGGTGCTCGTCTATTAACACAAACAAAACAGTCACAACTTGGAAAGCATATATAAACAAAACAGTAGAAATACAAAATATAACTTCTATCAGTCTATTTCATTCATTAACAGTAGATATAAAGTAAAATCATCGTCTCATTACCACAGATTGGAGAATGTGAAAATTCTTAGTTTTTGTTCTAACAGTTGTACAATTAGGCTATTTATTAAGATAAATGTGATATAATCCTTTCGACAGCCGATCAGATTGAGAATCAGATATAGGTAACGGTGATACCCTTATAGGATAAGTTGTTATTTATTTTTAAATCTAGAGCTTTATCAATAACTTCAAATTCAGCACTAAATACATAGCAGTAAGAAATTAATTTGGACTGATATATTTCTTTTCTGATCTTGTACGTGTGAAACATCTCTAGTGTTGGAGTTTATATGTTGACGGATCAGTTGGCGATCGTTTTCCTTGGCTGTAAACGTTTGTCAGTAAATGTGGTATCTCTCATTTTTTTCTTATTTATCAAACCAACCAGACGTTTCTGAGTAACATCAAAAACATTCAGTGTCTCTCTGTATACATGCACGAAACTTCCACCTTCATCTGGAAGTGTGTAGGATATGAAAATTTGCCTTTTGCTATCTGCGATAGTTTCATACTTTCCATGGCGACGTCTTTTTGTTCTCACTTTATTAGGCCCATCAGATACGTCCCTTGTGTTTAGTAGTTTTCAGCATAAAATCTGTCAACAGCTTTCGTTCTTAAGTTATTTTTTTTTCCAATAAAATTAACACTTACACGACTCCTGAAAGAGATACGCAAATATTAGTAAGAAGCACGTCGATAAAATACTTTAAAAACTCCTTTCAAACTCAGTTTAAAAAATATGATTTATATCGGTTGTCCCTTTTTATAAGCCCTTTTTATAAGCTACGGCTAGCACAGCTTATCTTTGAATATCAACGTCGCTAATATGCGTTCATCTAATCATCGGTCAACTATCTAGTTAGCGCGTGTTCCTTGCAAGTTGGAATATAGACAGTAGGTCATAAATCACTTATTGGTGTATTTTAAATATTTTATGGGTTTTTTGATGAGATGTCTTAAATATATATTTTTAAATTCAATCTGGAAGGACTTTAGGTACATTAACGTTAAGTATTTGCGCTATCTAGTTCTACTTTACTAAAGCTTAGAAATAAAATTACCTTCGCGGGTACTATATGGAGATGGCACTCAAAACTTTTTATAGTAAATATATACAAAATTCATATTTTATCACTTAGTGGTATTTCCATTCTTCAATTGGTTGAGCCATTGAAAATTTATTGGGAAAATCTTTTTCTATAAAGTGGTTTTAACCTTCATGGGACGGACATCAAAATTTTACGAAAAGGACTAACTGGGGTCCGAGAAGACCCCATGCGTAAAATTGCAGAAATGCTGTATTTTTCTTTAAATTAAATATATAGAAAAGAAGTTTTATTAAAGTTTTACTATTAACCATTTATTAGTCAAAAATCATCACGAAAAAATACAAAATACCCTAATCACTAATACTACTAGCTACATATCATTTTAACATTTTTTACAAACTATCTCAGATTTTGAATGTTCTAGGCACACAAAGTTATTACACCTAATACATATTTTTCTGGATTTTCTGTCTTTTCCTCTTTGACACATATGGCAGCGCCCCCTGGTAATGTTTCGTTGTTCAACTCTATGTTCTGTTGCATCCAGTAGTTCGGGAAAAACGTGTGTCATATGCCGTTTTCTATTCGTCTGAATGTATTTATTATTATATCGCCGGAAAACGTTTTTCTTTATGAGTTCTTTTCCTAGTCCCAAAATATACATTTTACGTTTATTCAAACTGTTTTTTCGCCAATCCGGGTTTTGCAATAACCACAATTTACAAGCATTTATTCCTGCGATATCTATAAGATGCGAAAATATTGCCATTGGCCAGCGGTTTGCTTTCTCTGCACTGTATATTCTTTGGCCAACTTATCTGAAGTGTCGACAGCACCTTTTGTTTAGTTGTAATGAAGAATAATTTCTGGTTTATAGTGCTGTTCTTCTCCAGCTACTTTACTATCAGTATGCTCACTTGAAAGTAAGATGACAGCATGTTTTTGTTTTGGAACATAGGATACTAGCGTTCTTTGATTTCTAAAAGCAAACATACTTGAAAACTCTTTCTTGTACGATGCCGGTAGAAGTTCCCTGGGAATAAATGTTTTATTTTTCCGGAGGGTTCCACATAAAGTAATATTTTTTTCCACAACTTGTCAGCAAGTTCTAAACTTGTAAAAAAGTTATCGGTCGTTATTCCAAATCCGCCTTCCAAATGGTCTGTCAAATCTAGGACAACCCTTTGACCTTGACCCTTTTCCGCTTTGTTACCTTGTTTTCCTAAAAATTAATAGATACATAGGAATATAAAGTTTGCCTATATTGCTTTTCAAATAAGTTACCCAAATAAACTTGCATGTTTGCAATATAAGAAGTGGTGCAGTCCACAAGAGCTCATATTTTGATTCCATACTTATCAGGTTTACTCTTCATATAGACTCGGAATGGTGCCTTACCCCTAAATGGTACAAGCTGGTCATCTACACATAGATGGTCGCCAGGATTAAGTGATTTTTAACAATTAGAAGTGAAAATATCGAATATATCTCTTATCGGAGCTAGCTTATCTACTAATTTTCGTTCTTGTCTTGTTTGAAAATTATCAAAGCGTAAAAATGAAGTAATTTGTTTAAACCTGTCTCTTGACATTGCAGCAGGAATTATAGGACGACAGTAAGAAATATCTTGACACCAGTGCATATCGATAGCCTCTTTCGATCCTTGAAGTGCGCCAAGAATAAGCTTCAATCTCTGTAGAATCAACAGGTACAAAAACTTTAATTTCATTCGGATTTTCTATATTCCATTTATCATAATATGTTTGTGCCTTTCTGTTTGTTTCGGTTACTATTATGTTCAGAATATCCGGAGATAGGAAAAGAAGAAAAGCGTCTTTTATACTTGAGATATCAGAACTGTAATTTGAAAGGCCTAGAGCATGTCTCCAAATATTAGCTTTTGAACGTCTAACTTTTGTGTTTCCTGGAATTTTTGACCACTCAGTTCCATCTTTAGATTTATATACTGGAATGCCCTGGCTGTTACTAACTGTTGGTTTCTCTGGGTTCGTTTTGTCTATACTTTGATCAACAACTATTACATCATTTTCTTCCTCTACTTCTGTGACAATGTCTTAATCTTCTAAGTCACTCGATGTTTCCTCATTGATAACACTATCAAACTCTGGATCATCACTTTCAAGTATACGTAACATCTCATCGTCAGTAAGCCCCTTGCGATTGTTTGTAAATAAAAACTGACTCATTTTCAAAACGATGTACCCTACTCGCAATATCACAAGAGACTAACCCGAATATTCAAGTCTAAAAATTATATCGCAGTGCGGGGAATCCCCCATTTGAACTGGTAATTTACATTTTACAATTATATGGGTAAATTCCCTGTGAGTAAACAAACGTTAAATGTATGGGATTCCCCGATTTTACTAACAGTTACCGGGATTATTTTATCGGACGTAAAAGGCTGACCGGGGTCTGAAGAGACCCCTGGAATATAAAACTATTTTTTGTTTATACCAGCCAATAAAAACTACTAAATACATCATATTTTATCAAAATAATTCATAAACTGCAGCTAGATGAAAGATCAATGTTTAAAAATTTGCGTTTGCAAAGATACAGCAAAAACATACGTCATGGGGTACAAACGGACCCCGGTCAGTCCTATGAAGGTTAATAAGTATAATTGCTTTGATTTTATTCATTGAATTGTGCTGAATTTGTTTTGGCTCAAAATGAGTGGACACTATAATATTAATGATTTGCATATATGCCACTGTCAGTGCTAGGACAAAGAAAAGTTTTTTAATTTAATAATTTGAATAGATCTAGATTCTTGTTTATAGTTTGTTTTATTAACATAATTTATTTTTATTTTTTAGTTTAAGAATCAACTTCAGCTTGTCTGAATGAAGTGGAACCTGTTCAAATAATGTTATATTCAGTTTATGTATATTCATTATATAGTGCCAACTGCACTTAAATAGTTTAGTGAAATAATATTTTTATATGTTTAAATATTTATTTTGAATAATAAAATAATTTGGAATTATCCCATGTAGAATTAATCTAGATTTACAAATACTCGGAGTTAGTTTCCTTAGAGTAGGTTTTCCAAATAAGAGTAACTTTACCATTATTACACACAAAAGAAAACCTGTGCAATATATAAAACGAAAAGAAATGACTTGAAGAAAATGCTACATGACGCAAATTTATTAAAAATCACGAAACTCGTCGGTTGTAGCTTAGTTGGGGTTTCTGAGTATTGTAACAGCCTATGGAAGACCAAAAATTGCGACAACCAGCAAAAACGTCGAAAAAGTTCATCAAATGGTACTGTATTACTGTCGAATTAAGGTTATGGGCATATCTGAAGGACGCGTTTGCCGCATTTGCTCACTTTAGTAAAAAAACGTATTCAAATGAACATTTCCAAAGCTCTTTTGGAGCGATTTAAGCGGAACGAGTCCGATTTATAAATGTAGATGAAATTTGGACCCACCACAACACTCATGAGATGAATGAACAGCCAAAACAGTGGGTTGTAAAGAGTGAAGTTGATCCGAAAAAGGTGAAGACAGTTCCGTCGATTGCCGTGAAGGTGATGAAAACTTTTTTTTGGATAGCGATGGAATTATATCCCATCAATTATCTTGAAAGGTAAATTAAGAACTATGAAAAATTTACTGTCTCGACTCTTACTTTGTGAAACTAACTCAGATTACTGTTTTAAATGAAACGAACTGTTTCTAGACAATTCCACAATATATTGATAAAATGTTATGCCCCTGTCCCACTGTAAACATTTGTATAAATTTTTTTATAAAAATGACGTCACAAAACTTTATAAAAATGGATGCCTTGTCCCACTATAAAAATTTCCATAAATATTTTTATAAAAATGGTCAGCTGACACAACTATAATATTGCCTTTAATGTCGATAAAGATTATAAAATATCCCAAAATATTAAATTTAAAGTCAATAAAAATGAAAATATGCAAAATCAATCATACATTAGCCGAAGTGTGTCTGACTTGTGTTCATAGATAAAGATAACCTGCTTATGTTTCTCAAATTGAGTCATAGAGAAATGTATAATAAGATTTCCTGTATTATCAGTTGGTATCACGTTGATCGCAGTGCCACTAGTTATGTGTACAAAAACTAATTTTTACAGGCGGGATATTCAAATTTGTTAGTTTCAATTATGGGTAGGTAAATTTTACAATTTGTCTTAAAATTGTTTATTAGGTAATTACTTTTATGATAATGAGTGATAACGAAGAATAAAATAAAATTTTCAATTCAATTGAAAATAGGAATAACCCAAACATTAACAAGCCCTCCAGCTCAACAACCATTCGAACAGGATCAGTCACCCAAATAAATTTTACAAACTGTAGAGTAAATCATGTATACATAAACTAAGAAGATTGGAGAATTAATATGTTCAAAAATTTTAAATTTATTTGTTGAAGGGAACTTCATTGCTCTTGTTTTTTATAATAACTGATAATTCCTAAATGAGTAGAAAATATAATGTATGCAACTTTCATGTATAATGGCCCTTAATACACTTGCATGTATCCTACAATATGCTCGTGTATTAATGATCGTTACATAAAATACTATAATATATATATCATTATTAATCACAATATCACATCTTTTTACTAAAATTACATTACATTTTAGAAAGTAAATGCAATATAACATCAAATTGCACATTAAGTAAGGTATTTCAAAATTATTGACAACAAAAAATATTTTAAGAAAAAAGGAAAACTAAATTCTCCATTTCCATGAAAACAGGAATAAGTCTGAAAAAAATTTAAACGGTACCTTAAGTTACTAACAAAAAAGACTATTTTTGTTTGTTATTCCTCTTAGCAGCATTACAATTTTTTCAATTAATAAGGGAACACAAACTTTTATGAGTTGAGTCAACGCGTATGATTTATGCTCTTTACTTTTACAAAGAGTTCAGTTTTTTTAACAATACTTTCTACATGACCTAAATAAGTGGTAAAATGTGATATACAATGTCATGCAGTATTGAAAGAAATTTAACGACTTCTCTTTGTACATAAATCAGAAGTATTATCATCAAGTCAAAGTAAAACTATAGCGAACGTCTAAAATATCTGTCTGCAAATTTTAGCCTTACCTTCGCAAGTAAAAATAGTCAAAAATTGAATCATTTAATTCTGTATCTAAAAACTGGAATTCAAAAGGTTTTAATTCATTACTAGTAATAGAAGTCAATGGTTTTGGTTCATAACTAATGAAAGGGCCTGTTATTGACCATGAAGGTTTGTTAGAGATAGTAGTACTGCTTTTAAAAAATCCATGCCTGCGCTGGATCTAATTTTTTATTAAAATATTGAATTAACTGATTTAGACAATTTAATTGCTATTTAATATTGTGAATACTACTTGATAAATGCCTTTTATTAATTTAAAACTTCTATTTCTCTGATCTTTTAGTAATATGCATTTTCTTCTTCTTGGCAGACAAATTACTGACTCTAGTTTCATTTATTTTACTTAATCCCAGATTCCAAACGTTGTTTTTTAGGTAAATGTTCAAATTAAGTTTTCTTTAAAGTATCATTTTTGTTACAAAAAATAAGTATTCTTTTTACAGGCAATACTGTATTTTCAAAAGCTTGGGCAATATGTGGGTGTTTTTACTATATTCAACTATACTTTTAGAGGTGTATATAATGTCATGGCTGTAAAGATAAAGCAAATTTAAGAAGTCTTTTGCGTAAACTACTGGTAAATGCATTATAAAATTTAAAAAATATTTTGATCTTAAACTCCAAATTGCGAAGTGACCAAAAATATTTACTATTACAATTTTTTACAATACAACTATGACGAATTCTACCTAGTGATGATGATATGTTAAAGGTTCACTTACTTTTATTTACAGGATTAAAACTAAAATCCTAAACAAATTAAAAACGAAACTAATCCTACTCACTCTTACACCAAATTTCCGTGTTTATAATCTTTGTCATATTTTTAGAAATCTTTATTTTTGATGCTTTTGCCAATGACAATTTACAAAAACATAATTATACTTTTCTCTATTGACATTGGCCATAAACTTTGGCTTTCGAGTTTCAAATCGTGAAACTGTGCGCGCGTCTTTAAATTCAAATTTCCTTGATGCTGGTGGGGCATAAACATCCAATCACTTTACTAGTTCCGTAAAAATTATAGAAACTGTTCTATTTCATAAAAACATTTTATAAAAAGGTTATCCATAGATAACCTTTATATAGGGACTAGTTTATATTATTTTTACCGGAAATTATTCTTATAAAAATGTGTTCTGTCCCATTAAAAAAATGGTTTTTATCTATGATTTTTATAAAAACATTTTACGTGACGTCATGAAAATACTCGTAGAAGCACCATAAAAATATTTTTACGAGATGTCATTTTTATAAAAATTTGTGTTGTCACACTATCAAAATTGTGTTTATAAACATTTTTACAGTGAGACAGGGGTTTTAAAAATTCTAAGAAATTGACAATTGTTTCGATATTAAATATCATTGTCAGAGTGAAAGAAGTTACATTTCATTTGATGCCTACCTGATGTTTAATAATTGTTTTTGGATAGACCAAGAAGTGACCTACCTTGTGATTGACTTAATATATTGTTGTAGAATAAACAAGCATATAAAGAGTATTAAAATTATTGTATAGTATAAAATAATGATATTTGTCAATTATATTTTTTTTGCAAACTTTATCAATTTTTAAGTATGTACAGAAATATCAAATTATGTCAACAGACATAATCAGAAAGAAAGATAAAAAAAGGTCAAATAAGTCATCTGAATAATTATTACAAAACATAAATAAAATAATTCAACACCATGTGTAACCTGAGACAGAACTTAAAGGGAAATAACACCAAAAAGATCTGTTTATTTGGAAGGATAAGATATAATGGGTATTACAATACCAACAAAACTATGAAATGATTGACAAACAAGTAAATTTTGAATAGGGAAAACATATAAAATACAATAAATCAAATATTCAATTATTTTAATTTTAAAAAGGAAATGTAAACTATAGTAATCTGTAATTTGTGTAGGTAATGTCAATGAATAGAAAGTTAAGATATGACAACAAGGATACCAACAATGTAATTAATATTAAGTAATATGAATAAAATATAAGATAATATTGAAATATTATGTTCGGCAATGCAGTGAATAGAAAGAATGTAAAATGAATTGTATACATATGCATTATATGATTATTTATGTTGTAGAAAGTGAAAGATTTAAATTTTTGTGTTGACCAATCAGAAGACTTCAATATTATTAACTAACTAAAAAGACAATTATAAACAATATTTATGAACAATTTAGTGATTGTAATTAATATAGTGCGTGAAAAACAATGTGTTACAATAATTTTAAGTCAGAAATATATTAAACTTTACAAAACCATAAGTGACAATAGGACGCTAACAATAGAAAAGTCTAGAAAGATATGAACTTCTGGTCATCAACAAAGGGTTGATGAACAAGAAGACGCGGAGAGTGTTAAAAGAGAAGCCTAAAGTTTAGCATCTATTGTAATAAGCTAGTAAAAATTTTATAAAAAAGGTTAAAATATAGTAACAAGTATGATATAGGGGGAACTGTTGTATAGTGGGACCGAAAAAAGTTGTGTCAACTGCATCATATATGCGCAGTGGATATACCCTTGCCACTCGTCTTCAGTATGGCGTCAATCTCGTTAATGTGAGCATCAGAGTGTCAAAGTTTTTTTATACGACCACGTGTTGGGCACAGTTTAGGCCAGAAATATTCATTTGTTTGTTCCGTATGTGAGAATAATTGTGTCAAGGTGTATTGAAGGTGAGTTGAGGTTATTTTTCAATGTTATTTGTTTGTTTTTTTTTAATTCCGAAAATGTTGAAAAGTGTATACGGGTGTATAATGGGACAGTGTATAGTGGGACAGAATTGCATATTGTTGTTGCAGAGTTGCATATTGGGACAACATTTTTTTTTGCTCTCTAATAGAATATTTTTGTTTCAAGTTTAACTCTCTAATTACTTTTTTTCCAGAAATGGACAAGAAAAGGGGCCGCAAAAATAAAAAATCGTTTCTTGAGAGTAGGAGAATACACCTTGAGAATGCTGGAAAAATGCGAAAGGCAGGCTGTTCTTAGAAATGAGATCAATATTAGGAATGCTGCATTTCAATTTGGAGTAAGCAAATCAGCGTTGCATAGACTTGAAAAAACATAACATCAATGAAGCAAACACGCAGGAAGTAAATTTTCAGAGACAACATGGCTTTAAGCAAATTTTCAGTGACGATGAAGAACAACTGCTTAGCGAATATTTAGTTACTTCATCCCAAATGTGCTACGGATTAACAAGCAAAGAAGCTAGAGAGTTGGCTTATAGATATGTCGACGCAAATAAGAAAATAATTCTAAGAAAATGGTCAGAAAATAAAATCGCTGGGGAAGAATGGTTCAAACTTTTCCGAATCCGACATAAGATAAGCCTGAGAACGCCCGAGGCCACAAGTCTGAGTCGCGCAACTAGCTTCAACCGCCACAATGTAGAACTTTTTTTCAAAAACTTGCGTACAGTTCTGGACAAATACGGTTTCAACCCCAACCAAATTTTTAACTGTGACGAAACTGGTGTAACCACTGTACATAAGCCTCCAAAAATAGCTGCACCACGTGGTCAAAAACAGGTTGGTAAAATTACTAGTGGCGAAAGAGGTATACTAGTAACAATGTGTTTTACTATATGCGCCAATGGGACATTTGTACCACCCTTCATCGTATTTCCACACATACATTTCAAGCCACACATGCTGCTTGGTGCTCCCCCTGGATCAAAAGGAACAGCAAATGCTAGTGGATGGATGTGTGGTAGTGATTTTATAGAATACTTACAGCATGTTTCAGACACCATACATTGTAACAATGACAATAAAATTTTACTTATTCTTGATAACCACGAGAGTCATACAGATGTTAGGGTACTTGAATATTGCAAAAAACATGGCATAGTTCTTCTTACATTACCACCTCACTGTAGCCATCGCTTGCAATCTTTGGACGTCAGTTGTTTTGGTCCTTTCGAAATCTACTACAACAGATCAATGGATGACTGGATGCGACAAAACCCCGGCATTCCTGTGACAATCTATAACATCGCCGATATAGTTGGAAAATAGTTTCCACTAGCTTTCACACCTAAAAACATTATCAAAGAATTTGAAAAAACTGGCATTTGTCCTTTAAATGTTGAAATATTTCAAGATTGCAACTTTTTAGGCTCCTACGTGTCAGACCGAATTGAAACCGAGAAACCAGTTCAATTGGCCAATACAACTGCATATAACTCTGTTGAAAATCCAATTCCAAGTTGCTCTGGAATTTCCGGCACTGGAATAAAATCACTCAAAGAGAATATTGTTACCCCGGAAGCTGTAAGACCATTTGCAAAGGCTGCACCTCGAAAAACAAATACTAGTGCCAGGAAAAAAACTACTTCTACTGTATTGACTGATACTCCCATAATTGAAGAGAAGAAAGAAATATTGAGGTTGAAGTTGGAAAAAACATCTCAAAATCGACAGAGAATTGAGAAGGCTAAGGAAGTTAAGAGAAATTTATTCGCGCCGAAAAATGACAGCTCAAGCGAGAGTGACGTTTCAGTGACTGAAATATGTGATGATGATTCAGATGCGGATATATCCGATGAATTTATGAAGGATCAAAATGAGATACTTAATATATCTGATTTCATACTTGTTCAGTATCCCATGAAAAAAAACACCAAACACTTCGTTGGTCAAATAGAAAAAATAGAGAAAGATGAATACACAGTTAATTTCATGAAAAAAAATTCAAATAATAGGTTCAGCTTTCCTGAAAACCGAGATGAAGATGTTGTGTCGGAAGAAAATATCATTCAAAAACTTCCAATGCCTTTTGCTTCTGGTGGAACTGAAAGAGCAGCTAAGCAGTGGCTTTTTGATTTCAATTTCGAGGACTTTCATATGCAATAATGCTTCTCGCCACTGTTAATTTCCTTCTTGTTTTGAATTTATAGCCTAGTTAATACTTTCCCATTTGTACTACCTCTCCGAATATATTTATTTTTGATAGGTAAGATGAAAACTATAAGTTCAAGTTATGTTTTCTAGCTAAAGTTATGTTTTCTAGCTAAAGTTATGTTTTCTAGCTAAAGTTATGTTTTCTAGTTAAAGTTATGTTGAGAGATATGTTTTCCTATAATTACGATTGGGCGACCTACTCAGTTTATTTAGAAGATTTATTATTTTGTCAATAAACGACCAACATTTATTTTTGTATTTATTTATTTGGCTTCAAAAACCATTGTCCCACTATACACATGCATCTTTCCCAGTATGCAACATGGGGTGGTTGCATAGTGGGAAAGTGGTGTATAGTGCGACCTTCAATTTTTTCTTACTTAAAATGTAAAAATTGTTAAAATTTTTGCAGGTGTTGATAAACAAACTAATTTTGAATATATTAGAATGTTCACAATAGTTAAAAATTATTAAACAAGTTTTCTATTTCAATTACAAGAATATTGTCCCAGTATACAACAGTCTCCCCTAAAGTAAAATTTATATAGTGCACAATTAACAAAAAGCGTGAATCAAATTCCCAGAAGGAGATGAAGAGTTATATCCAGTTATCAAGAAATAAGGAATTGCATCAGCAACCAACGAAGCGTCAAAAGTGCGGACATGTTTGAGAAGTGCAGTTTATAATCAGGTTGGTGATAGATAAATAATTTTTTTTGGATCCAAAAATAATCATAACAGTATAAACAGACAATAGAATGATCATTATAATTTTATAAACATTCAACGTAATTAATGGCCAAAATAATCAAATGAATGAAACGTAAAAAGTAAACTTATATAAGTAAAAAAAGCCTCAATAATATTTGTATATGTACGAGTATATAAAACTTACCTGGTATCAAATTGTAGACATGTTGTGTTGTATGCATCTAGTTTGTAAGAAATTTGAAACATTTTAAATATTTCATTATTTTACTCACATTGATATAATCTATCCACAGTAAAAATATCAATATTATAAAATGAGTACACGAATTTTAAACTAATTCACTACCATTGCATTTCTGTTGAACATAAATATTTCAAATGTTATTTTAAATAGAATATTTCTCTTCCATATAGGAGAAATAATGTCTTATGATTTTGTTAAACATAGATGTTACTTAAAATATTCAAGTTTCGAAGATATGAAAATTTATACAAATTAGTGTTCATAGGCGTCGCATAGTTTTCAACTTTTATAGTAAACAGTTGTAAATATAAGTTCCATATTATAATTATTTCATTATCAAATATTTAATTTATTGAACAAGTAGTTATTTTTTTTTAATAAATGTCATAAGTATTTAGGTTGGTGTCTTAAATCATTAGCCCTGAACCCTACTGAGATTAAGAATTATTAAGTGGAGAAGTCAGAGCAGCCGAGGTAGTTATGTAAACAAAAGAACCTGATATAAAATAGCAAGGTAAGGAGGAAGGTGATAGTGTCATAAATGTTAATTGAAACAATATGGCAATAAAAGTAATAATAAAACAGGCGTAATCATTAATAACAACAATTATAATTAGCAAATGAGTTTAACTAGTAAGTTCAATGCTTTTAAATCATCTTTCTTTCAATTATCAGTCTAATGTTGAGAGTATAACAATGCAATATCAAAGATAATAATTTTTTTATATAATATATCAAACAATTTAAAATTCATTATAGTCAAATGGTAGAGAAGAATTCCATTTCAAATTTAGCTAGGTCAAAGCAAGTAAAATATATAGATACAATTTAACAACATTAAATTTAAATTATATAAATTGATAAACTAAACCTATTATAATAATTACATATTGACAATAACAAATTGTCGTACCCAAAGTGTGGCATATAAAATTGACATTACGAAATAAAAACATAAACCTTTAGAATACTAATTATTAATAAATAATACTATTATAATTAAAATTGTAAATTGAATATAATTCACATATTCAATATATTGTTATAACTTTCACAACTTTATTCAATACTTGACAAAATACAATATTACTTTTTAACAATTCAACTTATTAACACATCAAACTATTGACAGACTGACTATGCCACAACTGATCTCTATTTATATATAAAAAGAACTTTCCAGAAAGAACTAGAATATTCTATAACATACTAGTACGTCAATATGGAACACAATAGAAAACTCTTGGAAATTCTAAACTGTCACCTTAACAGGTGACTGACTACTCCGCATATTCAGCCCTCTTCTTATTTTCAGTCCAAGCTGTCATTCTGACATTCATAGACCAGCAGCGCTATTTTTGACCATTCGCACATTTCAAGGTTACACGCAATATTGAACGTGCGAACAAAAACCGGCATATTGCTATTTTTGACCATTCGCCAAATTGCGAGTACTCGCAATAAATCAACGAGCGGTATTTGGTTGTCGTAGACCATATGCCAATGATTAGCATAATCTGACATTTGAAAAAACTATAATCTAAATATATTATTAATAGTTTTATAATTTTAATTTTAATTAGATATGAGATTTATTTAGATTTGTTTGAATTTTTGTGGCTAGATCAGTTATTAATTATATGATATATTATCATTTTATTTATATGATATTGGTTCGGGAGCATGAGATTTTCTCTACTCTTTGAGTCCTGGCTTTGTTTGGATATATTTCGCTCATTCAGAATAAAAAGAAACACAAAACACAATATTTTCAATCATTTAATTTTTATGAAATTTTTTATTTAAATATATTTTTTAATCAATATGGTTACGCCTATGGAATTTACCAACACAGTATCATAACGAATATACACTATCTTGTGCGCATGCCCAACTAACAACGAACATATTCGAGACGGAACGAACGTTTCTTAACGACGCTCTGCACATGCGTGAATATTAAATACATAGCATCATTGTCGTTATAACAATACTGATGGATTCGCATAAAAGAATTTACGTTGAGAATTATATACATACACTAAGTAAATTGTTGGAAGAAATAAGTTACAAAATTTATATATACAAATGGACGTATTATGTGAATGAAATAAGATGCATCTTTCTTATATGATTTGAAAATACGTAAGTACAAGCATTATGATATCATAGAATAGGCCTTTTTTTAATAATATTTAGAATTTGTCTAGTGAATAAAATACATAAAGTCTTTTTTCTTTTTTATAGATCGGTCATAAAGACGCAAGAATTCTTATATGTACATGAAAATAGTCACTGAATTTATACTCAAGAGTTATTATTTTTATTATTGGCCAATAATATCTAAAGAAGCACTGATTTGATGCCTGGATACTGGATATATCCCGTCTGGATACAGGACTACGCCTTCCGATGTTCTAGCTGTTTGATTTGTTGAAAAATTTGGATATTCTCACGGGAAAAACTGGTTTCAAATACATGTAAGTGTTCTAGGATTTGTATTTGTTAAGAATCTGTAGCTTTTATCATGAAAATTTGTAATTTTACTTAAAATTTCGGGAAAAGTTCCTCATCACATCCTCACTATTTCGACGCCAAAAAACAACTCCCAACGCTTCTATTTGATTGTCAATTTTTTAATCAACAACCAATATATTGTTTCTAAGCTCACTAATTATCGTTAAGTTTTTTTGTTAAATTTTAGTTGATCGAAATTTGTCATGTTACTTTCTACCAATCAGATTGTTTCTGTAGCTGTCGAACTATTTTCACAATTGCTACACTTTAGGAAGTTTTTGGAAACATATTTAAATGTAATTTCCACCCGAAAAGTATCTGTTTTCTTTTACTGTTCAACTAATTTCAATAGAACAAATCTTTTACTGATAGTGAAATTCCTTTTATATGTCGACATGGCAATGTCTAGTGTTCGAGTTTATGTTTATTTGAATTTAAGTAATATTTTCACACAGTGACAACGCTGTAAAACCTTTCAACGTTACTCTAAAACTTCAAAAAGGAGATTCGAGCGGCGACCACGTGAATACATCGTCGGCAAAGAAAAATGGTGTAAAAATGAATGTATTTGATTACTGTTTTATGTTAAAATAAATAATAAAAAACGAGTGGTGTTATTTCGACCAGTGAGGAAGAAAACCCCAACGAAACAGATGGTCCTTCAGCCAAATACAGCAATATAAAAGGTCAGTCCTTTCCATTACTAAAATTAACCTAAAATTGTTTGCCTATTTTCCCACTTGAGTTCAATATTGTCACGAAACCTCGTATAAGATATATCAAATATTGAATAAGTCTCGTTTTAAGTGTAGTTTGCATCGTTTCACGCTATTATTTAGGCAAATAGTTAAAGGTCTCGTATAAAAAATCTCGTAAACATATTCATTTGCATGAAATACTCGATGCAACACGTGGTTTTGTATTCTCGTAACAAATTGAAAGTGTCGATTACAATCACGGTAAACATATTCTCGCAAAACCTCGTAGTAAGCATATTAGTTGAAATCGCAATAATCAATAATAAATAAACAGTAATAATAAAAATCACGATGTCAGACGTAGATGATACAAATCCTCAACTCGATTTATCACGATTGAAGCATAACAAAGCTCAAATCAAAGGAGAACTAACTCGTTTTCAAAACTTTTTGGATAAAACTGATCTCTCTACATCAATCGAATTAGTGCAAATTAGGGTGGAAACTATAAAACCTCTCCTCGATAAGTTCAGGTCGGTTCAAACGCATTTTGAAGAATTAATATTAGGTGATTTTCACGATAATTATAACGAGGATGAGTATACAAACGAAAGGGATGAATTTGAAACACGTTATTTTAAAGCTTTAGCTCAGGGTCATAAAATTTTAGATCAGCATTTTTCATCTCTGTCTCCGGGGTTAAATAGCGCTACGCCAAATAACCAAACAACTCACGGTGCGATGTTGCCAAATGTAGCCGCTAAACTACCATTATTAACATTGCCTGAATTCAGCGGTTCTTACAGTGAATGGCAAAGATTTCGGGATATGTTTTGCGCATTAGTACACAATAATGGTACCTTATCCGATGTACAACGGTTTTATTATTTGGAAGCCTCTCTGAAAGGTGAACCAAAGAATTTAATTGCCTCATTAATACCCACTGACGCGAACTACAGTACAGCGTGGGAATTATTGAAAAAACGGTATGAAAATAAAAAGGTAATGATAAATTCTCACTTAAAAGAAATAATGGACTTGCCAATTTTAGTTAAAGAATCTCACTCGTCACTTAGAAGTTTCGCAAACACATTCTTAAAAAATTATCGTTCACTAGAATCATTAGGAGAAAACGTATCCGAATGGAATACAATTTTAATCTATATTCTCGTTTCAAAATTAGACACAAATACAAAACGTGAATGGGAAATATGTTGTAAAGGCATGTCTTGTCCAAAAATTGATGATTTTAACGAATTCATAACACAAAGATGTCAATTATTGGAAGCTTTAGACACAAAGGCAAGCACCAACTTTAAAAAACCATTTGAATCCAAATCATTTATAACATCAACCACATACCGTCCTAAATGTCCAAATTGCAAGGAACAGCATTTCATATATTTTTGTGACAAATTTAAAGAATTATCCATATCAGAGCGTCTTGAAAAGGTTAAAAAACTAAATCTATGTATTAATTGTCTACGATATGGACATAGGTCTTCAGAATGTAGATCATCGGGTTGCAAAATATGCCGACAAAGACATGCGACTTTGTTACATAAATCTCAGGAAATCACGTGCGCGAATAATCAAAACTCGAATACCGATAATAAAGTTACCGAACCTCAGTCATTGAGTCAAACATATGTTACCGAAATTAAAGATAATCCAAAAAACGATGAAGGTGATATATTACCTCAGGGTAGTTCAGTAATGTCGAATACTTGTACAAATACAATAAGTTCGTTCATTTTATTATCCACAGCTATTGTCAATGTATACGATAAGCATAAAAATATTGTACCCTGCAGAGTGCTTCTTGATTCCGCTTCACAATCAAATTTTATAAGCTCTTCTATGTTCAAAAAATTACATGTGCCAAGCACGAAAATTAATCTTCCAGTTGTAGGAATAAATCAAATAAAAACAAATATATCTCAGCGTGCTGAAATATCATTGTCCTCTCAACATTCCGGTTACAAAACAAAATTAAATTTTCTTGTCATACCTAAAATTACAGAAGTTTCACCACAAAGATATTTTGATACATCAAGCTTAAATATTCCTGACGACCTGCCATTGGCAGACCCGGATTTCAATACTCCCGCGGAAATTGACATGTTATTGGGCGGAGAAGTTTTCTTTGAACTTCTTTGCATCGGACAAATTAAATTGGGAAAAAACTTGCCAATTTTACAAAAAACATTACTCGGGTGGATAGTATCGGGTCAGGTGCCATGCGGACAAGGCAAACTTGGCAAATCTGAGGTCATGTTATCAAATTGCTTTTTTATTGAGAATTCTTTAAACGATAACTTAGAAAAATTCTGGCGCATCGAAGAGATCAATCCTAATCCACGCTCGTTAATGACCAAAGAAGAAATAGATTGTGAGATGCATTTTCAAGAGAATACACGTCGAGATGAAACCGGTAGGTTTATTGTTAAATTTCCTTTGAAGACTAATTTCTTAAATTTAGGTGATTCCGAACAGTCTGCGTTAAATAGGCTATATTCTATGGAAAAAAGATTAGCGAAAAATCCCGAAATTGAAAGGTCTTACGTTTCTTTCATGAAAGAATACCAAACTTTGGGTCACATGACGGAAATACCTCGCGACTCTTCTTCGAAAACCCCTATATATTATATTCCGCACCACTATGTTGAAAAACTCGATAGCTCAACAACTAAACTGAGGGTGGTTTTCGATGCTGCTTGTAAGTCATCCACGAATCTTTCATTAAATAATGTTTTAAAGGTCGGTCCTACAATCCAAAATGACTTGTTCTCAATTTTATTACGATTCAGAAAACATAATTTCGTTTTTATCGGTGATTTGACTAAAATGTACAGACAAGTGTTAATTGATGAAAGCGAAAGAAATTTGCAGCGAATAGTCTGGCGAAACTCACCAAAGGACGAAGTTAAACACTTCCAACTCAACACGGTCACCTATGGCACAGCGTCAGCCTCGTTTCTTTCTACGCGCTGTTTGCTACAAATATCTCGAGATATAGCTGATAATTACTCCTTAGAAAGCGACATAATTGCATCCGATTTTTACGTTGATGATCTCCTCACAGGATCATCAAACCTCGATACACTTAAAAAACTGAGACAAAATATTTCCACAATTTTATCCGAATATGGGTTCGAATTAAGAAAATTTCAATCAAATAATCGCGAAATTGTTCATGATATAAATAAACACGGTAATGTTGACGATAAATATTCAATCACGGATGATTCAAGTATCAAAACTTTAGGTGTCTCTTGGATACCAAATCTCGATAAATTCGAATATAATTCTCAAAACCTCTTAATCGAAAATGATAGAGCCACTAAAAGAAATATACTCTCATTTATATCAAAGATTTTTGATCCACTCGGTATATTAGGTCCGTTGACGATACGAGCTAAACTGATAATCCAAAAACTCTGGCAACTGCGACTCGACTGGGATGAAAGTCTTCCCAATGAATTATACACAGAATGGTTGGAAGTAAGAAACGAATTATCTCAGGTAGGTTCGTTGCATATTCCACGTCACGTCCTCGTAAAGGAGCCAAATGTCATCGAAATTCACGGTTTTTCGGACGCGAGCGAAAAGGCATATGCCTGTTGTATTTACCTTCGTTCGATCAGCGTAGACAATAAAATCGAGAGTCATTTGCTCTGTGCCAAATCACGAGTTAGCCCCTTGAAATCAATTTCATTGCCGCGATTGGAGCTTTCCGGATCTCTTTTATTAGCTAAATTAATGGCTAAATGTAAAGATGCCTTAAAATTAAAGATACAACAAACTTTTCTTTGGACAGATTCAACGATTGTGCTATCTTGGATATCTGCCGAACCAAAACGTTGGAAAACGTTTGTTGCTAATCGTGTTGCGGAAATTCAACAATTGACGAACATCGAAGACTGGAATTACATTTCTTCTGATAAGAATCCAGCAGATATAATATCGCGTGGTTCCAGCATAAAGAATTTAATCACCTCCTCTTTATGGCTGCACGGCCCGGATTTTTTCATTGAATTTAAAAAATGGCCAGAAAACACAAATATTGTCAATTTTAAGCGATCCACTCAAAATATTCCAGAGGCCAAAACAGTGCCAAAAATAACTTTGTCTACTCAAGTTTTTAACTACGAGATATTTGAAATATTTTCAAGTTTTAGTAAGATGGTTCGGGTTACAGCATATTGTTTAAGGTTTTTTAATAACTTAAAACTACCAGTAGAAAAAAGAAATACAGGAAGGTTAAGCTCATTAGAAATCCACAAATGCGAATTGGTATTAGTTAAATTAGTTCAGTCTCAGAGTTTCTCAATAGATATTCACGATTTAAAAAATAAAGGGGAAGTATCGTCCAAAAGTAAGTTAAGGTCTTTATGTCCATTCATTGATCACGACGGTATTGTTAGAATTGGTGGTAGGTTGAGTAACTCAAATTATGCATATGATATTAAACACCCTATAGTTTTGCCCTCGGATCACGACTTCACTAAACTCGTAATTGACCATGAACATAAGCGCACATTGCATTCCGGAGTTCAGGGTACTTTATCTCATATAAGGCAAAAATACTGGCCACTTAATGGCAAGAACGCAGTTAAATCATATATAAGGCGATGTATACCATGTTTTAAGACAAATCCAAATATTGATTTTCCAAAAATGGGTGATTTGCCTAAGTCACGAGTGAACCCTTCTCGCCCGTTCGCATCTGTCGCTGTAGACTATGCTGGACCTTTCGAGCTCAAAGATGGTAAAACTCGCTCTAATAAAATCATCAAAGGATATGTCTGTATTTTCGTTTGCCTGGCAACTAAGGCCGTGCACATTGAGGTCATTACCGACCTAACTAGTGACGGATTTCTTAGTCTTTTGAAGCGTTTTGTATCGCGAAGAGGTTTTTGCTCATATGTTTACAGTGACAACGGTACTAATTTCGTGGGATGTAATAATAATTTAATTTCAGTCAAAAAATTGATCGAATCTAGTAGTGTTCAAAACTACGTGGTACATTCTAATATTAATTGGCATTTCATGCCATCCCGATCACCGCACTTTGGCGGTCTGCATGAAGCAGCCGTGAAGTCTTGCAAACATCACTTAAAGCGCGTTTTGAACGGTACGCGTTTATGCTATGAAGAGTTCTATACCTTGACTACACAAATTGAGGCAATATTGAACTCAAGGCCATTGGTTCCTATGTCTACCGATCCTAACGACCTCTGTGCAATTACGCCCGCTCACTTCCTAATTGGACAAGAGCTCACAGCTCTTCCAGAACGAGATTTATCCCAAGAAAAGGTTAATTACCGTCGAAGATACCAGCATCTCCAACTCATGGGTCAGCATTTTTGGACTCGATGGAGAAAGGAATACTTGCATCATTTGCAGCAGAGAAGCAAATGGCAGCTCAACACCAACCAGAACTACCGCATCGGCTCCCTTGTCCTATTAAAGGAGGACAACGTTCCTTCCATGTTTTGGCCTGCAGGAAGAATAGTCGAAGTTCATCCAGGGAAAGACAATGTAGTGCGAGTAGTGTCCGTCAAGACAAAAAATGGTGTCGTGAAGCGATCGGTAACAAAAATATCATTGTTCCCAGAGGAATAAACAATTTGGTTTACTAACTTTATATGATTAGAATTATTATTTTGGTTTATAAAATGTTACTAATTTGTTGAAACCCTAGCCTTTCAAGGGGGGGAATATGTTCGAGTTTATGTTTATTTGAATTTAAGTAATATTTTCACACAGTGACAACGCTGTAAAACCTTTCAACGTTACTCTAAAACTTCAAAAAGGAGATTCGAGCGGCGACCACGTGAATACATCGTCGGCAAAGAAAAATGGTGTAAAAATGAATGTATTTGATTACTGTTTTATGTTAAAATAAATAATAAAAAACGAGTGGTGTTATTTCGACCAGTGAGGAAGAAAACCCCAACGAAACATCTAGTTTGTTTTGACATATGTATATGATAATTTGAAAATAATATTTATATTTATGAACATACATTCTTTTATAATATATTTTGCTTTGATTATTTATACTATTTAAATTCTCTAGTAGCAAATATTTCTTTGAATCCATCATCATTTAATATTCATTAATTTCATAAAATTTTATATACATTATGACATATAAATTATCTTTATGTCTTGATATTTTTCTATTATAAATTTATCTATTTCTTAATACTAAATAGGAAATTGATTTATATTATTACTGTTTCAACTAATACTTATTAAATTAGATAACTAAAACTCGTTTAATTTCAGGTGAAACAGCTGATTTCTTCATGACAACTAAACATCCATATTTGAGCAGTTTCCATGTTCTCCATTATACTTGTTAAGCATTTTCTAACTTAAGACAATTATTAAGGTAATTTCTTTATTTTATTGTTGTTCTTTTAATTATTATAAACAAATGATTCAATATATTCTGATTTTATATGCATTTTTACTTATGATTGTGTTTTTCTTAATGTGTTTTTAACTACATAGTTTCAATTCATTTCAAATAATAAGCAAAATATTTTCAAACAGCTGATACTCTTTCGTATATAAGATATATGGTTCAATATATTTATATAATTTGAAATGGACGATTTACAACAAATTGCTAATATTGAGAACCTGGATAATGTTGAAGAGGCACTATTTCAAAGAAATAACCGATTTGAGATGATCGATCCATTCGAAGTCTTAAGTGAACACTATTTTACTCAATATTTTCGTCTATCAAAAGAACTTTGCCGTTACTTATAGTAAACATTGTAGAACCATTTATGAGACCACAAAGAAGAACTACTGACTTAAGTGTCGAAATGAGGGTTAGTTTTTATACCTGTAATATACCGACTAACTATTATAATATAAAAACTACCTATAAGACCTATATTTCATATAAATTTCTGTATTTACAGGTTCTGATAGCACTGCCATTCTTTGCTTGTGGTAGTTATCAAATGAACATTGCTAAAAGCATATTCATGGCAGTATCACAGTCTATGGTTAGTCAGTGGATTAAGAAAGTTTCACAGCAGGATTTTCAGCCATTTTTAAAAAGCAATTCTCGCTGTTCTATTAATTATTAATAATTTATTTATTACCAGCGCGGCACGGGTGTGATAAACAAAATTAAACAATTCTTTTTTGATAAATAACCTTAAAATATCTGTCAATATAGGGCTTTTCGGAAACGGTAATCTTAGATCAGATAGATCACTTATCAGCTGATTGTGGATTCTAACCCAGAACGATATTTTTATCAGCGTTTCCGAACGACGCGTTCTGTTTTGTGTGGAAATGTCAAATTTAATACTTTAGTTTCGTGGGTTGATTTTTCATGTACTTCTCTCCATACTCATCTTGTAAAGCTTTAATTTGTTTTCACTCATCGTTGACACTAAATTTGAATACCAACAAGCTATTTTTTATATCGAAAAGCCAAAAATTATAAAAACCGCAAGTTTGAGCAATTTGCTAACTACGTGGCTTAAAACACTTGATAACTTTTTATTTAAAGAAAACAAAAAGAAAATTTTAATACCAATAAGCTATTTTTTATATTGAAAAGTCAAAAAATACAAAAACCGCAAGCCTCAGCAGCCTGTCCACTACTAGGCTTAAAGAATTAATAACATTTTAGCTTGAAGAAAACAAAAACAAACGAAACAATCCGTCAGCTGATCGCATTTACCCACCGATGTACTAGGGTAGAAAGGATCCAAACATATGATTATGATCCGTTCAGTTCTTTCAGTTTCCGAACGTGAGTGAACGTGATCCGGACTATTTTCCGAATGTTCAGATCATGAACGGGTTAACCCGATCATAGTTTCCGAAAAGCCCTTATATCAGACACCTTCGAAATGACCACGTTGCCAAATCTATTTCACACGTACAAGAATTTAAATTTCGAACAGTGCTCAAAAATTCCATTTACACGAAGTGTTCGCAAATTATCCGCTCGCAGTAACACGTATACGCAAAGTTACGAGCAATGTCAAAAATAGCGCTGCAGCAGTGCTATTCTTGACCGTTCGCAAGTTTAAAGGTTATTCACATGTTTAACACTTGCGAAATGTTGTCTGAATTTGGTTTTCTCGATCAGTCGCATGAGATGCGTATACTCACAAAACCAGCGAGTGGATATCACCGTTCGTATCTTCGACAAATCGTACGCACACACCACTCATATCTCTCATTTTCGGTTTAATATTTTTTAATTTCTTGTTTAAAGTCTTTGTTGTGATTATTGTTTTTCATTAGTTTCGTCCAGTTTTATAGTCGTAGTGGTGGATTACGAATAAGAATATTTACGTGTCGCAGTTTAATAATGTATCTATTATTGTAATGGTGATATGCAATATATTGCAAATATCTTTTAGAAATAGCAAACGAACCAGTGCAAGCTCGTAATGTATTTCAAAATTTAAATCCTTTTGAGGTGCTAAGTGAACAGCAACTTATAAAAACATTCAGGGTTTCCAGATATATTCTCGATTTACTAACACCATTGATGATACCTCAGAGAAGAGCTACAGATTTATCTATTGAGTCATAATTAAATCATAATCACAACATAACCCTTAAAAATAATGTTTTATTTGACACTTCTCAAAAATTACTACGTTGCCAAATGTTATTTTAGCAGGTAATCCAAACATTCGCATGTCACTACGAAGAGTAGTCAAGAATACCGGTCCTAGCATCCGTTCGCACATAGACCGTTCGCATCGATGCTCAAACGTGACGAGCAGCAGCGCTACTCTTGACCATTCGCAAGTTTCAAGATTGTTCGCATGTTTAACACTTGCGAACGGTCATCTGGATTTGGTATTGTCGACCAGTCGCATGAGCTGCGTTTACTCACAAAAACAGCGAGTGGTTCGTACCTTCGACAAATCATGCGCACACATCACTTTCATCTGTGTCTTAGGTATATCTGTTATTTTCGGTTTTATATTTTTCAATTTCTTATTCAAAGTATTTGTTGTGATTATTGTTTTTTATTAGTTTCGTCCAGTTTTATAGTCGTAGTGGTGGATTCCGAATAAGATTATTTATGTGTCGCAGTTTAATAAGGTATTATTGCAATAATGGATGATTTGCAATATATTGCAAATATCGAACTTTTAGAAATAACAGACGAACGAACCAGTGCAAGCTCGTAATGTATTTCAAAATTTATATCCTTTTGAGGTGCTAAGTGAACAGCAATTTATAAAAACATTTAGGGTTTCCAAGCAACTTGGCAGATATATTGTCGATTTACTAACACCATTGATGAGACCTCGGAGAAGAACTACATATTTATCTATTGAAACTAGAGTAAGTTTACTGCCAAATATAGTGTATTTAAGATATAACTGTAATTTAAAAATTTTAAGGTTTGGTAGCATTAAGATTTTTTGGAAGTTGTACTTTACGTCATACCGGTGACGTAGGACCTACCATTTGGTTAACCAAAGTCCCTACCAACCAAAGCGGGACGAAATCGCCTATAAACTCTAGTAAGAGGTTTTTCTGTTCATTGGTAACTACAGTTTTCTTTCGTTCACTCATTTTAAAAATGTCTTAAAGTATTGATGATAGTGTTGCGATACATTAAGTCATAATCATAACATAACCCTTAAAAATAATTTTTTATTTGACACTTCTCAAATTTACTACGTTGCCAAATATTATTTTAACAGACAATCCAAACATTCGCATGTCACTACGAAGAGTAGTCAAGAATACCGGTCCTAGCATCCGTTCCCACCTAGACCGTTCGCATTGATGCTTATACGTGACTTTGCGAACGATCTCGAGAATAGCGCTGCAGTGTAACATTGCTTTCCCTCTTCAAGTTATTCGCCTCAAATAACAGGAACTTCATCGTCTTCTTGAAACCAATTGGGTAGGTCATCGCCATAATAGCGAGCCAATCTCTCGATATGAACGACCTTAGGTTTACTTTTTGGTGTCAGACGAATGCGATAAATTGACCACCTGCAGTGCTATTCTTGACCGTTCGCAAGTTTCAAGGTTGTTCGCATGTTTAACACTTGCGAACGGTTGTGTGAATTTGGTATTCTCGACCGGTCACATGAGCTACGTATACTCACAAAAACAGCGAGTGGTCATCACCCTTCCTATCTCCGACAAATCGTACGTACACATCACTTAAATCACTTTCATCTGTGGGTTATATCTGCCATTTTCGGTTTCATATTTTTTATTTCTTGTTTAAAGTATTTGTTGTATTTATTGTTCTTGATTGGTTTCATCCAGTTTTATCTTATAGTCGTAGTGGTAGATTACGAATAATTATTGCTATATATTGCAAATATCGAATTATCTGTTTGAAATACACGTTACGCGTCCCCTCTCTTTCATAGCTTAAGCATAACATAAAATAACCCTAAAAAATCGTCTTTTATTTGACACTTCTCAAAAATTACTACGGAAGGGTAGTCCAGAATACCGGTTCTAGCATCGGTTCGCTCCTAGACCGTTCGCATCGATGCTCATACGTGACTTTGCGAACGATCTCGAGAATAGCGCTGCAGGTAGGGACCACTAAACCATCAGACTATGGATGCATTGGTGTAGTTCGAGTTTTCTTAATACCGAGGATTTTCATTAATTCTGTCCACAGTTCTGATTCAAAATTTCTTCCTTGATCGGAATGTACTTCCAATGGTACCCCGTGGCTTGCGATGACATTATACATAAATGCTTCAGTGACGGTTGCAGTCTCTTGGTTAGGAATTGGTACTACTTCTGGCCACTTGGACTCTCTATTTATATATAAAAAGAACTTTTCAGAAAGGACTATAATATTTTATAACATACTGGTACGTCAATATGGAACACAATAGAAAAATCTTGAAAATTCTAGACTGTCACCTTGACGTGTGACTGTGCAGTGCCATATTATCCAATAGGCTGACTAGGCTATAGCCTAGGGCGCCGTGAAAGAAATAGGCGCCGACTGACCGGACTAACCACTAACGATTCGTGCAAATCATTTTTGCTGTATACGTATTTTTTTCGTGGAGATCGAATGTCTTGTAAGGCACCAATATTAAACAAAATTTTATTGACAACATTAGTGAATAGAGACATCATTATTTCAGTCAGCCGGGTTTGAATACTTGGATAGATTGAAAAGCACCGCTTTACATCCATATATTTTGATTATCAATGCGGTGTTGTGGTAACTATAGACAAATCTCTTTTTGCTGATTTCCGGCAGTGACGGGATGCTGCCAGAGATAAATATGCTAATATGCAAAGTACCGCCACGTGCGCCTTGCGCTCGCCAAAACAAAAAAACCGACAAAGACAAAGGGTGAACGCAACATCAAAGTTTACAAAAAAAATGGGTAAACTTTGGAAACATTTATTTTAAAAATTGAAGGTAGTCAGTTGAGTTAGTTCAGTCGGTGGCAGTAATCGAGTAATCGTCAATTAAAATAGTATCTATCAGTTGCGGTATTTTTGTTTTGTTTATCATTTTATCGAAAACAATGAGTGGAAGTGGAGGAAGTAGAAAACTTAGTGGGTGGGAAAGGAAGAAGGCTGAAAAAGAAAAGCAAGAAAAAATTGAGAAGTTATTGAAAAAATACCCAAATTAAATTCTTTTTTTGTCAACCTGTTCGAGGTACGGAAGCCGATGCAGATAATGAACAACAATCAACTAACAGTAATGATGATATGATGGTAAGCAGATAATTGAATAACGCAGTGTAAGAATGTAATTTTTATTTTCTCTAGAAACCGCAATAAACTCATACAATTCTGATACTGATGAAGTTCAGGACTGTGCATCTTCATCAAGCAATCCTCAAGAAACGTCAGAATTATTTTCAAAAGTCGATTTCACATACCCAGCTGGATGGGCTATAACCGAAAGTTTCATAAATTACATTGTAATGAACCCAACTGTAATTGTACAAGAAATTTCTAAAATGGATTTCCAAAAATCGAAACGAATTTATGATATTCATAGTAGATTTGCTTCAAAAAATATGTTTTTCAAAACTTTGCACAACGGGGAAACTGTACGTCGTCAATGGCAATTATATTCAGCACTAACAAGAAATGTGTATTGTTTGTATTGTAAATTATTTAACCGGACAAAAACGAATTATTTCATGACTGGATTCAACGACTGGAAAAATACCCATTGGATTTCTGAACATGAAAACTCTTCTGAACACTCTGAAAATGCGAAGGCGTATATTGCGCGATCAAATGTCTTAGGGAAAATAGATACCGAAGTTCATAAGCAGTACCTTGCAGGAAGATATTACTGGGTTAACATACTTAAATGAGTAGTTGCAGTTATAAAATTTTTGACATCGCGTAGCTTAGCATTTAGGGGTTCTAGTGAAGTGTTTGGAGCTATTGATAACGGCAACTACCTAGGTTCGTTAGAGCTTTTAGCAGAATTCGATCCGTTTCTGAAAACCCACATTGAAACAAAAGGCAATCCAGGAAAAGGAAATGTTTATTTGTCATCAACTATTTGTGATGAATTTATAAAACTCATGGCGGTTGATCTAAGAGAACAATTTGGATCAGAAATATAAAACACGAAATATTTTGCAATAAGCATAGATTCTACACCCGACATATCCCATACTGACTAACTTACTGCTGTTCTCAGATATTTAATTGAAAATGGTTCGGTAGTAGAACGATTTATTACATTTGCTGCTAAGGTAGGGCACAAAGCTTCAAGTATGGAAACAGCAGTTTTGAAAGTATTAGAACATATGTCATTAGACATACAGAACTGTAGAGAACAATCTTACGATAACGCTAGCAACATGTCTGGTTGATATTCTGGTTTGCAAGCTAGAACCAAGGAAAAGAATAAATTGGCAAAATTTATACCATGTGCTGCCCATTCACTGAATTTAGTAGGAACCTGCGCTGCATAGTGTTCTCCTATTGTAACAAATTTCTTCTTGTTTGTGGAAGAAATATACACTTTCTTTTCAGCATCAACCTATAGGTGGGAAATAATGAAAGAGTGTTTAACACGTAACAGAACTGTGAGTGGGTTAGAACTACATGTGTCTAAAAAACTTTCAGCTACTAGATGGTCAGCTGTAGTGTAGTTACTACAAATTTTTCTAAGGTTTTAAGAATTCAAATATGGTAAGTAATTGAGATGCATCTTTCTTCTATCTTATGGAGTGAGAAAGGAATCGATATATGTTAGGTAAATCAATAACCAGTTGAAGATTGGCTGTACTGATATGCCATATGTCAATCATATAACACACACAAGCCGGTATACTTAGGCTCATGTATGTACTATGAACGGATGTGAATTAAATAATAAATAATAATCCAAGTCTTCATAATTTATTATAATACTAACCATTACATGGTGCTGCGTGACTAAAATATGTAAATTAACAATTAAAATGGCAGAACAAAAAGGGATTGGTCCTATGAAGGTAGATGGAAATTTAGCAGAAAACTGGAAGTTATGGAAAGCACGTTTTCAAAATTATTTAATAGCCAGTGAGATGAATAAAAAATTGGATCTACACAGTGTGCTCAGCTGTTGAATTACATTGGAGAAGATGGATTTCGAGTTTATACAACGTTTTCGTTCGCTGAGGATGAGAAAGATAAATTAAGTAAATTAATAGGGAAATTTGAGTCTCACTACTTGCCCAAAGAGAATGTGAGTTATGAAAGACACAAATTTTTCTCATACCGTCAGCAAGAAGGCCAGACATTGGAGCAATTTTTTACAGAAATCAAACAGCGAGCAATGAAATGTAAACTAGGGTATTTGCAAGAAAGTCTAACGAAAACAGTTTTAATATGTGGAGTAACCAGCAATACTATCAGAGAAAAGCTTTTACAGGACGACAAAGAGGATAAATTGAGATTAGAAGAAGCAGTACAGCTAAGTTTAGTAGTAGAAACCTCAAAAGTCCGAAGTGAAGCGATGACAATACAAAATGCAACAGCAGTAGTGGATGCTATGAAGAGAAATACTAATATCCAAATGCAAGAGAAATTGATAAAATCATGTACCAGATGTACGAGGACACATGCTGTAAATAAGTGTCCAGCTTATGGAAAAAGCTGCAACGAATGTGGGACAAAAAAACATTTAGCTCAAGCATGCAGGAAGAAAAATTCAAGAGTCAGGGAAGTCAAACAGGAAGAAATAAGAAGTAACAGCGAAAGAAGTAAGTAGTGAAGATTTATTCATTGGTTGTATAAATAAAGATAAACGTTGTGTTGATTTTATTAATGATAACAAATGGGCAATTAAATTAGAAATAAATAATAGATATATACAATTTAAGTTAGATACTGGTGCCATGGTCAATGTGTTGCCTATGAAAGTATATAAAAAGATTAAAACCAGCGAAAGTATAATTAAACAAACAAATAATAGACTAACCTCGTATACAGGGGATAACTTAAATGTGGTAGGCATTAGTACAATGATTTGTAAAAAAGATAATAGTGTTTACAAGTTAGATTTTTTTATAGTAAATTCAGACACAGTGTATATTAGGGTTAGATACATGCTTAAAATTAAACTTAATTAAACGTGTAAATAATATAAATGACGAGAACAGTGATTACTCGAATTTAAAAAGTGAATATAAAGATGTGTTTAACCTTCCAGTGGTTGCGGGTGCTGCTCAACAAAAATGGTCGCGGATGTATCCGACGGATACATAACTTTTATTATTGAAATACAATTCCAATTTTTAAAACGGTAAATTTTGTGTGCTAGTAAATAATAGAGAGCAATGATTAAATTCGTTAACATATGTATTTTCAGTAAAAAGATGATTACATAAATCAATAATTCTTAAAATATATAAAAAATGAAATAATTTGCTGTTATTTGCATAAGTTGCGTATTGTGAGCCATTAATCCACATATCTTAATATTCTAGTCTACTTTTCTTGGTAGGCACTGCACAATTGTCTAGACAAACGACACTAGAGTGTTGGAGACAAAGATGTCTTTGGCAGGAGGAGCATTGGAATTTTGTTAACCTGGTGCGTTTTTCTCGCTGGCATGGCACACAACGTTTACGTTTTTGCTCATTGTTTTGATCATTTGGTTGCTGCACTTTTTCTTCTTCTTGTCCGACTACTTTTTTGAGTCTGGTTGATAGCTCGAGAGGTAGACCAGTGTTGGAGGTACTACGTCTTTGAAGGTGTGGTTTGATTAGTTCGTTACCAAGTTTTCGCAAAAAATGCCGCCGACTTTTTATTTCATTCACGTTCCCTATATGAATAACTTGGGAGTTTATTCCTCCCACATTAAACATCGAAAAAAATACAACGATCGGCCAACGTCTTGTATTCCTGGCAACACTGTAAGAGGAACATAATTTATCTACAACGTCGACACCTCCTTTGGTTTCGTTATAGAAAGTAATTATTTCGGGTTTCATATGATCCCCAGTAGTATCGTCAATTTTGTCCTCAAAGTGTAAACTAGAAATTAGAACAACATGTTTGTTTTTTTTGGGAACGTAAGACACTATTGTTCCTTCTTTTCTGAAACCAAACATACTTGATTTTACAGGACGTTCTTTCAAAACTTTCAACGGTGTTGGAATTTGCCACTTGTATCTTTTTAATGTTCCTACCATGGACAACTTATGGTTTATAGCTAAATCTTGGAGTAATGAAACATCGCTGAACCAATTGTCCATAGTGACGTTACGTCCAGTGTTGTGTATAGGTGAGATCATCCTTTTTACAACATCAACGCTTTTGTTGCTGATAGAATAGGGGCCATCTGGTTGTGTTCCAGCATAAATTTCCATATTACTGGTGTAATATGTTTTAGCATCAACCAGCACAAAAATCTTAATACCGCACTTGGCCGGTTTTGATGGTATATATTGAATAAAGTTACACCTGCCTCGAAACGCTTCCAGCTTTTTATCGATTGTTACATTAGCTCCTAGTGAATAAGATATTTCACTATTTTCAACAAACATCTCAAATATTTCTCGCACGGCTGCTAACCGATCAATTTTTTTTTCTCTCATCTCTAGACTGTCGGTTATTGTACCTGATACAGCGCATCAGGAATCTAAAACGAATTAAGCTTATCGTCAATCTGAATATTTCAACACCGGTTCCTGTTGCGTCCTACAACTCTTCTAAGTTCAATACGGCCGCCTTTATAAAGTCCAGCCAAGTAAAGTAGGCCTATAAATGCATGAATTTCGATCATCAGTAATACGTGCGTCTCTTTCTCTGCTGAAATTGGGTTGTACACTTATTATATGCTGATTCGTGTAAGTGACTATGAGGTTTAGAATACGGTCATCGAATAGACACTTCCACACTTCAAAGCATCCTATAACTTGGTGAGCGTTGCCAATAACTCCTGGATGACGTGCAAGTATGTTTTGCTTCTCTAATCTTATTTTTCTGTTATAGGGTGTTTTTTTCCATAAATATTTGTCAACGATTTTTCCGTTCTATTTTCTGACAACAACATAACAATTTCATCTTCATCATCTGATGATATACTTGCATCCGTATCGTCTTGTTCATTATCTGAATCCTCTTTTCTTCTATGGCTTCGGAACAGTCAGTATCATAATCTTCTTCTAAGACGTCTTCAACTGCGTCATCATCATCGTCTTCAAGAAGGAGTCGTTGGAGCTCTAATACGCCTGCGTCATTATTGAAGCTGTACATTCTCTTCGAAGCCATAATTCACTGCAAAAGCAACAAAAATCCTTAATAGTTAGGACAATAATTTAGAACAGGCAAGAATGCTCGCGGGTATCTCACAGATACAAGTTTATTTTTTTTTCATGTTTTTTAGTAGCTAAGTATAAAATATTAACAGATGGTCTACTTGAAACAAAAAGGACTGCGCTTACATAAATTAAATAAATATACAAGCAAATCAGCAAAACTTACATGAATGATCTCAAATACAAGTGGCACTTTTTTTACAAACTGTTCACTCTACAAAGTTTGCACCAATACTAACCTCAAAACTTCCCTCGAGCAGGTAGGTAGACGAGAGCACATCCCCACCGCTAAGTAGGTGTTCGAGATATATGAGAAAAAAGTATCGGTATGTATATCTCAGATACGCGCGACTACTGGAAGGTTAATGGAATACGATGTTTAAATGATGAAAAACCATATCACATCATGATTGATAATAATGCTGAACCTGTGGTGCACCCAGTAAGAAAAGTACCTTTACCTTTGATAGATAAATTAGAAAATACTTTGAAAGATCTTTCAGATAAACAAGTAATTGAGAAAGTGGAGGGCTCATCTGACTGGGTGAACGCTATGGCTCTAGTTATGAAACCAAATGGTCGTGGGTTTCGAATTTGTTTGGACCCAAAAGATTTGAATAAAGTAATAAAACGAGAATACTGTCAAATCCCCACATTCGAGCAAATTACAAGTGACATGTCAGGTGCAACTGTATTTAGCCCATTGGATGCGGCAAATGGATTTTACCAAATTTGCTTAGACAAAGAAAGCTCTGAACGATGCACATTTGGGACCCCATTTGGTAGATACATACTTAAAAGATTACCTTATATGGTTTAAAGCCTGCACCAGCAGTTTTTCAAGATAAATTTCAAAATATATTTAATAATACTCGAGCCAAAATATACATAGATGATATAATTGTGTGGAGCAAAACCAAAAGTGAACATGATCAGAGATTAAAGGCTGTATTAGAAACAGCTAGACAAAATAATATAACTTTTAATCTAGAGAAATGCAAATTTGGTAAAAACCAATTAATGTACATGGGACAAAAATTTCAAAAGATGGAATAACTTTAACAAATGATAGAATTTAGACTATATTAGAAATGCCAGATCCAAAAAATGAAAATGATATTCAGCGAATTTTGGGGGTTTTTAACATATGTAAGCAAATATATTAAAAAATTTTCAAGTAACACTTGGCCACTAAGGCAATAAAAAAAGATAGTGGATTTATATGGGCAGAAGAACAAAAAAGATATTATGAAAATTTAAAACAAATGTTGACGACAAGTCCAGTCTTGAATTTTTTGACGCAAATAAACAGATAGTGCTGTCTGTAGATAGTTCAAAAACAGGACTCGGAGCTGCTCTTATGCAAAATAATATGCCATGTGCATATGCGTCTAAATCTTCAACACATACACAAACACATTATGCACAGATAGAAAAAGAACTACTAGCAATATGTTTCGGTATGTCAAAATTTTATGAATATATATATGGAAGAAAAATAATAGTCGAGACTGATCATCAGCCTCTTTTGTCAATATTGAAGAAGCCATTGAACAGTTGCCCTGCCAGACTTCAAAGAATGTTATTACAATTACAGAACTCAGATTCAAAAAAGGGAAAGATTTGATTCTGGCAGATGCATTGTCGAGGGTTTACTTGTCGGAAACATATGATGTGTTGGAATCAGAAATAGAAGCTCAGGTCTGTTTAATTAAAAATCAGATTAATGCAATACCAGAAAAAATAAATCAATTAAAAACAGAGACACAGAAGGATCATGAGCTTCAGGAACTGATACAAATAATTAAAAACGGATGGCCTAGCACTAATAAAAAATTAAATGCATCCATGAAAAAATGTTTTCAATACAGAAGTGATTTAAATGTTATTGATGGGTTAATTTTCAAAGGGTGTGCAATTTTAATCCCTAAATCAATGAGATGTGAAATGTTAGACAGATTGCATTATAGTCATCTAGGTATAAATAAAACATTAAGCTTAGCAAAGAACTGAATATTTTGGCCAGAAATTAACAATGAAATAAAACATAGAGTGTCTAATTGCCATTTATGTTTAAAATACTCAAATTCGCAAAGATCGGAGCCTTTGGTATTACACCACATTCCAGATTTAAGATTGAATAAAGTTGGTTGTGATATTTTTGAAATACATGGCCAAATGTTTTTGATATTAGTTGATTATTTTTCAAAATTTGTTGAAATCGCAGTATTAAATAAAGACACCACAAGTAGAAATGTTGTAAATTCTTTAAAAACTATATTTAGTACACATGGTATACCAATAACCTTAGTGTCTGATGGAGGCCCACAATTTACTTCAGCAGAATTTCAAAAATTCAAAAGAGAGTGGGAATTCTGACATATAATCTCATCACCAACAATATGCTCAAAGCAATGGTTTGGCTGAGAGACACATACAAACAGTAAAAAAATAATTAAAAAACAATAGAAGATGACAAAGACATATATCTGGCACTCTTGAATTATAAAAATTCTATAACAGATTCAAATTGCACTCCCGCACAGATGTTAATGTCAAGAAATCTAAGATCAAATGTAATATGCACAGAGGGTTATTATAACCCTAAGGTGGCCATTAACATTAAACAAAACATTAAAAAGAATCAGAATACACAACAGAAATATTACAGCAGGGGTGTTAAGTCACTACACAAAATTGCTGTAAACTGAAAAGCATATGTTCAGTTAAAGCCAAAAGGTGTGTGGACCCCTGCTGTTGTAATAGAACAAGTAAGGGACAGAGTTTATAAAGTTCGGTTGGAAAATGGTTCAGAACTATACAAGAATAGAAAATTTATAAAAGACATACAGCAGTTTAGCCAGAACAATTTTTCAACCAACGTAAGTAGTGAAAACAGAAATGTAAATATAGAAGATAGGAGACCCATAGTTAATTATTATGTACATATAGAAGATAGTGACAGTGAAGAAGGTGTACTAGATATAAACAAATATATTGCAGAAACTGTTGAGAATATTATAAAAAGTGAAAGAATAGCACATGAACATAGTGATTTAGACCTAAGGAATAACTAATAATAAGATCGAATATTATTATGAGTTAGATGATAACTATACTACATTGGTAGAATTAGATGTAAGTAATAATTCAAATGTTATGTTAAATGTAAGCAGTAACTCTAAGGCAGACCATGACTCGAGTGATAAAATTTAAGTGTAAGTAGCGAATCTTCAAATAAGGCTCAAAGTGAAATTAGCCTACCAGAGAATATCAAAACAACAAAGCAAAATACAAAAGTAACAAGTTCTGGCAGATTAGCAGCTACTTGTTATTCGATCGCAGATAAATATATAAATAATTAATCAAATTTGCGATATGCCGACCACTTCTGTTTCCTTTAGCGGTTTGGATGAGTTGAATTTAGAATTAACAATAAAAATTGTAAGTAGTACTAGCGAATCGACTCCTAAAGATGAACAATTTCACCACTTTATTCATAATTTGCTTAGTTTTTAGTTTCTGTTTAGCTCAAGGTAAGTACAGATTTTTACTTTTCTGTTGGGTATATCATAGGATACACAAAATACACTGGTCAATATAATTAATGGAACATATTTACATCTTAATAATCTGATTAATTTTAACAATATACAGAGTGGAAAGTCTTACTGGAACAAATTCTGTAACTTGATAAATAAAGGTTTTAATCATCTGGGGGGTTGCAGACACCCCAAATTGTTTTTAACCTTCATGGGACGGACATCAAAATTTTACGAAAAGGACTAACTGGGGTTCGAGAAGATCCCATGCGTAAAATTGCAGAAATGCTGTGTTTTTCTTTAAATTAAATATATAGAAAAGAAGTTTTATTAAAGTTTTACTATTAACCATTTATTAGTCAAAAATCATCACGAAAAAATACAAAATACCCTAATCACTAATACTACTAGCTACATATCATTTTAACATTTTTTACAAACTATCTCCGATTTTGAATGTTCTAGGCACACAAAGTTATTACACCTATACATATTTTTCTGGATTTTCTGTTTGACACATATGGCAGCGCCCCCTGGTAATGTTTTGTTGTTCAACTCTATGTTCTGTTGCATCCAGTAGTTCGGGAAAAACGTCTGTCATATGCCGTTTTCTATTCGTCTGAATGTATTTATTATTATATCGCCGGAAAACGTTTTTCTTTATGAGTTCTTTTCCTAGTCCCAAAATATACATTTTACGTTTATCCAAATTGTTTTTTCGCTAATCCGGGTTTTGCAGTAACCACGATTTATAAGCATTTATTCCTGCGATATCTATAAGATGCGAAAATATTGCCATTGGCCAGCGATTTGACTTTCTCTGCACTATATATTCTTTGGCGAACTTATCTGAAGTGTCGACAGCACCTTTTGTTTTGTTGTAATGAAGAATAATTTCTGGTTTATAGTGCTGTTCTTCTCCAGCTACTTTACTATCAGTATGCTCACTTGAAAGTAAGATGACAGCATGTTTTTGTTTTGGAACATAGGATACTAGCGTTCTTTGATTTCTAAACGCAAACATACTTGAAAACTCTTTCTTGTACGATGCCGGTAGAAGTTCCCTGAGAATAAATGTTTTATTTTTCCGGAGGGTTCCACATAAAGTAATATTTTTTTTCCACAACTTGTCAGCAAGTTCTAACCTTGTAAAAAAGTTATCGGTCGTTATTCCAAATCCGCCTTCCAAATGGTCTGTCAAATCTAGGACAACCCTCTGACCTTGACCCTTTTCCGCTTTGTTACCTTGTTTTCCTAAAAATTAATAGATACATAGGAATATAAAGTTTGCCTATATTGCTTCTCAAATAACTTACCCAAATAAACTTGCATGTTTGCAATATAAGAAGTGGTGCAGTCCACAAGAGCCCATATTTTGATTCCATACTTATCAGGTTTACTCTTCATATAGACTCGGAATGGTGCCTTACCCCTAAATGGTACAAGCTGCTCATATACACGTAGATGGTCGCAAGGATTAAGTGATTTTTGACAATTAGAAGTGAAAATATCGAATATATCTCTTATCGGGGCTAGCTTATCTACTAATTTTCGTTCTTGTCTTGTTTGAAAATTATCAAAGCATAAAAATGAACTAATTTGTTTGAATCTGTCTCTTGACATTGCAGCATGAATTATAGAACGACAGTAAGAAATATCTTGACACCAGAGCATATCGATAGCCTCTTTCGATCCGTGAAGTGCGCCAAGAATAAGCAACAGTCCAATATAAGCTTCAATCTCTGTAGAATCAACAGGTACAAAAACTTTAATTTTATTCGGATTTTCTATATTCCATTTATCATAATATGTTTGTGCCTTTCTGTTTGTTTCGGTTACTATTATGTTCAGAATATCCGGAGATAGGAAAAGAAGAAAAGCGTCTTTTATACTTGAGATATCAGAACTGTAATTTGTAAGGCCTAGAGCATGTCTCCGAATATTAGCTTTTGAACGTCTAACTTTTGTGTTTCCTGGAATTTTTGACCACTCAGTTCCATCTTTAGATTTATATACTGGAATGCCCTGGCTGTTACTAACTGTTGGTTCCTCTGGGTTCGTTTTCTCTATACTTTGATCAACAACTATGACATCATTTTATTCCTCTACTTCTGTGACAATGTCTTCATCTTCTGAGTCACTCGATGTTTCCTCATTGATAACACTATCAAACTCTGGATCATCACTTTCAAGTATACGTAACATCTCATCGTCAGTAAGCCCCTTGCGATTGTTTGTAAATAAAAACTGACTCATTTTCAAAACGATGTACCCTACTCGCAATATCACAAGAGACTAACCCGAATATTCAAGTCTAAAAATTATATCGCAGTGCGAGGAATCCCCCATTTGAACTGGTAATTTACATTTTACAATTATATGGGTAAATTCCCTGTGAGTAAACAAACGTTAAATGTATGGGATTCCCCGATTTTACTAACAGTTACCGGGATTATTTTATCGGACGTGAAAGGCTGACCGGGATCTGAAGAGACCCCTGGAATATAAAACTATTTTTTGTTTATACCGGCCAATAAAAACTACTAAATATATCATATTTTATCAAAATAATTCATAAACTGCAGCTAGATGAAAGATGAATGTTTAAAAATTTGCGTTTGCAAAGATACAGCAAAAACATACGTCATGGGGTACAAACGGACTCCGGCCAGTCCTATGAAGGTTAATGGAAGGGTAGGTTGATTAATTTTTTATTTGAAAGCTTTTTCAATTGCAAATACAATTCCATTTTTTTTGTTACTTTTTATAACCAACGTGTCGGAAAAAAATGAAATAAGGAAATATTTACTGAAATTACTTTAATGCAATAAATGTTCAAAATGCTCTCTGCCTCCTTGCTGACAATATCCTAATCTATTATAAATAGCATTCCGAACATTTTGTAACATTTCCGGCGTTACTTGCCTAATTTCGTCCCTGATTCTTTGTTGAAGCTCGACGTTGTTGTTAGGTTTAGTGGCATAAACCGTGCTCTTTAGATATCCCCATACATTTTTTTATTGGAGTAAGATCAGGTGATTTTGCTGGTCACTCAATTGGGCCCCTTCTTCCAATCCACCTATTTGGAAACACGTCAAGATATGTCCGTACATTTTGAGCAAAATGGTGGTGCCCCGTCTTGTTGAAATCACATCCGTTGGTTAAATAAGTTGGGATCCAAATTATTGGGGAATAAATTTACGAAAGTAGGAATCAGTTCTTCTTGGAGCATATTAAGGTATGTTTCTCCGGTTACGTTTCCATTGAAAAAAAGACCTACTATTCGATCCCCAATAATTCCAGCCCACACGTTTGTTTTTTGAGGCCTTAGGGTATGGCACTCACGCATCCAACGGGGATTTTCGTCAGCCCAATAACGGCAGTTCTGTCGATTGAAGTGCCCATGTAATCTGTAGTCTCATCAGAAAACAGCACCCATTCCAAAGCAATTTGTCCACTATCGATAGAAGCCATAATTCTTTCGCAAAATTCGAGTCTACGATCAGGATCAACTTCGTTAAGCTCCTGCAGGTTTTGCATCTTATATGGGTGCTTTCTGGCTTCTTTAAGAATTTTTAAAACGCTTGTGTGACTGACACCATGAACGCAAGATATTTGCCTAGCTGGAGTAACAGGATTTTCTTCAATTTCCAACAATATGTTCAAATGGGCTTCTTCGTAGACTTTTAAAAGCTTTTGTCGAGGAGCATCCCTTACGTGGCCCAACTCCAGATATCAACTTTCAATTTTGCTAATCGTACTTCGATTAATTGAAGGTAATTCTGGACGAACTTCAGTAAACAACCGAGCGACTTCAGCCTGTGTTGGACTCCTGTCCCCATATCCGATCATTCTTAAAATTTCGATACGATGCGCCTCGGTTAAATAGGACATTTTTAATTTACACGTTGAAATGCAAACAAGTACTAACAAATCAATCACATTCAGTTCAAATTGACCAAAAAAGTATCGAGCAGGTTTTTTATTGGGCTTATCAAGTAAGAAAAAATGTTCCTATACGTTAAAGTAATTTCAGTAAATATTTCCTTATTTCATTTTTTTCCGACGCATTGCTTATAAAAAGTAACAAAAAAATGGAATTGTATTAGCAATTGAAAAAGCTTTCAAATAGAAAATTAATCAACCTACACTTCCATTTAAAAAAAAGTTGGGAGTGTCTGCAGCCCCCTAGATAATTAAAAAGATATACAAATCTCTTTGTAATATGCCACATTGAAAATAAAAATTGACGTGTTTCAGGAATTTTGCAATAAACCTTTATTTATCAAGTTACAGAATTTGTTCCAGTTAGACTTTCCACCCTGTAGAAATCTAATTACGCTAGTTTCAAAGAATCATGTTTTGTGTGAATATAAATAATTGAAAAACACTAAACAAAACGGTTACCAATGAAAAAATTACAAGAACTACAGTGGAGTAAGCAAAAAAATATCTTCTTCGGCATTTTCCCATTATGAGTTTCCCTCCACACTGTTGTCAACATTAAACTATTGGCTGTAAAATTCGATATTCCGCTTTACAATCATATTAATTGCATTTATTTTGTGAAAGTGAAACTGCGACGTGAAATATTTTTTGGATATACTTCTGAGCTAAAAACAGCTCAGTCATGCACTAATTATAAGGGCGTTGTGTCTTATCTGATCCACTTGTCGAGTTATGGGCATTATAATCTCCTAAAATTATAGGTGGACTGTGTATTTGACGAGTAACATTATTCAAGGTATTGATATCTGTAGAAATATAAATATTACATACATGAACTGTGTTAAGCCGGGTACTCACTGACGAACTGCAACCGTTACAGCAACCAAATTCCCTAGTGTAGACGCGTTGCGCATCAGGTTCGGGAGCCCACGTCGAACCGCTCGTAGCAAGCCGCCAGTTGTCGGTTTTCAGGACGAACACAAAGAGATTCTCAGTTGGTTCGTGGACGTTGATGTAGGAAGTTTGATCGTGTGTACGCCCGTTAGTCTCGCAATCAAGAAGGAATATGAGCACGTGGAATGAAGAAAAGATTTTTGAATTAATTGAAAATTACAAAAAGATGCCTGTAATATGGGATCCAAAAAATAAAGAATATTACAAAAAACATTTGAAAGAAGATGCTAGGGCTCAAATAGGTTCTGTAATGGGCACAACAGGAGATATCTGCAAGAAAAAGATGGTCACTATCTTGGAGTCTTGGAGAAGAGAGAAAGCAAAAGAGAATAAAAGTCGTGGAACTGGAAAAGGTAATTATTATTTTACAAAAAATTTATAAATAATTAGTCGGGTTAGGATAAGTTTTTTGCTTATTCATTGTGATTGTTGCTGAAATAATATTTTCTTTTCACAGGAAGAGACGAAGTATACGACTGCAAGTGGTTTGCTTATAATGCTCTTGATTTATTGAAGGACAGAGATACGCCACAAAAAGGAATGACAACAAAAGTATTCATTGTTTTAATTTTTATGCGTAATTTTTATTTTCCTTTACATTGTAGTTAAAAAGTAGACCAAATTTACCACAAAACTGATTTAGGGTAACATTTTGGAGTTATTGCGATAATTAAGCTTATTTTCAAATATTTCACCGAGTATCTTGTTCAGAAAATTATACATAAACATTTTGGCAGAATAATGAAAAATAAATTCATTTTGTATATTGCAATATTTTCATAAAATCAAGTTTTTAGCAAAAAAATATACAAGGTGAGATCTTATTTTTGCAATAATTTAAAATTTTATGCGTAATGGTTTTGCCATGACAACTTTCCTTCGTTCATGAAGTAGTCTGCTAGTTCTTCGCGATTTTCTTTGAAATGTTCTGCAGACCTACGTGGAATAACATGTATAGGTAAAAACGAAGTCATACTTTTAATATCGTCTCTCCAGCTACCCGGTGTTATTTCACCAGTGACATTATTTTCCGTGTCCATAGCACAAGGTGGTGTATAAACAGATTTCGAGCAGCTACGTCTTAAAAAGTTATGTAAATATATTGCAGCCATGGAAATAATTTGTGCCTTCTCGGGTTGCCGTAACATTGGCTTCCTAAATACTCTAAATACTGAAGATAGTATCCCAAAACCATTTACAACCACCCTACGGGCTCTCGATAGACGGTAGCTGAAAATTCGTTGTCTAGATCCTTTCGGATGTATTCCTGCATAGGGTTTCATAGTATTTTCAGTCATAGCAAAAGCTGAATCGACAAGAAAAATATAAGGAATTTTCCGCACTCGATTTTCTAATGCTCTAGGAAGGGATATTCCCAATTTTTTCTCCTCAATCATCGTATTTAGACTACAACCATTCATTACGCCACCGTCTGAAATTCTTCCTTGAGCGCCAATGTTTACATACAAAAAATTATAGTCGGCATCTACTAAAGCAAGTAACACAATGCTGAAATGTGACTTATAATTATAAAATTCTGTTCGGCTGTTGAATGGACACTGTAGTAAAATATGTTTTCCATCCAATGCTCCAATTGCATGAGGAAAATTCCACAGTTTCTTGAAATCATTCTCTATCTTCATCCATTCTTCGGAACTGGTTGGTATCTGAAAAATAATCTTATGTAATTCTTTTAGGATGATACAAATAATGAAGAAACTAACACAGGAGATGAAAATACAGAAACAAATACAATATCACAACCACCACGAACGAAATCAAAACCAGACGAGAAGATGCAAATGCTTAAGGAGGCTTTTGGTATATTAAAGTCTACTGCTGAAAAATCAGCCCTTACACCCCAATCTCGAATTAAGATCATTTTGTGATTTCATTTTTCAAAAGCTTAAAAATTGGAACAAGCACGCCTTGAACTTGGTACAGCAAGATATATTACAAGTTATTTTTCGTGCTGACAAGGCTATTACGATTCTGCGCAACAGTAAGGTAATTTATCTCAACCGACCTCTTACCAGCAAACCTACGCTCATTCACAACCTGTAAATGAAACAACTGGAAACGTCAACTTGTACCACAGATCACTCATACTTCCTGTCACAGCATCACATTCAGGTCATTCAGTTCAAAAATACAGTAGTTACCAAGAGGGGGCCACTACATCTTCAATAAGTGTAACATCATCCCCTCCACTTGGAAGCCCAAATTTACAAACATACGTAACTTCCTCTCCGCATTCAGATTCACAATCAGTTCAACAGTACATCCATCAACAGAGAGCAACTCAACCTCTTCAGTAGGAAATACCAGTTTCTTCTCCACTTGGAAGTCCAGGTTCACAGTACTCTGATACTCAAGATCTAATTTAGACATTTATTGTTATTTTAAGAGACAGTCAATATATGTATTTACCTATTTACATTTATCATATGTCGATACTGTAGTAAGAGAATAAATTTTTCATTTACTTACCTTTACGTCTTCTTTTAATCCATCGATAATTGCTTCGCTGACCTCTGGAATAATCTTGCTAATGGCTTGTTTCGATATACGAAATAAATACTGCAGGCTTATAAAAGAATCGCCCGTTGCCAAATACCTCAATGTCACTGCTAATCTATCTTGCACTGAAATCGCTTCTCTGCAATTGGTATTCCTTTTCTGAATCCTAGGACCAATTACATTAATGCAATATTCAAAATCTGTTGGACTCATTCGCGTAACATTTTTGTAATGGTCACTAATTTGTTGAAACTTCAGAGCTGCAAATAACGAAGGTCCAGTTTTTTCTTCGTACATTACATGGCGCTACCATCGTCGAGGACGTTTTTTAATCAATGCGTCCATTAAAATAAATGCCGCACTGGTAATAATTTCTGATGGTATCGCCATTCCGACGCGAGCTCTCTACGAACACCGTGGATCGAGAGGGTCGCGAGAAGCCAGAAAGTGTATACATTCACGACGATTCGATACAGTAACGGTTGCAGTTACAGTTGTAGTTCGTCAGTGAGTACCCGGCTTTAGGTCCTACAATAGTTACTGCAACTGCTTCAAGTTCGCTTTGAATTGGAATACTCTTAGTTTCAAAATAATCATCTATATAAAGTAAACTACCCTCTTGCATGTCTAATATTTTCTCTGTTTTTATAAAAGCATTGGTAGTTTTTGAGTTTACGTGAAGAACCTTTGAAATGCGTTTCTTGTAATGCGATTATAGTTGGAGAATATTCATAGGTTATATCCCATATAAGTGGATTTATGGGAAACTGAAGGGCGATTCTGATTACGTATTTTGAGCATCCTAATTGGCCGGGTCGGGAAGGGGCACTTCGTAGGATAAAGCGGTGTTAAAAATGTACTCCATTTTTGAAAATCAAAATTTTTGCTACGATCAATGACGTCAAATGGAGTAGGTTTCACGCGGCAATTTCTCAATTTTTCTCTCCAGTCATCTGGTATCTCTGTATATACGTTTTGGTTTACAAGACTCATGTCTCGATCGCACTCGAGGTATGAATGCCCCCTTATCGGGAATATTATTTTTACTGTATCAAAACGGTTTTTTTTGGTGACCAAGTAATGCAAGAATCGAATAACAGTAAAATTTTTATTTTGTCCTGCACAGGAATCACAAAACACAGCGAGTTCTTTTACTTCCATTGGCAGGATGTTATAAACAAAGTGGTACAGCATGGAACAGACATCGTCAGCTCCTTTCTTAGCAACAGATTCATCGTAGATGTAAAAAACACAGCTCTTGAATTTGACAAAATATGCACGTTGAAACTGATGAAATTTAGTAGACGTTTATAGTAAACATCGTTGGTAGTAATGTTGGGACATGGTAAATTTTTCTGGTAATCTATGGTGGTACTTTCCATAGTCAGCGATTTTGTGGCACGTTTGCGATAATTTCGCTTTAGAATGTAAAATCGTTCGCTTTTTTTATGTAGATCGTTGTAAAAATTGTTTTCGCCAACTCATTGCTTACAGTCCTCCAGATTTTGCCATCTGAGATGGAATTTAATCTTACAGTAAGCGAAGCTATATCGGCTTTTAAGGAATCACACGTGTCTTTACGTGGGTAGCTCAACGCTATATTAAAGTTACTCTCAAAAATTCCTCGGAAAGATTCATAGGAAAGTTTATTATCAGCGTTGCGATCAGTATACATCTTATGTAACTTGAAGATATTTAAATATTCTGGAAGGTAACGTTTTTCGAGTCTACCAAGGAATAATGGGATTTACGCCCATTAAGACTTTTAATGAACTCAATCACTTTCTCTTTGGTGACTTCAGAAAGTTTGTGAGGTCGGTTGTTGTGCAGACAGAAAAGCTTTGATGCAAACTGGAACATCACGAGTACTTCCATCCTCAACCACTCGGACACGGTAATTAAATGACGCATTATTAAGTCTTGATTCTGCTTAATTTTTCCGTGGACGCCTACGCATGACAGGAAGAACAGTAATGATACCACTGAGATAGGAGTTTTGAGCGTTACCTAGATCGTTAAATTTCCGAATGATTCTTTGGCGTTGAAGTTCACAAATAACATTAAAACAACGAAAACGTTTATAACAACAATCAGACCTTAGTTCATGGGTAGTGGCATGCAAAATTTTCATTACATCACGTCCCCTGCCTGTTTTTTTGAGTTTTTTTGTTTCTCTGCTTGATGGACCAGGTTCGCTTTCACTTGACACTGAATGGTCACTTTCCATTGTATTTTTTGTTAACAAAATCCTATATACTACTACAAATAAACTGTTGTAGCTAATAATGTTGCCAAAACGTAAGTACAACACATACACATGAACAATAAACTAATGGCTCATGCAATAACAACCCAACTACCGAAGGACTGAGCCCGTTTTTTCGTACACGGACACGGATTCACGCCAATCTTCCCCGGTATTGCCAATCTTGTAGCTGTTGTTTTTCGGGACTTAAGCTGTTTTTACTATTTAACGATCTAACTATCTGTTAGTACCGGCAAAATGCCACAAACGTAAACAGTTAACTTGATTTTGCAAAAAATGGACTAATGCCGTTTTTCCCCTGGATCCTTCATTTTCTTTCGCTGCTTCTGTAGGTGTGTAGTGATCCCGAAAGGACGGTAACGGCAAAAGGACATTAGCTTAGAAATAAGATTTAAAATTTAGGTTAATATTAATTACAATATTTAGCGAGCGTTGATATAGAAAGGTCAATGTTAGTTATGTGTGGAAGCACGTTCTAGTTAAAATGTAAACAGACATGTTCAATTAATAGACGAAGGTCAGGCATGTAGTACAGCGTACGTACACTTCCTATAAAATGAAAGTATAATGAACCAGGATTATTAATTGTTATTGGTAGTCTGAATAAGTCAACTGATATTATATTTTGTGTATTTTTAAATGTATTAAAAGAGTCCAGTGATTTTGTATAAGTGATGTCGTTTATTCTACTCCCGAATACCGGTTACTAGGTAAGTGTTTTCCTCAAAAATAATATGCCTTTATGATAAACGTAAAGTATACGAGGGACACTTACTAAGTAACCACCACATGGCGATCCTGCGAACGAAATGGTAATGCAAAGTTAATGGTAACAAATGATTATGGTAAATTATCCTGCAAGTAAATGGTAAAATTTCATCCTGCGAACGAAAAATTATGGTACAATTAATGGTATAAGGGTAGATGATCCTGCAAAATAAATGGTAAGGTCAAGTGGAACTATATGGTTTTCTATCTAAATTTGAGACCTTGGAGAAGAGAAACAATGGTAGGTTCATCAACCAAACAAGAGGCAAAAGAAACGGGAATTGTCAACAACACTTTCATGGTACAGCAAGACAGTTTTGCGATGCACATAATGGTATTATTATATATTATAACTATAGCTTTCATCTTAAAATTTATTTGGTCATTATGGAAAACGCACCGAAGAGCGTTGAAAAGGGATATCTACCGAGGCATTGCTGCAAAGCAGACAACAGGAACTCTCACCGTGTAAAAATAATTGTAAGTACTTATGCATTCTATTCTTATGAACGAATTTTTAAATGTCAATAACGTGGGAAGATTTTGAAGATAGGTTACGATTAATTGTAGAAGAAGTTAATAAACAGGGAAAAAGGGTTTTGAAAAAGGAAACTCCTAAAAATCCTGATATACATATCGAAGTAATTAATAGCATAGTAGGTCTTTATAATAATTTTGCTAAGTTAATAGCCAAAAATTGGAAAAATTTAAGTTTAGTACAACAGGAGACTTGTAAAAATTATTCAAGTAGGATTAGGGATAAAGCTGATAGGGCATTTCAAGCGTTAAATTGTATTATCAACATACCTACCTCTATATTTGAGGAAATTGACACTATTGTATTACAAGCAATAAGCAAACAGTTGAAAATGGCGACAAGTATGAATGATTTTTTTAATTTTGCGAGTAAAGTTTTACCGAACGAATTTAATGGCGAAGCAAGCAAATTACAGTCATTCTTAGACTCATTAGATTTACTACAAATAAACGCGACTGGTAACGAGGAAAATGCTATTCTACTAATCAAAACGAGACTAACGGGAAAAGCCAGAAGTTTAATCACGACGGAAAACTCCATTGCAGACATCAAGAATAAACTAAAAACGGGGATAAGAGGAGACAATCTAAGCCTTCTCTTAGCGAAACTAAGACAAAATGGAAAAGATGTAACACAGTATGCAACAGAAATATAAAAATTGGCTGAAAGATTACAGGCAGCATACATATCGGAAGGGATGCCTGAACGACTAGCCGAAAAATATACTAAGGAAGCAACGATTAAGGCAGTAACTACGAATGCCACAACGGATGCAACCAAAACAATAATCGCAGCGGGAAGTTTTAAAACTACGCAAGAAGTACTATCCAAATTAGTTTCAGTAGAAGGTATAGTAGGTTAACAACAAGTTTTGCACATGAAGAATAACAAGAATTTCTTCAGGAAGCCAAACTCTGACTTTAGGAATAAACATCGGAGAGGAAACAGCAGAGGATTTTATAACGGTAATCATTCAGGAAGGACATTTCGACAGTTTAATCAAGGAAACAACTATGGCAGATACGAAAATTTTAATAAGGATAGGAAATTCAATAAGAATGGAAATTATAATAATCGAGCTAACAATAGCGTAAGAATATGTGAGATAGAGAATGAAGAAGCGAGAAAGAATCAGAAACAATTGGGGTTTTGAATAAGAAAACAAAGGACGAATGCAAGATTTCAGGAACATATTCAGCATATTATTTAGATTTATCACTTTCTAACTTTATAGAAATTCAGACAAGCATATCCGATAATACTTACAATTTTATATTAGATACAGGAGCAAACATTTCTCTGATAAAAATTTCTAAAAAATTTCCGCATCATTTAAATGAAACTGGGAATAAAATAAACATTAAGGGGATAACTGAAGGCTCAGCAAAAACTTTGGGTCAAATAAGCATTAACCTCTATATCAACAACACAACTTTAAGTCATTGCTTTCACGTAGTGGAAGAAAATTTTCCGATACCAACAAATGGGTTGATAGGAAGAGACTTCATGACTAAAAATAATTGTGTATTAGATTATTCACAATCAGAATTACACATAAATTGCAAGTCTAAGAATTCGGTAACCATACAAATTTTTGGTAATCTAGAATACGATACTTTAGCAATACCGCCTAGATATGAGGTGTACAGGCTAATAGAGAACTTTAGGAATTTGAGAAAGGACACAGTAGTAGAGCAACAAGAAATAGCACCGGAAGTATTTATAGCCAGATCCATAATATCGGGGAAAAACCCGTACATTAGAATTTTGAATACAAATTATGAAAGTGTTTCAGTAAAAACTAAGAATATTGAAATCTTGGATTTAGATTTGTTCGAGGTATATACAATTACGAGTGATAGTAGTAATAGAATGAAGGAAATCATTAAATTTAGAAGTACCGGAATATGTAAGAAACGATTTAACGAAACTGTGTGAGAATTACGAAGATATATTCGCTTTGAAGAATGATATACTAACGCACAATAACTTTTACGAACAAAGGATATCAGTAAAAGATGATACACCGATATACATAAAAAATTATCGCACACCACATTCACAATCAACAGAATTAAATAGTCAAGTGGAAAAACTTATAACACAGGGAATACTTGAATCTTCAGTATCAGATTATAATAGTCCAGTATTATTAGTACCAAAGAAGTCGACGAATCAAGATAAGGCATGGAGACTTTGTATAGATTTTAGACAGCTAAATAAGAAAATAGTCACAGATAAATTTCCTTTACCTCGTATAGATGCAATTTTAGATCAATTAGGGAGAGCAAAATGGTTTTCAGTTTTAGATCTTATGTCAGGTTTTCATCAAATACCTTTAGAACAATCTTCTAGGAAATACACTTCGTTCAGTACTGAAAAAGGCTCATTTCAATTCACAAGACTACCTTTTGGGTTAAACATAAGCCCTAATAGTTTTTCACGAATGATGTCAATAGCATTCTCAGGCCTCACACCGGAAAAAGCATTTCTTTATATGGACGATATAGTTGTGATAGGAAAGTGTTTGACGCATGTTGTTAATTCAATTTAAAATTAAATCCACAAAAATGCCAATTCTTCAGGCGAGAAGTCACATATTTAGGTCACAATTTATCAAAGGATGGTGTTTCACCAGATAAAGCAAAATACTCAGTCATTCAGCATTACCCAGTGCCAAAAAATGCCAACGGAGTCAAAAGATTTGTTGCATTCTGCTATTACTATCGAAGGTTCATTCAAAATTTTGCTTTAAATAGGTTAGCTAGGAAATACGTAAAATTCGAGTGGTCACAAGAATGCGAAAACTCATTTCAGGTCTTAAAAAATGCATTAATCAATCCACCAATTTTAAAATATCCAGACTTTAATAGACAATTCATATTAACTACAGACGCTTCGAATAGCGCATGTTCAGCAATCTTAAGTCAAAATTACGAAGGGATTGACGTACCCATCGCATTCGCATCACGCAGCTTCAAGAAAAGCGAGCTTAACAAGCCCACCATCATAAAAGAGTTATTAGCAATTCATTGGGGAATCAATCATTTTAAGTGTTATTTATATGGTTCACCACCAGTAAAAACAGATCATCAGCCACTAACGCATTTATTTGCAATGAAAGACCCGACGTCGAAACTCACGAGAATAAGACTCGATTTAGAAGAATACGATTTTGAAATACAGTATGTTAAAGGTATAGCGAACTACGCGGATAGCATATCGAGAATATCCATAGAAGAACTTAAGGATTTATACATAAATAATTCACATGTCTTGGCAATAACAAGAGCACAAACGCAAAAAGAAAACGCTCAAACAGAAAAGGATCAAAGGAATAACGTAGAAACAAAGGAAGTAAGAATACAAAAACCTGCAGTAGTAAAAGTTTTAAATAATCTTGAGGCACATAATTACCAGTTTTACACTTTGAAAATAATCCTATCTCACTAAGGATGAGCATTCGGATCAAAAATAAATTGAAATTTAGTGAAGCCTTAAATACCGGATTACACAACTTCGACTTAGGACGAACGTTGGAAAAGCTTGAAGAGCTATCGGTAAGAAATGAAGTAAAAAGAATGAAAATATATACAAATGATGATATATTCAAAAAGTGCACAGTAGAAGAATTTATAGAAGTAGGAAATCAAAGGTTAAAACGTATTCAAGTATGTATATGCGAAGTACCAAAAACGGTACAGCAAAAAGAAGAGATCCAAAAGATATTAGAAAGATACCACAATGATCCAATGTTTGGAGGACATGTAGGAAATAATAGATTATTAAAGAAACTAAGAGCAAATTTCAAGTGGAAAAACATGGAGAAAGACGTAAGGAAGTATGTAAAGAATTGTCATAAATGTCAAGTGAATAAAGCGAAGCCTAATCATAAAGAGAAATTTGTCATCACAGATACATCTATAAAACCGTTTGATATTATTTACATAGACATAATAGGTCCGTTCCTAGAAAGTAACAACGGGAATCGTTACTGTATTACAATAATATGCGAATTAACTAAATACGCAGTTATGATACCGGTTCAGAATAAGGAAGCACACACTATAGCAAAAGCAATATTCGACAATTTTATACCGAATTACGGACTGATGAAGGAGATAAGAACAGATCAAGGGACGGAATATAGGAACGAAATAATGAAGAATTTAGCGGAACTTTTAAATATAAAACATAAGTTTTCAACAGCATACCATCACGAAGCAATAGGCAGTTGTGAAAGATTACATAGAACATTTAATGAGTATATAAGAAACTTTATCAAAGATTCTAGGGATTACTGGTGCGAGTTTGTAAAAATGTTTGCATATTGTTATAATACAACACCAAACACGTATTACGGATACACTCCTTTTGAGTTATTATACGGGAGAAAACCCAATTTGCCAGAATTTTTAAATGTAAAAATTGAACCGTGTTACAATTTTGAAAGATACGATAAAGAATTAAAGTACAAGTTACAATACGCTAATGAAAGAGCCAGACAGTTTTTAATAAATAATAAATTAAGTAGAGTCAGTAATAGTGAAAAGGATTCTTCACCTGTAAATTTTAGAATAGGGGAATTAGTTATTTTAAAAAATGAAGGGAGAAATAAATTTGATCCACATTATTTAGGTCCGTTTAAAATAACGGGAATAAAGGGCGTAAATTGTGAGATTACATCTCCAGACAGTAAACAACAGATAGTTCATAAGAATCGTATGTATAGATACAACGACCGGAAGCAATTGTAAACAAGTGAAGTGTGTTTATAAACGAACAATTAGTGTTTAGTAAACAAAAACAAAAACATTCAATAAAAACTGTTATAGGTATAGGTGATATCGAAAAATTAAAATGATAATTTTTCTCTTCCAAGAGGGGATGATGTAGTGATCCCGAAAGGACGGTAACGGCAAAAGGACATTAGCTTAGAAATAAGATTTAAAATTTAGGTTAATATTAATTACAATATTTAGCGAGCGTTGATCTAGGAAGGTCAATGTTAGTTATGTGTGGAAGCACGCTCTAGTTAAAATGTAAACAAACACTTTCAATTAATAGACGTAGGTCAGGCATGTAGTACAGCGTACGTACACTTCCTATAAAATGAAAGTATAACGAACCAGGATTATTAATTGTTATTGGTAGTCTGAATAAGTCAACTGATATTATATTTTGTGTATTTTTAAATGTATTAAAAGAGCCCAGTGATTTTGTATGTGATGTCGTTTATTCTACTCCCGAATACCGGTTACTAGGTAAGTGTTTTCCTCAAAGATAATATGCCTTTATGGTAAACGTAAAGTATACGAGGGACACTTACTAAGTAACCACCACAGGTGCATATACATTTATGAATTATATTTTGTATGGTTTTTTCTTGATCCTCTTGTATGATATTCTTTCGTTTATCCCTTTAACAAGCATTACTTTTTGTTTCGTTTGTTTTTCCTCGGTTGTATACCAGATTGCGTATTCTCCTTTGTCTATCTTTACGTTTCCTCCCCATCTAATCTCTTGAAGACATGTTATATTTTTTAAGTTCACTTGCTACTTCTTGCAGTTTTAGTAACGCTTTAGTAACGTTTTCACATTCCACGATCTTATTAGCTGTAATTAGTCTTAACGAAAGAACAAATCATGTAATAGTTCTAGGAAGATTAAACGCTCAACGGAACATCCATCTAGTTCTGGAGGATCATGTAAAATTGGCAGCTTGTCTTAGGCTCGAATTTTGTTTTTAAGCAAGATAACGCTACGGCGCATACTGCCGATCCTTCCTTTATCACCACGGAATTCAAAGTATGGTTTTGCCACCACTGAATCCTGATTTAAACCCCATAGTACATTGGGATGTGTTAGACGTGTTTAGAAGCGCCAAGATCCATCTCAGACTACTCAACATCTAAAAGAAGCTCTTATCGAGAAATCGGATCATATAACCCAAGAAAAGATATATGTAACTTTATATACGCAACATGCCACGGAGGTGAAAACCACTAATAATTCGTGCTGGTGGAAAACAAGCAATTTATCAGGAACCAAATTTGATTCATAACTTTACGTTAGAGAGGTGGGATGTTTGTTTCTTCCACTTGAATTCTTCTGTTTTTTTTTCTGGTTGGTGCGGTTATCTTAAAAGTTATTAATTTTTCTTGTATTTTCAAAGGTAAATTAGTTGAACAGGAACGTTTTCTTTGAAATTTCCACTCACAGCTATTAAATGTCATGTGTTCAGATCGCCTGAACATTTATTGTTAGGTAGTTACTTATCGGAAAAACAATGAACCAAATCGACCATGTTTTAATTGAACTCGAAGAAGATGCATCACAAATATACGAACGTATAGAGGACCCGATCTGGACTCTGATCATTTCATGGTGGGAGTCACATTAAAGCAACTCATACCAATAAACAAAAATGAAAAGAGGAACCGAATGGAAGATAGAATGGTTGTAAGGTTATTGACAAATGAGGAGAAAGAAGGATATGAAAAAGTAATCAGCGAGGAAATAGAAGACATAACGGAAAGAGATATAGAGCATCATTGTGAAACAATAAAGACAATAATGAATACTGCAGCCAAAAAAACGAGTGAAGATGAAAGAAAGAAACGAAACCATGGTTTGATGATGAATGCTTGCACGAAATAGATAAAAGAAATAAACTAAGATTAAAGACTCTAACAACAGAAGTACACGATGCTAAAGAAAAATACAGCAAACAAAAGTAAAGAACAAAGAGATTATTGAGAAGGAAGAAGAGGGAGTACAATGAGCGACTACTGCAAAATGTAGAAGATAATTACAGAAACAAAGATCTGAGAAACCTGTATCAAGGAGTCAAAAGAGAAAAAAGAGGATCCAATTCAAATCCCGTATTCATTAGAAATAAAGATGGAGAAATGCTACTGGGCGAAAAAGAAATTTTAGAGCGATGGAAAACATACTTCGAACATCTTTTAAATGGGCGAAGAAATGAGGATGAAGAACTGGATAATGAAGAGAATGTAGGAACAAATTTCGACCTGCACTCGAAAGAACCTCCTCCGAGTAGAGATAAAATAAATTATATTATAGCTAATCTAAAGAACAATAAAAGTCCGGGAAGTGACCACATAACAGCGGAAATGTTCAAATATAGAGGAACGCGATTAGGTGATGAAATGGAAAAATTACTGCAAAACATATGGGAAGAAGAACGAATACCGACAGAGTGGACCAACGCTATAATATTTCCTATACATAAAAAAGGGAATAAAAATGAATGCCACGACTATAGAGGAATAACACTATTAAATGTGGCATACAAGATACTTGCCACTTATATCAAGGATATTTTAAAGGAAAATTTTGAAAATATAATCGGAGAATACCAATGTGGATTTAGACGAGGTAGGAGCACAGTGGAGCAAATCTTCATGCTACGAGAAATACAGACTGAGAGCTATCAATTTGGAAAACAGACTGCTATTCGTCGACTTCAAACAAGCATTCGATAAAGTAAAAAGAAAGGAACTGTACAAAGCTCTGGAAGACCTAGGAATAAGCGGAAAACTGATCAGAATGATTCGACTAACACTACAAAGTACCGAAAATGAAGTAAGAATAAATAACGGTTTGTCAGAGAAATTCATCGTCACTGAAGGCGTAAGACAAGGCGATCCACTGTCATCTATTCTCTTTAGTTTGTTATTGGAAAGAATAATTCAAGAAGCAGGCATAAATACGTCTGGATTTATATATCATAAGAGACATCAATGTTTAGCATTTGCAGATGATATAGCAGTATAAGCGAGAAGTAAAGAGGAAATAAGACAGGTAATAAAAAATATTGCAGAAAAAGCAGGAAAGCAATGAACTGAAAACAAAATAAATGGAATGGGCAGATCGAGACTTTATGAAAGGGAATTATTTAACAGTAGAAACAGCCAAAGGAAAGATATATAAATTTGAAGAAATAGATCGATTCGAGTACCTTGAAACAATAATCACACGAAAACCCAATATAGGGGAGGAAATCCAAAACAGAATAATGCGTGGCAATAATTGCATTTTTGCCTTGAATAGATTATTGAAGGAGTGCGAAATTCAGGATTTACAAGACTGTGATTAGGCCTATAGTTACATATGCCTCAGAAACATGGACATTAAACCAAAAAGAACAAGGAATGCTACAAATATGGGAAAGAAAACTATTGAGGAAGATATTTGGGGGAAAATTACAACATGGAATATGGATGAGGAGGACAAACAAAGAGCTCGAAGAATTATATAAAAATCCGGGTATTATTGGAATAATAAAATCTCAAAGAGTAAGATGGTTAGGATATATAGGAAGAATGGGAACAGGAAGGCTACCGAAAATATTGATATATAGTTCTATAGGAGGAAGGCGAAGGATAGGTAGACCCAGAACAAGATCTAAAGCGGAGGTTGAAGAGGACCTACGAAGACTTAATATCAGAAATTGGAAAAGTAAGACAAATTACAAGATGGGATGGAGGCATGTCGTCAACCAAGCCATGGAAAGGTTAAGTTATTAATGTGCAAATTGGAAATAGGTGCAGAACACAAGAAGTTTTGGAACGAACCGAAGTAGTGGGCATTCAGATAGTCTGTGCGAAAGTGGCAATTGAACTTAGTAGATTGTCGCAGAAGAGTTTCGTATGGAACTCCGAGCACCCACCGTTAGTGTTGAAACATCAGCCATGGACCTGCACGGTCTGTAGTGCTAGTATACATACATACACACAGTTACTTATCGTATTTTCGGTAACACTAACATCTTAATTCTCAAATTCTCCGCAATACTTTCTACCCCTTATCCTATCCTCTAGCTATATCGCACCCCTACTTTTCTAAATTGGAATTTTATTACATTTTGTATATTTTCCTAAATCAAAATATACTTTTTTATAATTCGCGTATAAAAGAGACTTCATTATAACATTGTTTATAGTGTCACAATAGTAATTTTTAGTGTCATGCAGTTGGTTATTGTATGTAGTATGTATTTTTATATGGCATTTGACTTTAACCTTGAAACAAATTATAAAATAGTCTAGCGTTGTTCTAGCTGGCACATTATTATATTAAATGGTCTTAAAGGTAAATTTGAATAAATTATATATTAAAAATATTAATAAATAAAGAACGCTAACGTTTATTCCTCAATGATTTGTCAATTGTTTATTTTTATATTGTATAGAATCAATATATAGGTATACATAACGTTCGATTTTTGGGATAATTTACCAGGTATCTATGTGAAGATGTATTATAGAAATAACTCTGTTCATGATATAAATAGATCGCAAGTATATACGAAGAAGCTCTTTTTTAAACAAATAATCATTATTTGTTTGCTTAAATGAAAATTTGTTTACAATTCACACAATTATTCGGTCATAATATGTCAAAAGTGCCGAATAAAACCATCTGTGATCTGACCAATCAGGAATCTACAGAATTGCCAACTTAAATTCAAACCACTCCTCCTAGTTTAAATAACAGGGATTATATATAATTCTATTTTATTTAAAAATTAAATAAATACGAATTATAAAAAATCTTGTGTAAAACTTGTGTCACAATGACTTTCGGTAGTACTCTTACTACAAAACGAGTCACTGTGACACTTGTTTTAGAAATAATTATTGTTGCATCTTATTTCGTATGATATTTATCTTTTTCTTACTATTGATCTTTCATTGTCGCATCCTCTTATCAATGGCCTTTCCAATATTCGTTTTCAGTCTCGTTTTTTCCATTTTGTGGTTGTTCGCCTCCATTTATCCCTGTCGTATTCTACGATTTGTTTTCTAATCTTGCGATGATATAGCACTAGCGTCTAGTGAGTTGTAGGGTCGCGGATGATCCTAACCAATGGAAATGAACAAGAATGATATTGTCGACGATTGAAGCAGCGTTGCCAAATCGAAATCATTATCTGATGGAAGATTATTTTAAGGGGACAGAAAATAATAAAAAGTTATGGGCAATTTTAAAACTTTTCTAACTATACTCGATTCTCTAATTTATTCATTTTATACGTTTCCAAATATCTCCGAATATATTTGATTTGTAAAAATTTTGCTATGCTGAGGTATTTAAAGTTTTAGTATACTGGCATTGGCAACAATGGTATCGGACTTTTAAATAATTTTGTAAGGTTTTGCAGAATGTAGAATAGAAATGTTTATCATTGTGCAAGATTATATATAAATTTTATTTACGTTCGTTTATCATTGTGTACTATTTTATGTAGTTTTTGTTGCAAAACTATTTTCTTTATTGATTATGAATTCTGAATGCAAGGAGTGCAAGAAATCGCTACCTCTCCAATTATAAATCTTCAGACAATTTAAAATTGTGGCATTTTCCCATACAGAGGTGGGAGTTTAACTTAAAAAATTATAAATAGTGATAAATTGACTGAAAATTTATTAGGAAATATCTTGCAGATGACTAACAAAATGTAACGGTTCGATTACACCCCAGAAAAAATATCTACGTATTTTTCCTTTTTTCATAGTTTTTATGACTTCTCATGCTATTTTTTTAGATGACAAAAATAGTCTTCATATGCACGTAGTCCAAGAAAATTTCATTGAAGAGGACTGCATTCTCAAAGAAATATGTAAAAAGAATAGTTCAAATTATTTGAATTAGATGAGAAAAAAATGAAATTAAAATAAAGTTTTTACAAATTCTTGAGGCTACAACTTCATTGGAGGAACTTGAGATTGTAGATAAAGATATTGCCCCCATACCACCAACAATTGCAGCACTAGTGTCTAAACACCACCTTATTGTTAATTCTGCTTCTTCGCAAAATATTAATATTCCACACAATAAAAAAAATAAATACTCAGAGGAGGTTGTTCTGTACGACAAAGAAGAAAAAAATATCAAAAAGTGGTGTTTGTTAGCCCAGTCATGAAGAAGTCGAAAAAATAGCTTTCAATTTGGCATCTAAGAATGTATAAATAAATTATAATTTATAAGGCAATCCCAATAACATTGGTAGTTTTTTTGCCCTGTTAAATATAGGTCAAAATAAAACAGTATTTTTCTCGTTCAACTTTGATCAAAGTAAGAATTAGAATTTTCTTAATCATTCCATTTTTAAAATCTCAGTTAATCTGCTCAATTCGATCACTAAGTCATAACGACATATGCTGTTAAACGATTTTTTGTTGTTACTATATCAACAATTATTATTAATATTGCTATAATAGCAAATTGATCGATACAATGCGAAAATAGAAAAGTTAAATTATTTTGACTCTCCTACTAAACGATTTATATTTTAATTTGAAAAATGAAATACCTATATTAGTTTAAGTTTTTTGATAACTTAAACATAAATGAGTAAATTAACATTCCAAAAAAGTTCGTTTAACCGTTAAACAATATTTTTTATTCAAATTTAACAAATTTTCTCAAGTTGAAATAACTGGAAAACAGTTCTCTCACCTTTTCTTTTATCTCAGTGTAGCAATGTCGTTATGATTTAGTAAATGCAGCCGAATATCAAATAATATCAGTGAATTGCCCAGGAACAACCAATTACGATGCGTTTTAATTGAAATAATTTAATATTCTTGTCAAAAGAAAGCAGCTATTATTTTTAAACTTTCGCGCCAACGGATCCTAACCTCGGTATTTTTTAATTGGTCGGGATCATCTGTGACTTGCAGCTCGCTAGACGCTAGTTGATATAGCTCCCATTACTAAAATACGCCTCAACAACAAACGCGCATGCTAACTGAAACAAGCGGTTCAAATTTTACGACTGTGCCTACCACAACTCTTCACCCAACAGCCGTCGCTCCAGGGCACCTAATTCAAATACGCAAGTTGCTCTAATCCACCCTGTATTTAAATCCTGATACTGGGTGATTGTTTTTTATCCAGTCATCCTGAGCAGTTATAGCAATTTGTATAACTTGAATTTAAATAATAATATTTTTAATAAAGATGTGGCTAAAAAATTAAAATGTAATAATGGTGTTTTTCCAAAGATGTATCTTTTACCAAAGATACATAAGCAGGATTTGCCCTTAAGACCAATAGTCAGTTATGTGGGTTCACCCCTTTATTTCTTATCTAAATTTTTATCTGAACTTTTATCACCTTTCTTCATCAAAGATGAAAGATACGTTAAGAATTCTTTTGAGTTCTCTAATGAAATGAAGAACTTAACAATTCCTTCAAATCATGTTTTGCTTTCTTTGGATGTCATTTCTCTCTTCACTAATATTCCAGTAAATGAAACATTAAATATTATTGAAAGAAACTGGAGTAAATTTCACAGTAATTCTACTATCACCTTTGACCATTTTGAGACTCTTTTCAACCTATGTATTAAAAATAGTTATTTTAATTTCAACGAACAATTTTTTGAACAAATTTCGGGTTTGGGGATGGGAAACTGTCTATCACCTATATGTGCAGACATTATAATGTCAGAATTGCAGGATATGTGTCTTGGGAAACTATCTTTTGAAGTTTTTAGATACAAACGTTATGTTGATGACATTTTTTTGATTGCTCCTGAGGGTACAGAGGAGGAGATACTTTTAAATTTTAACTCTTACCACCCCAAACTTCAGTTTACATTAGAAAAAGAAGTCTCCAGTAGACTAGCATTTTTAGATACTTTAGTGACAAGAAACATTGAGGACAAACTTATCATTGATTGGTACCATAAACCCCTTTTTTTCAGAGAGATTCCTAAATTTTCACTCTCAACATCCCATGAGTCAAAAAATAAACATTGTCAAAAATCTTAAATTTAGAATAGAAAATATTTGTAGTGATGAATGCATCAACCAAAATTTGAAAAAACTCAAAACGTATCTCATAAAAAATAACTTTCCCAACAAATTATTAAATAAAATAATATTTCATTCAAACCATACCTCTAGTACTAATAAAGACCACCCTGTAATTTACCATAAAATGACATACGTAAAGGGTCTCTCAGAGAAATTGTGTAAAATTCTAAACAACGAGGAACAGCAAATAGCTCTAAAGGTCGAAAATACTGTTAAAAAAATGTTTTTTTCTAAAGTAAAAACTAAAACACCAATTGAATCACAATCAAATGTTGTTTATAAGATACCATGTAGTAACTGCGACAAATGCTACGTGGGGGAAACCAAAAGATATGTATCTGTACGTATAAATGAACACCGAAGGGATGAAAGGAAGAAATCATTAGTTTCATCTTTGGCTCAACATTCTTTCTCAGAAAACCACACTTTTAATGTTGATGACGTCAAAATTTTAGACCAACGAACCAACTTTTATAAAAGAAGGTTTTCTGAAATGATTAACATTGTCAATAACCCTTCAGTAAACTTCAAAAAAGACGTCGAAAATTTAAACACATCCTATATTTCATTAATAAATAGAACCAAAGAGTTGTCGTTGAAAAACAATTAAACTGGTTTTTGAACTCGTTCCTTACCTGATATCTATAAAATTCATTTTACATTCAGTTCCCACCGTATCCAAACATGAACACACACAATAAACTGAAATGTTATTTCCTTTTTTGATAAAAAATGGTTTTTGGAAGGCTTGATATGATAGGGAATTTTTACAAGAAGAAAATCAATTTTGGTAAGTCTTTGTTTGTTTAACATAGTTTTGATTAGGTTTTTTCATCTGGTTTCCGTCATTTTGTGAGGTATTTAAGTATCACAAAAAGTTGTTCTTAATATTAGTAACAATAGATTCACATTCAATCAAAGTATATCTTTTTAAACATATTCATGATCAGAAATTGTACCGTAATATTAATTTTCCTGTAAGGGTTTTGGTTCTCTCAATGAATTGAGGGGTGGGGAGAAGGAAAGAGTTCTTTTCTTCATTTGATTTTATTATATTTTTTTTTCTCTGGTCTTCTTCTTCCTTTAGAACTATACTGGGGATTGCACTTACACAAATAATAGCAACAATATACATCATATAATTCATTAGTAAACTCTAGCTGCTTGTCGCAATTAATGACATTAAAGGATCTCACCTGTTTTCCTGTGGTTTTCATAACTGTTATTTTAAAAACTAACCTTTTAAAAAATTAACTTTTAATATTTTTTAACTATAATTTTTTGTCGTTTCTTACATATACTATTGTACAGATTTTATTTGATTTTAACAAATTTTTATGACTTTTGTGTTTAGTGTATCACACAAAAAAAAATACATTCTTTGTATGTTCTTGTAGACGCCCTGAAGATGACCCAATAAAGGTCGAAACGTAGGCTGAAAAAATAATAGATTTTCATTGTTTTATTGACCATAATCTCATAACCTGAACTTACACACATTGACTTGGTCAAAAAAACTATTTCACATTAAATAATAATGTTTCAGATGAATTTTGCGTACCGAACAGCAAATTTATGATTGATTGTAACACCTGCGTTTGTGAATCTTCTGGTTTGGATTACGTCTGTACAGAAGACAAATGTTCAACGGTATGTATTCCTTCAAAATATTTAATTAGTGGAACAGTTAAAGTAAAATAAAATAGATGTAGGGGAAAGTAGGGCAAAGCGACATAGTTAATATTTGAAGATTTACAATCTGTGGATATACTCCAAAAAAAAAGACAATGTATGCCACAAGCTTTGTTCATTATTAGTCTCTCCGCAATAGTAATTAGAGATACAGCTTATTTTACTCGTAATTGGCAGGAGTATTCTTTTTTTTAATGCAATATTTCACTTTGGCTGAACTAATACGGGCGAAGTGAAGTATTAATATAGTATTTGAAGTGAAGTTTAATTTGCCAGAATCCTTTTGTGCAATCTAGTAATGCAAAGAATTTAGAACCTTTAATATCAGCTCTATAGTAGTAAGTGGAAAATGATTTATCTGTATGTTTTTATTTACATCCGATGGATCTATACAGATTCTTATTTTGTCTTACAATTACCATAGGACTTACAGCAGGGGTAGGATCTGTTTCTGGTTTTATGACGTCTAGTTTCACCATTCTGTCAATTTCTTGCTTTACCTCATATCTTATAGCATGTGGAATTTTTTTTGACCGTTTAATTTCAAGTTTTGGGTTCTCGATTAGGTCAATATCATACTCATAATCTTTATAACAGCCTAAACCTTCATATATGTCATCTTTATATTCACTTTCCTTCAGTGTTTTCACCCTTGCAATAAGTTCTAACTTTTCACAGGTATCAAGTCCTAGGATAGGTGTAACCTTTTCTTCAACTATCTTGAATATAACGTTGTTTTCTTCATTTTTTATTTTACAAAGTAGCTCTGCTTCGCCTAGAACTGCCATTTTATCTTCTGAGTAACAAAATCTTGTCTTCTAGCATTTCGTCGAGTAAATTATCAAATTCGCATTTGCTTGCCCGAGTTTTTATTCTGGTTAGAAATTCGTTAAATTGTTCATCTTCGTTTTGTACAATTTTGAAAAATATATATCTTTCGAACGATATATTTGTTATTGGTGCGAAGTTCTCTTTAAACTTGTCTTTAATGATTTGCATAGATAAATACTTTTAATACGGGGAAGAATGGAATCTCCTGTACTAAGTCCGAAGCGACAAAGTTTTGTCGAGTGCTGCGCCATCTATTGTGGTGGACGGTTACATTCACCAACAGGGAAAAAAATGAAGAGACCTGCATGATTAGTCACAGTTTACTAGCTACTACTAGATGGCAAGCCAAGCAAATACTGAAGGTTTTTTAAATTATGCCTATATTGTTTTTTCTTAAATAAACAAATAAAAACAGTCACAACAAAGTTTAAACACTTTTTGAAACAACCTGATAGTTTAATTTGGCTTAAAAGTAGGATAGGTTGTTTCAAAAAGTTGTATAAAGTTTTTATCCGTTTTTATTAACCAGGATAGTTTATTAAAAGACGAATGTCGACAAATAGTTTCAAAAATTTAATATAAAATTTTGTTTATAAAATAGTACAGGTGATTTTCTTTATTTTCTTCTCAAACTTAAGATAAGAATAATTTATTGATAATAACATGTGCTAATAAATATTACACATATGATACAATATAATGGATTCCAATGTTTTTCAAACACTAATTTTTTTCCGATATACATTGTGTATTTTGTAGTGTATTTGTCATCAAAGGGGCGATCTTCGTGTTTTTCCTTTTACATTCTTTTGTATATGTACAGTCGTCTATATATTTTTGAAGTGTTTCAATGAAAGTATTTGTTGCATAGTTAGGATCTGGATTCAAGAAATCCCAAGATTTTTGTCTGATTGTATTTTTAAGTTTTGATTCATCTATGTATTTCACTATTCCTCGTTCCTTGGGGCATTTGGTCTTTTCCAGTACTATCTGTAGTATTGTTGAGAAATGATCTGTAATGTCGGTTTGCAATACTAGGGACAGTATTTGATCGAGAACGTTGAATTTGGATTTTAAAAATATGCGTCGAATGTCGAATCACTCGAATTTTTTCATATAACGTTTTCACATTATTTTCAAACGATGTTACTTGCAGGTTACTCGGAATTCTTTGTGTTTTCAAGAGAGTGCCAACGCTTTCAATTAAAGTGTTGATTTTTAAATTCAATTGAGATATTTCATCTATCATAAACCTTTTAAATTCTAAAATAAATTTAAAATATGATTAAATATAAAAATTAATTAAAAGTATTTAGTTTAGTCACCTTGATAATCAAGTGTATCTATTTGTGGTGATGATTTATCTCTTTTGTGAAGTGTTCATCTGATTCCACTACCACAAGGTTTTGACTCTAGAAAAAATTAAAAAAGGTACATTATAAAATTAAGTATTTTTATACTAAAAGTCAAATTTAATATGCAAACTTTAGGTTATTATAAATTTTGATTTAACTTAAGAAACAAATTACGTCTAGGAACAGCAAATCTCGCCATATCATTTGATTCTTTATTCTCAAGGAAAATTGCTTCAGCTTCAGACCTCATAGTTTCGGCAATAGATTCCACTTGAATCTCTGGAGAAGTACTACCCGATTTATAATTCCCCGACTTTTTATACAATACTGAAAAATATATTATTTGCACAAAACATTCTAATTAATTTCTTTAAATACTTACAATTTGTTTGTGGTGTAGGTTTAGAAACAGGATAAATGTTACGATTTAATGAGGGACTCTCGTCTGAATCGGAACTAGAGAGATGGGACATATACCTTGTATTTTTTTTCCGTATCCTTGATCCCCGTCCTTTGTAAATATCGGAACTAGACGAAAGGTCTGTTGTAATTAAAGCCTTTTTGGCTTTTCTTTGTGCTACAGTAAAGTCATCTACAAGTTAAAATATTATTTGTCTTTAAAAAATGACAAATACAATAAAACTCTGTCGAAGTCTCTACTATACTGATCCATTTGTTATTGTTTTACTCCTGACATTTTGATGTCGTTAGTAACCTTCCAAGCGAATAGATGGCGTTAAAAATGCAGGTTAGCAGTGGCTATAAAAGATCGCAGGGCATGATGATTTGCAAGTTATTTTTGTCTGCGTCGCTAAGGTTAAAATTGTTGTATATTTTGATCGCTTCTGAGCCTATTACTGCCATAAATATTGCTGCATTTACTTCGGCTGGCTTTTTATCTAGTTGAACAGCGATTGCATACCACTGGAACTGTTGTAGCCACTTTTTCCAGCACGTTGATTTGTCCGAGTCAATTTGTAGATTAGCTGGCGGTTTTATTCCAGATACTGCGTCGTTCGTAGCCATTTTACAACTTTCTCACGTATATTCTTTTATTTAACACGTTTTTCACAATTGTGACACCATGTAACGTTGTAATTATTGGTTTAATTATAATTATGTAAGCGGTTAATTTGACAAACGAAAACTGTATTGAACATAGATAAATACTTTTAATACGGGGAAGAATGGAATCTCCTGTACTAAGTCCGAAGCCACAAAGTTTTGTCGAGTGCTGCGCCATCTATTGTGGTGGAAGGTTACTATTCACCAACAGGGAAAAAATAAATGAAGAGACCTGCATGATTAGTCACAGTTTACTAGCTACTACTAGATGGCAAGCCAAGCCAATACTGAAGGTTTTTTAAATTGTGCCTATATTGTTTTTTCTTAAATGTAACAGTCACACAAAGTTTAAACACTTTTTGAAACAACCTGTTATTTTATTTTGGCTTAAAAGTAGGATAGGTTGTTTCAAAAAGCTGTTTAAAGGTTTTATCCGTTTTTATTAACCAGGATAGATTATTAAAAGACGAATGTCGACAAATAGTTTCAAAAATGTAATATAAAATTTTCTTTATTTTCTTCTCAAACTGAAGATAAGAATAATTTATTGATAATAGCATGTGCTAACAAATATTACAACATATGATACAATATAATGGATACACATTTTTCAAAAAGTTCAGATTTTTTAAAGGCTTCAGCAGCATACCTTTTTAACAGCAACTGACGACTTCTTCTAAACTGGGTAGCTCTTTTTTTAAATTGAGTGGCTATTTGATAGAGACGTCTGGCTTTTGGTGATAGGTCTTTAACCCTAGAGACATTCACCTCAGCAAGTAAATCAGATCTTTCTAAATTAAACAATAATATCATTAGCAATAAAAAATAAAATGAATATGCAATATACATTGCATTTAGATAACATTTTTGTTGAAATGTTAAATTTTAAATCCTATTTTAGACAATATTCTAATATAAATTATAAATGCATTTCTAAGTACCTAATAATTTTTCATGTTTTCTAATAAATCAAAATATTGACCTATACCTAATATCTACTATTTCTGTGAAAATTTCTTTGTTAAACACCTATATATTAATAAATCAATTAATTATTCACTCACTTCTATTTGGAGTAACTGTGGCATTCAAGTCTGCTGGTGTGACAGAAGTAGAATCTTGAACAGCATGTGTTGATAATTTCAGCTCGGGTTCAACTGAATAGCTACAACTAGCATCATTAATAGCACAGGATCCTTGTGCATTTTTAGCTCTCAGTTATACAAACTGCGCATTTAAAGCTTCCTGTAACTTTAAAGTCCTAGGACTCTCAGTTACAGATACAGTGCCAATTTGTGGTACAGCTAAAGAGGTTGACGGTTCAGCTTCAATTATTGAGGAAGGAACATCATCAGTTACTGTTTCTAAAGATTCTAGAAAATAAAAATTATTGAATAAATGTATCCTAGTTAGATGTTATTTTTTTTTCTTTAATTTTTATAGATTTACCTGGTAAATTGACTGATGGGAAAACTCCTCTTTTCAGAACTTTATTTGGACCAAAATCTTTAGGTAAAAAGTGTAAGGCACACACTCTACAATTGTTGTAAATATTCTCAGATGTTATTTTCTCCTTCAACCTTCTGTTTCCATATAAATTTACCCATTTGTCAAAAATGACTTCATTTTTTAAAATTGACATCCAAAAACAGCATGGTTTGCGTAAATTCACAGATGACAGTATTACAGCAGTTCGTCAACATTCAATCCAGATGTGGAGCCTTGTGAATAGTAAACATCAACTCCACAAGTCTAATTAATTTTAAGTTTCTGAAATAAAAGTGTTTTTGGACTAAATATTGTGTTTTCAATTATATCACCATTACCATTTTCATTTACCTAGAGGATTATTTCTTAGTAGAGCATTTGCACGATAATAATAATAGTAACAATATGTATTGTTAATATCATTTAACATTTGGGTAACGAAAAAAACTCAGAATGAAAGTGGGTTCCCAAACAAAAAAGTTTGGAAACCGCTGCTCGAGGATGTTATAATCTCTTGGAAGATTAAATTAAGTTAGATGCTTTTCAAAAGTGATTTAACATGTCCTTTAACCAGATTTTCCTTCTGTATTATTTGATATATCATCAAATAAGAGACAACAATTGTTACTTATAAACTTTATTGATTGGAACTAACATGTTTCTCTCTAAGTCTAAACTACCTAACCTAATACATAATCTCTGTTACCACACATCTTGACTGTTGACAGTCCAAGACAACAACCTTGCTAATGCCAACTGTAACATAATAGTTATCTTTGCTACACCTTCTCTTGAATAAAATGAAGTACTGGACAATTATTAAAACTGATTAATATGAAGATATTATTTTAGGCAACGAACAACAAAAAGAATGCTAATATAGATGAAAATGAATTTAAAGACAACGATTTAGATAACTTTGATGACGTTGATGATGCTGATGAGAATGAAGATTTAGTTAAAAATTACAGTGATGATGAGTCTAGGTAAGTAAGTCCGACTAAAAAATTTGATATCTGATGACTGTATTTTAGGTTTTAGATAATGCAGAACATTTTATGAAGAATAATTTTTTTTCTTAAATTTAATAATAAAAAAGTTTTCCATATGATTCCAGCTTAGGGGGACATATTGTATATTGTTAAAATATTGAAATTCATATAATTATTAAAAAAAATTATTTTTTTATATCCAATATATTATTTAATTTAAAATTCGGCTAGCTCATGGAAATTGTTATTTTGCTTTAATTATATTTAATTTATTTTGGTGATACATTGAATAATATTATTTAATATAACTACATACTACATTTTTGGTAATTTTTGGAGAAATTTCGGTATGTTAGCACAGAACAGCCTCCAGAATGCGGAAAAGTTAGTTTTAATCTTTAAAACTGTTTATTTTGTGTTACTATTGTTCTTACTCTCTTGCTCTATTCTGTATGTTGCTTCCTTCTCATAGCCATTTTCATTGCTAGGTTTGCCGTTGTTAGTTGTACTAGTAACCGGTTCTTCCTTATCAGTTAACGTCTGTTGTTCTATTATGTATTTTGACCATTATATTAATTAGTTAGTTTACTTACAAGTTTCTGTTTATACGACTCCAAACTATATATTTGTTCACTTTTACACAATTACAGTAAATTAATTATTACTATAAGTTCCAGTTTTTGAGATTTTTATAGGCGAAAACTAAAATACGTACTCATCAACTGGTTGCCACGTTGCCACTTCCTAGTATTAAAATATTGAACAGAAATATTTTTTAAATAAAACAACATGTAACTCTGTAAGGGGACACATTTTGATCAAGTGATTTACGATAGATCTTAATATTTTGAGCTCAAGTTTCAACAATAAAAATTTTTCCAATTATTAATGAAACTCCCTGTATGTTATACACGTATACATTTCTTCTTCAATTAGCTAAACTGAGAAATTATTTTTTACGACACATAAAGAATTTGCCATTTATATATAATTAATGTTTCTTCGCCAACTTCTTTTATAAAAAATAAAACTTCAAAAGCTTTTCTTTTTCCAACGTTTCGAATCCTTTATCTAGGTTCATCATCAGGGCTATTCGTATAATACACATAATGAATGTTCTACTACAATTTCGTTATAAGACAATCTGCAACAATACCTTACACTAATAAAAAAATTTCTTATTTTTATTTAAAGATGATATTAACATTATTTAATCAAGGTTGAACATATAAAATTGAGAGTTTACAACAAACATTAGTTAAATATCCCTATTTTTTCTTATATTGCAAAGCTTAAAATTGAAAAACTCACCAGCTACTTTAACATATCCATTTTGGTTTTTTTAAAAACAATTATAATGAAACGTACATATAAGACAAGGACAGTGAACTTTTTAAAATCATCTAAGTCATTTTCAGAATGAAATTGTGGTAATTTTTATGGTCTACATATTTCCATTGCTCAATTCATTTTATATTTCAAATAGGTAGAGAAATCTTTACTGTATGTATTGTTGGCGATATGAATTAATTTCTTTTTAAACGCAAAAACACCAAAATAATAAAACATTTTAGTACGGTTGTAGATGATATATTGAAACGGGAAGGTGTAGACATCACAAGTTTGAAATTAAATTTTGTTTAGTAATTTGCTATATACATTATCCAATTTATCTACATCTTCACGAAAATTAAGTGAATTATTAGTTTTCTTAATGTGAATCATTTTTCTTTGATACATCTGTTATGAAAATTGGTTTCAGTATCCAAAATCTGAAAGCTGTTGAAATTAAATTCATGGCCAGTATTAAAAGAATGACTGGACAGGGCTGTATTATTTTTTAAATTCTTGACAACATTTTGGTGGTTACCTAATCTATTTTTCAAGTATTGTAAGGTTTGTCCTATATATGATTGGTTGCAGTTGTGATATTCAATTTTATAAACTGTATTAGGTGTTTCTATTTTTGGAATTTATCACAAAGTGGTATACAAAAAGTATCTGGTCTGAAAGATATTTGAATTTTAGATCTAATGTCCCTAACAAATATAAAAAAAGTGTTGTTAACAGCCTAACAGATAGAGCCATAAAGCTTTCACACCCTATAAACAGACCAAATAATATTAAAAAAATTAAAAACATTTTAATAAAAAATAATTACCCAAAAAAGTTTTTTGAACCTATTATTAAAAATAGAATAAATAAGATTTATAATTCCAAATCAACGAGTAACAACACAAATCAAAATAACTACAACCACAATAGTAATCATAACAACATTACAACAAATACTAATAACAATATTACAACAAATCTTAATAACTATAATTATAACCCAAATTCAAATCAAAAAGTGGACTATAGAAATAATAATAATGATGATAACGATAATAATAAAAATAATAACATATACATTGCTTTACCCTACATCCCTAATGTTAACAGAAAAATTAAGAATATTTGCAAACCTTACTATATACAAATTGCCGACAAATCACTAAATCAAACTAAACAATTTTTCACTAAATTCAAACCTGCTATTCCAAAAACAGAAACACCTAATACAGTTTTTAAAATTGAATGTAACAACTGCAACCAATCATATATAGGACAAACCTCACAATACTTGAAAAATAGATTACGTAACCACTAAAATGTTGTCAATAATTTAAAAAATAATGCAGCCCTGTCCAGTCATTTTTCTAATACATTTTGGTGGTTACGTAATCTATTTTTCAAGTATTGTGAGGTTTGTCCTATATATGATTGGTTGCAGTTGTTACATTCAATTTTATAAACTGTATTAGGTGTTTCTGTTTTTGGAATAGCAGGTTTGAATTTAGTGAAAAATTGTTTAGTTTGATTTAGTGATTTGTCGGCAATTTGTATATAGTAAGGTTTGCAAATATTCTTAATTTTTCTGTTAACATTAGGGATGTAGGGTAAAGCAATGTATATGTTATTATTTTTATTATTATCGTTATCATCATTATTATTATTTCTATAGTCCACTTTTTGATTTGAATTTGGGTTATAATTATAGTTATTAAGATTTGTTGTAATATTGTTATTAGTATTTGTTGTAATGTTGTTATGTTTACTATTGTGGTTGTAGTTATTTTGATTTGTGTTGTTATTCGTTGATTTGGAATTATAAATCCTATGTATTCTATTTTTAATAGTAGGTTCAAAAAACTTTTTTGGGTAATTATTTTTTATTAAAATGTTTTTAATTTTTTTAATATTATTTGGTCTGTTTATAGGGTGTGAAAGCTTTATGGCTCTATCTGTTAGGCTGTTAACAACATTTTTTTTATATTTGTTAGGGACATTAGATCTAAAATTCAAATATCTTTCAGACCAGATACTTTTTGTATACCAATTTGTGATGAATTCCAAATATATAAACACCTAATACAGTTTATAAAATTGAATGTCACAACTGTAACCAATCATATATAGGACAAACCTCACAATACTTGAAAAATAGATTACGTAACCACCAAAATGTTGTCAAGAATTTGAAAAATAATACAGCCCTGTCCAGTCATTCTTTTAATACTGGCCATGAATTTAATTTCAACAGTTTTCAGATTTTGGATACTGAAACCAATTTTCATAACAGATGTATCAAAGAAATGATTCACATTAAGAAAACTAATAATTCACTTAATTTTCGTGAAGATGTAGATAAATTGGATAATGTATATAGCAATCTACTAAATAAAATTTAATTTCAAACTTGTGATGTCTCCACCTTCCCGTTTCAATATATCATCTACAACCGTACTAAAATGTTTTATTATTTTGGTGTTTTTGCGTTTAAAAAGAAATTAATTCAATACATACAGTAAAGATTTCTCTACCTATTTGAAATATAAAATGAATTGAGCAATGAAAATATGTAGACCATAAAAATTACCACAATTTCATTCTGAAAATGTCTTATATGTATGTTTCATTATAATTGTTTTTAAAAAAACCAAAATGGATATGTTAAAGTAGCTGGTGAGTTTTTCAATTTTAAGCTTTGTAAGATAAGAAAAAATAGGGATATTTAACTAATGTTTGTTGTAAACTCTCAATTTTATATTTTTAACCTTGATTAAATCATGTTAATATGATCTTTAAATAAAAATAAGAAACGTTTTTATTAGTGTAAGGTATTGTTGCAGATTGTCTTATAACGAAATTGTAATAGAACATTCATTATGTGTATTATACGAATAGCCCTGATGATGAACCTAAATAAAGGATTCGAAACGTTGGAAAAAGAAAAAAAGAAAAGCTTTTGAAGTTTTATTTGTTATAAAAGAAGTTGTCGAAGAACCATTAATTATATGTGAATTGAAAATTTTCATACTGCCAATTAACAAATAAATATAATTAAAAAATTTGCTTCATTTGAGACATTAATGCCAATCAATAATAAAACAAATGTAACTTTCTAGGAATGTCAATAACCAAAAGAATGAAAACGATATAGATGACACATATAACGATAATTATCAGGATGATAACGTTGACGAAATTCAGAATGCAAAAGAAGACTACGATTATCCTAAGGACCAGGGACAAGAATATTTTCCAGATAAAGATAATGACGATTTCAATGAGTCAAGATCAAATGCATGGGATAGGGTTTTGGGATGATAATGCTGTTTGCGAATTTAAAATCTAGAATTTCGAAAGTGCCCAAAATTTGAAGGTGAAATTTACTCAAAAAGTTATTGTATGTATTTTTTAACCGGTGCTGCCAGAGTAAATAATTTTACTAACAATTCACTTTATTTTAAGCACGAAATTTTCAAAGTATATAAATTTTGTCTTATACAACTCAACTTACAAAGGTGGATCATTTAAAAGAATGCCCTTGCAGCGAGGGACAATTTGATTTGATTCTAAGCAGGACCGCATCAGGTTCAATTGAAAACAGTTGTAACAATTTAGAAAATTGGTTGTGTACGGAATATGATTGGACAGTTTGACGGTTGAAATTGGATTTTTCCAAATTTCATATAAAAAATCATTTTTCCGAAAGTAAATCTCAAATAATAATATTTTTTATGTTTTTTTCTAGTTATATAGATAATATATCTAGTTAAGAGTTACATAATATTATGGGAGTTTAAAGTGGAGATAAAACTTGAAAAGTTCGCAAAAGATAGAGTTTGTGTCATTTTAGACATTTGCGTGTAAATAGAATTCAATTTTAATGCTCATTTGACATTTCTGTGAAAAATGAAGGAAGTGAAGGGAGAAATATTATCTGAAAGCAAATCGAATAAACATGTATTCTTTGAAATATTTCTCACATTTTGCTTTGCATTATTTTTATAACATTAACATTGTCGACGAAAATTCGACCAATGTGAACCAAAAATGGCGGTAGTCACGCGTTTATCCTTATTTTGACTAATCGTCTCTGTAAGTTGAGTTTAGTAGTATAGTTAAAATATAACTACTGAATAAAAAATACGTACATCCATCTACGTGGCGAATCGACGATTTTAATTTTGTTAGTGTATGAGTAAAGTTATTTATGTTACTATATAATGGGCAATTTTGAATGGAACTAGAGTATATCTTGATAGCTTTATTCATTATATGGTACTGTGATGTATTTAATATTAACTTTATCAATGACTTCTGTCTTTGGAAACAAACAATTCAACTACTACATAATATTATTTATATTCATATTGTAATATACTTTAAAAACTATATTTAGAAATAAATACTTCTTGCATGCAAAACCTTTTTTATTTATTGATTAACAGACGAATGTGGAAAACAGACCGAATGACTAACAATCAAATATAACCACTAAGAAACCGAGAAAGAAATAGGGTGCTTTTCTACTTTTCTAGAATCAATACTCCAGCCCCATAATCCTTAAAAAGAAACAGAAGTATTAGAGGGAAATGGTCTACAGTTGGAAGAGACTATAATGTTAGTAACTGCAGAGGAAGAATTTGATTTGTTTCAATAACAGTGCCAATATTAAAACTGTTTCCATGCAAGGTACTTGCGTAACTATAAGGACATTCATCTCAATTCGATAAAGAATACGTTCTAGGACCAAAGGTTCTATAGAAATGAACAATATTGTAACGCGAAAAATTGCGTGACCGATGAAAATTAAATTTGGCAAGACTGTCGCTGGTTTTGACGAGAGGCCAGTGTAATGAGAACGAAGTTAGTTCCCCATCAGACGTCGAATAATAGACCACGTTGTGTGAGTTTTAAAAATCCGTGCACTTAGGCAGCCATTTTACGTGGAAAGTATATTACCTGATGTAACGTTTTTAAGTTTTTTATATTCGAATTTATATCCCAGTGCGGTCCTGGCGTAACAATATTTTCTTCGGACTGTGTAAAAGATCGTTTTATACTACTAATAAACATAGAATTACCGGAGTATAATACATCTTTGAACGCCAAAAATGGTTTATTACGGCTCAATCGGGATTTTCAATTGAACAAAGTGACAATTTCTTGTACTTTTAATACCGCCCTTAAAAGATGTACGATGAGTACACAATAGTGTTAGAATCACCTTCGGAGAAGGAGGGTACCTTTTTTGAAATTCTGGGTAGACAGCTTAGTTTGTGCATTCACTGCCCGATTCTTTTTATATGGCTGTTATATGGCTTTTTGGAACTAATTTTACAGTTATTTTTCGGAAAGGATTTCAAAAAGAAGGATATCCATTCCCAAAAATCTCGTCACGAGAGTCAGTCAGCAACCGATTCTCAACGCGAGTAGTTGAAAAACTTCTTGTAGTGTCAGCGTGAATTATCGTATCATTATTTATTGCCGCTATCGAGATTGAGTCTACGAAGATTACTTGAGTGAAGCAGTGGTGATTTTCTTAGCTATTAAGATTAAATTATCGTATCGTACCAAAGTATCGGTATTTCCTGTGTTCATAGTCAAATTAAAATTACCGGAGTATCTGTTTATAGTGCTTATTACCTTCATTAAATTACCGAAGATTTCCGAGTGTCTGAGATCTGTTCCATGACGCGGTGAGGGTAGATTATTTATTACAAGTACTATCGTAAGTTTTTTTAAATCGACTTAATCGAGAAACCACGCCTCCGGCGTTGATGCCAGTATCTTCACCTGAGTAGTAATTTGGTGATTGGATGGAAACAATTGGACTCAGGTATCGTTAATGATTATTTAGTATCTCTCCTATCTGGAGTAATCGCACCCGTTCTTAGTCAATGGTGGAAAGATTAATTTAGTGTCACGCTATATCTTTAGCGAAAGAACTATACGGTCAGAACTATTGATTACTAATATTGCCATTGTTTTAGAGAACCTTTGTTTACGTTTTATAGAATAATCATTAGGAAATTCGGCGTGCACGTCAAATCTAGATTCAGTTACTTTCCCGATATTGACATAACTTTCACAAAGCCTATGTGTTTTTTTGTTTTCAAGTAATTTAATAATATAATATTGAATAAACGGAAAATAATTTCGTTTATAAACTAATTTTTTAGTTCGCAAACGACATTTATCATTTGTGTATGTGAATGATTTTGATTTGTATATTTGTTGTTTCTTGGAGATTATTTATTTCTCGAACAAATTACCGTGTAGTGTTTAGTGATAATTTGTTTTATTGTTTTTATGTATATATTAATTTTGTTTGCGGTACCAGGTTATGCATGTACTCATCTTGTAAATATTTTTGATGTTTTGTTCACTGACGCTGGTAAAACCTGTTAATAAACATAATAAACCGCGTTTTAGTGAGTACTTCCCAAACCTCCACAGATACACTACCAAAAATACCTCACTTTTTATAATTTCTCTCGCTTATCGCAGTTTTTGAAATGTTTCCTCATAATTAAAATTTCTGGCACCCTTTAATTACCTTTCCGGTTGATTAACGTTCCGAAAATAAACGACTTTTAGCTCTCCAACCAAAACCAGAGTGCCGTTCGCATACGTCTTAATTGTTTATCGCCCATTATCGTTCCAAATAAAATCGCTATCTTGGTCCCATCCTAGGAAACTTGGAAAAATTGGTACCGAACAATTAAGACGGTAACACTGATTAGGGAAGGAAAATACGGTGTGAGTTAGCATCGTTCCGATAAGCAGCGAGTTCCAGGATTTAAACAACCACGTGGATATTTTGTTAGACGTTTTGCTCGAGGAACTCAATATTTAGGTTTTATTTTATTTATCTTGGATTTTATGGATTTATCCGCCGATTGAGGAGTATAGTCAGCCAGACCACTCGTCTGAACCAGTAGTCAGGAGGGCTGGTATATTTTTTTGATGCGTCGACATCGAGGGATTCGATTGCTGTTCTGAAGCAGGAAAATCGTAGTAAACGTCATTTTATTTAATATTGTTATATACTTTCAACGTTTATCCATTTTATTTACCGTCAAAATTTTACTAAATTTTTATTATATGGTTTTTCCGCTAATTAAGCGATATTACTCGTTCAACGTTTAAAACGTTAAACATTTTATTTGAATATTAAATTGTTGGCTTTAAACGCTAGGTATACCACGGTACGTACCAGGGTGCTGCGATATTAAGGTATATTTTTCTGTCTTTGACGATTTTCGTTTATATATGTAATGGCATTTCTAAATATTTAAACTCATATAGTTTGCGGTAGTGTGAACCCAATTTATTGAATCAATTGTAGTTTTGGTGTTAGAGTTTCACCGAATTTGAAAAATTGTGCATGAACCATTTGTTCGTTTCCTGTAATTGAACTGTAATTTGAGATATCCGTGTAGATTGGGGCCCTCAGATCTTCTGCACCCTGAGTTAGTAGCCTTCAGCTCTACTCAGGTATCGTAGAACCTGCTTGTTTGATATACAAATTGTATTTTGGAGTTTTTTTGCTCGTAGCTGCTAATTTAGCGTACGAATTAAGTTTTCATATAGATTTAGGCCTTCAGCCTAACTACATACTGAAGCTACAGCCTTCAGCTAAGGTATTAATTTCATTATTTTTTGTTGTTGTAAACTTGTATTTCATATTTTGAAGAGAGACATAAGGTCCAAGAAAATATTAAACATCAATCAGGGGATATTTGCTGACTTTTATTTTTAATATTAACTTTTCTAAAACCTTTTCAGATTATTTGATTAGTGCTGTTAACCCACTGAGGAGTTGTGTGCTAACTTAAGAAGTCATGGGTGCTTGCCAAAACTTCTCTGGCGCCCCTTAAGAGGGGCCTCCTCACAGGTATATAAACCTTAAAACCTACACAATACTAGTTATTAATCTAGTAATTATTTGGTTCAAAATATTTACGATAGATGTCGATAGTAGTACTGAATCGGCTTTCACTTATTCAACATATTTTCTCTCTCTGTATTTCCACTCTTGACGGTTCAAATAAACGCATCTCTATTCGAATGTTTTGATTTCAAATATTTCAACTTTTTGTGAGCACAGAAACCTTATCTCTGTTTTTTATGTTGCATCCAAACAGCTGTGCATAGATAAGAGAATATTATATACACGGATCCAAACAAAATTTGTTGACATAATTTCCATTTGAGTGTAGATTTTTGAATATTTAAGAGTTTCATAAATGTTTTTGAAAGGAATAAATTGTTAAAAAGTAAGTAATCGTATCGACCCGATATCAAAAACTATAGTTATGATAATGTAAATTATCCTGCAATCCGTATTTTTTAATTTTAAAAGCTATGTTTTAGGTTATGTTTGATTATTTGATTAATGTGAAAATATGAGATAAATAATACTGATTGTTTGTTCTAGTATCATCAAACCATCTTTCAACATTCTCTGGAAACCCTGTTTTAATGATAATATGGGTTTGTTAGCGAAAAGCGAAAAATGCTTAATTGAAGTGAAGTGACCTTTGAAGTATCTGAATGAAGAAAAATTAAAACCGCTCTCAAAAGACAAGAATCGTATAATTCAGGTTGATGAATATATAATAGTGATAATTGAAAAATATAACTATTATCACCTGATACAAGGTGCATTACATATTGCATGATAGGACATGTGCTATTTAATAATATGGATACCATTGTGGGATTTGCTAGAAATCAAGAATGGACGAAAAATATACATACTTTAAAAGCATTATACCTTTCAAAACTTGTACCATTTATATTAACATAATAAATTGTTTTCATGATTATCAATTTTTGTTTGTTTCATGTTAAGAAAATTAAAGTGCGGAAAAGTTGCAAACTCACATGATTGAAAATAGGCCACTTAGGCTGAAAACACAGAACGTCGTGTCACAACTTTGACTCAATCTAATCATATTTGTATCAGTTTCAGAGTTTCTGTTGGTTGCTTTAAAATTTTATTTGACATGTAGGCTCTTTTGTTAACTACATGTGTAAATATATTCAATTTTATCTAGAAACAAATAATATTAACAAAGAGCTTCCAAATTTATTATACAAAGATATATTTACTTGTAATACAATGCTTTACATATATAATAGAAAGAGGAAAGTAAGGTACAGTGAGGAATTTAAATATAAAATAGCAACCGTTTAAAAAACTTACAAAGCAACTATAACAACTAATAAAAAATTTAAAGCGAAATATCTGTAATGATAAATAATAATGTATATATTGTGGGGAGATCGATATATACAGTACAAAATCAAACATACAATCAACATGTACAAGTTTGCTTCTACCTTGTTTGTAAATATTTTTTTTTGTTTTTATATAATACATTATTGGTATTATCACTTTTCCATCCAAGCCATCTAATATGCGAGAAAAGTATTGGTTTACCCAAAAAAAGTTGGAATTTTGGATTTTTTTAATTGTTTTTACGTTTTTCAGCAAGAACAACACAAAAAAATGGTTTTTAGAAAAAAATCCTATCTGTATAACTCGATACAGCCCCCGAATTGCAACAAGTCACCAATTTTATGACTAAATATTGTTCAGGATATCTCACAGATGAACCCTTTTGATTTTCAGCTCACCAGAGCCAGTAGAACGAGTGCTATGGTACTTGAAGTATCACATTTTTGGAGAAATTTCAGTTTGTTATAACAGCCTCTGGAGTGTATATAAATGACCAATTTCATGATTGGATATTATTCAGAGCTTTTTATTGGCGAACCTTATTGATTTTAAGCTCACTAGAGCTAGTACAACGGGTGCCATGGTTCCTGAAGTGCCACATGTGTGGAAAAATTTCGGGTTATTATAACGATACAGCCTCCAGAGTGTATGCAATTGACCAATTTTATGATTGGATATTATTCAAAGCATCTTATAGATGAACCTTATTGATTTTCAGCTCAATACAGCTGGTTCAACGGGTGCTATGGTACCTGAAGTGCAACATTTTTTTGGAGAAATTCCGGGTTGTTAGCACGATACAGCTTCCGGAGTGTACACAAGTGACCAATTTTATAATTGGATATTTTTCAGAGTGTCTCACCGTTGAACCCTATTAATTTTCACCTCACTAGAGCGAGCATAACGAGTCCTGTTCTATTTAACAGCGCTATTGCCATTCCTACAGTAGGTAGACAAAATTCATTTTTTAGTCGTCCTTTGTTTTGCAATTTTTTTTAATATCAACAACTAACACTATTATTAAGTCATCCTTTAATAATAATTTGGTTTCTTATTTTCTTTGATTTTTTGGAATGCTTATATAATCAAATTTCTATTCATTTTCAGAACTGACAATTTCACTAAAACGGAACCTGATGTAACTGCCCGCACAGGTCCAAATAATTTTCATATAGCAGTTTTCGCTACAACTATACTGTAAGTAAAAAAATGGTAAAACTTACTTAGAAGAAGCATCTAATTTTCTTATTTCATTTACAGTTCTGATTATGTAACTAAAACTAAGCCCGATGTAACTGTCCCGAAGATCCATTAATATTTCATAAAACAGAGTTTCCTTATACCATTCCGCAAGTAAAAACACTAACAAGACTTATTTATAAAAATCAATTTTCTATTCATTTTCAGAACTGACAATTTCACTAAAACGGAAGCTAATGTAACAGAGCCCGCACAGGTCCAAATAATTTTAATATAGCAGTTTTCGCTACAACTATACTGTAAGTAAAAAAATGGCAAAACCTACTTAGACGAAGCATCTAATTTTCTTATTTCATTTACAGTTCTGATTATTTAACTAAAACTAAGTCCGATGTAACTGCCCTGCAGGTCCATTAATATTTCATAAAACAGAGTTTCCAGATACCACTCCGTAAGTAAAACACTAACAAGACTTATTTACAAAAATCAAATTTCTATCCATTTTCAGAACTGAAAATTTCAATAAAACGGAACCTGATGTAACTGCCCGCACAGGTCCAAATACTTTCCATATAGCATGCTCGCTATAGCTATTCAGTAAGTAAAAACTAAAATTAAAATGTAGCCTGATGTAATTGTAAGGGATAGTTTATAAACTTTTTTTTTGTCTGAGGATTAAGAAAATAGAAGATGCAGTTCAGTTGCCATGTATGCATAAAAATAAAGAAAATGTATTCAGTACTTATGTATATCAAATTTGTAATATGGATTCCAAGATAAAATGGATTACTTGTATACTTTTGCTGAATTGGGGGAAAAATAATTTTGTAAGTAAAAATATTATTTATTTAAAGAATATTTTTTCAGTCTTTATAACTACGTGGATCCAGACTTCAATAATGTGGATGGGGGGTCACTACCCCTTTGTGAGTATAGAATCGTAAAAAATGGATATTTTTATAAGCTTTTTATTTTTTTTTGTTATGAGGAGAAATGGTAGAGACGAAGATGAACTTCAGTTGCCATGTATTAATATATATGAAGACAAATTCATTAAATTTGTAATTATAATTTTATTGATATTTTTATAAAATATTTTTTATTTGTTTTTTTTTCAATAAAAACATACACCAATTTTTCCTTTAATTTTTTTGAATAATTAATAAGGGTCAATGAAAAAGCGGACATGTCTGTTTATTGCTATAATAAACATTTTTATAGTTTACCTAATTAATTGGCATTTCTTTGCTACTATTCATTTGAATTATTAAGAGGGGTCAGTGGAAAAGTAGACATTCTGTATTATAATAAATATAAAAACTACCTACTTACGTTCTCTGTACTTTAAATTTGTAATACTACAATTAAACAAACATATTGCATAATTTATTTGATTTTGTTTTCAATAAAAGAAAACACTTTTGCTATAATTTACTTGAATAATTGAGAAGAGTCAATGGAAAAACAGGCATGTTCGTTTATTACAAACTGAAGGAAAATGCAAAACCTGCAATACATAACCTGGAAAAATTGAAGATAAAAAATATATAACATTTTTATTCGTGCATTTCGAAAATAGAAGATTACATATTGTGTTACTTTTTGAATAGAATAAGAAATGTCTATTTTGTTAAATTAGTAGAAAGCAATTAATACTATTACCAATGTAGTTTTTTCACTAACTCAGAAGGCTGTGGCTGTGTACAGGTTCTTGGAGGAACCAAAAGGCCCTGATATAGGGATCAATAAATATAATGCACTTGTGGAATCACTAGCAACAGCTAAAAATATTTGTGGATTAAATTAACTGTCTCGACCCTTACTTCGTGGAATCTGCTCATATTAGTGTTTTAAATGAAACTCACGGTTTCTAGTTAATTCCACAATATAATAAAAGTTATTGAAAATTCTAAAAAATTGACAATTGTTTCGATAAATCAATATCATCGTCAGAATGACAGAAGTTACATTTCATTTGATGCCTACCTGATGTTTAGTAGTTATTTTTGGCTAGACCAAGAAGTGACCTAACTTGTGATTGACTTAATATATGTTTATAGAAAAAAGAAGAAGATGTGATATTACAAATATTGAAGCTTAGATATTATTAGCCCTATGGTGATATCCTGGATATCATTTTTCCAATTAAGATCAGTATAACTGTGCAATTATATAGAATTGGAAATTAGAAGACATTTAAGAAACCCACAATATGAAGTTGTCAATGAATAGTTAAATCTAGGGAGTTCTCCACTAATAAACTGTCTTCTTAAGTGATAATTGTAAAGATCAGCAGATATAGTTCTCCTGGTTTTCTATATCATTGCACAGTTATACTGATCTTAATTGGAAAAATGATATCCAGGATATCACCATAGGGCTAATAATATCTAAGCTTCAATATTTGTAATATCACATCTTCTTTTTTCTATAAACATATATTAAGTCAATCACAAGTTAGGTCACTTCTTAGTCTAGCCAAAAATAACTACTAAACGTCAGGTAGGCATCAAATGAAATGTAACTTCTGTCATTCTGACGATGATATTGATTTATCGAAACAATTGTCAATTTTTTAGAATTTTCAAAAACTTTTATTATATTGTTGAATTAACTAGAAACCGTGAGTTTCATTTAAAACACTAATTTGTGGATTATTTTATGTCTAGGCTACACTAAACACAATCTTGTGGAGTAAATATAAATAGCGTTTACGAAGCACAAATTTACTTATTTAGCATGAAAATTACTTAATTATAATCACTTACAAATACAATACACACTAAACTATAAATTTGGGATATTTTTATGAACACAAAACATATGACAACAGCATTTGACCCATAGAGAAAGTTATAATATTATTTGTCTATGAATTGACCGTCGTCTTCTGTCATTGAAGTTCTATACAGCGCCATGCATCGAGACGGTGGAGCGGTTGAACTAAAGTAAAAAGATGTTCGTTTGCAAAAATTTGCGCACAACAAATACAATGCTTTTAGATTTCATATTTTCAGAAGCGAATTCTCTAGGCTTCCTTTTGGGGATCAGGTTTTGGTGTCCACCATCACTTAATGGCTTATATCTTTTTTATAACAATATAAAACTCAACCAAAATACCTGATCCCCAAGACAAAGGTCCAAGTTATATTGTGTTAAAATTTCGACACTTAATTTCCCTGCGTTCTTTAGATTTGTTGTGTACAAAATGACCTAAATTTTGTTGCAAATCACGGGTGCCAACTGTTTTCAGGTTCCTAAAACGTGAGGCCCCTCTTAAGTAAACATTTAAGTTTTGAAGAATCCACCCCTTCTTCGACTCGAAGCTAGTCGACTGGCGATCACGGGTTGTACTACGGGAGACAACCCTCAAATCTATAACGAGCACTGAGAGGTTGAGTTTTCCTCCTATAAGCCACTGACTTTTCTACCTAAACGTACCCAATAAAAATGAGATAGTATTTTAAAATATTTCAAATAATCCTATTTAGAAAACAAGCAGAAAAAAGTTTACAATAGTTGAACAATTTTGAAACGCTGGTGGTCGTATAATTTTTCTAAGAAATCTAACGTTTACAAACGGTTCACCCAAGTTATGCAAATGAGTCTGCAAAAGTCGTCTTTCAAAGAGAATGAATTTTTTTTTATAATATACAGAAAGTTTGTTTAATGTGGAAATTTGGATATATATATATAATAAAATCCATTATTTTATTTATAATATAAGAATTTTAAGAAATAATAAAGGATAATCATTTATTTTTACACATAAGAGGTATATGAATCCAACAGTAAAATATAGAGTGAATAATATTTTACATATGAGTAATGTTCAATGTTTTAAAATATTTTTTCTATCTTTTAATAAGTAACATAAATATATCCAATTGATAAGTAAGGTTGATTTTATTATAATATGCCCAGAACACTACTGAGTTAAAGAGTAGTGAATGAATAAGAGCAGCCGATGTTATAAAAGTTTTAGGAATCAAATAAACTACATGCTATTAAATAGCATAATAAATAGGAGGAATTACAGGTAATATATATATATATATATATATATATATATATATTCTAACGTAGAGATAGAACTAGAAATATCTATCAAGAAGGATTACTAAAAATTGCTTTGATCCAGAGACTTTCAAACCGTACTTTCATGAAATTCATAAAGAAATCAAACACTGTGTTGTTTGTATTCGTTATAATGTTGAGAAAAGCTCTAAAATGCTGTGATACTTATGGTGTGGAATTCAATGTTTATGTAGTTTCTTTAAAATTGAATACAAAACACTATAAGAAAACTTACCTTACTGTCCAGTAAATGTAAACGAGCTGTTGCTTGAAGTTTGTAGTGCACATGAGGGTTATGCAGTGTTCCAAACTAAAACTGAGTTCATGTCGTGATTAGTTGAGTAAATCGTATTAACTATTATCAAAGAAATAAACAGACAAATGGTTGAAGTGACAACAATGAATGACTATATAGAATATTGTGGTTAGATTTTAGAATGACATATATTAAGTCAATCACAAGTTAGGTCACTTCTTAGTCTAGCCAAAAATAACTACTAAACATCAGGTAGGCATCAAATGAAATGTAACTTCTGTCATTCTGACGATGATATTGATTTATCGAAACAATTTTCAATTTTTTAGAATTTTCAATAACTTTTATTATATTGTGGAATTAACTAGAAACCGTGAGTTTCATTTAAAACACTAATTTGTGGATTATTTTATGTCTAGGCTACACTAAACACAATCTTGTGGAGTAAATATAAATAGCATTTACGAAGCACAAATTTACTTATTTAGCATGAAAATTACTTAATTATAATCACTTACAAATACAATACACACTAAACTATAAATTTGGGATATTTTTATGAACACAAAACATATGACAACAGCATTTGACCCATAGAGAAAGTTATAATATTATTTGTCTATGAATTGACCGCCGTCTTCTGTCATTGAAGTTCTATACAGCGCCATGCATCGAGACGGTGGAGCGGTTGAACTAAAGTAAAAAGATGTTCGTTTGCAAAAATTTGCGCACAACAAATACAATGCTTTTAGATTTCATATTTTCAGAAGCGAATTCTCTAGGCTTCCTTTTGGGGATCAGGTTTTGGTGTCCACCATCACTTAATGGCTTATATCTTTTTTATAACAATATAAAACTCAACCAAAATACCTGATCCCCAAGACAAAGGTCCAAGTTATATTGTGTTAAAATTTCGACACTTAATTTCCCTGCGTTCTTTAGATTTGTTGTGTACAAAATGACCTAAATTTTGTTGCAAATCACGGGTGCCAACTGTTTTCAGGTTCCTAAAACGTGAGGCCCCTCTTAAGTAAACATTTAAGTTTTGAAGAATCCACCCCTTCTTCGACTCGAAGCTAGTCGACTGGCGATCACGGGTTGTACTACGGGAGACAACCCTCATATCTATAACGAGCACTGAGAGGTTGAGTTTTCCTCCTATAAGCCACTGACTTTTTTAACGATTCTACCTAAACATTAATTTTTATATCCCTGATGAAATTCACCAGTAGATATAAAGTACAACTGTTATCTGTGCTTAAAAGGTGAGAGCGGTTTAAAGGTAGAAATTAGTTATGTTTAACAAGTAACTGTAGTAAACTGTTTTTTTTTGTGAATGTAATTGCTGCATCCAAAGAAAATGTGATTAAGATCAGCATAATAAATATCTTTTCAGGTACAGAATGATAACCAGCATGGCAAGACGGGCAGGATAACTTCCATGACTAGTTTTCATTCTAAATATACTTGCTGAATAAAATTTTGGAGTTGTCTAATCAAAAATATAGTTTGAAGGTGAGGCTAAGCTAGGATAAACTTTAAAATGGGCGTTAATTGAGAATTTTGAAGCGTTTTCTTAGTGTTTTCGCCAGGATACATACATTTTATTTTTGATACAGCTAATTGCATCTTTTCCAGTATACACGTTACAAAAAACTCCATTTAATACTGAATATTTCAATATGTCCCTTAACTCAAATGAATGTCATACTCAAATTCAACAATATTGTTTAGCTTATATTGTGTATATCTATTAATTTGGATCAAATTATCTAACCTGAAAACCTACATCCGTACAGATAACAACTTCCGAAAGGAACTTTATTATTAAAAATAATCGAATAATTGTTAATTATGAGGCAACTTATGGAATTATTTAGTCTGTCAAACCGCAGTGATTTTAATAGGTAATGATGGGTTTGGTAGACAGTTTCCGCATGAAAGTTACGATCTAGAATGGGTTATCAACAAATGTAATGAAATTTATCTTTTTATAATTATCGATATGACGCATATACAGTGTGTACCAACAAGAAATACTCTCATTGCGTATTCCATCTATACCTGGTGTTTTATTATTGTTCATTACTTTCAGTGTTTTTTCATTGACTTACTTCAGGTTTTAGCTCTGCATTCTTGATTTTAATTTGTAGCTGGCTCATGATATCTTCCAGGGTTATTAACTAACGAAGGAAGCATAAAGTGCTATAATTATGACAGGAAACTATAAAACGTATAGAAAAGTGGCAATTATTTTTAATGATACACTTCCGCATGGGTATATTAGGCAATCAACTGTAAATGTTTCAAGACAAATGGAAGTATTCAGAATATTTTAAATAAAAAACGCGGAAAACTGGTTGACAATGAGGACATTGAGGTTGAAGTGATGTTATCTGTTGTAAGATAATCCAAAAATGTCATTACTCAAAAAGTGGTCAATGATAAAAAGTACTATAGGGAGGCCGTGGCTACAATTAACAGGGGTAAGTATTAACAAGAAAATTTCTTGAGAACTATACAAGTTAAATCTACAGCACGCGGTTCAAAACGCCATCTAGATCACGCCACATGACTCGGTATTGCTCAGTTGTGTTCCACGCGTCCTGCAAGAAACGTGTGTACCGTATCAGTTTATTACGCAGGTAACGAACATTTTTAACCTTAAAATTTTTGATTTGTGCTCAAAATATACGGCGTTGTTATTATGCTTTTCATATTTCTAGAAGCCTGTTTCATACTTAATAAGGTTGTGTAGCTCAATTGACTAACTTTTCAAGAAATATTTTTTTATGGTATTTGCAATCAAAAATATTCCTTTGGGGCTAAACTTAACAAATCACCGGGGTTAGAATTAACGTGTTAATACCTACCCCAAATTTTGGGGCTGGTATTAACAAGGTTATAGACGGTATGATAATGTTACGAAACAGCACACTGGTATAGTCCCTAAAACCGACCCTGTCTAAGCCAGGTATAATAGTTAAAATTATGGCGGATACGCAGTTATAAAAAACTGTTTACGATTGAGACTATCTTATCTAGAACTGGTTTTTGTGACCAGAGTTATCTAGAAAAGGCCAGAAAAATTATTTGTGTGTATAAGCCGCAGCCCGAATTCTCTAGTACAAAAAGCACTAGTATATAAGGGAACTGATCAGGAAGAGTTAGTTAGTTGAAAATCTGACATCGTGAGTTAAACAAATAAATTAGTGAACTGTTTATATAAATTAGTCTAAGTGAATATACTGTATATATAAATTAAGTGTTAGTGATTAGTGAGTTGGTGTTTAAATAAATTAGTAAGTAGCCATACCGAGTGTTTGAAATTTATCCCACCCGTTTATTGTTTAAAAGAAAAACATTACATTGGTGTCAGAAGTGGGATAATATAAATAAATTGCAACGTAAAAATGGCCAAGAGACTATATGACCTCAAAGTGGCGGAGCTAAGAGCAGAATTGGAAGATCGTGAGTTGGAAACGTCCGGTAAGAAAAGCGAATTAGTAGAAAGACTTAAATTGGCACTGGAAATTGACGGCTTTGATCCAGAAACAGTTTTATTTAATGACGAGGCTTCCACCTTAATCTCGTCAATTTCTGCTAACATGCACGAGAAAATTTCTGCCATGGAAGAGAACATGGACGGGAAGATTTCTGCAATAAAGAACGATATCTCTGCTATGAAGACCGACATTTCTGTTAATATGGACGAGAAAATTTCTACTTTGAAGAACGATATATCTGCCGATATCTTATTAATGGAAAACGGCATTGCCGCTGACGTTGAAAATGAAATTTCGTCTCTAAAATCTGAAATCGAGAATAAGATGTCAACGATGGACGAGAAAATCGAGAATAAGATTACAACGATAGACGAGAAAATCAAGGAGTTAGAGGAAAAGATTGCCGACTCAAGAACGCGAGGCACGCCAGAGGAAGAAAAGAAGACCGAGCAAACGAAACCTTGCAAGCCAGAAACATTATCTAAGTTTGAAGACATTGGCAGTTTTACCCGAGTCAAGGCCCCAACGTTCGATGGAAAAATGTCGTGGACCAATTATGTGAAACAATTTGAAGCAGCCGCTAGAGTGAATAATTGGTCCGATAGAGAGAAGGTATTAAATTTAACCATCACGCTTCGCGGAGATGCCTTAGATGTACTTCAGACGATACCGCTTGAAGGAATGGATGACTTCGAGCTGCTGAAGAAGAGGTTGGACATGCGATATGGTCACGAACATTTGGAACAGTTGTACAGATTCCATCTGAAGAACCGAAGGCGGAAACGTGACGAACCCCTTCAAGAGTATGAAATGGATATTGCCCGACTAGTTCGATTTGCTTATCCATCAGCACCAGAGAACATGATGGAATGTTTAGGCATCCAGGCCTTTATTGACGGCTTGTGTGACCACGATATGGAGAAGACGCTTCGATTAGCCCATCCTAAAACATTGGCCGATGCATTGACTGCTGCTCTTGAATATGAAGCAGCCACGATGGCTTCGGGATACAACAAAGATAGGACCATACAGGAAGAAGGTGACGATGACAGACTTGACCAGATCGTCAACTTGTTGAAAGGTATGGTAGACAAGAAGCCGAAGGAAATCAGGTGCTGTAATTGTGCCCAGCTAGAGCATGCACGCAGTTTGTGTTAGCGTCCTACGACTCCTGCAAACCAAGAACCTCTTAAATGCAAAGCAGCCAAGAAAAGCTCGCGGTACAACAATGGTAGGACCATGCAGGAAGAAGATGACGCTAACAAACTTGACCAGATCGTCAACTTGTTGAAAGGTATGGCAGACAAGATGCCAAAGAAGATCAAATGCCGGGAGTGTGGCGAGCTAGAGCACGTACGCAGTCCGTATAAGCGCCCCAAGAACTTCAGTCACAGGGGAAATCAGACAGGGGTGAACATCCTGCTGATGTGAATCACCGAAAAGCCAACTCTTTGCCTAGACGGCCATGCCCTGTAGACTATTCACAATGCAACAAGTCGAAATCTAAGAAAGTTGCAGTTTCAAGAATTACAGTAGTCAACGAGGAATGGTCACCCACCAGGATCAGAGAAGATCAGGAGAATGATCCTCACCTGAAGATGATCCGGCAATGGAAGGAAGAAAATCGACACTCAAGGCATATTGGGCACAGTGGAACTCCCTTGTCCTGGAAGAAGGGCTGTTGAAAAGAGTCCTTAAAAAAGATGATGGTTCTGAGATGAGGAGACAGCTAGTTATCCCGAGAACAAGAGTAGCTGAGATACTGAAGAAGTTACACGACAGTCCATCGGGAGGTCATCTGGGAATGAAGAAAACCCTTCAGCGAGTCCGTGAAAGGTTTTATTGGATGAACAACTCCGACGATGTGAAGGACTTGTGTAAGAAATGTACGACTTGTGCTACGAGTAATGGACCACATCGCAAGAGAAATGCACCCATGAAACAGTACAATGTTGGAAGCCCTTTCGAAAGGATTGCTTTAGATATCGCTGGACCATTTCCGACGACAGAAAATGGTAGCAAGTACATACTGGTTATAATGGATTATTTCACAAAGTGGTTGGAAATTTACGCTATCCCGAACCAAGAGGCCACAACTGAAACTGAAACATAATTCGCGGTACGTCTTCTACGTGGTAACTAAAAATGAATTCCAAGATCGATCTACCTACCGCGATGTGTGGGAAGCACTTCGAAACCTCCGAGACCATGTGTTGGAATCCAACGTGAAGAAACTGGCTATGCCTAAGGTAGTGAGTAACCAGTTGGATTGGCGAATCATCAGGAACATGGTAGAGATTATCTTTCCAGATATTAATTTGCAGCTACAACCCCCGTTATCAGTATCCGATGAAGACGGTGCCCTGCTATTTCCATAAGATCGGAAAGTGTAGAAATGAGGACAGTTGTCGATTCAAACATCCAGTCTCGGCTACACAAAAGTTCCAGGAGGAACTTCCATTTAAGGAGGGGGTAATGTTACGAAACAGCACACTGGTATAGTCCCTAAAACCGACCCTGTCTAAGCCAGGTATAATAGTTAAAATTATGGCGAATACGCAGTTATAAAAAACTGTTTACGATTGAGACTATCTTATCTAGAACTGGTTTTTGTGACCAGAGTTATCTAGAAAAGGCCAGAAAAACTATTTGTGTGTATAAGCCGCAGCCCGAATTCTCTAGTACAAAAGGCACTAGTATATAAGGGAACTGATCAGGAAGAGTTAGTTGATAATCTGACATCGTGAGTTAAACAAATGAATTAGTGAATATAAATTAGTGAACTGTGTATATAAATTAGTCTAAGTGAATATACTGTATATATAAATTAAGTGTTAGTGATTAGTGAGTTAGTGTTTAAATAAATTAGTAAGTAACCATACCGAGTGTTTGAAATTTATCCCACCCGTTTATTGTTTAAATAAATAACAAAAACATTACAATAATTATAAAAACAATTTTCGTTCCATTTTATTACAGAATGAGAACGTATAAAAGAAAGACTACCACAGGAACTAAATCCTTAGAGGTTTACGAGTTCGCTGCGATGAAAATAATGGAGAAAAATAGAAAGTATAGAGAAGTAGCGACAGAGTTTGAGCTCTGTCACGTTTCACTCTATAATTTCGCGAAAAAAAAGAAATTGGGTGCACAAGCAGCAGTGGGTTACCAGAAAACCCGCTTAGTTTTCAATGCTGCACAAAAAGAAATTATAGCAGAATATTTGTTGAACTGCTCCAATATTTATTTCGGATTACTACCTGAAGACGTAATGCGATTAGCATATCAATGTGCTAACTTTTACAATATTGAGAAGGTACCAGAGTCCTGTCATGTTAATCAGGTGGCCGGTAATGACTGGTTCACTAATTTCATGAAGAGAAATCCGAGGTTGGCGATACGAAGCCCTGAAGCCACCAGTTTGAGCAGAGCGACTTCTTTTAATAGAACTAACGTTCAAAACTTTTTTGAGAAATACAGAAGTGTGCTAGAAAGATACAGCTTCCCACCATCTCGAATTTGGAATGTTGACGAAACAGGTATCTGTCTTCTTGGCTACCCTACTAATTTTATGTCAGTTTTCACTTTACGTTTTTATAAATATCACAATTTTCTAGGTATCACAACCGTGCAAAAGCCGAAGAAGATTGTTACTGGAAAAGGCATAAAGCAGGTCGGTGCAGTAACATCTGCTGAACGAGGTGTACTAGTTACACTTGCAGTAGCAACAAATGCTATTGGCAATGCCATACCCTGTAGGTTTGTCTTTCCTCGTATTCGTTACAATGACATATTTGTTAGGAATAGATCACCAGAATGCATAGGAGTTGGAAATCAATCGGGCTGGATGACTCAAAAAGAGTTTGGAAAATTATATATAGAAGTGGTTAACAAAGCCAAGGAAAATAATATTATTTTATTATCATTCCCACCTCATGGCTCCCAGCACCTACAGCCTCTTGATGTTGGAGTCTGTGGTCCACTTAAAAAATATCTAAATAAAGCACAAACTTCTTGAATGAGTAGTAATCCCGGAAAAACGATGACCATATATGATCTCTCTGGTATTATTAAAGATGCATTACATATGGCATTGAATCCGAGGAATGTGATAAACGTATTCAGGAAATCTGGTATCTGGCCATTTAACGACGAAGTCTTTCAAGATTCGGACTTTGCGCCATCATATGTCAGACCGTCCGGACCCTACGAATCAAGATATGTTATCAAATTCAATTAATTCTGAACTACTGAACGATATAACCAATTTGGACAGCTCAACTGCAGTCACTGCGCACGTGTTTAATGGGCCAGTAGCTGAACCATCAGGTTTGCAGAGGGATTCTAGCGATTTCTCAATTGAAACTGAAAGACCTCTGCCAAAAGCTCCACCACGAGCTCCATCCAACCATAAACGGGCTAAAAAATCTGCCATTCTCACCGATACACCGGGAAAAAATGCTTTGGAAGAAGAACAACACATCAGAGAACTGACAAAGAGGAAAATGGAAGAAAGAAAACAGAACAAAGAGAATAAAAAGAAAAAGGTAAAGGAAAGTGGAAGAAAGACGAGAAAATAGAAAAGGTACAGTAATGAATATTAATTAAACGAAAGCAATGATTCTGATGAAGAGGATGAATGTTTTTGCATTGTTTGTGGTATGTTGTATAAGGATGATTTATCAGGTGGTGATTGGATACAATGTATCTCTTGTCAAGAATGGGCCCAAGTTGGGTACATCAAGGGTGATATCATATCATTCATTTGCTTGAATTGTGATTCAGATGACAATGAGTACGAATAATTTTTCTTATTCTTTATAGAGTCTATAATACTTAGTTAGTCTATGGTTACAGTTTATAAAATATTTTTCAATAATAAAGTGTTATGTCATTCTCATGTTCGTTTTCTTTCATAGGATTAGTTTTTATAACATCATGTTAATACTTGCCACAGAGCTGTTAGTTTTAGCCCCAAGGACGGGGTAAGAATTAACAAACGCTTTTCTCGATATAAAAATGTCTGTTCAAGACATCAATAATTCAATCTTTTATTTATGTTATTAACACGATACCTAAACATTTGAAGTATCAATTGACGCAAAAATCAGATCTTAATGTTGAATAATTTCAGAATTACAAATAAATATGCAATTTTTGTTAATTGTGGCCCCGGCCTCCCTAGTAAATAGAGAAACGGTGGTAAATATTTGTAAACGTTATCCATACCAATAGCATTTCATAGGCCAATCTCAAGTAAATTTGATTTGAATTTTGCTCTTTTATTAAATAGCTTAAGATCCGGACCTATACCCTCTCAACCTTTTTAGCGATGAAATATTGTTTTCAATAAAATATATAAACAGAAACTGGCGAGGAGCAATCCTTTTCTCAATAAATTTGGTGGCAATTGAAAGCATATAGAAAAAGCCACTATGTGATTGACTAACTTTTTCCTCGCAATATCAGGTATAAACAGTTTAATTGGTATTAGAAATTTTCCCTCATAATTTTTCCAAGAAATATACGGGTGTTCCTATTCTTTTACATTTCAAAATATCCGATTTAACATCTACTGTGTTGTTAACCTTCCTCATTACATCTTCTAATTTATTTTCCAGTTGTACAGGGTTATTCACTATAAATTACCCACCCCTTATCATCGTTATTATTGCCTACAGAAAAAAAAGTTGAATGTTAAAGTTGTGTGCTTGTGACTAAATTTTGATAAAATGCTATTAAACACCCAGTGGCGTGCATATTTCAGGGGATACAAATTTTTTAATATTTTTTTCAAATGGGACACCCTGTATATTATTGAATTTTTGTAGTGGTCTTTTTTTCCTGATTTCAAAAATATACCATATGTTACCCCTATCTTATAACGTTTTTGAGTTATTAGAGGTGAGGAAGAAAAAGTTCAAATATTGAAAAATAGAAAACAAAAAATTTATTAAAATGACATGATAACATGATAAGTCATAAAAGATGTTCAATATGCCCACCATTATTGTCTATGCATAATTGATAACGTCTTCTTATATTTATAAGTGCATCGGAAATTGCTTCATTATTGACATTCAGATTCATTATTTCAAGTCGAATCGTGTCTTTAATTAATTGAATATTATTATTATTGTTATTAACAATGTCTTTTAGAAATCCCCAGAAAAATGAATCCATAGGGGTCAAGTCTGGACTGTTCGGTGGCCATTTAATGCTCCCATTATTTCCTATCCATATTGTGAATACATTATTCAAATGTTCTTGAACGCGCAGGACATTATGAGGGGTTGCATCCAAATCATACTGGCAAGCTCGTCTTCCGAAAAATTTTGTATAATGATATTTTCTACTTCTGGGATAAGTATTTCTTGATAGGTAACTCCTGTCAATATATAATCATAAAATATTGGGCCAACAATTTTATTTCTAAAAATTCCGCACCAAACGCTAACAGTTTTTCTTCCTGATTTCTTTATTTGTTTAACCAATCTTTTTCTGTTGTCCTTTCTTTCCCACGACCTTCGATTTTTCCTATTGAAAACTCCTGCCGTGGAAAAAGATGACTCATCAATCCATAATATTTTAGTTAGATAATCGGTATCTGCATTCAAGTTTTGAATCATTTGTTGGCAAAATTCCAGCCTTTTCCTATTATGAGCCTCTGTTAAAACTTGCAGGGGTAAAATTTTATATGGTTTGTAGTTGTGTTTTTTCAACGTACGTTGGATTTTGGAATAACTTTTACCTAATTGATCTGCTATATTCTTTATACTACATTCAGAATTTTCTAAAAACCAATGGAATGTTTCAAAAAAGTCTATTCGCGAATTAATATGTAAAGGCTTACCTACGAAATGAAGCAGTATATCTAGCTGTTCTTCCTGGTTTTCTTGAATAACACGCTTTTTTCTACTGAAACTGAAGGTATGATTCACCTTTTGGTAAATATTTTTGAATGTATTCTCTGACGGTGTTGGACGGTTTGGATACAATACTCTATATGCTCTTTTTGCTGCATGTTTATTATTGTTGTTTTGTATATAACAAGTATATATTTGAACTTTTTCTTCCTCACTGTAAACCATTTTGATTATTCTGTTAAAGAAATGTCACTAAACAAACATAATATAGTTGTCATTTCCATAGCTTACTTGAAAAATATTAACTTTCATAGGATAGGTATTTACAGTAACAACTAATCCAAGTGGGTTTTGGTGAATTCATGCACGACATAACTTAGTTTTAACTTTAGACTGAACTTAAGATTGCCTTAAAAATACTTGTTGGGTGTTCATGCACAACTTAACATAAAGATAGACACAAGTGCAGAAAGTGTATTTATTATCTCGGAACTTGTCGTTCGATCATTTAATTCGGTAGTGTATCTTAATTCTGAACTGAGCGATGAGTTATTTAAATAATTAGAATCATATCCAGTTCGCGATATTCACAGCATAATTCGAATAAAATCGACGTTTCCAGTCGGCAATTTATGACGAAGGCGGTTCTTTCTACCATCTTCCTCTATCTAATAATCATTTTATTTTTCGTTTTCGTTAAGATGTCTAATGGACATGCGCAGAACCTGATTTGCACGAAGAATTGAAAGTTGGCCATCTTATGACTTTCTTAAATCACTCTTAAGTCCTTAAGTCGCGTGCATGAACATTACCATAAAAAATTATAGTTTCATCTTAAGTTTATGATTAAGTTATGATTAAGTTACGTCGTGCGTGAATTCACCATTAATCAACGTCTAATAACTCGAAAACGGTATAAGTTAGGGGTAACATATGGTATATTTTTAGAATCAGGAAAAAAAGACCACTCCAAAAATTCAATAATATACAGGGTGTCCCATTTGAAAAAAATATTAAAAAATTTGTATCCCCTGAAATCTGCACGCCTCTGTATTTTTGATAGCAATTTATCAAAATTTAGTCATAAGCACACAACTCTTACATTTAACTTTTTTTTCTGTAGGCAATAATAACGATGAGAAGGGGTGGGTAATTTATAGTGAATAACCCTGTACCTCATCTTCTTCATTGCCTTCTTCTATACCATGTATTATCGAATTCTTCTTTCTAAAATTTTTCTCGGTCTGTATCATGTTTCCTTGCAGTAATTCTGTTTTTTTCCTTTAGGTCAATATTTTCCATCCCTAATTCGTAATTTTCCTTCTTTAACTGTGCTATTTGTCTGCTAATTTCTTCAATTTTATCTTCTATCTCGCATACTCTTACGTTATTATTATTGTAATTGGCATTTCTGTTGAATTTTCTATCTTTATTGCGGTAATCTACATGTCTAAAATGTCCTTCCTTGAGGGTTACCGTTGTAAATTCTGCCATTATTCCCTCTTCTCTGATTGTTCTTGTAGTTGCAGCCTGGTTTTCTTAAGATATTTTTGTTATCCTTGAAGTATAATACTTGTTACTGGCTTACTATGCCTTTAAATGACACCAATTTAGATAGCACTTCTTGCGTATTTTCGAAATTTCCAGCTGTTATGATTGTTTTAGTCGAATCCGTCGTGGTATTCATCGTTAATGCCTTAACTGTCGCCTCTCTGGTGTACTTTTCCGCTAGGTTCTCTGGCATACCTTCCGACACATATGCTGCTTGTGATTTCTCCGCCAATTTTTCTATTTCTATTGCGTAGCTTGTTACATCATTACCATTTTGACGTACTATGTTCATCTTTGCCTAAAGAAGAGTTGGGTTATCTCCTTTTATTCCGGACTTGAGCTTGTTCCTAATTTCCGTAATTGAATTTTCTGTCGTTATCAAACCTCTTGCCATCCCGGTTAATCTAGTTCTAATTAAAGGTACAGCATTCTCTTCGTTTCTTGTTGCATTTAATTGCAATAAATCTAATGAATCCAAGAATGCTTGTAGCTTAGCCGCTTCACCATTAAATTCAGTGGATAGCACCTTACTCACGAAAATAATGAAATCATTCATACTTACAACCATTTTTACCTGTTTGCTTATTGTCTCTAAAACAGATGTGTCAAGTTCCTCAAATATTGATGTAGATATTTTAATACCGGGCGTCCCACTTACCTTTTCGGGGTTTTGATCGCTTATTGCTCAAATAGTTTTAGGATTAGAAACATGCGGTTTTCGCCAGTTCTATTGAAATTTATGAAAGTTTTTTTCTCAATAATGGGATATTTTATCGTAATGCTGGTTTGGCCGGAAATTAAGACGGCGATTTTTAGGGATAGGACAACTTTGTTATTTTAAAAAGAACACCCTGTATATTTTCAGTTTAATACAAAGCTCAATCTTTAAGCTTTCTAAACATATATAGTTTGTGCTGCTTTTTCCGGAAATTATGGCCTAAAATTTAAGTTTAACAACTTTAAGCATTTTCTGAGGCAATTTATTATACAGTGCTATTCAAAAGTCCCCTCTCCCCCTCGTATCTTCTGAACGGCTACACTTACATTAATAAAATTTGGAGGGTGAAAATAAAGTGTTGTAAACTTCTCTACGAATGGTAACAGGTGACGTAATAGTAATAGATGACGTCACAGTGCCACTCTGGCCAATAATTTTAAATAGGACCTTATGGCAAGTGATATCTCGTTTGAAATGCATTGACATTGGCTACATAGCCATATTAATTTTGTTTGGATTTAAATTAATTTTGACGGATAAATTAAATAAATACCAAAATTATTGAAATTATTTTTTTAAATTTAATTAATCAAATATCAACTATGGATTCTTATAGCAAGTGTTCGAAATGAGCTCCGTCTACTTTCTGACAGTAATACATCCTATTACTAAACTCTTGTCGTACTCGTTCGAATGTGTCAGCTGAAATAGCATTGCATTCTTCAGTAATTCTTTCAAAACGCCAATGCTATCTGGTGCCGTAGTATAAACCTTGTATTTCAAGTACCCCCCTAGAAAAAATCTAATGGTGTCAGATCTGGTGACCGTGGTGGCCATTCTATAGGACCTCGCCGGCCGATCCATCTACCTCGATATTCTTCATCCAGGTAACGTCTTACTGCACCATAATAATGTGCAGGAGAACCATCTTGTTGAAATGTCATTTCCAGATGGCCGAATTCATCTTGATTATCTTCCAGAATTTCAAGAATGAACGGCTCAATTGCATTTTGTAACATCTCCAGATACACTTCACCGCTTAAATTTGAATTTAAGAAAACAGGACCAACTATGTGGTTTCCCAAAATACCTGCCCAAACATTGACTTTTTCTGGAAATTGGGTATGTTGTTCACGAAAGGTGTGAGGATTTGTGTCACTCATACCTTACATTTTGTGTATTCACGTTTCCATTGAGGCAAAAAGTACTTTCGTCACTAAAACAAATTGTTTTTGTGTAATGTGGGTTTTGACTAATTTTATTTGTCATACATTCACAGAATTTGAGTGTTCTGCCGGGGTCGTCATCCGAAAGGTGGTGCACCATTTTTAACTTGTATGGATGAAATTTATTTTTAGCCAACACTCTCTGTACTGTACTTTTACTTACTTCACAGATAGACGCAACTTTAGATGAAGAGGAAGTAGGGTTTACTACCATTTCAGCAACTATATCAATTTTTTTATCATCACTAAATGTTGGTCGACCAGATCGTTTGGCATCTTGAACACTACCTGTTGCTTCAAACTTGTGAAGAAGCTCCCTCAAATAAGTTCTCGAGATATGGCGATCTGGGTATCTCTCATTAAATAAACGTTCCGCTTCATGGAGATTCTTTCTAGATTCACCAATTATTAAGATAGCTGCTACTTTGTCGGCTTGAGTACGTACCATTTTGCCTATGTAAACTCTTAAACGTCTCGTTAAACAATAATAAAATTAAATATTTAAGCTATTTAGAAAAACTTTGCAAAGCAACAAATACTATTAAATTAAAAACGTCAATTTTTTTGACAACTAACCAGAGGCGAACTGAAAAATCTTCAATATTTAAATGTGAAATAATAATTTTGGTATTTATTTAATTTATCCGTCAAAATTAATTTAAACCCAAACAAAATTAATATGGCTATGTAGCCAATGTCAATGCCTTTCAAACGAGATATCACTTGCCATAAGGTCCTATTCAAAAGTATTGGCCAGAGTGGCACTGTGACGTCATCTATTACTATTACGTCACCTGTTACCATTATTAATGTAAGTGTGTCCGTTCAAAAGATACGAGGGGGGGGAGGGGACTTTTGAATAGCACTGTAAATGTCGATAAAATTAACAATTTTGATCGTAAAGACATTTAACAAAAAATAATACTATAACAAATTTCAAAATTGTGTCCTTGGACGTTTATACACATTTGCCATATTTTAATTAAGTTCCGATAACTAGCGCGGCATTTGGAAATAGATTTATATAATTTTTAAGCAGGCTTTGCTTAGTGACAGCAAATAATTATTTCACGCGAACTGTCAGTTTACCACAATTCGTTTTCTCATTTCTCTTTGAAAAATGTTCACTTTATCTGAAACAGGAAAGTGTGTAATAATGTTTGCAGAAACGACGTCAATTGTGGTGACACAAAGAAGATTTCGAAGAATGTTTAATAAACAACCACCCAGTGATAATGCAATAAGAAGTTGGTACCGTCAGTTATGGGACACAGGCACACTTGCTCATCAAAAAAGAGAGCGTAACCAAGACAATTTATTAAATAAAGTTATTCAAGTTCAAGAAACTGTAGAAGTAAATTCCACAACATCAGTTAGAAAAATGGTTAGCACTACGGGCGTTTCTAGGAGCACACTTCATAGGATTTTAAAAAAACAATTAAAATTAGAGGCTTACAAATTTCACTTGGTGCAAGAATTGAAAGAGATTGACCATGCCGTGCGCGTTAATTTTTGCCGCCAAGGTTTAAGATTATTTACAAGAATTAATTACAGAAATCTTCTTATTATGTCTGACGAGGCTACTTTCCACCTAAATGGTCAAGTAAATAGACACAACTGTCGCATTTGGGTTTCAGAGAACCCTCACAGAACTACTGAATATGTAAGAGATTCACTGTATGGTGTGCAATGAGTTCTACAAAAATTTATGGCCCATTTTTCTTTAGTAAACTTATCGTTACCGCAGTAAATTATGTAGATATGCTACAACTGTATTTTTTCCGCAACTCCAGCAAGATAATTTATTACAAACATGTTACTTTCAGCAGGATGGTGCAAGTCCACACTATGCAATGATCACTAGAGAACTTTTAAATGAAACATTTGGTGAAAGGTGGATTGGAAGAAGAGGTCTAGTGAGGTGGCCACCGCGATCACCTGATTTAACGGTACCGGATTTTTTCTTTTGGGGTTACATCAAAGATCGATGTTACAACCCACTCTCTACAGCCTTGAAAGACTTAAAAACAAACATAATAATTGTGATTGAAACTATTCCTAGAGAGATGTTGATAGCTAGTTTTCGAAACTTAATTAAAAGATGGCGAATGTGTGTAAACGTCCGAGGACATCATTTTGAAAATTTGTTGCAATAATATTTTTTGTTAAATGTCTTTACGTCCAAAATTGTTGATTTTGTTGACATTTTTAAAAAATTGCCTTAGAAAATGCTTAACGCCGTTTAAGTTAAGTTTTAGGCCATAATTTCCAGAAAAAGTAGCACAAACTATTTAGAAAGCTCAAAGATTGAGCTTTGTGTTAGACTAAAAATATACAGGGTGTTCTATTTAAAATAACAAAGTAGCCCTATCCCTAAAAATCGCCGTGTTAATTTCCGGTCAAACCGGCATTACGATAAAATACCCCATCATTGAGAAAAAAACTATTATAAATTTCAATAAAACTGGCGAAAACCGCACGTTTCTATTCCTAAAACTGTTTCAGTAATAAGCGATCAAAACCCCGAAAAGTTAAGTGGGACTCCCGGTATTACAATTTAGCGCTTGAAATGATCTAGAAGTTTTATCTCTTATTTTCTCAATAGTAATTTATGCAACAAGTGCTTAAAGTGGTACTTTTTTTCACGAATGGATAAAGTTGGCAATTTCATGAGTGAAAAAAGACACTTTATGCACATGTTGCATACATTATTTTTTCTACAGCCCTATACAAAAAAATTAAATTCAAATAGAAATTTGGGATATTTTCATTAAGCTCCTTCGGTAAATTACAATTATACGTATTCCAAGTTTCATTAAAGATCATCCTCGATGCCCAGCCAAGATTCATTGTGTTATAGTCTATATAGAAAGGACAAGGAGTAATAAATCATTCATTTAAGTAGATTTCATAGACGTACCAAAATATATTTTAAGAGGGTATACCATAAGGTACATTTTGTATTGAACGAATGAGTTGCAGCTATGCTAAAGAATATACGATTTAGGTCAGAGGTAACGGGATGTACTAATTTTAATAAAAAAAGTGATAGAGGTACATAAATTTTAGTAAGTTTGATAAAGAAAGGCAACACAGTTTATTCCGGAGTATCCGAACTCTGCCACAAAATGCAGATAGTCATTACGGGTTGTTCGAACTCTGCCAGTATTTAAAATTTTGGAGATTAACTACCAAACCAGTAGGGGTCTAATAGCCTAATCCGATTTAACAATTTACCTTGAACTTTAGGTACTCAAATTCAATATAAGAAAATAATAATAACATACATATATTTTCAACGTATATTTGCCACTTCTAAAAAATGACATCTACATTACATCTACATTACAATAAAATATATCAAATATACATAAACATATAAAAAAAACAAAAAATTAGACGTGTGGAAGATTTTTACATGCAACCGTTTTCACAAACATAAAGCGAGAAATAACATTTTTCCTATATTGATCCAAATGATCATTAATGAAATTAATTTTAACATTAATAGTTTTTTTCTGGCTTTGGTTTGCCGAACGAATTTTCGCGTATACCTCCGTTTGTAAATCCAATAACACACTAGTAAATTGAACAATGTTTGGATGTGCTTTGTAAAAAGAAGCACCAAAATTCGTTGTTCTCTTGAAAAAGGATGCATTATTTGCCCAAATAGGTGGTGGAAATATCGAATTTTGCGTTATATATGTTTTATTGACATAATTTCGGAATTCTATATCCGAATTTAATAAAAAATTAAGGTTGGAAAAACAGGAGAACACAATAATTTTAAATACCTGGTCTGCTGTTAATAGAAATTCCTCTTCTCGGTTCGTTCGTAATTGTAATTCACGAACACTATTAAATACTTCTTCCTGATTTTTAGGCAATAGTGCGAGTGCATCAACATCCTTCCCCTAATCCCCTAAATATCGATCAAAACAATCAAGATTTCTTCAAAATATTTAATTCAAGAAATGTTTGAAACCTTCCAGAAATATACATAATTCTATGGGCCTCCGATTTTATATATTATAAACCCTAATGACTCTAATAGGATTAAACTAAATGGTTGCGGCACAGTTCGAACATTTCAGTAATCCTCAAATTGACACAAGTCAGGTAAAATTTTATTTTGTGGCAGAGTTCGGATATGCCCGTTTATTCGTAATATTTTTTATTTGTATTACTCCTATATGTAGTGTTTGATGAATTTTTCTCAGAAATTTTAAATGGCAAGTGGCCTACTGTAATCGGCTTAATACGATTACACCTATTTACAGATGATTCGATTATTGAGAGGGATTTTCCAAACAACCCAGTTTTCTTAGAAACATTATCGGGAATATTATTTTAAAAGAAAGTAGGTACATTAAATCAGTACTTAGTATTAGTTCTTTGAGTAAAGTTGTATGAAGTTGTATGTTTGTCATAATATTGTAAACAGTTGGAATATATTTAAAACATTTGTAGAATGTTAATTGTGCAAGTACCAAACAATGTCGATAAGCCAAGGACCATCTAAACGACCAAAAACAGGTCCATTATCTTTAAATGAAAAAACTCTGATATTGAATCGTTATATATCATTGAAAAACAAGGATCCAAGTGCAAGTGTTGATGATATTGTGGAATTAACAGCTGCTATGTTGTGTGTTGCTAAATCAACAATTTATAGATTACTAAAAGAAAGCAAGAATGGAACTCTTCAACCCCCTAAAACTCCTTCAGGCCGAAAACCAATTGATATTGATGAGTCATTAAAACAAAGACTAAGGCGTAAAGTCCATGGATTTTACTTACGAAAGGAAATTCCAACACTTGACAAAATTATGACATCAGTGCAAGAAGATACGGACTATCCAAAATTCTCCAGAATGACATTATGCAAACTTTTGAAAGATGTGGGTTTCAGATATACAAAACATAATAGAAAATCTCTCTTGATAGATAAACCGGAAATAGTTTTTTGGAGAAGAGACTATTTAAGAAGCATTCGACATGCCAGAGAACAAAATTTGAAAATCTTCTACTTAGACGAAACATGGATAAATGCTGGATATACAGTTTCCAAATCTTGGCAAGATGAAAACATTAAAAGCGGAAGGCAGGCATTCGTGGAAGGTTTGTCGTTAGGTTTGCAGCCACCATCTGGAAAAGGAAAAAGACTTATCATTGTCCATGTTGGAAGTTCTGAAGGTTTTGTTGATGGTGGATTATTAACTTTTATTTCAAAACGCACGGGGGACTATCACGAAGATATGAATGGGGATGTCTTCGAGGAATGGTTTGTTCAAATGTTGGATCTGATTCCAAAAGGGGCTGTTATTGTTATGGACAACGCAAGTTACCATTCACGGTTACGAGAAGCATTGCCCACAAGTCGTTGGCGTAAAGCAGAGCTTTTGGAGTGGCTTATTTCGAAAAATATTAAGTTTCCAAAAGATCCACTAAGGAAAGAACTTTACAGAATTGCAAAAATGAACAAGAATAAATACAAAACCTACATTGTAGAAGAAATGGCTTCTTCTCGTGGTATATCAGTTCTTCGACTTCCCCCTTATCATTGTGAACTTAATCCCATAGAATTAATATGGGCTCAGGTAAAAGGGGAAGTTGGAAAAAAATACTACTTTTAAAATAAACGATGTTGTGAAATTGTTTGAGAGTGCTGTAAGTCATGTGAGTAAGGAAAATTGGACAAACTGTATCGAGCATGTTATCAAAGTAGAGGCAAATATGTGGAAAATTGACAATATTTGTGATGATTTAATCGACCCTATTATTATTAATGTCAACAACGATTCTTCCTCTTCCGAGTCGTATATAGAATAAAATGTAAGTAATAAATGTATTCCAATAATTATTTCTTTTCATTTTTTATTATATTATAATTTAAAACGTATTTTTTCCCAAAATACACACCACTGCATTGCGTTATTGCTTATCTGCTAATCCTTTAACAATGAATAAACCCTAAACTTTGCTACAACTGAAACAAATACGGGGTCGATCTACCTGGTTTTCAGATTTACGGAAGAAATGTAATTTAAAGTAAGAGATTTATCAAAAATTTCATGGTGCTCCCTGTAAAGGTTTTGCATACTTAATTAGGGTTTATTACTCCTCGTACTTTTTGTACATACTATAGTTTATGAGAAGCGTGAAATAAAGTTAACGTTATGGCACTTTTTTTAACGCTTTTTTACTTTTTTTCACTCTAACCATAAAGTTTCATGAAAGTCCATCCTCGATGCCCAGTCAAGATTCATTGTGTTAGCTTATGGGAAGCGTGAAATAAAGTTAACGTTATGGCACTATTTTTAACGTTTTTTTACTTTTTTTCACTTTAACCATAAACAACCACTTTAAGCGCTACAAACCGATGAAATACAAGGTACTTTAAAGATAGGGCGTAGAAAAAATAATTTTTAAAACTTTCTTGCTGTATTATAACTAAATTATTCCAATTTTTACTCATTAGTTTTGTAAAATTATTGTAAAGAATTACTATACTATTAATTATTTCACTGTGAATATCTGGATTTTTAAGAGTTTCCTACTTTAAATCCTTTTCGCCTGTTTATTTATATCTTCAACATTTGATTTTAACTTATCTTCAAATTCTTTCCACGTAATTGACATTTGAAAGATTAGGCATAGTTACATTACAATACTGTTACGAAACAGCACACTGGTATAGTCCCTAAAACCGACTCTGTCTAAGCCAGGTATAAAAGTTAAAATTATGGCGGATACGCACTGTTTACGACTCTACGACTATCTTATGTAAACATTGTTTTTGTGACCAGAGTTATCTAGAGAAGGCCAGAATCAATTGTTCTTATGTAAGCCGTAGTCCGGAATTTACTAGTAAAAATGGCTTTAATATATAAGGTGACTGATCAGGAAGAGTTAGTTAGTTGATAAAGTGATCTCGTGAAATAAATAAACAAAAATACACCGAACAGTAAAGTGCTAATTAATAATCAAGTTTGTGTGCATATACATTAAATTTAAGTGATTAGTTAAGTATATATAAATTAAGTGTTAGTGAGTGAGTTTTTAAATAAATTAGTAGCCATACCGAGTGTTTGAAATTTATCCCACCCGTAATAAAAACTTTTAATAAATAAGAAAAACATTACAATACGATTCGTTCATAAAAACTGATTGTATGGGTTCCTATTGTCTTCTGGACTCCTATGCTTTTTGTAATGTCCCTCTTCAGATGTCTACGATACGTCTTCCAAAAGGACCATATGAATTTTAATATAAAGGCTACCATTATTACATACAGTACAAGCTAGAAGTTAAATATTTTAACCTTAATGAAATATAAGAAATTTTAAATTTAGCTAATTGATATCCTAACCAACCACCAATTCTAATTATAACTAAAGTTAATACTTTTATTAAGGAAGAGAAACAAATAAAATAAGGGGGGATTCAAACCTCTAATAAAATTTTTTTTCCAAAAATATATTTTTTGTAACCCATTTCTACTTATATATAAATTGCACCTTGATCTGATTAATTTTTTAATTTAAAATCTTAAATATTTATAATTTTAATAAAATACTCAATTACGATGATATACAAATTAATAATATAAATAAATTAAATCGTGGATTATCATTTACAGAACAGGTTCCTCTGAAAAGACTAAAATACCGCCAAAATATTTAATTTTTAAGAACATAACTCATAATTTGTGTCGTAAAACTCTCGTGCTGCACTATGAAGTTATTGTTGACTGTACCAGTCTCTTGGACCTCTTGCTTCGTTGCTTTGCCTCCGCCGAGTCCCAAAATTCAAATAAAGGACCATATACTCGTTAATACTTTTCTTCAATATTAGATAGGATATTATTTGCCCACTGTTGCTTGGCCTATAAAACTGTGGGGTATATGATATCTTTTGATGTTTCCAAAAGTCTGGACTCAATTGAAATGCGAGCGAAGTGGTGATACATACTCACAAAATTTATCATTTCCTTTCCGCTTACTCTTTGATATAAACGTTTAAAAAGTGCAACACGTGTAACTATATATAAAACGTTACTATTGTTACAAGTGTTAGTAATAAATAATCTACCAAGATGGACAGGCGCGTAATCGTACTTATTTTGTGTGGTTTTTGTTTCAGTTTGAGCGGTAAGTCAGTTTACACAATTTATTCGGATTTCTATTAATTGTTCGGTGAAATAGGTATTAACTTGGTTTAGGAATATATATTTTTTATTTTTTTTGACGTGTAAATACAGAGTGAAAGGAAAACGTAAATAAAACAAGTTTTGAGAGGAAGATAACAACATTTTCTCGAGTTGTTGACGTAACTAGTGAACATTTTTCAAATAAAATACAGGGTGGTTCGGGACTTGATGCAAAAAATTTGGGAGTGAGTAGATGATGTGAAAATAATGCCGTGACATGGAAAAAATTTCTCATACGACCCCTCGTTTCTGAGTTATAGGCCTTTAAAGTTGCGAAATCAGAACTTATATTTAATATAAGTATATTTTCTAAATTCTAGAGTGGAAATGCAGAACGGTCTATGTGCCAAAAATAAAATTCGGAGTAAATGCAAAAAACGTTTATTAACTGGCTAAATCACAAAAAAATTATCCTCTATAGATATTTACCTAAGCATCTGAACTTAATGAACACAAATATAAACAAATAAACAAAATCAAAAATTTTAACCGGCTACAATATAACATCAAAAACAAAAACCTCTGGAATGTTCTAAGTCCTTCAGACTGTGGCAAGTCAAAATGGTCTAACTCCAAAGACACATTCTATACTATAGTTAAGCACTACTTCCGAGATGTTCTTTAGTAGCCGCAATAAGATTTTCGTAATAGGCATGATGTTGTAAAGGAATGTGGTCAATCATTGCTTCTATATTTCTAAGTTTTTCGGCCGTAACCCTATTTTGGCACTGTAACGGAAGTAAGATATGCTCTGTAATTTGATTTAGCTTTTTGCCTTTTTTTAAAACGTTACATGTAACCCATGATTCAATGTCGCTGAATGTTTTTTTTGTTTTTATGGGTGTTGGGTTGTCCCTGTCGATTCGCAGCCACGAAACTTGTGATATTTGTAATTTGGTCGTGTTAATAAATTCGTTCGATGGTTGTGCAAAATCTTTAAAATCATTTTTTTCTAGAAGTACAGTCTTAAAAGGATTCTTGTGACGGGCTGCAGCAATCATTTTTTCCAAATCATTGAGGACGAAACATTTTGATACCCTTTTCCGCTTTTCTATATGAGCGAAATCGCGGTCACATGACCGCTTACCAAAAATTTGTGATCTATTTGCTCAAAAACTCCTGTAGCAACAAGGTAAATAAGGAACATTAAAAAGATCCTATTTTTATGTTGGCCAGTGCAGTTGTCGCTCCAAAATACAACCTTTTGCTTTTTGGTAAACATTTCGGTATGCTGGGTGAGAACTCTATATAAAGCCGATGCAATTTCATTACCGCCCCTTCCTGTAACAGTTTCATCCCACAGACACATTATACCAGTTTCTGTATCAGATATGTGTATACCAAAATTGAAGCAAGAAATTTGGCGACTGTAAAACATATCAGAGTGGGTATAAATAGTACTTGTTCTAGGTCTATTGAGATCACATTGCGGTCGTAAGTAATAGACTGAGAGGCAATAATGTCTTTATTCATAGCGGTTCTTGCACTCTCGGCCTTTCTGTGATGTAGCTGCAATCGTGCCGAAAGTGCCATCTTTGTTTGAGCTAGATTTGATTTTGTTGCTCAGAGAATCGCATGTTGAACAGGTATCTGACTTAGGACGGCCAAATCGAAGCATTGGAAAATCTATATGGAAAATGGACGAGTACAGCTTATATGTTGCGATAGTATTCGGAAATGTCTGTTTGAAAGCAAGAAACATACGATTTAAATTTAAATCAGGGCTTATAAATTCTCTGATCGATTTGCTGCGACTGTAATGATTGCTCTCTCTGGGAAAACTATTTATATGATCTTTGATCTGCTGCTTTAAATCTGTTGTAAATTTTATGCGTTTACTGTTTTTACCACGTCCATCTGTAAATTACACCTTTCCCCGTTTTTTTCTTTCAATAAGCTCCAGAACTTTTCTGGGACTAAGTGAAAAAATTTTTTACGACATACTTGCTTGTGCTGACCTTTACCATCCGGGATTGTATAATAAACAGTACACTGTCTATGGCTGGCTTCTGGACTCTCGTATGCTCCGAGACGTCTTCTGTTCACCTTACCCACTTGGATTAGTCCCAAAAGATACGTACCCTGTTTCTCGTAATCAGCGGTTGCATACAAATCTCGAAAAAGCGACGTTTTCTGCTCAAAAGATATCGAGTTGCAATGGTATCGGCAGAAACAGACCGCCTAAAACAAAAATATTAAGCTTAAACACCGCGTTTTAGTCAAAGAGGTTAAGAATATTTTATTTATCTCAGCTGTTGGTGCTTTTTTTGCTGAAACCTCGACGCCCTTGTAGTTTTTGTATGATAATCCAACTAATTTTAACTTTTTTCTTCCTTTTCTAATAATATTTCTTTGTTTTTTATTCACATTTGTTGATATTACATTGCCCGTAACATCTGCAGTGGCATCCATCTTGTATCAAACTAACGTGTAATAACTGGCACATAGACCGTTTCAACCCAAAATGCGCTGGCGGACTTAGACCTACCCCCACTTTCGAACTAATATTTCCTACCTTTAACTCTTGTTTTGGCACATAGACCGTTTTGTAGGTTATTGGCCATGGCAAAATTGATAAAATATAAAATTTCGAGTATGTGGCACTTAGACCGTTTTGCATTTCCACTCTAGAATTATACATTGAAACATTATGAATTTTCAATGCATGATTACGTATGTCCATGTAGTGTGTTTAACGGATTAAATAATTCTACACTACTATCTGAAGGCCAGGGGCGGTTTATGCCCAATTGTTAACAATCCGTAAATTTTACAAGGACAGTTTGTACAATCTAAAGATAACAAAAACGAATTTTTCAATCGATTTTTCGACAAAAATGTACTCTTTGTTTAACTCGAGAAAGTTAATGGTTTATGAGATATGTAGATTTTTAGATCGTTGTACCGGGTGTCCCAATAAGAATGGCTCTCGGCCATATCTCGGGAACCGTTTATAGTACAGCTTCGGGAAAAAAATTTATAACAAAAATGACCTCGAGAAAAACCTGGAAATTATTTACAGAGTAGGTCCACCGCCAGAAGGCGTAATTAAATACCAAAAATTATAAAATGAATAATTTACAAATTTTGCCCAATTAAGATGCATTTAAACTATGATTATCGTATTCTTCAAGTAATTCAGCGTATATTTGATTTCACAAGTTTTAGTCTAACTCTTCAAATAAGAGGTGGGGGGAAGCGGGAACTTTATTATGAAAAAAACGCCTGTAATTCCAGTTCTACTTAACCTATCTATGCAAACTTAGTCTTTTTGAAGAGAGCTCATTTCTACCAATGTAAGAGTTATAATTTCGAAACAACCTAATGAGTAACGTATACGCTAGAGGGCGCTATTTTTTTTTAAATCTTGCTATCCTTAGAAAATGTTGAATGGAAACATGCAGTTTCAATTAAGGAATATAAAAGTAGACCAAATTAGCTACAGAATAGCGAAAACCGCATGTCGATATCTTTTTCGTATTACGAGATATCCTAAGAAATGTGTAAATTTTAAGCATTACAACATAAATTACTCCGGTTTGACTGAACGGATTTTAACATTTTTTGACTCATCAAAATTGTCTTTCCTTGTTCTATTAATAATAGTTCCAATTATTATGTCAATATTACTTATGTTGTCATCGGGAAACTGCGTTATGGAAGTTAAAATGGAAATATAACTTTAGGTACCTCGCTAGTGACTACCTAAATGTTCAAATTGTCGCCCATCATTCTCGATACAAGCGTTTATTCTTTGAGGAGTAGATTGAACAGCAGTCTAAATTTCTGCTCTCAAAATACTCTGAATGGCGTTTCGTATTCTTTCGATCATGTTAACTCTAGTAGTGGGTCTAATTGCACAAACAAGGTCTTTAATCCGGCCCCAGAGATAGAAATCTAAGACGGTTAAGTCTGGTGACCTGGCTCCCAGCAAACACAAATGTATATGTTACATGAAAATATATAACAGGGGAGGAACTATTTTTATATAAAACGCTTATATATTTTTTATGTAACAAAATCTTTATAAATTTTGTTATATATTCTCTATATTTATATTATAAAATGTTTTATATATTGGATATATCTAATTTTATATGTATTCGAGATGTAAATTCTTCTACATAAATATGAAATTTTTTTATATATATTTATTACGTAAAATTTGTTACATGAAATATTTTATATATTTCATATGTATTTTTCACGAACTTCGTCTAATGTCTTGCTAAAGAAAAAGAAGAAAGTCTTCAATATTATAACCTTTAAATTGTCACGAGTTGATGTGTTGATGTACCCACATTCCTGCAAGTATAATAACGTTTTAAAAGGTTTTTCGTTAGTTTTGTCTGTGTGTTTGTTTTCAGTTTTGTTTGTAGTGGAATGGAGAACACATCATGTAAGTGTTATTATTATTATTATTTTCAACAGGCAAGGGGCATCGCCAATGAAGCCGTTCATTCAACTGTCGTTTACAAAAGCTTATTGTAATAATGTCTTTCTTAAAGTGTAAGCTAAATAACTGTCATCAGTGTAACGAAATAGTAACTCTATACTTCGTTGTATTTTAAATCTAAATCAAAGTGTTATAACTTGTATACCCCTAATTAAATCTGCTGTCACCACTCTGATAAAATCTATCACCAAATTCTGCTTCCCGTGCGCGGCTGAGCGTGTAAGGCAATCCAGTCCGATTGGTTTTTGCTAGGTTCGCCTGGTCTTAAAACGGATGAAACTTCCTTTGCCAGGACAGGGTTTGTCCTCCTCGTCTCCGTCACACGTCCACGTTTGTTACACTTCCAGAGGGGGAAATTTTTGGAGTAGGGGTGATAGGAAAAATAATGTAGAACCTCCACGTTATACAAAAAAATATATATAATAAAATAATCTCTCCAAATCCTCCTATACAGCTATACATATATATTTAATAAAATTAAACTACAATTCCGTATGATTAAATTAATCCCAATTCCCTGGTGTAACTCTACCTATACATATTTATCTAAAATTGGTTTATTATCAAACCTACTCCTGTATATACTGCAATTATAAAAACAAAATCAAATCTATGAACAGAATTCTCGTTTGTTCGGTGGTGCGGCAAAACTAGCCCTTTTATCGGCTTGGTCTTGTTATTCAAAAAAAAATGCGTGAAAGGCGTATATTTTATATATTCGTTTCTCACTCCTTCTATTCTCCGGTGTCGAGAAAAAATAAATAACTATTACGTGTAAATACCTTTATATGCAACAATGATTCATTTTACGTCGTTCCGGTCGTCATTGACCTTCAGGGAACGAAAGTGAAATTTTTGTTCTATGAAGAAAAATTCTGATGAGCTAAGTAAAACAATTTAAATTATTTATCGACACTGGCGTTACAAGTTGCGAAAGTCCCCAGTAATATAATTACCTACGATAAATTTATGCGTTTACGCTGGCAAAATAAGAAAGAGTTTTAATTTATAATTTACGGCTGAACAAAAGACTGATAACAATATTTCTCTACAATAGATTGACTTATCAGCGCAATTCCGCTGAAACCCGTGAAAATATGGAAAACATACGCTCCGGCCTATCGGCAAAATCTAAATTATTCCAGTACACACGGTAAATTATATATTTGTCAGGACGATAAACTCAATCTGAAGAGTGAACAGCTATGTCCCGTCTCTTTGAAAAAATCAACAATCAAACAAAAAAAATTTAATAAATATATTTGCTATCGCTACACCTTGTATATAGCAATTGACCTATACACCCAAGTTCAGGATCCAGCTCGACCAATAACGAGTAAATATATCACTAGTAAAAATTATCCCAATCTGAATTTAATTCAAAAACTTACTGCTTGATAAACGTCCTCCGTCTCGCCGGGAATTTTCTTGACTTTTCTTACTATCTGCTTGTTCACCGCGAGTCGTGCCAATAAACGGAATAGTGCTATGTCGAAAGGCAATTAGCGTAGAGGGTAAGTTTTTACCACTCGTACCGCTAACACTAAAAAACACTAGTACCGTTTACCGTGGCAGGGGAAAAAACCTTTCCCTTCGCGTGATCGACCCCCGGTACACACTCACTGCCGTTGCTGGTCCTTGTACACTCCTTTTTTTATTTTCCCCCGACTTCGGTTTTGGGGTTTTCGTCGAGTTGCAAAAAACAGCTTTTGTTTTTTTGAATCGTGCTAGTTTTTTGTTATTGAAATAATTGTATTCAAAACAATTATTTCGCTTTGACCCAGTAAGATGTTTTTTATTTCTCTATTCTGTTTTGGCTTCGTAGTTGTTTTATTAAACATTATGTGTGTCGCGTTCCAGTTATTATTAAATGAAAAATAAAATATGTTTTACCATGTGTTCTGAAATTTTCTACCATAAAATTATCTTTTAGGTATTCGTATTTTATTACATTATTTAACAAACGTATTAAAAAGGTTAACTATATTAAAATATACAATGAAGTAAATAATTACAAATCACATTATACCTATCTCACTGAAGTACTTTTCAAGATAATATTTTCGTTTTAACTTACAACTTAGACATGGTTTAACAATAATTCCTTGTGTAGGCAGTCGTTATTCCGAAACAAATACCGCCACCCAGGTATGCACTTAGGGCTCAAGTAGATTATGTAATAATATCAAATAAAATAGGTACACATCTTTAATCCTCTGACCACAGGTAGTAGGTCAAGACAAAATATCTTGAAATGGATTAATTAACACTTATCTGTTGAAAGTTATTTATATTCGAATACTTAGATTATTATAAATTATGAATTTTAGGCAAAATAACTGTTTAAAACGAAAAAAATTGAAAGACTTCTGTGATTTATCAATAAAACAGAAAAACGGTACGTAGTACAATCTTACAATGGTGACGGTGAACCAGAAATACATAATATAGAGACATCTCACTCATAATTAGGACATAGAAATTAAGGAACTTAAAATCAATTAAGTTATTTCAAGGTATTGTCACTATATGATTCATTTATTTAATATAATTAATATATACCTACATTTTTAGAAACGTTACTGAAACAGTTTAATATGACATGCACTGATTTTGATCAAATCACCTTCGTGTGGATAAGGCTAAATAAGGAGACTCCAGAGGGAAAAGAAGGGCGAAACTTTAACCCTTCAAAACAATGGATAATATTCCTTAATATTGCCCACACGCTTACAAGTGAACATCGAAAAGTCTTCTAAGAGAATATTTTTCAAGGTTAATTATTGTTTTGTTTTTGAATATGCATTTGTTTTGCATTATCTTTTTATATTTTATTATCATTTAGTTTTTGAATATTTTTAGTTTTGCAATCTTTTTCTTTCATAAGGTGTTTTGTTTTTAGTTTTCCCTTTTTTATGTTGATAAAATAAATCTACTTATATGCATCTATTTGCTGTTTTTTAGTAACTAAGTACCAGCTACTAAATTCCAAAGATAAATACCATTTACAATATACAAATATTAAGTTGCTTTAAGTTTGAAATATTCATAAGGTAGATATTGAATAATATAGTATCAATAGTTCCTCAATCTTTTCGCCATCAACACTACTAAAAATATTGTATTTCATTTCATCTATGAAAAATAATGTCAACAGATTTTTCTGAATTTATTATAAATTAAGAATTTCGCTGAATTTTTTCATAGATCCAATGAAATAAAATATTTTAGGTAAGGGGTGAGGTAAAAGAAAAATTAGGTAACTTTTATTACATCTATATTATGTAATATCTAATACATAAATATTACATAGTAATTTGAAAATATTTGAGATATAATTTATAATATGTATTTCTTATATCATTATTGTTCTCTAGCTGCGCCGGTCTTTGTCAGTATTCAATACATAAATATTATCTAGTTGTCACTTCAGTTTTATATAACTGTGACTTTTATGTTTCAAAAAATATGTAACATATATGTATTCAATATGTTTTTGTGTTTGGTGGGCTGGCAAAAAAATAGGCCTCCACGTCCTATCCACTTATCAGGATAAGCATTATCAAGAAATTCTCTAACTTGTCTGGAGAAATACGCCGGTCACCCATCGTGCTGAAACTACATAGACCTACGAGTTGCTAGTGATATATCTTCTAGAAGAAGTGGTAATTCATCCCTTATAAAATTCAGGTAGCGTTCCCCGTTAATTGCGTTGTCAAAAATAAAAGGTCCAATTATCTGACCATCTACAATACCACACTATACATTCACCGACCATCGCCCCTGATACTGAACTTCTTCCATCCAGCGTGGATTATTCTGTGACCAATAGTGCATATTATGCCGGTTAACCGCACCATCCCTACTAAATGTAGCTTCGTCTGACCACAAAATACGTGACAGTAATTGAGGGTCGTCATATACCATATGTAGTAACCAGTTGCAATAATCCAACCTTCTGTCGTAATCACGATCAACCAATTGTTGATGCAGTACTATATGATATGGATGAAATCTAAAAGAAATATAATGAAACGAAGAAACATTACATTTGTATCACGTGTAAAATTTAATTTATTTTTGCATAGCGCGCTTTCAGCTCTTTAGACATAGAGCCATCATCAGTGCTTAATCTAAAATACATATTCAAATCACAACCAATAGTGCTAAATTACGAAGTGAAATTCATGTTGAGAAAGTTAACAATACTAATATATGAATTTAATTTAAAGGTGATACAAAAAGGTTTTTAATATTAGAAATTTAATAATAAAAATGATTTTAATTATATTGAAGTTACCATTATTTAAATTTAGTAAGTGAAAGGTTGACTAAGTTCTTATAAATGAAAGTTTTTTTTACTTTAAAGATAAAAAGGTTGATAAAAAATACGTACTGTCAGATTATATATAACAAAATTTCCTGGCTTCATCGCCTCCATTAATATTGAAACAGGTTAATAATTTTTTTTTTTTTTTATTTTTTTTAATTTTATATTTACATTACACCAACTTGGACATCACATTTAAAATCGAATTTTACTTCCAAAGAATTATTTTATTTTCTTAAACGCCCGCCATGTTGGAACCTCTAAGAAAATAAAATATTTCTTTGGAAGTAAAATTCGATTTTAAATGTGATGTCCAAGTTGGTGTAATGTAAATATAAAATAAAAAATTATTAACCTGTTTCAATATTAATGGAGGCGATGAAGCCAGGAAATTTTGTTATATATAATCTGACAGTACGTATTTTTTATCAACCTTTTTATCTTTAAAGTAAAAAAAACTTTCATTTATAAGAACTTAGTCAACCTTTCACTTACTAAATTTAAATAATGGTAACTTCAATATAATTAAAATCATTTTTATTATTAAATTTCTAATATTAAAAACCTTTTTGTATCACCTTTAAATTAAATTCATATATTAGTATTGTTAACTTTCTCAACATGAATTTCACTTCGTAATTTAGCACTATTGGTTGTGATTTGAATATGTATTTTAGATTAAGCACTGATGATGGCTCTATGTCTAAAGAGCTGAAAGCGCGCTATGCAAAAATAAATTAAATTTTACACGTGATACAAATGTAATGTTTCTTCGTTACCCTATACGTGTACACAGCCACCAGCATCATTTGATGTCCTTCATTCAGAAATATAATGTCCTATTAAATATCTTTTCGGAATGATAAATAAATTATTATGTTAACATATAACCATGCTCACAAATAATATTATGCGGGTATATTTTGTTTAAGAAACATATCTTTTTAAATCATAATTTACTTGTGTCCTGTCAAAATACGTTGAACGGTGGTTCTGCTTTTTCCCAAGTCTCTACTTATTGCTCTAATACTTAAATGCGGATTAAATTGCACATATGCCAAAACATTTATTGAGTTTTTCTCTGAACGACCTCTGCCTCGTCTTCTAAATACAGGAAGATTTACATTTCCAGTCGTTCTTAAACGGTGTATGAGTCGACGAAAAACTCTGCTACCGGGATGACGTCTTTGGGGATATTGTATGGCATATACCCTAGCCGCAACAGTTGCATTTCTCATACATTCAAAGTAAATGCCTATCATATCAAATGCTTCTTCGTTTGTACGAATCATCTCAGATATAACTTTTAAGTGAATTTTATATCGAATTTAATGCACACAAATCGCAATGACACGTAAATGAACAAATTACTAGGTTTATTAATTTGACACAAGACATATATATCTTTTTATTTTCTTTTTTTCATGGCGCACTACTTGTTTTTATATATTTCCATTTTAACTTCCATAACGCAGTTTCCCGGTGACAGCATAAGTAATATTGACATAATAATTGGAACTATTATTAATAGAACAATGAAAGACAATTTTGAGGAGTCAAAAAATGTTAAAATCCGTTCAGTCAAACCGGAGTAATTTATGTTGTAATGCTTAAAATTTACACATTTCTTTGGATATCTCGTAATACGAAAAAGATATCGACAAGCGGTATTCGGTATTCTGTTGCTAATTTGTTCTACTTTTATATTCCTTAAATAAAACCGTATGTTTCTGTTCAACATTTTTCAAGGATAGCTAGATTTAAAAAAATAAATAAATAGCGCCCTCTAGCGTATACGTTACTCATTAGGTTGTTTCGAAATTATAATTCCTACATTGGTAGAATTGGTAGAAAAGAGCTCTCTTCAAAAACACTATGTTTGCATAGATAGGTTAAGTAGAACTGGAATTACAGGGGTGTTTTCATAATAAAGTTCCGCTTCCCCCCCCCTCTTATTTGAAGAGATAGACTAAAACTTGTAAAATCAAATATACGCTGAATTTCTTGAAGAATACGATAATCATAGTTTAAATGCATCTTAATTACGCAAAATTTGTAAATTATTCATTTTATAATTTTTGGTATTTAATTACGCCCTCTGGCGGTGGACCTACAACTCTGTAAAAAATTTCCAGGTTTTTCTGGAGGTCACTTTTGTTATAATTTTTTTTTCCCGAAGCTGTTCTATAAACGGTTCCCGAGATATGGCCGAGAGCCATTCTTATTGAGACACCCGGTACATGCAAAGGAAACCGTTCGCCATAAAGAGACATTCTGAAGAAAATTATCATTAATTGTAATTATTTATTGAAAATACTTCATTCATTCATTCAAATCATTTTTGCTCTCTTTAGATTGTATAGGATGTCCCTGTAAAAGTTACGGATTGTTAACCATTGGGCACGAGCCGCCCCTGGCCTTCAAATAGTAGTGTAGAATTATTTATTCCGTCAAACACACTACATGGACATACGTAATCCATCCATTAAAAATTCGTAATGTTCCAATATATAATTTAGAAAATATACTTATATAAAATATAATACTTATACACTGAAAGAAATTTCCATTAACCGTTAGCAAAAATTGAATAACAGTTATTAGAAACTTGCATGAAATAGGCATCAAGTAAGTTCATGATTATGGTTATTAAAGTTGGACACCACTGAATAACTGTTAATAGATATAATTTTTAAGAATTTCGTATAACCGTTATCGAGTGCACTTAATAAGTATTATAAGATATTCTAATAACAATCATACTGTCCTATAGTAAACGTTACTAGATGTTCAAATAAAAAACAGAATATCGTCCAACTGTTATCGAGTGCACTTAATAGATATTAGAGGATTTTCTAATGGCAACCATATTGTCATATAGTGAACGTTACTAGATTTTCAAATAAAAAACATAATTTCATATAATTGTTATTGAGTGCACTTAATAAATATTATCGGCTTTTCTAGGAGCAATTGTACTGTCATATAGTAAAGGTTATTAGATTTTCAAATAACAAACGGAATTTTGTACAATCGGAATCGAGGGCACTGAATTTAGATTATGGGATTTTCTAGAAAAAATTATACTGGTAAAAAGTCAACGTTATTAGATGTTTTTAAGAATATGATATGTCATATAACCGATATCGAGTGCACTTTTATAAGTATTATAAACTTTTCTAATAGCGGTTAGACTATAATACAATAAAGATTACTATATTTTCGAATAATTATATGATATTTTTAAATAAAACTAAATTTGCTATAAAACATTTATATTAACAAAATATAACAAAATATTTGAATTAATGGAACTAACTATAGATAACTACAAAAATACAACATGATAGATATAAAATCAAATAAACATATTTTCCAGTTAAGTTTAGATACCAAAGCCCCCAAAAATTCTTAGATTGAAGAAGCTTATAACAAAAATACAACAATTCAAATAAAAATGTTTTCTACAAAATAAACTTAAAGAAGGATGAGATACGTAATTTTTACATACTTATAAATGTTTTAGTATTTCGATTGATTGGTGTATAAGAGACGTGAACATAGTCAGATATATAGTCACTTAATCGCCACTGTATTAATAGGTTTTTGAACGCCATTTATATACTCAACCCAATTTAACACTGTTGGCGTATTCAACCTAACCTCACAGTTAATTGCAAAAACTGCAAATAATCACCTACACCGCACACAAACTTTCAACAGTCAACACTCCTAAACCAAATGTGAAAGTGAAATTCGCGGCGCGTGGGTGTTCCAAGGTTCCAACCACAAATAACCAATAAGACGAGATCGACAATCACATCGGTAATGTTCGGACCAGAAAAAACTGCATTTCGATGCTAAACAGCCGTTTCTTTCAAAAAAATTATTCGATATCTTAATAACCGTTATACAAGGACTGCATAATTGTAAGTAGGTGATCTATTTTGTTGGGACTGAATAGTGTTAAGTGGATACCTAATTAGGACTAGTAGGTGCTGAATTGAAACAATTCAATGAGGTCTATAACGAAATGACTATAATAACAGCAATTAGATTTCCAGTTAACTACATCATTTTATCGAATAACTGTTATAAAAATGTTTCAACAAAGTCAACATACTTGTGATAATTATGCACATGCTAGTAATCACTTGAATTATTTTAACCACTATTTGATTTTTTGTACCAGTTATTAAGGGCATCTTAAGAAAGAAATCTAATTAGGGTATTTTGCTCAGTGTATAAAATATAAGTTCTGATTTCGCAACTTTAAAGGCCTATAACTCAGAAAAGAGTGGTCGTAAAGGAATTTTTTTTTATGTCACAGGATTATTTTCACGCAATAATAATAATAAGAATTTATTGCTGCTTCAGAAACATGAGTTTACAGCAAGGGTGTATGTGTACAAATTAAACAATACGCTATACACTAACAAACAATTTAACAATAATAATCTATGACATTGAAAGACATCTTAAAAGACAATTACTCATTGGTAATAAATGATCGTAATCTTATAATATTCCACACATATTCACAAATTTGCATGGCTTGCAGATTTTGCAGAGTTTTGATTAATGCTTCCAAAGTCTGCAAACAAGAAATATTTATCCCAAATGTTTTCCCTTAAGAGAAACAATGTATAGTTGTGCAATCTTCTTTAATAAAATTTCGCAGAGCGCATTCGGCATTAAGCCATCATCTGTGCGGTCACTATAAAAATGTTGATTACATTTTTTAAGTTTGATAAAAAATTTTATACATACTTGTCAAAAATCCCAAGACAAGGGCCTCCAAATATGTACGTCTGTACATTTAATTAATTTGGTGGATCACATTATCGATTTAAAAACAATTTTAAAATACATAAAAATTAAAATTTGGTAAAATAATTCAGCAGATCTGAAGTAGACACTTTTTATTAGGTTCGACCATTTTGCCAAGCTGTCATCAAAGAAATATTCACAAAACCACAAAGAACCCGATTGTCATCCCGTTCCATAGAGTAAGTTCCGAATCGTCGGAGCATAGACAAACATCGTTGATATTGTTAAATGAAGAGATTTCGCGACCCTCAACAGAATGGCATCTACCATCTACCAAAAATAATAGTTTTGGAGACAGAATTGATGACCACCTGGTGAGGGCGGCGAAATCCATAGATACATTGGGACGTGCCAAACCCGCAAATGCCCGAGAAGTACAGTAAAGCGCTGATATGGACATTGTGCGCGCTCATAACGTTTATATTTCAGTGGTGTAGAATTTGATTGCAATTGTTTGTAAAATCCAATGAAATTGTAGAAAGTGTTTGGAAAGAAATGAATTCAAACATGCGTCTAGCAATCCCCACTGTTGTGAAATGTAGTACAAGAGATGAGTTCGTCGCCTTAGCCGCAAAGCCATCAGCCGTCTATCAAACATAATAAAAAACATAATAAATTTCACAACAGTGGGGATTGCTAGACGCATGTTTGAATTCATTTCTTTCCAAACACTTCCTACAATTTCATTGGATTTTACTTCTCACCATTCTTCATCCCATCATTCACACTTTTCATTCATTACTTGTTCTATATCTCATCAATCATAGTTTTCCAAGAAATTTGTCACTCCTTACACTTTGTTTTCATTTCAACTCTTTCTCTCTAAATTCCTTTTCACAAACAATTGCAATCAAATTCTACACCACTGAAATATAAACGTTATGAGCGCGCACAATGTCCATATCAGCGCTTTACTGTACTTCTCGGGCATTTGCGGGTTTGGCACGTCCCAATGTATCTATGGATTTCGCCGCCCTCACCAGGTGGTCATCAATTCTGTCTCCAAAACTATTATTTTTGGTAGATGGTAGATGCCATTCTGTTGAGGGTCGCGAAATCTCTTCATTTAACAATATCAACGATGTTTGTCTATGCTCCGACGATTCGGAACTTACTCTATGGAATGGGATGACAATCGGGTTCTTTGTGGTTTTGTGAATATTTCTTTGATGACAGCTTGGCAAAATGGTCGAACCTAATAAAAAGTGTCTACTTCAGATCTGCTGAATTATTTTACCAAATTTTAATTTTTATGTATTTTAAAATTGTTTTTAAATCGATAATGTGATCCACCAAATTAATTAAATGTACAGACGTACATATTTGGAGGCCCCTGTCTTGGGATTTTTGACAAGTATGTATAAAATTTTTTATCAAACTTAAAAAAATGTAATCAACATTTTTATAGTGACCGCACAGGTGATGGCTTAATGCCGAAAGCGCTCTGCGAAATTTTATTAAAGAAGATTGCACAACTATACATTGTTTCTCTTAAGGGAAAACATTTGGGATATTTATCTCTTGTGCACACAGCTGTAACTCAATTTAAATTAAGAAATATTTTGTTTCATGACGACGTAAATTGGACAATCAAAAAGAAGATGTTGCAATGTTTCCTTTTCATTCCGATTACATGCGGAGCATTCAATATCGGGATCTATATAACAAGTAGTTGCATTTAAGGTGAACTTAATTTAAAAAAAAAAGATTTATGCGTCAGTCGAAAACTAACAGCGTCAGAAGTGAAACTTTTTATGTTTTATGACGCAATAACCGCCAATGAGTGTACAAAGAGAATTCATAAATATCAACAACATAAAAAACTATAATTTAAAAAAATTAAAACAAAAATTATTTCCAAAATAAAAACAATAATTTTTCGGATAGACTATAAAAAACTATTTACAATAAAAGACAAACAAAAGTAAATATTCTTTTTAAGAAATTTGAATGCATATTACGTATCCTTCCTTTTTAATACCTAAGAAAAGTTCTGGCCGCCCATGGGTGTATCGAACCCGCGTTTTTCGTTTGATTTTAAATCGAGTCGAGTGATGACAGAAGGGGAGAACAGCGCTGCGTTTATCTCACTAAGTTTAAGTACAAATGATAATTAGAGCTTCACAAAACTTGTTAGCCTTTACGAGATTACCTCGTAACCAAAACCTCTGTAGTGTCCCATAAAAAGTTTCACTTCAAAAATATTTCCATAAATAAAGCAACACTAGTTACAACGACTTTCTCTGATGAACTGAGACTTACTTGCTCTTCTACGTACAGGTTAGCAAATATAGCTGAAAGTTTGAAAGTGGACACGCCCACGATGCGCGTTGGTCTCAATGCGGAAAGTAGGAGATAACACAGTTTATGCTTAAACTTTAATGAGTACAGAACTTATCTGTACGGACAAGTATACCTGTTTATTTCCTTTTTCAATATATTTCAATACTCTTGTTACGTTTTATTACATATTTTTTTCAAAATAATACAAATAAATACACAATGCAAAGAAATTTCCTAGTTTTTATCGCCTTAATTTTAAAGGTAAACAATTTCTATATTAATTTCGCACTGGATTATACCAATATCGGCAGAAATTATTAAGCGCTTTTTGTATCCTTTTCCCCCCGAATGCGTTCTCACTTTATCGTTCGCGCAGCGAAGTGGGGATTGATAAACGGAATAACATGATCGCCATCAATAAACAATGCCCTGCGACTATTCTCGGCGTCTCCTCTTTGTGCGGATCTTCGTTAATTTTTTCCGCCTCTCTCACAAGGAGTTTAACAGTTTTGTTAGCTCGACGAGTTAACTCTCATGACAAAACGCTAGTGTCCCATAAAAAGTTTCACTTCAAAAATTGCCGTACGTAACTGAGCAAGTGTGCGGGTGAACTGAATGGGCAATTTTACAAGTAAATACAAACTTGGACTCCTGGAAATAGTAAAGAAACTATATAGATATAAACAGGAATACCTAGAAACCAAAGAAGTCAGATTCATACAACTGTGTATAATACGTCTCCAGTAATTTTTTTCTATTCCTAATTAATGTATAATAGCTCAAGTTGTTCCACATTTCTATCTGATTTATTGTTTCATTTGTACCGCCCAGTTAAACTTGGAATCAGTACTATCGGAACGTTTTTGTTGTCTTAAGCAAAGAAAAGGATATCTAGTATCATCCATAGCCAGAATCTTGAACAATTGAGAAATAATTCGAAGATTGTATATTCAAGTTTTACTCTTCCCACCTCTAAACGTACTATGGCTGATAGAAACAAGGAGAACTCTTTTTATAAACTGTACGTGGACTCTCTCTAGTACATCCAAATACCTGAGAACCCAAACAGGTACCGAGTTGAACATAACACACAAAGCCAATGTCTTAAACAACTAAATTCTTGGATACCAAGAGTCCGTCTTCGCTTTAACCATAATTGGCAATGTAGTTCCAACGGCTTGCTTTCCTTTGTTTGCAGTAACTACTGACATTTCATGAAATACACCAGAATATGACATTGTTACACCTAGGTAATTATATTTATTCACAACTTCAATGGGTTGATTGTTATAGTGAAATTTTCAATTTTCTAACAACATCAATTTCAGAATGTGCAAGAATAACAATATCATCCGTATATAGTAATGCCAGAACTTCGTTCACATGATCAATATTTACACCCCGAGCTCCACTTTCGCAGAAAAATGATTCAATATCAGCAATGAATAAAGTGAATAAAAGTGGAGGGGTTTAACCTTATTTGGGATTGATAGTAAAACTTTGTAAAACAAGGAAAGGCAAAAATCATATTACTGGGACCTCGCTACAAAAAATCGAGATTTTTTTTCACTTTCTGCTTGTGAAAGGTTGGATCTAGGCATCTCTCGGAGTATTTTTATTAATTTTTTGAAAAAAACACTAGAAAAAAAGTACGAAATATCGGCCATATTCACTATTTTTTATCTCACAAGATATATCGTATTTCGAAAAAGTACTCCGAGAGATGCCTCAATTACACAGTTATCTTTATTGAAAAAATAATTATAGTGATCCATCAATGACTACTAGGTCAAAAATGATTTTTGCTGAACTCCTGTAGATACAATTACGGAGTATTTTTGATGACTGATTCAAGCGCCCTTGCACCAAATAAGCACTTTTACATAGATACTATGAATTATTGAATAAATCGTTATTTCATTCATAAAAACCAAAAATAGCACTGAAGCTATTCCAAAAATTTCAGCACGTGTGATGATGTCAATAGAAATTGCGAAAGGGATTTATTGCATTCTCGAATAAGATTAAGGTATAATATTAAATAGGTGATAAAAACGTAAACATTTTTTGCGAACGGCGGCCGCGAGGGTGATGGACAAAGAGCCGGCCAGATATGCATGTATAACAGACGACAGAAAGCTAGTTAGTTTGCGATTGCAGTCAGATGGTGACACTTGTTAGTTTGTGAACTTGTGATATTGTGATCAAGCATGTCGAGTTCAAATTATCGAACTGGCGATAAACATCGTAAAAGACTGTATTATGTTTTAAAGTACTCGTAACATCCCAATATTTGGGTAATATCACGGAGCGGTTCTAAAACAACTTTCTCGATATCTAGAGTTGGACACTCACCCTCCAGGTGTGATACCCATGTCAATCAAAGCTTTAATGATCTTAAATAGGTGTGGTAGTAACACCTCAGTACCATCTGCAATATGAGGTAGATATCATCCGTCCCAAGGGGCTTGTACGGCTTAAATAATATATTTATAGCCCATCTAATCCTGCTTGGTCTAGTCACCTCACGGGCTATCTTCCAATCCAGAACGCTTGGCCTTGGCTTTGATTTCGATTTGTATGCCTACCTGTATCGTCGAGAATTGATGAGGCCGGAAAGTGAGTATTTATTAGTTCTTTCAGGTTTTTCTCTTCAGTTTCCTTAAGAGTACCATCTGCTTTTCTAATTAAACCTACCTCTTTTTGGTTTTACCATCCTTTGCCTGGACTTTGTGGATACGAGAACATGCGGGGATATTTGAAATCTCTTCGCAGAATCTCCTCCATAAATTCCTTTTGGCTGTACGTATTTTTTTATTATATTGCGTGAGCTTATGCATGTACGTACCCCAGTCTTCATTGATTTTAACTTTGTTAAACAAGTTTTGGACTTCTGCTTTTAACTTCTTTAAGCTGTATTTCCATCAGACAGCTTCTACACCTGTAATTATTCCCATACCTCCCTCTACATTTCTGCGGAGAGACTACCGAAATCCTTCTCTTGGATTACGATATTTAATTTCCGATGGAAATATATTCAGACACATGCCAATTTGTTATACTATTGCTAATGTTATTCTTACAAAGTGTTAAGTCTAAAAATTATTTGCGTGCATGAGTGACAAGAGGTTTATTGAGTGAATGAAAACGACGAATACTCAGTGTGTATTAGTTTATTACTTTCCAGCTAAGCGCTTTCGGCTATTAAGCCATTATCAAAGCCGTCGTCACAAAAAACTTCCTGATTCTGATTCTAATGGCTTAATAGCCGAAAGCGCTTAGCTGGAAAGTAATAAACTAATACACACTGAGTATTCGTCGTTTTCATTCAATCAATTTACATCTAGTGTGTACACCATATCCACAGACATTTCTAAAAGGTTTATTGCCTGTATTAGAAGTTACTGAACCCTCAGAAAAGATGGACTAAAATGGACTCACCTCTTTTATTGACGTTCGTGTTGTCGTATATGGTATGGTGTGCATTAGGGTCATATCTTAATATTAGCTGCAATTATTTTCACACACAATGTACTACAGTTGGAGTATCTCTCGTGAGTTTTACTAACAGTGAATGTTTCATTACGTTCTTCTTCTTGTTTCCTGGCACTACAACTCCGAGTGAGTCTTAACCTCATCCACTATTGCTCCTCATCTATGATATTGTGCTTTCATTTCCCACTGCTGGACTTCTAGATAAGGCTGCTGCTACGCCAATCTTCCATCTTTCAAGGGTCGGCCTATTGATCTTCCGCCATCTCAAAAAAGACTGTTTTTATTAATCTGTGATCTTCCGATCTAACTACATGATCTGCCCATCTTATTCGATTAGTTTTTATCTGCCGTACTATGTTTTCACTGCTATGGAGTATCGAAAATTTCGCGTTGTGGCATTAGGTTCATCGTCAACATATTGGGGAGGGGATTGTCTAGAAAGCTTTTGACCTTAATCTCTTCAGTGTGCTGATGTTGGACATGTCTGCAGCATGCCGACGCTCCAGATAAATTTAAGGATGGCTTTATACTCGAAAACCGTGCTTCCTAATGATAATGTTACGGAACAGCACACTGGTATAGTCCCTAAAACCGACTCTGTCTAAGCCAGGTATAAAAGTTAAAATTATGGCGGATACGCAGTTATAAAAAACTGTTTACGAGTTTACGACTATCTTATGTAAACATTGTTTTTGTGACCAGAGTTATCTAGAAAAGGCCAGAAAAATTATTCGTGACTGTGTAAGCCGCAGCCCAGAATTTACTAGTAAAAATGGCTTTAATATATAAGGGGACTGATCAGGAAGAGTTAGTTAGTTGATAAAGTGATCTCGTGAAATAAATACACCGAAATAGCAAACAGTAAATATAATTTGTTGTTTATATAAATTAGTTTAAGTGAATATACTAAGTATATATAAATTAAGTGTTAGTGATTAGTTTAGTGTTTTAAATAAATTAGTAAGTAGCCATACCGAGTGTTTAAAATTTATCCCACCCGTAATAAAAACTTTTAATAAATAAGAAAAACATTACAATAATTTTGACCTAAGACGGATCATCCAGTATATTTTGATACCAAATCGTTTTCTATTGGCAAATATATGGTTTATTCATGAATTTTGTTGCTTCAACTGGTGTAGGTTGATGGTTACAGATGGACAGTTCTCTTTTCGGTTAGTTCGTATTCTCGACTATGATAGCCACTTCTTTATGGAGTCTAGACTGGTCTCTAGTAGTTACAATACGGTGTTCACTTTTTAATGGCAGTTTGGACAGCTTTAAATATTATGAAGTACAAAACAGGTCCTAGATCGTCTTGGGAAACCCCAAGTAGTTGTGACATCATGAAGGTAGGATTTTTAAGATTGTGAAGTGGTTATATGGCTTTTTTTTGATATTATACAGGGTGTCCCGGGACTAATGGGAAAAAAGTCAGGAGCGTATAATCTGAGTCAAAATAATGTTAGTACTTCATATAAACTTTTTCTATTCAGGCCCTCGTTTTCGAGTTATAGGCCTCCAAAGTTTTAATTTTGAATTTAGTTTTTATTTTTACTTTTTGTACTAGTTATTTGATCTTTATAAAATTCACGGCAAAGCTATAATGTACGTGTATGTTTATTTTGGTAAGGTAAACAGATTTAGAGTAGTGTCTTGAAGCCAGGGACGGACTACTCGCAATGGTTAGTGATCCAAATAATTTGCAGGGATGGCACACCCTGTATGAAATTATCGAAATTCACTTCCCCACACATTAAGCTAACGAAAAGGTACTCTTGTTAGAATTCGATAAAATAAGCCGTTCGGCTAATATTGACAGTTTTATTAATGCACTACGTACATTCACCATTTTTATAAGTACACAACGAAGTAAAACTAACTTATTAATACGATGTCCAAGATTTACCTTCAGTGCTACAAAAAAATAATTTAATGATAGCAGAAGATAAAAAACATTAACGACTCATTAATTGGAAAGTTGGTAAAAACTTTTTAAAAGTGTTTTTACCGTTTATCAAGTAACTATAGGATTAGTTGTCAAACATTGTGTAGAATAGTTCGTAGTCAGTACTTGTCAATAATTCATAAGTCCTTAATTTAACAGTTACAATGGCAGAATTCACTTGTATTGAGTACGCAGATATGAATTTAATGTATGGACTGGTTTCTCGAAACTGTTTAGAGGCCAGAAGGCTTTATGCAGAACATTTTGCAAACAGAGCATTGCCAGAGAGACGAATGTTTGAGCGTATTGATCTTAGGTTACGAGAAACAGGTATGAATAAGTAAATGTAATTTTCCATGTATACAAAACAAAGTTTTAAATTTTAGGACGTTTTTTGCCAAAAAAAGTGGAGAAGGTCCAGTACGAAGCGTACGTACTGTGGCAGTTGAACAAGACTTGTTAAATGCAGTTGATAATGAACCATCAACGAGTTTACGAAAATTATCAAGAGAACATAACGTCTCGAAATCAGTTGTGCATCGCGTTCTAAAAGAACAGCTGTTATATCCTTTTCACATGAAAAAAGTACACAGTATGACAGTGGCTGATCATCCTTCATGACTTGAGTATAGCCAGTGGTTTCTGCGACAACAACAAGCAGACAATACATTTATTAGTAACGTTCTCTTTACGAACGAATCCGGTTTCAACAGAGATGTAGTCATAAATTCTCATAATATGCATTTATGGGATGATGTGAATCCACATGGCATTAGTCAAACTAGGAGCCAGCATAGATTCATGGTTAATGTTTGGGCAGGAATAGTTGGCAATCATTTGATAGGGCCATACTTTATTGACGATACTTTGACCGGTCAGAGATATTTGGAGTTTTTGCAAAATGAGTTATGGAACCTGTTTGATGATGTGCTACTACAAACTCGTAGGAATTTATGGTTCATGCATGATGGGGCCCCTCCTCATTTCAGTTTAGATGTACGATAGCATTTACACACAAGGTTTCCTAATAGATAGATTGGTCGTGGAGGCCCTTTTCAATGACCACCGCGATCAGAAGTTGTTAATCCTATGGATTTCTTCCTGTAGGGTTATCTCAAAAGTAAGGTATACGCAACACCTGTGCAAACAAGGCAATATTTAATAGACAGAAATGTGTTACACTGCAATGTTATTAGAAGTGCAAAGAAACAACCGTCGTAGACTTAGAATGTGCGTGGAAGTGGGAGGAGCTCATATTGAACATTTATTAGAAAAACGTTAGTTTTTGTTGTTTAGGAATTAGTTTCAGTCGATTGTTTTATAACTTGTGTTTTATGAGGTTTTCTTAATGGTTTAATAATGTTGTGTTCGTAATTTTGATTAAAAGCAACTAATTACGTTGTCTGCGTACCTTTTTAATTCCCATTAAATAAGTTCTTAATGTTTTTATCATCTGCTATCTTCAAATTATTTTTTGTAGTACATCGTATTAATAAGTTAGTTAGGTAAATTTGTACGTAGTGCATTAATAAAACTGTAAATATTAGCCAAACGGCTCATTTTATCGAATTCCAGCGAGAGTACCTTTTCGATAGCTTAATGTGTGGGGAAGTCAATTTCGATAATTTCATACAGGGTGTGCCATCCCTGCAAATTTATGGATCACTAACCATTGCGAGTAGTCCGTCCCTGGCTTCAAGGCACTACTGTAAATCTGTTTACCTTTCCAAAATAAACATACATGTACATTATAGCTTTACCGTAAATTTTACAAAGATCAAATAACTAGTAAAAAAAATAAAAATAAAAACTAAATTCAAAATTAAAACTTTGGAGGCCTATAACTCGAAAACGAGGGCCTACATAGAAAAAGTTTATATGAAGTACTAACATTATTTTGGCTTAGATTATACGCTCCTGACTTTTTTCCCATTAGTCCTGGGACACCCTGTATAGGAGAACGTTATGCCAGACTTTTTGAATTGCCTCTGTATCATCAAGGAATACTCCATCACAGTCTTTAGTGATCGCCAAGTGAAAATCATAAAAAAAATTCCGATGTCTGTTAGAGTGAGGTGAAAATGATAATATTTCGATTATGTGGTCTATCGAAAATGTCTTATAATATTTTATACGTTGATTTACTATGTATACTTCAATTTGTTTCCTAGACTAAACACATGTAAGTATATTATAAAATTTCAAAGGTATTATTCATTCATAATGATCAACTTCTTAGCACGATTTCACAATTTCCGATTCTTTCTAGTTTTTATAACACTGGTTATATTCAGTTGAATCAGAATTGAGTGGAAAAGATCTAAATGCAAAATTACATGAATTAGGGTCAACCCACAAATTAGCTGGAAACTACAAGTTCTAAATAATGAGTTTGAATCATTTTTAATGCATAAAGTAAATAACATTAAGAAGATAGATGTGGATTATTCTAAAAAAAATATATACACTCCCATTCAAAACCGCCTCATTCACATTGTTCAATTTATTTAATCACATTATGACAATGCTATAAAAAACTCTTCATTTTCCATAAAATTTGTTAAAACAATTTCTGTTTACTTTTGCAATTCAGCTTCAGAATTGCTCTATCAAGTGAAAGTTTTTGAGTCATCCGGTATATTATTAGGGAGGTGGGGTAGATTGATGCATAAAAATTTAAAGTCAAATAATATGTTGATAAATGTCACATTTATGATTAATGTTCCAGTCAGCATCATGTCCTGCGATCTTTTATAGCCACTGCTAAACTGCATTTTTAACGCCATCTATTCGCTTGGAAGGTTACTAACGACATCAAAATGTCAGGAGTAAAACAATAACAAATGGATCAGTATATTAGAGACTTCGACAGAGTTTTATTGTATTTGTCATTTTTTAAAGAGAAATAATATTTTAACTTGTAGATGACTTTACTGTAGCACAAAGAAAAGCCAAAAAGGCTTTAATTACAACAGACCTTTCGTCTAGTTCCGATATTTACAAAGGATGGGGATCAAGGATACAGAAAAAAATACAAGGTATATGTCCCATCACTCTAGTTCTGATTCAGACGAGAGTCCCTCATTAATTCGTAGCATTTATCCTGTTTTTAAACCTACACCACAAACAAATTGTAAGTATTTAAAGAAATTAATTAGAATGTTGTATGCGAATAATATATTTTTCAGTATTGTATAAAAAGTCGGGGAATTATAAATCGGGTAGTACTTCTCCAGAGATTCAAGTGGAATTTATTTATATATTTATCAAATCTCTCTTTTAAACATATACAAAGCGACCATACTTCCATTATTTGATAATGCGTGCATGCTATATGGTGGCTGTTCTAAATACCTACTTACAAAATTAGATCGTTTACAATATCAAGCCCTAAGGGTTATAGTAGGCTATCTAAAATCTACTCCTATCAACATCATGTTATCTGAATGTGGGCAGACCCCCTGGAGGTACGTAGAGAAATCTTGTCAGTTAAATATGTATCTAAAGCAGTTGCATATAAAGACCTAATAAAAACCTCACTTAAAGAATTATTCACAGAATGGGCTGCCGATCCCATATACTGGAGACTGAGAAATACTCCTCCTATTATATTTGCCTTTCAATCAGTATCTAAATTCCTTGCCTTCATTGAATCGTTCAACAAATTTCATTGTCATCACTTCTCGCTCGAATCTCAAATTAGTCAAACTAACACGACAGATCTGGAAATTAGAAAAGATTCGGACTGTAATCAAGTTTTTCTGGCCAAAATGAATTCTATCAACTTTTCTGGCCCCATTTTCTTCACTGATGCCTCTAAGACTGACAGTAATGTAGGATACGGAATTTATTCTCATAACCTCTTATCATTATGTGACAAACACCCATCTTTTCAGCAGAATGTTACGCTATACTAATTGTGATCCAAAAAATTTCAAAACTTGACCTTTCCAAAGATATAATTTTTTCTGACCCCCAAAGTGCCAAAAAATGCATTTCTAAAAAATCCTACTCCTCATCTTCTAATCCATTTGTCCTAAAAATAAAGGAGCTACTACACAAGTTCAATCAGCAAGGGAAAGACATACGAATTAGCTGGACTCCCGGACACAGTCTTATAAAAGGAAATGTTAGAGCCGATGATCTTGCAAATCTTGGGAGAACTATCAATCGTGCCACCCTCCCAACTGGTCCCCTTTCGGATGTGGTGCAGTCTATTAAGAAATCAATTTTAGATAAGTGGAATTCTACTTTCTCTACACTCAGCATGACAAAAGGAAATCTATACTCTCAAATCATAAAATATCCAAGAAAAAATCCATGGTTTTCTTCACTTTCTAATTTGTCCAGAAGAGATATCTGCATTTCTACAAGAATTCGATCCAACCATTATGCCACTTTGTCATATCTACACAAATTCAACTTAGTACCTTCGGATTCATGCCCATGTTGTGAAAAACAAGATCTCTCACACATCTTTTTCAACTGTTCCTTAAATAGCGTTAATACAGATTTTCTTCATAAATCTTTTAAGGTTCCTAATAATGTTCATGGCCCCTATACAATGCAAGACATAGTACTGAAATTCCCAAACAGTGAAAACATTAAACTCATCTCCAAATTTTTAAGTGCTTCAAACATCAAAATATAACCTCAAAAACCGAACAGTTTACAGATAAAATTTTGAACAATAAGTGCGGTATCACTCTGTTCGTATTTACTTTCGTATAGGGAAAAGAGAAACAATTGACAAATCATTGATAAATAAACGTTCACGTACTTTATTCATTAATATTTTTAATATATAAATCATTTACCTTTAATATAATAATTTGCTAGCTAGAACAACGCTAGACCATTTTATTTATAATTTGTGTCACGGTTAAAGTCAAATGTCAAATAAAAATATAACTAAATTCAATAACCAACTGTACACTAAAAATTACTATACCAGTGTTCAAAGAGCTTCATTGTGACACTGTAAACAATGTTATAATGAAGTCTCTTTTATACGTGAATTATAAAAACTATATTATAGACATTCATAAATCATCCCGGACGCAAAAAAAACAGGCCGAATAGCCCTGGCAGCTGAGGCCTTAAAAGAAAAGAAGAAGAAGAATAAATGGATCAGTATATTAGAGACTTTGACGAGTTTTATTGTATTTGTCATTTTTTAAAGAGAAATAATTTTTTAACTTGTAGATGACTTTACTGTAGCACAAAGAAAAGCCAAAAAGGCTTTAATTACAACAGACCTTTCGTCTAGTTCCGATATTTACAAAGGACGGGGATCAAGGATGCGGAAAAAAATACAAGGTATATGTCCCATCACTCTAGTTCTGATTCAGACGAGAGTCCCTAATTAATTCGTAGCATTTATCCTGTTTTTAAACCTACACCACAAACAAATTGTAAGTATTTAAAGAAATTAATTAGAATGTTTTGTGCAAATAATATATTTTTCAGTATTGTATAAAAAGTCGGGGAATTATAAATCGGGTAGTACTTCTCCAGAGATTCAAGTGGAATCTATTGCCGAAACTATGAGGTCTGAAGCTGAAGGAATTTCCCTTGAGAATAAAGAATCAAATGATATGGCGAGATTTGCTGTTCCTGGAGGTAATTTGTTTCTTAAGTTAAATCATAATTTATAATAACCTAAAGTTTGCATATTAAATTTGACTTTTATTATAAAAATACTTAATTTTATAATGTATCTTTTTTTAATTTTTTTTAGAGTCAAAACCTTGTGGCAGTGGTATCAGATGAACACTTCACAAAAGAGATAAATCATCACCACAAATAGATACACTTGATGATCAAGGTGACTAAACTAAATAATTTTAATGAATTTTATATTTAATCATATTTTAAACTTATTTTAGAATTTAAAAGGTTGATGATAGACGAAATATCTCAATTAAATTTAAAAATCAACACTTTAATTGAAAGCGTTGGCACTCTCTTGAAAACACAAAGAATTCCGAGTAACCTGCAAGTAACATCGTTTGAAAATAATGTGAAAACGTTATATGAAAGAATTCCAGTAATTCGACGCATATTTTTAAAATCCAAATTCAACGTACTCGATCAAATACTGTCCCTAGTATTGCAAACCAACATTACAGATCATTTCTCAACAATACTACAGATAGTACTGGAAAGGACCAAATGCCCCAAGGAACGAGGAATAGTGAAATACATAGATGAAACAAAACTTAAAAATACAATCAGACAAACATCTTGGGATTTCTTATACTTGAATCCAGATCCTAACTATGCAACAAATACTTTCATTGAAACACTTCAAAAATATATAGACGACTGTACATATACAAAAAAATGTAAAAGGAAAAACACGAAGATCGCCCCTTGGATAACAAATACACTACAAAATACACAATGTATATCGGAAAAAAATTAGTGTTTGAAAAACATTGGAATCCATTATATTGTATCATATGTGTAATATTTGTTAGCACATGTTATTATCAATAAATTATTCTTATCTTAAGTTTGAGAAGAAAATAAAGAAAGTCACCTGTACTGTTTTATAAACAAAATTTTATATTAAATTTTTGACACTATTTGTCGATATTCGTCTTTTAATAAACTATCCTGGTTAATCAAAACGGATAAAAGCTTTAAACAACTTTTTGAAACAACCTATCCTACTTTTAATCCAAAATAAAATAACAGGTTGTTTCAAAAAGTGTTTAAACTTTGTGTGACTGTTTTTATTTGTTTATTAAAAAAAACAATATACTTAGGCATGATTTAAAAAACCTTTAGTATTTGCTTGGCTTGCCATCTAGTAGTAGCTAGTAAACTGTGACTAATCATGCAGGTCTCTTCCTTTATTTTTTCCCTGTTGGTGAATAGTAACCTTCCACCACAATAGATGGCGCAGCACTCGACAAAACTTTGTGGGTTCGAACTTAGTACAGGAGATTCCATTCTTCCCCGTATTAAAAGTATTTATGTATGGTCAGCATTCAGCTCAATGTATAAATACTATAATGTCAAGGATAAAAACTGTTTAAAATGTGCCCCACAAACTTTAATACAAAGTAGAGATTGTACGAAGTTGGTTAAATCTTTCTTGAAAATAATATTTTATTATCGTGAAAATATTGTAATTAGTCTTACAAAATACTTGTAACTTAACGAAATTAACAATTAATAGTATATTTATTCTTCCGAACAAATAAAACTCAGTACCTAATCAAAACAAAAACAATCGTAAAATAACTCTACCAAGTAAACAAAATTGTAAACTTAAATAATATCAAGAACGCTTCTATTGCACATTGTATGCACTTAAATTAACTGAAAAAGTATACATAGAAGATGTTCGAGTTGTGCCTTTCGTAAAATTTGGTCTTGGCAAGCGTAAAACAACATCTCTAAAATCAACGCTTGCCTGGTCTTCTACATTAGGAAAAACAAAAATCTAAGATCTTGGATTTTTTCTTAAATATAACACCATGTATTCAGTCAAACCGTATTTAGTAATGACTTTGGCTACATAATGAACTAAATATTTTTTCTTTTCAAACTTAATAAGAAGGAAATCCCCAATATTTATAGCGGGTGTCCATCTTTATTTTCCCTCATTTTAACTGCCCATAACTTCTAAACGGTTTGAGATAGAAACATGCAGTTTTCACTAACATGTTTCATTTTAGCACAAGTTTTGTTTAAAATAATTTAGTTTTTTTATTCGTTTTGCCTACGTCACAACAAAAATGGCGGATGTTTCACAATTTTTTTCTTCACTTTTGTTAATGGAACACCCAGTATATTTTTTGGGAGTTTGAAAGAACCGTCCTTTACTTATTCTTCAGTGCTAAATTTTTTAAAATCGGTTAACGTGTAACTGAAAAATCAACTTTTAAAATGAGAGATGCAAAGTAGTACTTAATCACATAACGTAACAACAATTTTATTCAAAAGAAGGCACAAACAAAAAAGTGATAGTTTTAATTAATTAAATGTTCAATGTGCCGTCTTTCTTGATCAATACACTTGCTTAACCTTACATATAAACTTGTAAAAGACTTGGCCAACATATCTTTGGTAATGCTGTTAAATGCATGACGAATATTAATCGTTAATTCATCCAAATTTTGTGGTGCAGAATTATACGCTAAAGATTTTACATACAAAAAAATCAAGAACTGTTAGATCACATGAATTGGAAGCCCATGCTACTGGACCACTTCTGCCAATTCAGTTGTCACCAAATTTATTGGAAACAGAGTTTCTAGCTATTAAAGAAAAATGAGGGGGTGTCCCATCCTGCTGGAAATGAGTTTCATTCCAATTACCATTTAATTGTACATCTTGATCCAACTGTGGATAAAAAAATAATTCCAACATGTCTGTCTAAGTATTTCCATTGATTGTTTTTTCAGTGAAAAAAATGATCCATAGATTTTATTGTTGTTGACAGCACACCACACATTTACTTTAGGTGAATCTCTTTCATATTGTTCAAACTCGTGGGGAATTAGTTCAGACCATATTCTGCAATTATGTTTATTAACTGCTCCAGTCAAATGAAATGTGGCTTCATCAGACATTATTAGATTGACGTTTGGTACATTCCTCCTGAGATCCATTATCGTTTCACACATAAAAACACGCTTTTCGAAGTCCCTCTCATTCAATTTCTGACGAATTTGAATTTTATGAGGTTTTAGTTTTATTGATTTCAAAATGTTATGAACTTTAGACTTACTAATGTTGAAATGGGAAGCAACTTTTCTTAACGACGATTTTGGATATCTGCTAACAAAGTCATACTTATTAACTGGTACTCTTTCCTTTCGAGATAACGATCCAGTTTCTTCATAAGTGCGGAACCAACTTCTAATTGTTTTTGAGTTGGGTGGTTGTTTATTAAAATCTTTGAAAAATGTCTTTGAGTTAAAATCGCCGATTTAGTTTCAGCAAAGGTAAGTACAACATTTGCTTTTTCTACGTCTGAGAACACCATTTTCACATAAAAACAGACAATAACAATGACTGACAATTCGCAAAGCTGATAAATTTGACATTTACATAAAACTTACAAAGCTTACTATGATTAAAAGTAGTAAGCAAGCATCTCTCATTTCAAAAGTTAATTTCTCAGTTACACGTTAACCGATTTTAAAAAAATTTCCACCAAAAAATAGGTAAAGGACGGTTCTTCCAAACTGCCAAAAAATATACTGGGTGTTCTATTAACAAAAGTCAAGAAAAAAATTGTCAAACATCCACTATTTTTGTTGTGACGTAAGTAAAACGAATAAAAAAAACTAAACTATTTTAAACAAAACTTGTGCTAAAATGAAACATGTTAGTGAAAACTGCATGTTTCTATCTCAAACCGTTTATAAGTTATGGGCATTTAAAATGAGGGAAAATAAATATGGACACCCGGTATTTTCAGGATTAGGAATGTCTTACTCTTCTCTATCTCCTTCGACTGGCTTTTCATCATCACCATCATCATCATCACTTAATTTCAATAATTCATCCTCGCTGGAATCCGAATCTGACATTGGCTTCAAACGAAGACAGACTTTCCTCTTTTTACGTTTTTTAGTTTCTGTAAGTCCCAATAAATTTCTTGTTGTTTTCAACTCCTTTGCTTTTTGCCTTATCAATTTAACTTCTCGTTTTCTTTGTTTTTCTTCGTGTTATATTTCTAACCGATTTTTCTCTGGTGTGTCAGTATAAACCCCGGATTTTCCTTTTTCTCTTCCTTTCTTAGATTTTTTGGGTCAACTTTCGTTTAGCTGAAATCAGTTATGGAAAAACTGGTGCCATGACAGCCATTATCAGGGTAACGGGTACACAAAAACCTAAATCATATGGTGAGGAAATGCGCGGTTGCCAAGTTGACCCCACTTTCGTTTAGCTGGAATCAGTTATGGAAAAACTGTTGTTATGGCAACGATTGTAGTGATTAGTAGTAAACAAAAACCCAAATCCTACACGGAAAGATAAGGTGAATCAAATCGACTTATTGAAATAAGAAATTCCTTAATCTATGTCAAATAAATTAGTTCAATCTAAAATAGAATAAAACAAGAAAAAAACTGACAAATCTTAGTGTTTTAGGATTATTCCGTTAATTTCGTTTATGATTAATAACATTTAATTAAAACTAATGTCAGTAGACTCAATTTTCTTGTGTTTTCGTTAAAACTGCTAAATCACATCCATTTTTTGATAGGTACACCAAAGTTTAGATTAACTACAAAAAACGCATTTCTTAAACCAATCAAACATTAAAGGCTGGATTGATGTACCTCCGCTGCTTAATTTTCGCAAGAAAATTACTCAAATTGACTCATAGATTATATTATTTTAGCTCAATCTTTGGATTATAATTTTATCAAATAATAATATCCGATTTAACAATCAGATCCAATTTGAGAAATTGAGATTCTTGGTCTTGGTACGATAAGTTCCATAATTGCTAAAATCTCAACAAGCACCATAATGAATTTTTTTACATGTTTCACTGTTGCATACATTTTCAAATAAAATCAGTTAAGAATGAATTGCATGGCAGAAAGTTCTGGGGGCATTAGCAGTAAATACCTCTAGGTATATTAATTTGAAATATTTGAAGTTTTAACACAGAACACAGATTAATATATTAATGTAGTTTTGATCTATAGTTATACTGGGATCAATAAAATAAATTCTTAATTTCTATTATATTTAGATAAAATGTATTCCTGTCTATAGATTAAGTTATTCGTACAATTTACCGAAATTTAGAAAAAGAAGAGAAAAAAAACAATCTGTCTACTGAAAACAATCAAATATACAGCTAATTCTATCCAATTTTTGCTACGATTATCAAACATTTGACTAAATCAATAAAAATCTTCTAGAATCAATCATTTATTTTGACAAAATCTGTAATATAAGGATTAAATTAAGCAAATAATTTTCTTTTTAACGGTTTTGGCTATTTGTGTGCGTGAATTTGGAAATGTTTATCATTTAGTATGTCCAGACCCTTCGTCTTCGTCAGCTCGCTAGTCGCATACACAACACAACCCTTGTGTTGTGGTCGCATACTTTTCCTACTTTACTTATCAATTTTAACGGGCAGGCGGGCGAGTGGTGAGTTGTAAACGTGTCTCACGTTGTGCACGTTGTGCACGCCGGAGGAAGAAACAAATCTAGTTTTTGGTTGGGTGAGAATATACCAATAACTGATCCCATTCTGTTCTGAGCGTTGTCTTGGTTTGATGCCTGGTAGTTTTTCTAGGTAAGTACAAAATAAACATATTTTTCATGTAGACACTAATGAGTAGTGCAAAAAGGATGCAATTATTAATACTACACTACGTACAGTTTGTTGAAGTAAATACAAACCTAACTTTTGTTGATCTTATTGAAGTGACAACTTCTTATAGGAGTTCGGACGCTACATAAAATACATAATACAATAGATTCCAAGGACTTTACCAAGACTTTAACTACAAGTTGTTTTTGTGTTAAGAGTTTTAATTCTTACACACGTAATTGTTGAAGTTTTCTCTTTTGTCGGCACTCCCGGAGTGCCACTGTTATTTTTTTTGTCTAATATTTTAATTTAATTGCTATAGAATTTAGAATCTTCAAAATGATTGAGAGATTGCTACCAAGCAAATTGGAAAATAAGTTTCAGCAGTTATTCAAATTATTTTAGGGCTTCTTCAATTTTGCTTTGGTTGGTACCTAAAAAATTCAAATGGATAATATATATCAGGATCCATATTCGGGGTATACGCACTACGACAGTATTACATTGACAGAAAATCAAGAACAAAACGTAGCATCAGACACAGATAATAACGAGAGTGGAAACATAACACTTGATCACAGCCTGAATAAAAATGGAATTCTTTGTTTATTAGAAGAATGGGGTATGCCCCACCTTTTTGATACACTTACAAGTTTCTTTTTTATTTTTTTTTCTTCACATTATGCAAAAATGTGCAATATACAAGGTTTTTCTTAGAAATGAAATATTTTTCATCTAAATTTAAAAAACTATAACAGAGACAAATTGAATATCAGTAAATCGAGATCCAAAACACAATGGTTATTTTATATCTTTTTCAGGTGCATTTCAACCTGCAATCAATCGGCAAAGTGTAGTTTGTCGATTTGTCTCCCATTACATTTCATTTTCAATCAGAAAACGATAATTTCAAATCCCAAAATGTCACTTTCCATGCATGCTCTAGAACAATGTTATTCAGTTGCTATGTAGTTGCCATGGATTTCATTCTCAAATTATTTCTTATATCATAGTATATATAGTATGAATGCTATTCTCAGTTATCATGGATAACTTGAATGAAACTATGAAGATTTAAAAACCTCTTGCAAAATTCCGGGACCCATCACCGCCTGTATCAAGCACATTTTTTGCTAAGTTTTATTTGAGGGTAATTTTAAAGTATACTTACTAATGTGTGTTGATATTTAGTAAAAATATGAAATTGTTTTTGCAGAGGCCGGAATTTCCACTCCAAACTCATTTAAATATATGACGGAACGGGACCTGGACATAATATTTCTGAGTAATGATTTGGCCAACAAAATTATGTTTAGGAAACATGTTGCAGAATGGAGATTATTAAACGTAATTAGTTTTTTTAATGGCGCTTAGATATAGTTTTTTTTCTATTCAAAAAAATTATACTTTCAGAAAATAAAGAGCCCCACTACATTGAACTGTTCAGAATTAATTAATAATAACATTTTAATTAAGGAAAATTCCCGACCTTCATCGTAAGTGGATTTTCATGAGATGATTCAAATTCAATTCAAAATTCACCACGGGATTCGCCCTACCCAACGGAATTTGTGAGTCTTTTTAAATTTACTATTATTTTTTCTCAAATAATATATATTTCAGGATTTGAAGACATATTTAAAAAACGATGGGTCCAGAATACAAAAATCAGCAAATGAAAACAATGGAGGCTTGTCTGGCGTTTGTAGAGACACGTTAATACAAGATATAGTACGTCACTATGTTAACCGAAATTTGTTCATGCACCGAAGAAATTTGCAAATTTTTTCCTTTGGAATCGAAGGTAAATATTTCAAAAAGTTTAATTAACTTAAAAATATCATTTGAAATTTACAGGGCACATACTACTTTAAGGACGAGAAAAACATACCATGTGGAAAGCTATATTATGTTTATAAGAACACGGTGGCAAAACAAAGGTATCTTTAGTATGAAAGTATGCAAAGTAAACCTGCGAAAACAGTAGGGTTTTTGGAGTTGTTTTTTTTTTAATTTTTATGCAAAGAATCCTCAATTAGGTTCTTATCTGTCTTAATTTTAGATTAATTTGCTTTCATATTAAAACTTATCATTTCCTTATCTACAAACTACTAGGTAAATTGTATATTATACTGCCTTTTGAGAAGAAGTTATTTAGGTTATTACTAGTAGCTAGAATATAATAATTTAGTTTTCATTTCATTTTACTTCAGATTTGTACAATTATTTCAAATAAATATTAATTAAACAGAAACTTCGTTTTTTTTTGGTAATATTTCCCCACCATCACCACGGCTAATAATGAAAATCAATATTACAGCCAGCAATCAAATATTGAATACAAATAATCAAAAGATTAGAAAAGTTTAACTTAATTATTAGATTAAAACATTCGAGATTTAGATAAATCCGATTAATTTATTACTTAAAATTTGGACATATTACATCAAATTATTGCAAAAAGTAATAAAATTATTTGATAAATTTAATCCTAATTATTCGTAAATTTACTATATTTCGTCACTTTTTTTTCTATAATCAATCATATATTTAGCAAATATTATCTACAATTAACTTAAACTGATCTAAAAATTGGTTAATACAATTCAACACCTAGCTAGATTTAAGAAGATATAAATTATATTTAAGAAAATTATTGGCAAATTAAATTTTATTTTTGCTATATTACATCAAATTATTGCAAAAAGTAATAAAATTATTTGATAAATTTAATCCTAATTATTCTTAAATTTGCTATCTTTCGTCATATCTTTTTCTAAAAGCAATCATATATTTAGCAAATATTGTCTACAATTAACTTAAACTGATCTAAAAATTGCTTAATACAATTCAACACTTAGCTAAATTTAAGAAATATAGGAATATTATAGGCAAATTAAATTTTATTTTTGCTAATATTGATCAAACTTTTGTTGTTATAGAATGCAACTCGTTTACTACTACTTATCATGGTTTGATAAATTTTAGCTTGACAAATAAATCAATCGAATCATTTATCGATATTAATCTAAATTTGGATTGGCGCTATATTGATCAAAAATTTGATTGTAATACTACTTTACTGGAATAATAGTATCCAAAATTTCTTTCCGTGTATGGTAAATTGCGAAACGTCGACCCGGCGCGCGTTTTTCACAGTCTGTTGATAGCTGTTCATAAACATTTTCCATTTGGTTATTGTGTATGTACTTATTCCTGATAGTATTGAATAATGTGGATAATCACATGTAATGTGTTATGATTCAAAATATTTCAACTAACTTCGATGTAAACAACTATTTAATATCAACAATAAAACAACAACAATAAAAAGAAATTATTTTGACCTAAAGTCTCCATACTCTATTTTTATAGAATTTAGGAGTTCTAGCATTGGATCGAGTTTGTTTTTTTACAATACCTTCTCCACAAATATTCACAAAGTTTGTCTGCAAATTCGTTCTCCGGAATATGCTGACCCCTCAAAAACTTTTTGGCAGCACTCCATTGGGACTCTATTCTTTGAGTATGCGTACCATCTGCAGCAACAAACTCAACACTATGGTTGACAGTCTTATGATGATACCCACACTCTGAAAGTTTAGAGTAGACCTTCCACATGTTCGTGTGGATAATAGAACCTCTCTGAACATGCTGCTCAATAAGTGGTATTAGGCTGTGTGCATTCCTCTTATTATCGAGACATACAATTAATCTCAAATCGTCTGAATCATGAGCAATCAAACCCAAAACCCAGTGTCCTTCTACAATTCGTCCTCGATTGTATTTCCTTTGTCCAAATTTGGATTCATCAGTCTGAAAAGTCAGTATGTTTACGATTGAAAAATCTGGATAAGATTGGATTTCCGTTTTATTGATACTGAAACAGATTGATACCGCGAGCGAAGCGAGCGCGCCCGGTCGACGTTTCGCAATTCGCGCGCGCGAATTGCGTCGACCCGGCGCGCATTTTTCACTTTATATTGATAGTTGTTCATAATAATTTTTCATTTGGAAATTGTGTATGTATACCTGATAGTATATCCATTTAAGCCCGTTGTTCAGAATAATATGGATAATAATGTGAATTATTTTTTTACTTGTACTACAATTCCAGGCCCTCCAATTTTTGGCAAGGAAAGCTGCATTTGTGTAAATGCATTCGTAACCATTTCTCTTCAGTAACGCATTCTCGCTGCAAGGGTAGAACCTTTCATCATCATCCCCGAATGCAAGTCCGTTAAATGGCCAAATACCTGACTTTGGAAAGCCGCTTGTGATGTTTTTGGGCGTAAAGGACTTCAAAAAGGCAGATTTTGAAAGTTCAGCAATGTTATATATAGATAAAATCTTACCAATATTTCGAATGTGCCAATCATTAATTGCTATTTTTTAGTTTATTTTTAAATGGACCAAAAACGCTGACATCCAGCGGTTGTAATTTGTGTGACATGTGTGGTGGCAAAGATAGATAGATAATCCCATTGTCGCGGCAATAGCTGACAGCTTCAATAGAAATATGTGACTCGTGGTTGTCACAAATGAATAAAATTGGGTTATCTTTAGTAGATGATGTGTGTCGTTGAATGTGTGGAAGAACTTGTATATACAATTCAGCTGTCATCCAGCCGCTCCTGTTTGCTAAATCAAGACTGCCTTGAGGAGCTCCATTTAAAAACGGGTCTTTGAAATGGACGCGAGAAAAAATATAGACAGGTGGAAGAGCAGAACCTGTTGCTGTGACTATTCCACAAAACGTTATCACTTCTCCTTGTTCAGCTGACATAATTTGTCCTATTTGCCTCTGTTTTTTTTCAGCCAAAACTTTGTGCTTTGGTAAGACTGTGTTAATGCCCGTTTCATCCAAATTTACTATACGGTCACGAGTTAAATTATAGCGTAACATTACACGCACATAATTGTCCAAAAATTCAGCCACTGCAGTCTTATTAAATGCAAAACTTCTTGCGGAGTTTGTATTTTCAGGCTTTCTTAGGCTGAGCTCCGGATTCCTGTTTCTTAATCCTGCTGTCTAATCTTTCCCAGCGCGTTTATTCTTTTTCCATGATTCTGGATATTTGCGTTCCAAATAGTCTGCATACTCATAAGCTAATGTCAAAAATTGCGGCAAGGATAACCCATAATGCATCTTGCTGCAAGTTAACAAATTTTCTGATAACATTTTCTTTTGCTGGGCAGTAAAAATACTTGAGCAACAGTATACTTTGACCCATACAAATTAGCAGGTGATGATTGGTTTCCCTCAGAAACTTTTCAACACGATGTTGCAGAGTTCCAGGTTTAATACCATATTTTTCGGCTGCTTTTCTAAGAGATGATATCTTCAAATTAACTTCAGATACGGCGGTCTTGATCCTCTTTTCATCTAAACCACGTCCTTCAGTCTTGGGCTTGTATGTGTGCACCATTTTCTGATAACAACATAATATACAAAGTGTCCAGACACTCTCCTGCCAAACGGAAACTACAGTTACTAGACGTGATTTTAAGTCGATTTAGCTCAAATTACCTTAATCCGAAAATGCTTCCTAAGGGAGCTACAGTCCTTTGAAGAAGACGTCCTCATATGAGTTTTCTTCAAATTACTCAGAAATACCGTTACTTAAAATATTTAATCTTGGTATAATCAATAAACAGTTACAAACCAGTCGTGTGCTGTAAATAAATTTTTTCCAGATCCATTACAAGCGTGTCATATGGGGGAACCAACAGGTATTTTTATGTATCTGACACCGAATTTGGAAAATTCAAGATAATTTACATAAAAAATGTTCTCTTCTTTCAAATCGATATCATGAACCGTTTTCGAGAAAAATAAATTTAAACTTTTTGTGTTTCTTACATAGAATCATGTTGGATTATAAACTGTAATATCAAGTTGGCTTTGTTGCTTACATTGTTTTGGAAATTTTAAATTAATTTTATTTCGTGAGGGTATAAAATAACAATTAACATTAAAAAAACAAAGTTAGAGATAATTACCAACAGAAATAAGAGAATTTTACAACAGATGCTCTACATTTGTCTCAATACACAAATTTATTCTTTTCTCTAAAGATCTTCTAATTTTTGCAAAAATTCCTGCATTATTTGTAATTTCATTACAAGCGTTTTAAATTCCTTGCCACAGCTGATTACGGGTTTCTATTGGAACATCATAGGCTAATGATTCTAAATAACCCCAAATACACAAATCATAGGGGGTGGGTTGAACTAAAAATCGCCCATATTTATTTGAAAAGTACACCATGTATATATTTTCAGTTTTTCATAATCTATTAAATTACAAATACAACGGTCAAGACCGCATAATTCTAACCTCATTTGTTCTACAGTTATTGAGGAAAATAATTTACGGGAACGTTTTTATTACCAAAATAATTCACAAGAACCAATACAATATTATTCAATGAGATGTTCAAATTGTCTTCCTTCTTCTATTTGACAGTATCCAAGTCGATTATAAAAAGCTGATATGGTATTACGCAATTGCTGATTTGTTATTTGATGGGCTGTTAACAGTATTCTATTCCTCAGTTCATCCAGATTATCAGGTTTTGTCTTGTACACTATGTTTTTCAGATATCCCCAGAAGAAAAAGCCTAAAAGCGATAAATCGGCTGGCCACTCAATTGTGCCCCTTCTTCCAATCCACATGTCTTGGAAAGCTACATTTAAATAATTTCGAACAGCAACACTAAAGTGTGGTGATGCACCATCCTGCTGAAACCAAGTGTCATTAAAATTGTTACCAACTGCATTTCTCACTGCAGGAGCTATTTGATTTCTTAATAAATCTAAATACTTTGGTCCGTTCAAATTGCCGATAATACCTGCCCAAACATTAACTTTTGAAGGTCTTTGTGTTCTATGTTCCCGCATCCACCTAGGATTCGTATCACTCCAATATCTACATTTGTGGTGATTAACTGTACCATTTAACATAAACATAGCCTCATCGGAGAATACTATCTTACTTGTGAAATGAGGGACTTCATCTACCTTTTGCATTATAGTTTCACAAAATTCTATTCTGCGGTCATAATTATCTTCAGATAATTCTTGTGATAGAGTTACTTTATAAGGATGAAAATTATTCTCGTTAATCATGGTACAGACGGATCCCACACTAACATCATGCTCTAATGCAGTTTTCCGAATGGATGTAAAAGTTTTTCCTACAAAGCTTTGCATAACGTCCAAGGATTTTTCATCATCAGTTACGGTCTTTGGTCGGGCAGTTTTAGGGCGATTTTTAGTTCAACCCACTTCTTCAAAAAGTTTCACAATCCTCCAAACTGCAGTTTTGATAATTTGGTTGCGATTTGAGTAAGCATCATTGAATAAGTGAGCTACCTCATCATAAGTTCTTTTACGATCACCGTAACCTCTCATCATAAGAATCTTTATTCTTTCCTGTTCGGTAAACATACTCAAATTTTAAAAGCAACTAATTACAATAAACATCTTTCACTAATGACAATGAGAAATAATTCATGACGTTTAAAAGCAATCCATACCAGAATAACCTACCACTTTTTTGACATAAACAATTTTTTTATAATTTTCGATCCAAACCAATGTAACTTTGGAATTATTGAAGGTAGAATTATGCGGTTTTGACAGTTGTATTTGTTATTTAATATATTATGAAAAACTGAAAATATATACATGGTGTACTATTTAAAAAAAATATGTTAATAAATTATTTTGGAGCAACAGTGCACCCTGTATACTTCTAATCGACTTATGCAGATGGTCTGGATTATTTGAAAAAACTTTTATTCAAAATTTTTTTTTGTATACCTAACGAAAATCGAAATATTCGCAAGTTACGTTACTTTAAGTACACACTGTATATAGATCTTCACAAGATGGTATAAAAGACCGGAAAAATACTTTTACATTTCACGTTTATTTTTAGTTGGCCACACTCGAAACACGTTACCACTTCTAGAGCGCCAACGGCTGACTGGCTGTTGGCGCGAAAAAGTAGGATTCGTTCAAACATTTCTATGAGCGTTTTAGAGATGTCACCACTCGAATATATTCAATCGATTATTCTATAAGTCTTGTGTATCTATGTGCCCCTTGCATCATTGTGCCCCCCTCCCCCTATACATTGAAACATATTTTGTGTGTTTCCAAATTTAAATGACGTCGAATCCTGCTTTCACTTTGATCACAATTATTTAAATTTTCGTTGTTGTTACACAAAATATTTTGCACCGAATTCGATATTTCCCAAGGACGCTACATTGTAAATATTTAACTTTTAACTAAAAATATAATTGCTGTATAAAAAATATTTACCTTGCCGAAATTCCACAGAAAAACACTAGATACACTATTTATTGATGTCAGCCCACCAACTAAAGAGTGAGTGAGGCTTATCTGTGGTAAACACCTGTTGTGATCGAAAAAATTGCCAGCTCAAAATATACTTATAGTTCAGTAAAAGATGGGAAAATAATAAGTTATTTGAAATTTATATTCCCAATTCTTCTTAATAAAACGAGATATAAGGTAGTGTTAATTATCTGGTGTTATGTTTAAGATGTTTTTAAATATAAATAGTTAATATTGTTTGAAGGAATGCATTTTGTTTTATACATAAACGCTAAGTGTCTTATAAAGTAGGATGGCTCTCCATAATTTCGGGTTAAAAATAATCGTTACAGTCGTATTTAATCATTATAAAATTATTAAATACATTTTAACGATTATTAGTAGAAATTATGATATTAAATGAATATCTGTATCTGTAAATTTTTGAAGGGTGGGTGGCCCCACAGCACTTAGGCCACAATTGGCCCATTGTGCATCCTTCTGAGGTTCAAAACTTCCTTCTAGCTCGTCATCCAGCCTACTTCCTTGAAGTAGGCGATAACGTCGCCTGAATTAAGTTCCCTCATATTGGCGTATGTTAGCCTGTACTCGCCGAATACTTGAAACCTAAATTGAGAGAGTGTCTGACATTCGCAAAGAATGTGTTCGACAGTCTCACCTTCTTGTTCACATCCTCTACAAAGTGGGGTGTTAGATAAACCCAGTCTGTGAAGGTGTTTTCGTAGGTGGCAGTGACCAGTCAGAATTCCCGTGGTTGTTCGTAGGTTCCGCCTGTTCATAGTCACGTATTTTTTGGCTACTTTGCTGTCCGGGTACTGTAGCAGTTCCTTGGCAAGCCTGCAGCCTTCTGCGTCGTCCCATCTACCCTTAAACTTATTATTAAGGGAGTGTTCCTTTAATAGATCGGCCGTTGCTGACGCCGATAGACCAATGAAAGTGCCAGGTCCCAAGAGTTTTTGGGAGGCTGCCTTCTTGGCTAGCGAGTCTGCAATACGGTTTCCTTTCGATTTCTCATGGCCCTTGATCCAGCCTAAAGTGAGCGTGTTGTTGTTACAGGCTTCGATTAAGGCCATGTGACATTCTAGTACTAGGCCTGATGTAATACGTGGTCTGTTCAGGGCTAGTAGTGTTTGTCTACTGTCCGTAAGGATGTATATATTATTACCTGTGGTTTTCCTTTTGGTAATCTCTTTAGCAGCGATGCAGATAGTAGTGAGCTCTGTTTGAGCAACACCTGCATTGCAGCCCATTTCCCATTTTATGTTTAAATTCAGGGATCTGGAAAAAATACCACATCCTGAGCCTACATTGGATTTAGACCCATCTGTGAAGATGCGGATTGCGCCTTCTTCCAATAGGTCTTGTGAGTTGTTTTTAAAGATTACCTTGTAGGGCCTGTTGAAGGCATCTCGCGGTGGAATCGAGTCCGTATTGGCCTGCAGCAGTGGGATCTCCCTGAGGGCCTCATGCCACAAGTTACGTCTCAGTTTACCGGATCCTACATCAGGTTGTATACCAGTAGAGCGCAGACGTGCCATGGTCATCAAAACAACCTCCTTGATGTATATGTCAAGGGGAGTGAGACCGAGGATTACCTCCATAGCTCTTGTTGGTGTGGTTCTCATGCCTCCTGTTGTGTTGAGGCATGCTGTTCTTTGGATTTGGTCCAGTTTACGGACGACTGTCAGCTGGTTTGCCTTAGCTCCCCAAGCAATCGCACCGTACGTAAGCATAAGTCTGATGATGGCAGTGTAGATCCAAGCAGCAACCTTAGGTGACATTCCCCAGGTGCGGCCGATGGTTCTACGACACTGCTCATAAGAAATATATGCTTTTTTAACTCTGTTTTCTAAGTGGGAGCTCCATGTTAACTTATTGTCAAAGGTGACCCCTAAATATTTCACCTCTGAAGAGAAATTAAGTTTGGTATCTTGGAGCTTTGGGGCTTGATGTTTTGCAAGCTTCCTTTTTTTCGTGAAGAGGACCATCTCAGTCTTTTTTGGATTTATTGACAGCGAATGGTCCCTGCACCATTGTTCTATGATATTGAGGACCTCCTGCATTAAAGCGCAGAGTGTCTCCTCGAATCTTCCTGTTAGCAGAATCACTAGGTCATCTGCGTATGCTATTGTGTAGTAGATGTTATCATTGAGGTGGCTGACCAAGGAGTCTAAGACCATGTTCCATAGTAGTGGTGAGAGCACCCCTCCCTGTGGACAACCTTTTACAACCAAGCCTCTGATGGTTACATCATCTACACTGATTTTGATTGCTCTTTTTGAGAGCATGTTATATATCTAGCCATTTATGGTTTGGGGGATATTCTTATTGGAAAGTGCATTTGTTATTTTAGGAAAAGTGGTGTATTCATAGACATAGAAGGCGCATTAAATGAATATATCGTCAAATGAACATTTTAAATTATAATATTGATTGGACTATGACGGTATTTAAGTCAAACGATAAGCCGAAACCTTAAAGTTCGCACTATATCTCTTACGTCGACTATACATTGTAACACGTAATATTGTTTTAGGTGCTTCTATATGTGTAGCAAATTCAGAATTCAAGATAGACTGTAATTCTTGTGTATGCAGCTCAGATGGAAAAGAATATTCCTGTACCGCTAATAAATGTCCACCAAAGGTATGTAATTCTACTGATAACTATGCACTAGACTTATTTTACAGGCACAATGAAGGATGTCATTGTTTTATTGTGCACTAGCTATTATTTTAATATTAAGCACATTATTCAGCTTATACATCCAATTATTTCCAAATTTTTCCTTTCTCCGTCTATATTTCAAATTTCTTGTCTCTATCTGCTTCATTTCTAGTACATTTTCATATAATTCGTCTTCTTTTCCTTTATTACCAGCCCCACTACTTCTCTTAACTCTTTTTTAGTTTGTGTTACCATCGTAATATCGCCTGCAGATGCTATGCACTGATGTTGTTTATGATATATTTGATGGTTTTTAATGCCGATGAACCAAAATAAAACGAGTTTTCCATTCATTTATTTATTTCTTAAAATACTAACAGCACAACTACAACTACCATTGACAGATGACAACTGACAGGCATTCCGTGAAAATGTCACTTTCAAATTATCAGTCAGTTTTTAGTGACTACCCTTAACACCCCCCCACGCTAAAAACTTTCAAGCCAATAATTTTTTTAAATGTATCCTATGTTATACTTGCGAATTTGAAATACCGTGTTTATGACAGGGAGCATTGTGTAAATGTTAAATACAACAAGAATGCATAAAGACCACAGATACTGCCTCCTAACAGGGTCGGAGTAATCACCAACCAGGTAAAGCAAGGGTGCAGTCTATTAGTGTGTGACTTTTCATCGTTGTGCATTGTGCAAATAAAAATGGCAATGTTTCGTCCATGGGTAAACATTGTGTCGAATGAAATGGAAATAGAGAATGAAGTGATTAAAATTAGTGACAACAGTGATACTGAAGATGATGTTTCGGACAACAGGAAGGTTAAAAGAAAACATTTGTCAAGTGTCGCAAAAACGATAATAAAAAATGTTTACCAAACTCTAATTGAAAAAGAGTGCTCAACTACTTTCACCGTGACAAGTGAATTAACAAAAGTCCCTGTATCCACGGTAAGGGACATTATAAACAAGGGAGAGACAGAAAGACAGAAACGAGATATGAAAAAATTTTCTAGAATCGATGAAGCGGCAGGAACTGAAATAAAACAACAAATTTACTCTTTTTACAAAGAAAATAGGGTGCCAACAACGTCTATGATTTTGAAAAGACTGAAAGTTTCGGGAATTGAAGTAACCTATTCGGAATAATGTGTATGAATCTAATTATATCTGTGTGTAAAACAGCTATCCTTCGATAACACCGCTGGCCTCTGATTCCAATCGATGTTAGGAAAGGTGCTTCAATAAATACCACTCTTTTAATAAAAATAACGAATATATTTCTTATTTTAAAATTGCGAAGGACCGGAAACTCAGTGATTTACACACTGAGCAACAAATAGTTTGAGGTGGTGTTGTAATTCTATTTTCATCCATTAATTATACGATAAAGATAAATGTTACCTTAAATTCCTTCAGAAGAATGCACAAAAACACTGCAATACGTACTTAATCACATTCACTTTCACTACAAGCGATATTATGTCTTTCTGATGGAAATATGGATACAGGTACTACAGGACAGGAAGTTTTAACCATCTCGTGGTTTCGAAAAATATATTAACACCCCTAACAGAACACGTGAGGAAAAAGGACTTGTTAATTCATCACTCTCTGAAGGGTATGGTACTTATCCCTTTGCGTGCGGCATTTTCGCTCGCAAAACGGGTGCTTGCATGCGCAGTCGTTAACTGGGGATAAGCCGGCCAGGTTAGAAGGTTCTGAAAGACTCTAAAATAAGTGGCGTGCTTGCATAATCAAAAAAGAGGGTTTGAATTACAACACAATGGTTTCGGAAATATTTGAAAACCATAGGTTTTGAGTGTAAAACCCTCAACGGAAGGATTAGCATCATGGAAAGTAGATAATTAAAAAGATTGCGTTGGGAGTACGTTACAGAAATAAGAAGATTTCGCCAAGAAGGTCGATACATAGTTGTTGCCTAGAGGTCCCTCCGTCTAGGGGAAAAAGAATAATGATTTTACATGCCGGTGGCAGCGATGGATGGGTGTCCAATACGTTGCTGTTGTCCGCAAAAAATATAAAAAATTGTTCAGCCGACTATCACGAAGACGTGAATTCATCACTTTTTGAGACTTGGTTTCAAGAGCAACTGTTGCCTAATTTGCCCGATCATTCTGTCATTGTGATGGACAACGCCAGTTATCATTCAAAACAAATTATCAAGGAACCCACCACAAGCACGAAAAAAGCAGAAATCGTACAATATATGGCTGAAACTGATATAGAAATACCTAAAACAGAATGCACCAAAAAAGATCTTCTAACCATTATAAAAGACCTGAACATTCCTACAAAATATCGGATTGACACAATGGCACAAGCAAAAGGACATACGGTACTGCGTCTTCCGCCCTACTACTGTGTATTAAATCCAATTTAACGTATCTGGAGTACTCTAAAACGGGGAATTCGGCGTAAAAATACAGCTCCAAGGCTAAGTTCTGCTGTAGTATATTTACTTAGAAGTGAGGTGGAAAATATAGAGATTATATTATGGAAAAATTGCATCGCACACGTAGTTGAAGTGGAAGATTCATATGTGTCTCCGAATGTACAACACTTTATAATCAATTTGGACAAAGACAGCGATAATAGTGATCTGTTTGTTAATAGTGACGATGATTTATAACGCAAATATTTGTTATTATTGTAACATATTATGTGTGTATATATATGTGTATATTGTATATATATCATTTTCAAGAAGTCAGTTAAACAGAGAAGTCAGAGACAGAGAAGGTTGTTTATGATGTAGATGACTTTTTACTTTACTGACTGTTCTCGTATACTGTGTCTTTTTTTGTGTATACTTAGATATATATTTATGTATAATATGTAATTTTGTTTTGTTAACAAAGATAGATAGATAGATAGGTAGATAGTTTATTGTGCATAAGATAAATGTTTTCACAAGGGTTCGGTACAAAATTTCAAGAGAGGAATTAAGATAATTCGATATAAATGACATAAAACTAATTTGTAAATTAATAAAAAAGTTAAGATAAAAACCAAAATATAAAATATGTGTGTACTTCATGATAAAGCCAATCATTCACCATGTGCAAATGCTCGCAGCTTTAATATACTTTCATAGTATGAACCATCCAGTAAGTATAATGAGCATTTTGAATCTATTTTCTTGAATGCATTGACGTTGTGACGAAATTAATAAAACTGCTGATATTCAAAATTTAAACTATATGGAGCTTCGGTTTTAAAATTAACCCAAACATAAATCCTAAGAACGGAGAAACAAAAAGTGCTTCCTCATATAATAAATATAATAGGGAATAAAAGAATATGGGAAAAGATGGTTTTATAATGTAATAAATGATTAATCGAGTTAAATAATAATAATCTACATTCCTTCAGACTAATACTTCTTGTAATAATAGTAATTCATTTTAATAAAATGAATATTTTGCTACTCTTTTTATGGCCTGTATTTCAGTTCTATTTGGACTTAATTTAACTATAAGTGTACAGTATTATATTTTATACGTTTATTTAAGAAAAGAGAGCTAGTTATATAGATGAGAGATGCGGCAATTCAGTAACGATAAACTCACTCTTGGTAAAACAAGCTTCTAGCATTGTACCGAAAACATTGTCCGATTTAAAAGTAACAGTAACTACATTGGAAGCAAAATGTAGGGTCAAAGATAAGATAATCGAAGAAACAACACAGAAATTACGAAATCACTTGAGTAGCTATGTATTAATTAATCTTATGAACCGTATTGAATCTTCAAGAAACGCTCAAACTCAAATCGATCATTCTTCAAAGCATAAAAGGGGCATTCCATGTAAATGCGGAAGAATCCATAAAGATAACAAACATGTTTGTTTAAGTGGATTTATGGTAATCAATTTCAAATGAACCCGTCGAAATTAGAATTTAAAAGAAACACGTTAAATTTTTTTATAGTTAGTGAATATGTTGTTTTATGCAAGGGATTTCAGGAATTTTTAATAAATAGTAAGTAAGTTATAATAATATTTATATGTATAAAAATCTTCATCTCTATATATTCTAATTTATAATACTAAAATGTTATTTTCATGTATATACGGCTTTAGAAATTAACAGTTTATACGATAGAGTTTTTAGTTTCGCTAGCAACCCGCAACGAGATAGATTGGGAAAAATAATAAAAACGTCAGTGAATTTGAAGACGTCAAAAAATTTTGGGAAAGGAGATAAATTGTATCCTGAATATAAAAGATTAAAACCTGAATATTTAATAAAAAGGAAAATTAAACGAATTTCAAAGTAATAATCAGAAGAAATAAGAATATTTAAACTATTACAATACAATTTGGTACGAACTAAAATTTATTCAAAATTGGAATCAAATGGCAGAGAGAGAGTTGAGAAACGTAAAGGTGCTTACAAAAGTCATAGCTGTTGGTGTTGAAGAATATTCGAAGTTTGTTTTGGACCACACAACCATAAATCCGGAGTAATATAAAGTACGAAAATTTTATCAATTTTATGAGCTCATAAAACGGATCTGTGCGTGATCAGTGTCATTGGGGTTTCCTTTCTAACATTTGCGGAGAAAAATAAATACACATTTTCTAAAATTTGACGGTCATTGGCGGTTTATATTTTTTATTTAGAATAAGAAAATTATAATTGTATGTTATTATGGTAATAATTTTGGATTGTTACCTATGATATGTGTATATAGATGCAGTAATAATATTTCACAATTAAAATTCCTGAAATCATAAGCTTGGTCATTTTAATATCACAATCCAATAATTAGAGTAAATTTGAATGGCGCAATTGAACCCTACCCTTTGATAGAGTTTGTTATACATGCTTAACGATTATTCAATCACAAATAATATAATAATAAATAGATATAGAATACATAACAAATTATCCCCAAAAAACGTGGGGCAATTACAATCATAAGTTATAGAATACATAATAAATGGCACCAAAAAACGTCGGGCAATTACAATCATAAGTTATAGAATACATAACAATACTGATGATGCTATGAGCTAATTTAGTAAGTTCAAAGAATCCGTTTCGTGTATTATTAATATTAAGGTAGTGTAACAGATCATCAATATTATGAACATTCTGAAAAAAACTATTTTTTCTGAGAGGGCTGTAAATGGGACATTCAAAAAGCATATGATGTAATTATTCCGGGGAATCCATATTACAGACAGTGCAATTCTCAGTGCTGTCAATAATATAAAAACTTCCTTTAAAAGACAATTTCAAAAATGTTTTACTACAGGTTCTAAGTTGGGGTGTATTCCGATAGCGCGCAGCGGTCAGTTTAATCCTTACAGATTATAAGAGGGTTCTAAAAGGGACAGGTCGATTGCGCGCAGACATGATATTAGTACCTGTCCCTAATAGCAAGGGGTCTGTCTTATGATTGTACACATTAAATTACATTTACTCACTTACATTATTCAGAAGAAGTTTACGTGTAAAGATACCGAAATGGAGACCATGTTAAGTGAGCGCGGAAAAAAAATTATTAATAGTTAAAAGTTATACTTTTCGCAAAGATAGAGAAACTATATTAGGTGTTTCATATCGCTGTACAAAGCGAGGATGTCCAGCTTCGATTTCTGTGGATAAATCAGAAGAGGTGTTGTTACAGCAAAAAGACAATCACAGTCACGCATTTGATGAAAATTTACACGTTAAGGTAAGTGTTTAATAATTATATTTCTTACTACTAACCTTAGAAATCGTCATTATTAACTCCAAAGCTCGAATGAGAAATAATATTTCTCTCCCTAGGTAAATAATGAACTTTTTTTATATTTTCAATGAAATATAAACAGAAACTCTTATTTCTAATTCTAAACAAAATCAAACTCGCAAATTCAGCACTAGTAGGTACACTTAATTGGTATGATAAAATTATAAAAACTTATTTGAAATTAGCATCATTTCTGCCTTTATCAAAATCTAATTAAATAAAATTTTAAAATATTAGTACAACTCCTCGGTTAATAATGGCTCACTACTCGACCTACGTATATAATATAATATGATTAATTTTATTCGTATAAGTTAAATATTTCGGATATTCATCTAATTTCTTAAATTTGTTATTTTTCAAAAATACTCACTCTTATAAACCTCAAAAATTATAGTAGATATATATTATTTATATATTTTAATGTTGTTTCACAGAAATTACAAAACGGAATTAAAAGGAAGGCTGTAGAAGACATATCGCAAAGACCTTCTAAGATCATCAATACTGAGCTTAAAGAAGCTCCCGCAGAAGTGAATCTCACAACACGGGACCTTGATAATATAAGAAAAAGTGTATATCGATCAAGACGAAGCGTTTTGCCAGTTTTACCTCAATCATTAGAAGACCTCCAAGAAGCTCTAGAATCTATTGTTATTAAAACAAATAAGGACGAAGAATTTTTATTGGTAAATAACACGAACTTAAATGTAATAATATTTTCCTGTCAAACAAATTTACAGTATCTGTGTTCACGACCTAAAATTTATGTAGACGGAACTTTCAGTTATTGCCCGAAATTTTTAACTCAGTTATTTACGATACATACAGTAGAAAACGGACATTATATACCTTTAGTATTTATTTTACTGCCAAACAAACAATCTAATACTTACTTTGAGGCATTTAAGCTTTTAAAAAGTTATTGTGCTAGTATAAATTTAAGGTTTGAGCCCAAAGAAATCGTTAGTGATTTTGAAAAAGCGATACACGTTGGAGTTAAGAAAATTTGGCCAGACATAAATATAATAGGATGTAGGTTTCATTTGACCCAGTCCTGGTATCGTAAAATTCAAAATCTTGGGTTGGTATCTGAGTACAGGGATTCTAATTCAGCAATAGGTCTTTGGTTGCATTACACTTTTGGATTATTATTTCTAAATCCTAACGAAGTAGGGGATTGTTTTGTAGAAGACCTTTACTCAGATATACCTCAGAATGCTAAACTAATTGAATATGCTGATTATTTAGTTGATAATTATATATCTGATGATTCCGTTTTTCCTCCACAAATGTGGGCTTCTTGTAATAGTGATCAAGAACGTACAACAAATGCTTGTGAATCATTCCACAGTCATTTTAACTCCAGTTTTTATGTAGCGCATCCAGATATTTTTAAATTTATTAATGTTTTAAAAGATGTACAAATTAATACATATATTAAAATAAATAGTGTACATTTGCCTAAAGCTTGTAATAATATTAGGTATAAAAAACGCAAAGATTATGTAACAAATTTAATTAATTTATATGTAAATAACCATATTGAAAGATTTAATTTAATTAAAAGTGTTTGTTTTAATTTTGCAAAAAAATAAAAAAAATATATCTTATAATCACTATTTTATATAGTTTTCTTTTCAGGTGTTTTCCTATGGCATGTTACGTGTTAAAAAAATTGTTTAAGACGAGCATATTTCTATAAAGGAACCGTTCGCGCAATTGACCGGTTTACCGATTGTATACCGCGCGCTATTGACCCATAGAATTTCAACTACCTGAAAACATTTCTGACCGCTGCGCGCTACTGACCGTTGCCCCTAAGTTGCGCTATTATTCTGGTTATATAAATGTGTGCGGAAGTTTGCAAATAACTGCTATTTTCACCAACTAGTACGTGTGAGTATAGTAAAGAGTAACTAGAAGCAACCTTTCTGTTTATGTAACTATCCAGCAGTCGTTTTCGAAATTTGTAACATTTGCCATCGTGATAAACGGTTAATTGGAACATGAGACAAATCTGGTTCCGGAAAGGATGAAAGGGGCTCCATGGTCAGAAAATGTCCTGGAGTTAAGGGTGCAAGATCGTTGGGATCTTCGCTAATAGCCGTTAAGGGACGTGAATTTAAGAGTGCCTCAATTTGAGTTAAAAGTGTAGAAAGCTCTTCGAAAGTCATAAGTTGGTCCCCTATGACTCGATACAAGTGCGTTTTAACTGATTTTACACCTGCTTCACTATAGTATGTACAAAAAGTACGAGGAGTAATAAACCCTAATTAAGTATGCAAAACCTTTACAGGGAGCACCATGAAATTTTTGATAAATCTCTTACTTTAAATTACATTTCTTCCGTAAATCTAAAAACCAGGTAGATCGACCCCGTATTTGTTTCAGTTGTAGCAAAGTTTAGGGTTTATTCATTGTTAAAGGATTAGCAGATAAGCAATAACGCAATGCAGTGGTGTGTATTTTGGGAAAAAAATACGTTTTAAATTATAATATAATAAAAAATGAAGAGAAATAATTATTGGAATACATTTATTACTTACATTTTATTCTATATCCGACTCGGAAGCGGAAGAATCGTTGTTGACATTAATAATAATAGGGTCGATTAAATCATCACAAATATTGTCAATTTTCCACATATTTGCCTCTACTTTGATAACATGCTCGATACAGTTTGTCCAATTTTCCTTACTCACATGACTTACAGCACTCTCAAACAATTTCACAACATCGTTTATTTTAAAAGTAGTATTTTTTTTTCCAACTTCTCCCTTTACCTGAGCCCATATTAATTCTATGGGATTAAGTTCACAATGATAAGGGGGAAGTCGAAGAACTGATATACCACGAGAAGAAGCCATTTCTTCTACAATGTAGGTTTTGTATTTATTCTTGTTCATTTTTGCAATTCTGTAAAGTTCTTTCCTTAGTGGATCTTTTGGAAACTTAATATTTTTCGAAATAAGCCACTCCAAAAGCTCTGCTTCACGCCAACGACATGTGGGCAATGCTTCTCGTAACCGTGAATGGTAACTTGCGTTGTCCATAACAATAACAGCCCCTTTTGGAATCAGATCCAACATTTGAACAAACCATTCCTCGAAGACATCTCCATTCATAACTTCGTGATAGTCCCCCGTGCGTTTTGAAATAAAAGTTAATAATCCACCATCAACAAAACCTTCAGAACTTCCAACATGGACAATGATAAGTCTTTTTCCTTTTCCAGATGGTGGCTGCAAACCTAACGACAAACCTTCCACGAATGCCTGCCTTCCGTTTTTAATGTTTTCATCTTGCCAAGATTTGGAAACTGTATATCCAGCATTTATCCATGTTTCGTCTAAGTAGAAGATTTTCAAATTTTGTTCTCTGGCATGTCGAATGCTTCTTAAATAGTCTCTTCTCCAAAAAACTATTTCCGGTTTATCTATCAAGAGAGATTTTCTATTATGTTTTGTATATCTGAAACCCACATCTTTCAAAAGTTTGCATAATGTCATTCTGGAGAATTTTGGATAGTCCGTATCTTCTTGCACTGATGTCATAATTTTGTCAAGTGTTGGAATTTCCTTTCGTAAGTAAAATCCATGGACTTTACGCCTTAGTCTTTGTTTTAATGACTCATCGATCTCAATTGGTTTTCGGCCTGAAGGAGTTTTAGGGGGTTGAAGAGTTCCATTCTTGCTTTCTTTTAGTAATCTATAAATTGTTGATTTAGCAACACACAACATAGCAGCCGTTAATTCCACAATATCATCAACACTTGCACTTGGATCCTTGTTTTTCAATGATATATAACAATTTAATATCAGAGTTTTTTCATTTAAAGATAATGGACCTGTTTTTGGTCGTTTAGATGGTCCTTGGCTTATCGACATTGTTGGGTACTTGTACAATTAACATTCAACAAATGTTTTAAATATATTCCAACTGTTTACAATATTATGACAACCATACAACTTTACTCAAAGAACTAATACTAAGTACTGATTTAATGTACCTACTTTCTTTTAAAATAATATTACCGATAATGTTTCTAAGAAAACTGGGTTGTTTGGAAAATCCCTCTCAATAATCGAATAATCTGTAAATAGGTGTAATCGTATTAAGCCGATTACAGTAGGCCACTTGCCATTTAAAATTTCTGAGAAAAATTCCCCAAACACTACATATAGGAGTAATACAAATAAAAAATATTATGAATAAACGGGCATATCCGAACTCTGCCACAAAATGAAATTTTACCTGACTTGTGTCAATTTGAGGATTACTGAAATGTTCGAACTGTGCCGCAACCATTTAGTTTAATCCTATTAGAGTCATTAGGGTTTATAATAGATAAAATCGGAGGCCCATAGAATTATGTATATTTCTGAAAGGTTTCAAAGATTTCTTGAATTAAATATTTTGAAGAAATTTTGATTGTTTTGATCGATATTTAGGGGATTAAGGGAAGGATGTTGATGCACTTACACTATTGCCTAAAAATCAGGAAGAAGTATTTAATAGGGTTCGTGAATTACAATTACGAACGAACCGAGAAGAGGAATTTCTATTAACAGTAGACCAGGTATTTAAAATTATTGTGTTCTCCTGTTTTTCCAACCTTAATTTTTTATGTAATTCGGATTGTATTTTGATGGATGGGACTTTTAAATACTGTTCAACTTTTTTTTACCAAATGTTTACCATTCATGGTTTTAAAAACGGCTATTACGTACCTCTTGTTTTTTGTTTGCTGCCGGACAATTCAAGTCAAACATATTCAAATTTGTTTTTAATTTTAAGACAAAAATGTAAAGAAGTAGGCTTAAATTTTCAACCTAAAGAAGTCGTAGTAGATTTTGAACTAAGCATTCATAACGCTATATATGAATGTTTTGGCAGAGATCAAATTTTTTTTGGTTGTAAATTTCATCTCTGTCAAGCTTGGTTTTGTAAGATTCAGGAGTTTCATTTGGTACAAGAGTACAGACAGAAAGGTTCTGTAATTGGCGAATACTTAAAAGTACATTTCGGTATTATGTATCTTAGTCCTGAGGAAGTTGTAGAATTTTTTTATAATGAACTACATTTTTTGCTTCCGAATGACGAAAGAGTTATAGAATTCCGAAATTATGTCAATAAAACATATATAACGCAAAATTCGATATTTCCACCACTTATTTGGGCAAATAATGCATCCTTTTTTAAGAGAACAACGAATTCTTGTGAGAGTTTTCATTCGCATTTCGGTGCTTCTTTTTACAAAGCACATCCAAACATTGTTCAATTTACTAGTGTGATATTTGATTTACAAACGGAGGTATACCCGAAAATTCGTTCGGCAAACCAAAGCCAGAAAAAAACCAAAAAAACTATTAATGTTAAAATTAATTTGATTAATGATCATTTGGATCAATATAGGAAAAATGTTATTTCTCGCTTTATGTTTGTGAAAACGGTTACATGTAAAAATCTTCCACACGTTTAATTTTTTGTTTTTTTTTATATGTTTATGTATATTGAATATATTTTATTGTAATGTAGATGTAATTTTTTAGAAGTGGCAAATATACGTTGAAAATATATGTATGTTATTAATATTTTCTTATATTGAATTTGAGTACCTAAAGTTCAAGGTAAATTGTTAAATCGGATTAGGCTATTAGACCCCTACTGGTTTGGTAGTTAATCTCCAAAATTTTAAACACTGGCAGAGTTCGAACAACCCGTAATGACTACCTGCATTTTGTGGCAGAGTTCGGATACTCCGGAATAAACTGTGTTGCCTTTCTTTATCAAACTTACTAAAATTTATGTACCTCTATCACTTTTTTTTATTAAAATTAGTACATCCCGTTACCTCTGACCTAAATCGTATATTCTTTAGCATAGCTGCAACTCATTCGTTCAATACAAAATGTACCTTACGGTATACCCTCTTAAAATATATTTTGGTACGTCTATGAAATCTACTTAAATGAATGATTTATTACTCCTTGTCCTTTCTATATAGAATAAGTCTATTTAAACTGCGTACATTTGTACTTCAATAATCTTCCCATAGACACTCACATTGCGCATAAATAAACCATTCTTTAAGTTGTGTCACCCAATTATACTTTAAATTATTATCAGTTGATAACTGAGCAAGTCGATTGAAAAAATTTTTGAAAGTCTTGAAGAATTCAGTCCTTTGAGTTTGTTTAACCAAAGTAAGGCATGTTTGAAAACAACCGTTGACAAATGATCAGAACTTGTTTCCAAGCGTACAATGTAATCTGGGGTTTTTTGAAAAAGTTTACCTGTACACGCTCTATAATATCAGTATAACGCAAACCCTATACATCAATTCCAAAAGAAAGAGAAGATAAAATAATTGAATTATATAGATTGATCCGCGATTCCCAAGTATTCGTTTTTGACCGACACATATTATATCAATCACTGCTCTAATGGCCCGATTAGCTTTGATTTTAGAATTTTTAGACATGGTGCAAAACAAGGCTGTGGAGGAGAAATCAACACCCAAGTAAGCAAACTGCTTTACTGTTTCCAAACAATATCCACTATAATGAATTTTTTCATTGTAATTATGTACATGGCCACTTTTTGAGAATATCATTACTTTTGTTTTATCGGTATTGACTACAAGTTTGTTATCAAAGCAATAAGACTCGAGTACCTTTAGTTTTCGCTATATCGTCAATAGTAAGTCCATTTAGATTTTTTGAGCGAAAATAATCTTCAATGTCAGATATGAAAATAGGAAAAATTAGGGGACTAAGTGATTCTCCCTGCAAGGCACCTTCCGAGATGTTGTATTTTTTACTGTATAAGTTTTGTTGCTTGATTGAGAATGTTGCTTTATTATATATCTGTTTTAGTATCCGAATGTGTTTAGAACTAATCCCAAATTTATGAAGTTTCAACCAAAGAAGTTTATGATCTATACTGTCAAATTCTCTTTTGAGGTCTACAAAGACAGCAAACACTTTTCTGCGTTGAAGTCTAAGAGTGATTTGCAAGATCGAGGTTAGATTGAAAATATTATATGAACAGCCTCTGTCTTTTCGGAAGCCATATTGTGTTTCTGGAAGGATGGGATTATCTTCACACCAGCTGGACAGACGATTTAGTAAAATAAGTGTGAATACTTTAACGCAGCAATTGATTAGCGATATACCGCGATAGTTGTTTGGAATATCTAAGGATCATTTCTTGTGAAGCATTGTTAGAATTGTGTCACACCAGCCAAGTGGAATTTTTTCTGATTCTAATATTTTATTATATAAGTGATACATGTACAAGCGCCAATTTTGTGGTAAGTGTTTCAGAAACTCATAGGTTATGCCATCCCTACCAGGAGCCTTACCATCTCTACACATCAACAGGGATTGATCAATCCAGAAACTCATTTCCAACGCCAAAAAAACTTATATCAAATTTAACCTTAATTGTAGTTAAGTGGTCGTAAAATGACTCCCATTCCGCAATTGATAACGGACAGAATTTATTTCTGCGCCTTAATAAGTTTAATGTTTTCCAAAACTCTGACTGATTTCTAGTATCCGAAAGAGCAACCATAACATTATTTTCACACACTTGTTTCTTTTTTCAAATTAGCTGCTTATCTTCTTTTTTTATAGTAATGTAATACGTTTTATATGGTTCTGAAAACCCATACTTTTTGCACTGTTTTAATTTAATTTTTACTTGAGTCTTTAGCTCTTTACATTCAAGATCAAACCAAGAGTTACGAGGATGTTTTTTGTATTACTAATTTTTTTCGTTGAAAACAGACCTAAATTTTTTGCTACGTCCCAAATACTTGAACAATGATTATTATATAAAATATCTACATCTCTTGTTTTGTTAACATGTACAGCGTAAATCTAATATTTTTCTATGTATGTTTCACTGAATGAATAAATTTATCATTATAAAAAAAATTATTACATCATATTATAATAATGAAATAAGTTTTCTCTTACCCTAATATAGTTGTGTATAATTATAATGTAATAATTATATGAGTCGTTTTTGTTTGTAAATCCATAAAATCCTTGTCAAGAATCAATTGTTTTGTACTTTGCTCAAATTTTTAAAGACGTCCATGCGTAGGGTCGGACTGTGTACTTGGTCTTGATTTACAACTATGCTATTTACGGTCCATAAATTGTTCCCCACTGGGTAAAGTTAACAACGGTCGAAGATAATAAACACGGTATTTCAAATTCGCAACTTTACCACGTGTAAGCCTTTCGTTAAAATATCAGCTTGTTGATTTCTAGACTTTATATACTCGTATTTTAATTCTAAAGTTGTATTTTCTAATTGTTCAGTGATAAAGTGATACTTTAAATTAAGTGTTTTATTCTTCGATTATTTCCAGGATTGCTTGCAATAGCCATACATCCCTGATTATCCTCAAAAATAATAATTTTATCCACTATAATATTAAAGTACCCAAGTAATTTCTTAAAATACATGGTCTTATTCACACAAACACATAGAGCTATAGCATTTTTTTGATCTGAAGTTGCGCCGAGAAAGCGGACATCCTTGAGCGATTTCAGAAAAATAAGATTTTATTATTTTAGAAATATGACAATTTCTATCACGCTGAAACAAAAGATGGGCATATTCTTTTAATACCTAAGACTGATCTTAAGTTTGAATTTGGAAACGACGATGTTTTGAACAAACGTAGAAAAGTTCGTTTTCCCGAGGAGATAAAGGATGTCGATAACAGGTGAGCATAATGTTTATAAAATGGCTACTACATTTGTCTCACTCAAACTTTTGCTCTCCGCGTTCCCTATTATAATTCTAAAAATATTGCGGTCCCCAATCCTGTTGGGGTAAGGGGGTTTGATTGGGCGCGAGCTTCAACCATCATCTTGGAAAACGTGTTTTCTCGAATGTCTCGTGAACCATGAATCGTACGACAAAAATAGTGCAGATCATTTTTGTAGATAACATTTTACATCCTTTTTATTTGAAACCTTTTTTTGTATAATGCATAGTTTTTTATTTATAGTGCTCCAAACTTTTTTCAATATAGTTATTGCTAAATATAAAGTTAACGGTTGATAATACATAGAAAATGGTAGTAACCAAATTTGTAGGACATATAATTTCCTATAAACTCTATCTAAAACTTTGTTTATGAGGCTATAGCTTGATAAAATTGGCACCTCGTATTATCAGTGGCAATGTTCCTCGTAGTATACGGAAAACGGCATAGTGTTCAGGAAAATATGAACAATGTGTAGTCAATCAATTAAAATAATGAATAATGTGGAGAACGACTAATTATTCATCGATCTTTGATTAAATCGATTGGGTTGAATAATAATAATAAGAATCATCATCATCAAGACACAGCTATATGCTCGTCCACTACTGGACATAAGCCTCCCGTAAAGATTTCCATCTCCCCCTATCATGTGCTGCATTTAACCAGTTGGTTTGGATGCGCTTCAGATCATCTGACCAATGAGTGGGCGGTGTGCCTCTGCCGAGGAAAGCGTGGTCTCGCGGTCTCCTTTCAGTTATTTTTCTAGTCCATCTGTCGTCGTTTATTCTGGCTAGGTGACCCGCCCAATTCCATTTTAGAATCGATATTCTTGTGATGGCATCTGTTACTTCCACTTCTCCTTCCCACGTCTGTGTTTGGAACTCTATCTCTCAGGGATAAGCCTAACATTATTCTTTCCATGCTTCTTTGCGCTACTCTTATTTTGTTCGCGGCGTTCTTTGTTAGAGTCAGTGTTTCGGCTTCGTAGGTTAGTACTGGTAAAATACATTGGTCGAAGACTTTCTTCTTAAGACACATGGGAATATCAGATCTTAAGATGTAGCTCAATCTTCCAAAGTCTGCCTACGTCAGACCTATTCTTCTGCCAATTTCGCAGGTTTGATTACCTTTTCCCAATCGAATCTCGTGGCCTAAGTATTTGTAGGAGTATACTTGCTCAATATTTAAGTTGTTCACTGTTAGGTTATCACTGGCAACTAGATTTTTCGTGAACCTTGTTTTACCTATATTGATTTTCACCAACCTCTCTTGATGCTAGGTTCAGCTCGCTCATCATTTCTTGCGCTTCTTTGAGATCATTTGTAATTAAAATCAGACCATCGGCGAAGCGAAGGTGTCTAAGTTTTTCACCATTAATGTTGATGTCGAGGCTCTCGATGTTTGTGCGTTTGAACATGTACTCTAAAAGGTTGGTAAATAATTTGGGGGAGATGACATCACCCTGCCGCACACCTCTCTCTATTTGGGAGCTAGGAGTATCTTCATGAAGTCTAATGACAGCATTTGCGTTCTTGTATAATTGCTTAATGATGTCGATGTAGCGATGGTCGACTCTGCAATCAGCGAGAGCACTAAGCATATTATGGTGGTGTATTGTGTTAAAAGCTTTTTCATAGTCTACAAAAATGAGAACTAACGGTTTATTACACTCTATGTATTTGCCAATGAGGATTTTAATTGTATGAAGATGATCTTTTGTGCCATAGCCCTTACGAAATTCTGCCTGCTCAATAGGTTGGTAAAGATCGAGTTTAGCTGTCAGCCTTTTGGTGATTATTCTCATAAACAGCTTATATATCTGCGATAGCAGGCTAATTGGTCTGTAGTTTTCTATTTGGGCTATATCTCCTTTCTTGTGAAAAAGTATTATGATTGACTTATTCCATTGATCAGGTGTTATGGAGTTTCTTAAACAAGCATTGTATAATTTACACAGTATTTTTAGAAGTGCTGATCCTCCTAGTTTATATTTTCGGTGCAAATTTCGTCATCGATAGCAGGCTAATTGATCTGTAGTTTTCTATTTGAGCTATATCTCCTTTCTTGTGAAAAAGTATTATGATGGACTTATTCCATTAATTAGATGTTATGGAGTTTCTTAAACAAGCTTTGTATAATTTACACAGTATTTTTAGAAGTGCTAATCCTCCTAGTTTATATGTTCGGTGCAAATTTCGTCATCTCCTGGTGATTTATTGTTTTTCATGTCTTTTAAGCAGTTGTTTATTTCGTCTTGAGTGATTTCCGGGATGTCTTCTGATCCCTGGTTTTGTATCACGGGAATGCCTACTCCAATTTCTGTTGTTGTGGTTTTCTTATAGAGTTCCGCATAGGAGCTTCTTACGATTAGCAGCATGTCTCGCTTATTTGTGGTGGTTTGTCCATTCTTGTTGTCAATTATCTTACTTAATTGTTTCTTACCCTCAGACAATTTTTTCCTAAGCACTTTCATTCCCCTGTTTTCCTCTATCACCGTAGATATTTCATCTGTTTTGTATAGCCTTACATCTCTTCGGATAGCCTTTGATATTTCTTTGTTGAATTCTCTTAGCTGAGTGGCATTATTGTTTTGATGTTTGTCTGTTAGATTTCTTCTTTTTTCCATAAACTTCTTAGTACTATTAGGGAAAGTGTCCTTAAAATGGGACAGTAATCTAAAACGGGATACCATGTTTTTTTTGTGAAACGAGTGTTGCCATCTAGCGAAATATTGCCCAAGCCCAAGCTGTACTGATTTTAAACTAGCTAACGGACTTTCAGTTTCATAGTGAATGTGATTGTTGACACACGTAAGTTTTTACGTTTTTCAATATTTTATTGTAATATTATTAACTCATAATAGTAAGGATTGCTTCTTTATTTGTGAAAAGAATGTGTTGATAATTTTTAAAGAATCAGATAAGATGTTAAACGTTGATATAGTCATGAATGTTCATCAATATATTTTAAGGTTAAGTTTGTAAAATTCACGGAAGTCAAATGTTGAGGTATAGATAAAACGGGATATGTGGCGTTTGTTTAAAATGAGATATCCCATTTTACCTAAACATTTTTTACCTGCTTTTTCTTTGTTGCAGTATCAATAGATACACAATATGGCGGGTGCATACTCAAGAAAAACCAATCGACAGGGGTGGTCTGAGGAGAACATGAAAAAAGCAATAGACATGGTATTAAATCGAGAATGTGGTTATCTGAAAGCGGCAAAACTTTGCCACGTACCAAAGAGTACTTTAGAACGTCAAGTTAAAGGAAAAAACAAAATAAGAAAAGATTCTCTCAAAGGTTTAGGTAGCAGACTTGTTACGTTTAACGAGGCGCAAGAAATGGACCTTGTTCGGTTTATTACCAACATGGAGACATTGATGTTTGGTTTGACCACTGATTCCGTGCGACGTTTAGCTTATCAGTTTGCTGAACAGAATAACATATCGCACCACTTCAGTACCGTTAAGAAGAAAGCTGGTTGGCACTGGTTGCAAAATTTCCTTAAAAGAAATAGACTATCACTTCGAATTCCAGAAGCAACCTCAGCTGCACATGCCAGAAGTTTCAACCGAATAAACGTTTCCAAATTTTTTGACCTACTTGAACCACATCAACAAAAACATAATTATTCTCCATAAAAAATCTACAATGTTGATGAGACAGGGATCACCACTGTACAGGGACGTCCCTCGATGGTGATTGCATTGAAAGGGCGTATGCAAGTAGGGTCACTTACTTCTGCTGAACGTGGCACTTTGTGTACCGCAGTTATTTGTATGAATGCTACTGGCAGCTATATAATATAATAATAATAATGTTTATTCATCATAAATGTACAATAAAGTACAATTTTGATAAAACAATGTCAAGTGATTAGTACTTGTGAGCTGAGTGAAATAAACAATGGCATCACTGAAGGAGCAATCGTAGAAAATTACTCCTGTGCGTGATATAGCCTCTAAATATAATAAAAATACTTAAGAATAAAATATAAATTTAAAATAAGACAAAGTATAAGTATAAAATAGATGGGTAGAAATTGCATCACATAAAATAAAATATCGGAACTGGTAAAAGTATCACTTTCAGGTAAGATACACATAAAGTGTTTATCATAATCGGGTTCAGTGTCTCATATACACATATATTACAGTCATACGATTTTGATCCCATGTGAGTATCACATAAGATTTTATATCGCAATTGGTAAAAGGGTAACATCCAGGTAGGTTTCACATAATGTGAGTGTCATAATCGGGGTTGGGGTCACATACACATGCATTACAGTATTATAAGTTTGATGAAAAACTTGTTGAGGGTTTAAATTATTTTTTGGAATATCTGTCTATCATAGCATTGAAGCCAATTCTTAACTTTTATTTTAAAAATTTCGTTGCTTCGGCTGGTTTTTATTGTTTCAGGTAACAATTCCCAAATTTTTGACCTAGAAAGCTGCAGTGCCTCTGACCCACTGTTTTAATACATTTCGGTACCACGACGCTGTAGTTTCGCCTTCTTGTATTATATAGATGATCTGGGTGCGTTATTTCAATTTTATTATTGTAAATCCCTTGTAACATATTTTGGCAATAGAGTTGTCTAATATCAAAAATGCCGCATTCGTTATACAAATTATCGGTAGAGTACGTCTTTCCTTTGCCAAGGATTATTTTGAGAATCTTCTTATGCACGATATTCAGACTATTTAAATGCGTATCATTTACGCCTCCCCATCCTATAATACCGTATATAAGTTGGGATTGGATTAGGCTATAATATATAGTTTTCAACTGAGAATTTTCAAGGAATTCTTTCAACAGTTTGAATCTTGATATGAATCCACGTAGTTTTCTTGTTAGGTACGATATATGTAAGTTCCATTTCATATGTCTGTCAATTTGTATACCAAGATATTTTATTGAGCTGGCTTCTGGAATGGATATATTTTGATTTATATTTAATGGACCCATATTCGGCAAGTTATTGCTATAGGAGGTGAAAGGTAAGTATTTGGTCTTTTCCGCGTTCACAGTTAATTTATTGTATTGGAACCATTTAAAGATGTTGTTGAAGTCTTTTTCCGTCTTTGCTTTCAGTTGTTGCCATGTGTTGTCACTGTAAATTACTGCCATGTCATCAGCATAACTTATAATATTACCTACCGTTGTCATTTTCAACAGGCTGTCTATATAGATAGTGAATAGTAGGGGACCTAAGACCGTGCCTTGAGGAACCCCGTAAGTGATTGTCCTCGGAGTGCTCACCACACCATCAATATCTACTACTTGTTTTCGGTTCGTTAGGTATGATTTCAAAAGATCGTGCGGTTTACCCCGCATACCAATTTTTTCCATTTTCTCTAGAAGCCTTTTGTGACAAACAGTATCAAAGGCTTTGGAAAGATCAACAAAGATACATAGCGACGGTTTAGAAATGTCGAGTAATTTGTAAATGTACGTTGTCAGTTTTAGTATTGCATCTTCGGTTGACCTCCCCTCTCTGAACCCATACTGATTATCAGATAGAATATCATTTTTTTTCATGAAATGTACCATTCTCTTTTTAATTATTTTTTCAAAAATTTTTGCTATGTTTGATATCAAAGAGATGGGCCTATAATTTAAAATTTGCAGTTTATCCCCACTCTTAAAAAGTGGTTTGATAACACCAGTTTTTAAAATGTTCGGAAATATTCCATTTTCAATACAGCTATTTATAACGTGAGTGAGAGGGACTGTTATGAAGTCGGCTATTTGAATCAGAGTTTCTGCAGTAAAACCGTCATGCCCAGGACTTTTTATGAGTTTAAGTTGTTTGATTATTTGTGATACTTCTCCAGTGTTTGAGGGGTATAAGAACATATTTTTGTTTATTTGAGTTGTAATGTCTCGGAAGGAATTTGGTTTTTCGATTTTATTTGCTAGTTTTTGCCCTATTCCACTATAGTGTTTATGGAATTCATTACTAATAAACTGTTTGTTTTCAGCGGTACAATTTTCTTTTATTTCTATTTTGGTTATTTTTGTTTTTGGGCGAGTTTTGTTGCAAATCTCATTGACACTTTCCCAGAGCCCTTTTGTTCTACCTTTATTCTTCCCAATTTCGTTTTGAAAATATTGTTTTTTTGCTTTTTTCGTAAGTTTATTTAAGTTTCGTTTGTAATTATTGTATATTTGTTTTACTTGTAGGTTATTGGGATTTTCAATTAGTAGTTTATAGAGATTGTTCTTTTCTTTTATTGATGTAGATAGCCCTGACGTGATCCATTTTTTTCTAGTTTTATCTTTATTTTTTCATTTTGATTTCAGATGTGTGCTTTTTTACATGGTATTTCAGTCTGTTTATGAATATTTCACATTTGGAGTTGACGTCGTTTTGTTCATAAATGTTTGCCCATGTTTCACTTTGTAGTGCCACCCGTAGCCTGTTGTAATTTATATATACTTTTGTATTTTTCAATTCTTTATTAACAGTTCTCTCACCCACATCTATTGTTAGAGCAATAGGTCCGTGGTCACTAATTTTATCCTGAAATATGAATGACTTTAATCGATCATGCATTTCTATATTTGCTTTTACAAAGAAATGGTCGAGGCACGTGGAGCTATCTGGTCGAGTGATATCGTTTATATAAGAGATGAATTCGAAGTATTCCAAATTATTTTTATATTCATCAATGTATTCATTTTCTGATAGTAAATCTATGTTCATATCGCCAGTTATTACGTGAAGATCACTTGATTTATTGTTTTGAAAATAGTTAAAAAAGTGTTCATTGAAATCATATGGACATGAACTAGGAGATCGATATATCGAAGTTATTTTAATTTTTTTTTCATTTAATTTTATATTGGGTTCGAGAAGTTCAATATTTCCTATGCTAATATTTGTCTGATCATATTTGAGTTCATTTTTAATGAATATTATGACTCCATCATTTTTGTTTAATGATGATTCATTGTACACTGTGTTAAAACCTTTTAATCCATATATACTTGCATCAGTGACTTTAAAAGTTTCTGTCAATACGATTACATCGAAGTTGCTTTCTAGTTGGTTTAGGTAAATGAACAATTCATCTATGTTTTTGGAAATACTTCTTATATTGGTATGAAAAATCAGTCACTGAGTCAGTAATATCCCTCCTATGATTATATTTCCACGTGTTCGCATGAAAGCAGAGTTTCTAAATGGTGCGCCTACTGAAACAATTTGTGCCTGCCAGCCCACAGGTTATATGCAATTCGATTTATTTGAGCAATTGTTTGACCATTTTTTGAAGTTCTCTGGTGCATCCCAAAACGCCCCTATATTGTTGATTTTAGATGGACATAAAACACACACACAAAATTTGAACGTTATAGAAAAAGCCAGAAAGTATTCTGTCACTATTTTATGTTTACCTCCGCATTGTAGCCACAAAATGCAACCCCTTGATGTTTAATTCATGGCTCCCCTTTCAACTTTCTACAATCAAGAAGTTGAATGTTTTCTACGTAATCATCCTGGAAGAGTAGTCACTATATATCAAATTGCAGAATTATTTGGTAAGGCTTCTTTGCGAGCCAGCACTCCTACAAACGCAATACATGGTTTTAGGAAGACAGGTATATACCCAGTTGATCGTAATGTATTCACCGAAGATATGTTTTCTGCTGCACAACCTACTGACGTTCCCGAAGAGGTTTCCGGTCACAATAACATTAGAGAAGTTGCGGAAACTGGTTCACATCTCGATGAAAATGATAACGTAGATGAGGTTCAACAAGAAGTGCTACCTGAAACACCAGCAAGACCGTCGAGAATATCAAAAGAGACGACCCCCTACACTCCTCAACCTTCAACGTCGAAAGGCCAAAAAGAAGTTTTGAGCGAGACACTGTACTTCTCACCGGAAACAATTCTACTTTATCCCAAAGTGACTAAGAAAACACAACAGAGCTCCAAAAAGAAAAAAACTGGTAAAACTGTTGTTTTAACAAAAGCAATCGAAAGAAACCAATAAACGTCCAAATATAAAGAGAACAATTGGAAAAACTAAAAACAAAAAGAAAGCTGTTGCCAAGATTGGAAAGGACGTGGATTTTAGCACATCTGAAGACGACAGTGACCCTGAATGCTTTTATTGTGGAAACAATTTTAGTGAGAGTAAAAAAGGAGAAGGCTGGATCCAATGTGTGGGTTGTAACCGATGGGTGCATGATGCTTGTTCCGGAGCAGAGGAAGACGAGGAAAACTTTATCTGCGATTACTGCATTTCTTCCTAATTTCTATTTTTGTTTGTTTATTTTAATAGTGGATCGCTTCTTTTGTTTATTTTAATATTTTTATGTTCAATAAAACATTTTTAAGTAAAACTTTGTTATCATTTTGGAATAAGTTTGACAAGTAAACTAACATATGAATTACTATCCCATTTTAAAAATATAGGGTATCCCATTTTAAACATAATACTCCCTAAAACGGGACAGTTGCACTTTTTTCAAAAAAAGCATTATATTTTTGATATTTATGTGTTGTTGTAAAAATTGTTTGGACATATAATGAAAAACACTTTAGAGAACATGTTTGTGAATTTTTGGAGAGTTTTTCTTTTCTCGATTATTTATGGCTACTCAAACCTTAAGTATCCCATTTTAGGGACACTTCCCCTACTCAACTTCTCCTTTTTTCCAATTCCAAGCGATTGCTTGCACCTGTTTTCCGCTTCTTTCATTGCTATTATTATTTGTTTGTTTGTCTCCTCAATGTCTATATCCTCTTCATTTGTCAGCATTAGTGATAGACGAGAATTAAGGAGTTGTGCGTATTGGTCTGCGCTTTGTTAATAATTTTCTAGAAGCTGTTTTTAGGCTTATTTCAGAATGAAATAGGGCTATTGTAGAGAGTAGCATGACGCCTGTCCAATTGGTCCTGTGCCATTCGGATTTTTTCTTATTAGTTTTGACCTCTCCTTTCTTGTATTTATGACTATTTTTGCTCTGATGGCTCTGTGGTCACTTACGATAGAAAATTTGTTAAGAACAGTTACGTCTTGCACTATGTTTTCATGGTTGAAATTATCAGATCGATTTGGTTTTTTGTAACTCCGTCTGGGCTAGCCCAAGTCCATTCTCTCTGAGGGCCTTTTTGAAAAAGCTGTTCATTGCATAAAAGTTGTTCTGTTGTAAGAAGTCAAGCAATACTTGTCCTCTATCATTTCTTGTCCCAAACCCATGACTTCCCAGTGATGTTTCACTGTCGTCTTGTTTGTGGCCCAATTTGGCGTTAAAATCTCCCATAATCAAAGTGTAATGGGAAGGTGTGTGTCGCAAAGTTGTGTTGATGTCGTCGTAGAAGCTTTCAATATCTTGGTCCTCGAAGAATAATGGGAGGGAAAAAACTAATTTTAAAGGCGGTTTTGGATCATGAGGGGTCTCTTCTCGGTGTTCATAGGCAAACAGTTTTGGTTTAAATTTCCTCCTGACCGTTGATAACGGTGGAAAGTTTCTTCAATTTCGAGAGAGAGTGCTACTTTTTTCGTTTGTACACGAATTTCTTGAAATGATTGGTCAGATCTATATTGCTGGAAGTGAACAACTAGATTTTTTAGGTAGGTTTGGCATACCTTAATATTAATTGTTGCACTTTGCATTTGATTGTTGACAATATTTATATGAAATAAAACGTCATGTCAAATAATAATTCTACAAATAAATTGAAAATGTTGTAGAGGCGTTAAGAGGGAACTCGCTTTATGTCTTGCAACAATGTGAAAGGATTTATCTTCAGCTACTTCTAGAAGACTTTCGCAAACCTTAATTAAATAAAGTTTAAGGAGCGTTATTGCATCGATTATGCTGGACCATCTTGTCCCACTTAGAGGCTTTAACACTTTGCCTGCCGTGTATATCGCTAGCGATATATCGTACACCTTCTAGGCAGGCCGGGTGTATCGTTAGCCGGGTGTATCGTGTTGAATTGTATACCAGTGTATCTCAAGCGCTCACCGTTTCATTACATTTATATTACAGTTTCATGCCTTTGGCCTGTACAAATGTCAGAGCATATATAGTTCTGGCCTGGGGAATTCACACATGTGTAAAATATGGTAATAAATAGAGATGTTGATTTCTATTATTTATTCGAAATTCTAAATCACAAAAAACATTCTTAGGGCCGGTTTTACAATAGCGGTATAAACGAAGAGTAAGCCTATTCTCGGTATAAGTTATATTTTGGTGTTTTACAAAGCAGGTATAAATTTAACCACGGAATAAAATTCTCGGAAGGAGTAGTATAAGCTATACCATCGACGAACAGGCAGATAAATCCATTACTCTACGAATAACCTTAAAAATTGACGTTTACGCAGGTAAGGTTAGATTCAGAACGAGAGGACATAGAGAGGACTCAATTATTGACAAATGTGAACGTAAGCTTATAAAAAATCAAATTTCCTTTTGGTACTATACTAGGGATAAGTTGAGAATTAAAATAAAAATTATATATGATATTCTTTGTGATAAGCTTAATAATATTGAATTGGATTTTATAATTAGCGAAATTCACCTAAAAACTAAAAATTATTCTAAAATTCGATTTGGAAAAATTGTTAAAAAATTGAACTGGTTGATGACGGGAAGGCAGGTTTGTTTACATTCGGGTGAAGGTGACTCGAATAAAATCGATATTTCTTTCAACGACAATTTGTTTAATGAGGTTGAAGAAACTGGTTCCAACATATCAACAAACAACGTAAATATTGATACTTCTAGTAATTTTAATGCGTTAAATGACAATAAAATTGTTGACCTTTGTTTAAATGATAATGTTGATTTCTTCACTAGAACTTTTAATTTGACGGATGCTGAATTCACCACAAAGGAAATGGAATTTCTTGATAAGGGTTTGAAATTTACTCCTAACATTTTCAACAATACAACTATTACTGAAAATTCAATCATTGACATGGAATGTTTTCTGAATAGATTGAATGGTGATAAGGCTGATTTCTTGAGGAGTTTTTTGGCTGATAAAATCATCTCGCATGGGGGAAAAATAGAGACACTTCTAATAAATTCTACAAACGTTTGATCGGATCTATAGGAAAGAAAATCAGGGATAATGATTTGATTGTCGTGAAAGCGGATAAGGGTAACGCTCTAATTATTCTTTATAGATCTGATTACATCACTAAGGTTGAAAACTTTTTAGTTAATAACAATGAACACTTTAATGAACTCAGAAGTGATCCATTGGAAACATATTTTCGAAAACTAAAATCTCTTTTGTCTTCCTATAAGGTTTTTTTTTGAATCAATTAATCTTAACGTTAGAACACCGATGAATTATTCTACACCTAGATTGTATGGCTTACCAAAAATACATAAAAAGGATCATCCTATAAGACCAGTTCTCTCATTTGTAAACTCACCTTGTTCGTTAATCGCAAGGGAGCTGAATCATTTTCTTAGAAATAATCTTAATTTTGAACCCCAACACACTCTTTTGAATTCTAATGATTTGGTAGAGAAAATTAAAGAACTTCCTTCGAACGCCATTCTGGCTTCGGATGATGTAACCAACTTATACACCAATGTTCCTGTTGAACTAACCTTGGGTCTCATTAGGGATTTATTGGTTGATTCTTCGTTGGATGACTTTGTGGTGGAGAATGTTTTCAGGTTATTGTCATTCCTATTACAACAAAACTTCTTCAAGTTTAATAATAAAATTTATGAACAGACGAAGGGTCTTGGCATGGGAAATCCACTAGCTCCTCTCTTGGCAGATATCTTTATGGACTTTATAGAGAGACAAATTTTTAAGAGCCAATTCTCGGGTAACATCGTTTTCTGGTATAGATATGTCGATGACGTGGTATTTTGTTTTCAGGGGGATGTTAACGTTTTAAATGGTGATTTTTTAAGTTTTATTAACAACTTACACATAGACCTCAAATTTACTTTGGAAATGGAAAATAACTGCACTCTTAATTTCTTTTAGCATATATAGAAAGAATACTCAGACTTCTCATGTTATCCCTATTGACAGCAATCACCCCTTTCAGCAGAAGCTTTCGTCGTTCAGGTCATACGTTCATCGGCTTTTTTTGATTCCAATGTGTCCTGATGATTTTAAAAAAGAATTAGAAACTATCAAACTTTTAGCAGTTAAAAACGGTTACTCCACAATTCTAATTGACAATTTAGTTAACAGAAAGATGGATAAGCTTTTAATGAATGACTCATATGCATTGGACAGGAGTGAACAACAAACATTTGTTAGCATTTATTACTACGGTCCACTTTCCTATCAATTGGCCAACATTATTCAGAATAGAACAGAATATAAAGTAGCCTTTAAATCTCCACTAAACTTAAAAACTATCTTTTCTCGAACCAAAGACCCAATTTCACAACTTGATAGAAGTGGGGTTTATAGGTTGACTTGTAACAATTGCACCGCCGAATACATAGGGCAGTGTGGTAGGAGGTTTAAGTTGAGAATCCAAGAACATTTGACAAGGAATAGTTCTGTTTTCTACAGACATTTACAACTTAATAACCATTCTTTTGTGGTGGATGAAAATTTTAAAATTTTACATGTTTGTGAACATGGAACTAGACTGAACGCTAAAGAGAACTTAGAAATTTTTAAATCAATTAATAATGAAAATACTATATCATTAAATTTAAAATCAACTATTGAAGTTCCGCCACTGTTTAGAATTTTAGATTATAAAAAGTTATCTTCACTTGAGTGTGTTAATGATCAAATTATTTAAAACGTTAGTTCGTCTAGTTCTGTTGTCTTGTATTGTTTTCGCTGTTTATTTTAAATTCATGTGGTTATACGTCCTGTGGAAATTTTTTGATTGACTGGTAAGTTACAGTTGTTTGAATAGAATTCGATTTGCTAAATTAAATTTACCATCATAATTGTAGCTTACCCGCCCTGATGATGACTTGTTAAGTCGAAACTAGTTGACATGTGGTAATTAAAAAACTTGTACGAATTTTAAGGATTTTAATATATTTACCCTCACCTATATTGTATATAAATATTGTTATGTATGGGTTTATTCATATATACTTTGTAAACACGCACGTTTATTTTTTCTTTGTGGCGAATCTTGTAAATTATGTGCGAAAAAAGCGAAAAAAGAACGCGTTGTAGCAATTTTAGTGCTACTGAAATGGAAATAATATTGGATTTGGTAGAAAAACATAAAAATATCATTGGTAAGTTAATGTTTTTCTATTTATATAAACATTATTATGCATACTTGTTTTATTTTGTAGAATGCAAGTTACTAAAAAATATTAGGAGCTGTGTTGGCAAACCCTCTGTCAACAATTTAATGCTGCCTCTGGCACAGGTAGAACATCAAAAATGTTAAGAAATAAATGGGATGTTTGGAAAAAGAGTAGCAAGAAAGAACAAGCTGTTCTAAAAAATAGTTTATATAGAACTGGAGGGGGTCCTGGCCCTAGTGATAGTAAACTAAGTGTGTGGACTATAAGAGTTTTGGCTATACTAGGAGCTACAGGAACAGGGACTACAAATGAGTTCGACAGTTATGAAATAGGTAAAATCCTAGTTTTGTTATATTAATGTACTTGATTGATATTTATTACTTTTTAGATTTTGATAGCTCACATATTGAAGAGGAGAAACATACAAATAATCAAGCTCCAACTTCTCAAGGTTCTTTGGCATATCATAATTTAGTTTTTCCAGAAGATTCTGTCTTATCTGAGAATGTAATTGGCATAAAAAAGCCTCAAATTCTTACCTATTACAGATTTGATTCCGCTGTGTTGACAAGGATAACTTAATGGACGTAATTATAAAATATATCCTCTATATTTAATCAAAACTAGTTTCAAGTAGTATTGCAGTATGTAAGTAAAGAATAAAGTTATAATTTTAACTTAAATGAATTGTTTATTTATACATCCCAAAGAAAGAAATGAAAATATCAAACAAAAGTTTCCATATATAATTAGTCTAGTATATTACAATAAATTTAAGAAGTGATTATTTATTAAATCTAATCTACGTATATTATTTTCTATTTGTATATTTTCATTGTCAACAATTTCAATATCTTCCTCGTGATTTTACAATTCTGGTAGCACATTTCTTTGTATAAAGAATAATAAAATACCGATAAAAAATAATAAACACACTTTTACTTTTAAGGTTAAAAACGAAGAAATAGATGACAAATGACAGGAGATATCGGTTTATATCAACTACTTTTACGTTACTCCTAGAATTGCTATACGGGTGTAAAAAAACATTGTAAAACCAACTGCTGTTATACCAGGAATAAATTCTAGCATAACTTTACTCCAAGAATAGCTATACTGTTATTTATACCTAGTATAAACCTCTCTTGTAAAACCGGCCCTTAGTAGCATAAATGATGGAAAGAGTGAGGAAATAAAAAAAATCATTAACTTAAAAGGAAACTTACTGTTTTTTGTTAAAACAAACTTGTGGGTTTCAGTCGCACGTGTCGCGGATAGTGATAACTTGTGAAGCCATTACCTTTTTCCGTTAATAATTTTGCCTTGTTTGCCATAAAGCTTGTAACAGTTCACACATCTTGCTCGCTTTTTGGTTTGGTGTGTGATAAGGTGATGTGCAACAGCTCGTCTTTTTGAGCTACCGGTGCCGCTTGTTGAAGCAGTGTCCTCTTCCAGAAGGGAGGAAATAACACTTTGTCTAAAAGCAGTTATAGTCATTTCATTACTATTCACACAGTTTAGACTGTATAGATAATGTACGTTTACAAGTGATGTACCCCATATTACTTCGATCATTAGCTTGCGGTACCCCTTATTACATCTTCTAAGAGCCGAATTGTATGATGCTAATTGGTCACTAACATCAACAGGAGACTTTCCTTTATCATAGTCCACGACACACTTAGGTTTAATTAATTATGCTTGTCGTCTGTTCTTAGTCGCAATAATTGCGTTTCCCAAATGGCATGTAGACAACATCATTACGTCCCTCTTATCACGCCATTTCAAAGCTGTAACACCCTCTGGTGTTTCTTTTGCGATAATGTTACCTTTACGTTACTTAGCCTTTCAGTAGGAATATATTTTCTATTAGATCGCAGTCTACCTACGAGATGAGTGTTTCGCTCAAGTAACTTGTAGGCTAACGGAACGCTTGTATAATAGTTATCCACGTAGAGCGTACGACCCTCATTCAGCAGATCATTGATTATTATAACCAGGTTAATGTAGTATAAAGTAGGGAACACTTACCATTTTACGAACTCCTACACGGCCACGTCCTCTTTCTCAAGGTAAACTTCAACCGCACCGCCCTTCTCAAAACGTCCTCCCCAAAGTCAGTCTCAACTATTCTGAGACAAATCCATAACTCCACTGGTGACAAAAACATCATCATCAACGTTCTTAACTCAACAGAACGTCCACCACGTCCAGCCAACAAAACCCTCATACCCACCTACTCTTTTGTCTGCAGGAATGTAGACACCACTGTCAGCCCCGAAGAATTTGAAGAAATTCTTCACAATAAACAAATCCCCTTTCTCAAAACTTGGCGAATCGTGGCCAAAGCCACCAACAAACCCACTTCGATGCTTCGCATCGTTACCACCTCCGAAGCCCACTACCACCAGGCCCTAACCTCCGGCCTCTCTTTTCACGGCCTTCCACATCGATGCGAGCCATCGAACACAAATCCACTCCCCCCAGTGCCCAAATATTGCAGTCGATGCACCCAAACCGGACACTCCTCCGAATCTTGTCGGTCTAAACCGATATGCCCCTCTTGCGGCCAAACAGGCCACCGAACCTAAAATTGCCCCAAGTCCGGCACTCCTAAATGTACCAATTGCGGTGGTCCACACCCCGCTTTCCACCCTCGCTGCCCCCACAGGCTATTGACACCTAAAACCCCCCAAGAGACCGCACCAGTCACCCTCGAAAAGCCACCCACACCTTACGACCTCTCAACCGACTCTAAAATCCTCATCGAAATACTCACCGTCACACTCATGAATGCCATCCCCAACTCGAGAGATGTCATAGCCGAAACACATCGCCACTTAATTCCTTCCATTTATCGACACAACTGCTCTATAACAAATATAGGCAGGCGTGCTCACTTTGCTTTCACTCCCATCAGGAGTGAAAGCGATCCAAATTGATCCGCGAGCCCCATCCACCCCGTCGGTGCTGCAGGGTTTTCACGTTTTTTCCTGTAGCATAGTGAATTTATTCACTAGCCAAATGGGCCGACGCACGACGAAGTTTTTGGATTTAAAGATTGTTATTCGGTACCAGCTCACTCATTACAATATTAAACAACCATCTCAAAATCCTAAATTTCAATATTTTAATAAACAAATAAAAAATTTACTCGATATACAAAAACTTTTGATTTTTTCAGAATTTCATATTCAAGGTTCCACACCACACATAAACACACCTTTTAACAATTCCTCACCTCGAATTCGAGAAAAGCCAGTCGCCACCGCCCGACTTCATCCACACATCTTTCAACGTCTCCTAGTCACTTTTCCAACAAATTTCAACAAACTCAAATCCCAAAAAATTCTCAAAATTCCAATATCTCCCCACGCTTCTATTAACTTTCACGACGCAGGAGACACAAAATCCCCAAAAATTATATCTTCACTTTCCAACAACACCATCACCCAGCCCGCTTCGCAACGTGATTCGTCTTATTCATTTTCGACCTTTTCCAGACACTATAAAATCCCCGTTCACTCATCTCAAAACCACGTTCGCTTAAAAATCACCCAATTTCGACGCTGATTGTTTTCGCTTCTCCCTCCGGTTGTTTTCTGGCAAACACACATAATCCACCCACAAAAACAAACACAACTTCAATTTTCTATACACCTTTTTTCTCAAACTTCCTAGACACTTTTTCTAAAACTGAATTTTCAGGCCTACGCAAATCTCAAGCCAAGTCAATACGCGCACACAAACCACCCACAAAAACACCCCCAACCAGCCCTGAAGAGGAAACGAATCCTATAACAGGGCCCACCCCCAAACAAAAAAATATACCCAAATAGAAACACTACAATCCAAACTTCAAAAATTCACGAACATCTCTCTGTCTCTCCATTTTATAAAAAATCAAACCATTGAAATTGCAGTCAGCAGGTATTCAGCACTTAATTTTTCAGAAAAAAAGTAGTAAACAAAATATTATACAACACAACACTTGACAAAATAGTGAACTAAGCGGTTTAAAAACGCCTCTGGTAATGCATCGCTTTCATAGCGTTCCAGGCATTATTCATGTCTGAACAGGAAAAATCAAGAAACATGTTCTCGCAACATAAGAATCGGCAGTAACTGATATACTAATAAAATTTCGTGTGTCATTTATACCTAATCCTATTTAATTTCTCAACTTTTATTTTTTGTTTTTTTTGTAATTTTTTTTGGACCCTGGATTTTGGCGCCCCTAAAGGGCGTCCGTGTGCATTTCACACTTTGCACATATGATAGCGAGGACCCTGTATGACATTATCGTAAATATTTCTTATTAATTGCCGCTAACACATCCCCCCCGGCGATTTTATTACGCTAAAATACTAATTGCTTATTTATTTTAGTAAACAATTGGATGTAGAACAAATTCAGCCAAATGATAACGATGTAGAACAAGAACAGAGTGATTTCATTGACACCCTTAATAATGAACCAGAGAGCAATGAAATTAATGAGAGTAGATGGGTTCGATTTACACCGAAGCAGACACTGAAGTTTCCTGAATAATTTCCAAAAGAAAGTGAAGAGATTTTTTAACACTTCGTGAACATCCAAAAAAAATTTCCGAATAAGCATGTTTAAATTTTTTGCTAAACTCTACTACATAAAACTGTAACCATTTTGAGTACACAGATAACTGAACTATCTAATTTGACGTTTACCATGGACTAATGATGTTTCTAGATTTTCAGAGGAGGGATCAATTAGATTTTAGATTTTAACGGGGTTACAATGCACGGAAACCTAAGATTGTGCCCCCCCCCCTATCAGAGCTGATCTCGCTACTAATATAGCTCGCCTTCCAGTTCCAGGGTTCTAATGAACTTTAGTAGGGGAGAGTTGGACAAAACCGGGTACCAGTACAAAAACTGACTACTTCTTCTGCTATGTTAGAGTAGCAAACGTTTGCTACAGATAGAAATATTCCCAAATGACTTAAGGTTGATATACCAATGTCAATTTTTATAAATATTCTTAATTTTTTTATTTTTAAGAAAATATTGCAAAATACCCGGTTTTGTCCAACCGGTATGATAAAACCGGGTAGTAACTTAATTATCATGTAAAAAGACTGATAGGCAGAAAATATTTGTTGAAAATATGTGAACAAAAATCGAAAATCTATGAACAGAAGTCGCAAATAAAAACTTCATCTACATCATCATAAGCACTACAGGCTTCATGAGCCCATTTGTTGCAAGACACACATTTTATCCAGCCTTCCTTTGCCTTAGAGTTTGAATATAATTCATTGCAATACAGACACGCATGGTCATTATTATCTTCTTCCTCCCAACTATCAGAATCTGCAATCTTCAATTTCGGAACCAATTTTGTTTTTGGTGCAGCCTTTTTTACCACATTTTTTCCTTTTTTGTCCAATTCATTTAGCTTTAATTTTTTTACGACTGGATATTTTTTGAAATTTTCCTCTAACTCAGACTTATAAGGAGATGATGTTATTATAGCAGCCTTTCCTCTTCTCCTGTTATCGTTGGATGGCTTCCTGGTTGCCTTAGGGATCGGAAAAACCTCTTTTGGAGAGACTGAAAAATCACATATTGGTTTTGGTAATGTTGCTTGTAAACTATCAGATTTAGTGGTGGCTTGTTTAGAAGATGAATAGATGTTAGTATGATTTTCAGTGTGAGAGTTTAAGGAGCTACAGTTTGGATGGGGAGAATCGATACGGCTACAGCTTGGTTGGGGAGAATCGATGCGGATACAGCTTGGTTGGGGAGAATCGATAGGTGGAGGTAACGGAGCTAATAATTGTGTAGCTGTCAGCTTTGTAGTTGAAGTAGAATCTTTATCGAGTTCTTTGCCTAAATCCTTGTTCAAATTGGGTATCGTAGATTCATCTTCTTGTATATTTAGTTCTCGCTCTGTAGTTTCTGAGGGAGCAAACATCCACTCAGGAAAAACTTCAGGATTAAGCGGATAAATTCCAGACTTCCCGAAACCATTTATTGCAGTTTGCATAACTGCCGATTTAACAAAAGCATCACCAAAGAGTTCTCTCACTTCATACATTGTAACACGTCTTCCAGGACGCTGGCGTATCCATTTTCTTATTTCTTCTCCATAATATGTGTTCAAGGGAGCCATAAATGACATGTCAAGTGGTTGTAACCGGTGCGTAGTATGCGGTGGAAAGCATATGATAATAACGTGATTTTCTGTGGCCAGATTTATCAACTCCAGGCTTTTTGTATGGGTCGCGTGTCCATCAAGAAGCAATAGAACAGGATTTTCTGGTGTCGGGTGAGTAAACTCGATGAAATTTTTAAACCACTTAATGAAAATATCTGTTTGGATCCATCCACTTGGGTGAAACTCAGCAAATGTTCCAGGAGGAGCGTGGTCTAGAAGCTGCGTATTTGGAAGCATTCTAGGAACAATTAGCATTATAGGCATAAAGGAACCACTTGCGCTCATACAAATTTCGGCGGTAACCGAGGTTCCTCTTTCAGCGGAAACCAGAGCAACAATTTGTCGTTTTCCTCTTATAGAAATAACTTGTTGGGGACAGTTGTAATTCCCGTTTCATCAACATTCCATATGCGCTCAGGAGGAAACTTGTGTTGGTTATAAACTTGTGTTACCAGAGTGAAAAACTTCCCAACTGCTGCTCGGTTAAATCCTATAGCTCGTCCAATTGAAGTAGCTTCTGGAGTCCTTAATCGAAGATTTGGATGCCGTGACAAAAACGAATAAAGCCAACATTTAGTAGCCATTTTCTTTTCTGTCTTAAAATTGTGGTTGATGTTATTCTGCACGGCTAGTTCGTAAGCAAGAATTCTTAGTTCAGATAAAGTAAATCCGAATAGTCTGCTTTCCATTTGTAAGATATGCGAAGCTAGCTCATCCTCTTGGGCAGCGCTAAACACAGGCTTGTACGGACCCAGACCTATTATTATTTTTATTTTAAATAAGAAAACAGAAATAAATTAAGGGTAATTTACCATTTCTTACTTTTTTCACACGATCTTCTAAAGTGTATGGAACATTAAAACTTTGAGATGCTCTTTTATATCCCATCCAATGTTCTAGCACTTCAACTATTGCATTTTGCATGCTTTCTTGATCCCATCACTGACGAGTAGTTTTTCTTTTATAATGCGACATGTTGTAGTAAACTAAAAGCAAAAGAACAGCTGTAGAAACTGGAAGTAACAAAAGGTCTGATAAAATCGGGTACCCGGTTTTGTCCAACTCGTAAACAAGACATTAAATATTATTTAAATTTTTAGGTTATGAAATGATATTCAAAATTTTTGGTCAAATTAAAGGTAATATATTAGGTTACATGTATTAAATTTTGAAATGGTCATTACTCATTCAGTAGAGGAAAAAAACTATAAACTTACCTTAAAAATCGAGTTTGCTACCCCAAAAAACAGGCGAGGGCTTACTGCTCCGGCACAGGTTACTCAAATGATGTGGAAATGGATACACGTGACTGCTGGCGGTTTAGGGACACTGATTTTAACATTGTCTAATAGATGGCAGCAGTTAGTTACATGAATTAAGGGGTACCCGGTTTTATCAACCTACCCGGTTTTGTCCAACTCTCCCCTATTTGGAGCGGCTTCAACGAGGTTATATCCTCACTCTTACAAGCTTCTTGTCCGAAGCATTTCTTGCGTTGGCTTGCAATGGCGAGGCATTCCAAAACTAGGTGATCCGGAGTTTCATCCTCCTCCCCACAGAATCTACACTCGTCAGTTTCTGCTAGACCTATTCTCATTAGGTGCTTCCTATGGCGGCAGTGTCCTGTAAGAAAGCCCGTGAGGAGATGTAGCTTATTTTTACTGAGATCCAAATATATTTTGGATCTAGCAGTGTCAAAGTTCCGCAGGAACTTTTTGGAATGTTCCAGCCCGGGAAGGCCCCGCCAGAGTGCTTCTCTTTCGTTTTCCTCCTTCTTCCGAAGCTCTTTCTTATAGGAGCATTTTCCTACACCACAGAAAGGCTCCGGGCCAATAAAGGGCGTTTGTGTTCCTTTCCTGGCAAGTGTATTGGCCTCTTCATTTCCTGTGATTCCCGAGTGGCCAGGAACCCAGACTAAAGGGACTCTGTTATTCTTGCCAAATTCATCAAGTCTTCTTCGGCACTCCCATGCCAATTTTGAGTCAATGACATGGGAGCTCAATGCTTTGATAGCTGCTTGACTATCAGAATGATTCGATATGTCATATTTCTGATAGTTTCTTTCTAGGTTCATTTCCACGCATCTTTCAATCACAAGTATTTCTGCCTGAAAGACGCTCGGGAAAGAGCCTAACGATAATGAGTATCTAGTGCCAGGCCCAAATACTCCAGCGCCTGTTCCAGTGGTGCTTCTTGAGCCATCCGAATACCATCTAATGGTGTTTTCTTTGAGAGTTTGGGTGGTGTATTCCCTTTCCCAGTCTCTCCTCGTATTTAGCATCTTAGTGAAATTCTTTTCGATTCTTCTTTTCTTGATCATTTCGTCACTGGGAAGATTCGTTGATGAGATGTATTTTGTTAGAGAGGACCAGGCTCTCTGATTTTTAATACTCTCATTGCCTGAACCTTCCTTAGATATTCTAAGAATTGCCTCTTGGGCAGATCTTTCTATTGAGTGAATGAAAACGACGAATACTCAGTGTGTATTTATTTATTAATTTCCAGCTAAGCGCTTTCGGCTATTAAGCCATTCTCAAAGCTGTCGTCATTTAAAAAATAGGTGTCGAAACCATCCAGTTGATAAAGAACAATGTTCAAAGTTGAAAAACATTAAAATATTAAAATAACCCTATTGGAAGGGTGTAAAATTATAATTTACATGATGTAAATTCATTCAAAAATAAAAACATCTTTCTATCACCAGATGTAGAAGTGTGAGCTCTGTAATGACTTTTCGTTTAAGTTTATTCCTGGTAATCGGCCAACACAGTTAATAGTTAAAAATAAAGAGATTTATTTGTATTCTTACATTCTTTTCTCATTTATTTCATTTTCTCAAACGTAGTTTGAATAAACTGAAACGAAAATTTAAATAATAGGGTCAGGAATTACACACTGGAAAATCTGTAATGACCTCAAGTGCCCTAGTTGGACACGTTCTCATAACTCCAGTGATGCACACGCAGGCAAGCCTTTGAACTTTGTCGAAGGTCTTCCTCATGCTGTACTGACTTGCTTTTGTATTCCAAACTATTGCCTCATACGTAATTGCTGGTCTCACAATCATGGCGTACATCCATCGCAGTATTTTTGGGTTACAGCCCCACCTCTTACCAGCTAGATTTCTACACGCCATCAAAGCTCAGGAAGGATCAATAGAAATCTTTAATTTACAAAGAAATGTAGCATACCTTTTTGGAAATTGGGAAAATATACTTCGGACAAAATTACAATTTCAGGTTAATCTGTTTGTTGAAAACTTAATTTCATATTGCTGAAGTGGTACTTGCGTTTTCGTTTAGGTGTTCAATATTATTTCCAATTACATAATGTTAATGGTACAACAAAACGTTTGAATTAAATAGACATGCGCAAATCTGTTAAACATCGTTTGGGATTATCTACACTGTAAATAGGTTTCAGTAAATGTACACATTTTCAATGCTCCTTGGAGGCTAAAAAGCAGAAAAATATGATTTTGTTGATTTTTGTTATAATGTTTCACGTTCTGTTATGAAATACACATTTTACAAATTACAATTAAGATCTGATGTTCATTACTTAATTTAAATTAGTTTTTATACTTATGTTTCATTTCGTTTTGTATACAGTTTATTATATACTACGACTAGAAAGTATTTGGAATTAAAAAAAATCAATAAATAATACTTTTATTTAAACAATTTATAATATTTTCTAAAAAATACATTACTATCTTACTTTCTAATACATACACGCACCATTTAGTCCCTTGTCCCACCAAAGTTGCGCAACAGCGATGCCACAACAACACGATTTCGACATGACACGAGCAGGCGACATGCAGTTGTCCCACCAATGTAATGTTTTTACTACATTTAGTAGAGTGAACAATGTCATCAAGTGAAGACGACGATGTGATTGCAATGTACTGGTACTTACGAAACAGAAAAAATTCTAGAAAGTCTAAGAAAAGGAAATGGGGGTGCATCCTTTTATCGCAAGAAACCAAAAAAACAGAATGTTTGTTGCTGCTAAGGAACTCGACAGACATCCGGTTAAGTTTAAATTATTTTACCGAATGTCAAAACAACTGTTTCTTAAGCTGGTTGAGAAAGTCAGACCTCACATCCAAAAGAAAGATACAAATTTCCGAAAAAGTGTGAGTGTTGAAGAAATGCTGTTAATAACGCGAAGGTAAGTAAATAATAACATTATTTCCAACGTGCAATTTCTGATTATTCATCAATGATGAGAATTGTTATATAAATTTAAAAACATTTTTTGTTACTTTTATTGCAGTAAATATGTATAATTTACAAAGTTAATTTAGTAATTTGGTGGAAGGTCAGATGTGTTGCTGTTGTTGGGGAGAGGCCAAACATTTGGCCATTGATTTCCGCTAGGAATATTATTGGGGTCAGGCGAATACGTGGTGCTAGTGTGTTTGGGCCACCTATTTTCGACGTTGGTGTTGCTACGCGGAGGTAAAGGTGTGCTGGTGTTTCTGCTAGACCATTCACCTGCGCCGTGTGTGCACGCGGTTATAAGAGGTGCGGGAGAAGGAGTTGTATTCAGACCACTTCCGTGTGTCCATGAATGATGATGCAGATGAAGGCCTGATACTAGCGTGGAATGTAGCTGATTCTCCATAATTTTCGTTGGATGCTATCACAGAAAGCGGTCCATCTAAAATGTCGTCAATGAGATTCATTACTTGTCCTTTAAATCGTCTAATTTGTTAAGGGTTCATCTGGTTTACTTCTGGCAATAAACTCAATAAGTCCATTTTATTTGGGTCCCCATTTTCACTTCTGTTCTTACGACTTTTACAGAACTCGACAAAAGTTCTATCAGGATCGATTACATCTGACTTTCGTTTTTAGCCCGGTTTATAGCTGTTTTTTTAATGGTGCCTCCTCTTCTAAGCACTGGCTCCGTATGTTCAGTCACATCAGGTTCAGCGTCTTCCACTGCAATCTCATTTTGCACCTCAACATTTTCGGATTCGGAATCAGCTTCACTTTCAATATTTTCCGTGCCTCTTGCAACTGGTGATGGTAAATTTCCTTGTGTGCCAGAGTCCGGGGCGTTCACCTTTACAAATGGCAACAAGTATTGCATGCTGTCATTTAAATAGTATGGCTTTTTAGATTTAGTCGATGATCCACTTGGAGCTGATTTTAAATTCCTCACAAACGCCGATCGTACATTTTTCCATTTTTGTTTACAGGTGTTGTGACGCGATCTCCGGCGTAGTGTGTGGTATCGGTAGCAGCCTCTTGCTCTACCTCTTACGGCCTCGGAACGTCACTTCTGACACCTTTGAAATCTTACACTTTTCTCGGGCGCCAGATTTTTAACGTGATTGTCTCCACGGCCCCTCGACTTCACTCGTCGACAGTTCCAGGTAGCCTCAGATGGAGGTACGGTGAATTCCAGGGGTCTACTGTCGTCGAAACCCGGGAGGTTACTGCTAAATATAGAAATGTTCTCACTAGTCCTGAAATAAATATTATTATCCTGGTCCACACTCCGGGGAAGCTAAAATTCGTGCAGCCAAACAACTACTCTACCCTAGGGAGGTGCTAATTGATAATAGGTCAATAAAATACTCTACCAAGCCGTCACATATATAAAAAAAACACAACACTCATAAGGGGAGACAACTATATGTATATTAGATATTATGCACTAATTAGTGACGAAGCAGGCAGGACATAAGCGAGAGTGGTTTATGATCATAAAATAGCGTATGTTTAGATTCAGGGATCTGGATAACGTTCCACATCCTGAGCCTACATGGGTTTTAGACCCATCTGTGTAGATGCGGATTGCGCCTTCTTTTAATGGGTATTTTGCGTTGTTTTTAAAGATTACCTTGTAGGGGCTGTGGAAGGCATATCGCGGCGGAATCGAGTCCGTATTGGCCTGCAGCAGTGGGATCTCCCTGAGGGTCTCATGCCACAAGTTACGTCTCAGTTTACCGGATCCTACATCAGGTTGAATACCAGTAGAGCATAGACGTGTCATGGTCATCAAAACAACCTCCTTGATGTATGTGTCAAGGGAAGTGAGACCGAGGATTACCTCCATAGCTCTTGTTGGTGTGGTTCTCATGCCTCCTGTTATGTTGAGGCATGCTGTTCTTTGGATTTGATCCAGTTTTCGGACGACTGTCAGCTGGTTTAGTTTAGCTCCCCAGGCAATCGCACCGTACGTCGGGATAGGTCTGATGATGGCAGCGTAGATACAGGCAGCGACCATAGGTGACATTTCCCAGGTGCGAACGATGGTTTTACGACACTGTTCATCAGAAATATATGCTTTCTTAACTCTACTTAGAATTTGAGAGAGGAGCGGGAAAGGCGCAAAATGGAGGATGAGCACCTAACCATAAAATACGTTAATAAAATTCCAACTATTGTGAACACTATGGAGGAACTTGGTGCAAAAAACTAATAAAACTCACAAACATAAATATATTCTACACTAATATAGATTCTCTTTATGCAAAACAAGCCGATTTCTTTTCATTTATTTCATCCACTTCCAATATTCATATTTTTGCGATAACGGAATCCTGGTTATCCCATAGAATACCTAGCTCTCTTATTAACCCCAATGGGTATAGCTTATACCGTAAGGATAGACTAAATAGAATTGGAGGAGGTATTTGCGTTTTCTTTCATAAAGAGTTCTTCAAAAATTGTATAATTAAGTCGATTCCACATGATCTGGAGGGAAGCGAATCTCTTTTGTTTAAAATTGTCTTTCCTGCATATATTTATTATATATAGACCTCTTCTGTCATATGATCTTACAATCTCCATTTGTGAGTATGTTGAAGAATGTAGTAAAAATAAAGAAAATCTTATCATTCTTGGCGATTTTAACTTTAAAGATTTGCTATGGACTATTCTTTCATCTCTTGATGGCAATAATCCTAGTGTCCCTTTTTATAACTTATTTTTTGAAACTAATCTGAAACAATTTATAAATGAGCCGACAAGGTTCCGTTAAGGTAATGATCCTTCAGTATTAGTTGTAATCTCTAATGAAGAGGAGCTGATTTCCGACATTTTCTATCTGCCACCAATTGGTATCTCAGATCATGTTGTTCTTCATACTAAAGTTCAGATCTAGTAATATCAGTGAAAAAATAAAAAAATCCTTCACTAAAACCGATTATCAAAAATTAAATAACTATTTCAATCGAGTAAATAAAAACAATGCTTGTGGATAAGAGTTAGAAAAAATCCATCCGAAGAAGACATTCTCTAGCACAGGCAGTATTCAAACAGACTCAAACAGGAGTTAATATTAGCACAAAGCAATTACGAGAATCGTATAACCACAAGAGATCCAAAAGCATTTTATAAATATGTTAGATCCAAGTTTTCCTCTAAAACTGGTGTACCATTATTAGAAAAACCAAATGGAGACATTTGCACCAAGGAAGAAGTATGCGAAATTTTTGGCGAAACTTTTGCAAATGCATTTACAATAGATTTAACAATTCCTGTAATGCCACTACCTACTAGAAATATGAACTGAAAGTAAAATATATCGAAATTACCCACTTAATTAATTGATTTGTCTTTTTACGGATGCCTAAATATTTCTATTGGTGATGGGTTCCACTGTTTGGAGAAAATAAAATGGCCGGAAATTAAATGAAACTATTTAGTCGTTAATAAAGCAACGATAAGATCAAATGGTTTTAATGTATTTGCATTCTATACCGTATACAGAGCACATATTAAGTACCAAGGCAAAGTGCGATTTGATTAAAACTGTTTAACCTTAATATGGTTTATGATGCATCATTTAATGATACGTCATTAACAATAGAAGTATTGTTTGATTACGATTTTAGTAAAATGGTGCTGGAAAAAGTAAAATTTAATTATCATACAAAAATGCTTCATGTATTATGTGAAAGTAAATAATAATAAAACAATAGGTATCGAATAATAGTTTTATACTATTAACGCCTTACAAAGTATTCAAAATATCGAATATGTACCTTGTACTGATGAGGCGCAAATACGCCGAAACTGGTCGACAAGTGATATTGTCCCTTCTAATTGCAAACCAGAATGGTTGGTTAAATTTTGAAGATTATACCAACCCCATTTAACTTAGAAGTGTAATTCATTGTTTGTCGGGGCATATAGCCCGAAAAGTTGATGTTTCTTCTAAGTGAATGTTCACGTTTTTGAAAATATTTTCAAAACATTGTAAAACGTTAATAGTATAAAACTATTATTTTATATCTATTGGTAATGCACTTTACTAAATAAGACAATGTTACAGTAAACTGTAATCTATTAGTAATAAAACACTTTAATTAAACAAAAGACATTTATTTATTCTTAAAAAGCTCTACCGATGACAAAAAGTAAGTAATCCTAGCTAAAGTAAATTATATAAATGTTTCATTAGACAGAATAGAACTATACCACAAATAATAGTAAAGATTTCATCAAACTTGGCTACAAGAACCACTGAAGCTTACCGCTACTTATTTTAAAGATTTTCAATCTTTGATTTAAGCTTTCAATATGTACCCTTGCTGCTGCAATTTGCTGGTTAAGAACAGCCTCTTCAGGAGAAAGTTGTTTTTTCTTTCGTAAAAATGGAGGACGTATTAATTTAATTTTATACACAGCACATATGTCATCTATTAAAAACCCTTTATCAACCATAACTGAGTGTTTGTTAGGACATAATTTGTTAATTAAATTGCTTTCTTCAAAAATCAATTTATCGGATGCTCGTCCACCATAAGATTGACTAATAAAGGTTATCATGCCTGCTGGAGAAACACCAGTCATAAATTTTACTGTAGTATTACCTTTATAATGAGAATAAAATTTTATACGTCAGCAAAGGCAACTAGGTAGGTTTCTTGAAAATAAAAATGAATTTTTGGAGCTCTCTCTCCAACTTCCAAGCTGAAACGAAAAGGATGTGTCTATTAAAAATTGGAAATATTGCCTAGGATAACTAAAAATCAATGGTATGTTAACGATTGCTTAATAATTTGTCAATCAGCTTAAAATTAATTCTCTGTGTGGAATCAAGTTGTAAAGTGACTTTCGATAATACAAATATTCAAGTTTATCTTGATGCTTTTTATTGAATCATGGTTTTTATGAGACACATACTTTTCGCTCGAAAGTCTGGAAGATGGGGAGCCCTATTTCTATAGGACAGACAGGTATTTTAATAAAATCATAAGTTCTGTTACTGTTTTTTTTCTCTGATAGCGTGATATTTTTTTTGATTGAAATTAAAGATAACCGTAATTAAATTTTTTTTGGGAATTTACACGAGGAGTAAATCCTTAAATTAAAATATTGTTCCAGTTACCTGGATATATTGGGACCTTCTATCCCTCAGATAGAAAAGGCCACTATTTTAGTTTATATTTAGGGAAAATAAATTACGTCGGGGAATTGATATTTCATAGTTTGTTTTGCTAGTTTTTTTTGAAATGTTAATAACAGTTCTTTTCCTTAATTTTTTTCATTTTTATTGTTTACTTCCGGTATAATAAAATGTAAGCAGACTTAGTTGGAGCATAGCTCTGGTGATGAGAATTAAACTAAATTCACTTTTTATAGTAAACTAGCTGACCCGGCCACGCGTTGCTGTGGCTAAAGTTTTTGTTATATTACATTATAGTAAACAATCTAAAAGGAACAATAAGAGAACATCAGTCACGGAGTCCACTATGCTTTTTCACACAGATGGTATTTGTAAAAAAATATGGTGATCTCCTTATTTGACTTTCTACTACTATAACCCTTTAGTACAATGAAATTATTTACGAACAAAGACGAAAATGTTGATGTTGGTATACAAATTCACTGGATTGAGATTTGAAGGGGAAGTACGTTGAACACAATTAATTAAAATGTTCTTACACTTGATATTAAGCAGAAATCAATAGGTACAAAATAAAAATTTATCAGATTTATTATTTCCATTTAATTTTATAACAAATATAAGTATATTACAGTATAATACAGTAAATAACATGTGACGCTTAAACTCATGAATGAGGTAGGCAAGGCAGACAGTCTTAAACTTTTAAACATTAATATCTATTTTTTTGAATTATAAATACTTTCAATTTCAATTTAATTTAACACCAATCGGTGCACAATGTTTTTGGTTAACCTGTCTTTAGCTAACACAAATAGATTCGACGGTTTCCCAACACGTGAACACGCAACATATAGTTGCCCATGAGAAAAACATGGATTTTCCAAATCTAAACCACAAATGGACATTGTTTGACCTTGAGATTTATTTATAGACATGGCGAAAGCTAAACGAATTGGAAACTGTAGCCTTTTGAAGGGTATGGTAGAATCTGATGGTATCATCGGAATACGTGGCAGCAGGACCACTTTTCCTTTAAACTTCCCAGCCAAAATGGTTGCTTCAAGAATGTTTCCGGTGATCTTTTTGATGACCAAACGCGTACCGTTGCATAATTGAGGTGGATTCAAATTACGGAGGAGAAAACTTGTTATCATAGTACATTGAAATAATAAGTGCTAAATATTTTTTAATAGAGGTTAAATAAAAACAATAAAAAAAAATATTTGTACAACTATTAAAAAAGTGTAGGAAATTGTGTATCATTTTTGCATTGACATTTTATAATTATGTGATAATACTTACATACATATATTCAAATTAAATTATAAAGTTTTGATCAATGAAGCACAAATAAGTAAAAAACAGGATTAATTTCACTGTATTATCTTCATTATAATATGAATTCAATTTACACTTCAGTCTAAGTAACACGTGGCCGGCTATGCTAACACCAAAAATTTAAAAAGTGGAAATAATTGAATTATACGGTATTTCGTTTTAATAATTCACTACAAAATACATTTAATTAATTTTATAGCGTCAACAACACGTGGTAATAATGCTGTTAAAATGTAGCTTATGACACGTTCGTAGATTTACCATAGCAGCGCCATCTATTGATTACTTACTCAACCCAGTCGAAAGGTATCGACATCTGTTAGAATCATTTGGAGTTAACAGATAATTGTGACTGTCAAATAATAACAGACAAATAATTAGCTGAATTATACGGTATTTCCTTCACTACAAAATAAATTTAATTAATTTTATAGCGTCAACAACACGTGGTAATTATGCTGTTAAAATGTAGCTTATATGACACGTTCGTAGATTTACCATAGCAGCGCCATCTATTGATTACTTACTCAAACCAGTCGAAAGGTATCGACATCTGTTAGAATCATTTGGAGTTAACAGATAATTGTGACTGTCAAATAATAACAGACAAATAATTAGCTGAATTATACGGTATTTCGATCACTACAAAATAAATTTAATTAATTTTATAGCGTCAACAACACGTGGTAATTATGCTGTTAAAATGTAGCTTATATGACACGTTCGTAGATTTACCATAGCAGCGCCATCTATTGATTACTTACTCAACCCAGTCGAAAGGTATCGACATCTGTTAGAATCATTTGGACTTAACAGATAATTGTGAATAGTGACTAATAACAGACAAATAATTAGCAATAAATTAAAATTGCGACTATAATTTGAGATTTAAACTATCCTATCTCTCAAGTTGGATCGAACTGCACATGGTGTGCGAATTTTATTATAATCGGTTAAGTGGTTTAGGAGTCCATTGAGGACAAAAATTGTGACACGAGATTTATATATATATATATATATATATATATATATATATATATATATATATATATAAGATTAATCAGCTATTCATTTGTTTTGTTTATTTAAACTTTGCTTTTAAATTGATAATTAGGCACAGTCTTTAAAATCCAAATTCTTTCAGATCACTTTATTATATGAATTGTAATCAACTTCATTGATTAAAATCGTAGTTTCACTTTTTATTTAGACTCTTGTTCACTGTATTGCGATCTAAGTTTGTGACGAATTCAAACATTTTTACCAGAACCGTGTTACCATTTCTATGCTTTTGGGTCAAATCAGATTCTCCCCGTTTATGATGTTTTAGGCACATTTACCCTCTGGCACTTAGTACATGTCCTAACCTGACGGAGCTCCGTGAGCTAAGATAAACTCATCCTGTAATAGCAGTACCCATAGCACCCCAAGACCACGGAAGTGTGGAAGGAGGAGCGGCTCATGACTTCAAGATAAGTAAAAATGTTTTAAGTAGTCACCAAATTAGAGTCTCTCTTCAAATAAAGAAATATTAATAGTCAGTTTATTTGATAAAGCGAATAGACAAGATTTGTCAACTTTAACTTTTGTAATAAACTTTAACTTTGTAAGAATTAACGAAGTTTGTCAACTTCAACTTTTGTTATAATTGATTTTGTAATTTTCTTTTCTTATCCTGTCAGTATCGTCAAGCTAATCTAAAAATCAAAACTTTGTAAACTTTGTAAACCAAATCATTGAAAAGAGAAATAGGAAATGAAAGCTGTGATATTTTTGCTAAGTCTTGCGTTATTCTTTTTACAACCTCTATTCGACAGGCATCGAGTTTGGATAGGTGGCGCCCATTGTTTTGAAATTTTAATTTTGGTTTCAGCTCGTATTAATACGGCTAATTTGTCATTTAGATAATAAACCGGGAGTGCAACGACGCAATAGTTGCACTCTTCCTATCTGAACTCTTTGTCAGACCTGCCCAAGGGTACGACACTCACCCCCTGAGCGATAGCTGGTCATTTTCCTAACAGGAGTGTAACAATGAGACTTATATGTGTCCTCGTTCCCTCAACGAGTTCCTAAAAAAAGAGAAGAAATATACCGTTGCAATTGTCTATAGATAGGCTATCTTTATACAATGCCGTTGCTGTAAACTTACGCACAGCTGTCAAAGAACTAAGCTACAGCTTCCTATTAAAATGACAATCAGCTTCTATTAGTTCCTACATAAACCGATAGGTAGACAACTATCGCTGCAACCACAACATGTCTTCCGTTGAAACGGTCTAATATATCAGAAAACGGAAATTCTCCATCTGGTTAAGGCAGCTAGACTACTGTGGTTGGACAATGTTGTAAGAATGCCTGACGCAAGGTGGGCCAAAAATGTGCTAGAGGAAGGGGCTACATGAGCAAAGTATTCGATTTGACACTCTGTACCTTCATAAATAATAAAAATGTTAGCAGGTTGTTTGTTACAGTACTGATTTTGTAGATAAAATGATTTTTAATGTATTATATGATTCAAAACGCGTACTAAAAATGAATTACATATTTTAAAACGGACTGTATTGAGAAACAAAAAGCCTCGATTCCTTGGAAAGAACAAAACTTAGTTTTCTTTTGATATTAATGTGCATTGTATAATGAGGATAATTTAATAGAAAAAAGGAGCAAGAACCATGGTAATTAACTTACTTCCTCAGTTATTTTAAAAAATGTCAGCAAAAAGTTTTTTTGTCTCTCTTCTAACGGTAGTTAATCCCATCAAAACTTAAGACAACTTCGAGTTGAACTCGTGCAAATTATCTTTGAAATGAAAGCGGTGGGTCCATTTGCAAAGCGAAAATTGTCTCTTGGGAAACACTCAGACTAAAATGTGTCATTTCTCATAATTGCCTCTTGGATTGTTTCATTAGTGACATCGTTAGAACTAACGACTCTCCAGGATATGCTCGGAGAAAATTATATTCTTGATGTCCTACGAGAGGTTTTAGAAATACGAGGTGCACGTAAAAGCTTATTTGAAAAAATATAGCTCAAAATAAAATAAGCAACAATAGTGTTTTTAAATGAAACTCTTGTTCTCTAGTTAATTCCACAATATAATAAAAGTTATTGAAAATTCTAAAAAATTGTCAATTTTTTAGAATTTTCAATAACTTTTATCATATTGTGGAATTAACTAGAGACCAAGAGTTTCATTTAAAAACACTAATATGAGCATATTCCACGAAGTAAGGGTCGAGACAGTTAATTTTAAGCAACAATAAGTTTTCCGATTTTGAAAAATACGATTGTTCACTGTTATTCAGTGTTTGTGACAATGTTATTGAATGCTTTCCATTCTACTGTCTCCTACAGATAGTTTTTCAATTACTCCTCGATGTATGAAAAACTATGGAATGGAGATTGAAGCAAGAAATATATGGAAACAGTATTTCGAAAGTACATCGAAAAGCAAAGCTAAAATGAATCAACGAAGAAGAGGATGATCATACAGCACCACCCAATAAAGATGAAACATAGGAAATCATTGAATAACTAAAAAATAAAAGAAGCGGGGGCAAGCAATAACGGCATAATCTTAGAACTAATAAAAGAAGGAGGTGAACCACTGGAGAGAGAAATACTTAAGCTAAATTTTAGAATATGGCAGGAGAAAAATATGTGCAAAAAATGGTCAAAAGCTATTATTATACCAATACTAAAAAAAGGAGACCCAACACAATGCGATAATTAAAAAGGAATTGCTCTACTTGATGTAGTATACAAGACTTTCTCCAAACATATCAAAAACCGTCTAGAGGAACGAGAAGAGAGAGAAGTTCGTTAATGAGTTTTGTTGAATGGATTTTTCTTGGGTGATTGTTCATTTTCTTGTTGGTGCCCTGGTGTAGGATATGTTTCCTCTTCAGGGCTGGGTTGGGGTTGTGTTGGTTGGTTTAATGCGCGTTGACTGAGAAATTGAGTTGGGGGTTGAAGAAGTGTCTAGTAAAAAATTTTTTAAGAAGTGACTAGGAAAATTTGTGTAGAAGTGTATGGTATTGAGAGTGATTGGATGGGCTTTTCGCTAGAAGGTAACTGGAGGGTTGTGTTATGTTGGGGTGTATCGTGGGTTGATGTTTGGAAGCAGCGAAGCTTAGAAGTGAGTAGGGGTGGTGTGACAAAAAAGTGTCTGGAATGGAATTGTAAATGTAGAAGACGAACCATGTATCGTTGCCGATACATAGATCTATGTGTTAAGCTGGCTAGGTGTCGGAAATTATTTGGTGAAAAAAGGGTGTTATTTCTGAATTTGATGTCTCCGATGTTTTAAGAAGAAAGATCGTGAATTATTAGAGATATGAAATTTTTACTGGTTTTTTGAGATTTTTAGAAAAAGTGTATAGGAGACATTTTTCAAAGGTGTATGGAATATGATGATTTGTTGAAATTTGATAAAAAGTTGCGCCTTCGGTGGTTCGAGACTATTTACGGTGGTCGGCGGTGAAAAAATAATAATCCAAAAATGCGTGTGCGTCGATCGTCGGTCCTTTTGTCTCGTGAATAAATTCACAGAGTATGCAGGAAAACCGCAAAAAACCTGCAACACCGACGTGGGTGGTGTGGGGGCGGCTGAAAGTATAGGGTTTGTCCAAAGTGTTGAACGATTGATAGCTTGGGATTGAGAGATTTTAGAAATTGTTGGAATTGTTTGAGTTATAAAGATTTTGGACTATGTTGCGGGAGGTTGAGTGAGTAGAAATTTATTACCATAAAATAGTGGGAAAAAGTGAGATTTTGACGATTATCGTATGGAAATTGGGGAGCTGTCAAGGTAGTCGATGTATTCGTCGGGGAGGTCGTCGTATGCCGTGGCTAGCAGGCGTAACGGAGGAAATGGGAGCTTCCTCTGGGGGCACCTACCGAGGGGTCGTCTGTTGGCGACCCACGGTGTGAGAAGAGTATTTTTGGCGATTTAACTGCCCGATTCGATAGTGCGACTAACGTATCGGGCTTGTAAATTATTTAGGCGTGGTAGAAGGGGCTCGATGTCGGTATTGACATATACTGTGTTAGTGGGAGAGTATGGGGACTTGTATTGGCAGTATCTCAGGATTGACTGCTCACAAGTTCGGAGTCTTTTGACAAGATGGTTGGGGAGGATGCAATAGACGTTAGCTCTATAGTCGATTATTGGACGGATATATGTTTTATACGTATGAAGTAGGGTGGTAGAGTGAGTACGTCCGAAGCTGCGGCCGAGCGCCTTGAGAAGATTTACTCGACGTCGGACTTTATTTAAAGTGTCCATGAAGTCGGCCATCAAGTTGAGAGTGTGAGTGAATCTCACTCCCAAATAAACGACTTCTCTGCGGATTTCGAGTCGATCTCCCCAGAGCACGAGGCGGAAGTTTGTGGGTACAAGTCGTTCGCTCATGGTATCGGGGTGTTTGAAAACGATGGCGTGGGGAAGTATGAGTATGCCAGGCAGGCGTTCAGCAGGGCGCAGAGCGGAGGGAAGATCTCTTCTGGCAGGTTTTTAAGTGCCTGCCTCGAGATTCCGTCGTATCCTGGGGCACTGTTTCTCCCCTCTCGGCACGCCTGCTCAACTCCATCGATTGTAAAAGGTGTAAGAAGCGGGGAGTTCTCATTTAGTGGAAGGTGAACGTGTGGGCTTCGAGTAATATTTCGAGTCAGGAGATCGGTTTCGACGGCAAAGTTCCTGATAAATCGAGGGTTGTCAGGTGGCGAAAAGACAGTTTGTAGGTTATTTTTGAAGGCGGTGGCTTTGTCTTCGGATGTGTACATCTTCTGTCCTTGCACTTCGAGATGTGATTCAACCTTTCTCTTGAGGCCGACGAGGCGGTTGAATTTTTGCCAAAACACGCGCCCTTGTCTGAAGTCCAGTCCGGCTGTTTCGGCCTTCCATTTTCTCTGCTTTTCAGCATTGATTTCGTACCGAACCTGGGCGTTTAGGCGGTTCCATTGTGTCTTGACAACGGGGTCTTGAGTGCGGACGTATAACCTGTATAACTGTCGAATTTTTTGCAGAATTATTTGCGGAAGGGCGTGAAAGTTGGTGTGTATGGTGGTGAGAGGAACGGCGATGTCTTGTGCATCGATTAAGAGGGATTGGAATTCTTCTGCGTGATTATCTATGTTTATCAGTGTTCTGATGAATGACGGGTTGTGGTAAATTAGTTCAGACGTGGTTTGCGAAGGAATTCCAATCGGCTTTTTTGAAATCGCGAAATGTAAAATTTGTTGACGGTGGTGGTATTGGATTATTTAATGTGGTTTTGACTATTAGTGGAACGTGGTCTGATGAGATAGGGTCGCCTATAAAGCACTCGTCGTCCATGCGCATGAATAATCTGTCAGTGCAGATTATGTGATTGACAATGGAGGAGCCGAGGTGACTTACTAGGGTTGGATTATTGTTTGGAATCCGCGAGATGGGAAGTGAGACAAGTTGGTCGGCTAGTAATCTGCCGTTGGGGTTGGTGTGTGTGTCACCGAAAAGGATGTTTCGTGAGTGTAAGTCACCCATTATTATGGCTCGTGGTAGAGAGGATGCATATTCGAGGAGGTTGATTGATAATGGTTGGTTGGAATGTTTGTAATAAGAAAAGAAAGTCGTCGTGGTATTATTCCACGATATATCGATGGCTATGCAATCCAGGTTCTGTTGAGACAGAAGTGTGTAGAGTGGGTGTGGTGACACGGGGAGTCCGTCGCGGACGAGAAGTCCGTTGCCGTGACAGTAGAAGTTCCTGTCTAAGTGGAAAATGGTATAGCCAGTGAAGCGAGGGGAGTTTTTTAACAGAGTGTCAGTGATTGAAAGTATTTGAATGTTTTGGGAGTGCAAAAAATGTTTAAGAAGATGTCGCTTTCTGGCTAGACCTTGGCAATTCACGGTCCCGATTACGAAGTCCATGACTTAATTTTGGCGTTTGGGTGTGAAAGCAAATTGGACGCAGTTGCCCGCGCCACTTGTTACAGAACAGTTGTAGCCGTAAAACGAAGGAACAAGGTGTGAAAGTGTGTCAGCCACTAGGCCACGGGCTGTGGGGACGGCGTTCATGATTGTCGTGGCTAAAATTTCAATTAAAATGTTAGTGTCGGTCGAGAGGTCGTATGGGGTTGATGGTTTTTCGAGGGTTACTGGAGCGGTTTCTTGTGGGGTTTTGGGTGTTTCCAGCCGCTTCGGACATTTGGGGTGGTAGGTGGCGTGCGGGCCGCCACAATTTTTGCAGGTGGGTTCTTTAGCCTTAGGACAATCGTTTGGTTTGTGGTCGGATGCACCGCAGGAGGGACAGACCGGTTTGGCCTTGCATGACTCGGCAAGGTGGCCTGTGCTGGTGCATCTGTTGCAATACTTGGGTACTGCGGGTAGGGGGTTTGTTGTGTTGGAGGCTTCGCACGGATGTGAGAAACCGTGAAATCTGATGCCGTGAGAGAGGGCTCGGTGGTAGTCTATTTCTGAATCGGTTAGGAATCGAACATTGTGGTGGGACGGCCCCGATGGCGGGAGTGAATGCGCCAGGATCTGCTGTTGGGGAATTTGAGGTCAGTGAGGATTTCCTCGAATTCTTCTTCGGAGACGGAAGTGTCTACATTTCTGCAGACGAGCGAAAAGGTGGGTTTTCGGTTGCGTGATTGCGATCTGGTGCGGGGAGATGGACTAAGTGGGACGACGATGATTCGGTCGTCGCCGACGGTGTTTCGAAGCTTCTTTGCAAAAGCCTCGTGGGGAAGATTGGCGCGGATCCTGAGGAGGCGATTTCCTCTCTCAACAACTCGTTGGTGTTGAGGAGATTGAAAAGCTCCCGCTGAGAGACGAATCTTTGTGGTAGGTTTCGGATGTTGAGTGTCTGAAGAGGGATGTGTTGGTTTTGCTGGGAAGTTGGTTGTTGTTGTTGGGTAGAGCGGGGTGGTTGTGTGGGGCGAGGTTGTTGGGTAGAAAGGGGCTGTTGGGTTTTGGTGGCTGGTGGTGGAGGGGAGGGATTCTTCGATCTCTCTTGGGTATGGCTCCCAAGAGAGTGAAGTCTCCTTCTTGTTCTCGGCGGCTGTTTGATTGTCGGTTGGTTTTTTAAGATGAGTGAATAGATTGGTGAGTTTGCGTGGAATGGACGGAACGGGACCTGGAGGAGCTTCGGGAGTTGGTTTGGGCTTTTAATTGGTTGGTTACGTCTTGTAATTGGGTTTTAAGTCGTTGGTTTTCAGTTCTAAGTTCGTCGAGTTGTTTGGTTATGTGTTCAAGGGCAGCTAAAGCGTCGGCGGGTAGGGAAGGTGCTATCGGGGGGAACTCTTGGTGAGAAGAGATCGATGGCACCTTTTGGCTCCGGGTTTTAATCGGAGAGCGAGTTGATGATGGCATGTTCATTGTTTTATGGGGCGGAAGAGGACGAAGCAGAAGGTTGATTCGTTGTTAGTTTTCGGGGAATGCGGACGAAAGCCGGCAGCGGACTCCCTGCCGGAGGGAGTTTCCTCCCCGGCTAAAGGTTTCCTGGCCCTTTTGTCCGCAGGTTAGTGTTTATATTCACCTGATTGTTATCCATCCTCCGTTGGATGCATGGTAATTGGCACTGGCACTTCTCGTTGGTCTTAATTCACTATTTTGTCGGTTCAAGCAAATTTCATAAATAAAATCGCTCTATAAAGAGCGAAATTTCATAAATAGGATTGTCCTATAAAGGACAGGTTGAGATTAGAATCTTAGTTGGTAGATGAGTCCGGCGGCAAGGTCTTCTGGAAATACCTGGTTTGGATCAGTGACCAAGTTTTCCGGTTGAGCTTCTTCTTGTAGGTGAACTTCTTCGCTGGATGTGTTCACTACACTTGTCTAGAGGAACAGCAAGTCAGTGATTATCAGTGTGTATTCCGAAGAAGAAGATCAACCAACGATCAAGTGTTTACACTGAAACAGATACTAGCCAATAGTTATGAACATAACATAGGTGTCCATAATATTAAGACACGTTAAATAGAGATGAAATATATAATAGTATGAAAAACACATGACGAAACTAACACTAACCGACACAACTAACGCAGTATCCATTTTTTACAGAAAACGGAAAACTTTGTCACTAAAGAGAGAGTATGTCAAGGCTACCTACTGTCAACAAGTTATTCTGATTCTGTAGCTAATTATCTAATTCAAATAATTTTATTTATGAGAAATTACAAATTAATTATAAATATTGAACCGTCAAAGGTTAAAAGTCAAACAAAAAATGACAATTCAGTTCAAAATTCAATCAAAAGAAAGTAGAAAATAATAACCTAACAATTACAAAATCTGACAAAGGAAATGCCACTGTTATGTTAAAAACTGAAGATTATAAGTCAAAGATGAATAACTTTATAAAAGTTAGCGATGTACAAATTCTTAGAGAGATTGTTGATAATTCAAATTATGGAAAGAAGTGCATCATAAATAAAAATCCTCAATCTCCTCAATTATATGGAACAGTTAAATTACATAAACTATCGAAACCAATTAGACCTGTGGTTTCTTATGTTAATACTCCTAATAATATATAAAAAAACCTTACTTAACAATTACGGATATATATCTAAATACTCAATTGAAAATTCAGTAGAACTAATCAAAAAATTAAAAACATTCAACTTACCAGATAACTCTAAACTCATTTCATTTGCTGTTACCAATATAAAATTCCTCCAAAAAAGTGTCTACTAGAAGATAAAAATTTTAACCTAGGAATATTGAGTCTATTGAATAAAAAAAATATTAACTTGCAAGTCATAACTTATAAGAAAAAGCTAAAACTTCTAAGTAGAAGCTAATACTTATTTTTATTTGAATAAAAACTAGAACTCTCTCTAAAGTAAATACTGGAAAAATCTTTTGAATTTTGAGTGATTACTTATAAGTACTTACTTATATTTACAAGTCGTGACATGTGTGCAACCGCAAGTAAGCATTTGTTTTCAAGTTTAAGCGTTGTATAGGTCTATTCGTCGCAATCATGTCTTCGAGTGAGGAAGAATTGCCGGTAAAAATTGGCGGTTACAGACTTATGTTTGTCAAATTGCTAAAAAAGTATAAGGTTCTTTTGAATAAATCAATGATTCCTACTATTGTTAAAGCTAAAGAAAAGGCATGGAATGATCTCAAAGACGAATTTATCAAAATGTCTGGCACAAATACTACTGTTGAAAAGTTGAAAAAGATCCTCAATAATATGAAAACAGACGTGAAGAAAAAAACTGATAAAAATCTAACCGGGAACAAAAAAATTAAACTACAAGAATGGGAAGAAAAGTTTTCAAAACTTTTGAATTATGAAAAAAATCCAGTTTTTGAAAAAATTCCTGGTGCATGTTCTATTGGAACAAATAATAATAAAGGAAATACTCCACACAATTCTACGGAAATTAATATGGATACACAGTTATTGCCTTCACCTACAAGCATTGTACAAAAGCGGCCACAGAAAAGAATGAAACAAGAAACTGAAGAAACAAAAAACTTGTCAACGCAAGAACTGCAACGCCTTGTTCTACTTGAGCAATTAAATCTCGCTAGATTGCAAGCCAAAAAAGAACAACTCATGACAGACAGACTGACAAATCAGCCAAACCATGATCCCCAAAGGAACTTAGGGAGACAAGAGGGAAGTTCAAGCGGCATTCTATCAGAATTACGAGAATATATAGACTTGTAGTGAATCAGAAACCTGTCAAACCTGTAACTAAAAAATATGCATTTCTGTTTTGTATATATTATGTTAGTTCTTACAATAGGAACTTTGTGTAATAAAATTTTGTGTTAGCACATTGTAATTTAATAAAATACAAAAAAAAACCGAAAATTGTTAATGAAATAATTATAAAAATCAGAAAACTGCTTTATTTAAACACACTCAGTATGACAGTCTACATTTAACACCCAGCTTTAACTTGGGTTAGTATTTAAATATTATCACCGAACATTAGTGCTATTCAACACTTCGATCTTGATTCCGATTTTGTTTGTAATCGAAATCGGAAACGGATTGATGTTTGTTGAATGACCAAAAAAAATTGTCATTTTTAGTGACATAACCTCATCATTATTTTAGTTCATTTCATGTGTATTTCACACTTTTCACAAGTTCATTTATTTTAATCACGTTCAATTTTATAGAAGCTGCTCTTTTAAACTAAAAATGTCATATACAATTGCAAAATATCACTGACACCACATAACCCATAGACAAACGGTTGTTTATTTAATTTTTTCGACCAATCACATGCTTCCGATTTACGATTACTTTCAATAGCATCATAATTTTAGACCGATTATAATCAGAGTGATCGATTGATATCGAAAATGAATTGTTGAACATGTTGTTTTTTTAAATGACAGGAAATGATTGTAATCGATTGGCGCTTTGAATAGCACTAATGTCTCCAGTATTGCTTGACGTTTCTCAGTGCCTCTCTGACGGATAGTAGTACTATTTTCAGCTTCATCACACACGTAATCGGAGTCTCCAGGACTTTCCATTTCATCTAATGCAAACTCAAAATCATCTCGTAAATGCTTGCTAATGTTATGTAAAACAGCACAGCAAAAAATAATTTTTGGAACTTTTGACAAAGATGTTTTAACCGTGTGCCCTAGAATGGGAAACCTTTGCTTTACTTGTCCAAAAACTCTCTCAATTACAACTCTTTCCTTGGAGTGAGTGATATTGAATAATTCTTCAATTCGGTTTTGAGGATTTTTAAAAGGTGTTAATAGCCAAGGAGCAATTCCATATCCACTATCTCCGAGAAGGCAGAAATTACCCCGAAATCTTGCCACATTTTCATATACGGAACTTTGTTTCCAAATTCTGGAATCGTGAACACTTCCAGGCCATTGAGCGTCTACACTTGTAATCAATGCATTAACATCACAAGTTACTTGCTCATTTATGCTAGCAAATCCTTTTCTGGTAATAATATCATCGCCAAATTCTGGTGGTTTTTTAATTTGAACATGAGTGCAATCTACAGCACCAATGACTGTAGGAATTTGGAATCGATTCGACCTTTTAATTCTTGCTTCTTCCGTGGCATCTACATTAGATGGACATTTTATCCAATGGTGGGTCTTTTCTAATATACAATCAGCTACTTCAGTTATGGTTTTGCATACTGTAGTATGATGAACGCCAAAATCTTCACCAATACCTGTTTGAAATCCTGTATCATTAACATATCGTAGGAATATCTCCATCTTTTGCCGAGATGCAAGTGCACCTCCTCTGGATTCATCTCTGGTGAGAAATAATCCGAAATATAGTCTACACTTTAACTTTCAAAACGCAACAAGAGCTTAGATTTGCTTGGGATGATGCTTCTTCTCTTCCTATAGTTCTTCCTGTTACGAACATTTATGAAGTCCACCATGTTCAACACTAGCAACTACCGTAGGAAAAAAGAATTCTTTATAGGTACTAGTGTTTTTAAATGAAACTCAAGGTCTCTAGTTAATTCCACAATATAATACAAGTTATTGAAAATTCTAAAAAATTGACAATTGTGTCGATAAATCAATATCATCGAAACAATTGTCAATTTTTTAGAATTTTCAATAACTTGTATTATATTGTGGAATTAACTAGAGACCTTGAGTTTCATTTAAAAACACTAATATGAGCATATTCCACGAAGTAAGGGTCGAGACAGTCAATTTCTTTATAGGTACCTCAAAAATCGTCAAGTTATAACTTACTAATTTAAGAGAGATCTTATTTTTATTCAAATCAAAATAAGCCAGTACTGGAAAAATCCTTATATTTTAAGTAACTACTTCAAACCAGAAGAGTTTGCTTATGGCCCTAAGTAATCCCTTTTACATGAAGTAGTCACTGACCTTTTATTCAATTTATACTAAGAAAATACTTAAATAAGAGGAAGTAGAAGCCAATACTTTTTTTTATTCAATAGACCCAATATCAGATATACTTAATTTATTCGATGTATGTATTAATCAGAATTATTTTACTTCCGACAGTAAGGTATATATTCAAAATGAAGGTTTATCAATGGGAAGCCGTATATCACCAATTTTGGCAAACATTTCTATGGACAGTTTAGAAAGAAAAATCTTTTAATGTAACATTTCAAAAAATATTTTATTTTGGTATAGATATGTAGATGACAGATTAGCTTGTTTTATAGGTAGCGAACGAGAATTAAATGTATTTATCAACCATATTGATAACACACTCCAAAATTGAATTTATATTAGAAGTTGAAGAAAATAACTCAATCAATTCTCTTTATTTAAAAATTCAAAGAGTTAATAATGTACTTGATTATTCAATTTACAGAAAACCAACACACACAGTTGTGACTATTCCATATTATTCCAATCATCCCATGCCACATAAATTAGCAGCATACAATTCTGTAATACATCGAGCATTTTCAGTTCCTATGAACAACTATAATTTCGATAGAGAAATTAATACAATTAAACAAATAGCAACATATTGTGGAATTATCTAGAAACAGTAAGTTTCATTAAAAAGAGTAATATGAGTAGATTCCACAGAGTGAGGGTGGAACCTGGAACCATATATGACCATAAACATCAATGCCTGGCATACTTCGACGATTTAGTGATGGTAGCAAGAACCAGAGGAGAAATCAAAGGAGAAATAAGACAAGTAGAAATTTGAGCAAGGAAAAAGGGCCTCCATTTGAATGAAAAGAAGACAAAATATTTGATATCAAGAATTGGCAATGAAAAACAAGATAGTGATCTAAAATTTAGAAGCTACTACAAACAAATGTACCATCAAAAACACAAAGGAAATATCAAACTTAGTAATAACTATAAATAACAGGAACGACAAAAATGAAGAAATCTCTAAAATATTAACAAAAGGCAATAGAAGTGCAGGCACATTACTCAAGACATTTAAATCGACGACTGTTTCAAGATGAACTTAAAATATTAACAAAAGGCAATAGAAGTGCAGGCACATTACTCAAGACATTTAAATCGACGACTGTTTCATGATGAACTAAAAAAAGAATAAGACCAGTCGTGCTGTATGGAGCTGACCTATGAATCATGAACAAAAAGGAAGAAAATCTTATAGAACGTGGGAAAGAAATGTAATGTTTTTCTAATTTATTTAAAAGGTTTTATTACGACGGTTGGGATAAATTTATACACTCGGTATGTCTGCTCACTTAATTTATTTATTCACTAAACTATACACTAATTTATATTTTCATATTAAATATACATTCACTTACACTAATTCATATAAACACTTCACTACTGTTTATTTTTACATTTATACTGTTTATCTCGCGAGATCAAATTATAAACTAACTTCTCCCGCTAGTCGGTGGCTTTATATATTAAGTACCTTTTATTCCCTAACCTTCTAGATTGCGGCTCACAAAATCACTAGACCTACCTGGAAGTCTCTAGATAAGACTAGTCACAAAAATAATGGTAAACAGTTCGAAGAAATCCCTGCGCCTTCGCTAAACGTAACTTTCATATCTAGTATATGACAGAGTCGGATTCAGGCGCTACACCAGTGTGCGATTTCGTAACAGACAAATACCCAGACGTATATTCGGAGGAAGAAAAGTGGGTGAACTGTGGGAAAGCCGAACAAATCAGGAGATACTGCAATGACATCCCTCCACTTTCAGTAGTAGTTAGATTACAACGTATAAGGTATTTAGGGCACATAGAAAGGTTAGGAGACAAAAGACGTACTGAAAAGAAGAACTGGGTATAAGAAAAAGTGGAAGATCAAGAATGAAGTGGGCAACAGCCATATAAAAATACCTACAAAAAGTTCATATGCTGAGCCACGTTTAGAGTTTGGAACTCGACGTTTCGGCTTCCATTTTGAAGCCATTTTCAAGAGGTTTTCTGACGAGGCCTCAATTTGGCTACTCCTCGTGTCAGCGTTTTATGGTGTGTCAGGGCCTCAATCTGCCTAGTCCCTGATCTCAAAAGGCTGGTATCAGAAGGTGTTAGAGTCTCAATTTGTCTACTATCTGATATTAAAAGACGGCTTGACTGTCGGTGGGGCCGTGTATTTATATCCTGTTTAGTGGCGGGGTGGTGATGCGTCTCTCGACTATTAGTTGGTTTAGGCACCATTTCGTTGAATGTAGCATTTGATGATGGCGGGTCATGTTGTGTAATGATAGAATGAAGCGGTTACCAGATAGAATTCAATATTCTACTATCATCTCTGAGGTTCATGAGTGTGGTCTTTTTTCTATTTCGATAGCTTCTCTTATGATCTTGGAGGTTTGTGAACGGACTGTGGCGATGGTTTTTGTTTTACCAAAAGCTATGGAATGGTCGGCTTGAATATGGTGCTGAGCTAGTGCGGAGCTAGTGTCCCGATTTCTAACTGATAATGAATGCTGGTATGTTCGGAAATGGATTTGCTTGGAAGTTTCCCCGATATAGGAGCGGGATAAAAAAGAACAAGGAATTTCATAAACGCCGTGGTTTTCGTTGGGAATTTTGTCCTTCGTTGATCTAATGAGTTGGGAAAGTCGGCAAACGGTTTGTATTTGAACGGAATTTGAGAATTTGGTAATTTAATGTAAGGGAGAAAAGCTTTTGAAGATGTTGTTTCGATTTCTAGTTGAGGTGGATTATACTATGGGTTTTTGTGAAGTTGTTTTCGAATGTTCTCATCAATGTGGTTGGAGGAGTTGCTATTTTGAAGAAGAGCTTCATTGTAGTGATACCTAAAAGACATTAACGGCAAAAGGACATTAGTTTAGGAATAAGATTTAAATTTAGGTTAATATTAATTATAGTATTTAGCGAGCATTGATCTAGGAAGGCCAATGATAATTATATGTTTATAGCACGTTTTAATTGCAATGAAAACACACACGTACAACTCATAGACGGAGGTCAGGCATGTAGCAAAATATAGTTACATTTCCTATAAAATGAGAGTGAACGAACCAAGGAAATATTATTGTTATTGATACTTTGACTAAGTCGATTGATATTTTATATTTGTGTATTTAACGTATTAAAAACTCGACCCAGTGATTTTTATAAATGTGATGTTGTTTATTCTATTCCCGAATACCGGTTGCTAGGTAAGTGGTTTCCTCAATGATAATATGCCTTTACGGTAAACGTCAAGTATACGAGGGACACTTACTAAGTAACCACCACATCATTGATAATTTGGAATTCGGAATGTATGTTGTGATAGACCGGATATCACCGTATTTACTAGTGATTTGAGCTGGGAAGGGTGATGATGTGACTTTGCGATGAGGTAACGATTTGTGTGGGTGGGATTTCTGTATACAGTATAGGAAATACCTTGATGAAGATTTTCGTAATTTGTATCAACTTATCGTAACCAACAGAAAGGTTGGAGGAGGGCCGATGAAAGAGATTTAGTTTCGAAATCTTGCTTGACGTCGTTGGCAATAGCAGGAGAGAACATTCCATTGTATTGTTTCCGTCAGATAGTTATTGAGTTATACACGACACACGAATAACTTTATATAACCCAAAAGTTAACGCCGAAATTAGTGATATAATTTAAACTTCGCTTTATGGAGAAATAAAAAGTGGAGTAATGAGGCAGTTTCAAAAATGGAATCCAGCTACTCTTAAAAAGCCAATGTCATCAGAATTAAATGGTAATTCACAAATATATGATACAAATTATTTAATATTTTAAAAGGAACAGGTATGGACGTTTGGTAATGCAATAACATTTTAATTTGTAGGAACGAGATGAAAAAATGTTGTTTGTACTAATATCTAAATAATATAGATGTTACCTAAACTAAGAATCCTGACATTGCCCTTCTATATTTTGACAACTATACATTAATGAGTGTTACAGGGTATTATCAAAGAATACACCAACAACAAGAAGCGAAAGCCGGCATAAATCGTTTGATGTTCTGGGGGCAAAATTTCGTGACCTTGTAAAACTGAAGTTGACAGAAAGCTAATAATTTACACTGAGAAAAAGGTTACAAAGTTGTGAAGGTTTATATTTTACAGGCAGAAAAAAATGTAAATCAAACATTCCAAAAAATAATTCTTTACTAATGTATTGTCAAAACATTATTCCGAGAAAGTATTAATTGTCAATGAAAAATGTAAGCATAAAAAACCTGTAATATGGTCTTGTTAGCCCGATACAGCCTTTGGAGTGCCACAAGTTACCAATTTTGTAATTGAATATTGTTCAGGACATCTCACAGAAGAACCCTATTGATTTTCAGCTCACCAGAGCCAGTACAACGGGTGACATGATACTTGAAGTAGGACATTTTTGGAGAAATTTCAGTGTGTTAGCATAATACAGCCTCCGGAGTGTATACAAGTGACCAATTTTATGAGGGGATATTGCTCAGGGCGTCTCACAGATGAACTCTATTAATTTTCAGCTTATATTGTGAAAAATATGCTTTAGCATTTCTTTATACATAGTTTAAGTTTCTGTTTCTTAAGAACAGTTTATTATTAAAAATAACATGCTATTGTTTAATCAAATGATTTTTATTTTCTTATATCGATATTGGAATTCATTATGTGTAAATATGTATTTAAGTAGAAGTATGTGTAGGATAGGGTAGATATTAAAACTAATACAGTAATATAGATTATATATTTAGAATACCAGATTACAGAAGGAAAAAGTTTAATATACATGATGGTATAAAATTACAATAATGTTGGTGCTTAAATGTATAATTTCCATGATATGATATAACAGTTACACTCTTCCAGATTCATAACTCAATATTTTACACATAGAGAAAATATTTTAATGTCTGCAACATAATGTGTAGAAATGATCAATATATATTAAATAATAATAATAATACCGGACATTTACAATTGTATAGGACAGTTAGATAAGTAAAATAGTCCTCTATTACTTTATTTATAATTGTACAATATTTCTTGCGGCACTAGATACATTCTTTGTGATGGCTTCTAAAGGAGGACTTGTTTGCTTATGTTGTGGTTGTAGACGTCCCTCTAAAACTGGACAAGGATGATGTATAGGTAAACCAAACCAAACTGTATACTGGTCAAACCCATAATAAATGTACTGTTACTTTTTGGAGCTAAAATGTGGTTAATAGCAGCTAATAGAGAGGATTTTGTTCAGAGACGTTTGCTTTCGTAGTGTGCCAAAAGTCATGCTTTATGTTGAAGTCGAAGGAGATTGTAAAGGTACAGGTCGTAACTCAGTACTTCCCCCTAACGTCCATTTTAAAAGGTTGATTATCTGATAAGAAAAATACAGGAAGACTATATTAATGGACACAGAAGTGTATGAGTTGGTTTTATTATAAACAATGTGTTGTTTTATTCATCCGACACTTTAGTTTTCTAGTATCTATTTTACCAGAAGAATTCTCTTACACATTAATAGCATATCAGAGACTGATAGTTAATACTGTCACAAAGTGAGCATGGGATAAATAAAAAACATTTCTCTATCATAAAAAAATCATAAAAAATACTCTTTTATAATAAAACCAAGATTCTTTTAAGTGAGACACAGGTAGGCTGAACATTGTAGGTGAAACTTTCGTATAGTTAAATTCACAGTTGCAACACTTAATTTTTTACTAACTTATCTAGGTATGAGAAAGCCATCCATTTTGATGTATATTGACTTACAGAGGTGAATCTAAATAATAATTATATTTACCAAGCAGTGGAGAAGCATCACGGTAACTCGTATGTATTGCAGAGGCCTAAGAGATGAATGTCGCTATTGCTGTAATGGTGTGGTAGCTGCAATTATAAAAGTAATTGTAGTAATCATTCCCTTACACAAATTTCATGAAGGTATTAATTCATCCTGTGGTAAAGTATCAATTAATCCTGTGGCCAGGTGACAAAAAATAAACATTAATAACAGTTGATTGTAATGTCTACTTAAATTTAATATTTACCAGACTGAATAACTATTTTTGTTGGTGGATGATTCAATAAAATATGTCCCTTGCATTTTAGCCATGGAAATATGGCAGGGGCAGCTAGCTGAAACAAACGCTTGGAATATCCTCCTTTGGAAACAATTTTTTTCTCAAAGTGAAGTTCACACAACCTATAAATTCTTTTGTTAAGCATCTGTAGTCTTTCCAAACAAATATCTACGGTTACAAGCTTCCAACCCTAACTGTACCCTAAAAAGTAAATAAAGGTAGGTATATTTTTATATTCACATGTCTATAAAAGAAATCAACTATTAATTTATATTGAATATTATGTATTTTCATTCAACATGTTTTTTGCAGAACAGGGCTCGTCAGCAGAAAGCTTATTGTAGTACATAATATTATCATTACATGTTATTAAAGGTAGAGGGACAGATCAACGTTAACAAACAAAAACATAGATTTACACAACTTACAATTCATAGGAACATGTGAAATAAAATGTAAAATATTGAAAAATGAATATATACCTATAATACATTGCATATAGAAACAATTTCTCTTACTTCACAGGGTCTTTGGGAAAACCAAACATAGTTATCTTTTCTCCTGTTGTTGAGTGACATCCACGAACTTCACAGCTTATTCTTCCCATCATAAATACAATAATTTCTCACTAAGAGTGCAACTAGTTACTTTTACTTAACGGTATTGTTCAAAATCAAAGTAAATAAACAAATAAAAAGCATATTTTTGTTTAACAACAAAGAATGACATTGACGTAAAACACATATAAAAAAATGTCGTCTATCACACATGCGCATTCAGAAAATGAATTGTCAAAAAGCCGAAGTTTCGCTTCTTGTTGTTGGTGTATTCTTTGGTATTATCGTTCATCACACTCCATCAAGAAAATGAGGATTTTATATTTTTCGTAATTGTTTTTATTTGTACCTTCGACGAAACCTATAGATTTTCATTAAGAGTTATGAACATTACTCGACACACGAGTAGAATTAAATCCGAAGAAAGGCGTAAAGCGAAAGCTTAAATTCCAGCGAGAGGCTCTATATGCGCGATTTAATTAGTAGTTTGAATTCAGATCGAGGCAGCAGCTTTATGGAAAGCAATTAACGTTGTGGCGGCTGGTAATCAGCTGCAACCGCCCTTGTTGTATTCGTAGAGCTCTCGAGAGACCACTGACTCGTGTATTGTTATTGCTGATAATGGAATACCCCCAGACTGATTGATGGTGATTTGTTTAATATGTATAACTGCAATATACGCCGGGTAATAAGAGTAAATACCATTACATGTGAAGTTAAGTAAGAACTTGCGATACATAATGTAGACTCTCATTAATATTACTTGTTACATATTGATATTATACAATTTATCCATCAAAGCCATTTTTATATAAACCGGAAGGAGGATCATACGAATAATTGTTATCAGTTAAATCTCAAGCGACTGAATCAGATAAGATTAGTATCAGAATTTGGGCGCTATCGTTTCTATGCCTGTATTCCGAAATACTCATCAAACTCTTGTCCAGTGGTTGTGACATCATGAATCCGATGCCGGTACTGGTGAGAAAATTCTGACGTATCCATCTTCCTACGGAAATCTTCGACATATTCTTCCACAGCCTCATCTTCACTAGGCTTGCAGCCTAAAACCAAGTCGTATGACACTCTCATTTCCGTACCAAACAGGACCTTTGCAGGTGTTTCACCGGAAGATTCATTAACAGCTGATCGAATGGCCATTAGGAAGAATGGAAGGTGTTGATTCCAATCTTTTTGGTGTTCTGACAGAACTTTTGATAGATAATTAGCTATGGTGCGGTTCATTCGTTTCACCATTCCATCAGACTGGGAACGCACGGCAGTGGTTCTGGTTTTCTGAATACCCAGCCTTCTACAGATGTATTGGAACAAACTGTTTTCAAAATTTCTTCCTTAATCCGAATATAGCTCAAGAGGCATCCCAAATCGGCTGACGAATTCATTTATCAGGACATTGGCTAAGGTGGCAGCTTCTTGATTGGGAACAGCATAGGCTTCAACCCATTTCGAAAAATAGTCCATCACTACGATGTTCCCAGCATCACTTCGACGTGAAGGTCCCAACACGTCCGCAGCAATTCATTCAAAGGGGCATCCTACCAAGTATTACTGCATTTCAGCTCTTCGCCTTCGAGTCTGCCCATTGTTTGCTGCTCATACGGTACATCTTCGGGACCAATCTTTAACGTCCTCTCTGAGGTTCACCCAGTGAAATCTCTCTCGGACCTTCTGTTAGGTCTTTGTCATACCGAGATGACCGCCTGAACTATCTTCATGAAGCTGTCCCCAAAATTCTTGACATACCGGCGAGCATATAGATTAAAACAACCAGATAAGTCCCAGTACGCAAAATATCTATTTAATACCAAACATTCATTGAAACCTAACACAGAACTAGAAGTACTACATATTTGTGAAAAGAAAGAAGAACTGGATTTCCTTGAAGAATTGGAAATTAGAAGACACTTAAGAAACCCACAATATGAAGTCGTCAATGAACAGATAAATCTAGGGAGTTATCCACTATTAAACTGTCTTCTTAAGTGATAACTGTAAAGATCAGTAGATATAGTTTTCCTGGTTTTCTATATCATTGCACAGTTATACTGATCTTAATTGGAAAAAGATTTCCAGGATATCTCCATAGGGCCAATAATATCTAAGCTTTAATATTTGTAATATCAATCTTCTTTCTTTTCTATTAACATGTATTAAGTCAATCACTAGGTAGGTTACTTCTTGGTCTACTCAAAATAATTATTAAACATCAGATAGGCATCAAAAGAAATGTAACTTCTGTCATTCTGACGATGATATTTTATATCGAAACAATTGTCAATTTTCTTAGAGTTTTTAAAAAAATTTCAATATATTGTAATGTTTTTGTTATTTATTTAAACAATAAACGGGTGGGATAAATTTTAAACACTAACACTTAATTTATATATACTTAACTAATCACTTGATTATTAATTTATATTAACTGTATATTCACTCAAACTAATTTATATAAACACTTTATATTCACTTATTTACTGCTTAACTCACGATGTCAAATTATAAACTGAACTAACTCTTCCTGATCAGTCCCCTTATATACTAGTGCCTTTTGTACTAGAGAATTCCGGGCTGCGGCTTATACACACAAATAATTTTTCTGGCCTAGATAACTCTGGTCACAAAAACCAGTTCTAGATAAGATCGTCTCAATCGTAAACAGTTTTTTTATAACTGCGTATCAGCCATAATTTTAACTATTATACCTGGCTTAGACAGGGTCGGTTTTAGGGACTATACCAGTGTGCTGTTTCGGAACAATATTGTGGAATTATCTAGAAACAGTTTTATTTAAAACAGTACACTGTCATAGTTTAAAAACATTATAGAGGTATAACATTACTTAGAAGTGTGTTGAAGTTGCTCACTAAAATACTAGCTAATAAAATAACTGCTAAAGTAGGCATCTCAAAGAACAAGATTTTAGTCCAAATAGATTTACGATAAATGCAATATTTGCCTATATTACGCCAGTTGATGGAGAAATCGATAGAATCAAACAAACCCATGTACCAAGTTGGTGTGTTTTGCAGGGTATCTCCTAAACTAGAAGATATAGAAAAAAAGCAGTTAAGATGTTATGACTTCTTTTTTTGTTAAAGTAACGATAGCCTAATTAAATCCTTAGTAACACCCTGCAGCTGGAAGATACGGGGCGATTATTGAAAACTGTCGAAAACTACAAGGTACTATAACTTCTCAATTAAGAAAAATATAAAAAAAACGTCATAAAAAACTTTTGATAGATATAATATTAATGAGTTTGGCGCACAGAATTTTTTTGTTAGGGGGCTCACTAAGGAAATATAATGCAAACTTATGTTGTTTTAAATGGGACATCCTGTATATTTTGACGTTTTTCGTTTCCTTTTTTAATTCTCATTCACCTGATATGACATATTATATATCCATTTTCAATGGTTGGAGCTACAGTGCAAATAAACCATTTATGGATGTTATCAGGTGAAACACCCTTAAAAAATTGAACACTCAGTAACGAAATTTAACATTTTATTATAAGGATGCTGACGGGTTACAATTTTATTTATCAAAATTATAATTAATAAAAAATAAAACCGGATTAAAAAAATAAAAACAATAAACTCATGAAACAACAAGAAATATTGTAACAACTAATCTACCTATAACTAATTTTATTAGAATGTAAAAATTACATTGAATGTTCAAAATGTCCTCCGTTTTCATCGATTAAAAAGTTTCTCGCTTAAATAATCTTCAACCAATTCAGCATTACCAAAAATAAAATCAGTGAACTAAAAACAAAGTAGGTAAATATAGTTGATTATTGATTTTAATTACCTATATTATTATTATTTTGAAATTATTGAATCCGTTTTTTGGTAAATAACATCACGAGATAAGACGTCTGTATTTTCTTACCGATTTCACTTTTATTTTTAATTATGTTTAACCCGATATGTTGTTATATTTTAGTTTGTTTACCTCAATTGACATGATTGTTATATCTTATAAGAATGTACCTTCATGGTCCTCTTACCATGGAAAATAAAACAAAACCTGTGTTAACTGTTAGAATTAATTTTACGACGCGCAGTCTTGTCAACAACATGAATTTTGAAAATTATGAAAAATATGATATGCATGTGGCATATATTGAATGTCAAAAGAATGTTAGTGATGTCTGAATTATATTTTCAACGATATCCAGAAAGAAGGCAGCCTGACAAGAGAATTTTTAAAAAAACTCAATTAAAATTTAATCGAGTATGGATGTTTTGTGAAACCACGGCGTAAGTACGAAAAGAATAATGAAGAAAGAGGGGTAAATACGTTGGGATATATCCAAGCACATCATGAATCTTCTCTGCATCAAATTAAAAATGAAATAGGTGTTCCAAAAACTACCGCAAGAAGGATTTTAAAGAAATATAAATTTAGGCCTTATCGTCAAAAATTATACCCAAACGATTTTTTGAGAAGAACACAATTTGCACAGTGGTATATAGGAAAATGTAATGAACAGCCAAATTTTTATTCAAAGGTAATATTTAGCGATGAAGCTCGCGTAAAGCAGTGCAGGAATATTTAACAGACATAATGAACTATATTAGAATGACTCAAATCCACACTTAGTTCAGGGGATCAAGAGACAAGGCAGATTCGGCTTTAACGTTAGTTGTTTTGTCAAACATATTTGATGATAAATTAATTGCTGCTGGATATATAGATATCTTGGAAATAAACTTACACCAACTTTTGGAGGAAGAACTGTTGGCTGATAGGGACACATTTTGTTTCCAACATGAGCACCTGTCCATAATGCTCTATTCATTGGAGATTATTTAAACGAAAAATTTCCTAATCGGTGGATTGGTACTTATTGACCGGTTTGGTGGCCCTCTCGTTCTCCGGAAGTAAATCCTCCTGATTTTTTTATTTGGGGATTTTAAAAAAATAATATTTACAAGACTAACTTCGAGAGTAGGGAAGATTTATTACAAAATATTCATGCCGCATTTAGAAAAATAATGCCAGTGCATATTCTCAATTTTGTAAGAAAAGTAAAGAAAAGGTATCGATTATTATTACAACAAAATGGAGGAGATTTTGAACATTTAATGTAATTTTTACATTCTAATAAAATTAGTTATAGGTAGATTAGTTGTTACAATATTTCTTGTTGTTTCATAAGTTTATTTTTTTAATCTGGTTTTACTCTTTATTAATTATAATTTTGATAAATAAAATTGTCACCCGTCAGTATCCTTATAATAAAATGTTAAATTTCGTTACTAGGTGTTCAATTTTTTAACGGTGTTTCACCTGATAACATCCATAAATGGTTTATTTGCACTGTAGCTCCAACCATTGAAAATGGATATATAATGTAATAAGCGCGAATACCAAATAGAAAAATTTAAATTAGTAACTTTCAGAACATACGGTAAAACATATTAAAAAGTGGAATGCGTCCCACTTTTTGTTTAGAAAAATGATACAGAACCATAACAGCTTGGAAACAAATAAAACATTTTACTAGGTTAAAATGAAATAATTGTTTTGTATACAACTAGTTAATAACGAAAAATTGAGGCCGCTTCAAAACAAAAAATGGATTTTTGCAATTCAACAAAAAAAAATCCCAAACCTGCTTCGGGGGGATAGTAAAAACCAAGTACAGAGCAGTCAGAGCGACAGACAGTGTCGGGCGAAAAACGCAAAGGGGAAAATCCTTTCCCTGTCACGGTAACGGGTATCAGTTTTCTTGGTGTTAGCGGCTTCAGAGGAAGACGTTTTTCTCCGTTGTATCAGGGTGTAAAAGGGATACTTAGATATCCTTGACGGTGAACACTGTCCCCCGTCGGTGACACAAAACGGGAAAACTCGCCCTCTACTCGAAGTTCAACGATACCGGTTACTAGCGTTACCCGCGGTTTCTAGAAAGATAGTGAACGCAGGCAGTAATCAAAGACCGGAGAAAGGGAGTTCCCCACGCGGTAAGTTTTTAAACAAGTTGAGATTTAAGTTTTTTTCCTCGAGGAGAAATTTATTCGTTTTTATTATTGTACGCTGGTTCTAAACTTGGTATTTATAACCTAACTATATACATAGGTAGAAGCTATAACAGTATATTTATTTAATTATTTATTCTTTCCCGGGGATTTGACAAGTTGGCAGGTTTCAATTAGGTACTGCAGGTCCAGGCTCACAATTTGGGCACCGCTCGTTATATAAGATATGAGTTTATCGTTTGTGATGACAGAGTAAGGTCCTCTCCAAAATTGTAGGAACATTTTCGCTTTCTTGAGGGTGCATATAACCGACAGGAGTTAGGCTCTATTTATTTGATTATTGTTTTACGCCTTTTACGCCGCATAATTCGCTTCCCCGTCGTAGATGGAAAATAAACAAGGGTTAAACCGAGATTTATTTGTACCTAGTAACACGGGCCCGGAGCGTATGATTTTTTTCTCCTTGAATTCCCATTTTTAGTGAAGTTTCGCTATGATAAATAAAAGTTAAATATTTCAGACGTGGTTAGGTAATTCCATTCATATTAAGTGAAATAAATAAACATTATAGGTTATTCAAAGACCTGAAAATTTGCAACTCGGCACTTACGCATTGAACGGGATTGTCGATAAACATTTATTACTCATAGATCAGCAGAATTCCTTTTAACGACTCTGATTTCACTTTCTGTTGATACAAAGTGCAATGACTCGAAACCACAGTCGTTTTGTGTAGTATTGTTTTAAGAGCAAAATAAGTATTCCTCGCAACGAGGCAGGGGAACTTCGAAATAAGGGTTAAATCATACGCCCCTCGCACACGTTAAACATATTAAATGATAAGTGGGTAACAATTTTGTTCAATTTCATGGTGAGGGATATTATATTTGTTTGTTGTTACTCATATGTTATACAGCGAAAGATTTAGTATGTACAATTTATAGATAAGTGAATAGTTAGTTTTATAGTGGAGAAATTTGATAATTTGTTCTGATATTGGGATTTTATATATATATATATATATATATATATATATATATATATATATATACAGAGACAGTTCTATTATATTTTTTTATACAACTTTGTGGTTTCCCCATACTTTATTTATAATCCTACCCCAAATTTTCCCTAGAGTGTGTATAAATAGTGGACACGAGGACGAACTGAGAGAACAATCCTGTCCTGGCAAAGGAAATCAAACCGTTTTAAGTCCAGGCGTGCCCAGCCTAAATTGAACTGGATTTGCCTTACACGCTCGGCTGCATATTTAAGAAAAGAGTTGGTGTACAGCATTTGTTAGACGGGTGACAGCGGACCCGGTATAGAAGGGGTCAAATTTATCACGTTTGAGGGCCAAAGTATTACAATACGGTCACCATAAGAGTGTACAACAAGGTCGTCATTTATTACAATAATATGTCATATCAGGTGAATAAGAATTAAAAAAGGAAACGAAAAACGTCAAAATATACAGGGTGTCCCATTAAGTTTGCATTATATTTCCTTAGTGACCCCCTAACAAAAAAATTCTGTGCGCCACTGAACTCTAATATTATATCTATCAAAAGTTTTTATGACGTATTGTTATATTTTACTTAATTAAGAAGTTATAGTACCTTGTAGTTTTCGACAGTTTTCAATAATCGCCCTGTATCTTCCAAATGCAGTGAGTTACTAAAGATTTAATTAGGCTACCATTACTTTAACAAAAAAACAAGTCATATCATCTCAACTGCTTTCCTTCTATCTCTTCTAGTTTACGAGATACCCTGCGTAACACACCAATTTGGGACACCCTGTACACATGCTTCCTAGTTTTAGAGAAAGCTTTAGATAGAGTGAAACTGTACGATGTGATCTGCCGATTAGACTAAAACAGAGTTTTTGATAACCTATTCGTCTGGTCATTATTAGACGATCTGTGTGTGTTTACTATTTGTATCAAACTCTCACATATTTCTTCTGTATAAGCAGGTTCAAAACGTAATCAAACAAGTTACTCCTGCTTTTTACTTCGATTTTGGAAAAAATAAGTCTCATGAAAAGATATTCTTAAACCTATGATGATTAATTGTTTTATCTACTATTTTTTTATCATAACCGTTAAGATCAACATATTAAGTGGAAAATGAATCAACCGGCCATTTTATGTTCGATACAATGGAAAGAATCAACGGGAATATATCTGAATGTAGCGGTGTTTTTTCTGAATATATCAGACAATAACACCCATTTTCATTTCTAATTACTAACGATTCTAACTGTCTATTATTTTCCAATTCATAAGTGGATTTAATAGTTAGACATTTTGAATTTACTTTTATGATACAATCATCTACATTCGCTTTATTTGTATCAAAATATCCCCATACCTTTACCACACCTTGGGAAAATACTGAAACTCTTGACTTAACTATTCATCGAATTGACCCATTTACTATTTTTGGGTAGATTTTTTTGTATCTTCTGTATTTCCAAGCACTAAAACAGTTTCGCAACACTGACTCTATCATAATGCGACAGTTTATTTTAAGCTTTTTTTCTGATCGTCCATATATTTCATTTGCCATAATCTAAAATGAATCATACAAACCAGCTGTACTTTTATGGCGATTTATTTTGAACTTTTGGCGAAGGAACAATACTCACACCAAAATTTTAAATATTTCCGTTTTAAGCTGAATTAGATACTGTAATACTTGGGATTTTAACTTTGTACGTGACAGTTTGAAAAACTGTGACAATTATAAAATGAATAAAGTGCAACGAAAAGTCGAAATTGCCACAAGAAACTTTGTAGTAAATGAAAGATTTGATTAAAGTAAGTCGTTATTTGAAACCTTTTAAATAAATAAGAAAAACATTAATGTAAGATAATAATACAAAGTCTAAAAAATTTGACAATTCGTTCGTTTAAAAATACTTTTATTGATTATATTTCATTCGCTATTAACAATAATAGAAGTCTAATGGAAAAAAATTATATCCATTCTGGTTTGACAAAAAGAGAACAAGAGGTGGTAGAAAACTTAAAGAACGTGGCGAGAAATGAAAGAGAAAAAGGGATGCAAACGAAAATAGGGTATAAGAAGCTGATTATTAACGGAAAAATTTGGAAATGGGATGATAAAGAGGAGAAATTAATAGGACAACAACAAAAACTAGCAAGAGTTATGGATGGAATAATAAAGTTGGACATGGCTATGGAAAAGGTACACGAACAGAAGGAGAATAAGAATAAAGAAAAATAAATGAAAATCAGTTGAGAGAAAGACAACATAAGGCCGACTCGATGAATTTTCATCTTCAAAGGAAGAATAAGGGCCAATTTACACGCAATTCTTCTAACCAACTGTTTCATCGACATCAAAAAGACCAAGGCAGCAGCGGTTTAGTCCTACGGTAAGCAATCGTAAAAATTCTATAAAATGTACCGTTTCCTTTAAAACTCAAAGTAGAACAGGAAATTGAAAGGTTAGTAAACATAAATGTTTTACTACCAACAGAGTTTTCAAAATGGGCTACTCCTATCGTTCCCGTTTTGGAAAGCAATGTAAGTATAAGAATATGCGGAGATTTTAAAGTTACGTTACATCCAAATTTATTAATTCAACATTTTCTTTTGCCCAGAATAGAGTATCTTTTTTCGAAATTGCAAGGTGGTGATAAGTTTTCAAAAATCGACCTCACGGAAGCTTATCAACAGGTGGTGTTGACGGAAGATTTTAGAGAACTTGTCACTATAACTACACATAAGGGTCTTTACTCTTCTAAACGTTCACCTTACGGGATAACAAGTGCCCCAGAAGCAGACAACTGGATCCCAAGCATTAACAGAAAGTCCTATCCTAGCTGAAATAAAGACAAGAGCTGAAACAAAAAGGATAGCTGAATTAAGGCGTGCAGCGAACAGAGCCATAAAAAACATTCAAAGTCAGTTAAATGAAGTTGAATATGTAGAAAAGGAAAATAAAAACGATGTATATAGCCGATCTAAATCACGTGAAACCTGGATACGTTGTAGGATTTGTACAAAATGGGCTCATGCTGAATGTGCTGGAGTTGATAAAAAAATGAAAAAACTATACTTGTGACTACCGAATCTGAGTTTTTTTTAACAAAATAAGAGTTATGTTTATTATATTTGCCAGTAGGTATCGTTAAAAGTATATTGTTACGAAACAGCACACTGGTATAGTCCCTAAAACCGACTCTGTCTAAGCCAGGTATAAAAGTTAAAATTATGGCGGATACGCAGTTATAAAAAACTGTTTACGACTTTACGACTATCTTATGTAAACATTGTTTTTGTGACCAGAGTTATCTAGAAAAGGCCAGAATCAATTGTTTTTATTTAAGCTGCAGTCCGGAATTTACTAGTAAAAATGGCTTTAATATATAAGGGGACTGATCAGGAAGAGTTAAGGAGTTGATAAAGTTGATAAAATAGCAAACAGTAAATATAAATTAGTTGAGTGTTCATATAAATTAGTTTAAGTGAATATACTGAGTATATATAAATTAAGTGTTAGTAATTAGTTAGTGTTTAAATAAATTCGTAAGTAGCCATACCGAGTGTTTGAAATTTATCCCACCCGTAATAAAAACGTTTAATAAATGTAGGTTTGTCTTCGTTTGTCTAGGTTGAATAATATTCCCAGAGGTGAATATAACAATTTTATTCTAAAAATACCTAAATTTACAGTCCCAGTCGATTTTTTGAAGTTGTCCGTCACAATATTCTCTCGTCTCTCCCTTATTGAATCCCCGGCAACCAAAAACTCTAAAGGTCATACGATGATTCTCATCAAGTGTTCTAAATGTAAATAAGTGAAACTTCAATAAAACGTTAATAGAAAATCACAACAATAACACCAACTAAATACATTAAAAATTCAATTATCTACATAAATAAGAAAAACATTACAATATGTATTTGTGTTTTTATTTTTTTAAACAATTTAAATATTTTTTAAACGGCTACTTGTTTTTTTTTCTTTAACACATCCCATTGTAATAACAGATTAAGATTTTTCCAAAAAATTTTCTTTACAGAGTCATATACCTATATATTTCAAAATAAAATTTTAGAGAGATCTTACACTATTATTAATTTGTTTCTGGTATAAATTTACTACTAGGGTATAATGACATATCTAAAAAGTATGGATAAAATGACATAGTAGATAGTTTAAGCAAAATATAATTTATTAAAATATCTTACATAAAATATGATTTTACTAACTTGACACTAATAGCAGATGTTTTCTGCTATGTGTAGACAGGTCGACTTTAAAAATATTGTGTTTAATAGTTGAGTTATGACCAATTTTTCTTAGGGTATGTCATTTTAGGCCAGGCTCCCCTACACGTGCGTTTTGAGAATAAAACTTAAACTTCTTGGTTTAATTAAATTACAATCAAATTTTTATTTACGTCTATTTACACAAATTTAGTGAATTACATAAAAACTTTTAGTATTAGCGAGATATATATAATGTTGATTATTTTGATTTTTGAGGTTGGAATAATGTACGAACTGTTTCTCTGTAAATAACAAAGATTTTTATTATTATATACAATATTTACAATTGAATCACTGATTGCAGAAAAAGTACATGTCATGTTTTCTGTCATTTTGTGATTATGAGGTCATTCGAAAGTTCAGACCAAGGCGCATCGTTGGGTGTAAAAAGGGTGTATGTACTAAAATTCCTTATGGACAATAATAATCATATTAAAAACCGTTGAGTGCAGAAAAGGTCTAAGTCATTGCCTTGTACCCTTTCTGCATTCAATATGTCTTGAGAATATGTAAACAGGTGGCGTGTTTATGATAAGTGTGGCTGTCGTCACGTTGTCGAGAGTGAGGTTATAACTACTGCAAAACCTAAACTCGAAGGCATGGCAGACTTAACTAATAACAAGCGTAAGAAAGGTGTTGTTAATTGTGATGATTATAAAAGGAACGTCATAAAAAAATGCCGGTAAGTTTGGTATATCTGAATCAGGAGCAATACATATTTCATAACATCATTTTGTGCTTTCTAGGGTTAAAGGCCAGGAGTATACAAATTATAAAGGGAACAGTGTGGCTGCTAAATCTATTGGAGCTCCATGTTACTGCAGATTAAAATGCTTCGAGAATATTACTGTTGAGAAACAGGGTGAAGCATTTGAAAGATTGTATGGCTTAGCAACAAAAGATGAACAAGACTTGTACTTGCAAGGATTGGTTCAAGCTGAAAGTGTTAAAACCCGTCGGCGTCGTCGTTCCCGGACACCACGAATGGAAGACTCTAGGCGAGATACCACGTTTAAATATTACATTCTGGTTGGAAGTGAACAGCAAACGATATGTAAGAAGGCATTCTTATCTCTTCATTCCATAAGTAATAAGCGATTACAACGCATTCAGCAGTTGTTACCCCTACTGATCGAAGAGGCAAACAGGTAAGCGCTAATGGTATGCCTGCCACAGAAAAAATACGCATTCATGAACATATTGCTACATGTCCGGTTAAATCATCCCATTATTCCTCAAGAGAGTATCATTATCTCGACTCTGATTTGACTGTCAGCTTAATGTACTTAATGTTTATGGAAAAATATCCAGGTTCAAAGATTAAGTATGAAATCTACAGCAAAATTTTCAAGGAGGAGTTTGATTTGAACTTTGATAGGCCGCAAGTTGATACATGCTGCATGTGTGAGAGCCTCTCACTCAAAATTAAAAGTAAGGACTTAAACGAAAATGCTAAAAGGGTGGCAACTGCTGAAATGTTGGTATACAAGAGGCGTACCAAGAAATTTTATACTGCTTTGCAAGAGTCGACAAAGAAAAGCAAAGAATCTGACAACGTGGTAGCCTTAGCGTTTGACTATATGCAAAATATACAGCTACCAAAAATTCCGGTGCAAGACTTGTTTTATTTAAGACAATTAACAGTTAGTGTCTTCTGTATTCACAACATGAAGACCGATGAAGTCGTTTATTTCATTTACCATGAATGTACCGCCAAGAAAGGTCCTAATGAAGTGTGTTCTTTCCTTCACCAGTACATAAAAGACTACATACCTGATAATGTAAGGGAACTGCATCTCTTTAGCGACAACTGTCCAGGCTAAAACAAAAACAATACATTGATAAGAATGTGTCTGTTTTTGAAAGACTCAGGTCGGTTTGAAAACATACAGCAATATTTTCCAATCAGGGGGCACTCGTTTTTACCTTGCGATAGAGACTTTGGTGTTCTTAAACGCAAGCTAAAGAAAATCGATCGTGTTTATACTTTACACCAGTATGTAGAGATTATAGCTAATGCGAGCAGCAAACACAGATGGCAGGAGTGTAATAAATTTTAAGGACTGGTGGCCAAGGATATATAAGAAAACTTCTGTATCAGTTGAAACCTCACAAAGAGGTATACTAAGGGACAAAAAAGTTGCGTTTAATATCAACAGTTTCCATCACTTTTCTTACTGCAAAACTAATGGAAAATATGTGGTGATTGCAAAAGACTATATCAACGGTTTTATAATAAATACATTTCGTCTAGGGCTTTCTGAAAATGAAGGTCCACCTCAAGAAATTTGTTATCCAACAGGAAAAATTCCTATAAAATCGGACAAAATGGATCACATTAGAAAATCTGCTAAATATGTGGAAGATTCTACCGAAACAAAGGAATTTTGGGATGAAATTTTCGAATGGCCCATTGTAGAATAACAGAACTTGTAAAATTTGTGTAGTTTGATTTTATTTTTCCGTGTATTTTGTGTTAATAAACTGTTACTCACATATTACGTAGCTAATTTTTTTGGTATTTACCATTGATTGCAGAAACGGTATATGTTTGTCAACTTTGAAGGTCTGTAAGTCTTAAGTGATCAAAGCAAAATATTCAAAAAAATTCTGAAAAAGACAGTGTTCCAATATATTTTTGATTTGTGCTTCAATTTTTTTCTAATTACTATACACAAGTCCCAAAAACAGTTTTTTTTATTTTTCTCGAAACTTCAGTTTACTGACTAGTACCCTTTCTGCAATCAGCGATTCAATTATATACATGATCTATAATATTAATCCTACCTGTAAATAACAAAGGAACAACATTCAATGTTATTATTCACTAGGTTGTTCATAAATTACTTTACAATATTTTATCTCATTGACATGTGCCAATTTAATGACATGACGTATATTAAGAGATCTGATTTACCGACTTAATTACGCGCGCAATTCAATTAGACTAAAGATATTCCTTACATCTCCCCCCCTGAAGATAAAATTTTTTTGTACAAAATTTTTGGTATAAAATACAGTACAATACAAAATTATATAAAATAGCGCTGAGTACATTCTGTGGTGTTCATCGCCGAAGTAGTAGGAGTTAGTTTTGAAATATGAAATAAATTTGATTCTGATTTTTTGTATCCTACGTCAACCTCATACATTGAGTTTGATTTTTTCTTCATAATTGTGTACGGTCCGATTCTTAATTAATCAAGTTTCTTTCGATTCATTCTATTACCATTCTCAATATATACTGAATCTCCAACATTAAAATTATATCTTTTCCTATTTTTGTCATACAGTTTCTTATTGTATTCATGACATTATACTGTTCTGGAATGCAGTTATTCTATCGTTTTCTAGTTGATTAATGTTTTTCTTTTTCAATTCATTAGGTGATATTGATGCATCTTCGCCATTGAATAAGTATTTTGGACTAAATCTTGTCACCGTGTGCTCAGTTTCATTGTACTGATTTATACAGTTGTGAGCTACAGTTGTCCAAGCATGTTTATTTTTTTCTTCATTTATTGCACATCTTATTTTATTTACTAAGGTCTTTCGTTTAAACCATTCGAAAATGGTGTATTAACTCCTGTAAAGATCATTGTGATTTCTTTTTTTATTAAAAAAATTTTGAAGTCTTTAGAGTTTATACCTGGGTATTGATGTGTTAATAGTATCTGAATATCGTGATCTTTTAGTACATTTTCTGTTAGTTTAACGGAATCATTTGCATTTTGTGTTTTGGATGTTAATATGTAAGCATATCTTGAAAAGTGGTCTACTAGGAGATGTAAATATTTTTTCGTGGATCTTGAGCCACCATATCCACCTATTGTATCTGTGGAAACTATTTCGAATGTTTTTGTTGCGGGACCAAGATGTGACATTAAGCCAATTTTATCTTGTCCTCTTGATTTATTTTTTTTACATATTTGTCAATGTCTACAAACTTTTTTTATGTTCTCTGATACCTTTTCTGCTGTATAATACGTCAGTATTTTATTTTTCATTTGATTAATTTCAATATGACCGAATTTCTTATGAGTGTCTTCTATAATTTTTTTGCTAAATTCTTCCGACAGTAAGATTTTCTCTTTATTTCTTGCTTTTTTATAGTACAAGTTATTTTTAATGTCTAGTCTCAGTCCATTTTTATCAATTTTTATGCCTTTATTTTTCTATTGGTCTTCTAAAATATCCTCTAGTTTTATTAGATTCACTACTTTTAATTTGTCTTCCTCTTCTTCTTTAGCTTCTAGCACCGGATTTCTGCTTAAGCAATCTGCTTCTAAGTTATCCTTGTCCGGGCGATACACTACTTCAAAGTCAAACTGCGACAAGTAATAAGTAAGATCCCCTAGTTCAGGGGTGTCAAACTCAATTTACATGAGTGCCATTTTTTCTTCGAGGCATGCTTGGGGGGCCGGCTTAAAAAAAGTTTGTTTATATATCATAACGGAAATCTTTATTCAACGAAATATATAAAATAACATAAAATAAAAAAAAGTTATATCTATACAATAGATAAATAAAAGTTTAGTATAGTAACTATTTCGATGACCCAGATACTTGACATCGTTTCAGCTTCATTATGTCGTCGATGTTTGGTGTCAAATCAGATGTACTAATTTTCAGAATAGCTTGAAGATGTTCATCTGTCAGTCTCGAACGGTGTTTAGACTGGTTGATTTTCATTATTGAAAACATCTGTTCACATATATATGAACTTCCAAACATACATAAAATACGAGCAGCGTGTTTGCTCATGTTGGGATAGTTACCATGACTTTTAAAATATTTTGAGTAGAATGTCAAAATATCAACTTCCTTGAACTTGTCTTTTAAAACAGTGTCACATTGCAAGTCTATTAGTTCCATTTGCATATTTGTTGGCGCCTTGGCAACTTCAAAGGTGAATGGATTATTAAACAAAGGAAATTCACAGGAGTTCAATTCGCGAAAATCTGCGAAACGACCTTCAAACTCCGTTATAAGATCAAGTAGAAGAGTAGCAAACTCTGTTAGTTTCTCTGCACTGTACGTACCACGTGCTCGAATACTAGGAAAGTGGTGAAGTACTTGATCTCGCAATTGGGACTCCAACAACTTTAATTTTATCTCAAACGCCTGTATATTTGAGTACATTTGCGTGACAATCATGTTTTTGCCTTGAAGCTTAACGTTCAAGTTATTGAAATGCTCCGTCATATCCACCAGAAAAGCACAATCAAGCCACCATTCGTCGCTATGATTAATTGGTTTTCCCTTTTGATCCTTAAAATTAAGAATATGTTCACGCAATTCGAAAAATCGCTTTAACATTGAACCGCGACTAAGCCAACGAACTTCTGTAAAGTATATAATATCAGAATGTGCTTCATCGAGATCTTTTAAAAATTGTGTGAATTGACGGTGATTTAGGCCTTTGCTCCGAATGAAGTTTATAATTTTAATTATTGGCTTCATGACATGATCCATTTTAAGTATTTTAGATGCCAAGGACTCTTGATGAATCATACAGTGGATCCCCACAAATTCGTGTTCAGGTGTAGCTTCATCTGAAATTTTCTTACGTATTTTCGTTACAACACCAGCATTTTTTCCAACCATGGCTGGTGCACCATCAGTCGTAATACTGCAAATTTTCCCCAATCAAGTTCATTATTTTGAATTAATTGTTCAATCGCCTGGTAAATATCTTGAGCTGTAGTAGTATCCTTCAAAGGTACACATTTCAATAGTTCTTCAGTAATGAAAAAGTTTTTATCGATTCCGCGAATAAACACAGCAAGCTGCGCTGTATCTTTGATATCGGTACTTTCATCGACAGCAATGGAATAAAAAATAAATTCTTTCACTTTTTCTCTAAGTTGCTTATGCAAATTATCCGCCAACTCATTTACTCTGCCAGCAATTGTATTTCTGGACAGGGGTATATCTTGAATAGATTGTTTCTGGGATGGGAATGAAATCTCAGCCACATCTAACATACATTCCTTAACAAATTCGCCGTCACTAAAAGGTTTCGATTTCTTTGCAATTTTTAGTGCAATTACATAACTCGCTCTCATAGCATTCTCACTATCAACTTTGGCCTTTGTAAAGAACGATTGCTGCCCCTTCAATTTACTTTTAAAACATTCTAGTTTTTCTAGTCTGATCTCGTCAGAGAATTTGTCAAACTTCTCTTTATGATGGGATTCATAGTGTCTTTTCAAGTTGAATTCTTTGCAAACAGCAATAGTTTGATTACAAATCAAGCAAAGTGGTTTGCCTTTTCATTCAATGAAAAAATACAATAGTTCCCACTTACTTTGAAAAACTCGACACTCGCTATCAACTTTCCGTCGTTTATTAGAAGACATTGCAACAGACGCAAGGCGCACTTAAATAAATTACACACAACAAGCACAATCAACGCAAAAGAATAAATATTCTTGTGAACAACGTTTGTTTGGCTACTGACTGAGCTGACTGCTGCACTGTTCACAGCTCACTCCCCCGCCCTGTTGTTCGTCTCTGGCATTGCATCGGCGACGTTGCCGTAGAGTACAGTAAAATGCTCGGGTTGGCCATGATTGGTTAGACACGTTTGGTTAATACACCCGTGGAGGATGTTCAATTATATCAATTAATTATAATATTTATAGAATATAAATATAAAATTACAAGATTTTAAAACATAATAACATTAATTTCTAACTATTGTTGGCATATTTTCAACCATTCACAGCAGGCCTATGTGATTGGTTGACTCCAGCAAAGCGGGCCGGATTAGAATGTCTTGAGGGCCGGTCGTGGCCCGCGGGCCGTATCTTTGACACCACTGCTAGTTCTTCGTCAGTTCTAGCTTTTATATTCATTTTTTCTAGAGGTTTGTGATCTGGAAATACTGTGAAATGTTTGCCTATAAGCCAATGTGGCCAATACTTTACCGATTCTTTTATTGCTATACATTCTAAATATATTGCTTTTTTTCTTTTCTGTGATTCGCTTAATTTCCTAGAAAAATATGCTACTGGTTTTTCTGTTTTAATAATTTCGTTCAATTGTGGTTGGTTTAAAACAGCACCTATGCATTGCAAGCTTGCATCTGTATATATATGAATCGGTAAATTTGGAAAAAAAACAGCTAAAACTGGTTGTGTGCAAAGAAAATTTTTCATATATTCAAATACTTTTTGACATTTTTCTGACCAAATGAATTCCTGTCCTTTTCTTAGTAAATTATGCAGTGGGTCTAAAGTTATTGAACTTTTTGGTATGTATTCGTTATAAAAATTAATTTTACCCAAAAATTGTCGAACATTTTTTGGTACAGGAAATTTTTTTATCGATATTAAATTATCTTTCATTGGGGAGATTGAATTATGTTTTATTATGTGGCCTAAATATTGTACTGAGTCAATTGCAAATGTGCATTTCGAGAGTTTTAATCGAAATCCTTCTTTCACGATTGCTTCTAATAGCTGTGTCAAATGATCTATGTGTTCTCTAAAGGATTTTGAAAATATTAAGATATCGTCTATATAGTTAACTGTGAAACCTGATAATATGTGTTTTCTCAATATATTACTAAGGATTCTTTAAAAAATAGCTTGTGATGTTTTTAATCCGAATGGTAGGCAAGTCCATTGGAAGTGACCTTCTTGGGTGACAAATCCTGTTTTTCTTCTATCTTCAATCCGTAAAGGAATGGACCAAAAATCAGAATTAATGTCCAGCTCTGAAAAAAATTTGCAGTCTCTTGTTTTTATTACTAAGTCTTCTATCAATGGAAACGGTTGTGATTATGGTACTATTATTTTGTTCAAATCCCTTAAATCTATGCATAATATTTATCTTCTATTGTCATCTTTTTTGAAGGCTAAAGTTACAGGGGCAGCAAAAGAGTTGTATGATTTTTCTATCAAGTTTTTTCCAAGTAATTGAGATATTTGTTCTTCTATTTCTTTCTTGTCATCAATCGTACATCTATAGGGCCTTTTACTACAATATTTATCTACTATAAGATCTATTCTCGCTTCATAGTCTTTTACGATACCTATATCGTACTTATCTTTAGCAAAAATATTTTTATATTTATTTACTAAATCTGTTATGATTTATTCTTCATTATTCTTCAAATGATTTGTTAAAATATTAAAAGTGTTTATCTATACATGTTCATTAAAGTTAACTTGATACTCGTTTATTCATTTATTAGATTAGGAATCTTTTTGTTCTATCTCCAATCTCTAATATTGTATCAAATTGAATTTTTCTATACAATCTAGTCCTATGAGGAAATTATACTTGAAATTTCATTATTAATTATGAACACATTCACATATTTTTCTATATTTAATATTTTTATTTTTAATTTTACCATGCCATCTGTTTTATAAATACCATTAGTCGTTCACAAATTAGTTTTCTTTATATAATCATTCTTCGTTTTTACATTAATTAGTCTGGCATTTATTAATGATATATTGGAGACTGGATCATAAATCGCAGGTATTTCCAAAGTATCATTTAACCTAATTTTGAGTTCAATCAATGGTGGCACTATTAGTTTTTTGGATCATCGGTACTTAAATCTACATCTAAAGTTATTTACTTGTTTCGATTTGTAATTTTTCTTTTCTGGATCTTTAAACCCGCATTCTGTTTCGGGGTGAAATCTTGTTCCTTTGTTATTATCTTTGCATATTTTGCAATGTGTTTTTTCTGTTTTTATCTAGAAGTCCGGTTTAATCTTTTTCACTTCAAAATTTTTCCTAATGGTTAAACATTCTAATTTATTCAATTCATTATCTCTATCAATTCTGTCTAATATGTAGTTGGGTAAACCCATGGCGATAAGATCCACAAGCGTATCACTATCCATAGTCTTCCTTACTTGTAATAAGAGTTTTTCTTTTCTTAGAGAATATTCTAGTAATGAACCTGTTTGGTATTTAAATGCTATAGTATATTTTATTGGAAACCAACCTTTACTTGCAAATGTATTACAAAAATTTATATCATACCTATACCGTATCGATATATTAAGGAGTTTGGTAAACGGAATATACGAATAAATAGATTCAGATTAAACGTTGTTTTATTTGTACTTTGTGATTATATTCAGATTAATATCTTCATTTACCAACAACTTTACTATAATTATGTTTTCATCTGATGATATTTTAACATATTGAAACAATTGTCAATTTTTTTAGAATTTTTATATTTTTTTATTATAGCGTGGAATTAACAGTTAGTTTTATTTATAACAATCTCATATTTTCAATCATAACATTCTGTATATTATAGCATACATATTTTCTCTCATAAATTTCCAGGATTCCCACCAGAAAGGTCTTTTTAGCGAGAATATCCAAACAAATTACTGAGTTAATCCGGAATAAAAATTAGTTGAGCAATAAAAAACTGTACATCCGACTCATTAATCTGGAAGTAACTCGAGCAAGATGGCGTCGTTAAAACTGCTGATTGTTCATTTAAGCTTAATTAGTAGGCAGTGAAATCATCTTTATGGCCTTTTAGGAGGGGTTTATCCCTCGCTATTTTCTCTATCTCGAAATTAATGTGTGTGTGAGCGAGACAAAATTTCGAATACAAGGTTGGAACAAAGAAATTTTATAAAAAAAATATTTTTCCATATTTGATTACTTGAATATTGAAAGTGTGAAGACATTAAGATGATGTCACCCCAATATTTTCGCTATTTGAGAATAGTCGTTCAGATTTTTGTAATCTTTATTAAACAAGGAATCAAACTAAATTTTTGATGTAATTAATTTGAACTAAATATTCAGGACGAATATAGATGAAAATACAGGGTCAACAAAACGATGTTCGGAATTTTGATTTGCAGCTACTCTACCAACACCAAGACCACGTATACAAGACTAAGACCAAAGCCGTTTGGATATGTTAGAAATGTGTTCCCACAAGTTGAATAAACCGAAAGTGAAAAGGGCATTCATTGAATTTTCCAGCAGGGTACAGCTCCATATCACTACAGCCTAATCGTCCAACAAGGACTAAACAACAGATTTCCTGACTGCTACATTGGGAGGAATTATCATGTTTTGTGGCTATTAGATTCTTTCTTTTGCGACCACGTAAAGAACTTACACTGTAACGAAGTTACTTTTTTTTGTTCCGGTATCATTTGATTTATTTATTTTTCAAGATTTAAAACCTGTAACCTGTTACTTCCTCCTTACTTTAATTTTAAATATTGTAAGGTAATGAATTGACTATTACCTGGCATAGCAATTTTAATTACAATTTCGTTTATTTGTAATATTTGGGCCGTCCGGTATATATACTATAATGTTTTTGTTATTTATTTAAACAATAAACGGGTGGGATAAATTTCAAAAACATTCGGTATGGCTACTTACTAATTTATTTAAACACTAACTCACTAATCACTAACACTTAATTTATATATACAGTATACTCACTTAGACTAATTTATATAAACAGTTCACTAATTCACTAATGTATTTGTTTATCTCACGATGTCAAATTATCAACTCAACTAACTCTTCCTGATCAGTCCCCTTATATATTAAAGCCATTTTTACTAGTAAATTCCGGACAATTGATTCTGGCCTTTTCTAGATAACTCTGGTCACAAAAACAATGTTTACATAAGATAGTGGTAAACTCGTAAACAGTTTTTTATAACTGCGTATCCGCCATAATTTTAACTTTTATACCTTGCTTAGACAGGGTCGGTTTTAGGGACTATACCAGTGTGCTGTTTCGTAACAATACATTTTCATTTCATTTGATCAAAACCTATAGAAATTTTGGTTCAAAGTAATTAAATGTTTGGAGTTTTTTTACTAGACTTCTTTTTGAAGCGATTAGTGAAAATAATAAATACCGAGACCACAGTTTGAAAGGGGCTTTTTGGCTTTTTCTTCTTCCGCTCTTGTTTCGATAGGATGTACAAGTGTCCGCAGATAGTGAAAGTTATCAAGTGTTTAAAAGGTAAAATTTTATTTTGCTTCGTATGTATATTTACGAATTACAATTATTTTTGTTGCCTTTTTGTTGCCATGCCAATCTTTTAAAAGACGATAAGTGGGCTAAAATTACGCAGCTCATTTTTTTGGGGGCGAATGATCTCTGCTAGTACTTGGAATATGATCTGAGTCTATTTTCAAATTAGTCCTGACAAGAAGTGTTTTAATAGTTTAATAAAACTATAACAAGAACGCAAGAAAAAACAAAATGGACATTATTTGTTTACAATTTATACAAATGTCATTCAATATATTTCAAAAGTGATGTGTAAAAATTGCTGCGATTTCACTAATCAGGAACCTACATAATTGCCAACTCAAGTTCAAATCAGTCCTCCTGGTTTAAAAACATGGTATATCTATATATAAAAAAGACATTCATCTCACTCGCACCTGTCCTACAAGAAAAAAGAACCACACTACCAAAACCTAAGAATACAACAAGGATATAACAAGCTCACTCGCTATATGAATTTCCTTATACAGTCATATACTTCCATTTTGTTTAAAGCTAAATGATGGTAGATATTGAAACCGGTTTTTATTAGATCTTTAATAAAGTTTTGAGATTCATAGAAACATTTACAGTGAAAGTGAATATGGATGACATCACTTTTAACATGACATTGTTAACATAAATCTATTTTTACTAAAAGGATTAAAATTGACACTTCAGTTTTCCTTATTATCAATTATGTGCTCCTCGATAGATTGTCTGATAAGGTTTTATATAATTGAGATATCCATTTTTTTAAATTACGCTTTTAAACTAGCAGTTGTTGCTATTTGAACCAACAGTATAGCGATAGCCAATTCGATACAAAAGGAAAAAAAAATGGGATGGCGGATAATTAATTACGTTCGTCGGGGTTAAAAGAAGGAGGAAACTCTTAATGGCTCTTAAGAGATATCACAGTTTCCGTCTTGACGTAATTTAGTTGGTAGCGTGGATCTTCAGGTCAACGAATGTTACTTTAATGTCTGTAATAAATTTTTAGAAAAAAAATTGAGAGTATAATTTTTGTCCATTGCAATGAGGTAGAAAAATATAGACACATTTATTTACATTAAATACTGAAGCTAACATTGCATAATCAATAATGAGAAGGACAACTATACGTTAACAGTCACCGTGCGCTGTTGTCAAAATGTGCTTTATTTCTGAAAACTGCTCGAAAAAACTTCTGAAATTATATAAAATTATATTTCTATATTCCTTAGTAGCTAGTAACTGGGAAGGACTTTGTTGGAAACAATGAATAGTCCAGAAAAGTATCTTCTTGCGGACCGGATGTAAAAGGTTTTGCTCCGTAAAATTAATTTAAAAATAGCAAAATTGTAAAAAATTACCATTGTATAAATAAGTATTATATTTTGGGAGGTGTTAGTGCGAAAGAGTTATGAAATTAATAAAGAAACTAAATAAACTTAAAAGTGATATAAGACAAATTACTGGGAGGAACGAAAAGCGAGTAGAAGGGCTGGAAGCGTGAAGATACTAGTAAAATTTTGGGACAGTGTGAATAGACTTTTGTGAACCTAGGAATGGACTGTAGAAGGACTTGGTAGGAAAGGACAAAAGGAGGACAGTTAAGGCAGTAAAAAGAAAATTTGTTAAGATTTTGTATATACATAAAGTTATTTTTAACCCATAAATAGAGTAAAGAGTTAAATTGATTAATGTTTTTTTATGCTTCACCGGAAATATAATTAAAAATAAACGGTTTTAAAGATTAAAACTAACTTTTCCGCATCTGTGGCCCTGAATAATATTATATCATAAAATTGTCACTTGTATACACTTCGGGGGAAGTATCGTGCTAACAAACCGAAATTTCTACAAAAATGTAGTATATCTGGATTTATTAGACCCGCTGTACTCGCTCTCATCAGCTGAAAATCAATAGGGTTCATCAGTGAGATGTCCTGAATAATAATCAATCACAAAATTGGTGACTTGTTGAACTCCGGAGGCTGTATCGTGCTAACAATTGAAATTTCTCAATAAATGACAAAATGTCGTACTTCTAGTACCATAGCACCCGTTGTACTGGCTCTGGTGAGCTGAAAATCAGTAGGGTGCATCTGTGATGTGTACTTAACAATATTCAATCATAAAATTGGTGACTTATTGCACTTCGGAGGCTGAATCGTGCTAACAAGACATGTAAGGAAAAGTGGCCGACGACGACGACATACACACAGGATTTTTTTTCTGAAAACCGTTTTTTCATGTTGTTGTTGATGGAAAACGTAAAAATAACTAAAAAGAAATTCAAAATTCCAACTTTTTTTGGGGTAAACCAATACTTTTCTCGCATATTAGATAGGTTGGGCGGAAAAGTAATATAATTATTTACAAATATTATGTGAAGGAAATACGGTGATTTAAGCCGATATGATGTTATTGTTGGTATTAGGAATATAAACTTTTGCTTTTACGGAACGAGAAGGCTGCAATCGGTATAGATAATAAGGTAGGTGAGCCAATTATTGCCACCTTAAGGTTTGATAATTTGTAATATATCCAGATTGAACTCTAAGGCTCTGTAAATAGGAAGAATAAATCTTAATATACATTAAACATAATAATAAAAAAAATTATTCTAAAAAAAGTTACTATTTTTTTAAAAAAAGTGCACAACTGGCAATATTTGGAACACGAGGTCAAAATATTGCCATACACCTGGTAATAAAAGGAATAGCTAGTTTACAAAAAAAAATCAATGCTAAAAAATATTAACTCTATTTTTTGTTTATAAGTAACAAAAAAAACCTACTAACTAAGTAGAGTAATATGAAACCTCAAAACCCATCGCATTGAGGCACCCGGAGGGTTTTAAGTTTGATATTACTCTAAGCACAATTTGGACACTTAAATAACTCTTTATCTTGTTTGGACAGTCCCACACATTCTTCATGGACATAAACTTTGCAGACAACACACAACCTCATATCTGCTATACTATTTTCTTTGCATAAAAAACAATACCATGATTCGGAATATGATTTTGCGTTAGGAGGAGGACATTTTTTGGAAGTTCCACGTGTCTTTGATGCAACAGGTGTAATTCCTTTTGTCTCGTTAAATTTCATTTTTTTGGAAGGAGGTGCTGAAGAGGAAAGAAATAGATTTCTTGTTACTTCTTGTGCTTTACTATTGATGGCTGGTTTGCATTTGGAAGCGATTGTTTTTACTTCAGGAGTCATGAGCAATCCCACCTTTTTAAAGGAATTATCTTGACGTTGGTTTTCAAGATCTTCCGGAATATCGGGAAGACTGGAAGTAGTTTGACTTTGATTGTTGGGAAATTCTGGAGTATTAGAAATACTCTGGATAGCATCACTTTGGTTTTTCCAGAAAATGGAGAATACTAGTAGTAGATGCAGTAACGGGTGGCTTTTCAATTAACGACTCTTTCAAGGAATCTTCATAACTGCTTGCAGAAGATAACTCATCGTCACATGAATCGTCATGAACACTATATTCTGAATCCAAAGAGTCATCAGAGGAGAAATATTCAATCTGTTTTTGATTTTTTAGTTTAAGTAATTTCTTCTTTCGTTGACTCCTAGTGGACTTAAAGTCTGTGACTCCTGATGTTGATGGTTGTATGTTAGGAGATTGGGACTTTCCAAGTTCTGATGTCGGTAACTTATTGTTAAGTTCATCTTCACTATTCGGAGATTTTTGAGTTGTTGATGTGGATGGTGCATTAACACTATTCCCATTTTCTTTGTTTTTTTCTATGTAAGTGATCAGGCTAGGTGCAAATGCAGATTCGGGTATTACATCTGGATTGAAAGGGAATATACCGGTATCTCTAAATCCAGGTGTAATATTGGCTGGTGTCATGGATTTTAACCAGACTGTTCTAAAAATATCGCCAAATCTCATTTTTGTGATGGCTTTTCCAGGGTTCGTTAACAAAAAATTTGATATTTCTTGATCCCAAAAGGTCTCAAAACTTTTAAAAACGGATTTGTCCATCGGTTGCAACTCGTGCGTGGTATTGCTGGGTAGGCAAAACAATGTTACACCGTACTTCTCTGCTGCGTCGACAATAGAAACATCTAAATGAGATTTGGCTCCATCGAATATTAATAGAGTGTTGGTCCCTAGATTTTTGTATTTTGCGAAATGCTCGAGCCACATAATAAAAGACTCATTAGTCATACTCCCTTTTGGAGTCATTGTTACTTTTGAACCAGGAGGCAAATTATCTGACCATTCTGGTTTGAGTCTTTTGCCCTTAAATAAAATAAAAGGTGGAATAGCTTGGCCCAAGGCATTTCCACATCCTACGATTGTAACATTTTCACCATGTTCTGGAGCTGTTAAATGAACACGTTTAACTCCTTTTTTTGCTAAAACAGTTTGTTGTTGGTGAATGGTCAGTCTGCAACCCTTCTCATCCACATTATAAAGGTTTTCTGGTTTATCAAATAACTTCAGTTTAATCATAACATTTTTCAGTTTTGTGAAATAATCATTTACAACAACGGGATTCATCTTTTGAGCCCTTGCTGGATTCATTTGTTGCGCTTTACGTCTGACTACATCAGGATGTCTTTTAAAAAATAATCTAAGCCATTTTCTACCTGCTGTTTGGGATTCTTCAGAAAATCTTGTCGATATGTTAAGGGTTTTTGCATAAGAAAATACACTTTTTCTAACGACTTTACTTGTAACTGGTACATCAATTTCTGCTAATTTATGAATCCTTGCCACCAAATGAAGTTCTTGTTCTAAACTTAAAGTTGATTTTCTCCCAAGACATTTAATTGGATTATATTGTCGGTAATGCAATCCAAGAGTTAGGAGTAGGAATCTCATATTATTTTGAGGTCTCACTAATGCTAGTCCCATTTGTAATATATTGTAATGCCCTTCTAAGATTTTCTTGAGACCACTTAGCTCGGTTTTTTTTCGGCATTCTGCAACAATACCATTCTAGTTAATACATCTATTAACAAATTATTTAGAAGAAGTGGTTCCTAATATTGCCATGGCAATATTGAGAACAATTTATGTGGCAATATTAGGACACTTGCTACCCGAATGAAAAAAATTAATTTTCTTGTCTCGTTCGTTAAATGAAATAAAACAAAATATGCTACAAGCAATTACTTACTTCAACGTACTTATTGATAATTAGAACATCCTTTAATCTTGAAAAGCAAACGTGTATAAGAATTTTAAACTTAAATATTTTTTATACCGCTCTCGTTAAAAACACACTCTTTCAAAGTCTGATCGGTACAAGCGACTGAAATGCATCAATGCGGTAATTATGGTTTGTGTTTTTACTCTAAGGCTACAGTGACCATATACAAGACAGTGGCGACAATTGAGTATAAGCTCCGCCCATCCGCCATTAGTTTGCTAATTTTGGTTTGTTTACATTTGACTACATGCAACTAAATAACCCTTTTAAAAAGAGTTTTACCACATTTAAACTAGTTTTGAATGTGTAATTTTAAATAAAAGCTCTTTTATTAGGCGTATCATAAAATATTTTTGGAAAAAGTGGACGGATGTTAATAAAAATCTTCAAGGATGTAATGTTGTTGCACACAAAATTATGGATGTATCTTTATTTACCATCTGATAAAGATATAAGGTAAGCTCTTATATTCTGGATTATAATGTTAAATGTCATGCTAAATAGATACTACAATAAATCGTAATCTGTAGTGTACTAGGGAGTCTGTCTTTAATCTATGATTACCGCAAATATACTCGGAGCGGAAAGAATGCACCAGGCCTCTTAATAAAAGCAGGTAGTTTAATTAGATAGATATATGCCACAGAGGGATGTTAGTCCCTTTTCTTGTGTGAATAGAAACAAAGAAAATAAGTAATAAAATATTTTAATTTGACTAGTTGGGATACAAATTTGGACTATTATGGTTTTAGTCAGAATTATATCCAATTTCAGTACATAATTAAGAAATAATTACCATATGTTTATGTTTTCAACTAATCTGAAATTAATCAATGAATGTTTTTATATGTTACAGACTGTACGTGCGATTCTGACATTGAAACTCCACCAGAAAAAATGAAACATACCTATTTAATATTTATGTAATAAACATGTTTTACGGTATTAATAAAGAAGATAATATGAAGCTTACCTATATCTAATATTTGTGGCCAGTGTACATGTCATAATGCCCCAATATTTTTGAATTTGTCTCAGAGATTTTAAGTTAAATTAAAAAAACCATCAAGCAAATAAATAATAAAATAAAAATTTTTCTATTGCAATTGTTTATTAAATATTCATATTAAATGACCAGCAACGGACTTACTAGCTAATTTTTTAGAAGCACTCTTATTCTTTTTTGAACTTATTTTTAATCTGACTACAATGTATCGTTTAATAATTTTATTATAATCAAGTATATTTAGAACTAAATTTTCTTCACACATTTTTTTGACATAAAAATCTTGCCAATTGGCCTTCTGGTTTTAATGAGCCACTGCCTCCTTCTTTCAGGATCCTTTGGAAAGTGTTTCATAATAAACCCCTTTCTTGCAGAATTACTGCAATTTACATCAGCTCAGCCAGACATTGTCCTATTACAAATAAAAACAAAATAATTTTTAAAAGACTTTAATTCTTATGCAACGTTTTATACATCTAAGAGGTTTTAGAAATAACAAGAAACAACTGGTAAAACTCGAGAACACATTTATGTTTTAATTTAATCGATGAATTCAATGTCTAAAAACTATGCTCAAAATCCACTGTAAGAACCAAGGACATTTGGTAATAAAAATAATAATAATATATGCATTAATCACTAATTTTGTTACTCTAAATCATACATAAATAAGTCTATAATTTTTATAAATAGCACTTAAACACCAAATTTTGCACGAAAACTTTCAAAAACCAAAAACTGTGGTAAGAACACAATAGAACCAAATGGTAAATAAACAAGCATTTAGCAAACTAATGGCGGCCGATATCACGTGACATAGATAACCAATCACTAGGACGACCATAATTGTTGCCACTGTCTTGTATATAGTCACTGTATCTAAGACTACAGTGACTATATACAAGACAGTGGCGACAATTGAGTATAAGCTCCGCCCATCCGCCATATTGAGGCTAATTTGAATATCAAATGCATATAATTTAAATAGAAATTTATGATAAAATTATCAATTTGAAACACAAATACATGAAAATATACATTATATATCTTTGATTTTGATAGGAAATCGGTATATTTAAATAAAACACGCAATTTTTATTTTTTTACCTAATAATATTTAGTATATAATAAGGATAAATAATGATACAAAAAAATAATGAATATTAATTGCTTGTATAGTATGATAGGGGACAAATCATGCAAAAAATTATATTGCTATAGGTACAACTGTTATTGTCTTCAAATATAACCATAGATTCAGTTAATTATCAAGTAAAATCTATAAATAACAAATTCAACAACAAAAATATAACATATATTACTTGATCGGTTTCCTAAATTACATTTCCATCGTCAGGATTATAAACTATGAAAATTGATATAAATAAAATTTCTGATGTGTTATTTGTCTTTTATTGATTTTATTTGATAATTATGGAAAACTTTTTTATTTCATAACAAGTTACCTGCTAATGACTTACTACTATATTTTTTTGAGGCGGATTTCAATTTTTTATAACTAATTTTCAACCTGAAAACAGTGAATCTATTAATTATTTTGCTTTTAAGTTGGTGACAATTTGGTAAATTGAAATGTATTTTCCACATTTCCTTTATAAAAAATTCTTTTATGTCTGTATTCTGGAGTGAAACAATATCTAAATATTTTAAGAAAACACATTCCATATCTAAAAAATAATAAAAAACTTCTTCAGTCACAAAAAAAGGGATTGTTCTTTAAATCTTTTAATTAAAGAGAGTTTTTAAAACTTCTTATATATTGGTTTTTTTGAACCTGCTGCACCTACACAGGCAACACAAGTTTTCGAAGTTTTCACAATACTTTTTAAAATATATCCTGAAATATTATATGATGAATTAAGTTCGCTGAAATTTAAATTGTATGAGGGAGTCTTTAATTCACTTGGAAGCTTTACTTCATCATACACTGTATTTAAGTCCTTAAGAGAATCCAAGAATCCCCCAAGAAACTCCCGTTCATCTTCTTCGTAACTACTGGTACTTCCACTTTTTAAATACTGTGATACAGATATTAATTTCAAGTTATTTTTAACTTGTACCGCATTCGGTACTATTTGTTTGCTTCGCAACACGCTAAATAAATTTTCAAGGCAGTCTTGAGAAAATCGGCTAGTTAAAATAAATTCATAATTTTTTTTCCAATAATTCTGACTGTAGTTCTAACATTGATTGTGTTGAGATTAGAACACCCGTTTGTGAAGGTTTCCAAATTTTTTTATAGCCAACCAACATATCTGAAAATAAACTTATAAATCCTTCCAAAAATGATATTGTTTCTTTATAAATGTCAATATTAAATTTGCTTAGAGCACAAGAAGGATGTCTCGAAGTCATTAAATAAAACCATTTTTCTACTTGGTCAATAAACCATGCCGTTGTTAAATATTCTGGTTTATCAAGTTCTTCAGCCAAAAATTTGAGAGCGCTACTAACTGAGTGACTAACAACATTAGTTGAAGTTGACACTTTCATTTGAGAAAAATGTGTCGGAAGGAGATCTTCTTCTTCTGAGAGTTTCGGTGCAAGTTTAAAAAAATTATCTTTCTGATGATTTAATATGTCTGAGATATGACTGGACATGACCATGTTAGAGGGTAGTCCATACTTTAGAACAATATTATTTGGTAACTGGATGATTTTATTTGTCACTAACATAGATTTAATATCCCAAATGTTTTTCCCTTAAGAGAAACAATGTATAGTTGTGCAATCTTCTTTAATAAAATTTCGCAGAGCGCTTTCGGCATTAAGCCATCATCTGTGCGGTCATTGTCAAAAATCCCAAGACAGGGGCCTCCAAATATGTACGTCTGTACATTTAATTAATTTGGTGAATCACATTATTGACTTAAAAACAATTTTAAAATACATAAAAATTAAAATTTGGTAAAATAACTCAGCAGATCTGAAGTAGACATTTTACCAAATTTTAATTTTTATGTATTTTAAAATTGTTTTTAAGTCAATAATGTGATTCACCAAATTAATTAAATGTACAGACGTACATATTTGGAGGCCCCTGTCTTGGGATTTTTGACAATGACCGCACAGATGATGGCTTAATGCCGAAAGCGCTCTGCGAAATTTTATTAAAGAAGATTGCACAACTATACATTGTTTCTCTTAAGGGAAAAACATTTGGGATATTTATCTCTTGTGCACACAGCTGTAACTCAAATTAAATAGATTTAATATTTTTAAATAGGTGAGGAACATCTGCAAAGACATATACATTTTTATCATTATTTAATGGGTGCAGAATCTTGCATTTTATAGGACTGTACTTTCCAGCTTTAATATCCCAAGCTTTCCACAAAGCTTGATTACAGGGACCCATATCTGATGTAATACTTAAAATATTCAAATTAAGCTGTTCGGCTTTTTTAAATATATCTATTATTATATTCTTCATGACAGCTCCGTTGACAGAGTCACTGGTGAAGTAATAGGCCACAACCTGTTTCCAACGTCCTGTAATACCTCCCAGCATAAACACTAAGATGTGTGTCGCCAAGCCTGAATGTTCAGGGAGAGTAACATCTCCAAAATATTTATTCAAGGAGGTATCATATATTTTTCCTGGAGTGATAGCCATTTCATCCAAAACCAAGACACAATCCTTTTCATGAGTTGAAAATTGCTCCACTTTCAATTCTAAAAATGAAAATACCTCATTTAGAATACCTGAATCGAACTTCAAGTTCTGGAGTTTTCTCTGTAAAGTTCTGGTTGATGGGAGAGGATATCCTTGTTTTATGTTTTATTAGTTCAGTATATCCACTACTACCACAACTAAATTTTAATTTTAAAGAACTTGTAACGGTGTTGTTGGTCAACTTCATTAGTTTTGTTGTTTTTCCATTTTTTTAAAGCTTCTATTTGATCTTCGTTGAATATTTGCTTTAGTAGTTCACAGTCCGAAGAATTGGGAGTTTTTTCTCTTTTTTTTATTAGCTTCGTTCGTGTGGCTCTTACAGTTTTTTTGTATCGATAAGCTCTACGTTTTTCTCTTCCGTGCAACTTCTTGTACCTGTTTAATTCAAGCTGTAACTGAGCTATTTCACTAATTGGATCAATTTCTGATATTAACGGTGAGGGAGCTGTGGATAGACTGTCTTCACTCAAACTGCTTTTAGATATCGACAATTGTTGACCTGATTCTACATACAAAGCTAAATTTGAAGTAGATGGTTCCGGTGATTCCTCTGGCACAGTCTCATCTAGAGCTATATTTTCACCTAGAACTAATGATTATACTATAATTGCAACAAAACACATTTAATAGGACAAAAACTAAGAGTTTTTCATTATTATGTGGGGATTTGTTGTAATTACTAAGAGATATCTACTTACCCGACAAATGTTTAGGTTTTTTTGGAGAAATAAATTTCCTTGGAACTGGGGATTTCCTTTTAGGTTTTGGTTCCACAAAGGAAAATATTGTAGGAACAGCATTTGACTTTAAAATTTTCTTGCCATCTACACGAGGTCGCTCCCACATTTCAGGAGCAAAATGAATCTTAAACAAAATCTTACATTCAATTTTATCTCAATAACGACAAACAATAATTTTAAATTAGATATAACAATTATAAGTCGTAAAACAAAGGCTTCTACCTACCTCACATAAACACGAATAGTCTGTTGGAGTCTCTTCTAGTTTTAATGAGCCATTCTTTTCTTATAGATGGATCTCTAGGTGTTCTAATTTAACCCCTTTACTTAGGGTTAATTAGAGGGAATGTATTTTTGGCTTTGCGAAGGACCACTACGGCCGTTTGTCACTGAAGTAACGATGAACCGTAGAATGAAATTAAACACTGTTATCACGTTATGATTTATATTGTCATGAAATATAAGTTATTTACTGTTGCTTCGACAATTAAGAATTCACTTGACTTTTCGCGATAACTGAAAGTATTGTGCACATACTATGTTGGTTTATTAAAAGAATAAAGATTACGGACACATGGTGGTTCCCGGGTTAAAAAACGCCGGCTGGTGTTACGAAGTTGTAGCACGTTATATGATGAAAGAGGGTGTCTGAGAAGTGTGAAAGCTATCTGGGAAGTGAAGTAAAAATGAGGCTATTTTCGTATTTATATGGTTGATGACGTAGGGTCGAGGAATGAGTAAACTATTAGAAACTAGCCAATGGGATAAAAGTATTTTAAAATGTAACGTTCGAACAACAAGTGAATGTTGCAGATATGAAGATGTTTTTTGTGGGGTTGTCAACGGTTTTGTAGATACAGATAACAGAGTTTGGAAGAGAGTTTTTATGAAGAGATAAGATGTCGGGGACTTTGATATGTTCAGTAGAATTTCAGAAAACGATATTTATCTGTTTTTCTTAGGTGTTAGTAAATTTAAATGACTTTTTTAGTGAAGTAAAGAAATATTAACTGTTGAAAATAAGGATATATTTAGTTATGTGTTTTGAGCATAATATTCGACTTTTATTATACAGGGGAAATTGAAATAGAATCACGGGAGAATTTGGTAATTAAAACCAAATTCGAACATATTGGGGGCGCGGGAAGAATGGAAGAGAGGTGAGAGATGGCTGCTCTCAGACATCGAATGCTGATGTTAGTGAAAGGGTATGGAGCGTGAGTGTGTGTACAGTGTTGATGCAGGTTTGTGAATGAAAGTGAATAATTTTGAGAGTAACTATGTAAATATGTGTAGGGGTTGTAAAGTTATCTAATGTGTGTCAGAGTGTTGTAAGGACTCTGACGTCATGAATGTAATGAATGAATAAGATTTGAGGTTAGAGTGTTGTAAGGACTCTAGCGTCATGAATGTAACGAATGAATAAGAGTTGAGGTTAGAGTGTTGTAAGGACTCTAACGTCATGAATGTAACGACTGAATAAATGTTGAGGTTAGAGTGTTGTAAGGACTCTAACATCATGAATGTAACGAATGAATAAGAGTTGAGGTTAGAGTGTTGTAAGGACTCTAACGTCATGAATGTAACGACTGAATAAATGTTGAGGTTAGAGTGTTGTAAGGACTCTAACATCATGAATGCAACGAATGAATAAGAGTTGAGGTTAGAGTGTTGTAAGGACTCTAACGTCATGAATGTAACGACTGAATAAATGTTGAGGTTAGAGTGTTGTAAGGACTCTAACATCATGAATGTAACGAATGAATAAGAGTTGAGGTTAGAGTGTTGTAAGGACCCTAACGTCATGAATGTAACGAAAGAATAAGAGTTGAGGTTAGAGTGTTGTAAGGACTCTAACGTCATGAATGTAACGACTGAATAAATGTTGAGGTTAGAGTGTTGTAAGGACTCTAACATCATGAATGTAACGAATGAATAAGAGTTGAGGTTAGAGTGTTGTAAGGACTCTAACGTCATGAATGTAACGACTGAATAAATGTTGAGGTTAGAGTGTTGTAAGGACTCTAACATCATGAATGTAACGAATTAATAAGATTTGAGGTTGGAGTGTTGTAAGGACTCTAACGTCATGAGTGTAACGAATGTAAGCAATATACTCTAGAAATGGACTAGAGTTGTAAACGATAAGAGTGTAAGCAATATACTCTAGAAATGGACTAGAGTTGTAAACGGAGTGTAAGCAATATACTCTAGAAATGGACTAGAGTTGTAAACGATAAGAGTGTGAGCAATATACTCTAGAAATGGACTAGAGTTGTAAACGATAAGAAGGTAAGCAATATACTCTAGAAATGGACTAGAGTTGTAAACGATAAGAGTGTAAGCAGTATACTCTAGAAATGGACTAGAGTTGTAAACGATAAGAAGGTAAGCAATATACTCTAGAAATGGACTAGAGTTGTAAACGATAAGAGTGTAAGCAATATACTCTAGAAATGGACTAGAGTTGTAAACGATAAGAATGTAAGCAATATACTCTAGAAATGGACTAGAGTTGTAAACGATAAGAATGTAAGCAATATACTCTAGAAATGGACTAGAGTTGTAAACGATAAGAATGTAAGCAATATACTCTAGAAATGGACTAGAGTTGTAACCAATAAGAAGATAATAATACCTTTGTCCAGGTATTCACATAAAAGAATAATACCTTTGTCCAGGTATTCACATAAAAGAATAATACCTTTGTCCAGGTATTCACATGAAAGAATAATACCTTTGTCCAGGTATTCACATAAAAGAATAATAAATGCAGTAAAGAACGAGAATGTTTACGTCGATTCTAGTTCGACAAGTGTGGTACCAGTTTGTTTTACGAGTAACGGTCCAGGAACCTCGGACTTCCCAGTGTTTAATGAGATAATGAGAAACGAAAGAGAATGTTTAAGTCGATTTTTGTTCGACAAGTGTGGTACCAGTTTGTTTTACGAGTAACGGTCCAGGAACCTCGGACTTCCCAGTGTTTAATGAGATAATGAGAGAAACGAAAGAGAATGTTTAAGTCGATTCTTGTTCGACAAGTGTGGTACCAGTTTGTTTTACGAGTAACGGTCCAGGAACCTCGGACTTCCCAGTGTTTAATGAGATAATGAGAGAAACGAAAGAGAATGTTTAAGTCGATTCTATTTCGACAAGTGTGGTACCAGTTTGTTTTACGAGTAACGGTCCAGGAACCTCGGACTTCCCAGTGTTTAATGAGATAATGAGAGAAACGAAAGAGAATGTTTAAGTCGATTCTTGTTCGACAAGTGTGGTACCAGTTTGTTTTACGAGTAACGGTCCAGGAACCTCGGACTTCCCAGTGTTTAATGAGATAATGAGAGAAATGTAAGAGAGTATGCTCATGAGACTAGAGCAAGTACGAATGCGTGCAACAACAAGTGAGTAAGAGTAAGTATGAATGAATGTGACTGCAAATGTAAATACGAGTATGTACGAATAAGTGTAAAAGTATTATGAATGTGAGCTTTGAGTGCCAATATGAGAATGAGTATGAGTTTGATTAAGGTGCAATTGTATGCGAGTGCAAGTAATAATTCATGTGTGAGTTAGCATAAAAGTAAATGTAAGGTAGTGACCACGAGTGTTTAAGTATGATGAAAGAGTTTTTTCTAACTCTTTTGAGATTGTTTTTGTATATGTTTTTATGATTAATGTTTGTGTTGAGGGGACCCGACTCTTTTGCGGGTAAGAATGAGTTTTTAAAATGTTTTAATTAATGTAAAGGAGTTATTTCTGTTCTCGTCAAGAAAAGGAGGGTAAGATATGTATATAATGTTTTTGTCAAGTTGTGTTAAATTCAAAGTGTCGTCAATGTGATTGTTTAAGTAACATATGAGTAAGGGGGGGTGCCGTTTTCTTCTAAACGTCACCCAAGTGTTTATATTATCCAAGTATCATCTTCTTCAACCATGCATCTTATTCAACCATGCATCTTCTTTTTCAACCAAGTATCTTCATCTTTTCAACCAAGTTTCTTCATCTTTTCAACCAAGTATCTTCATCTTTAACCAAGTATATTCATCTTTTCAACCAAGTATCTTCATTTTCAACCAAGTTTCTTCTTCATTTCAACCAAGTATCTTCTTTTTCAACCAAGTATCTTCATCTTTACAACCAAGTATCTCCTTTTTCAACCAAGTATCTTCATCTTTAACCAAGTATATTCATCTTTTCAACCAAGTATCTTCATTTTCAACCAAGTTTCTTCTTCATTTCAATACCTTTATCCAGGTATTCACATAAGAGTAATGTTCATGTCAAAGTGTCTAAGCTTTTTTTTGTTAATCGTCCAGGGTTTTAAGTGTTAAAGTATTTGTTTCTCAATGTTCAAGTATAAGTTTAAGTTTTTCACATAGTTTCAAGTATATAAGTATCACTGTCCTCTTCCAGAGGACTAAAGGATTGTTTTCTTGACGAGAAAGAGTTTAAGTAATGCATGAGTGCTATCCTGCACTGAAAGAGCGTTGAGTATGAGAGTGAATCGTTTATTCGAGTGTAAGTGTTGGTTTGAAATTTATTTATTTACGAGTTAAGAGTGTTTTGTGAATTAAGAATGTTTTTGAGGGTAAGTTGTGATTTGAAAGTGGTGTGGTCACACCAAAAGAATGAGTGTAATGAGTAAGAGCGGGGTTATCCGTAAGGTATTGTGAATGAGTTGTCCAGAACACTATGTTTCCTGACGATAATATTCTGGAGATTGTTGCATTGATGGTGAATGGTTAGGGTTTGGGATCTTGGGTTAACAAGTTTTCCAAGACTGTACATTTTTTTTCCAAGAAATCAAAAAAGGTATCACTAGCAATTAAATTTTGATCAGTCTCTTTTTCTTCAAGAGATTTTTTTTGTATTATAATCTAACTTTGTTTTTAATATGTGAACGATTAGTGCATCAAATACTCTTCCTTATTGATATTTAAATTTAACAATGACTTTACGATAGATCTAGCTTCGGACGTGAATGTTCTTAATTGTTGGGCAGTACATTTTGAAATGTTATTACAGGCTGTCAAACGGTTAAAATGGGCAGTAACAATCTGCCGTGTATTATTATATTTAACATGAAATGTAAATTAATGGCTATGTTTGAACAATGCTTATTTTGTATCAGAGTAATATATTTGTTTTATATTTTTGCTACCAGCCGTGCCTGTTCAGTTTTCTACGACTAGTTGCAAGTTAAAATGATACTCTACATTTAATGCATGTTATATACAAAATATCAATTCACTTTGTCCATTAGTGTAACGGTTTTATTATTAGTACATAAAAAATATCAAATAATGTTATTATAAATCCAAATTAATATTAAGGTGAAATTATTTAAAGTTTATGTTGCATAAAAAATATATCAAAGACTTTTATTATAAATCCATAGCAATGTTAATTATTTTAAAGTGTTTGAGTGCAGACTTTCGTCTACCACTGTATGTTAAATTTATGAGATTTTTCCATCGTTTGATACGCAAATATATGAAAATATTCATCAGTTTTAACTATATTATCTTATAATATTAATATACATGACTGTAATTTTAAATTGTAAAATGTGATAAATGTTTTTGCATTGTTAGATCACTGAATTTCGTATCACACTATATTCTATGTTTACAAAATTTTACGTTGGTTGATAAGCAAATATACAAAATCTTTTATTATCGATAAATACCTTATCTAATGTCTGTTTTCTGCTGACTGAAATTCTCGAAGAGTTCTCGGGAACGCTGAGGGTCTATATTCTCTGGACTCCAAGGGCTGTTTCACTGCTCTCGCTAGGACTGTGCTTCACTATTTTCTGGTTCTATCCGGTCTCGAATCAGGACCATGTTCTAATTTAACCCCTTTACTTAGGGTTAATTAGAGGGAATGTATTTTTGGCTTTGCGAAGGACCACTACGGCCGTTTGTCACTGAAGTAACGATGAACCGTAGAATGAAATTAAACACTGTTATCACGTTATGATTTATATTGTCATGAAATATAAGTTATTTACTGTTGCTTCGACAATTAAGAATTCACTTGACTTTTCGCGATAACTGAAAGTATTGTGCACATACTATGTTGGTTTATTAAAAGAATAAAGATTACGGACACATGGTGGTTCCCGGGTTAAAAAACGCCGGCTGGTGTTACGAAGTTGTAGCACGTTATATGATGAAAGAGGGTGTCTGAGAAGTGTGAAAGCTATCTGGGAAGTGAAGTAAAAATGAGGCTATTTTCGTATTTATATGGTTGATGACGTAGGGTCGAGGAATGAGTAAACTATTAGAAACTAGCCAATGGGATAAAAGTATTTTAAAATGTAACGTTCGAACAACAAGTGAATGTTGCAGATATGAAGATGTTTTTTGTGGGGTTGTCAACGGTTTTGTAGATACAGATAACAGAGTTTGGAAGAGAGTTTTTATGAAGAGATAAGATGTCGGGGACTTTGATATGTTCAGTAGAATTTCAGAAAACGATATTTATCTGTTTTTTCTTAGGTGTTAGTAAATTTAAATGACTTTTTTAGTGAAGTAAAGAAATATTAACTGTTGAAAATAAGGATATATTTAGTTATGTGTTTTGAGCATAATATTCGACTTTTATTATACAGGGGAAATTGAAATAGAATCACGGGAGAATTTGGTAATTAAAACCAAATTCGAACACTAGGAAAACGTTTCATGAGAAACCCTTTTTTAGCAGAATTGCTGCAATTTATTGCAGCACAGCCCGGCAGTTCAAATGTTATTATCTAGAAAAATCAAAACTTGATAAATAGTATACAATTTCTAGGGTTAAGCAAGCTAGCTTACCAAATATCACGAATTTTCCGATTCGAAATAAGATTATTTATAAGTCCAAATACAAGTCTTTCAATTGTGTAAAGGCAAAACACCTCTTTTTCACTGAATATTCACCAAAAAAGCACAAAACCAATAATTCTAATCACAAGTATAACCAGCATTATAAGAAACTTCGTATACACCAAACGTAAACAAAGAGATTTTGGCCTCAATATGGCTGCCAAACTGCCAGCCAATCAAAAACGGGTTACCCTATTGTCGCCACTGTCTCGTATATAGTCACTGTATTCAAGACAGACTAGGAGCGTCATCTTATTAAGAATAGCTGAATTAACAATTCCATGGGCGATGGCAATATTAAGACCATGGCAATAATCGGCTCACCTACCTTATAAGAATATTATTGATCGGCGGTGGCGGGCGCCACCAAGTCAAAGAGAAAATACTAGCATGCGGCCCGACCCGATACCGATAAGGGCATACGTGCCGCTTTTTTTTCTGAATTATTTTGTTTCTTTCAGGGAGAAATATCGGGATAATATTTAGTGTTTTAAAATAAACCGATAACAGGTGCATAAATAATATACGGTATCCGCCAAAATAAACAGTACCGAAACAGAGAGTGCTGTGGAGTTGTTTATGTAATATGGATTTGTCATATTTGACTTAATTGTCATTAGTTGATATATTAATAGTACGCTGCAGTTAAATTTGATTTAAAAATGGTTCTAACAACGGAAGAAAAAGTTTTTTTGGTAGAGCATTATTTTCGTTCATACGGAAAAGGTCGTAATGATGGTCCAAGCTTAGAACAGGTGTCAATAAAATATCAACAAAAATTTAATAAAGCAGCTCCTAGTAAAAGTGTGATGTTAGCTGTTGTTGAAAAATTTCGTCGCACTGGGGCATAATGAAGGACAAAATATTTCACTAGGAAAATCCGTCGGCAAATACTGCCGAACTACGGGAAGGATGCAAAATATTTTTCGGCAGTTACATCAACCACTTTTTATAAATATGTTTATTGACTTACAAAATAGATATGAAGCTTGTTTGCGTCGAAATGGTGAACATTTTGAACACTTACATTACAGAAATTAAAATTTTTTATTTTTATTTTCGGTAGGTACTGTTTATTTTGGCGGATACTGTGTTTGTATGCGTCGCCTGTCACCATGCTCTGGTCTTATATTTTGATTTGCCTTTGCTGTTTATACTCAGTCACTGCAGTGATTCAATTCACTGTTTAGAATCACGGAATCGTACTAACAAACTAAAATTTCCCCAAAAATGACAAAAATATCGTACTTAAAGTACTATAGCACCTACTGTACTGGCTCTGGTGGGCTGAATATCAATAGGGTTCATCTGTTTGATGTCCTGAATAATATTCAATCATAAAATTGATGAGTTGTTGAACTCCAGAGGCTGTATCTTGCTAGCAAACTGAAATTTCTCAAAAAATGACAAAAAAGTCGTACTTTGAGTACCATAGCACCCGTTGTACTGTCTCTGGTGAGCTGAAAATCAATAGAGTTCATCTGTGACATGTCCTTAACAATATGCAATCATAAAATTGGTGACTTGTTGCACTCCAGAGGCTGTATCGTGCTAACAAGACATGTAACGAAAAGTGGCCGACGACGACTACGTACACACAGGATTTATTTTCTAAAAACCGTTTTTTCGTGTTGCTGTTGATGGAAAACGTAAAATTAACTCAAATTTTTTTTTCAAAATTCCAACTTTTTTGGAGGGGTTGGGGAGGGGGAGCTGTCGTAAAATTTACCCAGGAAATTTCCCGAAAGGACAACACACCTCAGGTCAGAGAAAGGACATTAACAATATAAATCTATTTGCACTTACGCTTCTTCGAATAGTAATAACAATAATAATAATGAAACTAAGGAACTAAGTTTTAAATTAAAAAAATTAAAATTTGCAATGAACAACACAATCCTAGCATGGACATAATTATAATCATTGATTATTATTAACAAAAAAAATGCCAAATTATAAGTAGTTACTGTAGATGCTTAAATTGTCATAATTGGTAGACGCCCTTCTGAAAAATGAGTTTCTTTCTTTGCAACATCGATTTAAAAAAAAAATCATCAAAATAGGCCCAATAGAAGCCGAGATACAGCAACTTTTTGCGCCGCGCTCAATTTGAAGCGTCGATTTCAAGTTTCGCACTCTATCCCCGCTCCCCTTCAGATTTGACGCGCCGAACGCTACCGCTACAACTTTCTTTGATTTTTACTACTTCATACACAAGGGCGATGTTATATCTCAAAGCACATACAAAAACTTCTCGGAAAAATCTATCTGCTGGCATTATTTTTATTGTTACAACATTAAAAGGCTAAACTCAGACGGACACGACAACTTCATAAATGTGGTTGTTAGTGGGTGGAGGTCGTGGTTATATTAAAAATGCAGAATATTTAGAACAGTACTCAGACGAACGACTTCTTGAAAATGATCTCAGCGACGGTCGCTACCTGTGGACGGTATCACCCACAAAATTGTCGTTGCTGGTGGTTGAATGCAAAACACATGGACGACAGACCGCCCCTTCTCAATGCGACAACTGGCCACTTTTTGTTTCCTGTTAACTTTCTTTAGTATGAGCATAGACGTCGTAGTTGAAGTTTGTTTTTCAATTATATTTGTACGAACATCGAAATATTGTAACAATCCTTTTTTTTAGGGTATGTAGTGTATGTACAAAGAAATATATATCCAACTTTCTAAAGCACGAAAGAATTACCAGACATTTAATGATTACACTAACATTAATACAGTAACCCTAAAATTTAGTATTTTAGTTTCAGTATTAGTTCAGTTCTTACTCCGAAAAGATATAATTAACTTAGGCTCACAATATTGAGATGGAAAATGAAGAATCCTTTGATTCGTCAGTTCCCATGTATTTGGGACTATTCTTCAACAAGTTATTGCAATCGAACCGACAAAGCAAAGGCATGGGACTTGATTTGCTCCAAATTTTATGTTGATTTTTTGGAGATGGAGAAGCAAGAAAAGAATAAAATCGGTAAGTGTCATTTATTAATTATGTGATGTTTACAAATAAAAATAACATATTATGTTTTAAATAGATGAGGTGCGATATTATGTTTTATTATATTGCCATGGTAATTCACCTTCAGAACTTACAAAATAATCAGCAAATTTATCTCTGATCGAGTTCAGTGATCTTCCTACTCTGTAATTAACATTACTATTTTGTAATGATTGCAAATCCGGAGTCATTAAGGTATCTTCATACTGGTATCCATCTTTTTTACGTACTATGTTGTGAAGTACAATAGACGCTTTAACTATATCGACGGCACATTCAACTGACACATTTAGGGGTCTATGAAGTATTCGCCACTTATTTGCAAGAATACCAAATGAACATTCGACAAATCGACGAGCTCGACAAAGCCTGTAATTGAACACACGCTTTTTTAATGTTAACTGCTTTCCACTGTAAGCTCTCATCCGCAACAAATGCATAAGGTAAAGGATCACTTCCAGAATCAATTGGTTTTGATTCAGGTAAATCCAATTCGTTTCTAACCATTGATTTGTATAAATTGCAATTTTCCCAAATTATCGAATCACAACTTTTTCCGTAAGCCCCGATATCTACATATGTAAATAAATATTCTGCATCACTCACTGCTAGCAAAACTATTGAGAAATATTTTTTATAATTATAGTAGAGCGAACCACTATTAGGAGGATGTAGAATTCGGATATGCTTTCCATCTAAGGCACCTAAGCAGTTTGGGAAATTGGCTTTATTTTTAAATTTTTGAGATACTTCCTGCCACATATGTTTGTTAGGTTGTGGAATGTGAATTGGTTGCAATTTGCGCCATATCTGACAACACACGTCCTTTACTATTTCACTTGCAGTCGTAGCACCACATCTAAATGTGTAGTGAAGTTCTTGAAAAGAACATCCCGTTGCCAAATACCTGCAAGAAATGAAGTTAGTTGAAATATATTTATGGTATTGATATTATCAGTAATATAATAAGTACTCGTAAGACTCGACCGCAATTTTATATTAAGTGGACGTGAAATTTTGCTACATGCAGTTTTTTTTTATTTTCAGCTGTTGCACTACAAAGAAAATGGAAAAGTCTAAGGGATTCTTACAACCGAGAGCTACGAAAAAATACCACAACGAAAAGTGGTTCTGGGGCATCAAAACATCGCCAATATTTATATTTTCACAATTTAACTTTTCTACAAAATTTAGCTGAGAAAAGAGTTACTGAAAGTTCTCTGGCAGATAGTCAGATCAATGAAGATTCTCAGCAAAAGGAACGTGATGCAGAAAATGACGGACAGTGTCCAACCTCCGAAAAGCATGTTAAAAGAAAGAAGTTGAAGACAAAAGATCAGGAAGATCAGCTGATTAAACAATTGTCATCTTCTTTGTCTGATCGACTAAAAGCTCAACATGTCTCTCCAGCAAATAATAGCACTGACAGTGATTTACATTTTTTATTATCATTGTATGACAACTTTAAAATGATTGACAATAATATGAAGCTACAGGCGCAGATAGAAATCCTGAACGTCATTCAAAAGTATCGTCGCCCCCCACCACCCCCTACTTGGAACTATGATCAATCTAGATATTACGGGGAACAGTATAGGCAAGACTACAATACGGCAGTTAGTCAATCTTTACAGCAAACGATGTCTTCATACCAACAACAATATTCGAAACCTTCAACCAGTCACTTCGTTGAAGTTCAGCAACAAGGGCGCAGCTTTAACATTACCTCTCCCATACCTGCACAAACGTTTATATCAGCTGAAACCCCTCAAGTCACTTCACCACTAAGTGAATCCATTCAAGATGACGAATCAATTATGTCAAATATTTATGATTAACTTTTTTGTAAACTGATTGGTAACTATGAAATAAAAAATTTACTTACCTTATCGTCAATGCAAGTCGTTCTTCAACTGGTATACACTTTCTCATATTTGTGTTTTTTCGACATATGCTGTTAGATAATTCTTGTAATATATAGTCAAATGTAGTTTGACTCATTCTGAAATAATTAAAAAATTTATCATCGTACATTCTCAGTGAATGGTAGAGTAACTGAAATTGACTCTCATTTTTGTTTTCTATAATCGGATGAATCCAATACACCCTATTCCGACGCCGCCTCTGCCTTCGCCGTAATATCAGCCATAACAATGCTTCTTCTTCAAACTCCATACTGAATATGATAAACCCTACCGAACACTACTGTCGTTAATTGAAGTCTGAACGAACTACTAATTTGTAGTCAAACTGTCGTCGTCTTCAACGACAGATGACGACAATATAAACACATACTAGTCGCGTCGCTGTCGTCCGTCTGAGTTATACCGCCTAATAGTTATACCGCAAACACTCTCGATCTTTGACGTTTATTATCTCAGCACCTATTCAGCCAAATTAAACGCATTTGTTTTAAAAGTAGCGTCTTTCCGCGAACTTTTTTTTAGGTACTTTGAGTATTTTTCTTCGGTATCCAAATTCACTTCAAAAATTAATTATTTATAAGACGAAATTTTTCAACTTTTCACAATCGCGTAAAAAAATGATAAAAACTTAAAAATTGTTCATTATAACTATTGTGTATTATAGTTTAGAGATCTAAGTAGTTGTAAAAAAATCGGCGCCTATTACAACTCAAAAATGTAAGCGTGGCATGAACGCAAAAATGACGTTAATTTTTTCGCGGAAATTAATTAACAATTAATTCATGTAAAAACTATCAGGCTAATTTAATCGGCCTTTGGCATATTGTTTTATACTATAATAAGGTTCTTAAATCCCAATTTATAGCGTGATTGGATGATTTCTTATCTGCGAAACAAATGCTTTAAAATAACCTCGTTTTTTAGCTACTTTTTTTGCATTTATCGCCATTTCTCAACGAAAAAATTGAATATATCCATTTTAAACTAATTGTTCCTTGTAGAGAATTTCATGAGGAACAAATTCGTAAGTATACTTTTTTTCTCTATCTTGCATATTTAAAGAGTTATATTAAGAAATATCGAAAAATAGCACAACTTTTTCAGCTGGCGGACCTTTATATTTTCTTTTCTTACATGATTTCCGAGCAATTCCAACCAATCGTCGGCTTAATCAGAAAAACCCGTAAGTCATTAAAATGAAATTTTACAGGGCGGGCTAAAAACTTTCCAAAAATTATTGCAGCAAGTATTTATGCAAACTAAGATATAGAAAATATTTAAAAAAATTGTGTATACCTTATTTACTAATTATTTTTATAAATACTAATTTAAAGGGACTTATGGGTTTTTCCGACTTAATTTAAACAGAAATAGGAGTTGCGGGTATTACAGGTTGTGTTAAATGAATTAGAACCACATTATTTTGTCATGATAGTTTTTATTCAAAATTTTACAAAAATATAAAGGAAACTACAATATTTATTTATTTGTCTGGCAAATGGTCATAGAAGCTATGGTAATCACTGTTGAGACTTTTTCTAAAAAATTTCAAGTCGAGATATTTCGATTTTTTTATTGGTGTGGGTACTTCATACAGAGCTGGTAGATTATTCAGTGGGCATGCGAGTTCAGTTAGTTTCTTTTTAGACAAACGGCCATATTTCATCTCAACAAACTCTTCTGGATGTCTCAGTTTATAAAATAAGGAACTGTCTGGGGTGTATTTTAGTGCACGTATATCCGTTACCACAGGATCGCCCACTGTTTTTCCAGGTCGCAAAGAACTAAAAAATTTTTGTTTTCTTAAATCCTTGAAGAAATCATAACCTAGGTAGTAGACTCTATAGGGCCGTGGATTTTTCCGTGCCTTCATATTAATTCGACATAGTCGGCAGGTACATTTATGTTGGTATGACGTTACTGCCTCTCTATGGTAGAATGAATGGAGTCGCCCTCCATTTGTGTATGGCCCTTTTCGAGGTATTTTTGTTCAATGGTAATGTTTAAAGTAATTGACATATTAATTAGAGCATTGGTTAATGTAGCATTTCTATTTTGCGATGTGCATCCATCGCTATACAAGATAAGGGTTTGTCCAGGTTGTACAGTACCGTGGTTCTTTATGAATTGACAAATAATGGAAGAGTAGTCCTGCGCCGATACACCACCAGATGATTCGTGCCAAATATAGCAATATCCATCCTTTGTGTTTACATCGAAAAACGACAAATTGTGCACTTTAAGTTTAGTCTTAAAATAGAGAGAGGAAACATTCGATTTTGGTGATAATAAAACTGATTGTACGTCCATACGAAAAAGCTTATTCCCTGATTCTATATCTTTGGCTTTCTCAGTTCTAGCCTCTTTCTTTTTATCTTCATGCAGGGCAAACTCATCAGCGGATAAATTACCAGTTTTATGTGCAACGCACTTATCGCATTCGTCCTTTTTAGGTCGGAAAAGTGAAAGATTCATTTGATCAAACACGTGGGAAAACGAAGCAATTGATAAAAAGGGTTCCGTTTTCTCTTTGCACCAATTTTTGTAAGAAATATAAAGAGAAGATTTTTGATGCCCAGTTTGGTTCTAAGTACTGTTTTGTCGAAGAAGCCCGACAATAGTGGGATTCCATCTTAGGAAGTTCGGTAAGAAAACTTGTTAATTTGTCTTTCATATCTTTATAACGACCCAGTTTAACATGATTTTTTGTTTTCTCTTTAGTATTATCATCTATGGCATTTCGCTGTTTTATCCAATCCAAAATCATATTTTCTTTGACACAATGAGTATTTAGAAACATTTGTTTGCAGACCCTTATCCGTTCTTCATTATGTTTCAGATAATATACTAGCGACTCACTTCTTCTGGAAACACCTTCAGCAACTCTATTTCTGCTCCTTTTAGTAGGTTGAGAATCAACTAAAAATGAGACATACAGTTTCCTTTCCTTCCATCCCATCTTTGTCCAAAATTGAGTAAATATAACGTTTCTTTCTTCTTCCGAGAACATTCTACATTTTAATAATTTACCTTTTATTGAAGGTTTGCAATTACATGGTTCTTTTAATTTCCTTGCATCTTTCTTAATGTCGTATTTCCACTTTCCGTCAACCTTTTTTCTACCGTAATATTCTTGTCCGCTTTCTCGTTTAATTTTTTTTCTATTTACATTCCAGTCTTCGGTACATACAAATTGTCTTTTTTTTCTTTTCTTTGTCACAATAATTTCATTTCCTGAATCATTATTCAATTCAAAATCAGGTTCGAAATCGGGATCGTTTACATTTGCTACAACTTCCTCATTTTCTTCTATTGCTGGACTATGTTCATCTTTTTCAATGGAAGAGTCTAAGCTGGCCTCTTTTTCATGAGTTGTTATGTGATCTGGACTTTCTTCTGTATAACGCTTTACTTCAAAATCAGTATCTTCTGCACCTGTTCTGTCCACATTATTTTTTTCTGTCACTTTACTACATCTATCTTCTACAAAAATGTTCATTTCCATTTCGTGGTCTGCTGTAACTGGAAACTCTCCAACTTCTTTTTCATACTCTGCCAACTGAATACTATTATCGATAATTTCACTATCTATGCAAGGAACAGCAACCAAATTGGTCATAGTATGGAAGTTCTCACTGCTACTGAGGAGTTCGACACTTGAAATCTGGGCAATACAATTATCTGTATCAGGATTAAAGTAATCTTGAATTTCAAATTCTGTAGTGGAAAGTCCAGTTGTAACTTCTGGAATGTCCAATATCAATAACTCCTTATTTCCTACTGATTTGTGAAAATCATCATTAAACATGCTATTATCATTGGGTGGAGTGTTTTCCTTATTAATAGCAAATCTGTTTATTTCACTACATTCATCAGAATTCTTGAATTTTTTATTAAAAATTGACATAATTCTTTGTGTCCTGTTGGATACGCAAGCCATCTTTTCTCGGTTTTCTGTAACAAATAAATATTTATTACTAATAATTGCCTTATAACGGTGGTTTTCTTCTTTGCAACCAAGACTTCATATTATTAACTTTTTGCCACCTGGCAATACAATTTAAAAAAAAATTAACATGAGAAAGGAAACATTTTATTTAAAATTTCTACTTAGTTTTGAGCTCGTTTTAAAACGTTGTTAAAAAAACAGAACATTATTTTGAGAAGAGCAAACACTTAACTCCCTATGATCTTTTACTTTCGCGATATGTCTAGTGAAAGAAAAACCAGTTAGTCCTGGATATGGTTAAAACAGAAATTAAGTGACAATAAACCAAATTAAATAGTTTACAATTGTTTATAATATATTTGTATATACTTACCATCCATACTAAATCGTTTTGAGACAATATAAATTGTTAAAAACTGCAAAATTTTCACAATAAACGAGAGAGACTTCAACACGTGGTTGTGATTATATTAAACTGCTGGATTTACGGGTTTTACAATTCGCTTTGTATCAAGTGGGGACTTACGGGAAAAACCAAACCTTAAAATTACGAATTCGAACTTCTTCTGTAGTTACGATATTTACGCAGACGATAGATTCAATTTTAATGCAAAAGATGGCACTAAAATGTCTGATATGCCTAAATGTGGACTTACGGGTTTTCTGATTAAGCCGACGCAATATCTAAACTACGTCACGACACAGCCATATTTCAAAGGTTTGGGGTCTAATTTTCCTGGACTAAAAAGGATGTGAGAAAAAGTAAAATGCTTATAATAAATTTTGTATGGTTTCAAATAATGTCTCCAATAGAAAGCACAAATGCGTAGAATAAAATGTAATTTATAATCGCATGTCATGAGATTAGTTACTAATAAAACATTTTAATAAAATATTACAATTCATTGGAATATTATCCGAGACTGTCATCATTTTTATTGAGATATAAAGTCTAATGAACTAAATAATGTATCTAACGATAGTAATCAAATCCAATTTTCATTGCTTTTATATCTTAAATATTATTTAATTTGTAGGATTGATGACAGCTCGAGAAATCAATCTATCAATTTGGATAATCCTCGAAAAATTTGTTAATAACAAGTTAAATCCTGATAAGGCGCTATAAATATTATTTATCGCTATTTAAAATCTTGTAATTGTTCCTAATTACATGAAAAACACTTAAAGATATGAGGATAATTGTAATTGCAGAATGAATCAATAACAAGTTTGTCAATATTTGATATTGAAAAGAAATTAAAAATCAACTTTATCGAAAACATATCAAACTGGTCTTCACGGAAATAAAAAATTAAAAGATCATTTTAACCAATAACTGAAATGGCATAAGCTGCACGTTGGAATTGCTGAGAGGTTATGATTTTTCTTTTTAATAAATCATACGTGACTGAATTCGCGTTACTGCTACTTGACTAGACTGATATGAAACAGTTATATTCGCTTCAAAATGTCAAGAATTATAAGCTGCAATAATTAATGGAGAATAAAAAAGATTTATATCCTATACAACAAATAATTGCAAATTTTAGTCATGATGATATTTGTATTGGACCAAAGTTTCGATAAGTTACAATTAAATTGAGTTCTCTAATATGCACACGTCAACATGGTTTAGTTCTTGGAAACTAGAGGATTGTTTCCAAACACTGAAAAACCCTAAAGATGTCTCCACTTTTCTGAAAATCAAGAGGCAATTCTATGGTCAAAGTATCGGTCAACCCCTTCAAAACCGCAATTTTAACTGTACTGTTCTGATAACCAGAACAATGTGTGAACGCTCCCTTGTGTTTCACAATACCGGAACGTGCCCTTATTTTTGACAGAACAAAGATAGTGTGGGCACAGAATACATCAGCCCAACAAGAAACGAAGCTTGTGCTATTTTAGAATTCATTTTCTAAGTGTGCATGTCTGAGTCAGAGTCAGTTATCTATCAATGTCATGTGATTTTATTGTTTACATGTTTAACAAAAAATATTCTTTGCTGTACGATTTTTCCTTATTTACAATATAATATATATATTTTGTTTGTGTTTTCAATTGTTTAAAAAATTATTATATTAGTTATGGCGCCAAGAACTTGTGCAGTTCGTGGGTGTCATTCAAGAGATGGAGACGGAACAACTATGTTTTGATTTCCTAAAGATCCTGTAAGGTAAGAGGAATTGTTTCTATATGCAATAAATTATATATACATATATATATATATATATATATATATATATATATATATATATTATTATAGTTTATTTTATATGGGAATTTAATTTGCCCTACGTTGGGCCGACATATTATTATAGTTTATTTTATATGGGAATTTAATTTGCCCTACGTTGGGCCGACATATTATTATGAATAGAATTGGGTGAGAAAATAGTTTAATTTGCCCGGTATGTTGTGGATTTAATATGTATGATAAACAGTTTATTTAACCAACATGAAAACTTCTCATCTCAGGGTAGAGTTCAAGTATTTTAAATAAAATGATTTTATAATTTTATATATGTTAGCGCCAAAGTTAATAAATGCTTTATATTTTTAAAAATAAATTTGTTAATCAGAATATGTTACTTTTTTAATGATTTCAAATTAAATACGGTCCTGTCCTACTTAAAAAATATCTGCATAGTTCAATCGATTTCATTCAGAGCTTCTTCCTGTGGTAAGTAGATGGTGCACAAATCACCAGATGAAATGATTAACTCAAGTAATTTAAAAAAACGTTCTTCAAAAGGAAAAACAATATTTAATTTAATGAAAATAAATACACTACACTTTTACAAGTGTTTTTTTTTTAAGAAAATCAACTATCTAAAAGGATGACTCTTTCATACAAATCACACGCACTCTGGTGAGATATTATTATAATATTAAAATACAGTTATATAATTTCATAAACATTTGACTTTCAGAAAACGGCGAAATACACTCTTAACAGCGTCTATGCATCACAAAATTTTAGTTTTTTTTTTACAAATTAGTAGGTACGCTTGACCTCTTAATACATTAATAAACTAACTTGTACTACCTTATTTACTTCACGATTTCTGTTTGTTCACCTTTATTTGTTCCAGATACTCCTCATGGAAAACCTCCCTGTTGGCATTCTGCTTCTACCAAAACAGGAATCGATGCTGTATTTCTTTCAAAGTCCAAACAGCTCACACAAATTCCACTATTCAATGTTCTTCGAAAACTAATTTGGCTATTTTACTTCCACCAGACACAAGACACCATTTTATAAAATAAAATTCATGATTAGTGTTTTACAACATTCAACAATTCCTTTTTTTATTATTTATATAAACTAAACTACTTACACTGATATATCTCTTGTAAGTATAATGTATTTGTTTTAAATTCTATATTCAAATTTTGTCTTCCAAATGATTTCAATTTACTTTACCCAAAAAATTTTGCTGCTCCAAAAATCTCTTCCCAAAAAAAGAAAAACCTACTAGTCAATAGCCCCCATAATCAACAACTTTTTCACATTCTGATTTTTTTTTCGTTAGCAACACAGTTGTCGCCGATGTGATCTTTTTTAAATGTTTATTAACCAATCAAATTTGACTATTTATTTTATAACTCAAATTCTTCATTTCAAACAGTGGAATGTTCATCCATTATATCATGATATTATATTCTAAGGTTTTTAATTGCTTAGACTTCCTATATTATTTTCATTCAATAATATTTCTTAGTATTGTTAAAATGACATTTCCTAACCTCTAAGTATGTATGTCAAATGAATATTCATAATGTTTTAATAGATGACAGCTGTTACCTTTAAATATGTATGCAAAATGAAAATTCGTTTTCTTTATAAGTCATGTTCTCTGAAATTCACATTATTTTATATTTTCCTGCTCTGTTATGTCTAAACATCTACACTATCTCATTTTAATGTCTTAATCAACAAATATTACGAGATTAGCTTGACTTTACAGAATAAAGCATTTAGTTTCTTATTATGAACAAATTTTGATACTTGATCTCTTTGATAAAAGTTTCGTTAGGTAATTTATTTCATATAAATTGTTTATCACACCTATTCGCAATTATCCCTACATTATACAGTCTGTCCTTTCTGTATGTCTTCTCTATCGAATAGTGGATCGTACAGATTGTCTCCATTCAAATGTTTAAAAAAAATTTTTTGACTTAAAAAAATTCTTTTAGATTACAATACATAATCTTAATTCTTCATTATTTGATATACAGGGTGTAGCATTATTTTTTCACAATAACATCCCCTAAATTTTGCGTTTTTCAAATTTTTTATTCTAAGAAAAATTTTATGAACGCAAATTTTACTTCAAGTACTATATTCTAGGATTGTCTTTCAATTTTACTAATAATACATTTCTTTTTATTTCGGGTTGCTGTTACAAAGATGATTTTGGAATCCTGTGTTGCAGTATCCTCTTCAGTTAGTTTTAATTTATTTATAATACTATAATTAAATGTATACAAATTCTTATTTTATTTTTAGGTACGTTTCATTTACAAGTTTCATCCAAAGGAATTAGTTTAAAAAATCATGTTATAAATCCATTTTTGAAAATTCTTTAATGTTCGTTATGCGTCTTATCACTTCTACATTTCTCAGAGTCTCTTATATCGGTACTATTTATTAATTTATTTTTCTTGTGTTACATCTCTCTATAATACCATCCTTTAGCATATTTTGTATCTCTGAATCAACTTCTTTCCTATATTTATAAGGTATGGGATATGTTCTTATTCTGAAATTTTCTATTCCCTTAACTTCTATCTTATGTACATAGTTATTTGCCATTTTCATATCTTTTTTAACTAATCCTTTATACTTAATTATTAAATTCTTCACTTTCTCAGCATATTCCTTATTTCCACATACTAATTCCAATTCTTCCATTATTTCATCCCTCTCCGTATTCCATAACTTCCTATTATCCTCTTCAAATTCCAATTCTTCCATATTTCCACTCCTCTTTATATTCCATAACTTCCTATTATCCTCTCCAATTGCCAATACTTCCATTTTTCCAATCCTTTCTATATTCCATAACTTCTTATTATCCTCTTCAACTTCCAATTCTTCTATATTTTCTTCTTCAAATTCAATTCTATTACCATTTAATTCAATCTCCATCTTTTCAAAATCAATTCTTGCTTTATATTTCGTTAATTCATCTATTCCTATAACTATGTCTGATTCTAGATTATCTACTAACAATAATTGCATCTAACTTCTTTCCCATCCTTTAATTCAATATTTTGTATTATAGACTTATTTACTTCACATAGCTTCTTTCCATTTGCTCCTATCAATGTAGTTTTTGGTATTTTAATTAATTTGTTTTCATAATTTTCAATGTTTTCTTCTATTAGTTTTGTTTTAATTATAGACGCTTCCGAACCTGTATCTATTAATAATTTCCTTTCTTTTCCATTTAATTTCCCTTTAATATTTATCAATCCCATTATTTCTTTTAATTCTAATTCTTCCCCAAATTTTATATATTCCCTTGGATGTTCGTATGTACAGATAATATTTTTCTTTACATTTGGTATGTGCTCGATCCAAAATTTTGATCGGGCTCTGTTTCAGTGACTATTTCTGGTTCTATGGATATCACTCTTTCTTTCTGTCTTTGTATATTGTTCTCTGTAATTGTTATTTTTGTTGTTATTTTATTTGAAGTTTCTGTTATAGTTGTTTTTGTTTGCTATCGTTCTTATTATAGTTATTGTTATTTCCTAAATTGTTGTTATAATTGTTGTTTTTTTGTTATAATATCCATTTGTATTATATCTGTTAATGTAATTATTTCTGTTTTTCATCATTATCTTTATATATCCTAATTTCTATCTATGTACAACATTATATTTACATATGTTTTTTTTTAACATTATTTGTTAATTATAAACTTCTTATTTACATGTTGTTTTTTATATTCCTTATCGACCTTTTACAATTCCTTATTCGTCTTCTAGATTCCGGTCCTATAATACAGCCTTATTATTCAATTTAATTTTCTTTTCCTAAATTTCGTTTTATCCTCTTCTCTTATTGTTTGATTCTCTTCTATCTGCTTCCTAAGTTTCTTAAAATTTTCCACTGTGTCTTTTTCAATTTTGTTGTCCCCTATCTCATCAATTTCTCCCAATGGATTCATGAAAATTTGTATTTCCAATTTCTTCATATTATTGTTTCTTCTTTTTATTATTTCATTTCCCATAATACTCTCACTTCCTATCATTTCATTTTTAATTATCCTATTAAAATTTCTTGGATAAATTATCTTTATATTTCTGCCAAGTTTTAATCTCATTTCGAAATTTTCTGCATAAATTATTGTTTCTATATTCTGTCTTATGGTTTCTTCTATTTCTTCCTTAGTCTCTTGTAGTATCTTATTTATTTTCTCTAACTGCCAATTAAAATGTATCCCCCTATTATTATTATTTTCTTTACCATATGTCACTATTCGTTTTAATATATTAACATCTGGGTCTGTTATTTTCCAATAAATCTCTTTTTCATAAATTTTCATGACTTCCTCACTTCCTAGATTCTGTAAATTGATATTTATCATCTCCTCATTTATTTGTTTTTGTATTTTTATTTCATCAATTTCCATTTTATTACTTAATTTTTGTTCTATAGTATCATCATTTATATTTTCATTTTGTATCTTTACATCCATTTGAATCTCTTCTTTGAAATCCTTTTCTTTCTCTTCTATTTCCTTGATTCTGTTGATCTGTGAATTGTCTATTTCTGTGGTTTTTTCAATCCCCTCTCCTCTTATTTCTTGTTTAGTGGATTCTGTTTTATTTTCTATGTATGTGTTTGATTTTTCCAATATCTTCTCAAAATGTCCCAATTTTTCATCCATCAATTTTATTATCAGTTCCTTAGTTTGTTTAATTTCTTCTTTGTTCTGGTCCATCTTAATATTCATTTCTTTTTTTAATTCTTCCTTATTTTGGTCCATTTTAATATTCATTTCTTCCTTATTCTGGTCCATCTTAATATTCATTTCTTCCTTATTCTGGTCCATCTTAATATTCATTTCTTCCTTATTCTGGTCCATCTTAATATTCATTTCTTCCTTATTCTGGTCCATCTTAATATTCATTTCTTGTTTTATTTCTTCCTTATTTATATTCATATCCTGTTTCATTTCTTCCCTATTTTGGTCCAATTTTGTATTCAAATCCTGTTTTATATCTCTCCTCATATCTTCATTGTTTTGATCCATCCTTTTCATCATCATTTGAAGCATACTCATCACGTCCATATCCTCTTTCTCTTTTGATTTTTGTTTGACCCCTTGTCCTGTTTCTTCTGACAATGGTGCATCTTCTTCTTCCTGTTCTTGTTCTGCATTATCTTCCTGTGAACATTCTCTTCCTTGCTCCAAATATTGTACCTGAAAATCTCCTCTACCATTACTCCTTTCTTCTCTTTCTTCATCAGACCTACTTTCGACTCCTACCTGCTTTCCGTCCCTTAATGTCATTTTCCTTTCCATTTTATGTATTTAAAATCTTTTAATACAGTAAAAAAAAACTTATTTCAATGCTTTTTATTATTATTTACTAAATTTCTATATTAGCCCCACGTTGCGGTGACATTTTATTATAGTTTATTTTATATGGGAATTTAATTTGCCCTACGTTGGGCCGACATATTATTATAGTTTATTTTATATGGGAATTTAATTTGCCCTACGTTGGGCCGACATATTATTATGAATAGAATTGGGTGAGAAAATAGTTTAATTTGCCCGGTATGTTGTGGATTTAATATGTATGATAAACAGTTTATTTAACCAACATGAAAACTTCTCATCTCAGGGTAGAGTTCAAGTATTTTAAATAAAATGATTTTATAATTTTATATATGTTAGCGCCAAAGTTAATAAATGCTTTATATTTTTAAAAATAAATTTGTTAATCAGAATATGTTACTTTTTTAATGATTTCAAATTAAATACGGTCCTGTCCTACTTAAAAAATATCTGCATAGTTCAATCGATTTCATTCAGAGCTTCTTCCTGTGGTAAGTAGATGGTGCACAAATCACCAGATGAAATGATTAACTCAAGTAATTTAAAAAAACGTTCTTCAAAAGGAAAAACAATATTTAATTTAATGAAAATAAATACACTACACTTTTACAAGTGTTTTTTTTTTTAAGAAAATCAACTATCTAAAAGGATGACTCTTTCATACAAATCACACGCACTCTGGTGAGATATTATTATAATATTAAAATACAGTTATATAATTTCATAAACATTTGACTTTCAGAAAACGGCGAAATACACTCTTAACAGCGTCTATGCATCACAAAATTTTAGTTTTTTTTTTACAAATTAGTAGGTACGCTTGACCTCTTAATACATTAATAAACTAACTTGTACTACCTTATTTACTTCACGATTTCTGTTTGTTCACCTTTATTTGTTCCAGATACTCCTCATGGAAAACCTCCCTGTTGGCATTCTGCTTCTACCAAAACAGGAATCGATGCTGTATTTCTTTCAAAGTCCAAACAGCTCACACAAATTCCACTATTCAATGTTCTTCGAAAACTAATTTGGCTATTTTACTTCCACCAGACACAAGACACCATTTTATAAAATAAAATTCATGATTAGTGTTTTACAACATTCAACAATTCCTTTTTTTATTATTTATATAAACTAAACTACTTACACTGATATATCTCTTGTAAGTATAATGTATTTGTTTTAAATTCTATATTCAAATTTTGTCTTCCAAATGATTTCAATTTACTTTACCCAAAAAATTTTGCTGCTCCAAAAATCTCTTCCCAAAAAAAGAAAAACCTACTAGTCAATAGCCCCCATAATCAACAACTTTTTCACATTCTGATTTTTTTTTCGTTAGCAACACAGTTGTCGCCGATGTGATCTTTTTTAAATGTTTATTAACCAATCAAATTTGACTATTTATTTTATAACTCAAATTCTTCATTTCAAACAGTGGAATGTTCATCCATTATATCATGATATTATATTCTAAGGTTTTTAATTGCTTAGACTTCCTATATTATTTTCATTCAATAATATTTCTTAGTATTGTTAAAATGACATTTCCTAACCTCTAAGTATGTATGTCAAATGAATATTCATAATGTTTTAATAGATGACAGCTGTTACCTTTAAATATGTATGCAAAATGAAAATTCGTTTTCTTTATAAGTCATGTTCTCTGAAATTCACATTATTTTATATTTTCCTGCTCTGTTATGTCTAAACATCTACACTATCTCATTTTAATGTCTTAATCAACAAATATTACGAGATTAGCTTGACTTTACAGAATAAAGCATTTAGTTTCTTATTATGAACAAATTTTGATACTTGATCTCTTTGATAAAAGTTTCGTTAGGTAATTTATTTCATATAAATTGTTTATCACACCTATTCGCAATTATCCCTACATTATACAGTCTGTCCTTTCTGTATGTCTTCTCTATCGAATAGTGGATCGTACAGATTGTCTCCATTCAAATGTTCTCCATTCTTTTAGATTACAATACATAATCTTAATTCTTCATTATTTGATATACAGGGTGTAGCATTATTTTTTCACAATAATATATATATATATATATATATATATATATATATATATATATATATATATATATATTAATACATATACTCTATCTAAATTCTAAAGAAAACATTGAAATAAAGAAAATATGCATATTTAGATGTAATACTAGTGATACACACTGTATTATCAATAATTTGGAAGGTTCAATATACCAATAAAATTTGACATTTCGATTTCATATGACATTGCTGCAGAATAGACTTAATGATAGATAGATTTTAAAACGATTTGAAAAACCAGAATACAGATGTCTCTATTAGCAAATTGGCACTTATAAAAAATAATGAAAATCTCTCTTGGTATATAAAAACGTAAATTTGTATTTTAAAAAAAAAAAAGAATTCTTGGTAACCAAAGGAGAAGAGAATTATTTATGGAAACAGTTTAGTTAGTTGATTCATACCATCGCGTGAGACAACATCGAAATAAGAGTTGTCTCAGAATTTTTTTAAATAGAGTTGAATTTTAATATCTCGGGAGATAACATCGGAATAAGAGTTGTCTCAAATTTATTTGAGAATATCAGAATAATTTGTAGCATTATTATCAAGTCTATCTGTATCCAGTTTGGTGAGTCCAGTCCATATTATATATTATTTCTCGAGAATTAATAGGCCTTTAGTAAGAAATCTTTCGAAAGTAGATGCATCTGATGAATTAAATATTTGATCAAATTATAGTAACATTATTGATATATCATTCTACGTAAACTCAAGACAAATTTTGAAAAAGACAATTTACAAGGAAATTGGAGAATGTTACATTGACATATAAGTCATTTTGGACTTTTAGTTAAAGTATTTAGATAAGAATTTCTAATTTTAGATTGTTTATAATATTAAGGTTTTGATAGAAAATTCTATTTTTGCGTATTCGTTTGTGATGTTTTTTGAAAAGTTTTAATTTTTGTAAGTGTTTATTTGATAATATTATATATAAATTTGAATTCTAATCACCTTTTGGCTCTCTTTCCATAATCATTCTCATTACATTTGATAATTTCAGCCTATAGAAAATTTAGTACAAGAAGTGACATTTGGTTTAATTTCTGACAGTAATTTCATATGTGTCATAAGATAATTCAATTGTCTTATAGTGTATTGGACAAACAGTTACTTTTGATTTGAATAGTATAATACGTGATTTGGAAAATTATTTGGAAATTTATAAATTTTGAATTATGCTTTGAAATCTTTGATCCCTCCCTGAGAAAAGAGTGAGTTGGTTGATATTGTGTATTAATTTATCTTTCAGGATATAAAATTTAAGATTTATATAGCCGGGCATATTAATTTTACAACTGCTGTCATTAAAAATTTTATAGGTTATATTTAGCAAAAGGTGTTTTCATAATAGTATAGTTATTATCACAAATTGTGACGACAGCTACAAATTAAATTCAGCATCATATAAATTCATATATAATATAATAAAAATATAAAATAGAACATTGAATATATTATAATTTGTCACCCGAACGTGGGGCAAATATTATTAAAGAATTATAATTGTAGAGATATACAATAATTTGGCGCCCAACGTGGGGCAAATATTATAAAATAGAATATACAATATACTATAAATTTGGCGCCGCAAAGTGGGGCGAAAATAGATTTGTCACTATTAGCATAAATATAAAGAAATTAAGTATCGACCATGGAAAGAAAAATGACATTGAGAAACGGAAAACAGGAATATAGGACACAGGAAATGCAAATAAGTACAGCTACCAAGGAACTAGTAATGCAATTTTTTAGCTGTATGGATAAAAAAACGGACATTCAAAGTGAGATTAGGAAAAATATACGGGAAGGTAGGAGTAGTATGAATGTAGATTTAAATAAAGAATTGGACGAACAAAATGAGATTAGCAAGAGAATTTTGGAGAAAATGAATAAGCAGGATGATGAAGGGAGAAAGGATAGGAAAACTATGGTAAAAAAAGTATACCGAGTAAGGGGGATCATTGATGAAAAGATGGATAAGTCGTTAGATGAGAAGAGTACTAAGATGGAAGGAACGATTGACAGGGAAGACAGGATGAATTTAGACATGAACCATATGAGGGGAGATTTGAGTGGAAAATTGGACACAATGAAGGAAAAAGTAAGTGTAGATTCTGAGAAAATGAGAAAAAAATCTGATATGATGGTGGAAAATTTTGACAAAATAGAGGAGAATAATAATGAAAAGACGGATGATATGTTAGATAACATGGATAGCATGATACAAGAAACAGATGAGCAGAACAAGATGAATGTAAATATTAATGACAATAAAATTATTGATACTATGAAACAGAAAAGATGTAATAATTTGAAAAAGAAAATTGGTGATATGAAACCAGAAAGTATTCAAGAAATTAAGAATTGTACGGAGAAGAAGGAAGAATGTACGACATGAAATGAAGAAGCTGTAAAACAAGAAAATCAGAGACAAGACAGAAGGGAAACACAAGGAGTTATATGTAACAATGACATATTGACGCAAATATTAAGTAGTGTAAATAGTATTAGGGAGGATATAAATAATTTAAATAGAAAAATGGACAAACAAGAGGAGAATATGAACAACATGAATGGAAATATGATTAGTATGCGTGAAGATATGAATAATATGAGTGGATATTTAAATGACAAGATTGATACGATGAAGGAGGAGATTAAAGGGGATATTAACAATATCACTGGAAACATGGACAGACTAGAAGAAAATTTATCTGGAGCAATTCAAGTGAAACTAAACAAACAAAATAATAATAGAACTGAAAAAATACGACTTATAAAAATACAAAGTTTAATACAGATTAAAGAAGTTGAGAAGGAAATTGAAGCGATACAGGCTATAAAAGTACAAAGACAAACCAAATATGCAATGGTAGACATTAATTTACAGAATTTAGGAAGTGAAGAAGTGATGCAAATTTATGAAGAAAATATTTATTGGAAAATAAAAGACTTAGATGGTAATACCGAAAAACAAATCGTGATATATGATAAAAGAAATAATAATTATAATAGGGGGATAAAACTTAATTGGGAGTTAGAGGAAATGAATAAGATACTACAAGAAACTAAGGAAGAAATAGATGAAACCATAAGACAAAATATAGAAAGAAGAATTTATGCAGAAAATTTCGAAATGAGAGTAAAACTTAGCAGATATATAAGGATAATTGATCCAAGAATGTTTAATAGGACAATCAAAAATGTAATGATAGGAAGTGAGAATATTATGGGAAATAAAATAATAAAAAGAAGAAACAATAATTTGAAGGAATTGGAAACGCAAATTTTGATGAATTTATTGGGAGAAATTGATGAGATATGGGACTTCAAAATTAAAAAAAATATGGTGGTGAACAGAAAGAAGCTACAGAAAATCATAGAGAATCAAACAGTAACAGAAGAGAATAAGACGAAGTTTAGGAAAAGAAAAGAAAATTGAATTATATGAAAGGATTATGGGAACGAAATCTAGAAAACGAAAAGGAATTGTACATGGTAAACAATGGATATAAAAACGATGTGTAAATAAAAGGTTTATGATTAACAAGTAATATTTAAAAACATATTTAAATAGAAATTATATAAACATGGATTGATAATAGAAGAAATGATAGACATGTTGATATGAATTATGGAAATGAAAATAGAAATTACAGAAATAAAAAATATATGGAAATAGAGATAAAATTTATGACAACAAGTATTGTGAGAATAGAAGAGATTTTAGAAACTTTGATAGAAGAAATGATAATGAAAATAGAAATGAAATTAAGCAACAAAATAGATGGACCAGGATGAAATAATTACATTTATAGGAACAAACGGACAGAAGTTATATGAACTAAGCAAATATATGATACAAAAGATTGAATTAAAGGATGAAAAAGAAGTTGATATGTAAGCATAGTCGATGAAGAAGTTAGAAACAGACATAGTTATTGATGTATTGATGAAATATAAGGAAATAATTGATTTTGAATAGATAGATAGAATTAAATGGTAAAATAATTGAATTGGAGGAGGTAAATATGGAAGTATTGGCAATGGAAGAGGATAATAGGAAGTTATGGAATATAAAGAAGAATGGAATTATGGTAGAATTGGAGTTTATGAGTGGAAATAAGTAATATGAAGAAAAAGTGAAGAGTTTGATGATGAAATATGAAGGATTGATTGAAAAAGAAATTAGACTGGCTAACTATTATGAGTGTGAGATAGAATAAATAGAAGATATGAAAAGTAATGGTAATTGGACAGATTGTAATGAAGAATATCATGAAGTTATAAATGAATTATTAAAGACGTATGAGAAAAGAATTACGAAAGAACTAGGGGTTGCTTAATTAAAATATGGATATAATAAAGGAGAAGAATACTGAGAAATGTTAAAGTAAAATCATATCCAGTTCCATGCAAGTTGTTTAGGCGGAGTAGAATAAAAGAGAGTTGGAAATATTACAGATCATAGAAGAAATTATCAACATGTATATAGGAAATTTTAGAATTGAATAACTATTATGTTACGTGAAATTTTAATAGATATAGTAGATTTAAGAAGTTTTATGGGAATAAGGAATAATAGTTTAATTTGATTCAAGATAATTTTGAGATATGTTGATAATTATTTGAAAGATATTACTATGTTACTAAGAACTAGTATTATATTTGGCAATTTTGAGAGATAAATTATAATTATATACAAGAATCGATTTATCATTCTTTTATTAGGGGGATTTAATACATATCTATCCTCTATCTAAATTCTAAAGAAAACATTGAAATCAAGAAAATATGCATATTTAGATGTAATACTAGTGATACACACTGTATTATCAATAATTTGAAAGGTTCAATATACCAATAAAATTTGACATTTCAATTTCATATGACATTGCTGCAGAATAGACTTAATGACAGATAGATTTTAAAACGATTTGAAAAACCAGAATACAGATGTCTCTATTAGCAAATTGGCACTTATAAAAAATAATGAAAATCTCTCTTGGTATATAAAAACGTAAATTTGTATTTTTTTTTAAAAAAAGAATTCTTGGTAACCAAAGGAGAAGAGAATTATTTATGGAAACAGTTTAGTTAGTTGATTCATAACATCGCGTGAGACAACATCGAAATAAGAGTTGCCTCAGAATTTTTTAAATAGAGTTGAATTTTAATATCTCGAGAGACAACATCGGAATAAGAGTTGTCTCAAATTTATTTGAGAATATCAGAATCATTTGTAGCATTATTATCAAATTAACATAATTTGTCTTTGAAAGCCAGTGCGTGTATTATTCGCAGAGAATTACAGCGGTAAAGTTCTAGTGTTGTTTCAGTTTCTAAATAAGTCATTTAGAAAATTGTTCCAGATATTCTAAAACGTTTTTAGAATACAAACAAGTCTATCTGTATCCAGTTTGGTGAGTCCAGTCCATATTATATATTATTTCTCGAGAATTAATAGGCCTTTAGTAAGAAATATTTCGAAAGTAGATGCATCTGATGAATTAAATATTTGATCAAATTATAGTAACATTATTGATATATCATTCTACGTAAACTCAAGACAAATTTTGAAAAAGACAATTTACAAGGAAATTGGGGAATGTTACATTGACATATAAGTCATTTTGGACTTTTAGTTAAAGTATTTAGATAAGAATTTCTAATTTTAGATTGTTTATAATATTAAGGTTTTGATAGAAAATTCTATTTTTGCGCATTCGTTTGTGATTTTTTTTGAAAAGTTTTAATTTTTGTAAGTGTTTATTCGATAATATAATATATAAATTTGAATTCTAATCACCTTTTGGCTCTCTTTTCATAATCATTCTCATTACATTTGATAATTTCATCCTATAGAAAATTTAGTACAAGAAGTGACATTTGGTTTAATTTCTGACAGTAATTTCATATGTGTCATAAGATAACTTAATTGTCTTATAGTGTATTGGACAAACAGTTACTTTCGATTTGAATAGTATAATACGTGATTTGGAAAATTATTTGGAAATTTATAAATTTTGAATTATTCTTTGAAATATTTGATCCTTCCCTGAGAAAAGAGTGAGTTGATTGATATTGTGTATTAATTTATCTTTCAGGATATAAAATTTAATATTCATTTAGCCGGGCATATTAATTTGACAACTGCTGTCATTAAAAATTTTATAGGTTATATTTAGCTAAAGGTGTTTTCATATTAGTGTAGTTACAGCTACAAATAAATTCAACGATAAAACAATATAGAATATAATATATTATAATTAAAAACATAGTCGAGATATACTATAATATATATAAATTTCTTGTTTTTAAATATCTTATTCTTCCATTGCACCTATACATTGTAAGTTGCGTGAATCTATGTTGTGAGTCTTAACATTCCTATGTCTCTGTGTCTTTGATAACATAAATAATAATAATAGTAATAATAATAAAATAATAATAATACAATCAATGAATACGCTACAATAAGTGTCAATGCTGATGAGTTCAGCTTGAATATGTTGCATAATAATACACAATATTCAATATAAATTGGTAGTAGTTTATTTCTTTTATACACATATGATAAATAAAAATATAAATATACTTACTTAGCTTTATTTACATTTTCGAGCACAGTTATGGTTGGATGCATGTAACCGTGGACATTTATTTGAAAAAACCCTAGATTCTTTACATAACAATTATAAGTTATGTCAACTCCACTTTGAGGATACATTTACTTCCCAAAGGAGACGTGAAAAGTACATATGTCTTCAAGCTGTGCCTACAATATTCCCATGGTTAAAATGCAAGGGCCATGTTATATTGAGCGATCCACCAACAAAAATAGCTATTCATTCTGGTAAATATTAAATTTAAGTAAACGTTACAATCAGTTGTTATTGATATTTATTTTTGCCACCTTAGTGCAGAATTAATTATAACTTTCTGACAGGATTCATTGATTCATTAATACCTCATTGGCATTTTGTTTATTTATTTATTACATTTATTTCAATAATTACAGATACCATGCCGCTTGAGCAAGTGGGACATTCGTCTCAAGCAGCCACAAGACATATTGGTGATGCTTCTCCATCTCTTGGTAAATATAATCATCATTTAGACTCAACTCTTGTAGAGAATATGCATCAAAATAGATAGCTTTCCTATAATTAGATTGCGTTTAGCCTATCTGTGAATCGCCATATGCTTTGTATTTAAACAGCTGTATAGAATTGCAATGTAAATGTTATGTATTCTTTAGAGTGTAGAGTGACAAATCTAAGAATGCTTGACATTTTTTGAACAGATTATTTGGAATTGCTGTTTATTACAATTACTTTTATAATTACAGATACCATGCCGTTTGAGCAAAGGGAACATTCGTGTCAATCCGCCACAAGACATATTGTATAAGTACCATACTTATGGTAATTTTATATCATCATTTACTAAAATTCTTTCTACTGGAAACTGGTATTCTAAATATATATTCTATATTGTTGTATTGGTTTTTATACTCACCTTATCCTACATACAGCGCTACTTAAATACATACTTACACATATAATTTCGATAACAATATAGAAAATAAAAATCATTTGGTTAAACAATAGCTCGTTATTTTTAATAATGGATGGAACTCCAAAAACAGAAGCTAAAACTTTATGTATGAAGTAATGTTAAAGTATATTTTTCACATTGTTTAGCTGTTAATTTAACTTTAACAGTTCATAAATTAAGTTTAACAGACCTATTGTGAAAATTATACTTAGGTATTTCTTCACCTTTAATGAGTTTTCACCAATTATCAACCAACATTCAAAATATTACAGGGTTGAATGCTCAAATCTCTCTTTGACAATTAAAAATTTGTCGAAACAAGCCATAAAAATAAACAATTATTATTTGAGATTCTTTGGTTTCACTTTTTTGCGTGCAGGTAAGATTTTATTTACACTTTTTGAACACTTTTCTTAATGTAAAGTCAAATAAAGATGCTCAGTTATCTGTCAACGTCAGGTCACGAAATTTTGCCCCCAAAACATCAAAGGATTTACTCCGGCTTTCGTTTCTTATTAGGCTGGTGTATTCTGTGGTGTGGGAAGAGCGATAAGTAAGCTAGTAACGAAAAAACAATGACAGTAGTGTGAGTTTGACAATATTTTTAGAATAAGTTTTTTCCGCCATTTTTAGCGAGTTTGTAAATTGAAATTTAACTACGGTATTTGTACGTTTTAAGCCTTTAACGGCTTATTTATACATAGTATAAATAAAGTATCATACAATAGAGTCCACGTTGATTTTACGCAACCTTCGTGTCCAAACATGTACTAATAAATTCAATTGACATGGCAACTTGCCTTAATTTGGTGGGGAAAACTTAAAAAAAACTTTAGTCTTTAGAAGCTGTCTACAGTATTATTCAAACTCTATTTGAGAATATAATGGAGCAGAACTCGTATGAAAGTAATATATAGAATAAAATAACACCTTGCTTTAGAATAAATAAATATTTTTTTGCTCTTAAATTTTCAATTGAACTGAAAACTTTGAACGCAACAATGCGAGGACGAAAACGGAATCGCTGACTCGAATTCTTGTCGATTGGGCATTGGAGGGGTGAAAATGCTGTGGGAGGGTAGGAATAGATTCACTGGAAGGGACGTTATAATTAGCACCAGATTAAAGTAATGTCTGGGGACACATTAAACCATTTAGCTCTGTTAATTAAAAGTGTGGAGGGAAGTGGGGTATACGCCGTGTGATGAGATCGGCCTTTTATACTAGGGGTAAATGGGGAAAAATTTATATTTTATTTGTCTTTTGTTGACATAATGGTCACTTTATTATAATTGACAGTGCAAGTGTTACTGAAACAGTCTCAAATGTTGGTATATAGATAATTATTATACTACATTTTGTTAAAAATAACACTTTAAGTTAAATTTTTTGTTTAAATCTGAATAGACAATTTTTTTGAAAATAAAAATAAATTTGTTAAATTCCAGAGTATACCAAAAATATTTCACGAAGTTTCGTTGTTCTTTGTTTATTATCACTTGATATAATATTAATCCACTGGTTGAAGATTTCTAAACTAAGAGCTTTAGAGGAAAAAATAATAAATTCCCTTGAAATATTGATACCGTAATTTGGGGTACCTTGAGACAGTTTTTAACTTTAAAGTGAAGTTTACGACATACCAAGAATAACTGAATGTTGAAAAACTATTTAAAAACATTAGTCATAGAGTATGTATGTATGTATGTGTGTTGACAAGACAACACGTTTTCAAAACGATCTATATAAAAGCTATTGAAAAAGTAGTATAAAGTTGCTGAAAAATTTTGAAAATTGGACAGTGTACTTATTACACAGTAAGTTATTAAATTTTTATATAAAAGCAAATAAATTTTGAAAAGACAACTTTGAATCAAATTGAATGAAAAAAACCATTTTAGTCCGGGTGATGATCAGAAATTTATATTCAAATGTCTTTATCAGAAGAAGCCATTCAACAGTTAACCAGTATAATTGAACGGCAGAATCAAAAACAAACTGAAATAATAATAGACAAATTAAACGAAGAAATTCAAAATTTAAATAAACTAATAGCTTCTGAACAAATCAGAACTACTAAAGTAGAAGAGGAGGTAAAAGAACTGAAAAACAAAATCAAATATCTGGGAAAGAAAATTTTTTCAAATAACATTATTATTTTTAACAGCTTTTACCAGGAAGGTGATCTAATAGACTTTACAATAAATTTGTTGAATTCGAAACTTCAATTGAGCCTCAAGAACACTGAAATAAACGATATCTATACAATTGGAAAATCACAGTCAAATAAACCAATAGTTGTAAGGTTTCTGAGAGCATTGACCAAAAAAGATATTTTGAAAAACTGCAAGAAACTGAAAGGATCAGACATTGCAATTGCGGAAGACTTATCCCAGGAAGAAAGAAAAGAGAATAAATTACTGGTACAATACTTAAAACTAGCTAAAAACGAAAATAAAAAAGCACATATATACAAAAGCACTTTGTTTGTGGAAGGAGAAGCATTCTCTTATAAGGATTTAGAAACAAACTCTATTAAAGATAAAAATTGTGCAGGCGTAGCATCTTCAAACTGCAGTCTTCTAAATGCCCGAGAGGAAGACAAAACAGAAATTCATTCAAAGGTGCAGAAAAGAAGAACACCAGATATCGAAGAGAAAGAAGAACAATTACCGTCAAGTAAGAAAACACTGATAGAGCCAAAATTCGCTCAAAGACAATCACCAAGGCTGAATAGTGCATACAAATTTTAAGAAAATAATAGTTCACTTATATTCATTACAATATTTATAACTAAATTTACTTTAAATATTATAAGCTAAACACATGTACTAATTCCTAATATCTAAAAGGATTAAATTTAAATTAACTAAAACCTGTCTTTAATAATACAAAATTTGGTCAAGTTTTTTTATTACAACTTCTATGGTACTTGTTTTAAAAGACAATCAATTTTATTATCAAGTTTATGATTTTTATCGATGGAAATGGGTATTTGGCTGAAGTATTTTTAAAAGTCGACGTCTTTAATATTTATCGGTGTAAATTAATTTTAAACTTCGGATTTGTTAATGAAAGGCTGGTTTTATATTGTATTCTTAGTAAATTGTATTAAATAAACCACTAACACATCAAATAACCCATATTTTAACTTTTAAAACTGTAAATATTTATGTGAATGGATGATTATATACGTGATTTTGAAGTAGAAAAGATAGAAACATTCCCTTTACAAACATCAGAGGAAACCAAGAAGGTCCTAAAAATAAACGACTACAATACTAACTTTAAAATAATCCACAGTAATATTCGGAGCATCGCTTGTAATTTTGATGAATTTCAAATCTTTATAGAGGGGCTAGAAACAAAAATTGAATGTATTGTTCTAACAGAAACACATTTTATTCCAGACTTATCACTGTATAATATTGATGGTTATCGAACTGTATATAACTACGGAAAATTCAACCAGAGTGATGGAGTCATTGTATTTATAAAATCTGAGCTGTATGAGTCGCATAACTTATTTGATTTAAGTGGTAGTTCACTAATTAAAATAAAAGCCCATTTTGAAAATAAAACGTTTATTATAAATGTTTTCTACAGATCACCAGCTTCTGAAAACAAAATCGACTCGTTTGTTGAGGAGTTAAATGATATTTTAGATATACAAACTGAAAACAGTGATTTTAAACTTTTTGTTGGAGATATCAATATTGACCTATTAACCGAAAATGATAACAAGAGAAATTAATTAGACGTCTTAAACGAATGCGGTTATCAATCGGCCATTAATGTTCCAACAAGAGTTCAAATAAATTCAAAGACATGTATAGATCATATTTTTGTATATTCTAAAAGTGTTAATTTTTATGATAATTTGATTCCTCTAGTAATCAACACATCAGTAACTGATCACTATACAGTAATGCTACAACTGATTCTTTCTGGGGAAGATCGTGTTGTAAACTCTAATTCTGAATATTTTGCCCAGATAGACAAGAATAAACTGATACATAGATTTCAACATACTGACTGGAATGATATTATTTTCAATCCAAATTTGGACTCCGCAACTGATAAACTGGTCAGCACTATCCAAGATAATATTAGGCAGTCAACAATGTTTACAAAGATTAAGAATAATTTACGAAAAACAAAAAATTGGATCACACCATCTCTCATAAAATCCGTTAACAAAAAAAATGGAATGTATAAAAAATCAAAAATAAATTCTCTAAATAATATACTTAAAAAAGAATATACAGATTACAAAAAGCTACTAAATAAATTAATTGTCACTGCTAAAAATAATTATTATAATAAACTTATAGAAGACGAACAAAATTCGTCAAAAAAGATATGGAATGTAGTAAACTCAATATCTAAAATAACAGATAAACACGGAAATTACAAATATTAAGGACAACAATGGAAAAACAGTAAATAAAGCTGAGTTAATTTCTGAAAAGTTTAATACTTTCTTTGTAAATATAGGACGAAACCTAGCAAAAACCATACAAAAACCAATAAATTATAAAGAAAAGAAAATTATAAATTGTCATTCCATGTTTTTGGCACCCACCAGTATTACAGAAATAAAAAATATAATTAGTGAACTAAAGAATAAAAAAGCACCGGGTTGGGATGAAATAAGGGCTGAAACTCTCAAACATATTTCAGATTTTATTGCATATCCGCTAATGATTATAATAAATAAGTCATTAGAAATGGGACAATTTCCTTCAGCTTTTAAGACATCGATTGTCAAACCTATTTATAAAAGTGGGAAAAGGGATGGAATGACAAACTACAGACCAATATCATTAATAACTTGTTTATCAAAAATACTAGAAAAAGTAGTTAATGCACGGCTTAATACATTTCTAGATAAATATCAGCTAATGTCAGGGTCTCAATATGGTTTCCAAAAGCGCAAGTCCACTAACGATGCTCTTTTGGAAGTAACAAGTATTTTATATAAAAATATTGATGAGGGTTCACCTACAATTGCGGTCTTCCTGGACTTAGCAAAGGCCTTCGACACCGTGGACCACTGCCTTCTTTTGGAAACACTAGAGGACATTGGAGTTAGAGGTACAGCACATGCTTTTTTCAAAAGTTATCTGACAAACCGATCTCAGAAAGTAAGAGTGGGCAATAAATGCAGTGAAGAACAGACAGTTGAGTGTGGTGTTCCACAAGGTACGGTTCTAGGCCCAGTTTTGTTTAATATCTATTTGAATAACTTATTTATGATTGAAAGCAACAGTGAAATTATAAGTTTTGCAGACGATACAGTTCTGGTATACAGTGATCAAAATTGGTACGATGTAAAGTTGAAAATTGAAAATGATCTATATTGTGTAAAACAGTGGTTTGACTATAGGCTTCTTTCAATCAATTATAAAAAAACTGTTTACCTGCCTTTTGCGTCCTTAGAACCGGATCTTCCGAACTACGCCATCAATGTACAAAAAAATATCAATATTCAACCTGCAAAACAAATAAAATATTTAGGAATTATGATAGACCCACATCTTAGATGGGATAACCATATTAATTATCTAGTTCAAAAATTGAGGTGTGTATTATATAAATTCAGACATATCTCATATCACCTACAATATGAACAAAAACTAATAGTTTATAAAAGTTTGATTGGTCAGCTGGGGTGGAGTGGCGAAGACTTACTATAATATTCTCGAGGTTTCGCAAAAAAGATTCCTCAAAATCCTTCTTGGAAAAACAAGAAGATATAGCAGTGAACTTCTATATACTGAAACGAAAATATTAGACGTTAGACAATTATACTTTAAAAAAGCGGTATTAAGACAACATAAACTTAAATCAAATCTACAAATTCAAACTCACAATTATATGACAACAAATAAACATACCTGAATACAATGAAAAAAACAGCTGGAAAAAGAAGCTTTATGTTTCTAGGACCTAAGCTATATAATGCTATACCCCAACAAATTAAATCAGAATCTTCTGTAAAGGTGCTAACTTTAAAACTTAATGAGTATATCACCAATACAAGTAGGCGCGCTATTCACAACCTTATCGAAATTAATTACTGATAATGTTTCTATCAATTTCTATTTCTACTTTATCAATCCTTAATTATAGTATACATTTTTATTAATTACCTATTACTTATTATTATTTGTTACCTAGTATAAGTTTTATATTATTATTATTTTATCCTTGCAAACAAGCCTTATGGGCTTCGCAAGTGTATATATTTATTTCGCATAATGTCGTTTGTTTTGTTTGTTTGTATTTCTGAGTTATGTGTAAATAAAAAAAAATATTTATTATTATTATTATATAGGTAACAATGATATAGTAGAATATTTCATTTTATTTTGTCATAAGTATTTTTTTTAAGTGTGTCTCAAGTTACCCACTAGAATGGAGTAACTTAAGACAGCTATATAATATCAATGAACGGCTCAAATTATGCGTTGTTGGGATAACTTGGAACAATGGAAATATAGACAGTGTTATGTTAACGTGAGAGACAATGAAAATATTTTTGGTGTCAATGAAAATATTTTTGGGGTCGATGATAATATTTTTGGGGTCAATAAAAACACAAAGAACTTAAAAACTGTATTTAACAATGAAATAAAACAATATAGTTTGTTTAAATCTTCATATATTTGAACTAATGTTCAATTTAAACTTGTTGACGCGTTTCACTAACACAGTAGCTTTGTCAAAACGAATGAAGGTAAAATATAAAAATGTCTTAATATATACAGTGCTAAATCTATTTACTAAGGTTAACAATGGTATTAAAAGATATTACCTGGAAATGCATTCACTACAAACATTCCTAAGCTATCTTCTAGGTAAAGAGGTTCAATAAAGGAGACTGATTGATATCTATTTGGTCGTTAAGGAGATTACCTGAATATTTATTTTTGTTAATCTCTAGGGCTTCTAATAAATTTAAACTAAAGGATTCACCGACTACATGGAGAATTTCAAAATTTGGGTCGAAAATGTGTTGGTTTTCTAATAAATGATTTGAATAGTTAGAATCTAATTTTTTGTTGTCAAAACTACGTTTGTGTTCCGAAATTCTAGTTTTAAAATTTCTAAAAGTTCTACCGATATAAATTTTATCACAATTGTCATTACCACATTTTAATTTATAAACTCCTGATTTGTTTGATTTTGAAGATTTAGATTTATTATTTTTAATGAATTTGGATAAATTGTGATCAGTTTTAAAGGAAATATTCATGTCTAAAGTTTCTAAAAATGATTTAATTTTTAAGGATGGTGTTCCAAAGTATGTTAAGCTTTTAAATTGTCTATTATTTTTATCTGAAGGGAATACTTGTTCTAAAGTCTGTTTTTCTATCTTTTTAATAATGATTGATTATAGTAATTTAGCTTTAGTAAATTGCTTTCATCTATGGTATTGAAAAAATACCTCGTTTATTCAGCGCTGTGGAGGATTAATGCCACCTACATTATCCTGCCAGCAATAATAGAGTTCATCCTTCTGTTCAGGCCATTTCCAGTTTCCTCATATTGTTTTAGTCATTGCACTTATTGTTGCGCCTTTATCGTCAAGCTTCTCAATGACCCCAGGATAAAAATTGGAATCATAACGAACTATAACAAGCAAAGTAGGATGAGAGTAAATACTCTCTTGGTTATTGTTTTCAATATTATCGTCAATATTGTCTTCAATATGGTCTTCAATATTCATAATCTGTTTTGCTCGGAATAAATCCCAGTCATCATCTGAACTGTTTTCAAGAACAACCTCATTATTGCAACTGTCTTCGTCACTTTCACTGGACTCAAGTACTTTAAGTGTCTTCTGCCTTTTCTTAGTTAGTTTTTATTTATTTATGACACTTTGATCTTCCACTAATTGTTTTTTTTTCTTTTTTTCTTGCTTTGGGCTGTCTTCCAAATATAACGATATCCTCTTCACAGATTCCTCTACCAGCAGGAACATTTAATTTCTTTATTGTCTGTTTTATTAAACCATCTGCTCCTTTCCTTCTACATTCTTGTAAATATTGTTGAAAGGTAGACACCCAGGCGGTATTGTCATTTTCTTTGCCTTCTTCTACTGCCTTTTTACCTGGAAATTTCTTCAATACCTCTTCTCGATTTAGTGGAATTAATCATACCCCTTTAAATCCACTCATGACGTTTTTTGAAATATTTTCCTTTCCCATTTCCTCCAGACATTTTTTTAACAAACGAGGAAATGCATCTTTTGGAATAGTTCCACGATTTTTTTGCTTTCCATGACTTTAAAGTTTCATGCCACTTAATTGTAAGTGGACGGAAAAATGCTACATCTAACGGCTGAGTGAGTCCAGTGCTGTTTGGAGGAAGTAGAATGAAGATAATGTTGTTTTTTACATTCTTCTATTATATATGGGGATATATGACTCGCTAAATTATCCCCAATCATAACTTTCTTCCCCTCTTTATCTTGCTTCGAGAAATAGGGCATAGCAATTTTTCGAAACCAGTCTTCGAATATCTCCAAAGTAAACCATCCACTCTTACTCCTATTAGAAACTGTCCCCTAAGAGCCATGTTCGGTCCAGGTATTATAAAGATTCTCAGCTTTATATGTCACATATGGGGGGAGAAGTGTCCCGTCCCAGACAGAAGCAAACATCACAGAAGTGCTCGACTTTGAGGAGTCAATAATCCTTTCAGGATGTCGGCACCCTCTTCTAACAACAACCTTTTTACGCGCAGGGTCGTCTGTAATATTTGTTTCGTCATAATTAATGACAGAATGAGGAAGAACTCCCTCCATTGACTGGTTTTACTCATCAAAGTACAGATGTATGGCGTTATGGTCGACTTTGGCTCGAGCTCTCTTTATGTTCTGGCACATTTTATTACTTAATGTGTTCTGGTGACGCTTCAAGAAATACATGAAAAAATCTGGACCTGCCATGTTGTTTTTGAATCTAGATTCATTTCTTCCAGAGCGGTTAAGGAAGGCTTTAACAATGAGTCTAATGTCGTATAGTGTGAGGGGAAGCCCCAATCCCCTGCTGAATATAGACACATTACTAATGCATTCTGGCCAACTTCATGCAAAACAAATGGTCTGCCGATCTTACCTGTATTTTTCCCTTTTATTGCTCTATTGATAGAGCATCGTGGTATACCAAACTGTTCTTCCACGTTTGTCAAAGGAAGTCCAGACCTGACAGCTTCCACTGCTTTAACCAGTTGCTCATTCGAGAAATTTCGGTATTTATGAGACCCCAAAACTTTTTTTTGGGTTCGAACCATAACTGACCTGAAATAATGAAAGTCTGATTAGTAGCTAGGTTGGAACTAAGATTTTATAGTACATAATTTGTGGTGGGGTAACTTGAGACAGTTGTCTCAAGTTACGCAGTTAAGGTCAGGTAGCAACCATAAACTTGGCAACGCCGCAATGAAATTTATAATAAAGGACAATTAATATTAGAGGTTAGCTTTTCTACAACAATCACTTGTTTTCAGATATCAGTCATAAAATTATAATATAAGTTTTGTAATATATGAAATTTGACACTTTCAAAGTTGAAGTTTAGTGAAAACTGATGAACTTACCTTAGATAGATAAAAGAATTAAATTATTAACGGTTTATAACACCACGTTCCACACGTCTTGCGAACAAAACAACACCACCCATGTCAACAGAGTTGCCAACATTACGAAAAATAATGGTGTCTGCAAATTGTCTCAAGTAACCCCATCGTCTCAAGTTAGCCCAAATTACGGTACGACAAGTCTGCAAAAAGGAACGACGTAATTTTTGAGGAAATGGAAGTTTTGTTTGGAGTAATTTCCTGCTCAGAATCTGAATCCAACAGCAAACCTTGCTCTATCGTAATTTAGAAAAACGTTTCCATTGAGATATCGTTAAATTCAAGGTCAATACTCTACATTATTTTGTAGGCTTATGTGAATGGGCGTTCCATCTTGCCTTAGAAGGCTGGGAACATTAAATAGATTAGTTTTGACAGTTGCGTGGTATGGTCATTTTCAACCCTTGCCTTTTTATAGGAACAACTCTGGCCTTGAACAACTCTGGCCTTGGCAGCTAATAAATGTGCGGAGATCTCTTTATTTCTAGAAACTCTCAAAAAGATGACACAAGCATATGCGTATTGGGAAGCATCACAAAAGGTATACTTATGTCCTCTGCTTCATATTTACCTGCACATATCTACCGAGGTCTTTCGATTTGCTGCAGAAGTGGTAGTTCCTTAACTCATTGTTCAATAGCTAGGGCCGTGTTATTATCTACTGGTTGATTCCAAGTTAGGACCTCCTTCCATAACTTCTGTGTCATTATCTTAGGCACCCAAATAGTGGGATGTAAATATCCAATTGGGTCAAATATTTTGTGAGCTAGGGATAAAATGTAGCTCTTAGTGACAACAACATTATTTAAAGCATTTTCATCGCTTAAAAAGCATGCATCAAGCGTCAAATTGTCCCCTTCTGGGTATTAATTGAAATCAAGGACTGGGCATACAATATTCACAGCCTCTTCTTTGGTCCCTAAGCTATTAGTACTCTCCCACACTCTAAGAATAAAACAACCTCCTTCATCTCTGGAAATGGTATCCATAAACAGGTACTTAGCTGTTTTAGCTGATTCCTCCCGTGTACACTTATCTAATGGCTCCTTAATTCCTAAGACATCTAATTCCCACAAATCACTAACAGAAGCATTCTTAACAAAAATATTTAGGGAGGTTATGACGACATCAGCTTTAACATAAGAAACTGGAACTATTCCTGTTACAGTCCAACATAGTGATGTTTCTATGGCAACTAAATCACAAGACAATTTATGATAAATCCTAATACATAAATTTGCAATGACATCCGAACTTATTAAAATCTCGGTCAAACAACTCAGACAAAGCCCTTCTCGTCAACTTATTGGTTCGCTAATATATATTGTAATGATATGGTAGGTTTGCCGGGTTACAATATTGTGCGTATTGATAGACCAACTAGAGAAGGCGGTGTTGGTATGTATGTAAAAAATAATATTAAATACACATTTATCATGTCTGATAGTAATGAAATTATTGAATATATATGGATAAAAGTAGCTACTGTCAACTACACCATTGCTATAGTTACTGTTATAAACCTCCAAAGGATAATAGTTTACATTTCATTAATCATGTACAGGATACGTGTGAAAATATTATCTCACATTATGATCATATGATTTGCGTTCGTGATTTTAATATTAACATGTTAAACTTGGATAACGCATTAACGATTTATTGACATATTAGAGATGTATAACCTTATACAACTAATAAAAGTACTTACTCGTGGTCTGTCTCTTCTTGAATTGTTTATTACTAATTTTCATGTTTATATATATGAACAGAGTGGGTGAGTATGGATTTTATTGCTGATCATGCAGTGATTAACTGCAATATTGCTCTTAATTCGGAATCACTAGACATTCCTAAAATTAGATAGGTATAGACCTTTGAATCAAATTGTGAGCAATTAATTTCAGCTAGATTTCCAATCACTTGAATGGTATCATATTTATAGAATAGATAATGATGAGAAAATAAATTTGTTGCATAGATATATAAGTCAAACTCTATGCGTGCATGCTCCATTAAAAATAGTTAAAGTCAAGCGTAATTGTTACGCCCCTTGGATAACCCCAACTATCAAAATAATACATAAATTGAGAAATACAGCATTAAATAAATTTTGTCAGACTAAACTGCCTCAACATTGGAAATACTACAAACAATTGCGAAATTATTCGAATACGGCAATCAATGTTGAAAAAAGGGCGTACCTCAATCACAGATTTCAAAACTGTTGCAATAAAGAAAAATGGAAAGAACTTAAGAAATTGAGTATAACCAAAAGCAACCATAAGGAAATTCCGGAACATTTACAACGACTTAAATACTTATTTTACTAACTCTGCAAGTAAGTTGCCTCCTAGTTATGAATTATTAAACTATTATAACAACAGTAAAAAAACAATATCTCAGATGATTCTAACTTTAATTTTGTTATAGATGATGACATTACCAACATAATCAGGGGCATGAAATCTAAAGCTTTTGGTAAAGACACTTTAAATATTGATATGATTAAGTTATGTTGCCCATTTATAGTACCCTATATTAGACATATTATAATTAATACTTGTCTAGAATGTAGTTATTTTTCTTCAGCCTGGAAAAACGCAGTAGTACCTTCAGCTAAAATTAACAAACCTAAAACTTACTTATGCCATGGAAACTATGAAACCCGGTAAAGCTGCTGGTCCAGATCGGATACCCATAGAGCTTATCAAACTCTTTGACGATGATGTGGTTGATATTCTTCTGGACCTCTTTAACCGCATTTACGATAAGGGAGAAATACCTAAATAGTGGCTATCATCCACTTTTGTGCTCATACCAAAGAAACCGAATCCAAGGGAATGCTCAGATTACCGAACCATCGCACTAGTTACAGTTTGCTGACCCATGATTCATGCATGGTATTAACCTTCGAGCTTCCGGTATAACTCACGACCGCTGATCCATGTTTGTACAACAAATGATGATTCTGCAGAATTGCATATTTTTAGTCTATAGCTGCAGTTATTTTAGTATATAAGTTCGATTATTTGAATGTATTGATATAGTGTATTTTTGTGTTTAAGTTGTGTAGTTGTATTGTCAATAAAGTATCTTTTTAAAAGAATTTACAGAAGACTAGAGGAAGACATAAGCAACACACAATTTGGATTCCACGAAGGACTTGAAACACGAGAGGCGCTTTTTGGGATTAACGTTCTTTTCCAGCGTTGTCTCGATATAAACCAAAAGGTGTATGCATGTTATATCGATTCCGAGAAAGCCTTTGACAAGGTGAAAGATGACAAGTTATATCAGCTGTACGTCAGCAAAACATTGACTCCGACGACGTTAGAATAATTAGTAATCTATATTGGTGCCAAAAAGCTAATACAATGGTAGAAGACCAACCAACAGAAGCGAATATTCACTTGCAGTAGAAAAAAAATCGATTAAATAGAGGAAAAATGACTTATTCATTTACCACAGAAAAAACCGTATTGCTAAAATTAAACATTTACAGTTAATATCGAGATCACTTATCATAGATATGTTTCAAGTAGACTATTTTATTTACCGTAAATTATTTAGTCGCTTACAGTTATCAACCTAAATAACTTGCTACCAACTATTTAATATAATATCCGTTTATTAAATCTGACATATTGTATACCTACCCTTAGTGATTTATTTATTTATCTCTAATAACTTTATAACCTATAATAGATAAAATTTATATTTACCTTAGTAATACAGGTTATGAGGAGTAATTGAAAAGTTTATTTACAGTAATCGATTTATTTATTAACCTAAATCTTGGCATTTAGGCTTACACAGAGTGTCCACTTATATTTCCCCTATTTCAACTGCCTATAAATTCTAAACGGTTCAGGGGGAGATACGCGGTTTTCACAGAATTGTTTCATTTTAGTAGCTACAAGTTTCGTTTGAATAGATTGATCTTTTTCTATCGGTTTCGTTTACGAAACAACAGAAATAGCGAATTTTTGACAATTTTTTTTATTGTCTTTGTGAATGGAACGAGCAGTGTATTTTTGTAGTTTGATAAGTGATCTTAACCTATGTAGCGATGGAAACTTTTCAAAATCGGTTAGCAACTGACGGAAATTGTAAAAATCCGCCATTTTTGTTTTGACGTAATCAAAAGGGATGGAAAAAGACCAATCTATTCGACCAAAACTTGTACTAAAATGAAACATTTCAGTAAAAACCGCATATTTCTATTCTGCACCGTTTAGAATTTATAAGCATTTAAAGTTTATCAGGGGAAAATATATAAGTGGGCACCCGGTACTGAAAACTAATCCAAAGTTGAAATTTCATATACCAGGTATGTCTCAGAAATGGGTTAAAAAAAGCAAATTTATAAAAAACATTTATTTTAAACTTTGTATTTTTTAAGTAATTAAAAAATAACTTTTCAAAATATACAATTTTCTCAAAGTAACCAATTTTCTCAAAGTAACCAAAAATAAAACAATGTTAAAAATAATAAGGAACGTTTTTAGTCTAAGTCGACTAATACAAATCATACAAAAATATTTAAGTTTTAAAATGATTACTTTTCCTAACAAAAAATACGAACTTAATACAGGTAACTTAAACGTAGTAAGGAATTAGTACCGACAATAACACACGTAAATTTTAAACTTATTAATTTTCTTAAATTAACCAAAAAGACGAAAATAAAAGTTAAAAATAGAATAAGGAACGTTTTCAGTACAGTACAAATCATAAAGGAACACGTAAGTTTTAAAATTATTGATTTTTTTTAAATTATACAAATAAAAAAATAAAAATAATGAGGAACATTTTCATACAAAAAAAATCCTATACAGGGTGCGGCTGATAAAACCGTCGCTTAGAGAAATCTTGAAATCCAAAAGGATTTCAAATCTGAAAATTGGTTTTAGAGATCTCATTTTTCCTAAACCAAACAAAAAAGTGATTATTATTCAACCTCATATTACGGACATGGTAATCACACGATTTAGCTGAGCAATATCTCGGAGCTGGACAGTAGTACAGAATTGTAATTTAGGTGATATAAAACAAATGCTGCAGCTTTTCTTTTGTTATTATGTTACGCAATGACAATTTTGTTTCGGCTTACGTGACATCAGATTCAAACTTAATGGGATCACCTGCATATTTTTACATTTTCAAAATTTTCTTGATAACACGATTCCAACAAACTAGCACACTTGTGGTCTAAAACGATTAATTGCAGGCACAGCTGCTTAAAAATGCTAGTCCCTCGACAAATAAGACAAGCAATCTCTCAGAATTAGACAGTTCATTATGAATTTGTAATTAAAATACAATCCTCCAATATTATAATTGTATTTAATTTATATATCCAAAATAAACTGCCCATTTCCGAGGTATTGCTTGTCTTAACCATCATGGGACAAACATTTTTAATTAGCTGTAGCTCTTAAATTAGTCGATTTACACCACAAGTGTGCTAGTTTGTTGGAATCATGACAGATAAATGTAAAAATATACACGTTGTCCCATTAATATATTCGAATGTGATATAGGTACAAAAAGGTAATTGGTAACATAATAACAAGAAAAGCTGCAGAATCTGTTCTAATATACATCCCCAAAATTACAATTCTGTACTACTGTTCAATTCCGAGATATTGCTTGTCTAAATCGTTGTGGGACACCCTGTATAAAGATTTGTTATACCTTACGTAAACAATAAGAAAATATTTAAAAGAAAGTTCTGCTATTAGAGTGTACATTTAAAGTGACCATCTGAAAATAAAATTGAATCTCTGAAAAGCAAGATAGATTATCAGTTATCTTAACTTCATATGCAAACATATGTTCATTAAAGGAAATTACATTGTTTGTATTCCATTGTAGGACTCGCCTAATAGTGAAACCAGAAACCACTCACCGCACAAAGAAAGATCGTTCAGACATTCACTACACTCCACACGTGCTGTTTGTTTGCTGCCTTCCCGAGTTTTAAGAATTAAATGACGCAATTTCTTGTCTGAAACCGACTTAACGGTCAGACGAGCAACCCGAGTGTTATCGGAATGTGTCGAGAAGACGTGATTCCAAATACTTAGATAAGTAAAGAATAATATTGAGCTCACTCACGATAAAGGATAGATAGTTAAGGGTAAATGATTCAATTTTAGAAACTTTTTTTATTAAGTACAAATTACCTGGTGACTAAGGTTTGTCGGTCGCTTTAACGGACAAAACTAGCTATCTGTTTTTTTCAACTACTGATGAATAATATTTCTACCACTAATAAAAATTTATTTGCAGCAAGCGATTTTTTTCTAGAAACTTTTTTCATTTGGACGTGTTTTCTCTGTGTAGCAAACCTCCGATAGGAGATGCACTGTGAGAAGAAGAAAACTCACAGTGACCTAAGATCAATAAACATTTTACCAGTTTTATCAAAAATCTTGAAAAAAGTTATGGAAAGACAAATTAGAACATTTACTAATGATTACATTGTGCTACCTGATAATCAAGCTGGATTTAGACCGGGACTTAGTTGTGCTAGTTCACTCGCATATGTAACTGATGAATTAATACGGGCTGCTGATGATAATAAGATATCCGTTCTGATTTTGCTGGATTATACCAAAACCTTTGATATGATTGATCACAGCGTCCTGTTAGCTATCTTGAAATTTATTAATTTTGGTGATACCGCTATGGCATTCTTAGGATCCTATCTATGCAATAAAAGTCAGACTGTTAAGATCTGTAACAAACAATCTAACACTTTAGAATTAAAAGTCGGTGTCCCCCAAGGCAGTATTCTGGGACCCTTATTATTCACTATTTATACATTAAATTTTGTGACTTGTCTTAACTACAAAAAATGTCATTATTACGCAGATGATACTCAGCTGTATTATTCCTTTAATCACGAAGATCTTTTAGAAGCCTATCAGAAAATTGATAGAGATATCAGTAATATTTTGAAAATGTCAGAAAAACACTGCCTAAAAAATAATCCCAGTAAATCAACTATTCTGTATTTTTGTAATTTCGGTTGAAATTATTGGAACTGATATTCCGGTTAAAAGATACTGCAAACATTTAGGCCTAATAGTTGATTCGAAATTTCGGTTTAGGGAACACGTTAGAGCAAAATTACAAAGCGCGTACGTCTCATTAAAATCAATCTATCCTCAGAGACATATACTATCTACCGAACCAAAAAGAAAATGTGATGCTTTAGTTCTCTTTCATTTTAACCATTGCGACACAGTATATGGCCCATGTCTTGATGCTAGAGATCCTCAACGAATACAAAAGGCACAAAATTCTTGTGTATGGAATAAGAAAATTTTAAAAAAATGGGCACAAATATAAAGAAAAACGCCAGCTTATTTACATATCAAACTTATTTTCAGAACTGATATCCACAACTTAAATGTAAGGAAGAAAACAATTCTTCGTATTCCACGTTTTTTCAAATCTATTTTCAAACGTTCGTCCTCATATGGCATATCTGTCCTTCTGTACCGAAGTGGTGTTACTCCTCCTTCACAGCATAATGAAAGGTAAGGGCTTGTTCTGTATGCACCTAGAGCTAATCTTAAGGCAGTACTTTGAATATGCTCCAGTACTTTCAAGTTAGATTCACTTGCCGAGCCGTAAATGATGGACCCGTAATCCATTTTTGATAATATGTATGTTTTGTAAAAAATTATCAGTACAGTTGTATCAGATCCCCAATTGATATTGGCTAGGGTTTTCAAGATATTTAACCTTTTTTTACAGTTCACTGCAAGCTCTTTTATATGGTCTTGCCAAAGAAGTTTCTTGTCAAAAATGAGACCCAGGAATTTGGTAGATGTTTCAATCTGGATATTATTTCCATACAAGTACATCATGGGCTCAGGATGACTTCTCTTTTGCTTGCAAATGTGTATACAATGTGTTTTAGCTACCGATATTTTAAAACCATTGTTTTCCGAATACTCTGCGATGGCATCTATGCTATTCTGTAATGTGCTGACTATATCTTCCATAAGCGGCGAGGAGTAAAATATCGCCAGATCATCCACATACAGACTTTTTTGTACTCTTTCGCTTACAACATTTGCCAAGCCGTTGACAGCTACCAAGAATAGAATTACACTCAAGTTTGCCCCTTGAGGGATTCCATTTTCCATATAATGCCTTCGTGATGTTTCCATTCCAACTCTAACGCTAAACTTCCTTTCACTTAGGAAGCTTCGAACAAATTTCGGCAAGTTGCCAAGAAAACCCCATGTATGTAACGTTTTCAAAATCCCGTATCTCCATGTTGTGTCATAGGCTTTTTCGATATCGAAGAATATTGCTACCGTATGTGATCTCTCAGAAAAACTTTTTTTTATGTAGTTCTCTATTAATACGAGTTGGTCGACAGTGAATCTTCCTTTACGGAAGCCCATTTGATAATTTGATAATAGTTTTTCTTTTTCCAGATGTTGCAGTAGTCTTACGCAAACCATTTTTTTTAGTATTTTACCTAGACAACATGTTAGTGAGATGGGTCGATAGCTAGATGGAATTTTTCCATCTTTTCCGGGCTTTGGGATTGGTATTATAATTGCATTCTTCCATTGCGTGGGGTAAGTACCGTTGATATATATTTTGTTAAATAAATTTAATATAAATATTCTTTTATTTTCAGGTAAGCGCCTAAGGAGTTCAAAAGGGATCTCATCACTACCTGGTGCTGAATTGTTGGTGGTTGATATTGTTTCCTCAAGTTCCTCTAAGCTGAATGGTTTATTATATGGTATGGTTTCTCGTGTTTCGAAGTTTATCGTTGTGCTTTCCTGTATGGTTTTAAGTTGTACAAAATTTGGGTTATAATCATTGGGGCACTTACTGTTGCAAATGATTTGGCAAGTTCTTCTGCTATATTATCTTCGCCCGTAATTTCTCTACCGTTTATAATTAATAAGGGTCAGGTCACTTTGAAGCTATATCCCTTAATTTTTCTAATCTTTTCCCAAATTTCTTTTGTTGGGGTATTTAAGTCGATTGTGCCGACATAATCTTGCCACGATTCTCTTTTGCTTTCCACCAAAAGAAAGCGGGCTTTGGCTCTGAGTCTTTTGAAGTTAATGATGTTATCGTTGCTCGGCATTCTCTTAAATAAATTGAAGGCTCTTTTTTTACTTTTAATGGCCTCTTCCAATTCTGTGTACCGCCAAGGTACTCTTCTTTTTTTACCAAACCACTTGTTTTAGGTATACTTAGCAGCATTTTGAATGGCATTGGTTAATTCGTCTACTTGCTCCATGATTGATACTCCTGTTATGTTTTGCGAATCTAAAGTATTTCCATAAAGCGTCCAGTCAGCTTTATCGAAAATATATTTTTGTCTACGCCTTTTGTGTATGCTTTTATCTGCTATTTCAATGAATAGAGGAATATGGTCTGAACTCCATTCTTCATTGACGTACCAGTTGAATTTGTGTGCGATTTGTGCTGACGCAATGGTTAGATCGATTGAAGTCATATTGTTTGATCTTAGATTGAGATATGTTCCTTCTTCTGAATTCAAAATGATCAGGTCTCGTTCATTTATTATATCCTCTAGGATTCTACCTCCTGGGCATGTTTTCGTCGAACCCCATAGTTCATTATGTGAATTAAAATCTCTCAACAGAAGGAATGGCTCCGGTAATTGTCTAATACAGTTTCGTAATTCTGCCGGTGTCCAGTTTACATCGGGAAGATACATATTACAAATGGTCATTTTGAAGGAAAAACGTATGGATATTGCAATAGCTTGAAGGTTTGTGTTCAAAGGAATGATAGTAAATGGTATGTGTTCTTTAACAAACGTTATTACCCCGCCTCTAGCACGTCTATCATGTATGACATCTAATCTGGCAGATTCATAGCCTCTTAAATTAAAATGTTCTCCTTGTTTCAGATGTGATTCTTGTATGCAGATGAGGAGAGGTGTTTTACTGAGAATCAAGCTCATCAATTCAGGGTAGCGCGTTTTACACCCGTTGCAGTTCCATTGTAGTATATTTTCGTTTAGAGCCATGAGATATTAAGTTTTTGTTATGTGCATTGAAAGGTGAAGAGCTGCGTGAGTCTAAAATTGAGTATAAATAAAATTTATAAATAGATAAAATGTGTGAATAGATAAAAAGTAAAATAAATGAAGTATATAAATAAATAAAATTTATGACTAAAGAGAATATATAAATAAATAAATAGCACAAGACTAGAATAGACGAATTTATATTACAGGTTTGAATCCGAAGCCAAAGGCTCTTGGCCCGGAAGTTGTATTTCTATATCTATACCAGTTTGAGGTTTTCTTGGCTTGCCTTTTGGCCAACCTTTCTTTTTCTTTTTATTTTGCTGAATATCAAAACCATCTTCAGTGGTAATAGATTCAATATCAGAGGTCTCCGAAAGATGGCGTTTGGACCGCTGGGAATGGCTCTGGGATTCTGACTGACTAGCATTATAGTTTTCAGATGCGAGAGATTGATATGAGTGTGAAGGTCTTTTCATTATTTTTGGTGTTATATCGAAATTGTCTTTGAGAGCATTCATAAGGGACGGAATTAAGTCATTAACCAAGTCTTTCATAGAAGTATTTGCTAGAGTAGAGGCTACCTGGGCATAAGAAGTATTTGGTCGAGGAACATTTATTTGTGTTCTTTTTCTTGCTTCAAAGTACGAAATATTTTCATTAACTTTTATTTCCTGAATTGCCTTCTCCCGTTTAAAAACTGGGCAATCTTTAGAGGTCGAAACGTGAGCTCCTTCACAATTAACACATGTTACAGGTGGTTCGCACGGGATTCCTGTATGTAGCGGTTTTCCACATATACACACCTAATCTTTGTCGCAAGGCAGGGATGTGTGACCAAATTTCTGATACTTGAAGCATCGAAGTGGAGATGGTATATATGGGCGTACTTTTAGTAGGTAAAAGGCAACTTTGATGTCTTTTGGAAGTTTCGGAGTGTCAAAAGTTAAAATGTGGTTCGAGGTCTCAATCAGCTCTCCATTTCTTTTTGTTTTTATTCTTAGAACTTCTAATATACCTTGGCCCTTCAGTTCTTCTATAATTTCTGCTTCTGTACAGTTCATCAGATCTTTACAGTTGATTACTCCCTTGCAAAAATTTAAACGATGGTGTGGTTTTACTTCAATGTTTTCGATTGGTTTGCAGTCGCTGTTTCAACGAGTAATCCATCTTTTATTTTTCGTAAGTTTTTAACCTGTCCTACTATTGTATACATTGCTCTATTTATTTTAAAGGGGCTGACTTTTGAAAAGTCTCCTTCTTTCCTCTTAACGACCAAGAACCGGGGTGTTGTTCCCGCCTCCAAGTTCGTATTTTTATGGTGCTGAGTAAAGGCAGCAGCAGTTATAGCACCCCTAACTGCAGCTGGTTCTGGCGTATTGAATTTTGGTTTCATTTAGATCCCACGAGTAGGGCAGAAATAACAAGTCCGGCAGGGCAGTGCTCCCATACCCTGCTAAGGCTAAATACATTGAGGGGTCGCCTGGTATCTCAATGGCATCGTTCGCAGCCTCTCTGTCGTGGGGCTATTCACCGATCGACACGATTGCTTCCATCTTCGGTTCAGAATTTTTTATAGAGTTTCACTCCTCTGGACTCTTCTGTCTGGGTTACCATACCATAGCCGAGGGTTCCAGTTTTTTGGCGCCGGAAACTCGCCGCTCGTCCCCCATATCTGGTCAGGACTTGCCAGTGTGTTCGGATGTAACTTGGGCATGTTGGATCTTCTACTGGCATTTGTTGGTGCTATCATATCGGCATAAATAGCCCCACCAGTGCCCCACTGACCATTTCTGAGCTGTTTTTTAGTTTCACTCCTCCTTTCCCGTCCTTGCGGCTTGAGGAGGGAGGAAGTTACTCAGCCACTCCACCAACGACAAGGTCTTACAGCTCCTAGGAGGATATTATTATTATTATTATTACTATTATTATTATTATTATTAAAATTCAAAAAAATCTTGAAATATTGTCGCTTCCGTGCTTGTATATTTTGGAAGTGTTAATTGAAACACATAAAAATCGATATGTTCTGACTAAACATGCAGATGTTCATAATTATGACACTAGAAATAGTAAAGACATTGTCATTCTCAAATCTAGACTGAAAACAACAAAAAAACAGTAAGTTGGAAGTTACATTGTCCAATTCATTTGTGAAATATAAATATAAGTGATATGACGAGAGTTCAATTTAAACATTTTGCTAAGTTTTTTCTTATAAATTATTGTTTTTATACAGTTGATGAGTTTTTGGAGGAATTGAATACTTGGGCTTGAGGCTTATATGTTTGTTTGTTTTGTTTAATTCAATTTTTACTTTCTATTATTTTTTACCTTATTTTATATTTTAAAATTGTCATATTTTCATCAATATTTTTACTTTATGAAATGTATGTCTTTATTTATGTAAAATTTTTACTTTCTATTATTTTTATTATATTTTAAATTTGTCATATACAACACTATACAATTTTTAATATTTTTAGTTTGTAAAATGTATTCATATGTACTTCTTTCACTGACTTCTAATGTACTATGTATGTGGATGGGGTCAATAAACCATCTATCTATCTATCTATTATTATTATTATTATATTTTTTTTTCTTTCTTTAGGCTTCGACATCTAGGTCATTACCCTTATAATTTCAGTTATTATCTGTATTCTCTATCTCCTTTGTGCTATGTGTTTCTATTCTTTATTATATTCTGTGATACAGTCCTATTGCCTTTAGAAAGTTTAGTACATTTTGCTGGTGGGAATATTCTGCTAGGCATCGTCTGATATCAATTGGGAGGAGGTTGTTTTTCCTTTGGTTATCATATTTTGGGCAGTCAATAATAATATGATTTATAGTGAGGTGAGTCTGATATGTATCGCATTGTGTTGGGTGGGTCCCTAATAGAAGATGAGAAGAGGTCAAGTGTGTGTGTCCTATTCGTAATCTTGTCAGAATGACCTGTTCCTTCCTTGTTTTCACCTGGTATATTGTTGGTATCGTATGCACCCTGGGTTTTATTTTTCTTCTTCTTCTTATTATTATTATTTTTAGAATGTGTACCATATTTTCAATATATTGTGGAATATTTGGAAACAGTTAGTTTCATTTAAAAAGTAATATGATTAGATTTAACAGAGTAATGGTCGAAACTGTAAATTTCATAATTGTTGTTCATTCATATAACCGATTGGTAAATTATCTTGCCAAAAAACACTCGAGCTTTTCTTTTAAGGATAAATTTCTTTTTAACTCAAAATTTTTCCATCAGTAATTTTGTCCGAAAAACTGATCGCTCGACCTTCGCTTTCACGATTTTGCCATGTCATTTTTTCTCGTAAAATTACTGATTTGCAAAATTATTTCGTTACAAAAAGAGATTTATCATAATATGTGTTTTTACTATTGAGTAAAGCCATCGATGATAATCTTTAGCGTAAGTCGCAAGACGATAAAAAGTAGGTAGACAAACATAGAATGTAGTAGTTACAGTAAATAAAATATAAAATTCCATATTTCATGTTTACATTCGAGTCTGTTATATTTTTCGGTTCATTCCCACGATTTCCTGCTATTCCCTTTATCTATGAAAACAAAAATGTGGCACTTGATAATCAGTAGGTATATTAAAACATAAGTATTATTTAACAGCATTTATCAACTACCTGTCCAAACAAATAAAGGGGAAAAAGCGAATATCGTCGATCACAACCAACTTGATTCGCTTAGTAGCATATGATGTATTGTTGACAGATACTTCCGTCCATCTGTCACATTAAAATTATTTTAATTGAGTAATTTACGGGTACTTGAATCAGTGATTTCCAATAAAAATATTTGTTTGTTATTGCGGTTACCAAACTATGATTTTAACAACATTTACATTGATTAACAGGTTACCGGTGATTAATTTAATTAGCTGGTGAAGATGTAGTTAAATACACTCAAAAAAAATCGTTATTGAAATTATTATATTCAATACCCTGTTTTTAAACTATACCTTGTTTTTTAATTAGGAGGACCATTTTAGGAAACCTGAATCACACCACTAGAAATCACTAGAAAAGTTACTAGATTGAGAGCGATGACATAAAATACTAGTTATACTAAAATTATACGGTTTGTAAATAATGAACCATAAACTAAATAAGGTACCCGCGTCAAATAAGGCCCGGCGCCTAATAAATCCCAAAATAATATCTTACTAAATAGAAACATATTATTAAACCTGGCAATGCGGATACAACCCCCAATCATATCCACCAATTTCGACTTCGCTGAAATTTAGAATCGTCGTTACAGGGACAACCAACGAGACGAGTAACTCAATGATGAAATTTTGATCGGTGAAAACTGCTCTGGCGAACTGTAACGAAAGCCATTTGTAGAGGGCGCGCAGTGAAATTGCTTAGCTTCGGCACTATTCGTGTCCTCTTCGGAAATCTTAAACTGTGGCGGGAAAATTCAAATATAACGCCTTTTATTCTAGACCTCCCATTTAAACTTCAGTTGCTTGTTAGCAAAACTCAACAACTCCACAATTGTCAGGAATTGAGTAAGGAGTCGATTCTAGTACCAAAAATAGAAAAACATTGATTTGATACATGTATTCTAACTTATATCCATTCGGTGTTATTCTATTTGCGATACTAGAATAGAGTCCTAACTCAATTTCAGATAAGTTGGACTTGTTATGTTTCGCAGGCAAGCTACTGTTTTATATTTTCAATTACAATGTGTAGAATTATATCCCTTCCTAAGAAATTGCTGCTATTTGCTACATTTATCTTCATTTTTAGGAATGTAATTACTGTTTTTTATTTAAATAAAAAATACTTTTATGGTCATACATAATAAATAATATATAATAAAGACGACAAATTGGAAGGCAACAAAATATTTTATTTAAAAAAATATAATTCAAGTCGTTATTATAATGTATATGCAAACACATCTTCTTCCAGTTTACTGTTTTATGAGTGCTCGAACTTTTGTAATTTTTTAGCATGAGTATGCTGTTTTTGCTCTCTATGTTCACGCATTTTTCTCTTGCACCACCAAGGAATGCCTATTTTCCAAATTCCTCTAATGATAGCATTTTTTATTAGATTTGTATGCTCAATGCAGCTAATCCAACTAAAATTAACATTTAAGTTGAGGTGGTTTTCAATTGCCTGGCTTAAATTAGAACTTGTGCAGTTTTTTTCTAAAAATTCTTCCAACAAAGTGATTGCATAACCAACAGTTACTACTGGATGTTCAGCTGGATATATAAGCTTTTCTGTTACATCCGACCACTCTTTGAAACTAATAAATAAATTGTGGGGTGCATCTGATGAACCCAACAAATTTTTTGAACATGCTGCACAATTAGTTTGTTCTAAAAATTTTTTAATGATGAATCCTCCAACATACGCAACAGAAAGTGTTTGTGTTTGCCCTATATTGACAGCATCTGCAATCTGTTGAGAAACATCCTGGTTCTCTAACCGGTTACCTGTTATTATTTCCATATTATCTCTATCTGCAGTTTCACCTGTAATCAAAAAATTAAATAACCATTTTATCTATTGTTGTTATCTTTTCATCTTTATTATATACAATTCAAACAATTCATACACATGTATATAATTAACACATATAGTCAAAATGTATAGGAGTGCCAATGAATTACCTTCAGGAATTTGCTCCACGTTTAAGAAAGTTTGTAAATTTGAAAGAAGGATGCTTTCGTCTTTTTCACAATTACCTCCCACGCCTAAATGCATCAATCCATTTAAAATTTGGGTCTTTAGACTACCAATAAATTGGGTTGTTGTAGGATTATCATTGCATCCTAACCCTCCTCTAATAGATCCAAATAAATTTTCAAGACAATCTTGGTTTAAATTTCTAGACTTAAGGGACACAAAATGTTTATCCGACGATAAAAAATTCCATAACTTTTCGATGGATTTTAAAGTGGTCATCCAAGCAATTTGGGATGGTGGTTTGCTGATCCTTAGAGCTCCTGTTTTTGTCCTTCTCAAGTATTTCCAGGTATTAACCATTTGATAGGCTTTTTTCCAATACATTATATGGCCCGATTCACTTGTAATGACACATTTCAAAGCTTTACCATCAGGTGCAGACTTTGCAGTGCCATTAAAGCTATCAAATAGCTCATCAACTTGATGGACAAAAGTTGCTGTCGCTATGGCCCTTTGATCCAGTTCACCTGAAAATAATTTTTTAGAAGGAAATTAATAGAATTATAATTTTCTAATGTTTTTACCCTTGATATCCATATTACATAAAAATGAAACATAAAGTGAAAGAAAAATTCCACAATAATAAATATTAACAGTTAAAATTGCAAACATCTAAAATTGTCCCATAACATATATTGCATTGCTCTGTTATGAAACAATTGTAGACATTTATAAACTGTTAATTGTTTATATTTTATAGAGTTTTTAACACATTTTGAATCATTTTTTGCATATATTGTAATGTAAACATTGTTAAGGTGGTTTCCTTGGAAATAACGATTATTCATACACTCCTTGAAAATTATTTTTCAACTTTGACACCAGTAGGGAAATCAAATGTGAAATTTCTATAACATATATTTATTACTATTATTGCACAAGTTCACATAGAAGGGCGGAAGCAGTAAATAGTTTTGAATAAAAATTGATTTTAACTTACCTCTACTGAGTAGTGTATATAAAAAGGATGATACAGTCCTGCTCATTATTTGAGCAGCCAAGTTAACTTTCATTGAAAATTTAATTTTTGGATTCATGTGGTTAGCATTAATTTTATGCATGTGCCTGAAAATTAATGGTGTACTGAAATCAATTTTATAAGCTGACCTAATATCACTAAACCGGGCTTCCATGACTGCATCATTTAGGCTAGAAACTGGAAGTTCCAAATTATGCCTGCGGAATAATGACGTTGCGCATTTTAAAAGGTGTGGTGGATCAAAAATGGTGAAATTTTTTTTTCCTCCAACCAATATAAATGGAGTTAAAACAGAGGATCCCATATTTCGTAATGCCTTCACGTTGGGTGTTCCACAGTCACAAATTGTTGATACAATTTCTAATTTGGCAATTTTTTGGCAGGCTTCAGTTACTTCAATGATTATTTGTTTTAATTGAACTCCTGAAACTGCTTCATGAGAAAAATAAAGAGCAATTGGTTGCTTCCAATTACGATGCAAGCCTTTCAGCATAAACACCAATGCCTTATTCGCTAATTTATTGGTGGAAACAGACCCTTTTTCTTCAAATCCCCTTATTCGGTCAACATGAGAATCATATTCTATGTGCTCCTTTATGTCCATTTCATCGAAGATTAGGGAACAAACTCTATCCTCAATGTTATGATACTCTCATTAATGTGTTGGAGAATGTGTTGGTTAATGCCTGATTCAAAAGGAATATTCTTCAAAAGATCCATTAATGACTTTTTACATGGCATTGCTACAAACTTCCTTAATAAATTGTAGCATTTAGGACCTTTTTTAAATAAGGCTAATGCTACAATTTTATCATCGTCTTCCCCGGGGAGATCGTCTCGCACATTTTAATTGCGAAATTAAAAAGTTTGCTGTTGTTGATGGCAAATCTTTAAAAATATCTCGAACTACTCTAGAATCATTAACATTTGACAGTTGTCTCATGCTATAGGCTCGTTCTCTGGCAGGTTTCTTTAGTTTTCGAATGTGTGCCTCTTTACTCTTGATGGTTTTCATTAGCTTTACTTTTCGAGGAGTAGAGCATACCATTCCTTTAAAAATTGGTTTTTTTATGTTCAAGGGAAGCTTTTCTGTTTGAAATTGCATGCCACATATTTCTTTGCTTGGTCCAGGAATAGGCTCCCCTGGTTCAGTAACCACAATATTCTTATTTACTGGTGACAATGGTAAAATAATGTTATAATCCAAAATATCTGTAAAAAATAAAACTGTTACAATCATGAAATAATGTGAATTTTACAGTCATTGACAACAACATATGGTTTGACTTGTTAAAAAAGTAAGCTTACAACAAAGATTTTTTCCAAACATATTTCTAAAGTAGATGAATTTACCTTTGAAAGTACTTTAAAATATGGGATTATAATTATAAATATAATAAAATATACAGCCTATTTAATACTACTTACTTATCCTTTTCTCCTCATTTATTGTTACATTTTTTTCTTCTCCCATAAATTTAATTGGAAGAGCATTTGATTTTAACTTCCATGACTTCTCTATATAATCGTCTTTGTTGAAATGAGTGCTGCAGATTCTCAAATGTCTCATATTTCCTGGATACTGAATTCCCAGACTATCCTGCCATAACTTGCACCTAAAAAATTTGAACCATTGTTACAAACAGAAGAAGTAAAGAGAACTTTCTCAATATCCCACCCTCATGTACTACAGTTCAGGTATATGGTTTTTTCAGAACAGGATTTAATCTTTTACATAAGCATTAAACGATTACAAGAACTCCAAATGTTGTTTAGATGGAGTCAAACCAATAGTTTCATGATCTGTGAGGTAGTTGCCTTCAACAGGCCTTGCAAAAGTGTTACGATTACACAGATATGGGTTACGACGGTTTGCTTGTGACTGGAGTTTTTCGATGTAATCTACTATAATATATCTGCTATAAAATGTGTCAGGCAGTGTTGTATGATAAAACAGGATACAATAATGTGAAAACACATTTTCGTCAATAGTCTTTTTGCAATGCTCTGGAGATGTAGTATATTTCATAACAGACACAAACATATCAAACACATTTTATGTTGTTTCATATCTATAGGTACTTACTTTTCAGCATTCCTTGGAAAGCAATGCATCTTGGGCACCTCATTTTCATCACAACCACACACTAAACAATACATTGTTCTTTAATATCTTTACTTTTCGATAATCCACCAGTTGAGAAGACAACAACAATATCACAACAAACGTAATACAAGCAAAATACCAGAGAAGTCTCTGAAAATACAAACCGCATAAAAAATTTGGAGGTTAAAGAACATCACAGTCATATGGAAAGAACATACACTGTTGCCATGTTTAATATCGAATTTTATGAAGGTGTTCAAAATTATAATTCAAAAAAATAATTTTTTTTATTTACAAAATTTTTATATAGCGAATAATTTAAAGCGCTACATTTTAACTGTGTGTACGAGTTACGTTTTTACTTTCTACGCAATAAACATAAACATTTAATTTTTACACACAGTTGAATGTTGGATATTGACATTTGTAGGGATAAATAGTGAATTTTGTCAACACTGTTACACTCCATGTCGTGATGGTAGCGCCATCAGCCTGTGGCTTTCAATTTATTGAAGCGAAATCGTTTAATTACAAATCTAATGAACAAGAGAAAGACGAAGTATAGATGAAAAGAGAGCTATTCTCCATAAGAGATAATCGTGCAAGAAAAGGATCGATTATTAGTTGACCTGATTGAAGCAATCGCTTCACAACAGAACCATTTTTCCTATTAGCTTAGCAGTCTCGTTGGTTGTCTCTGGTCGTTAGTACTATCCAAGGTTGTGAGCATGTGTGTTGCAACGTCCAGTGTTATATATTTCGCACGCCACGTTTTGTTAGCGATTTAGTGTTTCTAAAGATTTTTAATTCGGCTACTACTGCCAGTGGTATTCCTCAGTCCCTACCGCATATTTCGACAAAAAAATAATTGCGAAAAGGTAAGAGATTGTTGAATTTTTTAATTTATAACTTTTAATTGTCGTGTCGGCTATTAAGGCCCATTAATATTCTGCGATTAAGGCCCGGGCCTTATTAAACGATGATAAATGTTTTTCTTTTTTTTTCAGATACTTTCAAAGAATATGCCTGGACGACGTGCACAGTGGAGCTCAAAGCAGATGCAAAGGGCAATAAATGCGGTAAATAACGGAGTACTGTCTTAGAGGGAGGCCACAGATCGCTACAGAATCCCCGGAAGGACGCTTAGAAACCACCTTAAATCGGGAAAGGTAGAAAGAAAGTTAGGCAGGGCTGCAGTACTGACGAGAGAACAAGAAAATGAATTTGCTCAACGAATTATTCGTTTATGTGAAATAGGACTACCATTAACTCCAATCTTGGTAAGGCGATCAGTTTTCAAATTTTGTGTCGAAAACAATATTAAACATTCCTTTCGTGTGAGCAAGGAAGTCGCCGGTAAAGATTGGCTTTACGCATTCTTGAAACGAAACCCGCAACTTTCTAAACGGAAAGCTCAATTAATGAACCCAGGAAGAGCGCAAAAGTTGAACAAATATAATGTAAACGATTATTTCACCAAGCTTTCTGAAATTTACCAGGAAATGAATATTCATCAAAACCCTCAAAACTTGTATAACATGGATGAAAAGGGTTGCCGTTTGACTGTCCACCACCAGCAACAAGTAATTGGACAAAGAGGTGCGAAACGAATTCACATGGTAGCATATGAGCACGCTGAAAATGTGACTATTGCGATGTGTTGTAATGCACTAGGAAACACTATACCCCCTATGGTTATTTTTAAAGGGAAAAGGTTGAAACCAGAATGGCAAGATGCTTTACCTGCTGGTACCCTGGTAAAAATGGCAGATAAGGGTAGCATGACAACATCACTTTTCATTCAATTTATTGAACATTTAGCTCGCTACAGAGGTAATGCCTATATGGATAGTCGCAAAGAAAGCCGACGCTTCTGGCAAGAAGAAGTGGAGAATCGTCGAGGATTGTAGAAAAATCAACGAGAAAACTATTCCTGACAAATATCCAAATCCTCGCATAGATACAATTCTGGACAAAATAGGTAAATGTAACTAAAGAAAATATGAGTTCGTTGAAAATAAAGCACCCGAGCTGTTTCGTAAATAAGTTTTATTAATAGTAATCTTCAAAAATGATGTTACACACGTTTCCAAAAATTGAATTGTCAAGCTGAAGTTTATATATATATATATATATATATATATATATATATATATATATATATATATATTAAACTAATCATCTAGTTTTGTAAATATATTGAAATAAATAAACATAATAAAAAGGTCTTATTGTAACGGAAGGAGTGTCAGTAGACACAACCATTAGAATAAACTCAAGAACAAGTCAAATATTAAAATATAAAAAGATTGAAATATGAATAAATCGGGTGAAATATTGATGTGAATGTTTTAAAAAGGGATGAAGAATAAAAATTCCAACACTATATTAGTTAAATAGATAGTAAATATTACCTGTACCAGTAATTCTGATTGGTTGTCAAAGTCACGGAATTCCGTATTACACTGAACACAGCCATAGCAATTTCTGCAGGATGAAACGTCATATAATAGCTTGAAACCTAAATTAAGAGAAAAGAATAATCAGTTTAACAATAACTTAACATTGTTTACATAATTTATTTAGTAGTAGCAAAGGTTTAGAATACCATGTTTCATTCATTCATTGCAAAGGGTTGAAACTAGATGGAAAAGATAATTGGAACACAGCCCAAACGTATAAAAAGGAAATGAATATTTACAAGAAGTAATGCCTGCTAGGGAATTTTCATTACCAACTTAAAATCATTGCTTATTGATTATATATATGAAATTTAATTACAAAAACAAAAATAATCAGGAGTTTATGTATAATAACTATAAAACAGGACTCAAACTAAAATAGAATCAATTACATATAGGTTAATTAATAATATAGGTTGTAAAATTTGTAAAAATAAACATTTCTCAAATTAGCTAAATAACATGAATATAAGAAAATTGACTATTGTACGAGGAAAAGAGGACTAAAATTCCTTAATACAATAGAAATCTAAGTGAATTAGTGTTATTACCCTCCAGGACAATAAATTTATGTTTTTTAAAATAGTAACTAAAAGACTGGAGAATAACAATTTTAGTGATAAAAAAACAAATAAGTGAGCTATGGACTAGGGAAGCCAAAAGACTTGTTGATTTTGAAAAAAAAAGAAGGTTGATTTATGATGGTGATAGAGGATGCGTCGATAAAGATTGCTCTCGGTATAAAATTGTTTAAAGTTAAAATTATAAAAATAAGTTAAATCAAACTAATCATAGGAGTATCCTATTAAGTGTAAGGAGTGAATAGTGCAGTAGGAGCGTGTCTCTTATGAGATATCTGCAAAATTTGAAGATGCGAGTGCAGCCAGCAGTGATAGCAGAAATAAGGTCTGTGTATTTTGCTTAAACTTATTTGGAATTCCAATTAACATTTTTAAAGTGTACACTCAAATCTTTAGTTGAACATTCTAATTGCATAACGCATAAAAAGGCCAAAAACAATAAAATATGATGCATCATAAATTTATCTATAGAGAATTATATCTTTAATATCTATATAATTAGTGTACTCACCTTTTGTAAATTTATCTACTTGAAATATCACGAGCATCATGTATGTTACATTAAATCTTATATCTTCCTTCCAGCTATTGCATGTATAACTGTAAACTATCACTTTCTTGACCTTTAAACACACACATATATAGTTTATAAATTATCACTTATATGTAATTGATTATAGAAACTTGATAATTTTAACAAAATTTTTTTATCACAAGCACGCTAGCGTCGCGTTGACTGTGAAACGATATTTATGGAAGGAAAACCTCCTTCTTTCATGTATATTGTAGTAGCGCATGCGTTTGAAGATTTAGCGCCGACGCAGTAGTGGGAACATTTTGTTATAGAGAATACATGTATGATATAGGGTGGCACAATTCCATAAGAATAAATGTATAAGTCAAATTAATAGTTTCAAAAATATTTTATTATGTTCCAATCAGGTTAAAATTTTCAAATTATTTTATTAAACAGCTTTACATTTATGTGTTGATGTTTTTTTATTCTCACATCCATGATTAAATTATCAATATCATTATTGTCGTATTTCAATCGTTTTATTTAACAGATATTGTTACTTTCAGAGGTTGTAAGTTAAAGGTAAGATTAAGAATATATTTCCTCAATCTTTGATTATTATCTCCAGAACTCAAAGGGAGGATTCTCATGCTTCCGACTAATTAAATAAACATTATAAATAAATAATTAATTTGAAAAATTTTGAGCTAGTCAATCAAGGGAATAATTATAAAATGGCGCCCATAAATAAATAAATATCCAAAACTAAATAAAATTATAAAAAAGTATATATATAAATTAATAATAATATATATTAATACAGATCCTCTATCTAAATTTTAAAGAAAACATTGAAATAAGGAAAAATGTGCATATTTGGATGTAATACTTGTGATACACACTATATAATCAATAATTTGGAAGATTCAATATACAAATAAAATTTGACATTTCAATTTCGGATAACATTAATGCAGAATATACTTAATGATAGATAGATTTTATAACGATTTGAAAACAAAAATACAGATGTCTCTGCTAGCTAAATTGCAATTATAATAAAATAATGCAAATCTATCTTTGTTATAGGAAAACATGAATTTGTATTTTTTTTAAAAAAAAAAGAATTTTTGGTAACCAAAGGAGAGGAGATTTATTTAGGTAGAAAGTTTAGGCAGTTGAATTTGATATCCCCACGAGACAACATCGAAATAAGAGTTGTCTCTAATCTATTTAAGAATATAATAGTAATTTATATGAATATTATCAGATCATCAAATCTTGCATTGTAAAGCCAGTGCGTGTATAATTCACAAAAGAATTACATCGTTAAAGTGCAAGTGGTTTTCCGGTTTCTAAATTATAAATTTAGAAAGTGTGGCTGAATTCTAAATACGTTTTAGAATACGAACGAGTTAACCAGTACCTAGTTGGTGAGTCCTGTCCAGTTTATTTACATTCTTTTTCGAGAATTAATAGGCCTTTATTAAATATATTTCAAAAATAGATGCATCTCATGATATTAAATTCGATCTAAATCACAGTAACGTTACTCATATAAAATTCAACGTCAAGTGAAGAAAATTTTGGAATAGACAATTTACACGGAAATTTGCGTATTTGACATTGATATACATCAAGTATAAAATCAGACATTTTGAACTTTTGAAAAAATATTTAGCTAGTAGATTTCTAATATAGGTTGTTTTAATAATTAGGTTGATAGAAAATTCTATCTTTGTTTTTCGTTTATGATATTTTTGAAAAGTTATAATTTTTTGTAATTTGTTATCTGATCATATATTATATAAATTTGATTCCAACTCACTTTGGTACTCATTTCATATCTATTCTCATTGTGTTTGATAATTTTCATGCTATAGAAAATTTGATATAATAAGTGACATTTAGTTAATTTCAAGTGACAGTAAAATCGTATGTGTCATAAGATAATTTAAGTGTCTTGTAGTATATTGAACAAACAGTTACTCTAGATTTGGAATAGCGTAATACTTAATTTGTAGAATTCATTGAAATTTATAAATTTGAATTATTATTTAAAATCTTTGATCCCTCCCTGAGATAAGAGTGAGTAAGTCGATTGTGTATTGGTTTATCTTTCAAAGTACAAAATTTATTATTCATCTGAGCTGGGCATATTAATTTGACAACTGCTGTCAAAATTCAAATAGGTTATATTCAGTGGTAAAGGTGTGTTCACAATAGTGTAACTACAATCACAAATTGTGACAACGTCAACAAATAATATTCATATCGTTAAATTCATATATAAACTATTAAATTACAATTAAAGGATTTGATATATTATAATTTGTCACCCAAACGTGGGGCAACTATAAAAGAATACAATACAATATATTATTATTACTATATTTTACAATATAGTATAGTATATTTAATATTATATATATTGAACTTGATTGTTATTCTTATAATTATATTAGATAGATATTTATTTATTGTGTGATGTGGCTAGCTCAGTTGATTATTTATAGTTTATTAATTTTATGTAATAATTATATTATTGGTTCGGTAGAGCATGAAACCCTGTTTCTCTTTGAGTACAGGCTTATGTAAATATATTTCACTTATATAAAATAAAAGAAACACTTTACTTGTAAAAGAATTTAATTTTTTAAGAAAACCTTTTAATTTAATATTTATAAACTGTGACGCCTATGGAGTACGAAATAATATTATTGATTTTTATTTACACCATCATGTGCGCATGCTTAACTCTAGTCATGTGGTTCAGAGCGACGCAAACGGAAACTTTACGATGCGTAACATATGTAAGCTGTTTAGAAAAACATAAAGTTTACGTCGATGAATATAGAGATATGGTTTTATATATAAAAGAATTTATGGTGAAAATAAACATATACGAATTACAAGTTACAAATTGCTATGGAAGAAATAGATTATAAGATTTATATACACATGAAAATATTACATGAAAAATTTATGAAGAATTTTCATTATGATATTAGAAAATGGCGTAAGTACAAGCTTTATTTATATTGAATTAGGCCTTTTTTAATTAGTATTAAAGATTTGTTTAATTAATTATCTACATAAAGTTCGTTTTCTTTCTGTTTTAGATCGATCATTGTCGCAAAGTTTGTTAATTTCATGAAATTATGCACTGAGTTGAGTTTTTTGATATTTTAACTCTTATTATTGGCCAATAATATTGTAATTGAGCACTGACCTGAAGTTCTGGACTTGGGATGAACACTTCTGGACCCAGGAATCCTCCATCGAAGTTCCAACACCAATAATTAGGAGAAACATTGATGGTTCTCCCAGGAAAACTGGATATAACTGTTTGTAAGTATTTGTAGTTTATTATTTAACAATTATTCGTAAGTTTGGGCATGAAAATTGAGAATTTTCATGATATTTCTGGAGCACTTTTACATAAGCCTCTTCTTATTTCGACGCCGACTCCCAACTACTAACGCTTCCTTCCGATTTTCAATTTTTTTCAACAAACAAACATTTTGTTTGTTAGGTCACTATTTAAAAAATTGTTTTTTCCTTAATTGATTGAACTTTGTGCTGTCACTGTTTTTAAACCAATCACATATTGTTTTTTAGCAGTTGTATTATGTTAATATTTATTTCACATACATAAAAGTTTTATACGTGTACTAATGTAAATTCACTTGGCATTATAAATTTTATTTAGAGTTCCTTGAATTGTTATCAAATAAATACTTAATATTTGGTGATATACACAATTACCTTTTAATAGTCCAATATCTAGTTTTGTTATTGACAATTTATTACTGTGACAGTTATATTTATTTCTGAACATAAATTCTTTTATGTAACCTCTCTATATTCTTTGTTTTAAATTATATGCTTCTATACTGTCTTATCAAATATTTCTTTAAATTCATTCTCTAATTATTATTTATTGACTCTAAATTTATTCTACTTTGCAATAGATAATTTTTCTCTATGTCATTATTAACTTATCTATGAAACTTATTTTCCTTATTCTCTTAAATATGTATATGCTTAATAACTTAATTATTTAAACTGATAATAATTATGAATTGACTATACTAAGATTATTTTTATTTTAGATGAACAGCTGACTACGCTATAGCACATAATCATTCATCATCTTGGGCAGCTTTAAATTTCTCCACTACATTTATTAGGCAGTGTCTAATTTTATACATTTATTAAGGTAATCTCTTTATTTATTTTTGTTATAAACTAATTATTTAATATGTCTTTCATTTCTATACATTTTATAATGAATGGTGTTTTCTTTTTATAATGTTACCTTAAATTTCATCATGTCAGTCTATTTTCATATAAGCAAAATATTCCTACACAACTGAATTCTTTTAATATATATGATATCTGGTTCAATATATATATATATATATATATATATATATATATCTGTCAGTTTAGACTTATTTTTTTTAATGTCACTTGATATTTTTGACAGTAACCATTTCTCAACATTGGACTTAGCATCAGGTTTCCACCAAATCGAGATGCACCCGGACGACATACAAAAAACACCGTTTACTGTAGAAAATGGGCATTCCGAGTATTTAAGGATGAGCTTAAGAAATGCTCCAGCTACCTTTCAACGCGTAATGGACAACATCCTCAGAGGACTACTGGGAGAAATTTGCTTAGTATATCTCGACGATATAATAATTTAATCGACATCACTACAAGAACACATGGTTAATTTGAAAAAGGTATTCCAACGACTTCGGGAAAGAAATTTCAAAATTCAGTTAGACAAATGTGAATTTTTAAAAAAGGAAACCGCTTATTTAGGGCACATTATTACAAAAGGTGATGTTAAACCAAACCCAAATAAAATTAAAGCTATTAAATTACTTCCAATTCCAGAAACGACTAAAGAAATAAAACAATGTTTTGGTCTATTAGGTTATTACAGAAAATTCATAACTAACTTTGCACAAATTACTAAACCTTTGACTCCATGTTTAAAACAGGTTTCAAAGATAGAATTCACACCTGAATATGTACAATGTTTCGAAATATGCAAAGAACTGCTGTATATTCCGCGCGTACTGCTATTGAACATTCGGCTTCGTTAGAAGATGTTGTTGCAACACGTTTAACGCCTTTAAGCCAACGTTCCATTCTTCTTTTTAATAATGTCTATAAGGCTTTGGAATAGTTTTATAAATCACAACAATTAAATTAAAACGAAGTTTATTGACATTGAAAAGTGAATTCACATAAAATATTACAACGGTAGGTACTATTCAGTCAATCTCTTGCTCTCTTGAGGTGGGAAAGGCCTTCGTCTTCGTTTTTATCTCTTTTCCCCCAATATCTTCTACATCGGATCCCTTTAGGAAAAAGGTCAGAGGACCTTCTGTTTTTCTTCATCTTCAAAATCAACTTGAGGAACCCCATTCAGGTAGTTCCCTTGGCAAATTTGGGATGCAGTCGAACAATTTAGGCTTGTTTTTTTGCAACTATACGTCGCGCTAGCACAGTCTTTCGTGCTCCGGTGCAACTGCTAACCATACAGTTGTTCTCAATATTCCACCCATACATCTGAGGAGGTAGCTTATTTCCCAGCCATAGCTGACCCTGGTGGAATGTTCGGAGAGAATGCTGTTTTACAGCTTCCTCGGTAAGAGGGAGACAAGATATATCAGGCTTGATGGTAGCCACTGATTTCAAGAATGACTTGTACCTGTAGGCATTGATGAATACCTTTTTCAAGGGAGCCCTATACTACCTCAAGATGCCGGATTCACCTGCCTTTTGTACTTGGGCGGTGGTAGAGAGTGGGTCTGAAGAGACCACTGCTGCTTTCTGGACCTATGGCGGCTACAAATTCGCAAATGCGACCTTGATTTTTCTAAATGTGGAAGATGTAGTGTCGCATTCTGTAAAGTCGTGCAAAAACAGCATGTCTTTGAAACCTTGTTGCTGAAGCGCTTGGAAGAAGAAGAAAGAATCCATAATCTTTTCACGCCCAGGCTTGATATATTTTTGCCAACAGTATCGTCAAAATACAGAGGAAAGGCGTACCAACGCGTTCTGTTGGATTTTCGGAGTATACGTCGACATTCAGTCCCGAACTGCCAATACGTAGCCAGCGCGAATGGGTTTTAACATTTGATGGAAAATAGGTGTCAATGCTATTTCGTTCATCCACACATAGGACGAACGCTATTGGTCCCAACATTGGCCCCAATGTTATTGAAAAATTTCATGAAGTAACCTACAAACATACTCATTATTTTCAATCTCCGTATCTATCACCCTTACAACTATCAACACACAACCACCATAGTGCACAATAGCAAACTTGGGACTACTATCACATACAAACATGTGTAGTTTATGTTGCATAGTGAAATATAGGGACAAACAAATCCCCTTCCGCTTCTTAGATATTTTATCACTTTTGAATAATTCCATTATTTCATTGATTAACTACTTAATTTTTTATTTCTCTTCCTTTTGTTTACGACTAGCAACATTTTCAGACACTATTGGATATGTTACTGAGAAAGACCGAAAGTAGTGAATGTCAACATTCGCCGGTGGATGACGACAAATGTCAAATGCCTTGGTGAAAGTCCGAACATATCTTAATTCTATTATACATTCGGACTTTCACCGGAATATGTCGACAAACGCAAATGAGATCCGGTGAAGTTTTTAGACGGTTCCAGTCCCTTGTTTCAGTTAGCTTTGTCTTCGTCAGTCTAACGCAACGTTTGACAGCGCTCCCTAACCTAATTTAATTTTCTTATTAGAAATTATAATTTGTATTCAATGACTACTACAGTGAATCGTGATAAGTTTTTTGAAAAGTTACATGCCTTAATTGGAAGTAAACGAGAGGACAATTGTTTTTATTTTTCACAAGAAAAGTACGCTGAAGTAATTTCTGCTAAAAGTAAGTGTAGTACACCTTTGGACTACAGACGTTTAAAAAGTTTTGATATTTTAAAAGTTAGTGATGAAGAAAAGTTAATTGTGCCATTAAAACCAGGAGAAACAAATATCCAGTATTATGATGAGTTGTTTACAATACTTTCTGAAACTCACATAAGAACAGGCCATGGAGGAAGAACACGAATGCTTAAAGAATTGCAAGTAAGATACAAAAAATATTACTTATAAAGTATTTAAATTTGTGTAAACAATGTCAAATGAAGCATAGTGCGCCTAAAAAAGGTATTGTTGTGAAACCAATGGTCAGTTCCGAATTGAACTCTAGATGTCAAATAGACTTGGTAGACTTGCAATCACACAGGGATAGCGATTACAAGTTTATAATGGTATATCAAGATCATTTAATCAAATTTATCCAGTTACGACCTTTAAAAAGCAAGAGAGCGGAAGAAGTAGCATATCACCTTCTCCAAATTTTTTTAACTTTTGGTGCTCCCGTTATATTGCATTCGGATAATGGCAGAGAGCTCAGTAATCGAGTCATATCTGAACTATGCGCTATGTGGAAAGATGTTAAAATAGTGCACGGAAAGCCTCGTCACAGTCAAACACAAGGCTAAGTTGAAAGAGCCAATCAGGACATACAAAATATGTTAACTGCTTGGATGCAAGACAATGATTCAAACAAGTGGTCAGAAGGTTTGCCGTTTGTCCAATTCGCCAAAAATACAACTTATCACGAAGGAATACGCCAGAGTCCTTATGAAGCCCTGTTTGGCGTTAAACCAAAAAGGGGTATAACATCGTCATCACTCCCTCGCGGGCAAATTTAAAACATTGAGACCGAAGAACAGCTAGAAGCTTATGTTGAGGAAATTTTGGGTGGTGACCATATTGAAACAGACATGGATAATGAAAATACCATTGGAGCTGATCCGCAACCTGGCACGACTTCATCTCAAGCACTGACTGACCCGCAACCTGACACGTCTTCATCTCAAGCACTGACTGATCCGCCACCTAACAGATCTTCATCTCAAGCACTGACTGAACAACACGAGCTAATTTCTTTAAAAAGAGTAGCTGCAAAAAGAGAATCTTCTACTTCAAGCAACAAAAATGTTGCGAACCTCAAAAAAAGTATCCTCATGCCCAAATTGGTGATACCGTAAGAATTCAAGTCCCTGATGTCGACCGTGGTCGTACAGACCCTCGAAATGTGTTAGCGGTTGTTGTTGGAATAGGGGATTCAGACTTTTATAGATTAGCCAACAAAAATGGTACCTTGAAGCAGCTTTTCACCCGTAATCAGTTCGTAATTTGTAAAGAAAAGTTAGTTTCCATGGACGAAGTTTCAACAAAAGAAATGTCGCTAAGAGAAGCAGGTTCTGCTAATTCAAAAAGTGGAGGGCAAGGCCATACACGTTGTAACTGCACAAGGAAGTGTTTCACGACTAAGTGCAGCTGTAAAAACAAGAAACTTTTGTGCAATTCGAAGTGTCACGGTAGTTTAAGTTGTTGCAATAAATAAGATATTGTTCTTATTTTTTATATTTCATTTTATATTTTTATGTTCTACTGTTTGTGTTGGGTTCAACAAAGTCATTTTCCCATATTATTTTCATAAATAAAGACCTATGGATTTTTTTTGTTTTTAATTCAAAAAAAAATTATTTTTAACATACACCATGAGTGCATCCTGAATGTCGACAATCGCCGGTGTAAGTTAGAAATAATGACATTTCAACAATATTTCGGACATACGTCAAGCAACGTTGAGAATGTTGACATTCACCGGTGTATCTCGACATTCACCAGATTTCGGTCTTTCACGGTAACAGATACATTCTAATGTAGAATTGTTTAACCAGTTCTGTAGCTGGTACATTTTCCTATAAATCTTCATAAATATTTATTAGAGGTGAAATTACTAGTCAATTATATATACGTATAACAAAATTCCGAATATGTTGACAGATCAAATTGTATAATTATAGGGTACCAAATATGTAATAAAAAACATCATATTTATGCAAATCATTGTTGTTACGTTACCTCTTGGTTTTCGTCTTTTGACGAAGTGTCCACAAAAACAAGCAGCGATCTCATGAATTCTTCCACTTAGGCACGATTTCCAACTAAAGAAAACACTGAATCAGCTATTAGCTTCTTCTTGTTCGTTTAAAGCAAATAAGTACACCCGGTTAATCGATGCGATTTTAAACGTATTTGAATAACAAAATATACTTTCTTTCTGTCATCCAGCGGTATTGACTTATAATTAGATGGGTAAACTCTGTATTTTTTTTTGGTTCTATACAGTGGCGTTTCATTGATTATTTCACTCAATACAAAATACGCGCCTTCCATTGGTTTAAATATGTGGATTGATATCTGAAAACACCATGTTTTCGATTTTGTATTTCGGCACCTGATTAGATACATGCAATTTTCCTATCTGTGTGTTTTGCGTTGTCATTAGTTGTTTTATTCGATATTAAAAATCTAGTAACTGACAGGGAATGTCAAATTAACAAAGAAACGTCAGAATTATTGTATCAAGAATGAATTCTAAAAACCGTTTTGGTCTGTTTGATCTAAAAGAGATTCTAAAGAAAGTAAAAGAACAAATGCCGCAAAATACCGTGCGATCTAAAAAGTACATGTGGAAACAATTCATGGAATTTTGCAACGAACGTCATCATAGCCCAATTTTAATTGTTTTCGTGAAATAATCTTGACAAATACAATTCGTGTAATTAATGATTATCGAAAATTTCTTCTCTTTTTCGAAGAAAATTGTTGTTTTATGAAACCACACTCGCGCTTACGCGCTCGTGCGGTTTCCAAACAACAATTTGTTTCTCAAAATCGAAGAAATTTGTATTTCGATAATCATCATTACACTTGTCTTACTACTGAAAAGATAAAGAAACGAATGAAGTAGATAATGTTTGAGACATTTTACCGCAACTTCTCTTGAAATGAAGTCCCAATTCATATATTATGTCAATGTAGTTCCATTTGCTGGGATGGAAAATTATAGAAAATATTTTTATCTACGACCATTAGGGGAAAGAAGGGTAAGACCGGGTAGCTAACACTTTTCGGCATGTTGAAGCCAAATTACTTCAACTAGAGCTTGCTTGATAGAACGACCTGACGTATTGTTTATCGTATCACAATATAATGTTTCAGAAAAGTCGTAGATTCATTACTTTTTCCAGAAAAATATGTTTTTCTCAAAATGTCAAATCACCCGATCTTACCCCACTAGTGGGGTAAGATCGGGTGCACATATTAACTTTATGGAAAACTATAAAAACTACATTTTAATTCAGAAAACATTAATTTTAAGAAAAAATATTAATCTTACGAACAAAAATCACATTGAAAGAATGTATCTTCTTCGCCCGCTCCACTGCAGCCTTCGTGAGCCCAGTCAAAACACTTTCCACATTGGATCCATCCTTCTCCTTGTTTTGAGTTAGAAAAAGATTCGTTGCAGTATAAACAATGATCGTCGGACTTGTTATCCTCCCCATCGGAAGAATCATCAGACGAGATCGAGGTAGAGGTTACAAGAATTTTTGAGGAGACTTTTTTCTTTTTCTCAGCCTTGGTACGCTTGTGTTTTTGATTGTTTGGTTTCGATGTTGTCTGCTTATTTGGTTTATTTGAGTCATCAATAACCAATTTTCTTTTCTGTGACGTTATTTTTCTTTAATTTTCTTTTTTCTTTTCCTCTAACTGAGATTCGAGTTCTGTTTTGTATGGTGAAGAAGTTAATATTGCACATTTCCCTTTTCGTTTATCTGTTCTTTCTGTTTTCTTCCTTTCAGCAGAAGGTGGTGGCATCAGATGTTTGGGTGATATATCAAAAGCTGTTGATGCAGCTGGCTTTGCATCCGTAAAAATTTGTGGTTCTAAACTTTCAGAACAGTAGGGTTCATTTGGAAATGGTTCGTCAATATTGGTTTGTATTGGTTCGTTAATCTCAACTACCGTTTCACACGTTGTTTGTGCAGGTTTTTCTTCTGTTGCTGGCTCCACTTGTAGAACAACATCTGCTTCTGCCTGTGGGGGTGGGTCTCCTTCTTGAACTGCATTTGTCTCTACCGAAACAGGTCTATCTGTGGTTGTTGAGGGAGCAAACAGGTGATCAGGAAAAATATTTCGGTTTAAAGAATATATTCCCGTTTGCTTGAATCCATTTACTGCCGTCCGCATTCCTGCTGCCTTAAGGAAAGCTGCACCATACAGTTTAGGTACTTGTTGGATTGTAACAGCTCTACCAGGATGTGTTGCAAGCCACTGGCGCACCTCCTGTTGATAATAGGTGCTCAATGGAGCCATGAAGGTCACGTCTAGCGGCTGGAGTCGATGAGAACAATGTGGTGGCAAGCACAACAACACAACATTGTTTTCTCTGGCTATATTAATAAGTTCCAGTCTCTTTGTGTGGTTAGTATGACCGTCCAAAATCAGAAGGACTGGTTTTTCAGACGTTGGTTTAGAAAACTCAATAAATCTTCGAAACCAATACAAGAAAATGTCTGTTTGCATCCATCCAGAAGGGTGATATTGAGCGAAACTTCCCGGTGGTGCATCGTCAAGCAGCGCGGGATTTTCTCTCTTTCGAGGAAAAACAAACATTGTTGGCATACAATTTCCGGCCGCATTCATGCAAGTTTCAGCAGTAACCAAAACGCCTCGTTCGGCTGATACCAATGCACCAACCTGTTTTTTTCCTCGTGAAGCTAGGATTTTGGATGGTTTGTTGGGCACTGTGGTTATTCCCGTCCCATCGACGTTATAAATATCACTAGGAGAAAAATTGTGTTTTTTATACAAACCCTCCAACAGATCGAATCATTTATAAACAGCTTGTTTATTGAATCCCATGGCCCTTGCTATTGAAGTGTTTTCTGGAAATCGAAGAGAAATATTGTTCTTATGCCTCTTTAAAAAACCATATAACCAGTCTTTTCCGGCCATCTTAGTTTCTTCATTGAATTTGTGTTTCAAATTATTTTTAGTTGCAAGATCAAACGCTAATCTTCTGACATCACTCAAAGTTAAACCAAACAATCTACTCTCTAACAGCAATATGTGCTCTAGAAATTCTTTTTCTTGCTATTCAGAAAATATCGTCGTACAAGGTCCCAAGCTACCTTTTCTAGTGGCTTGGCTAGAAGTTAGTTGATTTGTTCTAGCCTTTTTTACTCGATCTTCTAATGTTGACTGCGGAACATTGAAGGCTTTTGAGGCTTTTAGGTATCCCATGCGTCCAGACAATACTTCCTCTATAGCGCCTTCCATACTTTCCTGGCTCCAGGATTGCCGATTTGTCTTTTTCTCGTAAGTTCTAGGCATATTGTCTCTGTAAAAATAGAATGATGGATTAAAATCGGAAATAATGGGGTGAGATCGGGTAGTACCCGATTTCGCCCCACTCGGACTACCCGGTCTTGCCCCAAGTACAGAATTTAAGAAAATGCTCTAAAACCACTCTGATATTTAAATTATTCCTTCATTCTTATGCATATATTGAACCTTATTTATCATATAATAGGTGATACTGAAGCAAGCAACATTAGAGAAGCGACATGCAAAAACAATCTTACCTCAACTGACAACGTACCTTCTCCAGCATCGACTCGATACTACTGCCGCTAAGTCGTCTCAGCTTACGGAATGTATTTCACGTTCTGTGCTCCAGGTGGCATTAGTAGTAGCAGCACAGTCAAGGTACCCGATCTCACCCCACTACCCGGTCTTACCCTTCTTTCCCCTATATAAAATAAGTATTATTGATATGGAAGCTCTACTGTAAGTTTTAATTTTATCAACAGTAAAAACACAAGAGCTTTTTTTTATCGGATAAAGTTCTCTTTGTAACGAAACAGTTTTGGCAATCACTAATTTTACGCAGCAATTCCTTGGAAGCTGCTTATCCACAATGAGGACAATGTCACCCATTTTTAATGGCTCGACAGGCTTATGCCATTTCTCACGTAGCAATAAAGTGGGTGGATATTCTTCTGTCCATCTAGTCCAGAAGAGGTTAAGTACAGCTTGGGATTTCTTCCATTGCTCCCGAAGTATACCTGTACATTCTCCTTCCCGTGGTAGGTTTGGTCCAACATCCGAAAATCCCCTTAAGGAGTCATTTGGCGGGAGACTGATTTAATTTCTTACCAGCTCAATTTCTTCAATTCTGAATTGGTCCCAAAGAAATTCTTGCCGTTATCACTATAAATGTGGGTGGGTCTTCCACGGCAGTCTATGAAGCGTGACAAAATTAACAGCCTCTCATCCGTGCTCAGTCCAAACGCGACTTCCAAATTAATTGCAGGTGAATAGGGCTATCCAACGCTTTTCCCGATGTCGTCAGACTGTAACCTCAATGGGACCAAAGAAATCAACTCCAGTAAAGGTAAAGGCTGGACGACCCGCAGCTAATCGAAAAAGAGGTAGTGCACTCATCTCAGGAATTATTGGTTTGACATTTAGGAATTGGCAAAGAAGGCACGAAGAGATGGCTCGGCGAACTGCCGTATGACCATTCATAATCCAGAAATATTTTCGCAGGTTGTTAAAGGTTGTCGACTGTCCTTGATGACCATTCTTCTCGTGTTCATTCAAAATTAACAACATAACCACATGATGATGAGACGGCAAAATGACTGCGTTGAAACCGGGAATTCTTCCATTCACTCTCATAAGTCCATCCGTGTCCAAAAAAGGTTGAAGTTTGTAAAGAGAACTAGTTTTCATCTTCAAATAAATCGCCAGTGCAGATCTTTCCGTAGTGAAGCAATTCTGCTGAACTTGACGTAGAATCAGTCTTTCTCCTTGTTCCAAAACAATAAGTTTAAGACTAGAAGTTACATATTCGTGGCAGATTACATGACCCGAGTCTATCAAAGTCTCGACCGGCCAAGCTGAGGGATCCTTAAGGAGAAACAACGGTCCACATAACCAAAGGGAGTTCTTAGTCAGCTCAATTTCTGTCTCAATTTCAGTCTTGTCCCTTCATCGGCTACATTGTGTGCTGTTGGAATCCACTTCCATTCTGAGGGTGAAGTATTTTCTTGCACTTCTCCAATCCGATTGGCTACCCACTCACGATAACGAAGGCTCAAAGAACGAATCCATTTCAACACTGTCTGCGAGTCACTCCATAAAATCCGCGAATTAAACTTAACGCGTAGCTCCTCGCAAATTGTTGTAGCTATACGAGTACCAAGTACTGCTGCCAATAGTTTTAGTCGGGGAATAGTTATTTTCTTCTGTGGTGTTACTCGTACTTTTGAAGCCATGAAATAAGTAGTGATGGCTCCACCAAGAACAGCTTGTAGGTAACAAACTGCGTTATAGGCTTCCTCGCTAGCGTCTACGAAAACATGGAATTGGAGATCTTCAGCGAGATTAATTCCGTACACGATGCTCTTGAGGTTGGCAATCCATTTCTTCCATTTTTCAAAGACAGAATCAGGTATTGGGTCATCCCATCCCACACCAGACTTCCAGGTGGATTGTAATAAAATCATTACTTTAATCTTGAAATTCCCAAGAAAGCCGATAGGATCGTAGACCGACATAACGAGGCTGCATACTTCCCGTTTTGTGGGGTGTCTGCCTTCAATTATGTCTTGGTCAACCTTGTGGAAATTGAGTTTAAAACCAAACTCGTCATCTGCCGGATTCCACCACAACTCGAGAACTCGTTCTCCGGAGAAGTTAGAATTTTCCCCTTCCATCAGCTTCATCGACGAAAGAGATCCGGACACTCTGACTTCTTCAGGAATGCTTTCAATAACATGTTGGCTATTGCTGGTCCACTTCTTGATACACATCCCACCAGCAGCAAGGATAGTAGTGATGTCCCTTCGTAACATAATAGTTTCTTCTACCGTTTTGGCACCAGTACAACAATCATCGACGTAGACATCCTGTTAATTAGATCGAAAAACTTCGGGATACTCGTCCTGGAAACGAGCGGCATTTTTATTTTTTGCAAATATAGCGGATGGGGGAGATGAAGTCGCTCCAATTATTATGACTTGCATCTCATACGTCTCAAGTTTCCCCTTCTCGTTTTTCCACAGGAAACGTTGACTGGCTCTGTCTCCTTTCCTGATTTTAACACGATGAAACATATCCTCTATATCTCCCATGATCGCGATGTTATGGAGTCGAAAATTCCACAAAACACTTGACACGGATTGATTTAAACCAGGACCTGTCAAAAGGAAGTCGTTCAGACAGTAACCATTCGTCTTAGCAGCAGCGTGATATTTAGAACATCCCTCATGAAAGCATTCCTTCTTAAGAGGGCAATCATTCATTGGATGCTTTCCAATCAAACAAGAAAAGCATAACTTGTGTTCTTTGACAAAATTCCACCGATCTCCGACGGTTTTCTTCCCAAATGCCCAGCATTTTGTTATATTGGGGGGATTAGATTTCTTACAGAAAGGACATTTGGACCAGTTCCAATCATAAGTACTATGATCTAATCTAAATCCAATCTTGAAATTTTCAACATCTGGCCAATATATTAGCAGACATTTATTTTGATATTTAGCGTTCAGCAAAATTGACTTTTTCTATTGTGACTCTAGCATTTAAAAATTGAACAGAAGTAAATTTTCACATAATATAATTTATTTATTTCTTAATTATTAAACGACATATTCGTCTTCATTTTGAAGTATGTACATATTGGCTTAGCACACATAATTGCAATTGAAATGGGCTATTAGTATTTGAATTGTTTGCTCATTAACTATAATATAGGTATACATATATTTTGTAATGTATGACAATTTCGTTTAATTGTTTACACAGATAATTGTACGCAGATAGTTCTAACAGTAACTCCGTTTTTTATTTCTTCCACGAGTGATTTCAATCTTAATTAGATAACGGATCAAATTCAACTTATTGCAATCAAATTTAAGGTATTAAACAGTAATTTTGGTTGTTCATGTTTATGGGAAATTCTGTGTTTTATATTTTAATTTATAACAAACGGTTGCAATTTTTATGTACCAATTCATTTTCTACATTACAGTTTAATTCGTCGATATTCCTGATATATCTACGAGGACTGTCTGAAAAGTTCCCGATGTAAAGATGAAGATGGCAAAAATTTTTAATTTAAGTTGGGGAATGTGTTGGAAAATATTCATTGAAATTTCAGCAATTTTGCATGGTCAGTTATTGTTTGACAATCACTTGAGTAAGTAGATAGTGGTTCATAACTGTCAAACAGTAATAAAATTTTTCTACGACTATTATAGAATTTCTATATTACGACGTAGTTTTTGATTATGGAATAGGTTCATTCTAGCCCTAGGGTAAGAATATTCGTTCTCGTCTTTGGTATGGAATGAATACTTGTGGCGCCCTGTAAATGTAACGGTGCATTAGACAGAAAGAAAAAATATGCGTGTTCCGTTTTCTACACTAGCTGCACTATGCGGAGTAGAAGTTGTATAGAAATACAAAATGCATAAAAAAGTCTCTAAAGTGAACGTAAAATGACTATCATGGTCGTTGAGTATTAATCGTTAGAGCCAGAAGTGCAGAATAAGTGCATATTGTGGCCCTTTTTAAGAAAAGAAAAGAAGAACAAAAAATGTCAACTGTCAAAATTGGATGTTGGAATAACAACCCACTATGCAAATAAATATTCAACATCACATGGTGATAGTGTTCTTCATTTTTTCCTCTTGTTTTCATCACATGCACATCTATACAACCGCTTATGCCCAGCTTGTGGATGTTAACTTTTGTGATGTTCCAACATAACTTCTCAGCGATGTTAAAGCGCTGTCTTTTTACATTACTGAGATGTTACTAAAACTTCCTCAAAAGGAAGTCTTTATAACGAACTAAAAGCAACATTTCTGTTACATTCTGAAATGCCTTTTAACATATTGTCGATGTTAATGCAATGTCTAAAAAATAACATCTTATCAATGATCTAAATGCGACATTTCAAAAACAATACAGTGTATTCTCTTAGATGTTGTATGGACATTACATAAACCTCTAAATAATATAACTCAAAACATTCTGGATGACATCCTATAGATGTTTCTGTGCCTAATCAGCAAATACAGGGTGAACAACTAAGAACGCCGCCTGTCGGCCATATTTCAAAAAATAGTCATAGTACAACTTTTAAAAAATACCTTCAGGAAAATGACCCTGAAAAATCGCTGGAAAATATTTTTCAGTTCCTAAAATATCTGCTATGGGGTGGAATGAACACTTAAAATCATAATACTGTGATTATCTCCAAAAAAGACACACTAAAGGTATCCTAGAAATACAATTTTTGATATATTGGTGAGATTATGAAAAAATGTAGTTAGTACTTTTTGTCCTTATTCTTCAAGTAAGGGGAGGGGGAAGGTTCAACCTAAAAAACAAATGTAACACTTTTTTTGTTTTTTTATAGATTTAATAGTATATTGAAGTATAAGTGGATAAAGAGGTCTTTCAAACACGCGCGATTTTTCGAGAACGACGGCTCAGCCGAGCAAGTGTTTGAAAGACCAGTTATCCACGAATACTTTACGCTATTCGAAATTTCCGAGTGGATACAAAATTATCTAATTTTGTTATCAATCTTATTAAACAGAAAAACTCTTTTAAATGCAGCCAAAATCATTAATATCGGTTAAAAAACGAAAAAGTTATACATTTGTTCATAAGTTTGAACCTTCCCCACCCATTATTTGAAGAATAATGGCAAAAAATCTCCTTAATTAAATTTTTTCATAATCTCATCAAGATTTCAAAAATTGTATTTTTAGGACACCTTCAGTATGTTTTTTTGGAGTATTATATTTTCGAGTGTTCATTCCACCCCTAGCGGATATTTTAGAGACTGCAAAATATTTTCCAGCAATTTTTCAGGATCACTTACCGAAAGGTAATTTTTTGAAAGTTGTACCATGATTCTTTTCTGAGATGTGGCCTACAGTCGTTCTTAGTTGTTCACCCTGTAAATTTAAAATAAAATAGCAAAAAAAGCAATAAAGGATTTAAAACGTTTATTCACTATAATTGAGCAGTACAGTAAATTTGGAAAAAACAAGTTCAAAATTAGAAATAAAAATATTTTGTCCAGGAATTCAACAAGTGTGGGAAGTGGAAACAATTGGATGCATTCAGGGAAAGTCAGAAATAAAAAGAGTATATTAATCTGTAGTTGTCATAACGTAACATACTTTGAAACTGAATTAATAAAGTTTAACGGATACACATACATTACAGCTAGTTTACAAAAAATTTATAAGAATTGTTTTTTAATAATATTAAAACTAATAAAAATTTAACACCATAAAGATTTTATGATCTGATTAAAGACAATTCTATCGTTTACTTACGGTTACTTTGTCTCACGCAAGAGTCGCTGTTTCGAGTGCCTCAACCATTCCATAACGTACACTTCAAAATCCTTATCTGTGAAACATTTAAAGGTGTTCTACACAGCAGCTAATGAAACAATTACTTTAGATCAAATTGTGCCCATGGAGACTTTTGATCGATCATCATAAATTACATCAGACTTGATTTTCATCCAATTGACTGGGACCCATTTTCCATAAGATACATGCTTCAGAGGAATGATAACATATTTTATTTCCAGAAGTGACTTTCCATGATTTATCTTCTATTACGTGCCTCAGTCCGTTTGGCAGGTGAATTTAGGTGTGCAATGAAAATTCATACTTTTTTTCTGTCTAAAATTCTATTCTACTATTCTCATCTTGTTATTTTCATCCTGGAGCATATTGTATATTAACATCGTGGAATTGCCACTTAATGAAAACTAAGTATTATTAATACACTGTATACAAAAAAAACTACTTATGAAGAATAGATATGAACACAACATCAAGTTAAATGAGTTTATAATTAATTGTATCTAATTGAGTATCCAATAGCAAGTTACATATTCTTCAACTAGATTAATATAGGTAACATTGTAAGGGACACCTACAGCTTATTTATTGTATTCAGTGTATTTTCAAATGGAAATAAGCTTTTTAACAGAATTTTCTGTTTTTAAAGTCCTAAACAGTCTCTAATTGTTTACAAGAATTGTTAGTATTAATGTTAAAATTTTCTAAACCTGCAAAACTATATTGATGGCCATGACTACTACTAAAAAAACTAGAACTAGGGATATTTGATTCAATATTTTTTGTACTGTTTATTACAATGTCTGTATCAGACTATCTGAAATAGTTACTCCCCTTTACATAATTACCAACTATTTGTTTTTCATTTTATTCATGTAAGTAACTTCTGAAACATCTTGAACATTGAAAAGATTTTCTTCTAGATTCGAATCTCTGCCAACATATGAGCATGTTTTATTATAAATAATAATATCTAGCCTATTGCAATATTAAGTTTTTTGTAGGGTATAGTGCATATCTAGGATTTGCAATATTGTGAATCGTTTTTAAAATATACTTACTAACTAAAATATTTTAAAAGTTGAAAAAACCCTTATTTTGAAACTCTATTTTATAATGTTAGTGTACAATTCCGCCACCTGGAATTTCAATGTACAATAGCCGATTAAAGTATTGATTGAGTATTAAGTTTTAATAATTATGATTTTGGAATAGGCACTTACCGATAACAACTGTTGTTCGTCCATTATAACAAGAATTATAACTAAGTATAGAAACTGTAGCTAAGTAGGAACTAACGAAAACGAAGACCACTTTATTCAAGTACTTTTTCTTGTAACAAATGTGCTTCCTGCAAACAAAATATAACACAAAACTGAAACCACCCGCCATTTCATCCTTGTCATTTGTTTCCAAAGATAAATACTGTTTGTTTTGTTCGTCAGTTCCTCTTCTGTTTTCTTCTTTTTTTTATGTTACTGTGATGTTTAATATGAGATATTACTGAGAGCTTTATGAACTAACATCCTACAGACGTAATCGTAGGAAGTTACTAAAAATTATTTCGAAAGAACCATGTTAATTTGTAATATTACAGTAACGTTCTGTATGTGACATTAGTGAGAAGTACACAAATTAACATCGTATGAATGTTTCCTATAGGAAGTTGCTAAAAAGAAGTTCATAGGAGTTGTATGTAACTGCGAATTCAAGTATTATTGTGTACATCAAAAATATGTTTTATTTACATGATATGGATGTTAATAGAGTTGGTAATAAAATTAAGACATCTAGGAGATATCTTATTAACGTTTCAAATAAACATCAGGAAAAATCTCTAAAAACAACATCACAAAAAAGACTTATTATGTTTCTTGTTTAGTGGGAATCTAAATATTTTCAATATCAGTGTGAACGCAGCCTAAGGTTGATGAATTACAATCAAAATTAGAATGTTTTATGTTGTAGGATGTTTCACACCTAATTGAAAATTTTTTTTAGTTGTTCTATGCTTAGTTGTTAAAAATACACATGCATTACATATGCATACCTGTAATAAATTAAATAAAAGTGTGTCCTTAATCCTGTTTACAATGAATGTTATCACAAACATGAGTTACCTACTTCCTAGCACTTTTCAGGTTAGGGGCCTAGGCAACCCTAGAGAGAAAGGTAATAAGTAACCACGTTTGGAAATTGTTTGATTAAGCAACAATTGAAAAATGGCGTTGTTCAGAGAAAATAATTGTACTATGGAAAAGTATGGAATTTGTCAATTCGACGGTAGACATTATGACCACTGGAAATTCAGAATGGAAAAGATATTATACCAACAAGGAGTAAATGTATTATTAAAAGTGAAATCGATTCTTCAAATGAGCAGCAACAAAAGAATGGTAAAAAAGAGAAAGCGAGTACATAAAGGTTAAAAATACTGCATATCAAATGTGGTCCGCTATAGAAAAAGTTTTTCAAAGAAAAGGTGTTGCCAGTCAATTGTACCTTCGAAGAAGGTTACTAACATAGAAAGAGGTGAAACTCTAGAAACTCACTTTATTAAATATGAAGAGACTGTAAGGGAGCTTAAATCTGTTGGAGCTAACCTAGAGGAGGTAAATATAAGTAGCTGTTACTTACATGGCCAGCTTGCTGTGATGCGATTGTAACAGCACAGGAAACTTTAGAGTAAGATAAAATAACAGTAGATTTTATAAAAGGAAAACTGTTAGACCATGAAGTAAAGAAAAGGAATACTACACAAGCTGAAGAAATTAATATGAGAAGTACAGTAGCGTACAGTACCCAGAGAAAGTGGAACAATCCTGGGAAAACACAAGCAGCACCAATTATGATCAAAAGAATAAATAGTACAAAAAATATTGAATCAAGTATCTCTAGTTCTAGTTTTTGTAGTAGTAGCAATAGTAGTAGTCATAGCCATCAATATAGTTTTGCAAGTTGAAAAAATTTTAACATTAATACTAAAAATTCTTGTGAACAATTAGGTTACAGTTGCCGAAATCGTACCAGTCCGTAAATCGTAGTTTTCGATTATTTATATGTTCAGAAAGAATATGCCGCCATCTGTTAACGTTATCTTGAATCTAATACGTCTTCTAATATACAGTTAAAAATTGACATTTATCTGATGACATTTAGTAATGATTACATATCGTCGAAAAGAGTATTTTTCCGCAAATCGCTAGGAAATTTTGACATTCCTGTCAAAGTTTCTTGAAGAAAAAGTCAGGAATTCCTTACTGTAAGGAAATGATATTTCCGTACAGTTGTTAGTGTTCTACATAAATGATTTAAAACACATTGCTTATAAGGAATTAATTTATACTTTGAAAACATCAAGTCATTGCTGAATACATTTTTAAGATCAATTTGTTATATTTACAGTAATTTGACAGTTAGTACAATTATTGAACATTGGAGGAACACTCTTAGAACTATGAGAAACATTTTGGACAACATGCAGGGTGGTAGGGTCATTTTGTTGAATATTTTGTACTGTGAAAATTTTATTTGCCACCTCAACCTTATTGTTAAGCGATTCTTCGATATATCCTTCAGCAACGTTTGATGACTTCCATCCGCCATGCCTCTTTAAACTAGTTATGTCGGCACCAGAGTCAACCAATATTGTTGCAGAAGACCGACGAAAGCAGTGACCAGTATATTCTGTCGGATTTACCAAGTTCAAATAAGTAGCAACTATTTTGGGCATTTTTCTAAATTGATGAATTCCTACCACTTTTCTACAACCCTTTCCGCTTTGATATTTAAAGAAAAATCGGTCACTGTTCATATTTTCTGGTCTTAACGAAACATACTTTCGATAAACATTCAAGTAGATCTGATTAATTACAAATGATCTTGGTTTGTTGGTTTTCGAATCAGGTAAGCTGATTAAAAGCTTAGATTCTAAGTCTCCTATATCGTGTACAGTCATTCGGACTAACTCATCCATTCTACAGGCCCCAGAAATACCAAATATTACAGCCACCTAAAAAATAAATAAAGGTATAATCTAAATAGAAATTAAAACCTTGTAAATTACCTTAATCATTAAATTTTCTTTATCTGGAGCTTCCTGGATAAATTTTTCAGTTTCTTCCTTCGTTGAAATCTTGGATTTCTTTGCCCTATAACCTTGAGCTTGCCGTTTCAATAAAGAACGAAGTTTTGAGTATGTAGATATATCTACATTGTGTTTAAGTGCAAGGGTTGACTTCAGCATTGAATAATTGGCCCATAATGTTGAAGATTTCATCTTTAAACAAAGGTTAGGTTAGGTTAGGTTACAACATTTTCTGAGAAAGAACTCGTATTTTTACTCATGCGATAATCCATAAAACGTCTGTATGCATTTTCGTACTTACCTCTTGATTTCTTTGGCAATAATTCTAATGAAGCAGTATTCACTGCTTCAACCAGCTCTGGAGGAGTCCCAGCAATGGAAATTTCATCATCACTTATCATTTTACTTTCGAGAACACCAGCAATTAAATTTATAAGCGTCAAGTTTGACAATTCAACCTCAATACGTTTCCATAGTAACCCAAGTAATTTTATTAGGAATTTCAAAGCACCATTTATTTGGGAATAAAATTATCGCGTTTTTTTTAAAATCAATCAATATCTGTCGAATTTTAAACGATTTGCGGAAAAATAGTATGTTTACCTCGTAGGAAAAGCCACATTCCTGGACTCTGTGTTGCTAAGTCTCGGCTTGCGCCTCGACTTAGCAATCTTCACAGTCGTCCAGGAATGTTAAGCTTTTCCTACCCGGTAAACAATGTACTATTTATTGGATGTAAATTTCTATATATTTTCCTAAGGATATTTATGGTGCTGAGTACAATTTTTAGACTTTTTAAGGGCTAATTAGATTAAATATAGTATATAGAATAATAAAATAAATAGAAACAATAAGATTTGTCTGGTTTAAAAGTTCGAATCTCAATTTATTCACATTATGATCGAATTTCACCAATTGTACCACTGTTGAGTGTTGTAAATCGTACCGGTACGATTTGGAGGTTTACTAATATTTTATGTTATTTTCAGCTAAAGATAGCAAAAAGGCAATATGGAAAATCGTCTGTTAATGACATGAAAAAAGCAATAGCGGAATAATTACATTTAATAAATGTTGCGTAAAATATAATATTCCTAAACCCACATTTAAAAGACACGTAGATGGGAAAGTCAAAAGGAATGAAATGGAAAGAGTACAAGCAGAGGAAAACAAAAAAATAAAAAAAGTAAGGAGAAGAGTTATTGGTCGACTACTTGCTATGCCTCCCATATTTGAAAATGACCTAGTTAAACATATTTTGGTATTTGAAGAGGGTCTTTTCGGGCTCACAATAACAGATGTAACGAAACTTGCCTACGATGGTCCAATTCACATCTAATTAAAAATCCTTTCTCAGGGAATAAAAATAAATTATCTGGCAAAAATTGGTACTATCGTTTTATGTTCAGACATCCTAAATTATCTTTGAGACAACCTGAAGCTCGTTGTAAAGGTTTTAATAGAAAAAAAGTGTTCGAATTTTTTGATTTATTAGAAAAGGTTGTTGGTGAACATAACGGCGGGCGTAATTTCGGCCGGTAATCCCTTGGCCTACCTGCATAAATCAAAGGGTACCATTTATGACAGGGGTAATTTCGGCCGAGGGGTTGATGTTTACGATGAGATTAAAATATTGGTAATTACGCTTAATAGTTTCTGTAAAATATTAGTTGTGTATTTATTTGGAAATACCTAATCCTGTGTACCTGTCGGAAATACCTTTAATTGACTTATCTCTTTATTCTAATAACTATGTTGTACCTACTTAAGATTATTCCTTTAAATGTATAAAATTCACAAATAACAGGTATAAAATTATTATAGCTAGTCAGTATTATAACTTATCTTTAAGCTACTAGTCGATAGAAAGCATAACATATATTATTTGTATACGATGGCATCAGTTTCAGTAATTAAGAGTTCACGCGGTTGTGACTTACTAGTTGTAGAAAAGTTTCAGTTTTGTAAACAGGACGTATTAAAAAGTGGTGAAGTACGTTGGAGGTGTATAAAGAAAAATTTAAGATGTTTAGCCAAACTGTACACTGTTGGTGCGGAATACACAGTTACTAGAAGTGAATTAATCCACAACCACGAGTCCGATGAAACTACGTTGGAGAGAAAAATAGTGACGACTTCATGCAAGCGCAAAGCTGAGGAAGACATATCGGAGAAACCTTCAAAAATTATCAAAAGCGTTCTTTCAAATCATTTGCCAGAGAATTTGTCATCGATAGATGTCAGTCTAATAAGAAGAAATTTGTACAACAGCCGGCGTAAGCTCTTACCAGCCCTGCCTAAGGATATTCACGATGTACATTCTGTACTCGATAGTTATGGACCGAAAACCACAACAGGTAAAAATTTTTTGTTTATTAACAGCACAGCTGATAATATCATTGTTTTTTCTTGCCATACAAATATAATAAGTTTATGTAAAATGAAAGATTTTTACATGGATGGCACATTTTCTTATTGTACAAAATATTTTTATCAGTTATTTACCATCCATGGACTGGAAAATGGGCATTATGTTCCTCTTTTGTATTGTCTGTTGCCCAATAAGACCAGTGACACATATATGAGACTTTTTCTGTTGGTAAAATCTAAAATTTTTGAACTTTATAATATTGTTTTTGAACCGAAGGAGGTATTTGTGGATTTTGAAATCGCAATTCATAACGCATTAAAAGTTGTCTTTCCCAAAACCAAACTAAATGGTTGTAGATTCCACTTGCACCAGGCGTGGTATAGGAAAATACAATCATTAGGGTTAACCCAAATGTATAAAGATAAAAACTGCGAGGAAAGCAAATGGCTTACTCATACTTTTGGGCTAACTTATTTAGACCCCTCTGAAGTTGAAGATTGTTTCATATTTGATCTCATGTCATACAAACCGGACCATAAACTTATAGATAAATACGCAGACTATTTATTAGAAAACTACATAGCGCCAGAATCTAATTTTCCACCAAATATATGGGCATATGAAAACCCATCAATTAAAAGAACCACAAATGCCTGCGAATCATTCCATTCGCACTTTAATTCTAGTTTTTATTCAAGTCACCCTTCTATATTTATTTTTATAGAAAAATTAAAAGATTGTCAGATCGATGCATATTTAAAAATAAAAAATTTAAATATTCCAGCAAAAATTAAAGACAAACAAGTAAAAAACAAACTAAAATTTATCGAAAACATGGTAAATATGCTTCGATCTGACAATATTTCTAGAATTAATTTCGTTAAATCTGTATCACATCAAAACGTTTTTTAAAAATTTATAGTTTACCTAAGTTATAGAAATAAGCTGATGTAATAATTTTATTGAAATAAAGAAATATTTTAATATAAAGCATTCTGTTATTTTATTTGATTTGCGGCCGAAAATACCTATGAGATAAGGAAGCAACTTAAAACCTCCGGCCGAATTTACCTACCGGCTTTTAGTACCTGCCCTTTTTCCGGCCGAAATTACATCCGCCCGAACATAAAATAGACGCTCAACATATTTATAATGTTGATGAATCTGATTTCTCCACGGTCCAAAAAATATCTACCAAAGTTTTAGTTCAGCGAGACCGTAGGGTATGGTGGGCAAATACCGGTCAGATGGACAATGCCGGTCAGATCTTAAAAATGATTATTACTAGGTTTGGCAACAATGCAATGTGGCCTCAAATATGCCTGCTGACCTACGATTTTCGACAGCCGATTGATATTCAGTTTGTGTTAAAACTTTGGTTAGTGCAGATCACCACGTGTTTTCGGCAATTCTAATGTAAGATTTACGGTAAGTGAAATACGGTTTGGGTTTGGAGATAAAATCCTTCTCTCTTTTCATAAAAACTTAGTTGTACATAAAGGTTGACTTTTGTTCTTTAGTGTCCTATAAAAAGATACAATAAAAAACATTTTTTTCTCATAAAAAAATGACCCATAAGAAAAATTGTTACAGGCGGGTAATGCCGGTCAACACAGGTGGGTAATACCGGTCAAGTGAACGACATTACCCACTGTTTATGTTAATGGTTATTTCATTTTTAATTGTCTTTACAGATGTCTCGAAATCGAAAAAGATTAACTGGTAAAGCAAAATGGACCAGAGATAATTTGAAGCAAGCGATAGAAGACATTCAAAATGGAACGAATATAAGACAAGCTTCAAAAAAATACGCAATTCCATTTTCAACGCTACAAGAAAAGGTAAAAAATAAAAAAGACTCAGCACCTATAATGGGAAGAAAACCTGAGCAAAATATATAACGCGGATGAAACGGGAATCACAACTGTCCAGGATCCAGGAAAGATACTCGCAACCAAAGGACAAAAAAGAGTTGGTGTGATAACTAGCGGCGAAAGAGGCCGAAATATTACCGTCATGTGTGCTATGAATGCTGCGTGGGGATTTATTCCGCCCATGTTTATCTTCCCCAGAAAGAGACTAAGCCCTCTCCTGGAAAAAGATGGACCTGCAGAAGCACTTTATAAATGTTCACTGAATGGCTGGATCGATGAAAATATTTTTTGTGACTGGTTAACGCATTTTAGAAATCACGCTAAACCCACGAGAAACGAGCCGGTTTTATTAATTGTAGACAACCACTCCAGCCACATTTCTTTGAAGTCGTACGAGTTTTGCAAAGAAAATCATATTGTTATGGTATCAATTCCACCACACAGTTCACATAAAATACAGCCATTAGATGTGGTTTTCTACGGGCCCCTGAAAACCGAATACAGAAATCAGTGCAATTTATTTATGAAGACGCAGTTGATGAAAAGTATCACTCCTTATGATGTAGCCTCTTTATTCAACTGTGGCTACAATTAGCAAAGAAGAAGCTGGTTTCAGAAGCGTTGGTATCTATCCTCTTAACTGCAACGTTTTTAATGAACAAGACTTTTTGCCTTCCGAGTTATTGAATCAGGACGTTATTGCCATACAAGATAACGAAGCTGATATGTCTTTCAGCAATGATCCCCAAGCTGTAGCAAGCGATGATGCTCTACCAAAGACTTCTATAAATAAAGAGCAACACGAAATTCCTTCAACTTCTTCAGGATTTCTCTCTTTTTAACAAATTCTTCCTGTTCCTAAACTAGCAGAGAGAAAGAGGAGAGCCAAGAAACAGGTAAGGGAAAAGAAGAAATTAAAGGTACAACCTTCTAAAATGAATCTTGATGAAAAAAGGAATAATTTAAGAAATAAGAGAGAATCCCATAAAAGAAAATTATTTGAAGAAAACTCATCAGATTCTGATGTTCAATATGATGATAATGAAGATGTCGATGAAGATATATGTTTGATATGTGATGATTATGGAAAGAATAATGAGCAGTGGTACAGATGCGGAAGATGGGCACATTCTAAATGCAGTGGATGGGACACACCTGTAGGATACACATGTGATGAATGTCTGCCTTTTACTTAGATAGTTAGATTGTTTTTGTTTTTATTTTCTTTTTATTTCAATAAACAATATTTTGGTAAAAAATGCTTATTTGAAGTTTACTTAATTATATTTAAAGCATTTTTCTGCTTGACCGTATTGCCCGCAAAGTGACCGGAATTCACCTATCTGTATGACAATGCCAGTCAAATGCACATTTTGGTTTTTTTTTGTTATCATAAAAGTATAGACAACATTTTGAAAGATTTTCAGATCAAAAAAGTTTTTAAGTGCAGTAGGGTAGACCGGGGATAAAAGTGCCATTTTTGGTAAATGTGTTTTAAAAAAAAATTGGCAGATTACTTTTTTTTCTTCTTTGTCCTCTTAGTGGTTTTAACTTTAAGTTATCAAAAATTATATGACACAAAGACTTAACATAATAAAAAAACCGGTAATATCACCTTTTATGGTTTCCTGTAGATGGCACTTTTTACCCCATACATGGGGTAGGAAGTGACGCCCACGGGGTAAGTTGTGCCACGATAGGATAGAATAGATAATACGTAGGTAAAGGTGATTTTTAATGCGTTCAAATAAAAGTACATGACATTTTTAAAACGTGAACAACTGAACAGCAAAAGTTTAGTTAAATAATAAAAAGTTTATTAGTCCATGTCACTGTCACAGTTAACGCAGATAAACAATTTTGAGTCACCCGTAACACATTTATCGTGAGCCCATTCTTTGCAGGATCTACACTGCACCCATTCCTCTGAAGGTAAGCTCTGTAAATATGAATCGCAACATATTAGGCAAAGGCAGTCATCTTCTGAATCGGTTGAGGACTCCGAGTCATGCTTATTTTTGCTTGAGAAAACTTTCCTTTTAACTTGCTTTGTCTTTTGCTTAACTTGTTTCATCTTTTTCTGGCATCTTGTTGCTTGCTCCTTCTCTAGAGCGTCCTTTTCTGGAGTATCGGTGAGCACAGCTGTATATCTACGTTTTCTGCCTTTTGTCGATCCCATTCGAGGTCCCGCCTTGGGAAGGGGTTTTACTATGTGTGGAGAAAATGTTTGTTTTCCTGGCCGATTATCAATGTTAGATGGTCCAGCTACTGGATTTTCGGTATTGCCTATGTTCTTTGTACATTCTTTATGTTGACTATTTTCACTAGGAAGGTTTTGTTGAGAATAGTCGTTAGGAATGTGCTCTCGAATATTTGACGGCTTGTCATTCTCTAAAAGTTGATTGCTCTGATTGTAATTTCCGTCAGGAGGAACTGGCCGATCGGTGACATATGCTGGAGCAAAATCAATATCTGAGAATACGTCCCGATTATAAGGAAATATGCCACTCTTTTTAAAAGCATTTATAATATTGTTAGGACACATCGCTAGGGGGTAAGCTGAATTGACAATCGATGGAATATCATAAATTGTGATATTCTTTCCGGCATTATTTCTCATCCAGGCATCTTGCGCAGAAGACAGGTATCTCTTGAATGGACCGTATACACCCACATCCAACGGCTGCAGACGGTGCGAGCAATGTGGCGGAAAAGATAATAAAATAACGCCATTATCTTTCGCCAAATTTAAAACTGATATGGCCAAATACAAACTCCACTTGCAGAAACTGCTGTTGTTAATGTAATATTTGTTCCCCTTTCACCTGAAGTAAGAGCACCGACTTGCCTTGACGCTTTCACCCCTACAATCTTTGGAGGTTTCAAGACTGTTGAAACTCCTGTTTCATCTGTATTCCATATAGAGGAAGCACTGAATGGGTAGCGCTCCAAAACATTATATAATTTGTCGAAAAAATCAGTTACGTTTTTTTTATTAAAAGATGTTGCCCTTCCCAAACTCGTTGCTTCGGGTGTTCGAATGGAAAGTCGTGGATTTCTTTTTAAGAACGCTGCAAACCAGTCAGCACCTGCTTGTTTGTTATGTCGCCATGAGTCTGGCATATCTTTTTTATATTGGACTGCGCACTCATATGCTAGACGACGCACCTCTTTTGGGGTTAAACCGAAGTATATTTGTGCAGACTGTGTCAAATATTCATTAAATGCTGTTTCTTCCTCGTCATTAAAAACCCTACGTGCTGATCTATAGCCAAAGGTCGTGTTTGGATCGGTGTTACGGCGTTGTATAAATCTGTTTAAAGACACTCTACATATCCCAAGAGCTTTGGCTACTGACCTTATGGACTGTCCATTTTTTGTAACAAGATCAGCTGCACGATGCATTTCTTCTAAAGAAGCTTGCCCCCGCGCAGTTTTCCTGGTGTAATTTCGCATTCTGAAAAAAAAACATCTGATTTAATAATGAGTTTCAATAATTAAAAAATTCAAAAGAAGTAAAACAACGCTTCATTCTCCATAGTGGGGTAAAAAGTGCCACATAAAACGTACGTGGCACTTTTAACCCCAACTGGTTCATTCCAATACTATTGCTCATAACAAAAAAAATATCTGAAATATTTGAAGATTTGACAGCACTGCAACAAAAAAGAATAAAAAATGTATCAGAGCAAACTTACCTGCTTCAAATTCGATGAAAACTAACTGTTGCACAACAAAAAATAGACAACAACAAATTATTTACTACGTAGCGCACAAATTAAAAATGATATGTCCTCTCGCTTACACGACTACTTCGACACTAAATGCATGTGCTCGACAGGAAGCGGTATAGACATGACCTTGTAATGTTGGCGTCGCATGCGTTTCGTTTAATTTAAAAAAATGGCGGCAAGTGGCACTTTTTCCCCGTGGCACTTTTATCCCCGGTCTACCCTAGTAATTGCTATCTTAAAATTATTTGAAATTACGACTTATTTTTTCACTTACTTTTTACTAGGTACTGTAAAATGTGTATTTGTTACAAATAATGTTTAATAAAAAATTATGCAAATAGTTCAATGATTAAATTATGACCACCATTCACTTTACCCTATGCATCCAGCTTTAAAAAATGGCGCTTTTCCAAATGGCCTCACAGAAGTTAGTAAAACTGGATAAGTACATAAACTCACAGTTGTTTTTGAAATGGCTAAAACATTTTATTGAATTTGTTGAACTACCAGAAAACCAAAAAGTACTGCTGCTTCTAGATGGGCATACCACACATTAAAAAAATCTTGAAGCCATTAAACTAGCTAGAGAAAACAATGTCCTAATGCTCCAGCTTCCGGGACACACAACACAATAGGTTGCAACCCCTACAGCCTAATTATGACCAAGTGGCTTCGTCCTAATCCCAGTGAAAATGCTACTCAATTTGCAATTACCCCCCTGTTAACTGAGGCATATGTCCAGGCTGCGACCACACAAAATTCAATGAGTGGATTTCGTGCTAGTGGAGAATGTCCGGTTGATAGAAATATGTTTAAGGATTCAGGCTTCGTGGTCAGTGAACATTTACAAAGAGAAATGATCTTGGACCATGTTGAAAATTTTGAGGATAATGGTGAAACTGTAGTCGACATTGCAAAAATCTCTGATAGCGTACAGGTTATCCCCGATAACACAATTCAGGAATTCTTACAAATAATGACAGTTTAATCTCATTAAATCAAATAATTCCTATTCCTATTCCAACAAAAAAAACATAATAAACGTGTTAGCAAAGAAGCTCAGAAGGCTACTATCATAACATCTATACTCGATAGTCGAAATTGTCTAAAGTGAGTCAGAGCTATCTAATCAACACTTTGGTTAAAGGGCAGTTGCCATATGTATTCTAGAGAGAAATGCTGTATTTTATAAATATTTAACTAAAGTTTCTGAGAGTACTATATACAATATTCTAAAGAAATCGCGGGACGGATCTTTGACAAGAGAACGAGGTGAAAACTGTAAACCGGAAAGTAGGGGAAGAAAGAAAATTGTTTTGGACGACCAAACACGGAATGCTATACGTAGGGAAATACATTCTTTTTATTTTAGGAATGAAATCCCCTCGGTAGCTAAATTGAGCAAGGTAATAGAAGCTGATGATACTTTACCAAACATCAGTGATAAAGTTTTGAGACGAACTTTAAAATTAATGAATTTTAGTTACCAAACAAGAAGTAGAAACAGTGCCTTAATTGAACGAAATGACATTGTGGAATGGAGGAGAAATTATTTAAAACAGATACGACAGTTTCGTAACGAAGGACGGCACATATATTATCTTGACGAAACATGGTTAAATGAAGGCCACACTGTGTCAAAAGTGTGGCAAGACATGAATATACGAAGCAATCGACAAGCCTTTATGGAGGGTTTCTCTTCCGGTTTAAAAGCTCCCTCTGGGAAAGGACGTCGACTGATTATCACTCACATTGGCAGCGAGGAAGGATTTGTAGAAGGTGGATTACTAAGTTTTCAGTCCAAAAAAACTGTCGATTACCATGAAGAGATGGATGGTAACCGGTTTGAAACATGGTTTAGATCAATTTTAACAAAGGTAACTCCTGGTTCAGTGATAGTTATGGATAATGCTTCATACCACTCTCGTCGACTGGAGCAAATACCTACTTCAGCTAGCCGCAAGAGGGTTATAATTGATTGGTTAGAGAGTAAAAGCATTCCGCACAACGAGGCAATGCTAAAAGTTGAATTATTATCTCTCGTACGGAAACATAAAAGCAGTTATATTAAGTACGTTGTCGATGAAATGGCGAAAGATTTCAACGTCTCAGTTGTTAGACTTCCTCCCTACCACTGTGAGTTAAACGCCATCGAGCTGGTTTGGGCCCAAGTGAAAAATTATGTTGCGAGAAAAAACAGTACATTCAAAATGGCTGACGTTGAGAAACTGTTTGACGAAGCGCTGCATACCGTTACTGCTAAGAGTTGGCGTAAATGTATTCAACACGTATTAAAAGAAGAAATAAAGTTTTGGGATTTAGACATACGTGTAGAAGTAATGACGGAACCACTCATTATCGATATAGGAGGAGAAAGCGATGATTCTGAGGAGTCGTCAGGGAGTGATACCGCTTCCAGTTAGTCAGACATTTTACAAGTGACCTCGCAACATACCTATACTTATTGGTAATTTATTTTGGTCTTGACAAACAACTTTTTTTTAGTTTTAGTAGTAGTAAGTTGGAATTGACTTTTAAACATTTTTTTATTTTGTTTTAACTTACTTATGAACAACTTGTGATAAGTTATTATTTCAAATTTTTAAAAATTGAAATTCCAGATATTTCAGTATTCGCACCCTTAAACTATGATACGCTCATGGAGTTCACTTTAAATCGGTAGATAACCGATGATGTCACTTTACACAATTTCGACTATCGAGTATAGTCCATACAAAAATGAGCTCGAAGAGAAAACTAAAATGAAAGAAAATAAAACTAAACCTAATAACAATAATCAAAATGAAAAGAAAGCATCGGTAAAGAAAAATGTTTTTGATGAAAAATGCGATGGAAAAATGAAATACAAGACATCAAAAACGTCAGAGAAAAATGTTATTATAGAAATTAATGAAAATGGGAGGTTTTGTTTTTTGTGCGGCGAATCTGTTGTGGAACCTTGTGCACCCTTTGTAAATAATGGGAACATGAAAAACGCACGAGAGGTTCCGGTGCACATTACATATGTGATGTGTGTATTTAAATTTTTCATTTTCTCTTTCTAAATTTTCTTTCAACGTTTTACTGTACCTAATTATAATAAATTACTTTCATAAAACTAACATTTTATTTCCAATCTGTACATTAAACTTTATTATAGTCTATTTGAAAATCAAGAGAGAGTAAATTCCCAGAATAAAAACTAATTCGGTATGCAAAACTATAGTACAGTACGTGCGGTAAAACTTCAATATTTGTAATGCATTCTAAATGGTTTTTGTTAATTTCAATACAAAATTTATTACATTTCTTGGACTATCACATTATTTTATGATCTTTCATTGTTACTACAGTAGGCCTAAGAGGATTAACGTGCGTCATAGGCGTAACCAGAATAGAAAGGGATAATTGTTATTTAACGACCTCCGAATGGCAAGAATGGCAACCGCTTCGGGCGGATGTAATTTCGGCCGGAAAAAGGGCAGGTACTAAAAGCCGGTAGGTAAATTCGGCCGGAGGTTTTAAGTTGCTTCCTTATCTCATAGGTATTTTCGGCCGCAAATCAAATAAAATAACAGAATGCTTTATATTAAAATATTTCTTTATTTCAATAAAATTATTACATCAACTTATTTCTATAACTTAGGTAAACTATAAATTTTTAAAAAACGTTTTGATGTGATACAGATTTAACGAAATTAATTCTAGAAATATTGTCAGATCGAAGCATATTTACCATGATTCGCAGGCATTTGTGGTTCTTTTAATTGATGGGTTTTCATATGCCCATATATTTGGTGGAAAATGAGATTCTGGCGCTATGTAGTTTTCTAATAAATAGTCTGCGTATTTATCTATAAGTTTATGGTCCGGTTTGTATGACATGAGATCAAATATGAAACAATCTTCAACTTCAGAGGGGTCTAAATAAGTTAGCCCAAAAGTATGAGTAAGCCATTTGCTTTCCTCGCAGTTTTTATCTTTATACATTTGGGTTAACCCTAATGATTGTATTTTCCTATACCACGCCTGGTGCAAGTGGAATCTACAACCATTTAGTTTGGTTTTGGGAAAGACAACTTTTAATGCGTTATGAATTGCGATTTCAAAATCCACAAATACCTCCTTCGGTTCAAAAACAATATTATAAAGTTCAAAAATTTTAGATTTTACCAACAGAAAAAGTCTCATATATGTGTCACTGGTCTTATTGGGCAACAGACAGTACAAAAGAGGAACATAATGCCCATTTTCCAGTCCATGGATGGTAAATAACTGATAAAAATATTTTGTACAATAAGAAAATGTGCCATCCATGTAAAAATCTTTCATTTTACATAAACTTATTATATTTGTATGGCAAGAAAAAACAATGATATTATCAGCTGTGCTGTTAATAAACAAAAAATTTTCACCTGTTGTGGTTTTCGGTCCATAACTATCGAGTACAGAATGTACATCGTGAATATCCTTAGGCAGGGCTGGTAAGAGCTTACGGCGGCTGTTGTACAAATTTCTTCTTATTAGACTGACATCTATCGATGACAAATTCTCTGGCAAATGATTTGAAAGAACGCTTTTAATAATTTTTGAAGGTTTCTCCGATATGTCTTCCTCAGCTTTGCGCTTGCATGAAGTCGTCACTATTTTTCTCTCCAACGTAGTTTTTTAAGATTTAATATTGTCGTATTTTTTGCATGTTGCTCGTCAAATTTTATCCTTGCGGTTGGTTTTGTTTTTCTCATATACCTACTTAATTGTTTTTTTAGCTCCTCATATTAATTTATAAATAATTGTAATTATCTGTACATATTATATACATATTTTATAAATAAACATATGCCTAAAACAAAATGCCTAAAATAATATTGACTTTTTCTTCATTTTACCCAAATTAAATTACTACTTACGAATTATGTTTATCTATCTAAAATTGGTAATCTAGGTATAAATAACTAAAACAAATTAAATATTTCTATTTCCATATTAATTTAATTTTGAAAACGCACGTCTATGGTTTACTGCCTTTAACACTGATAACTGCAAAACATTTCTGGGAATTTACTCTCTCTTGATTTTCAAATAGACTATATATACCTATCAAACTAAAAGCAGTTAACAAAACGATTTTATTAAATTAGGTGAAAACTAAAAAACATACGTACGATTTAAAACATCTCAGGTACGATTTAAATGCCCAGGCTTCTAACTCGTACCGTTTGCAGGGTTGCAATAAAAGTGTTGTAACATTTAATTTTCACTATGTATTCAATGGTTATTATTTTTTTCTTTTGCATAAATCTTCTCTTTAAACAACACAGTAATTATGGGTCGCTACAAGACCACAGATTTAAAGGAAATGAGCAAAATGTACTAAGTGGTACGATTTCGGCGACTTTACTCTAGAGACTTTAAAAACAGTAATTTCTGTTAGAAAACTCATTTCCATTTTAAAATACACTGTATACAATAAGAAAGCTGAAATGAAAACCTCTAGATATCTCTTACAACAGTATATATTTCTAGTTGAAGAATATGTAACTTATTACACTGAATGCTCCAATCAACAAACAGATTTCAATTGCATTGGAGAAAATTAATGGTATATTTGTATATAGTTATGAACGAGTTCTGTAGTAAACATTGTGAACTAAATAGAAAGTGTCCAAATTAATTCCAATTTTTTATGAACCATGTTCATCTGATAAAATTTATTGTGGCAACGTGAATGAAAGTAATATTGTCGAAACACAACTATTGGTTAATCGATTGGATACAATTAATTATAAACTCATTTAACTTGATAATCTGTTCATGCAGTGTATTGATAATACTTAGTTTTCATTAAATTACAATTCCACAATGTTAAAATACAATATGTTCCACGATGGGAATAAGAATAGTATATTATTTTAGACAGAAAAGAAGTATGAATTTTTATGGCACACGTGAATTTACCTGCCAAACGGAGTGACGCAGGTAATAGAAGGTACGTCATGAAAAATCACTTCTCGAAATAGAATATATTATTATTCCTTTGAAAAAACCCGCATGTTTCTTATGAAATATGGATCCCAGTCGAATGGCTGAAAATCTAGTTTGATGTAGTTTATGATGTTCTGATCAAAGGTCTCCATAGACACAATTTGATCTAAAGCAGTTGCTTTTAGCTGCTGTTTAGAACATCTTGAAAGGTTTCACAGATTAGAATTTTGAAGTGTACGTTATGGAATGGTTGAGGCACTCGAAACAGGAACTCTTGCGTGAGAAAAAGTAACCGTAAGTAAACGATAGAATTTTCTTTAAACAGATTGGATTTCTATTGATTTACCGTAACGTTTCATGAAAAATGAATGGTGTAAAATTTTTAATATTATTAAAAAACTATTCTAATAAATTTTCTGTGAACTAGCTGTAATGTATGTAGGTACATCAGTTAAACTTTATTATTTCAGTTTCTAAGTATGTTACGTTATGGCAACTACAGACAGATTAATATCCTACCCTTTTTTATTTCTTGCTTTCACTGAATGCATGCAACAGTTGCACACAAATTCAATATTTGTTAAGATGTGTAATAAATCACTTTCCACACTTGCTATGTAATATGCTTACACAATTTTATTTTTTTTTTTAGGTTGGATTCCTGGACAAGATATTTTTTTTCTAATTTTGTACCTGTTTTTTCAAATTTACTGTACTGTTCATTAATAGCGAATAAACTTGCCTCCTCTATTGTTTTTTTTTATTTTAAATGTACAGGGTGAACAACTAGGAACGGTTGTAGGCCATACCTCGGAAAAGAATCATGGCACGATTTAAAAAAAGAATACTTTTAGGAAAGTAACCTTGAAAAATAGCTGGAAAATATTTTTGAGTCTCTAAAATATCCGCTAGGGGTGGAATGAACACTCGAAAACATAATACTGTGATTATCTCAAAAAAAAGTTGTACTATGACTATTTTTTAAAATATGGCCGACAGCTGGCGTTCTTAGTTGTTCACCCTGTATTTGCTGATTAGGCACAGAAACATCTATAGGATGTCATCTAGAATGTTCGAGGTATATTATTTAGAGGTTTAAGTAATGTCCATAGTCCATACAACATCTAAGAGAATATACCCACTATGCAAATAAATATTACAGTTATGTTAATTCAACATCACATTGTGATAATGTTCTTCCTTTTTCTCCTCTTGTTTTCATCACATGCACATCTATACAACCGCTTATGCCCAGCTTATGGCTGTTAACATTTGTGATATTTCAACTTAACTTCTTAGCGATGTTAAAGCGCTGCCTTTTTACATTACTGTGATGTTACTAGAACTTCCTCAAAAGGAAGTCTTTATAACGAACTAAAAACAACATTTCTGTTACATTCTGAAATGTATTTTAACATGTTGTCGATGTTAATGCAATGTCTAAAAAATAACATCTTATCAATGATCTAAATGCGACATTTCAAAAATAATACAGTGTATTCTCGTAGATGTCGTATGGACATTACATGAACCTCTAAATAATATACCTCAAACATTCTGGATGACATTCTATAGATGTTTCTGTGCCTAATCAGCAAATACAGGGTGAACAACTAAGAACGCCTGCTGTCGGCCATATTTCAAAAAATAGTCATAGTACAACATTAAAAAAATACCTTCAGGAAAATGACCCTGAAAAATCGCTGGAAAATATTTTTGAGTTCCTAAAATATCTCTTATGGGGTGGAATGAACACTTAAAAACATAATACTGTGATTATCTCTAAAAAAGACATACTAAACGTATCCTAGAAATACAATGTTCCATATATTGTTGAGATTATGAAAAAATGTAGTTAGGGACTTTTTGTCTGTATTCTTCTAGTAAGGGGGGGGGGAAGGTTCAACCCAAACAAAAAATGTCGTAACACTTTTTTTTTAATCGACATCCATGTTTTTGGCTTCATTTGAAAGAGTTTTTCCTTTTTAATAAGAAATGCTTAACAAAAATAACAAAATTGGACAATTTTGTCAACGCTTTGTGAAAAAGTCCACAATTTTCCCATTTTTCTCGGAAATTTCAAATGTAATGAGGCATTTTCTAAATTCTGATGAAAAGGGGTTAAAAAATAGGAATCTATTCCAAGATATAAGATTTACAATACCAAATATAAAAAAATGCTTCAATTTACATTTGAAATTTCCGAGTGGATACAAAATTATCGAATTTTGTTATCAATCTTATTAAACAGAAAAACTTTTAAATGCAGCTAAAATCATTAATATCGGTTAAAAAAAGAAAAAGTTATACATTTGTTCATACGTTTGAACCTTCCCCACCCATATTTGAAGAATAATGGCAAAAAATCTCCTTGATTAAATTTATTCATAATCTCATCAAGATTTCAAAAATTGTATTTTTAGGACACCTTTAGTATGTTTTTTTTGGAGTATTATGTTTTCGAGTGTTCATTCCACCCCTAGCGGATATTTTAGAGACTGCAAAATATTTTCCAGCAATTTTTCAGGATCCCTTACCTAAAGGTAATTTTTTTGAAATCTGTACCATGATTCTTTTCTGAGATGTGGCCTACAGTCGTTCTTAGTTGTTCATCCCGTACATTTAAAATAAAATAGCAAAAAAATAATAAAGGATTTAAAACGTTTACTCACTATTAATGAACAGTACAGTAAATTTGAAAAAAACAGGTACAAAATTAGAAAAAAAAATATCTTGTCTAGCAATCCAACCTAAAAAAAAATAAAATTGTCTAAGCATATTACATAACAAGTCTGGAAAGTGGAAACTATTGAACACATTCAGTGAAAGCAAGAAATAAAAAAGGGTATATTAATCCGTAGTTACCATAACGTAACATACTTTGAAACTGAATTAATAAAGTTTAACGGAAACACATACATTACAGCTAGTTTACAGAAAATTTATTAGAATAGTTTTTTAATTATATTAGAACTAATAAAAATTTTACACCATAAAGATTTAATGAAACATTACGTTACATCAACAGAAATCCAATCTGATTAAATAAAATTCTATCTTTTACTTACGGTTACTTTTTTCGAGTGCCTGAACCATTCCATAACGTACACTTCAAAATCCTTACCTGTGAAATATTTGAAGGTGTCCTGAACAACAGCTAATAAAACAATGACTTTAGATCAAATTGTGCCCATGGAGACCTTTGATCGATCATCATAAACTACATCAAACTTGATTTTCAGCCAATTGACTGGGACCCATTTTCCATAAGATACATGCGGGGTTCTTCAAAGGAATAATAACATATTTTATTTCAAGAAGTGACTTTTCATGATTTACCTTTTATTCCATGCCTCACTCCATTTGGCAGGTAACTTCAGGTGTGCTATGAAAATGCATACTTCTTTTCTGTATAAAATAATATACTATTCTCATCTTGTTATTTTCATCCTGGAACAAATTGTATATTAACATCGTGGAATTGTAACTTAACGAAAACTAAGCATTATTAATATACTGTATCTATACAAAAAAAACTACTTATGAAGAAGAGATATGAACACATTATCAAGTTAAATGAGTTTATAATTAATTGTATCCAATTGAGTATCCAATAGCTGTGTTTCTACAATAATAAATAATTGAATGCTGTTTGTTGACTGGAACATGCAGTATCATAAGTTACATATTCTTCAACTAGAATAATATAGGGACCTTTGTAAGGGAGATATACAGCTTATTTATTGTGTTCAGTGGATTTTCAAATGGAAATGAGCTTTTTAACAGAAATTTCTGTTTTTAAAGTCTTAAACAGTCTCTAATTGTTCACAAGAATTGTTAGTAATAATGTTAAAATTTTCTAAACCTGCAAAACTATATTGATGGCTAATACTACTACTAAAAAAACTAAAACTAGAGATACTTGATTCAATATTTTTTGTACTGTTTAATGCAATGTTTTTATCAGACTATCTGAAATAATTACTCCCCTTTCATTACATAATTACCAACTATTTGTTTTTTATTTTATTTGTATAAGTAGCTTCTGAAACATCTTGAACATTGAAAATGTTTTCTTCTAGATTTAAATATTTGCGAACATATGAGCATGTTTTATTATTAATAATAATATCTACCCTATTGCAATATCAAGTTTTTTGTAGGGTATAATGCATATCTAGGATTTGAAATATTGTGAATCGTTATCAAAATATACTTACTAGGTAACTAAAATATTTTAAAAATTGAAAAAACTCTTATTTTGTAATATAATGTTAGTGTACAATTCCGCCACATGAAATTTCAATGTATAATAGGCGATTAAAGTATTGAATAAGTATTAAATTTTAATAATTATGATTTTGGAATAGGTACTTACCGATAACAATTGTTGTTCGTCCATTATAACTAAGTATAGAAACTGTAGCTTAGTAGGAACTAACGAGAACGAAGACCACTTTATTCAAGTGCTACTTGCAAAATATGTGCTTTCTGCAAATAAAATATAACTATAACACATAACTGAAAACCATCCGCCATTTCATGCTTGCCATTTTTGTTTCCACAGATAACTACTGTATGTTTCGTTCATCAGTTCCTCGTCTGTTTTCTTTTTTTATGTTGCTGTGATGTTTAATATGAGATATTACTGAGAGTTTTATGAACTAACGTCGTACAGACGTAATAAGTACGATGTTAATAAAAATTATTTCGAAAGATGTAAAAGTAACTGCAACATGTGATCATCTTAGAAACATGTTAATTTGTAATATTACAGTAACGTTCTATATGTGACATTAGTGAGAGGTATACAAATTAACACCGTATGGATGTTTCCTATAGGAAGTTACTAAAAAGAAGTTCATAGGATGTGTATGTAACTACGAATTCAAGTATTATTGTGTACATCAAAAATATGTTTTATTTACATGACATGGATGTTAATAGAGTTGGTAATAAAATTAAGACATCTAGGAGATATCTTATTAACGTTTTAAATAAACATCACGAAAAGTCTCTAAAAAGAATATCACAAAAAAGACTTGTTATGTTTCTTGTTTAGTGGGTACTGTATTGTTTTTGAAATGTTGCATTTAGTTCATTGGTAAGATGTTTTATATACATTACATTAACATCTACAATATGTTAAAAGACATTTCTAAATGTAACAGAAATGTTGCTTTTAGTTCGTTATAAAGACTTCCTTTTGAGGAAGTTCTAGTAACATTACAATAATGTAAAAAGGCAGCGCTTTAACATCGCTGAGAAGTTAAGTTGTAACATCACAAAAAGGGTTGTATAGATGTGCATGTGATGAAAACAAGAGGAAAAAAGGAAGAACATTATCACAATGTGATGTCGAATTAACGTAACTTTAGCATTTATTTGCATAGTGGGAAATTAGGTACCTAGCAACTAAACATGTCAGATTACGAGTATGATTAAATCTTAGTTATTTTAGAGAGATTAAATATCTTTTCCTCTTCTACAGTTTTGTTTTAGTAATACATAGTATGTTTGTTGTATTGTTTATCATATTTAGAGTAAATCTGACCTATATAACATATCCTATTAGAAGCACAGATCTTTGTTTTTTTGGCACCCCTTTGTATTATAAATACAATAATATAATAATAAACTGAATTAAAAAAAAAGAAAGTTTGAACTATTTTTATATGTATTACAAAAATATAAGACATTTATTACATGAAGTAAGTTGTTGTAGAAAAAAGTTTTAGGCAGATATCACATGGTATAATTGACATGACATGGGGGCCACCTAAAAAAGTTCGCGGAAGGGCCCCAAAAAAAATTTACACGCCACTGTTTACAGAGTAATTTTACCATGCTAATAGCAAAATATTGTAAGTTAGTAGGTACATTTTAAATGGTCCTCTGGTACGGCATGAGAAATTTAAAGAGCATTCATTTGTTGCATAATTAATGTTGATTGAATAATTGAATAAACAAACAATATTTAGTTAAAAAAGTGTGTTAAAAGTTGACAAAAAGTATTACTTGAATATCATTACAAAAAGCAATTGAATTTTTTTTTATAAATATGTAGTTCAAGTATCCCTGACTTACCCTACTTCAAAATAATTCTAAAACCCTATCGATTCGAAAAAATTACTTAGGAGATTAAAGTTATTCTCTGGCAATTCGATTCGATTTTCCCTCCACCCCCCGTGTTCGCCTTAACTCTCCAAAAACACAATCCCAACAAATTACGTTGCACCTTAAAAAACCCTCTAGCAGCAATCAACGCCAGCACACAGCGATCAAAAAGTCGACAGTCCTATCAAACGGAGCACGCTAGTTACCTAGCAACGCTAGGGTTGTAGGAGGAGCGTCGTCGAACGCACCAATCAGAAAATGATACGGTCGCGCAACGCTTCCAATGTAATATGTACACTTCTAATGTTGCTGTAATGTTGGGTATTATTAGGATAATACTTTTCAAATCGGTTAGTTGGTTGACAGTTGAGCCGACTATCGTTAATAGACAGTTGACAGTTTGTTGAATGCAGAAAATCGGCATGATTCGTGAATAGTGAGTGATTTGTGCTAACTGTGACATTAAAATTGATTGGAAGTGATTACTTTGATTGGTAATTAAACAATTTTAATTCAATATTATTAATCACTATTTATTATATATCTATCACTATTTATACAATACGAAATGGAAGTAATATAAATTATAGTTTTTAAAAAATTATTGGCGCGAAAAGTAACATTTTTATATAATGAAAATAAAAAAACATTAGGTTGATTGATAATATACTGCTAACAGCAATCAAGAATAGTAATAGTACTTCTTATACTGTACTAATAAAACGAAAAAAATTTAGAACACTAAAATTCTTTAAACCGTTGTATCGTTTGTTATCTTCATTGCTACTTTCTCCTCTGCATCAACTTTCTCAGTCTAGTAACTTCTTCCTTATTCCAGAGACTACGCAATACATTTAATTCAACAAATATGCTCCTTTCTACTTAAATATTTAGATATTGTGTCACTTGGTCTTGATTCTCTTAACATTTTTTTCCTTTTTCTTATTTTCAATGACAGTTATGACCTCAGCAGCGTTTATTGGTCGTAATAACATTCTACAAAATGATAAACTTGATAATAATTTGTATCAGATGACTTTATTGTACTCGTACATTGTTATTGCAAGATATATAAAATATTTTTAAACGTTATTAATATAAATTGAAAACAATTCGAAAAAATTATTGGCGCGAAAATTGTTACCAAAGTAACATTTTTATATAATGAAAATAAAAAAACATTAGGTTGAAAATATACTGCTAACAGCAATCAAGAATAGTAATAGTACTTCTTATACTGTACTAATATAACGAAAAAAATTTCGAACACTAAAATTCTTTAAACCGTTGTATCGTTTGTTATCTCTATTGATGCTTTCTCCTCTGCACCAACTTTCTCAGTTTAGTAGATTCTTCCTTATTTCAGAGAGTACTACTTAAATATTTAGGTATTGTGTCACCTGGTCTTTATTCTCATAACATTTTTTTCCTTGTTCTTTTTAATAACAGTTATGACCTCGGCAACGTTTATTCGTCGTAATAACATTTTACAAAATGAACTTGATAAGATGACTTTATTGTACATTGTTATTGCAAGATATATGAAATATTTATAAACGTTATTAACATAAATTGAAAACAATTCGAAAGAACCTAACGTTAAGCATCTTACAAGAAGTTCCGATTGAAAAATTCCTAATCTCCACCATCCTCTCTTCTAACATGTTTTCCCCAAATCTCTTTTCGAAATTTCTTCTTCGATATTTTCTCTCCAGCTTCCGCGTTATCTTTCTCGTTTCATTCTTACTTGAGAGCTGCCATTGAAGATCTGTTATTGGAATTCGATTCTTTGTACCTACATGCCCATAATATTTTCTGAGTTTTAATGTTATCGATAATATCGTATTTTATTTCCATCCTCTGCTTCATCGCGACGATTGGTGCTCTATCTCTTTTAAATTTTCGACTCGCTTTTTTAAGAACTATATCTCCATCTCTTTTTGTTTTTTCTTGTAGTGTGTATACTTTAGAGCCAAGTGTTTACTAAATCATGTATTCGATACCGCATGTGACTGCATTTCGTGTTATTTAAACCTTTGGTAACAGTGACATTTGTTGTTAAACCAAGGATCTTATACCGTAGTATGAAGATTCCACAGTCTTCATCATTTCTAAGTTTGTGTTGCTTTGTTGTGAAGTCTACTAGAGATTTAAGTACTAAAAATACGCTGTAATATGTTGTTTTCAGTTTTATCGATTAGATTAGTTTATAATTGAAACTGATTTTAAATAGTTCTACAATATAATGAAACAATTATAAAACTTCTAAAACATTGACAATTGCTTTGAAATCCTCAAATATCATCCTCAGGATGACAAAAGTTACGTTTCATTTGATGCCTACCTGATGTTTAATAATTTATTAATTTTTGGCTAGACCAAAAATTTACCCATCTTCTGATTGACTTAATATTTGAATAGAAAAAATGAAGAAGATGGGGTTTTACAAATATTAAAGCTTAAATATTAATAGTCCTATGGGGATATCCTGGATATCTGTTTCCCAGTTAAGATCATTATAACAGTGTAGGAAAACTATTTATCTGCTGATCTTTACAATTATCACTTAAGAAGATAGTTTAAACGTGGAGAATTCCCTAGATTTATCTATTCATTGACGACTTCTTTTTGTGGGTATCGTAAGTGTCTTCTATTTTCTAACTCTTCAAGGAAATCGAATTCTTATCTCTTGTAGCAAATACAGTATCCGCCAAAATAAATAGTACCGAAAATAAAAATTAATTTTTAATTTCTGTAATGTAAGTGTTCAAAATGTTCACCATTTCGACGCAAACAAGCTTCATATCGATTTTGTAAGTCAATAAACATATTTATAAAAAGTGGTTGATGTAACTGCCGAAAAATATTTTGTATTCTTTCCCGTAGTTCGGCAATATTCGCCGGCGGATTCTCCGAGTGAACTATTTTGTCCTTCATTATGCCCCAAATGTATGCGTCAGGTGGCGTCAGATCAGGTGAATGAGAAGGATATTCGAAGTCTGTTCCCCGAGAAATTATTCTATTATCGAAATGCTGACGGAGTAAGTCTAAGGTGCGCACAGCTGTATGGCTCGTTGCAACATCTTGTTGGAACCATTGTGTGCGAAACTGTAGATCTCGTGCACGGCAAAAGTTATTTAGATCTCTCACAAAAGGTATAATTATTTTCTCTCTATAACGCTCTTGGTTGATACTAAGTGGATTCTGATTATCATCTTCAACGAAATAAGGACCAATCATTCCATGACCAGATACCGCGCACCAAACGGTAACTCGAAGACTGTGGAGTGGTTTCTCTACAATAACATCAGGACGTTCAAATCCAAGGAATCTGGTTGTTTGTCGATTAATATAGCCGCTAAGATGAACGTGACTCTCGTCTGAAAACCATATGTTTTTCAAAAATTCGGGATCTTCGTAAATTAAACTCAACATGCGACCACAGTAAATTTCTCTTGCACGTTTGTCCGCAGCATTTAGTCGTTGTCCAACTTGAATACGGTATGGATAACCACCAATTGATTTGAACATGCGACGTGAAGACGTTTCACTAATGTTGAGTTTACATGCAGTTCTTACAAGACTTCTTTGAGGTGATTGCACAACTTGGTTAAAAACACGTCCTTCATTTTCGTTAGTGCATACTGTTTTTCGACGACCTGAAGTGAAATTTTTCAACAACAGCTAACATCACACTTTTACTAGGAGCTGCTTTATTAAATTTTTGTTGATATTTTATTGACACCTGTTCTAAGCTTGGACCATCATTACGACCTTTTCCGTATGAACGAAAATAATGCTCTACCAAAAAAACTTTTTCTTCCGTTGTTAGAACCATTTTTAAATCAAATTTAACTGCAGCGTACTATTAATATATCAACTAATGACAATTAAGTCAAATATGACAAATACATATTACATAAACAACTCCACAGCACTCTCTGTTTCGGTACTGTTTATTTTGGCGGATGCCGTATATAGTACCCTGTTTATAAACTAGGAGGACCATTTTAGAAAACCTGAATCACACCACTAGAAATCACTAAAAAAGTTACTAGATTGGGAACGATGACATAAAATACTAGTCATACTAAAATGATACAGTCTGGAAATAATGAAGCACAAACTAAATAATAATTAACCTAATAGACACACAATAAAAGAGCGAATGCTTATTATTGAAAACGAAAAAAAAATATAACGAATTGTAAAATCAAATTTATAAAGAATTTCAAGGTCAGCGACTACGTTTGTAAAAAAGTTAATAACAGTTGTCAAATTTAATGGCGCATGGAGTTTTAAAAAGCTTTGCATTTATTGATGAAACACATTTTAAAACAATGATAAGATCTGAGTCGTTTCTGATCAAATGTAATTAATTCAAAATGAAGAAACCACAATAGAAGAAAATTACATTATTCAGAAAATAGAGGATGTTTGTTTTTTGAAAATTGAGCTATATGAGAACACTTGAAGAAAAAATTTGTTAAGTATGAAATATAAGAAAATCTTTTAATGCAAGTACAAGAACCTATTTGATTTAAAAATACAACAAATATATTTTTGTTCTAGAAATTAATTATCAAAAATATATGTATGTGATACACTTCAGCATATTAATGATGTATTTGTCAGCACTTCTTCCATAGCCTTCTTATTTGGAATCAGGGCCTAGGGTATCCGCCGCCCGGGTGCAAGAGCAAAATATGCCGCCCTATTAGCGTACCTAGTCGAAATTTGAATAGTGAGGCGAGATATGAGGTAAATTTCTAGTTTAATCGGACAGAAATGTACCTACCTACGCCGGAAAAATATTCATTAGTAAAAATCGTCTCTATCTAGCAAATGTGTCTAGATCTTATTGGAGATAGAAGTAATTGGATAATTCAATGCCGATTTTAAGGTGTATGTATGACGCATCTACTGTTCACATTTTAGATTGGAAAAATGAATGAAAACACATTTTCCAACATTATTTATTGACAAATATATAAAAACGTAATGAAAATAAAATTTACATTCTAAAGGTAGTGAAAGAAAAGAAAAAAATCAAAACAAAACGAAAATAAACGGTTTTACAGATTAAAACTAACTTTTCCGCATCTGTGAGATGCACTGAATAATATTCTATAATAAAATTGTCACTTGTATACACTTCGGGGGATGTATCGTGTAAACAAACCGAAATTTCTCCAAAAGTAATCAAAAATGCAGTATATCTGGATTTATAGGACCCGCTGTACTCGCTCTAGTGAGCTGAAAATCAGTAGAGTTCATCTGTGAGACACCTTGAACAATATCCAATTATAAAATTGGCCACTTGTATACACCCCGGAGGCTGTATCGTACTAAACCGAAATTTCTCCGAAAAGGACAAAAAATGTGGCACTTCAGGTCGAGGGGGTAACCACTGGACATTTTTTGTGGTAAAAGATTGCCTCCCTTCAGCATCTCCTCAGATTTTCCTGGATCTCCCTGGATTTCCTAATTTCCTTGGATCTCCTCCGATCTCCCCGGATTTCCTCGGATTTCCCCGGATTTCCTTGGATCTCCTTGGATCTCCTCTTAATATAATTACGCGGTCAATCAACACAAACAGCTATATTTCAATGCAATAAACATTGTGAAATTTTTTGAGGAATTTCATCTGATTGCAGAATTATTTGTGGATCTTCTTAAAGCATTTGTATGAAATATGTATTGAAATTACTAGTTCCTTATTTATATGATCGTTGGCAGTGTGTTAAGATAACCATAGATGGCAAATGTTCCTTTTTCAGATATCTATTGAAATATATTGTGGGAGGATTTTACATCTTGAAAACTTTTCAGGGCTTTCTCTTCCAATATCTGAAACAATCTTCAATAATTGAATTAGAAATTTTAATAATGAAAATTCTCCTGCATATATTTTTGCACTAATTTGTCAGGTGCAATTTATGAAGATTCAGAACTGAATGTTGATATTACGTGGAAACGATGGATGTTTGATTAAATTCATTTTTGGTCGTGTTACATAAATACTAAATAACCTACAATTAAATTTACAATGGAATTAGAACAAAATATGTTCATGGTCTTCCAGAAAAAATGTAGCTGAAATTTGTTAGAAAGGAGTAGACAGTTGGATATCTCTATTGAAAGCAGAATTGGCGTTGGGAAATTTCAAGGTACAGTGAAGTAACTTCTCAGTGTGTTTACAAATGCCAATTTAACAGATTTTGAAAGAAAAACAGCGATTCTGAAGATAATTCAAGTTTGTCCGATGTTGACAACTCCTTAATTTTATGTTTTGTTTATTTATTGCTACATTTTTTACCCAAATTGCTCCTAATAAATTGGTGTACAAATTTACGCAGAATCATTGTCATTAAAGAACATTTTTTAATTCCAGTATTTAAGTTTCTTTCAGATATTGCGATGCCCTAAATAGTTTTCATGTCTCTTTTCAAGTTGACGTATGGAATAGTTTGATGTATAGCAGGGTAGCATATTTGGAGTATTATTATTCAATGACAAGTGATATGTGTGAATATTGTGGTTGTTGCTAATTTTTAATGGTGGAACAAACTAAGACAGGTTGTTGCCAAGTAGTTCAAGGAAAAAGAAAATATAAAAATGATAAACAAAAAATATTTACTCTCAAAAAATGTCAACGAAACCCATCAGGTATAGAAATACAAAAAAAAGCTAAAAATTATTGACAGTTGTTTAAATAAAAACGTATAAAAACAAAACGGTCATAAGATTTCATGTTGAACTCTTCTCCCGAAGACTCACTATCTTTACTCGGTCTAATCTTGACAGTTTTAATGGTTGACATCCAAGAATTTGAATTGGACCATAAAAAAATTGGTCATCTTCAACTTCTTGCTTATCGTCCTGCTTAGGCCATACAAAATCTTCCCACTCATCTTTGAGGAATTTAAGTTTTATTTTACGTTTATTTTCTTGATGTTCTCTTTTTTCATTGATCGTCTTAGCTATGTACCACCCTGTACCGTGCATAACTGCATAATATTTTTCCATTTCAATTTTTGTTTCCTTTCCATCCTTTAAATTTTTACTACTTTCACATTCATCAGAAGAATCACCATATAATGAAATTTCTGACTCTTTTTGTTCAGATTCAGATACCGGAATTTTTGGTTTCATTGTTTTCCCTGGCCCTTTTACTGTAGAATATATCCTACGACCGACATTCTTGGTATTTGTTCTAGATTTGAACCTTTCTCTAATCTGTCTGAACTGAGTTTTGGAGTGTCTTTATCCAACAACCAACATAATGATGCTTTTTTTCACTGTTTTAGTTGCACCATTCTCAAAAAAGAACTTTTTGATTTATTGTCAATCTGTTTATGAGAGTAATCTTATAAATTAATGTTTCCTTTAAAAGGTTTCAAAGATTCCTCCAAATCTTTATTTTCCTCGTCATCGCTTATTTTTTCTTCGAAGTCATCAACAAAAGTCGTCTGTATTTCCGTTATAATTGATTACATCCAAATCATAATCAGCATCACAGTTCGAATCACAGCAGTCATTTTCTTCTAAATTTTGTACTTCTGTTTATCCATCATTAAATGAAATTAACTGTCTCGACCCCTACTTCGTGGAATATGCTCATATTAGTGTTTTTAAATGAAACTCACGGTCTCTAGTTAATTCCACAATATAATAAAAGTTATTGAAAATTTTAAAAAATTGACAATTGTTATATTGTGGAATTAACTAGAGACCGTGAGTTTAATTTAAAAACACTCCATCATTAAAGTTTTGTCGTAACAGTTCCCAATTCCCGCATTTTCAGCTTTTTCTATAGCTTCTTTTTGGGCTTTCAAAACGATGGCTCTTAAGTCTTCATCAGTCACTCTCTCAAACTCTATCGTCGAATGAACAGCGGTATATTTGCTACTTCTTGGAAAATAATAACTACCCTGCAGATAATTCTTAACATCTTGCAGGAATTGAACTCTATGTGCAAAATATCAAGCATGCTGTAGTTAACAACAGTAGAAAAAGTGCTTGTCATAGACCTGGTTGCCCTGAACATTTGCTCACAGGGTTGACTGCTCATCAGCCAAGGCAAAAACATCTCAGGTGTCAAGTTTCCCTCAGAAGAAATTTTTTTGATGAGTACTACAAGCATGCCATAGATTTGGTGCATGCAATACAATTATTTTAGCACACAGCGCCTACTAGCCTACTATTTATTCAGAGCTTCTTCTCATATTTAGGGAAAATTAGATATGAAAATATGGATGTATACTGCTAGTATGCTTAATTTAACATTATTCCGAAAATTTTCGTGTTGATTTCTCGATGATAATATATATTATATTGATTTGATGATTTCGCTCAGAGTTACGAGAAAATGATCATGGGTTATTTTATACCCTCAAAATTGAGCAGGAAAATTATAAAAACACCTGAATAATGAACAGCTTATCTTCTCGAATGGCAATTCAGACGAAAAAATAAACGGTTTTACGAATTAAAACTAACTTTTCCGCATCTGTGGCCCTGAACAATGTTCTATCATAAAATTGTTACTTGTATTCACTTCGAGGGATGTATCGTGCTAACAAACCGAAATTTCTTCAAAAATGTTGTATATCTGGATTTAGAGGACCCGCTGTACTCGCTCTAGTCAACTAAAAATCAATAAGGTACATCTGTGAGACACCTTGAACAATATTCAATCCTAAAATTGATCAATCGTATACTCTCTGGAGGCTGTATCGTGCTAACAAACTGAAAATTCTCCAAAAATGACGAAAATTTGGTACTTCAAGTACCATAGCACCCGTTGTACTGGCTTTACTGAGTTGAATATCAATAGGGTTCATCTTTGAGACGCTCTGAATAATATCCAATCATGAAATTAGTCACTTGTATATACTCCGGAGGCTGTATCGTGCTAACAAACTGAAACTTCTTCAAAAATGACAAAAATATCGTACTTAAAGTACTGTATCACTAGTTGTATTGGCTCCGGTGAGCTGAAAATCAATAGAGTTCATCAGTGGGAAGCCCTGAAAAATATTCAATCATAAAATTGGTGGCTTGTTGAACTGCGCAGGCTGTATCGTGCTAACAAACTGAAATTTCTCAAAAAATTACAAAATGTCGTACTTCAAGTACCATAACAACCGTTGTACTGACTCTGGTGAACTGAAAATCAATAGGGATCATCTGTGACATGTCCTTAACAATATTCAATCATAAAATTGCTGACTTATCGCACTCCGGAGACTGTATCGTGCTAACAAGACATGTAAGGAGAAGTGGCCGACGACAACGACGACGACGACGACATACACACATAAAAACCGTTTTTTCGTGTAGTTGTTGATGAAAAACGTAAAAATAACTCAAAAAAAAATTTCAAAATTTCAACTTTTTTTGGGGTAAACCAATACTTTTCTCGCATATAGAAAGGTTGGGCGGAAAAGTAATACAGGGAATTAAAGTTTTACTTTTCCGCCAACCTATCTAATATGCGAGAAAAGTATTGGTTTACCCACAAAAAAGTTGGAAATTTGAAAATTTTTTTTGAGTTATTTTTACGTTATCCATCAACAACAACACGAAAAAACGGTTTTTAGAAAAAAAATTCTGTGTGTATGTCGTCGTCGTCGTCGTTGCCGTCGGCCTCTTTTCCTTGCAAGTCTTGTTAGCACTATACAGCCTCCGGAGTGCAATAAGTCACTAATTTTATGATTGAATATTGTTAAGGACATTTCTCAGATGAACCCTATTGATTTTCAGCTCACCAGAGCCAGTACAACGGGTGCTATGGTACGACATTTTGTCGTTTTTCGAGAAATTTCAGTTTGTTAGCACGATACAGCCTCCGGAGTTCAACAAGTCACCAAATTTATGATTGTATATTATTCAGGGCATCTCACTGATGAACCCTATTGATTTTCAGCTCACCAGAGCCAATATAACCGGTGCTACAGTACTTTAAGTACGATATTTTTGTCATTTTTGGAGAAGTTTCAGTTTGTTAGCACGATACAGCCTCCGGAGTATATACAAGTGATGAATTTTATGATTGGATATTATTCAGAGCGTCTTAAAGATGAACCCTATTCATATTGAGCTCACTAAAGCCAGTACAACGGGTGCTGTGGTACTTGAAGTACCAAATTTTTGTCATTTTTGGAGAATTTTCAGATTGTTAGCACGATACAGCATCCAGAGAGTATACGATTGATCAATTTTATGATTGAGTATTGTACAAGGTGTCTCACAGATGTACCCTATTGATTTTCAGTTGACTATACTCGATAGTCGAAATTGTGTAAAGTGACGTCATCGGTTATCTACCGATTTAAAGTGAACTCCATGAGCGTATCATAGTTTAAGGGTGCGAATACTGAAATATCTGTAATTTCAATTTTTAACATTTGAAATAATAACTTATCACAAGTTGTTCATAAGTAAGTTAAAACAAAATAAAAAAATGTTTAAAAGTCAATTCCAACTTACTACTACTAAAACTAAAAAAAAGTTGTTTGTCAAGACCAAAATAAATTACCAATAAGTATAGGTATGTTGCGAGGTCACTTGTAAAATGTCTGACTAACTGGAAGCGGTATCACTCCCTGACGACTCCTCAGAATCATCGCTTTCTCCTCCTATATCGATAATGAGTGGTTTCGTCATTACTTCTACACGTATGTCTAAATCCCAAAACTTTATTTCTTCTTTTAATACGTGTTGAATACATTTACGCCAACTCTCAGCAGTAACGGTATGCAGCGCCTCGTCAAACAGTTTTTCAACGTCAGCCATTTTGAATGTACTGTTTTTTCTCGCAACATAATTTTTCACTTGGGCCCAAACCAGCTCGATGGGGTTTAACTCACAGTGGTAGGGAGGAAGTCTAACAACTGAGACGTTGAAATCTTTCGCCATTTCATCGACAACGTACTTAATATAACTGCTTTTATGTTTCCGTACGAGAGATAATAATTCAACTTTTAGCATTGCCTCGTTGTGCGGAATGCTTTTACTCTCTAACCAATCAATTATAACCCTCTTGCGGCTAGCTGAAGTAGGTATTTGCTCCAGTCGACGAGAGTGGTATGAAGCATTATCCATAACTATCACTGAACCAGGAGTTACCTTTGTTAAAATTGATCTAAACCATGTTTCAAACCGGTTACCATCCATCTCTTCATGGTAATCGACAGTTTTTTTGGACTGAAAACTTAGTAATCCACCTTCTACAAATCCTTCCTCGCTGCCAATGTGAGTGATAATCAGTCGACGTCCTTTCCCAGAGGGAGCTTTTAAACCGGAAGAGAAACCCTCCATAAAGGCTTGTCGAATGCTTCGTATATTCATGTCTTGCCACACTTTTGACACAGTGTGGCCTTCATTTAACCATGTTTCGTCAAGATAATATATGTGCCGTCCTTCGTTACGAAACTGTCGTATCTGTTTTAAATAATTTCTCCTCCATTCCACAATGTCATTTCGTTCAATTAAGGCACTGTTTCTACTTCTTGTTTGGTAACGAAAATTCATTAATTTTAAAGTTCGTCTCAAAACTTTATCACTGATGTTTGGTAAAGTATCATCAGCTTCTATTACCTTGCTCAATTTAGCTACCGAGGGGATTTCATTCCTAAAATAAAAAGAATGTATTTCCCTACGTATAGCATTCCGTGTTTGGTCGTCCAAAACAATTTTCTTTCTTCCCCTACTTTCCGGTTTACAGTTTTCACCTTGTTCTCTTGTCAAAGATCCGTCCCGCGATTTCTTTAGAATATTGTATATAGTACTCTCAGAAACTTTAGTTAAATAACTGCACTTGATCACAGCGTCACTAACACCCAACTGTTTGTCCATGGCACGCAGTCCTTCGTACACATTTAATATGAGGACTTTTTCTTCCCGAATTAAATTGTTACGACGCCGTTTTTTATCGCCAACACCGCTACACTCCGCCATTATTGTCACTAAATATACCGATATAAATATTACAATAAATACCAATAATAACCGATTTATCACACAAAACCACAACACAAATACTGATGTTACGTTCATGAAGAGAATAAACGCCTCACATAACTGTTTACTATCACTGTCTCATTCGCGTAGCTCGATCTATCTATCTCGTTCTCAAAGCCGGAACATTGAAGCGACTCTCCAACATTGTCAAATCGGCGAGTTTTTCATAACAAACTTTCCGTTCAAGAAATATACATAAACACTTTATTTCACATTTCAAGTAAACTAATTATTATTAGTCTGCTTGAAATTTGAAATAAATATATTAAATTGGTATTGACTTAATTACATTGCATCTTTTGTACCTGAAATATTGACACAATGGATTTGAAGCGTATTTATAAAATACAGCATTTCTCTCTAGAATACATATGGCAACTGTGCTTTAACCAAAGTGTTGATTAGATAGCTCTGACTCACTTTACACAATTCCGACTATCGAGTATAGAGCGAGTACAGCGGGTCCTATAAAACTAGATATACTAAATTTTTGGTTATTTTTGGAGAAATTTCGGTTTGTTAGCACGATACATCCCCCGATGTGTATACAAGTAACAATTTTATGATATAATATTGTTCAGGGCCACAGATGCGGAAAAGTTAGTTTTAATCTTTAAAACCGTTTATTTTTCTTCAAAATAAGTCTTTTTTTTATATTCAAAAATGGCATTTTTTTTAAACTCGGCAGAGATTTTTTTAGTGAAAGGATGCAAACCAGGGGTCACATCAGATAATTCATCCAGATTCAGTTATCTTGTTTTATTTTCAAGATAAAAATGAAACGTCTGTTTTTATGAAAAAATATATCGATAGGTAACGATGATTTCAAGAAATTCAGGAATGTGAGAAACAACTGTAATAAAATAATATAATTATTATTAGGTATTCAATTTATTTTCGTTCTTGTACATTTGATAGCACAACAGAACGAGACCGATCTCAGAAACAAACGAAAAATACACAACACATAAACAAATTCACTATGTAAAAACGAAAATCATTCGATAAAGAATATCGGTAACGATGATGCCGCTACTAGCTGTAGATGTGTCCATATGTTTAAGAGATCTATGAAATCTCGCACGGCTTAGGTAGAAATTAACATCAGAAAGTTTGCGTATGCAAAAATGATATTCGAATTGACTTAGATCTCCTCGTATCTCCTTGGATCTCCTCGGATCTCCCTGGATCTCCTCGCACTAGAAGCACAAAATCTCCTCGGTAGTTATCCCCTCGCTTCAGGTACCATAGCACCCATTGTACTAGCTCTAATAAGCTAAAAATCCATAAGGTCCATCTATAACATGCCGGCAACAATATTTAATCATAAAATGGGTCACTTGTAGACGTTGGAGGCTGTATCGTGCTAACAAACTGAAAATTCTCCAAAAATTACAAAAATTTGGTACCTCAAGTACCATAGCACTTGTTGTAGTGGCTTTAGTGAGCTGAATCTCAGTAGGTTTTATCTTTGAGACGCTCTGAACAATATCCAATCATAAAATTGGTCACTTTATATACTCCGGAGGCTGTATCGTGCTAACAAAGTGAAATTTCTCCAAAAATGTCGTACGTAAAGTACTATAACACCTGTTGTACTGGCTGTGGTGAGCTGAATATCAATAAGGTTCACCTGTGAGATGTTCTGAATAATAATCAATCATAAAATTAGTTACTTTTTGCACTCCGGAGGCTGTTGCTGAGTAATCATGGTTTGAAATTTCTGGCTGCGAAATTAAGTTATTGTCTTCCTTCTTTGAGCACTCAGGGTCGGTAGGCATACATAGTTGGATTAAATTGTAACTCTAAATCCATTAATTGCGTTCTCAATTGTAGCCGCTTTCCTGTAAGCCTCTGTACACAACCCAGCCACCTGGTACTGCGTAACACACAGTCCGATATTTGATCTTAGCCATTTCTCTGTATAGCTTAGTTAAAGTTACTTTTCATTGGAGCGAAGAAACTTTTATCGAGGGGTTGTAGTCGATGAGTAGTATGGCCAGACAGGTGTAACATTATTACGCCAGGTCCCCTGGCCATTTCAATTGCCGCTAGATTCTTCGGAAGTGTAGTATGCCCATCTTAAAGTAGAATTACTTTCTTGACATTGGTTGGTTTTACTATTTCAATGAAATTCCTAATCCACTTTTGAAATAGATCACTTGGTATGTAGCCAGTTTCAGAAATTTCGACTAAACTTCCAGGGGGGGCGTCCACTTTTAGCTCATTAGCCATTCGCATTCGTTTAAATATTAACATGGGCGATACAACGTTCCCAGATGCACTGGTGCAAGAGACCAACGTAGTGTTCACGCCACGCTCGCCACTAGACACTGAACCAATTTGTTTTTTCCCTTTCAGACCAATTAACTTTTGACATTAATTCTGGACAATACAGAGACCTGATTCATCCACATTAAAAATTCTTGTCGCGTCAATCTGATTTTCATCCACGAGTTTCTCAAGGATGTCAAAAAAACCCTCAACATTCTCCTTATTGAATTCCTTAACCCGTGCCAGAGACGTTGCAGTGGGTTCTTGCAAACTGAGTTCTGGATGGCGAGCCTTGAATCCATAATACCATTTTTCCCCGCTAATTGGGTTTGCTCATTAAAATTATGGGATATATGGTTTTGTTTAGCTATCTGGAATGCTAATTTCTTCACATCAGTTATTGTCAATCCAAACATTAGGCTTTCGAGACGTAAGATGTGGTTAAGCAATGCCTTTTCTACATCTTCCGGTAATGTGGTTTGCTTCCCGATGATTTTGACTCCTTCAGATGGCGTTTGAAAGTAGGTTTAGGAATGTTATATGTGCGGCAGCAATCGTTGAACCCCATATCTCCGTTCCGAAAAGAAATAAGAGCACGATGCATATCATCTTCGATCCACGCTCCATATTTCCTTTTTGCCATCTAGAACACACACATAGATGTGTATAAGAAATTAAAAGTATATTTCCTCGAGACTAACCACGCTAACCTGGTTAGAAAAAAGTTAACTACTCCAATTTCCTCGATACATATTCCAAACAATGACGTCACACTTAACCAACCTCTCAAACCATCCTGCCGAGGTAGTTAACATGTGGTTTGAAGCAATGATCTGTCAGTTTGTCTGTGGTTTGTCGTTGTTATTGAGATTAAATGTTAATAACAACGGTACTTCCGTTGAAAAACTAAGTCAGAATAATGAATGTATATGAAGTATTTGTAAACGAAGAATTATACCGTATTGATGATACAGTAGAAATTATTAATCTTCTACAAAAAGGTAACGAATTCCAAATTGTGAATAGATATTCTTTTCTCTGCCTATAACTGATGAACATTTTATATTATATTAGTGATATAAATAATAAAAATAATATACGGCCCTATTCTGTATCGCAAAGTTGCTACTGAGCAAGTGGCTTAGAACAAGGTCAGTGGTTAGGGCGCCACTTGTCTTCAATTGGTATTCTGTAGACGCAACCAGTGGTTACGAAAGTTAATTTATAGTTGTTTCTGAGCAACCACAATACATGTGGTTGTTACCGTTAGCAACTGTCAGGGAAAGGTAGAAGTGTGGTGGTAGGAAGATGGATCTGTGGATTATGAACGTTTTTTTAGATCATGAAATTAATGAAATACACATTGAGTATGTATAAAAATATACCAAAAATTTTAAATATAGAATAAACTCTTCTTTCTCCAAATGACGAAAGCGGCCTTTTAATGACACTTGGCAGGCTTAGATGTTGTACTTTTAATGCCTAGGCAGAAAAAGTCCACTTTTACTGTCTAGGCAGAAAAAGTCCACTTTTACTGCCTAGGCAGAAAAAGTTCGTTGCTAGGCAACCTTCCAAGTAATAATTTAAATCAAACTGGTTATTAAAATTGACAATGACATTAAGAAAACTCAAAATGATGCTGATGATAATAAACTGGTACACAAATACAGTTCATCTGGGGCATCTGATAAAAATTTCTCGATTTCTTCTCTTTGAAAAACTCGGGATTTTTTTGCATGGAAACCGTCTGACTGGCGTTTCAAAAAAGCCCGTAACTTCAGGTATTTTGCCAAATCAATATTATTTTTTATGTTCAGGGTAGCTTTCAACATCGAATAGGTAGACCATACCGTTGAAGGCTTCATTTTCTTTAAAAGATCGGAAAAATAGACAATCAGCACATTTTCAGAGAAAGATCCTATATTTTTCTTCTGTCTATATTCCATGAATCTGCTGTATGTGAGTTCATATACAGTTTTTGATTTTTCCGGTAAAAGGTTAAATTCCACATCTCGCGTCTGGTCTCTTATCTCAGGTGGTGTTAATTGTATCAATTCATCCTCACTTTGCAGTAAATCCATTTCGAACATGACAACTTTTCAAAATTGACAATGACAAAGTAAACAGTAAACAAACATATTCAACAAACGTCATCAGCGGTAAACATAGTAACGCAGGGCCCAGTTACCTTTGATAAAATAATTTAGTTATTTGGATATTGATAATGAAATGCAATTTAAATATGAAAAAGTCGATTTTGCGTGGAATTGGAACAAATTTGAAGAAAAAATTATATGTTTCACACGGCAGAAAAGCAGATTTAATGCCTTGGCTGGTTTCATAGCCTCGCTATGCTCTCTCCATGTCTCCATGTTTTGTAATAAGTAATAAAAGCTTTAGTATAAAACAAATAACACCCTCCGGTCACCGATAGCCCGATTAACAACGCAAAACAACCCCACTAATAGCAAAATATTCTTCTAACGACCTCACTTTTCTCAGTTGTCAGACTTGTTAGTGGAAAAGTAAGGTCGATTTACACTATAAAAGTGACTAATAATTCTTCTTAACCACTAAGTAGTCACCAGAATATCAATTTTATTGAAAGTGGTTAAAAAGTTACTATCTAGAGTTGCTTGTCAATCAGTTGCTATAGAGTCGCTTGACTGCCACTTAGATACAGAATAGACCCGATAGAATGACGATATTGACATTTGACATGCCCCTATCAAAATGAGGATGATGTACTACAGATCCAAACTACATTAACCACTGACGTCATAGTTTTGTTAACCTGGTAAGCTTGGTTAGTCTCGAGGAAATTCACCTTAAGTGTCGTTTAAAAGTTACCGGTGCGATCAAGGGAACCTTAAAATAGCGGTACGATGAAGGAACCTAGAAGCGGTACGTCGTCGTAGCGGGGAATATAGAAATCATAACCCAGAAATAAAACTACGGCGGAAAACGTCTGATTTTTCATTACTAAATTAAATGAAATAAATAAGTATATGTACTAAAGTGAGTTACTTCATAGTCACAGCTGATTACGGGTTTCATTGGAACAGCATAGACTAATGATTTTAAATAACCCCAAATACAAAAATCGCAGGGGTTTGAATCTGGAAATCTTGGGGGCGAGATACTAAAATGAGCTGGGCAGCCGTCGTGCATGAACCATAAATTATTTCGAATCATCAGGGGAACCTCATCTATTAAATCAGGTAAAACATTTTGTAGGAAATTAAGATATTCTTGTCCTATTAAACGGCTAGGAAACTCTACGGGTCCCAGAAGCTGATTACCAATTACACCTATCTAAACATTTATACTAACCTCAGGATTTTTTTCGATTTCAATCAAAATATCGTCTTCGTATTCTATTGTCACATCAGGTCGTCTACCAGTTTCAGTATTTTTAGGTACTACTGAGCCACTTTCTCTTCATCTTTGGTGTACGGCTACAAATGTTGCGCGAGCAGGATGCCTTCTGTTTGGAAATTTTTCCGCATATCTTCGCTCTACTTCACGAGCGTTACATTGTACTTCCCCATAAACTAACTGCATATCAGCATATTCTTCATTCGAAAAATAAACCATTTTCATCAAATTAACTATTATTTCTCACCTTTCACACACAATAACAATAATAACTGTTTAGAATCAAAATAATTTGATACATTGTCAGATTTTGTTGATTTTTCGAAGCCAACTTGATATTACAGATTATAATCCAACATGATTTTATGTAAGAAACACAAAAAGTTGAAATTTATTTTTCTCGATTACGGTTCTTGATATCGATTTGAAAGAAGAGAACATTTTTTATGAAAATTATCTTGAATTTTAAAAATTCGGTGTCGGATACAAAAAAAACTTGATAATAAATTTTTTTTAATAAAAATACCCCCAACTGACACGTTCGTGATGGATCTGGAAAAAAATTATTTGAAGCAAACGACTGGTTTGTAACTGTTTATTCATTATACCAATTTTGAATATTTTAAGTGACGGTATTTTTGAGTAATTTGAAGAAAACTCATATGAGGACGTCTTCTTCAAAGGGCTGTAGCTCCTTTAGGAAGCATTTTGGGATTAAGGTAATTTGAGCTAATTCGACTTAAAATCACCTCTAGTAACGTAGTTTTCGTTTGGCAGGAGAGTTTCTGGACACCCTATATAAAAGTGAAGCTGTATTTCCATATTTGGTACGATTATTTGAACATAATTCGAAATAGTGAAAATATTACATTTGAATACATTGTGGGCTGTGATTTGAGAAATAAAATTAGTAGCAGTCAATGTGTTAATGCATTCAATAGAAAATTCTCGTAAATTTTTAAATAATGACAATATTTTGAAAAAAATTAAAACAAGCGGGAAAATATGTTTTGATAAAAAATTGATCTTTTTAAAATGAAACTAAGAAGTAACATGAGTAGATTCCGTAGTAAGGGTGGAAACAGAACTTTCTATTAGGTATTTACTTTTTTTTTATTATTTGATTAATTTAATAAGAATACAATGTATATATGAATAAGACATTCGTTCACAATGAAAATATACAATTTAAAAACTAATGAAAAAATAAACGGTTTTAAAGATTGAAACTAACTTTTCCGCGTCTGTGGCCCTGAACAATATTCTATCATAAAATTGTTACTTGTATACACTTCGGGGGATGTATCGTGCTAACAAACCGAAATATCTCCAAAAATAACCAAACATTTAGTATATCTAGTTTTATAGGACCCGCTGTACTCGCTCTAGTCAACTGAAAATCAATAGGGTACATCTGTGAGACACCTTGAACAATACTTATTCATAAAGTTGATCAATCGTATACTCTCTGGAGGCTATATCGTGCTAACAAACTGAAAATTCTCCAAAAATGACAAAAATTTGGTACTTCAAGTACCACAGCACCCGTTGTACTGGCTTTAGTAAGCTCAATATCAATAGGGTTCATCTTTAAGACGCTCTGAATAATATCATAAAATTCATCACTTGTATATACTCCGGAGGCTGTATCGTGCTAACAAACTGAAACTGCTCCAAAAATGACAAAAATATCGAACTGTAGCACCGGTTGTATTGGCTCTGGTGAGCTGAAAATCAATAGGGTTCATCAGTGAGATGCCCTGAATAATATTCAATCATAAAATTGGTGACTTGTTGAACTCCGGAGGCTGTATCGTGCTAACAAACTGAAATTTCTCGAAAAACGACAAAATGTCGTACTTCAAGTACCATAGCACCCGTTGTACTGGCTCTGGTGAGCTGAAAATCAATAGGGTTCATCTGTGAAATGTCCTTAACAATATTCCATCATAAAATTGGTGACTTATTGCACTCCGGAGGCTGTATCGTGCTAACAAGACTTGCAAGGAAAAGTGGCCGACGACGACGACGACGGTGACGACGACGACGACGACGACATACACACAGGATTTTTTTTCTAAAAACCGTTTTTTCTTGTTGTTGTTCATGGATAACGTAAAAATAACTCAAAAAAAAATTTCTAATTTCCAACTTTTTTGTGGGTTAACCAATACTTTTCTCGCATATTAGATAGGTTGGCGGAAAAGTAAAATTATTAAACTTAAAGGTGGAACTTTGTGTCATCTTGTTCATAGAAGAGAACATATGCTTCTCCACTAACTAAATATTTCCATAATCTTAATAGCACCATTGAATCGTTATGTTCGTGCCAATGACCCGTGTAGAGATGTCGGCAATATGCTGTGTAGTGACCATTGTAAGTGGTTCCACAGTGATTTGATATAGTGTAAAGGTTATACATACAAGGTGCCACATTATCGGCGGCGTAATGGCTCATATCAAGCCTTTTTATTGGAAAATCTATTGCAACATTAAGTTTTCCACTAAATATTTCTGTTTGCGAAAAGCGCTTCAGGTGAATAACCAATATATTCGGAAATTTATGAATTGAGAATGATTTAGTGCATCGTCTTCGTTCCTTACATTTCGAACATGTTTGTTTCTCATCACCGTCGAGTGTTTCTTCTCTTGTAAACGAATCTAAACATTGTGAAAGTCGTAATTGACCTGTTCTTTGGGGTATCGAAAGGGATAAATCCAGAAAGGGATCGTAGGCAGCTGAACAGTGACCACAGTGTGTGCATTTGATTGTTGATTTTAATTGACCGACAAACTTATCCACAATCTTGGAATTGTCCATTCTCGGATATCTCAACCAAGATTCTTGTGCTTTCTAAATTTCACTAAGTTTGTCATCAATTTCTGTTAATATTGGCTTTGGTTTTTCATATACCTTGTTGACATCTTCGTGAAGTCCTACTAATAAGTAACGAAGAAACTCTTGTGCATCATGTTGAGTGTATCCCATGAACCTTGAATTAAATTGCTGAATCTGACTTTTCAATGATACTGTATTAACTACTCTGTCTGAACCGTCTTCAGACCAAAGCTCTTGAATAACTTCAACAAATGCTTTAATTAGTGCTCCTTTCATGCTAGATATGTTTATGTTAATATGTTTTATATATGTGTCTTTCTTTAGATATTCTAATAGCCACCTTGTGTTTGATAGGCATTGGATAATACTATTCATGAAACACGTGTTACTAATATTTTTGAGGCCTTTGAGACCCAAAGATTTTTGGAAAATACCCTTTATGGATCTGATTGTGGAGATATTGTTAAGAGCTCTTTCGCAACTACTACCATTGTACGAATAATCTCAGATTCTATTATTGTCTTTCTCACTTGATCGTCGTGATAAGGAATTTGAATTGATGTTGTTTGCTATTGAATTGGATGTAGATATTGCGGTTTTGGAAAGTTTGGTTGATGTCGATAGATCACTGGTCTGGTTCACTTTGTTAATATATTCCTTGTTATATACATCATTTTTAGACGTGTACTTTTGTTCTTGTTGAGTTTCATCCCCTTTCTGAAAATCTTTAATCGAAAATGAAATGTATGAGGAGAAGTTGTTAACTCTAGGAATATTTTTAGAAAGGGAATTGATGTTTATTGATACCTCAGTTACTACGACCCTATCGACTTCTGACACATTATTTTTTTCTATGTATTCATTCTCTTCCAATTTTGAATTTGACTGCAATACATCGGGATTACTTTGACACTTGTTAGAGGCAATATCATTTTTTTTGTCACCGAAAAAGTATTACTAGATTTTTTAACTCTGGTTGATATTGATTTTGTACTTAGTGGTTTCACTCCATTGGTCACATCAGATATTTTGGATCTAGCCTCAGTTGTCTTATTGGCGAGGTTAGTACCATTCTTTACTGTTCTGGAGAGTTTGTCATTAAACTTTTTACTCAAATCGGCTACTGATGCGTGATTTCCATTATCATCATTATCAGACAAATTGTCTATATTAGTATTGTTAGAGTATGCCACACTGTTAGTAGGAATAATTTCCATTTCATCGTTCACCTTTTTATTTGATGTCTATTGGGGGTGAATCAGTTTTATATTTTGTTTTGGTCAAAGATGATTTATTGCGTATAGGAATCGCATTATTCTCTAGCATAGTCATCTTCTTCAGTATTCCTTTGAATGGGACATCATCTGGCTGGTGGTTATCTATATTTTTCAGTACACTGAAGCCAAAAAGCTTGTTGGAGGCATACTTTATAAAATTGTCACCGCATGTATTATCAGAAGGCATACATTCTGAACAAGAGAATGAAGATTTTAAATAGGAATTTCGGAAAAAGGAAAGATCACATGTTTTAGGGTCGGTAATGTGAGAAAGTTTGAAAGTGGTAGAAGAATTAGGTTTCTTATGATTAGGTTTCATAAAAAGTTCTTCTAGAGGCTTAGAACGGGGAAACGTACCGAGAAAAGATGAAGCGTTTTACACAAATTTGACAACCTAAACGGAGACCAATAGAAATACGGAAACTTTCGTCATCTCTAAGCGTACCTAATGGGGCCGACGGTATAGCGTTCAACCACGCTCCTGATTCCTTTGAAAATGCTGCATTCAAACGAGCCTTGTCTGGTAAATTGATAGCTTTCTGAAGCAGATTTTCTTTTTCAATGTTCAATAAAGGTATATCCCAGGATTTTTGAAAGGATATTTATATTCATCAGGTACAACTTTGTTAGTCTTTAATGACCAAATATTTTCTGTCTCCATTAATAAAGGGTCTTGTAAAACTCCCTCACGAGATTAAAGGATTTAAAAAAAATCTAGGGAATCTAATGATAACACTGATCAACACTAATTTTATTGTCAACAATATTTGGGCGATTTCTAGATAATTTCGTGGAGCTGATCACGAATTTGAAGTCCATTTAGGTGAATTGGCTCTAATATTAGAGATATCAAAATATGATAAGATAGAGAAAAATATCAATTTAATAGATCAATGGCCCTTATAAGCAACTTTTAGTAAGAAATATTAAAGTGGTTTCAAAAAAAGAGAAACGAAAAAATAATAAAATTCATTTATTGATTAAGTATAACAGCAAAGAAATAATTTAATTTAAAAAATTACATCTAATTCGTAGGAAAGAAGCTCTTTTTGTAGGATTTTCTTTTATGAGGACCGTCAGGTACATCACGTTGGAGACTCCAACAATAGTCTGCCATCATATAATGATCCCATCTGCCCTGATACCTTACCTTCATCTCCTTTATATCCTGGTGGAACCGTTCCCCTTTTTCCTCACTGACATTGCCAAGATTGTCGGGAAATTTATCCAAGTGGCTGTAAAGAAAGTGTACTTTAATACTCATATTAGTACCCAAGTTTTTAAAGTTTAATAACATCTGTTGCACTAATTCCTCGTAATTGTCCGCTTTGTGATTACCCAAGAAATTTTTAACTACCATAACAAAGCTACACCAAGCAGCAGCTTCAAGTGTCGTCATGTGATTTGTAAAATTAGAGTCCTGAATAAGTTTGCGAATTTGAGGGCCATCAAAAATACCCGCTTCTAGCTTTTCCATACTTAGCCTAGGAAACGATCTACAATAGTTATTTGTAAAACAAGTGTCACAATGACTCGTTTTGTAGTACGAGTGAAGTTTGCACAACGAACCGTGAAGCGGTGAGTTGTGCAAATCACGAGTACTACAGAAAGTCATTGTGGCACAAGTTTTACAGAATATTTTTCATAATTAGCGTTTATTTAATTAATTATTTAAATAGAATAGAATTTCATATAATCCCTATTTTAAACTAGGAGGAGTGGTTTGAATTTAATTTGGCAATTCTGTAGATTCCTTATTGGTCAGATCACAGATGGTTTTATTCATCACATCTGACTTTTGACATATTATAACCGAATAATTGTGTAAATTGTAAACAAACTTTCATTTAAGCAGAAAGAGCATGATTATGTTTAAAATAGAGCTTCTTCGTATATGCTCTTGCGATCTATTTATATTATATCATGAACAGAATTATTTCTGTTATACATCTTCACATAGATATCTGGTAATTTAACCCAAAAATCGAACGTTTTGTATACCTTTATATTGATCCTATACAATATAATAATAAACAATTGACAAATCATTGATAAATAAACGTTAGCGTACTTTATTCATTAATATTTTTAATATATAAATCATTCTAATTTACCTTTAATATAATAATTTGCTAGCTAGAACAACGCTAGACCATTTTATTTATAATTTGTGTCAAGGTTAAAGTCAAATGTCAAATAAAAATATAACTAAATTCAATAACCAACTGTACACTAAAAATCACTATAACAGTGTTCAAAGAGCTTCATTGTGACACTGTAAACAATGTTATAATGAAGTCTCTTTTATACGCGAATTATAAAAATGTATTTGAAGCACTCGCCATCTTTACTCAAAGCTTTAACAAATTGTTTCATTAGTCCTAACTTGATGTGGAGCGGTGGGAGAATGATTTTTTCACGGTCAACCAATGGTTCGTTTATGACATTTGCTGTTCCTACAATCATATTTTGTCTTATTGGCCAATTAACCATATTCCAATGATCTTGCTTCGTCCTACTATCCCACAAGCAGATAAAACAACGGTATTTTGTTTACCCACCTTGCTGCCCAAGCAAGAAGTTGACCATTTTTAGATCAACACAAATGGAAAACTGATGTTCTTCATAGGATAGTTTCTGTAATACCAACTTGATGTTTTGAGATTCTTCCTTAAGTTTTGTTGAGTGGGCGATAGGAATTGACGCATTGACGGTTGCCATTGTGTAGCAAAACACACTTTAAGCTTATACTGGAACTGTTTATGAATAGTCGCCAATCACCTGGAACAAATTGAATTACCATTTGACGAAATAGTCCGGGAATGTTGTTGCAATAAATAAGATCTTCATCTTGGCTACAGTAAGGAACAAGTTTCACCTCTCGTGTTCTATAAATGGTTATTTTTATATCTGGTTGTAGACAGTTTTTTTCTTTTAATCTGGATGCCAGAAGTTCAGATGCTTGCTTTGATAGACCGATATCCCGTATCAGGTCATTCAGTTCTTCTTGAGAGAACTGCTGTGGTGTTGATTGTATTTCTTGCTCATATTCATTTCCACTGCTACTGTGCTGGTCCTTAATTTCTTCTTCTTCTTCCGCCATCAGAACATCTGGCAGTGTGTATATACTGGTACGGGAATCTCTTCGCTTTGTGTCACAGGTCTTCGTGCTGATTCTAAATCAGGATAACCCCATTTTCCTTTCTTGTATTTGTTAAAACCTTTTACATTAACTAAACAAAAATAACAATCATCATGGTGGTTTTTAGGTTCTCACCACACCATGGGCACACCAAGTTTCAAACTTTTTCTTTTTTCGTTTGACCACTGTCGTAAACATTCGACACACGTTTTGCACACTATATGGGGAGCCCAGGACTTGTCTTGGTCTCCAAGCTGTACGCCGAAATAAGCTTGTCAAACAAAATCTGTGATATTTTTTCTTTGTTTCGCTACAGTATATTCGCCACAAATGTAGCAGAAGACATTAGGGCTGTTCAAACAACTTCTGCGTGAAGAACTCATTCCTCTGAAAAAAGAGTAACTTTAGTTAAAAATATAGGTACAAATATTTGTCACATGTACTCCTACCTTCCACTTGACGTCTATTACATTTAAATAACTTCACTAGGTAGGCAATAAGAACTAAATACACAAAATACGTAAGAAAAGCACAATAACCGCGACGCTAAGTCTTAGTAGAACAACTGCTTACGCTGAACTGACAGTTAAAATCAAGAGACACAAGACAAACAAGTGCACGCACTGATCACGTGATCAGCAGTCGGCACATGGTACGCTCACTAAACAGGGTCGAACTCTCGTTTCTGCGTAAATTTCTTGTTCGTAAATTATTCTTAATAAATAAAAAGCATATGTTATCGCTAAATTCCTTTAAAAATGATGTATCCATTACCTCAAAAACTAGAGCCAATTTGGAAAAACTGCTTTTATTTTTGAATTCAGCAGACCTGAATTACCCTAATTTCGTTCAAAAACACTTGGCAACAATTTTTTTTTTAAATTTTGTAGGGCGGTGTAATCGGTCTGTGTAAAATAAAAGCAATTCTTAAATAAGCCTAAAATTTTCGTTATTTTTTTATATCTGCTTCAGGAAGACTTTCTACACAAGGAGGAAACGAAACAATAGCATACAACAAAACATTTCAAAAAGCTTTAAAAACTTACAACACTTGAGCAAATCACATGAACTGATCATAACAAATTGTTTAAAGTTGAACAGAAACAATCCAACCTCGACAAACGATATAATATGAGCTAAAAACCAACGAGGCAATAAAAACTTCTCACATGTTAACAACAGTATAAATTAGTTTACTTCATAAAAATAATTTTGCAGGTATTGTTCTTCGCGAACTTCTCTGTCAATATGGCCCAATATATTGATCCGGATCATCGTTTATTAGCAACCCAACAATACCAAACAAAACCGCTAAATATGGACACTAAACTACAAGAAAACAAACCATCGTTCTGTATAGAGTCTCTATTATCAAGATCTGATGCTTTGCTATCAAGATCTAATTCTCTGTTATCCAGAAACGGAGACCGAGAAAATGTGAATTCGCCGGAAACTTCTAGGAGCATGTCCCCAACATCTTCACGAAGCAGAAGTCCTCCGATCTCACCGGGAAGCGAAGAAGTACCTCAAAATACTTTTGTACCGAGACCGGGTTTACTGAATCACATTTATCCGAACGGTGGAGGGTTCTATGGATACCCATCGCAAAATCAAAGCTCTGCTTTTCATTCTATCGATGGAGGAATGGTACAGAAAGTACATCTGCCCGTCGGTCATCACAATCAGAATCACATACATCAAATGCAACTAGAATGGTTCGCCAGGACAGGGATGTTTTATCCGAGGCTACCGGATTTAACTGGTAAGTTTTTGTTTACTATATGATACCCAATTAGAGATTTATCCACATTCAAAAGTAAAAGGAATGTGCGTTTTTTTGTACTAATTTATAGGCACTACGGTGGCGCTACCATAATACTACTGCGGTCGGTTACTGTTTGACCGGCTTTAGTAAATGTGCGTTCGCACGGAACAGAAGGGACACAAACACGTAATTTTTGTCTAGTTTAGATAACCAGGGATAGACTCTTTGCCTCTCGCACCACCAAACGAACGGATTCTTTTTTCTTTCAAGGTTTGGCTCGTCTCAAAACATTTTGATTTCAGCGATGGCGACTGCTGTTGGGATTGTCACATGCAAAGAATTTTTTAAACATGTCTCAAAATCGTGAAAAATCATATCGTAATATTCTTTACCTACGACCACCCCTGTAAGTAGTCAAAAACACACAGTCGGCAATCAATGTAAGACGTCTATTACGCACGGTAAAACAAAACGCACGGCTGTAAAGTAAATCGCACGGCTTCCATAGCAACCACTTAGCAACTGTCAATAGACGTAGCCATTTTATTCAAAATGTATTACTTAGATATTTGACGCTGAATTTTATTCTATATAAGGTAGGTGAGCCAATTATTGCCACCTTAAGGTTTGATAATTTGTAATATATCCAGATTGAACTCTAAGGCTCTGTAAATAGGATGAATAAATCTCAATATATTTATCTTCAAATATATTAAACATATTAAAAAAAATTATTCTAAAAAAAGTTACTATTTTTTTTAAAAAAAGTGCACAACTGGCAATATTTGGAACACGGGGTCAGAATATTGCCATACACCTGGCAATAAAAGGAATAGCTAGTTTACAAAAAAAAAATCAATGCTAAAAAGTATTAACTTTATTTTTTGTTTATAAGTTACAAAAAAAAACCGACTAACTAATGAGAGTAATATGAAACCTCAAAAGCCATCGCATTGAGGCCCATGGAGGGTTTTAAGTTTGATATTACTCTAAGCACAATTTGGACACTTAAATAACTCTTTATCTTGTTTGGACAGTCCCACACATTCTTCATGGACATAAACTTTGCAGACAACACACAACCTCATATCTGCTATACGATTTTCCTTGCATAAAAAACAATACCATGATTCGGAAGATGATTTTGCGTTAGGACGAGGACATTTTTTGGAAGTTCCACGTGCCTATGATGAAACAGGTGTAATTCCTTCTGTCTCGTTAAATTTCATTTTTTTGGAAGGAGGTGCTGAAGAGGAAAGAAATAGATTTCTTGTTACTTCTTGTGCTTTACTATTGATGGCTGTTTTGCGTTTGGAAGCGATTGTTTTTACTTCAGGAGTCATGAGCAATCCCACCTTTTTAAAGGAATTATCTTGACGTTGGTTTTCAAGATCTTCCGGAATATCGGGAAGACTGGAAGTAGTTTGACTTTGGTTGTTGGGAAGTTCTGAAGTATTAGGAATACTCTGGATAGCTTCACTTTGGTTTTTCGGAGTTTCCAGAAAATGGGGAATACTAGGAGTAGATGCAGTAACGGGTGGCTTTTCAATTAACGACTCTTTCAAGGAATCTTCATAACTGCTTGCAGAAGATAACTCAACTTCACATGAATCATCATGAACACTATATTCTGAATCCAAAGAGTCATCAGAGGAGAAATGTTCAATCTGTTTTTGATTTTTTAGTTTAAGTAATTTCTTCTTTCGTTGACTCTTAGTGGACTTAAAATCTGTGAGTCCTGATGTTGATGGTTGTATGTTAGGAGACTGGGACTTTCCAAGTTCTGATGTCGGTAACTTATTGTTAAGTTCATCTTTATTATTCGGAGATTTTTGAGTTGTTGATGTAGATGGTGCATTAACACTATTCCCATTTTCTTTGTTTTCTTCTATGTAAGTGATCAGGCTAGGTGCAAATGCAGATTCGGGTATTACATCTGGATTAAAAGGGAATATACCGGTAGCTCTAAATCCAGATGTAATATTGGCTGGTGTCATGGATTTTAACCAGACTGTTCTAAAAATATCGCCAAATCTCATTTTTGTTATGGCTTTTCCAGGGTTCGTTAAAGAAAATTTAATATTTCTTGATCCCAAAAGGTCTCAAAACTTTTAAAAATGGATTTGTCCATCGGTTGCAACTCGTGCGTGGTATTGCTGGGTACGCAAAACAATGTTACACCGTACTTATCTGCTGCGTTTACAATAGAAACATCTAAATGAGATTTGGTTCCATCGAATATTAATAGAGTGTTGGTCCCTGGATTTTTGTATTTTGCAAAATGCTCGAGCCACATAATAAAATACTCATTAGTCATACTCCCTTTTGGAGTCATTGTTACTTTTGAACCAGGAGGCAAACTATCTGACCATTCTGGTTTGAGTCTTTTGCCCTTAAATAAAATTAAAGGTGGAATAGCTTGGCCCAAGGCATTACGATTGTAACATTTTCACCATGTTCTGAAGCTGTTAAATGAACACGTTTAACTCCTTTTTTTGCTAAAACAGTTTGTTGTTTGTGAATGGTCAGTCTGCAACCCTTCTCATCCATATTATATAGGTTTTCTGGTTTATCAAATAACTTCAGTTTAATCATAACATTTTTCAGTTTTGTGAAATAATCATTTACAACAACGAAATTCATTTTTTGAGCCCTTGCTAGATTCATTTGTTACGCTTTACGTCTGACTACATCAGGTTGTCTTTTAAAAAATAGTCTAAGCCATTTTCTACCTGCTGTTTGGGATTCTTCAGAAAATCTTGTCGATATGTTAAGGGTTTTTGCATAAGAAAATACACTATTTCCAACGACTCTACTTGTAACTGGTACACCAACTTCTGCTAATTTATGAATCCTTGCCACCAAATGAAGTTCTTGTTCTAAACTTAAAGTTGATTTTCTCCCAAGACGTTTAATTGGATTATTTTGTCGGTAATGCAATCCAAGAGTTGTCCTAGGAATCTCATATTGTTTTGAGGCCCCACTAATGCTAGTCCCATTTGTAATAGATTGTAATGCCCTTCTAAGATTTTCTTGAGACCACTTAGCTCGGTTTTTTTTCGGCATTCTGCAACAATACCATTCTAGTTAATACATCTATTAACAAATTATTTAGAAGAAGTGGTTCCTAATATTGCCATGGCAATATTGAGAACAATTTATGTGGCAATATTAGGACACTTGCTACCCGAATGAAAAAAATGTATTTTCTTGTCTCGTTCGTTAAATGAAATAAAACAAAATATGCTACAAGCAATTACTTACTTCAACGTACTTATTGATAATTAGAGCATCCACTAATCTTGAAAAGCAAACGTGTATAAGAATTTTAAACTTAAATATTTTTTATACCGCTCTCGTTAAAAACACACTCTTTCAAAGTCTGATCGGTACTGGCGACTGAAATGCATCAATGCGGTAATTATGGTTTGTGTTCCTACTCTGAGACTACAGTGACTATATACAAGACAGTGGCGACAATTGGGTGTAAGCTCCGCCCATCCGCCATTAGTTTGCTAATTTTGATCTATTTACATTTGACTACATGCAACTAAATAACTCTTTTTAAAAGGGTTTTACCACTCTTAAACTATTAGTGTTTTTAAATGAAACTCAAGGTCTCTAGTTAATTCCACAATATAATACAAGTTATTGAAAATTCTAAAAAATTGACAATTAATATCATCGATGATATTGATTTATCGAAACAATTGTCAATTTTTTAGAATTTTCAATAACTTGTATTATATTGTGGAATTAACTAGAGACCTTGAGTTTCATTTAAAAACACTAATATGAGCATATTCCACGAAGTAAGGGTCGAGACAGTCAACTCTTAAACTAGTTTTGAATGTGCAATTTTAAATAAAACCTCTTTTATTAGGTGAATCATAAAATATTTTTGGAAAAAGTGGACCGATTTTAATAAAAATCTTCAAGGATGTAATGATGTTGCATACAAAATTATGGATGTATATCTATTTACCATCTGATAAAGATATAAGGTAAGTTCTTAAATTCTGGATTATAATGTTAAATGTCATGCTAAACAAATAGCTACTACAATAAATTGTAATGTGTAGTAGGAATATGTACTAGGGAGTCTTTCTTTAATCTATGATTGCCGCAAGTATAATCGGAGCGGAAATAATGCACCAGGCCTCTTAACAAAAGCAGAAGCAGGTAGTGAATTAGATAGAAATATGCCACAGAGGTATGTTAAATCCTATTCTTGTGGGAATAGGAAAAAATAAAATAAGTAATAAAATATTTTAATTTGACTTGTTTTTATTTATACAAATTTGGACTATTACAGTTTTAGTCAGTTATATCCAATTTCAGTACATAATTAGGAAATAATTACCCTATGTTTATTTTTTCATCTAATCTGAAATTAATCAATGAATGTTTTTATATGTTACAGACTGTACCTGCAATTCTGACATTGATACTCCACCAGAAAAAATGAAACACATACCTATTTAATATTTATGTAATTAAATGTTTTACACTATTAAATAAAGAAGATAATATGAAGCTTATATCTAATATTTTTGGTTATTGTACATCTCATAATGCCCCAATATTTTTGAATTTGTCTCAGAGATTTTATGTTTAATTAAAAAACCATCAAGCAAATAAATAATAAAATAAAAAATGTTCTATTACAATTATTTATTGAACATTCATAACAAATGACCAGCAACGGACTAACTAGCTAATTTTTTAGAAGCACTTATTCTTTTTTGAACTTGTTTTTAATCTGAATACAATAATGTAGCGTTTAATAATTTTATTTTTCAATTTATGACAATCGGGTATTATATTTAGAACTAAATTTTCTTCACACATTTTTTTGACATAAAAATGTTGCCAATTGTCCCATCTGGTCTTAATGAGCCACTGCCTCCTTACAGAATCTTTTGAAAAGTGTTTAATAATAAACCCGTTTTTGCAGAATTACTGCAATTTACATCAGTACAGCCAGGCATTGTCCTATTACAAATAAAAGCAAAATCATTTTAAAAGATTTTCATTTTTATGCAACGTTTTAGGGACAGAGTTTAGAAATAACAAGAAACAACTGGTAAAACTCGAGAATACATTTATGTTTTAATTTAATCGATGAATTCAATGACTAAAACTATGCTCAAGCCCACTGTAAGAAACAAGGACATTTGGTTATAAAAAGGCCAAAATAGATATTTATTTGAATAATATATGTATTATTCACTAATTTTGTTACTCTAAACCATACATAACAATACAAGTACAGTAATATTAAACGTATCTACTATACTTATAGCTTAACCAAAAACCTCAAATGGTCTATGAAATGATAGTTATAGTTCCAAAGCAATTAATAATACACTAATAAATAAGTCTTCAGTCCAGAACGTTTATAAATAGCACTTAAACACCAAATTTTGCACGAAAACTTAAAAAAACCAAAAACTGTGGTAAGAACACAATAGAACCAAATGGTAAATAAACAAACATTTAGCAAACTAATGGCGGCCGATACCACGTGACATAGATAACCAATCACTAGGACGACCATAATTGTCGCCACTGTCTTGTATATAGTCACTGTATCTGAGACAGACTAGGAGCGACATCTTATTAATTATAGCTAAATTAACGATTCCATGGGCGATGACAATATTAAGACCATGGCAACAATTGGCTCACCTACCCTATAAATGGTAGATAACATTTATTAGATATGAGATTGCATTTAATAACAAGAGTTATTTGGAATTATGATAATTGGTTCCGTTTCATTCAATCCGCATCTTTTAGCTGTCTGAATGTATCTCATATTAGTAAACAATAGTATATTATACACCAAGCGACTAAAGTGGCCCATTTAATCCCGCGGGTGGTGTTTGATTCCTGAGGGAAGTAATCCACCTAAGGAATTAATGTCACTTTAGTCTAGAGGTGTATACGCTATTTTATGCAATTTCGGTAATTCTACATACAATTTTATTAAAAATAAATACTACTTAGGACGGACTTTTACGAAACTTGGCTGGGCATTGAGGGTGAACTTCTAAGATGCTTGGCTGGGCATCGAGGGTGAACTTCTAAGATGCTTGATTGGGCATCGAGGAGCGACTTTTATAAAACTTGGCTGGGCATCGAGGATGTACGTTTTTACTTGTACTTTAAATACCTTAATAATATTATAAACACAAGTACAAGTGGGTCGTAGGTAAAGTATAGTACGTTACTCGTGTTGTAACGCATTTTACGCACTCACGGAATTACGCACTCGCCGCTACGCGGCTTCGTGCGTAACTTTTCCGTTCGTGCGTAAAATGCTTCTTACAACACACGTTACGTAATATACTATTATTGTCCGATGGGTCCTTGGTATTATGAACAGGTGCTCCAAAATGTATTCCACTCAGCCAACTATTCTTCGTCAAAAATTTCATTTAAATTATATCTAAGATATCTTTATGTCCGGCAGCAGTTAGTTTATCATCAAGAAATGATGAATTAATTTATTATATTTGACAAAACAACTAACGTTATTACCGAATCTTCGTTGCCTCCTGATCCTCTGAACTAAGGGGGAATTTGAGTCATTCCAATACAATTCATTGTGTTGGTTAAATATTCCTGCACTGAATGTACGAGCTTCATCACTAAATATTACCTTTAGGTAAAATTTGGATTTTCGTTGCATTGTCCTGTATACCACTCTGCAAAATGTATGCTTCTCAAATAATGATTTGGGTATAATTTTTTCGTGCAACCGGACGCAAAACAAGCATTTTGCAGCCGCAACAGAGGCCGCAAAATGATATTTTGCGGCCGTTACCCAGAGTGACGGCCGACAAACATTTTTACGGCCGTTCCCATAGTGACTGCCGGCAAACTGAACGCCACTACAGCATTTAACATTTCTGAAATATGACAATAACAATGTATTTCGAACCATCTAGTTCAAATGTAGTCAATCGCAAAATGTTAATGTCCAAAGAAAATAATACGTTTTTGTCTAATGTAAATAATGATTGTTCAGAAACAATAGATTTAGTTGCTTCATCTTCAGGGATGAATATCAGTAATAATATAAACAGTACAATCAATGTTAATATATATCAAAAATAAAGTATGTTTCTGTTGTGAATTTGGAAATAGTTTTTGGTAAGCCGAGAAATAGACGACGAATAGCAGTATGTTTTGGTCGAAGAGTTACATATTTATAGTAAATTCTTATATAATCTTGATTAGTAATGGTAAAAACACGCTTTTGATCAGTTTTAGTATCAGGAACAGTTACTATCAATACAGTTTTGTCTTCCTGAATATCTTCGAGGGTCATTCTCACTAATTCATCTCGTCGCAATGCTCCTGATATTCCCATTATCAAAACTACCTATAATAATAATTATTATGAATAAAACATCATACTTCACTTTTTTTCCATATTTATATACCTTCCACAGTAGATGATTTGCATCACTAGCTTGTTTGAGGAATGAATCAATTTGCTCGTGCGTAAAAACTTTTGATTTCTTTGCTCGATAACCAACTGACTTTTTCTTGAGGAACGGTACCAATTTTAAAAACTTCTTTACGTCAATTCCATCTCGTACGTTAAGCATAGTCTTTAACATAGAATAAATGCTCCATAAAGTTGAACTCTTCACAACTTTTGATCGCTGCATCAAATATCCTAATAATATGTTTTCTGACACCGTCTTGACATTTTGGTTGACACACCAATCTTTGAAGTTGCTGTAACATTTTTCATATTTCCGTTTAGATTTTTCGGGTATCAAATCAGAAAGTGCTGAGTCTATGAGATCTCTCAGCTCAGGAGGAGTGCAAGTAACTGAAATATCACTATCGCTATCGGACATCTTCACGACTTCACGAGAAATGTCAAATTGATTTGTATTGCTAAATATTTCATCTCCATAGAAACATTGTGATATTGACGTGTAATTTTCTCTATTCGCGTTGAAACGCTGACTTTTCTAAAGAGACATAATGTTTATTGAAATTATGTAATTTTCACGGTTGCACGAAAAATATTGTGTATACTATGGCCGCGAAATGTTTTCGCGACCTCGAGATTATCTTGCCTCGGCCGGAGCGGCCTCGGCGATAATCTCTCTCTCGGAACGCGAAAAAGCATTTTGCGGCCTTAGTATACAAATAACTATTGTCGAACAGATGTTTGATAAGGCCTAAATTTATGTTGCTTTAAAATCCTCCCGGCACTTGTCTTTGGATTACCTATTTCCTTCTCAATTTGGTGTAACGAAATTTTAATGTATGCTTGTATATAACCCAACGTATTTACAACTCTGGCTTCATTATTTTTTTCATATCGACACCGTGGTTTTACAAATCGTCCATACTCCAATAAATTTGAATCAAGCTTTTTAAACTTTCTCTTGTCCGGTTGCCTTCTTTCTGGATATCCTTGAAAATATCATTCATATGCAGCAATAACATTCTTTTGGCATTCAATATATACCAAATGCATATCATATTTTTAATAATTTTGAAAATTCATCTTTTTGTCAACAATACGTTACGTTGTAAAAATAAACGGTTTTAATGGTTAAAACTAACTTTTCCGCATCTGTGGCCCAGAACAATATTCTATCATAAAATTGTTACTTGTATACACTTCGGGGGATGTATCGTGCTAACAAACCGAAATTTCTCCAAAAATAACTAAAAATTTAGTATATCTGGATTGATGGCACTCGCTGTACTCGCTCTAGTCAACTGAAAATCAATAAGGTACACCTGTGAGACACCTTGAATAATATTCAATCATAAAATTAATCAATCGTATACTATCTGGAGGCAGTATCGTGCTAACAAAATGAAAATTCTCCAAAAATGACAAAAATTTGGTACTTCAAGTACCATAGCACCCGTTGTACTGGCGTTAGTGAGCTGAATATCAATAGGGTTAATCTTTGAGATGCTATGAATGATATCCAATCATAAAATTGGTCACTTGTATATGCTCCAGAGGCTGTATCGTACTAAACAACTGAAATATCTTCAAAAATGACAAAAACATTGTACTTAAAGTACTATAGCACCTGTTGTACTGACTCTGGTTAGTTGAAAATCAATAAGGTGCATCTGTGAGATGTCCTGAATAATTTTCAATCATAAAATTGGTGACTTGTTGAACTCAGACGGCTGTATCGTGCTAACAAACTGAAATTTCTCAATAAATGACAAAATGTCGTACTTCAAGTACCATAGCACCCGTTGTACTGGCTCTGGTGAGCTGAAAATCAATAGGATTCATCTGTGACATGTCCTTAACAATATTCCACCATAAAATTGGTGGCTTATTGCACTCCGTAGGCTGTTCGTGCTAACAAGACATGTAAGTAAAAGTGGCCGACGACGATGACGACGACGACATACACACAGGATTTTTTTTTAAAAACCGTTTTTTCGTGTTGTTGATGGAAAACGTAAAAATAACTCGAAAAAAATTTCAAAATTCCAACTTTTTTTGGGGTAAACCAATACTTTTCTCGCATATTAGATAGGTTGGCGGAAAAGTAATAATTCTGACAGGTGACACAGGGTTTTCTTTTCCATGCTAACATTACCAAAACCTACTTGATGAAATGAACATTCTTACAACAATATGACATTTTAGATAAAAAAAAATGGAATACAATATAATATGTCTGGTCTCTATTATATGTGATTATTCAACTAGTCATTTTTGTAACTGATTTCTGATCTGTTCAGTTGGAGAAATATAAAGAACCCTTGAAGTGGTCAACTTTCTTTTCTTTCTAGTTCCTCCACAACCCACTCTACCGAGTAAAATAGAACAAAACCTACAATTCTGTTCTGAGCTAGTCATCTTAATGAATACAAGAGATTATTGTTTAATGACAATATCTTTAATTTTATTATTATATAGCCTGCTTAAATCACACTAACTGTCCCCGAATTATTTTCGTCAGCACCAAAGTGGTTAAGTCAGGCAACATCTATGACACCCAAAACCCCCGAGTACAGATTTGCAAGCCAATCTCTCGGCTAATATATGTTTTTCAAAATTTCCAACCCCCAAAACCCCTATATACAAGCAGGGGCAGATCTACGATTTAAAAGAGGGGGGGGGGCTTGAATAATTTTTTTTTAAGTTTTTTAATTTGACAAAAAAATGTATTATAATATAGTATATACATAAATACTACAACTTATATTAACGATAATCTAAGTAGACCAATTACAAGTTTCAATTCTTCTGGCCTTCATTTGACAAAAAGTAAGTTTTAACTATATCATTTATATTAAGTTATCTAGATTTATTAATGTATGCCAAAGCTAGCCCATTGAGTCTCTCCTGTCCCATGGTTGATCTCAAATAGAATTTTAGTAGTCTTAGCGATGAAAAACTTCTCTCGTCCGTAGCACTTGTTACAGGGATTGTGACAAAAATTTTTAGTAGTATATCTATATTGGGAAAGCATTCTTTGGACATACGTTTTAAGGTTTCTGTTGATGATTTTGGTAGATCAACACTGACAGTGTCACTCCACTTATGTCTCCATATCGCTAATTCCGCCTGTAATTCCAGCATGGATCCTGGCATATATTCTTGCAGCCTCAACAATTTTGGCATCAGTATATTTTTATGGTGTATTGGAATAATACCTTTTATGGGTATTACAGTAGAAAGTTGATTAAATCGGTCTTTCATTTGGATTATAATATGATCCAGGAAAGGTATGAATATCACCCTTCTGTAATATTCTTCTTCGTTATTTGCCTTTATATTGCTCCTGTTTGTTTGTTGCAAAGTCTAGGCATAGTAATAGTCGTACCAATTCTCTGAAGAGCGTGTGGGCCTCCAAGAAAATTAGTTTAAATGGGAGTTCATTTTGCCTTATATTTTCTAGTTTGCTCGTAATATCGTTTATGTATGAAAAGGCAGTGGAAAGATCAATTTCAACACTCTGTAAATACTTGCTCAAATTTACAGTGTACGACATTAAAAACGAGGCGACTTCTAAAGCTATAACAAAATCACTTCTTCTAATGGCGGCATTAAAAGCCATTGCCTTACTTGAAGTCTCTGTATCGTTGTCCTGTTCTAAACTAGCAAGAGCATTGCAAATTGCTTCATATAGTCCTTTAAAAGTTATTACGCTATTATGAAGCTCAACCCAGCGCGTAGCACACAGAGTTTTTAACTTCTTTTTTTTAGTTTCGGTTATTTCTAAGTCATCAACGGCTTGTTGAAAAACTAAAACTCTTTTTGCAGAGCAACTAAAAAAAGAACATACCCTACCCAAAATACCCATTATGTTCCTAATTTCAGAAACTTCACAACTTCTGGAAATAGCTAAGTTAAGGCAATGACTTAAACAAGTGTAAATACATAGCCAAGGGCTGTTCTTGTCTTATTAAGGCTTGGACTCCATTGAACCTTCCAGCCATATTGCTGCCTCCATCATATCCTTGTCCACGAAGATTATCAATAGAAAGTCCAAGCTGCTTAATTTGATTTTTTAGGGCCTCTTTGATGCATTGGCCAGTTGTAGAGTGCAGCTCAATGAAACCCAAAAAAACTTCCTTTATATCATACGTACTATCCAAATACCTCACACAGAATGTCATTTGTTCATTGGTACTTATATCGGTTGTTTCCCAATGCAAAATATTATTTCATTTTGGATTGTTTTACTAATTATTGTACAGTTCTTTTGTGCTGTTAGTATATGATTTTTAAGGTTTAAATCTCCAGAATCTATACGAAAAGTTGATAAGTTCCTAAAAATACCATCATCACTTTCTGAAAGATTTTGGTTTGAGCTTTCTTTATTATCTATATTACCATCATCTCTATGCGCTCTAAGTGGTAATTTGTTATGTTCACAAAATAGAATTGTTTTAATAATCGGCACTAACCGCTGTCGATAAGCTTCAATTATTTCTGCTTTTTGTTTATCTAATTGCACAGAAATACTGACAGACTTTTCAGACATTTGTATGTTTAAAAAATCATTTGCTTTTTTAACTGAAAATTGAAAATTTATGGTAGTTGGTGTTTTCATGCTGCGTAAGCATTTCCCTGGCTTTTTTAAACTTAGTTAGCGGTTCCCTTACAAGCATTTTAAGAATCTGAAAAATAATAAGCTTAGGTTACGATATAGTTTAGTTAGTTTCAGTTAGTTTTTTAAAACCTTATTTCATAACATAATAAATTTAGTAAGTATGCAATATATCAAATTTTTTTATTGACTATTAACCACCTAAAAAAATTATTAAAGTTTATAAAATTAATTAAAACTATGACGTCAGACCATCTTTTTTAACCAGGTAATTCGATGCCACAACGCATTACCTTTGCTTTGCGTCTGTCAGCCTGACGGAAAAATATTGACACTTTTTGTGACAAATGTCAGAAAAAGGTAACGACAATGTTTTTCGAAGCAGGTAGCGCAGGTGTCCAAGATCACAATTTGTATGTAAAAAATATTGTATGACGTCACATTTTAAAATAGCCTTAGATTATTCTTGTTCTAAAATGTTTGGTAATATTCGTCCAATTGGGCTAATTCTTTTTTTAAAGCTTAAAATAAAAGGTAAACTACAATAATAGTATAAAAAGAGTAACTTTGGAAATATGACTAAATGAGCCTATTATATAACTATTTTATTCTTACTTGGCTACCCATTCCTCCGCCATCTGGTGCAAATAGCACACAAAATTTACAAAATCCTCCAGTTTTACTTTCGCTATACGCAAGCCAGTTATACTATTGTAGCCAATGAACACCGAATTTACGCATTTGCTGTTTCCCTTCTTGTTGCAATGGAAAAACATATTTTGAGTCAGGGATCCAAGTATTGCTTAGAAAATTTATTTTTTCAGGGACACTTAAATATTGTCCGACTGCATTCCCAATATCATATAGCTGGCTGCCATTCTTAAAAAAAATGAACAAATTTAATTTCATAGTTGCATTGTAAAGTTTTTTTTATTTTTATACGATATTTTTGACGTATTGTATTGACGTTACAATATTTAAAAGCAAATTTCTTTGACTTTTGGTTGACCTATACATTATTTAACAAATAAAGCAGGTCATAGGTATTAAATTCAAAAAAGTACTCGTATATTATTTATAATTTTATTTAAATTAAGTTAGAATTATATACCAAATTTGAACTTTACAAATATGACAGAAAAAAAAAATAGAACGAATAATACGAATTCAATAAAATCCCTTTTTTGCCTATGTATTTAAGATTTTAAACTCAAACGCAAAGACAAAATACCATTACCATCCTATAACATGCTTAAATAAACCAAAATCAATATGAATTCCGTTTTTTCGCTCTAAGAAGCTTCTAACCCAAATCAACAGTTAACAATTTTCACATATTTGAAAATAACGGTAAAGTAAAACTAAAATACAAAATGTTAAAATATTTTTTGTTAGATCTAACTGTACGTCACATCCTGTAATTCTTTGAACATACAAAAAAATATAGTTTATTTTTATCCCTTTTTCCTTTTTATCATTTATTACGAAATATGAAAAGGCATATTATAATTATATACTTACGCTTTGCTGTGAGGGCTCCTCAGGAAAACGGCTAGGTTGACTATTACTACTTGCCTCAAATTCTTGCGAGCCACTGCCAGTACTGCCACTACTTGTTGATGCTACTATAATGTTTTCTTCTATAACACTACTACCACAATGTCCCACCTCCACAACCGTATTATTTTTTGGCTTTTTTGTAAAAAAAAGATGTTAATGTCGTTTGTGATCGCTTTATTTTACGCAGGTCCAAATGAGACAAAAAATAACTTGTATTCGCTATGAACGTCAAACACAATCTGAATAATAAAATAAGTTTCTTCTTATCTTCCAGAAATATAGATTTATTATTTAAAGCCATTTCACAGAGAAAAAATGCATAAAAACTCGTTTTTATTTCAATGTTCTGCAAACCAAAGACGCGGCCTGCGATTGTCTTTATTTTCAATCGGGAAGCGTCGCGTTTGAGCATTTTGCCGACTACCTAAATTCAGACGTACTCGGCGCGGCTGGTTTTGTGGCCGTAAAATAAATCAAATGATTATTCTAATAAAATGATATTTATTGTATTATTTATATTCTCAAATAAAGCTTTTGGTAAACATAATATATAATTACTGTATTTATTATTAGTATTTATAGCGATGTTTGACTTTTTATGACATAACAAGTCTTCTTAAAGAGGGGGGCTTGAGCCCCCAAAGCCCCCCCCCCGTGGATCCGCCCTTGCTCTGCTTCATCGCGACGATTGGTGCTCTATCTCTTCTAATTTTTCGGCCCGCTTTTTTTAAGAAGTATATCTCCATCTCTTTTTGTTTTTTCTTGTAATGTCTACACTTTAGAGCCAAGTGTTTCCTAAATCATGTATTCGATACCGCATGTGACTGCATTTCGTTTCCACATAATTAGAAAATTTGCTTTGTTATTTAGGAACTTTGGTAACAGTAATATTTGTTGTTAAACCAAGGATCTTATACCGTAGTATGAAGATTTCACCGTCTTCATTATTTCTAAGTTTGTGTTGCTTTGTTGTGAAGTCCACTAGAGATTTACTAAAAATGCGCTAGAATGTCTTTTTCAGTCCTATCGATTAGATTAATTTTATAATTGAAACTGATTATAAATAATTCTACAATATAATGAAAACATTGTAAAACTTCTAAAACATTGACAATTGCTTTGAAATCCTCAAATATCATCCTCAGACATGACATGACAGAAGCTACGTTTCATTTGATGCCTACCTGATATTTAATAATTATTTTTGGCTATACCAAAAAGTGACCTACCTTGTGATTGACTTAATATATTAATAGAAAAAATGAAGAAGATATGGTTTTACAAATATTAAAGCTTAAATATTAATAGCCCTATGGGGATATCTTTTTCCCAGTGATTTGGTTTTCAACAGTCAGAGAGGTATATTTGCTTATTTATAGCTCATAAATAATTTCCATAGCTCGTAAAATGAAATCCAATGTAATTTCTAAAGACAACTGTATTCTAAAATCTTTTTCGAAGGACCAATGGGTTTTTAATCCCCAAATAACAGAATTATTACAATAATTGGAATAGTATTCTTCTTAATTGGCGCACATAATAGGTACACAATGGACAATGACATCTCTTTCAACCAACTTTCAACCAATGTTTGAACTAATTTCAAACATACTCGCCCCCCCCCCCATTGAAGCTTAGCTTCGATAAAGGAAAAATAAAAAATTTCAACTAAAAAGAATGTACTATTTAAAAACGCAGAAATTAGTTTTCTAATTAATCTTCTTCTGTTAAAGGACATAGTTTTGTAATGTTTCTAATATAAGTTCCAGTTTTCGTTTTAATTTTAACTAAACATACTTTAACATCTTTAATATTAACAGTGCCTAACAAAAACTTCGACTTCTTTCTAAAGATAAGTAACTAGTTTTATTTTTGTTTAAGTATAGAATCGAATAAGGCTAATTAATTGAATTCACCAACTTATGGATTTAAATTCGGGCGGCGGTAAAGGGTCTTCGATAAAAGATTCTCAAAATATTGAGCCCCCAAAGCCCCCCCCCCCCCCCCCCGTGGATCCGCCCTTGTATACAAGTATGTAGAAGTTCTATAAAATTATGGAATATAGATGCACCTCAAGATGCACTTTATGCACCCGCAATGCGATTTTCGTTCGGCCCCTGAGACTTTTTCTAGGTGCATCTCGAACACGATGCAGAAAACAGGATCTCGATCGATGCAAAAGGCAAAAATCGAAATATTCTGCATGATTTTGATGTAATTTGCCTGGTCTAATGTATAAATAGTTCAATCATCATAATACTGTTCTGTTAACTTTTTCAAACACTTTTTACAATTAACTAGAAATTTCGAAATTCTATATGGCATTTAACTATGAAGAAATCCTCAGTATTCACTGGTCTATCACAACTTTAACAAGTATTACTCATAGAAGGAATACATTTAAAGATAAGTTGTACCCAGCACCAGCGTCGTTTCACTCAAACGTAAAAAGGAAACCGAAAATAGTTAAATAAATCACGTTGAGATAAATATACCGTAATATTTCATAACATCTAATCTAAAATCTAATAACTAGTGTTTGTTTCACGTTTCACTTTATATAATGTAAATGAAAGAGGTTGTTCTATTACATAAATATGTAACCTACTTGAAAACTGCGAATCTATCTGTGAAGGCAAAGATTAAATTATAACACATAACTTAATACTAAATTATATCTGGTTTCGAGGAAAAGTTTGTTATATTTCACAGCATAGTTATGGTTCAATATAAAATTTAACACACATTCAAATAATCTATTATCTACTTGGTGTAAGATGTAGCTTCTTACTTGTAGATGCAATTTTTAGTATTACTTGAGATAATATTAAATTATTTCACGTGAAAAGGAGAAGGCTGTTATAATTCATTAAGTGGTTTCAAAATAAACTCCTTAAAGTGTCAATATTAATTCTATCAAATACACAGGAACGTGATGCCAAAAATTCTAAATCGAATAGAAAAAGTCAAAATAATGTTAGAAGCTCAAATAAATTTTTGTCATAGCAGCCTTTGTTTCGGAGTTATAGGTCATTAAAGTATCGATATAAAAACTTATGTTTAGACATAATTTATAAACTATACGTTAGAATATTGAAAATTTCAGTAATTGATCACATACATTGATATGCTGTTATTGATGTTTTAAATAAAGCTACTTTTCACAGAGAAATCCAGATGTTTAACAATCCGTAATTTTAACAGAGACAACCTGTAGAATATCTAAATCCCAAAAATAAATTTTCCAATCCATTTACTAATGAAAACGCACTCTTGTTTGAAGTGGATAAAATGAACTGTTTCGGAGAAATTTTAATTTTTAGATCAGAGTGTGCCTTCGTCATATTCTCTAAAAACAGACATTCTGGAGAAAACTGGAGCGACTTTTATCGCTTGAACTGAAACTAAAATTGTTTTATTGCGTTTTAATACTATCTCAACGGATTTTCAGAAATAGTGACAATTAATGATAGACAGACAGACAGAATTTCTGTCAGAATATGACGATAGAGCTCCTTTATGCACATTCCGATATAAAAACTCAAATTTCTCCTAAAACGTTCTTTTTATAGACTTCAAACAAGAGTACGTTTCCATTAGTAAGTAGATAGGTGAGTTTATTTTTGGAATTTATATATGATACCGGTTGTCCCTGTTAAAATTACGAATTGTTAACTACTGGGCACAAGCCGCCTTTAGATTTCTGTGTGGAATGTAGATTCATTTATGTCATCTATCACAGTACCTGGATGTGATTAATCAAATACTGGAATTTTATAGTAGTCCTATGTATAATTTAGAGCTTATGTCTTAATATAAGTTCTTTTTTGAATATTTCAAAAACCTATAATTATGAAACGAAGGTTCATATGACAAACATTTATTTGAACTTCTAACATGATTTTGACCTCTTTATAATAAGTCCGCTAATGCAGACTGGACAAAAAGTATATTTGTACATAAACCGTTGGTTCGTATTCATTTTTTTTCTCGAATAATCATTTTCACAGTGAAACAATACCATGAATAGCGAAACACATATCTTCAAAGAAATCCTCTAGGATGATAAAAAATACAATGAAGTGAAGTAAAATTTGTTATCAAGAAGAGAAGCTAGTTGAATTGAATTCCCATTGGGTTCATGGGAAACATTGATACTTATAATCATATCAGATACATTCAAATGCAGTGTTTAACGTCAGTAAATGTTTGTACACATATTTTAGGGCGTCAACTGTCGTCAAATCTTGAATAAACCCTGGGAAAGTATTCAATTAGGTTGATAACACATATTATTCTCATATATTTGGAACTTCTGTTTCTATTATGTCTTAATTAAATGCGATAATTTGACCATAAGCGCTTTTCAAGTTGTTTACGAATCCCACGCTATACGAATACATTCACAGGATACAATAAATTGAATGACTGATAAAAAACAATGTCTTAAGGCATGTTTTCAAAAATATTTCAGATAAGACCAATATTCTAGTAGTAAATCGCGTATTTTCTCATGGAATAACATTAGTTATCTCTGTTCCTCGGGATAGTTCACTTGTTTTATCGACAAAAACGTTGAAAATTAATTATGTTAAACCAAAAGGGATGCCACAAAAACCACTAAACTAAAATTGATATAATTCTAAAAATAGGTAGAATTCTAACAGTGTACGTGTGTTGAAATAGCCGTTGCGAACGTAGCATTGGTCGACGACAATAACAAGGCAACCAAGATAATTTTTTCACGTGTAGATCGTCTGATTATTTGTTTATTCGTTTTATAAATACATTTAACGGTATAAACACTGTTGTTTATTCAACACAATCAAAACGACCAATAGTAACCGTCAAAATTACTAACTAAAAAAACGAATTATCAGCTATATAAAGTTTTTATTTGCTGCCAAAATCAGTGTAAAATGATCGAGTGATCGACTACACACATGCAATTTTCGATTAATTGAATTTGAAGAATCATTTTGCAAAAAATAATGTTCAGGTAAATAATTATTTATGACATGTCTAACTCTTAAAACCCGTACTGCTCTCCGCCTATGCATAAAATTCGAATTATATGTACGTTAGGAAGAACGTTATATCTCTATCTCACTTCTAGATATGGTTTTAAAATATACATATTATCACTGCGCTACACTCCATTACAACTATAAACTTATCAGTTCTCTAGTATTATAATTAATATGAATAGAATTATTTAATGATAGTAAATTTGTGTGATGTTACTGAGACGTATTTGATTTTTAACTTTAAACACTTCAATTAATACAAGGGGTGGAATAAAAAATTTTTGCATACGTTTAAAAAAACTATGAACATAAAAAATTGCGTTTCTGTGACATTTTTCAAATTACGTTATTAAAAACATATATTGAGGACGATTTCCCTTAGTTCATATATATGAAGGTTGTTCCGAAAAAATGAGTTTACATTTTTTTTTTATTTGAACATACAGAACCCCATATCAACTAGGTACTAAGAGTTATTAGCAGGCGAGACATTTACAATATATTGTAGTACATTTATAACAACAAACATTACATTTTCCTTCGAGATTTAATAGAATCTGAATACAGGGAACAAGAAGAAGAGGAGCAATCGGGTTTTAGAGCTGGAAGAACCTGCACAGACAACGTTTTTTGCTTAAAACAGATGATAGAAAAAAAAATGGGTACCAATCAGGATGTACATCTCATGTTTATTGACCTCCAAAAAGCATATGATACGGTTCCTGTAAATAAGTTATGGAAAGTCCTACAAGAAACTAATATTAGTCATACCCTAATAAAAGCCTTGAAAAATCTCTACGACCAAACGATATCACAAGTAAAAGTAGGCAATAAATTGTCACCAGAATTTATAGTAAATAAAGGACTACGCCAGGGATGCTGTGTCTCACCCACACTATTTAAAATCTATGTAGCCCGAGCACTAAACCTGTGGAAGAGAAAGTGTAAGGGAATGGGTGTTGACCTTGGCGGTGTCTGTCTATATACCTTACAGTTTGCGGATGATCAAGTCTTAATAGCAAATGACAAAGATGATTTAGAATATATGACACGTAAACTGCAGGAAGAATACGAAAAATGGGGTTTGCAACTTAATACCCAAAAAACTAAATATTTACCTATAGCACAAGAGAAGATGAACATAGAACTGGAAAAGGAAGAAATTGAGGCTTGCGATGAATATACATATTTAGGTGTAACTTTCGACATAACAGGGAAGGACGACAAAGAAATAAATAAACGTATCACACAAGCTAGACGGATAATTGGGTGTTTAAATGGGATATTTTGGAGTAAGGAAATCGGAAAACATACAAAATATAATATCTACGAAACCCTCATAAAAAGCAGCCTATTATATGGGTCAGAAACGTGGCGAATAACAGAAAACAACAAAAGACGATTAGAAGCTGTAGAAATGGATGTATTCAGAAGATCGTTAGGAATCAGCAGAAGACAAAGAACAAAGAATACGAAATGAGGACGTACGTCTCCAAATGGGGATAGAAGGCTCCTTAATAACGGACATCGAGAGAAAACAATTAGTGTGGTACGGGCATGTTCAGAGGATGGAAGAGAAAAGACTTCCCAAGAAAGTAATGAACTGGATACCGCCTAATCGTCGAAAACGCGGAAGACCTAGGAAAACATGGAAAGAAGGAATAGCGAAGGCGATGAGCTCACGAGACCTGAGAGAGGGCCAATGGGACGATAGGAAGAGATGGAAGTTAGACATCGGACAACGTCGAAAGACGTTTTAAAACCGATATACATATATATATATATATATATATATATATATATATATATATATATATATATATATATATATATATACATTACATTTTAGATATTAAGCTTATGTCTTTCAGATAAGATAGCACTTCGATTCCAATTGAAGAGAATTGATTTCAAATCATTTCCTAACCCAGATAACAATTTTAGGTACTATACGTGTGATAGGAATATCCTCTTAAGAATAATAATATGCTATGCATATGCGTTTTTTGCATTCAACATGTACTAAGGATGTTCCAGGAATATGGAAATGCCCCGCGTAAGTTTGTGCTACAGACATTCTATACATATCAAAGCATATTCTTTGCATGTACACTTCACATATTTTAGAATTTTGTATGGAAAACACAAATATTGCACATAATATGTACATCTGCTGGGAATGTGATTAATGTGAAAAGCATACTCTATAGTAGAATAAACTCATATGTTATGCATATGCTGTTCTGAACTCAGAAGAATGAGTTTAGCATAAATTAATAGTTTTCCTTGTTTAAATATTTCATCACACTTTGGTTGTACCAGAAAATGAAAGGGTACAACCATTATGATAAAATGTTAAAATATTCGAGAAGTTGTTGTTTACTATTACCCCGAACATGTAAACAGAAACTACCATATGAAAATAAAACAATAGCCCAAAATGATTGAAACCCCATATGTAATTTTCTAGAAGTATAATTTCTAACAATAAGTTAAGTTTGTCTTTACGCTCCTGATGTATATGAATTCAACGTTTCTAGCTAATTCCACAATATAATGAAAAATATTAAAAATTCTAAAAAATTGACAATTGTTTCGATAACTGAATATCATCGTCAGAATTACAGAAGTTACATTCCATTTTATGCCTACCTGATATTTAGCAGTTATTTTTGGCTAGACCAAGAAGTGACCTACCTTGTGATTGACTTAATATATGTTAATAGAAAAAAAAAGATGTGATATTACAAATATTGAAGCTTAGATATTATTAGCCCTATGGTGATATCCTGGATATCATTTTTCCAATTAAGATCAGTATAACTGTGCAATGATATAGAAAACCAGGAAAACTATATCTGCTGATCTTCACAATTGTCACTTAAGAAGACAGTTTAATAGTGAAGAGCTTCCTAGATTTATCTGTTCATTGACGACTTCATATTGTGGGTTTCTTAAGTGTCTTCTAATTTCCAACTTTTCAAGGAAATCCAGTTCTTGTTTCTTATCACAAATATGTAGTACATCTAGTTCTGTGTTTGGTGTCAAGTAGATGTTTTGCGTAATGGGATTTATCTGGTTGTTTTAATCTGTATGCCCGTAAGTGTTCACTGTATCTGATTTCAAGTCAGGTCGTCTTCTCCTCGGCATCGTAACGTAATTAATCAAAGTGAGAAAATTTCTCGCTCACTTAACAGTAACTTAACAGTAAAGTGTCACTATCACAAAATATCAACAAAAACAGAGCACACTACTTGGAATGTCACTATCACAAAGGATCACAAAAGTAAAGAAAGTTCTCGCGCACGTAGCGGTAATCGTCACTCACAAAGATAGAAGGATGCACTCATAGAATATCGTAACCATGATCGTAACACAATATCGTCAATCGTAATACTTTTTTCCGTGTTCTGATTTTTTTATTTATTTTTTTGGAGTTCACCTTTAAGCCATAAATCTCCGTGTTCTGAAGTGCGACAGAATGATTGACATATTAGTTAGTTGTCAAATATTATGGTTGTGTTCAGAAACTTAATTTGTGACAAAACTTAAGATTTATCAAACTTAAAAAAATAATCTGATACAGTTACAACTGAAGTTAGCTAAAATTAAGTTTCGCGAAGCCGACCAAATTAATTGGAAATCAGTACTACTAATAGTTTATTACATTTTTTGTCGCGTTTGCGATTCACTTTTGAACGCGGCATTAGATCCTCCAAAGCGCACGCGAAGACTATTTTCATAGATATGATTTAATTTGAACTTTATGCAGCGGTAATAAATTGCAAATTGACTCTTTGACGTTAGGAACACACCTAAGCTGCTTAGACAACAGTGAGTGATTATAATTTAATATGAACTTGAATAGCAATAAAACTCAAATTGACTCTAGTTTGTATGGGAAATAGAAAAGGGCTGTTTTTAGGGTTTTCCCGGAAATTATTCGATTTTTTCTCGCCTTTTAAACCTTCCCTAGACCTCCACGAACATTTCAAGACTAAGATAAGATAGTTTGAGTGAGACTAACGAACAGCAATTCATTTTTATATATATGTTTGTATAGGAAATACAAAAAGGGCTGTTTTTAGGGTTTTCCCGGAAATTATTCGATTTTTTCTCGCCTTTTAAACCTTACCTAGACCTCCACGAACATTTCAAGACTAAGATAAGATAAATCCGTTCAGCCGTTCTCGAGTTTTAGTGAGACTAACGAACAGCAATTCATTTTTATATATATAGATACCAATATCATTATAAACAATCGGAGAAACAATTATATGTTTAACTCCAGCAAGGTATATTGACTGCTTTAGATTAATTCGTAGACTCTCTACACTCTACTATGAACTGTCAGCCGCGGCAGTCTATCTACTATTTTTCTTCACAGTAAAACAAATAACTATTCTTCACTATAGCCTATAGCGCTCCTTATTTCCTCTAAAATATGGCCTCGTTTTTAATTTTTATTTTCGTACTCGTTGAGGCACTAACTTTTCTCGCAATCTTCGCAAAATACCTTTTATACGTTTTTTTTTGTATTTTCTCATACCAGTTTGTTGCCGTTTTTGTTCTATATGTTTCTTTAGCTTTATGGCTTTGTAATATTTGTCTTTCGTTTGTTTTAACTATAATGATTGTATTTATTTGTGTAGACGTTTGTGTCGTTTCTGTGTATATTTTATTATTTATTTCTCATGATATATTCTAATTAAGTGGAACGTTAAAAATCTAGATCTTTACCAATTTTTCGATTCTTTGTTCCATTCAGTTCAATTATAATCAAAATTTCTCAATAAAATTGCAATTTTTCACAAATATGGAACAAAATAATGTCGAATAGTGATCGACAAATTTGATTCATTTGTTTGAAACGAATTGGAAACAAATATGTATGATGAATTTATCTCGACCGGAAATATTGACAATGTTACTTTGGGCTATGAATGAACGATACATCAAAATGTGAAAGTGTCTATTTCCCAAAATCGATATATCACGAATAGAATTCTAATTTTCGAGGATTAAATATATACAGGCTTTTCTGGAACTAATGAGAATCGTTTTTCGTTATGGAATATATAAATATACTCGCTTATTCATATTGCTTGCCAAGGATTAGTGGAAACAGGTAATATAAATAAAGATGATGGGCAATAAACGTTTGGGATGGATTATTAAATAACAATGTAATCGGTCCAAACAACCTACCTCAGTGACTTAATTTAGCGTCGTATTTATATGTGTTTCAAATAACATTTTATCACTGCCATTGTTCCATCGAGTTGAATCAGAAACTAGATTGAGTTTTGGGTTTTGGTTGATTGGTTTTGGTGCTCCTGTACATTTTGGTAGACAAGGAGAACTTTATTAAATCCAAACTTCCAAGGCAGTTTTATTGGGTGCTACTGCTTCTTAGATCACCAGATTTGAATCTCTTGTGCGGATTCTTGGAAGAAAAGGTTTACTTAGAACCTGTTTGATGATGATTTGATTTGAATACCTTTCATATTTTAAATTCTCGTTTCATAACAATAATTCTTTTTTGATAAAGTTTGAAGATTGAATTTTGGATGATATGAAATTTGAAGATGTACACAGTGTGAATCAAAAATAACTGCAATTTTTAGTTATAGAATAAAATTAGCTTGGTATTATGTTTCAAAGCTATTATTTATTCAGAATGGGATCTATTGAACTCTATTTAATGCTTGCAGCAGTCAACTAATTTATCCGTAGATTTATTTGAGCGCGGTTTTTGGGATATTCCTTAGCACATGTGTCATATCGGAAAAATATCCATACATTACAGATTCCATTTTTGAGAAGAGCAAATATTCAATGAAAAAGGAGGTTGAAGAGTTTTTGGGAATTAAGAAGTAAAAATTGAAAGATATTTATTGGACATTTTTTTGCGGGATAAAAATTCATTTCTAGTATCGAATTTTCCCTGGAAACTTGGTTAATATGATTGTGGGAACGTTCTTACCAATAATTAAAATTTTTCAAAGATTTTGAGATAATAACATATTAGGAGGTTAACTGTCTCGACCCTTACCTCGTGAAATCTACTCATATTAGTGTTTTAAATGAAATTCACTGTTTCTAGCTAATTCCACAATATAATAAAAATTGTTGAAAATTCTAAAAAATTGACAATTGTTTCGATAAATCAATATCATCATCAGAATGACAGAAGTTAGATTTCATTTGACGCCTACCTGATGTTTAGTTGTTATTTTTGGCTAGACCAAGAAGTGACCTAACTTGTGATTGACTTAATATATGTTAATAGAAAAAAGAAGAAGATGTGATATTACAAATATTGAAGCTTAGATATTATTAGCCCTATAGTGATATCCTGGATATGATTTTTCTAATTAAGATCAGTATAACTGTGCAATTATATAGAAAACCAGGAAAACTATATCTGCTGATTTTTACAATTATCACTCACTAGTCTAAAAAGCCTGGTTTCTAAATTTATAACGTGCTTTGCAATTTCAGCTTCAGTATCAATATCAAACGTAGGCTTATGTCTACCTAAATATCCTTTGCTACTGTCCTGTTCATTCTCGAACCTCCTACGTAGTGTCGTTCGTGGTACTTTGAACATTTTTACGGCAGTTGTATAGCCCTTTGTTTTATTTCGTAATGCTTGTAAGGCTTCAGCCATGTTGTTTTCATCCCACTGCTGCCTTATTTTTGACTTGTCCTGAACTTAACAGGAATTATTTTTATTACGTTTATTCCTATGATGGCCGTATGCTGCATATTCCTATGATGGCCCCGGGGCCAGTGGTTCAAGGTTTAACAAGGCTAAGCAGAATGTAAAGAAAAACAAAAAAGGAGTACGTTGTTTTAACTGTAACGAGTATGGACATTTTGCAAGCCAGTGCGACAAGAAAAAAGATCCTGTAGATAAAAAATCGGATACCGGAGATAAAAGGTCAAGACAATCTGACTCTGCATTATTATCAGTGTTCGCAGTGCAGGACAAAAATGACAAGTCGTGGTTTTTAGACTAAGGTTGCTCAGCGCATATGACAGCAAATCGAGATGTGCTAGAAAATATAAGAAAATCCGCAAAATTGACTGTTACCACTGCAAATAATGAAGAAATGTATACGGAGACTATCGGTAACGTCAATCTTACTCAATCAGTTGATAAAAACAAACATTCAACCATGAAAGTACGTGATGTTATTTTGTTTCCGAATTAAAAATGAATTTCTTGTCAGTTAGTCAAATAGTGAGTGAAGGTAACACTGTAATCTTTAACTCTAGAAAGAAGTCACCGTTTACCTTTTTATACAAGTAAGAGTCAATCGTCACAATGTTTGGGAGTTGATACATTCGGATTTGTGTGGACCGATGCAGGATAAGTCACTATCTGGTTCTCGATATGTACTTACTTTCCTTGACGATTATATACACAATCATACAACCGTATATTTTTTGAAGAATAAGAACCAAGTAATAGATTTTTTCAATACTTATAAAAGATTTGTTGAAACTCAAACAGGTGTAAAAATAAAGTGTCTAAGAACTGAAAATGGTGGGAAATATTGCTCAAACGAATTCAAGAATTTGATCAAAACTCCAAGTATACAACATCAGCTTACTTGTTCATATACTTCTGAACAGAATGGCAAAGCAGAGAGGTTGAATCGAACAATTATTGAAAAAGCTCGATGTCTTCTAATTGAAGCACAGTGGCCAAATAAGTTTTGGGCCGAAGCTGTATACACATCAGTATATTTGTTAAATCGTTTACCTAGTAAAACTATAGCGAAAACACCAGAAGAACTATGTAATGGTGAGAAACCAACCTTAAAACATGCTAAAATATTTGGATGCAAAACATATGCACATATAGATAACCAGAAAAGAAAGAAGTTAGACGCTAGGGCAACTCTTTGTATCTTCGTAGGATACAGTTTGGGGTCGAGAGCATACGATCCAAATAAAAAAATAGTATTTGTCTCTCGCAATGTCCAGTTTGATGAAATTACGAAAGGGTTCACTTTATGAGAAAAACTAATAGTTGATCCAGATAAACAGTTCTATGTCATTCCAGAAGTTACAGTCAGACAAGATGAAGAACCTGTTCTTGATCAGACACCAGATGATTCTTCTGAAGAGTATCTAGAACCTCTGTACTTGGACAGAGAAACATCTGAAGATAATGACTCAGAATACGTCCCAGAAATAGCAGTATCAGCAGAGGATGTAGTCCCAATTCAGAGAATTCAGCGCGGGAGAAGACCACCTAAAGCGATGCAGGACTATGTGTTATATTCAGGCATAGCTAATGGTGACCCATTAGATGTTGAAAAAGCACTTAGAAGACCCGATAAGGATAATTGGATTGAAGCTATGCAGAACGAATATGAAGCTCTTATCGGGAGTTAGTTGACTTACCGCCTGGCAAAAAAGCTTTAAATTGTAAATGGGTTTTTAAAACAAAACTCCAAAATAACAATATGATTCAATGTAAAGCTCGTTTGGTAATAAAAGGTTGTGCCCAAAGAAAAGGTATCGATTTTGAAGAAACCTACTCTCCCGTGGTTCGATACAGCACAATAAGGTATCTACTTGCACTAGCAGCAGAAAATAACCTCGATATTGACCATATGGATGCAGTTACTGCGTTTCTGCAAGGTGACATATCAGAAGAGATATATATGACCCCACCAGTAGATTATGATAACACAAATCAAGTTTGTCGTTTAAAAAAAACATTATATGGTCTCAAACAAGCGAGTCGCGTGTATGGAACCAAAACTTAGATTCATTCTTCAAACAAATTGGAATGGAGCAATCCCGAACTGACCCTTGCATGTACCATAAAATTTCTATTAATTCAAAACTGATCCTAGCTGTTTATGTAGATGATATGATCATTTTTTCCAATAATACTGAGGCAAAAAAAATTAAAAGCTCAGTTGATGAAGAACTTTAAAATGAAAGATTTCGGAACAGCCAAAAAGATATTAGGATTTCAGATAACCAGGGATAGAGTCAATAAAAAGCTTTGGATTGACCAAAAAGATTATTTAAAAGAGGTTTTAATATGGATCAAAGCAATCCAGTTGAAACTCCGATGTGTGTAGGTGAGAAATTACTAAAAGAACAGTCAACAACCAACGGAGAAGGAAAGAAACAGATGGAGAATATTCTATATCAAGAAGCAGTTGGTAGTTTGTTATTTGCATCACAGATATCGAGACCTGATATAAGTTACGCAATCAGCTGTGTAAGTCGTTTTAACCAAAATCCTGGTCCAGTTCATTGGTGGGTAGGCTTCTTTTTATGCTGAAAAACCTTTCTCATAAGGTTTCTATATTTAAATAGGAAATAACAGATTAGAAGTATGCAGATTATGGTACTTGAACTGAAAGCAATTCGAGAAAAGGTCACAGGCATCTTGAGTTCATCTAGCGGATTTGCATTGTTTTCTTGAAGTTGCAGTTTATGAAGTTTGTTTAAGTTGATTTTCTTTAGCTGAATTACTTGGATATTCAAAATTGGAAGTGGTACTTCTTGGATTCCTTCGAGAGCTATAGGATGTCCTGCGATGATAACTTTTTCGTTTTTGTATGTGTATTTTGTAGTAGCTATAGAGCATCTTGGCGGGATTGTTAATAAATAGCTTCCTTGTAAGACTGAAACTCCTGATTCTTCACAATCTGTTTGTATTTTCTGTGAGTCTGGGAATATTACAATGTAATGGCTTTCGTTAATTTCTTCTATTATTGGTTCGGAGACTTTTACAGCGATTTGTTGGCAATTCTCTGGCGATGATGTGACTGAGAGGAGAGATGTGATGCAGTCTTTTGTTTCTCTGGTTACTTGTAGCCTGTTGGTTTTACAGTAGTAGACGGATTGGAGATCGATGCATTCTTCTTCTTGATACTGATATTGGTTGTTGCTCATAATTAGGTAAGTAGAAGGAGGAATAAGGACGGAGTTATTTATATTAGGTACGGAATATAAGTGGTAGTAGGTAAACACATCTGGATGGACCAGTGGAAATTCTAGTGAAAATATTATTTTATCTTTATCATAATAAACTTTAGAATTAACAATCCCATAATATTTTAATATCTGGTTTTCATTGAATAATAATTGATCATATGTGTATGTGTTATATAAAATTTGGACTATTTCTTTAAGATTTTTACGGGAGATTACGCTTTGATGCAGAACACCTAAGATGGCAAAACTTACTGCATTTTCGATTCGATATCGTTAAGAAAGCTGGACATAGAGTCCAGATTAATTTTTATTTGACTAAAAATTTCTTGAAATTCTATATATTGTGAATAATCATAAGATGTTTCGTTGAGTGCTTTTCCTAATTCATTAATTTTGTTGGATATTACAAGCTGATTATTTGAAATTATTGATATTGATTCATTAACGCTATCCATAACATTTTTGTTAAGAGTTATTTGTGAATTTACTTCTCTAATGATTTTATTTTGATCATTTTGCAGTTCGCTAATACTTGCGTATATTTTGTTGGCATCTTCTTGGTCCATATTGCCAGTAACGAGTTTCACTAGCGAGCCAAGAGGGTTGATTATTCCTCTTTTAATTTGATTAGATGGAAATATGGAGTTCATTTTAACATTTATACTATTAACCTCAAATTGCAATTGTTTATAAACATTTCTCAAAGAATGTTCATGAATATGGTTCGTCTTATTAAATAAGTTGTTTAATGAGTAATATTGTAAACTTAGATTTGTAATTTGATTTCTGATGAGGTTTGTAGGGATATAGTGTAGAAATGTATGGGAAGCGATTTTTACCCTAGCTGGTCCTAGTTCGAAAGATAGGATGCCGGGATTACTTTTCAAGGATTTAATCTGTATCTTCTGGTTTGTCACTGTCTGAAGAGTCAACGTCCTGTGAAGTTACATTAATTAGTTTTCTTACGGGTTTAAATAGTTGTTTATGATAGTTGTTTATGATAGTTGTTTTTGTAAGTTGTTACTGTAATATCTTTTGATGTCAAAATGTGTTCGGGTTTATATGGAGGTTTAGTTTTAGATTGTCGTTCCGATTGTTTCTTATAAAGGGTAGTGCCTGGAGGATCTATGCGTTTTTCGTTTAATTTTTCAATATTTTTTGTTTTTGTTACTAGTGTCAGTATGTATTTTGTTATATAATTGTTTCATAGTTTCTTTATGTTCATTTAATTGAATGTTTTCTGGTTGAGCTTCGTTGTCGTTCTCGATGGGATCTTTTAAGTGAAGATGTCCTAGAAGGAGGTCAATAGGCTTATGTTTGGTGACAGAGTGAATTGAGTTGTTGTATCCCAAAATGGACAATCTCAGTTTTTCGATTGGGTTTAATTTTGGATTCGTTAGGGATAATGTTCTCATCTGTTCTAATATTGTAGAATGAAATCTTTCTACGATTGCATTGCTATTAGGATTATGTGGAAGAGTATAATGCCAGTTAATACCATATAATTTAGCAAAGCCTTTGAGAGTGCATTGAGTAAATTCTGTGCCATTATCAAATACAATGTTTTCTGGAATTTTATACGTAGAAATGAATTGTAATAATGACTGATAGATGTGAATCGCAGATAATGTTGGAATTATGTAAGCTTGTCCAAATCTACTAAAACTGTCACATACTGTCATCGTAATTGTATTGTCAAATTTAAAAGTGTCTATGTGTAACGTTTCGAGTGGTTTTCTTGGAGTTGGGGTTAGCTGAAGTTTTATTAGAGGCGGGTGTCTCTCATATTTAACTTGTTGACAAATGGAACAGTTATTGATAAAGTCTTTTACGTCGTTATTTAGTTTTGGCCAATAAAATTTGGTTTTTAGTTGGTTAGAAGTCTCGTGAATTCCCCTGTGATTTGTAATGCCTTCGTGTTGTAGTTTTATAAGTTTTTGTTGTTGGGATTCGATTTTAACGTCATGTAGTATAATATTTGATTTGATTAAGATAAATGCAGAGCTTTTAGAGGTCTGAGGAACTATTTTACACATGGTTTTAAAAATAATTTCATCGATATCGTTCTGAAAATAAAAGGCGTACCGTTTCTTCGGAACAGCATAGTCTTTTAAGAATTGAATAATTTGATTTTCAAAAGAATTTTCACTCACGTGTAAGAACCATCTGGTTCTTGCAGGGTTATCGAATAATTTTTTAATTTCTTGATGAGGACTTTGATCAGTTCTGATTATTACTATTTGATTTAAAAATACATTTAATGGTTTCTCGGTTATTTCGATTCCAAGTATTGGGTTTTCTATAAACTAGTGTGTATTGTTTGATCGTCATTTTCGTCATTTGAATCTACTTCGGGAACGAGAGATTGAGAATCTGATTTGGTTGTAGCATTAGTTTTATTAAATTCTTTCATATATTGAAAAATTGGCGGTAATTTCGACACGGGAAAGGGCATCCGCATTCGTGTTGCAAGAACCTTTTTTATATACGATTTCGTAGTTGTCTTCAAAAGGTTCTACAACTATGGTTTTGTACAGAAAGACATCTTGGACATTTTCGGAGGTATTTCTAATATCAACTGAGGCATATCCATTTTTTGAGAAAGTGACACCTTCTTTGATACTACAACTGTTCAGTGTATGGAATTCTAACAGTACCATATTGACAGGTATTTTTTGCGGTTTCTATGAAATTGGGATCAGCATGAGCGAAAACTAAAAGTTTGCCTTTAGTTGAGTAGTGAGATAATGGTAGGCTTGCGTTTTGTGTTTTTAAAAGTGGATTTTTTAAATCGATATGTACTTCTAAATCCTTTAAGGTTTCGTAACCTATCAAGCCGTCAAAGAAATGGTGGAATTTAAAAAGATGAAATTTCATGATTTTATCTGAATTGAATTCGCGAAAAGCTGGAATTTTAGCGCAAAAATCTCTAGTAGTTGTTTGGAAGACTGAGCTGATGGTAATTGGTTCCTTATAGATATAATTTGGGAAATAATTTTCAGCAATTTCGGGGTTTATAAATGACTTTGAAGCTCCGGTATCTATCAATAATTTTAAGGGAGGATCAGAAATTATTATGTATGGAAGATCTTTCTTGTCATAAATTGAAAAAATTTCTACGTCTGATTTGTTGGTTCGGGAGCGTCTTGAAAATTTTGTTCGTCGCTGCTTTGTGTTTCTGGATTGTCAGATATTGAATTTGTGGTGTCTACATAGTCATTAAATTCATAGGGAGGAATATAATTTTGGTCGTAAACGTTATGTTGGTCGAGCATGTTATTTTCATAAGGGTAGTGAGGAGTGTTTGATTGATAAAAGTCATAATATTGCGTTTGGTCGACATTGTGCAGTTCTTCAGAAGTAAATCTGGGTTATGATAGTTGGTATTGTTGTGGAGGTGGAAGTGCAAATCGATTTTGGTTTCGATCAAAGTTGGATCTGTTAAATGTATTTGACGAGATTCCACTCATAGGAGTTGGTTTGGGCTGACGGAAATTTGAATTAGGTTTCCACACATTACTCGGTGCTCTTGAAGGTTGTTGAGGACCGAAAACTTGTCTATTAGTCGGTAATCTATGTGGGATGAATCTGGGTTGAACATTGATTGGTCCACGAGGAAATGGATTTGAAAAATTTTGTATTGGCATTAAATTGTGACCGAAGTTAGGGACATTATAATTAGTTTGATTTTGATTGTTTTGATTAAATTTTTTATATGGTTTATTCTTAAAAGTTTCGTTATTTGATTTTTGAAGGTGACGGATATTTTTTTCTGTTATAATAAATTGTCTAGCTGTTGCAAGAGTATCGGGTTTCATAGCTGGAATTGTGGAGCCTATAGGTTCTTTCAAACCGACCAGAAATATTTTTAAAGCATGTGTATTGTAAAAATTTTTCTTTACGGTTGCACCAGCTTGACTAGTTTCATGACAATCAACGTAAATGAAGAGCACTCAAATTAGACATTACTCTAGTGTAAAAATTAAGAGCAGGTTCGTTAGAGTTTTGTCTCAACGGATCTAGATCAAAGAGTAATCCGTTTTCGTCTCTCTGGTCGCCGAAGTGAGCTACCAGAGTGCTTTTAACTGTTTCCCAATCTTTGTTTATGCAAATACTGTAAACTTCTCTCGCGTTTCCAACTAATTTTCCATATATTCCGAAAATTAAACTAATGTTTTGAACGCAATTGGCATTTGCGGGATTTGGATCCCAATAAGTTTTAATTAAAGTGTTACTCGTCTCTAAGAAAGACGCTAATTCAAGCGGATTACCATCGAATTTTAGTACAATTTCTAATAATTTAATTTCAAATTTGGGAACAGACATTGTTGAATTTAATTGACTATTATTAGATTTAATATTTTCTTCAATGCTTAAATTATTTAAAAGAGGACTAACTTCTAATACTGAACTTTCTTTTTCTTCGTCAGAAGAATTAAAATTAAAATTTGATTCAATACTAATATTAAGCTCACTGTCGCTTTCCACTATGGAATCTTCAGATGAGGAGAATGACATAGGCTAAGAAAGATAATAGGATAAATAATATGAGCAACTTACAGTAAAATTGCGATGATTTCCATTGATCCTCGATGGACTGCACTCTCTGGATTGGCACCGTAATCTTCCCAAACGTTTATTTGCACTTTTCGGATAGTTCAAAATTTGGAAACTTTCGCGATGAAGGTTCTTCCAAATAAACAGTAGAAACTGAAGGATAATACACGATGAGAATCTTTTTGGATCCTACTGACTGCGCCACTTTATGTTTTCAAATTAAAACTTTACTTTTTCAAAAAATTATTTAAATACAATAATTACACGTTATTAATATTTATTGAAGTTAACCATATGAAGTCTATAATCATTCTGAAAATAAAATATGTATAATGAAGCTATATGCGGTGTCCAGTAGTGCAATTCAGCATTATGACGTAGTCGATCGTCCGATGATGGTTCGATGTAACAATACCATGTAAGGTCACGAATTCAGCTGACGGGACATCTATCGTTTCATAACTTTACCGCTTAAAATTCAGTGGCGAGAAAGCTGGTGAATCGGATATTATTGGCTACTTTGACGCGGATTGGGGCAGTGATCTAAACGATAGGCGTTCAATCCCCGGATATATTTTCTTGAAAAATGGCTCTCCAATTTCTTGGAATAGTAAGAAGCAGCGTACTATAGCCTTAAGCACAACAGAAACAGAGTATATGTCTATGTCATCTGCTGTACAAGAAGCTTTGTGGCTTAGAGGTTTAAGCTATGAACTCAATTTAGATACGAAATCAACTTTATTATATGTCAACAATCAAGGAGCTCAGAAATTGGCATTAAATGGTGCTTATCAAGCTCGTACGAAGCGTACTGATGCGAGACATCATTTCTTGAAGGAGAAAATTGATAATGGTATTATATCGCTTAAGTTCGTGCCCACAAATTTTATGTTAGCAGATTCATTTACGAAGCCATTGGAAAAAGTGAAATTTCTCAACTGTATTAGAGGGGTCAAGGACTTATTTCAAATAGGGAGGATGTTGAAGTAAATTTGAAATAATCCATTATTTTAGTGTTCTATGGCGTTGACTAGATATAATCTAGTCGGTTGAATAAGAACTGTCAGTAATGTAATGTCATACATATTAGAATATAGAATACTTGTCTAGTAGATTGCAGATTTTGTATATTGCTTTAATTAATAAAAAGGTATATAATCATACCAAGTAAAAAGGAATATCCATCCGAATATTTGCTTTTACAACAAAATTTCCGTCTTTATTTTCCGTAATGTTTCATCTGCCTCTTGCTTTCTTATTTCTCCTAATTGTCTCGTTTTATCCTTATTTTTAGAAAAAATTTCATATACTTACTTAAGTAGTATTATTCTCATGTCATTATTTCTGTTCTCTGCATTTCTCTAATTTATTTTCAATCTTCTAATTCGTATTAATATCTTAGAACTTAATTGCCAGCTCCATTTATTTCTTCTATAAACTTGCAGCATTAAGTTTTGGTCTTTTAACTAATTTTTTATTTATTCAGCTTTCTGTAATAATATTCCATTTATTCTGATGCTGTTCACGTTGTTTTCTTACTTTTCGCCATAATTCTACACACTTCTTCTGACTTATCTTTAAACTTTTTTTATTATCATTCCATTTTTCTTCTAGTGCTTATTCTTTTCTCTTGAATTCCCTGTTTGTTATTCCTTAACATTCCTAATATATTTTTTCTTAACTCTAGTTTATACACTATATTGTTTTTCATCTACTTTTAACTTGCACTCCGCAATTATCAATCTTAGCTGTATTTCAGCTTTCGCTCAATTCTACATGTTTCAAATATTCCTGTTTTTATGTTTTTTATGTCTACTGTATAATAGGCGAGCGGGACATCCCCAGAAAGTCGCTTAGAAATAGCAGTATGTGACCACGCAGTACTAATCGCTGAGACCACTTTTACTTTATGTTTTTGGGGTCGCTGAATACGAATATGAAATTATTTTTACGATAAAATTGGGGGAACATGGAAAAAAACGGCAATTTCGGGTAAAATTGAGACAATTGAATTTGGCGTTTTTCTGTATTCATCTCGCTATATCTTCCACATTTATCAATGTATCATTATGAAATTTTTTATGACTATTGCGTATCTAAAGATCTAAATAACAAGCCTACTCCGAAAATTCTGCGACAATTAATACTTGAACAGTGAATTTACAATTGTTTACTTTTACGTGTTCCGAGTTTTGTCGTACAAATGCAAAAGTTGCGTTACGAAGTTTCGAATTTCTAAAAACTAATTATCCAGTATTAAAATGCAATACCTAAAGAAGTTTTTGGAAAAGTTTCAGATGTAAATATTGAAAAGAAAAAAAGATATGCTATTTCAAAGTCGAGCATCGCGTGCGGCTGCACTGCGCGCCATAGCACGAGCAGCGACTATCCGAGTCGGAGCTTTACAAGCGTTGAAAATACGATTTATTTCAAGTATTTCTCTCTCTGTTTCTCTATTATTTTATTGATTATGTTGCGAGAAGAGTTCGTCAACTGTCTGAAATTCTAATTTAATCAGGTAAGTTCAAAAACTATTCATTATTCATAATGATCGGAATTGTTTAGTATGAATACATTATACGTGTTTACGTTATTTTATGTACGTGACATACTTTATGGAAATAATTACTATTTATATAATTAAATAATACTATAATATAATTAAATAATTACTATTAAATAATTAACACTATCGCACTATTCAAATGTTTGACGCAGAATGAGTGAAAACCGGTTAATAATTGTAGAATCACCCGATACAGACTTTTTTTATTACTACTATTTCATTTTGCAAGTTTCGAAAATAGACCTCAGCTATGGTTTTTCACGGGAAAAATATCCGTACTCACTGATTTCAGAAGGTATATACCTATTCATAGTTTAGCACAAAAATTAGGATAAAATATCTGTTCGTCGTTGATAGCTGCACATGCTCTAATAGGCTGTGCTACTAATTCATCGTTATTTTACATAGGCAAGATCAAGGTGAATGCAGCATTACGACTTATGTCAGACGAATAATTGACTAATTTTAGCTACAATAACCGACTTAGACATACATGTTGCTCAAGATGTCGTCAGTATTCACATCTTATTTGTACGATCCAAAGAAAAAGTCAAAAGGTACACGTAACGATATAAATTCATTAAGATATCATTTAACTATCGAAAAGAACTCTGAAATCGCGAGACTTCCTCCATCTGAACCCGCGATGCATAAACACATTTTAAGACCTCTTTCGCAAAACAATGAGTGGAAACAAGCAATCGAACCTCTAATTATTTCCAAAGATGTTTGGCTGGGTGGTAGAAACAGGTAGATTGAGTTTTGATTATTACGATGGACCCACTGCTATGGAAATACTACAACAGTACTTTTGTTCGTGCACTGGCAAAAATGCATGCGAAACTGACGTTTGCCCTTGTAGACAATCTAATTTGAAATGCTGTGATGTTTGTAGTTGTAATGATACATGTGTAAATAAAGAAGTGATTGTAAATACAGATGAAATGAATGAAGATTTTTAACTTATTTTAATGGTTTTTATTTTAATTGATATATTAAAACCGTATTTCGGACGCATGTAAAGTTCCGACTCGGATAGTCGCTGCTCGTGCTATAGCGCGCCGTGCAGCCGCACGCGACGCTCGACTTTGAAATAGCATATCTTTTTTTCTTTTCAATATTTAGATCTGAAACTTTCCCAAAAACTTCTTTAGGTATTGCATTTTAATACTGGATAATTAGTTTTTACAAATTCGAAACTTCGTAACACAACTTTTGCATTTGTACGACAAAACTCGGAACACGTAAAAGTAAACAATTGTAAATTTACTGTTCAAGTATTAATTGTCGCAGAATTTTCGGAGTAGGCTTGTTGTTTAGATCTTTAGATACGAAATATTCATAAAAAATTTCATAATGATACATTGATAAATGTTGAAGATATAGCGAGATGAACACAGAAAAACGCCAAATTCAATTGTCTGAATTTTACCAGAAATTGCCGTTTTTTTCCCCCAATTTTATCGTAAAAATAATTTCATATTCGTATTCAGCGACCCCGAAAACATAATATAAAAGTGGTCTTAGCGATTAGTACTTCCGTGGTCACTGTAAGGTCAATTTGGGGGTGCGTCCCGCTCGCCTATAATCTATTATACTCTTGGTTTTCGAATTACAAAATATACATAATTTCAAATGTTTGCATAACAAAAATATTGTTTATATAAAAGATAATTAAACTGCTTTATAACCTTTATTGAACTTTTCTAGATTTTCTTGTTTTTTCATCGGTTTCGTACATAAAAAAATTATATCGATTTCGTTAACGACCGTAAAGTTCTGGTAATTCAAATGGCGTGAGTAGCGTTTAAAACAAAAGTACAAAATTCCGTGGCGCACAATTGAATTATATCCGGCAGCCGGAGGCAACTGAACAAAACATTCGACAACACGTTGCGAGATCTGATCCGCTCTTGGATAGGGATCTCCCAAATCAAGTTAGCTAATTGCAGGGAGAGGAAAGCAGAAACGGGAAAAAGAGGATAGGGGCGGGGGGAGACATGGAACGAGGGGGGACGAAATGGCCCTATGGATATGCCTTTAATTCGGGTACAAGGGAGAATAATGTTTTCGGAATTGTGATGGAGGTTTTTTTTTATTACGAAAGGGTCCATTTGATGGTTGGACATGTAACAGTAAAACATCAAGTGAACAGGAAAAAAACTATTGCTTTGTATGAATGATAGTTCTTAGTTTAAATGCTGTATAATGTATTTATTATTAAGATATTTAAGAGCTAGTTATGGTGGAATAATAAGAGTGTTATATAATAACCGACGCTGAGACAAATTGATGAATGAAACAAATGTGAGTACTTTTTGTGCTTTGCAATAAAGTTTTATCGCTAAAGGACCCCGCACTTTTCTTATGGAAAAGAGAGCACCGTAAAATTGTCTGAATTTTTGATATCTACTGGTATTTGATGTCGTGATCAAAAGTCTATATGGGCCCAACCTTATCCTATGGCTAGATTTTGATATATAGGGCGTTGAAGTTCAAAATCCTGACTTTTTTAAAACGGTCCCCAAAAAGTCGCTCTTAAATATTTTTTGCTGTTACTGCCAAATATATCAAGACAGAATACATACCTATTAGCGAAAATACAATATCTGTTGTTTACAGGGTGATTCGTGTTTTCACAGACCTGTTTTTGTTAAATTACATATTTTTACAATGGAAAAAAGCGCCAAATATCATTAAAAAAATTACTGTCAAAGTTTCTGAATAATGGATATAGTGTAGATCTCTCTCTCTCTCTCTCTCTCTCTATATATATATATATATATATATATATATATATATATATATATATATCAGCACTACAGGCCTATCGCTTCGAGATCTTTCACTCTCTCTCTCCATTTTTTTTCTATTCCTCGCCTCGTTCTGCCAGTCCCTTACTCCCACTGATCTCAGGTCTCTCCTAACCTCCTCCAACCATTTCTTCTTTGGTCTTCCTCTTCTCTTTTCACCACCTTCTCCCCTTTTCAGCACTCGTTTTACCCATCTATCTTCTGCCATTCTACCTATATGTCCTAACTATCTCGCTCTCTGTGCTTTAATTATATGGGTTATACTTGGGTGATTATACAAATCTGATAATTCTCTGTTTGTTCTTCTTCTGTATATTCCATTTTCTTTTATTCCACCATAAATCTTTCTGATCATTTTACGTTCCCATATCTCTAGTTTATTCTGCTCTTTTTTGTTTATTGTCCAGGTTTCACAAGCATAGGTAACTGACGGTCTTATTATTGTTTGGTACATTCTTATTTTAGCTGTTCGTGATATGTCTTTTGAGTTAAACATCTGTGATACCATTCCTGCTGCTTTACTGCCTTTTGTTTACCTTTTTTTCATTTCCCTTTCTTTGTCTCCTTTATTTGTGATAGTGACTCCTAGATATTCGATTTGTTCCACTTTTTCTATTTTCTAGCTTTTGTTTCCATTACAATTTATAATAATATCGGTTTTTTCATTATCCTTCATTACCATGTATTTTGTTTTTTTCTCGTTGATCACTAGACCATATTCTCTTGCCTTCTCTTCTAGTAGCTTAAATACGCTTAGCAGTTCTTTCCTGGATCTTGCCATAAGTACTATGTCGTCTGCATATGCTAGACACTGATGTTTATTCCCATAAATTAAACCTCGGGTTTTTATACCACTTTCTCTTAGTATAATTTCCTGAACTAGGATAAAGAGGGATGTGGATAATGGGTCTCCTTGTCTCAGACCTTTCTCTATCTTGAATTCGTTAGAAGTACTGCCCTCCAAAATTACTGTGCTCTCGGTTTTTCGTATGGTCATTTCCACTAGTCTTCTCAATTTACCTGGTATTTTTAACTTTCTCATTGCCTCATACATTTTTTTCTTTTAATAGTATCATAGGCCTGTCTGTAATCGATGAATAGCATATGCAGACTTAGATTTTGTTCGTAAGCATTCTCCTGAAGTTGTTTCATAATGAAAATTTGATCTATTGTCGATCTACCTGCTTTAAAACCTCCTTGGTATTCTCCTACATTTTCATTGTGGTATTTATCTAATCGATTTTTAAGTATTTTTGCCAGAACTTTGTATGTTACATCTAAAAGTGCTATTCCGCATTCTTCCTTGGGACCTTTTTTGTGGATTGGAATTATTAATGCCTCGTTCCAATTTTTAGGGATTTTTTCTTCTCGCCATACTTGTTTCAACAACTGCCATATTCTCTCAGTTAATTGTTCGCCTCCATATTTTAAAATTTCTATTGGAATGTTGTTTTCTCCTGCACTCTTATTATTCTTCATATGTTTTAAGCATTTTGTCACCTCCAGTTTTTTTGGGGCTGTTATGGCTAGATATTCCTCATCACAATTTTCTTCCTCCATTCCATTATCATTTTCGCCTAGTTCTTTCTCACCATCATTTAGTAATTCCTCAAAATACTGTGCAAATCTATTTATTTTTTCTTCCATATCCCCTATTAGATATCCCTCTTTGCTTTTCAAAAAATAAGGTGCTTTCCGGTTGTGACCTTTCCCTTCTCTTATTTCATGATAAAAATTTCTCACTTCTTTATATTTATAAGCTTCTTCAATTTTTATTAATTCTCTTTCAAAGTAATTTCTTTTGTTCTTTCTGCATATTTGTTTAACTTCTTTCCTTGCTTTTTTATACTCTAGTCTATTTTCTTCACTGTTTTCTTTTAATAGTCTTTGTCTGATTTTATTTCTTTTTTCCAACGCCTGTTTACATTGGTCGTCAAACCACTTATCTTTTTTTCTTCCCTTGGGGCTCCCTAGTATCCTATTTGTTACATCTCTCATTACAGTTTCTATCTGTGACCATTCTTCTTCTAGTTGCTCGACGCAAGGTCTTAAATTTAATTCTCTATTAATTTCTTGTTGGAAGTGATTCACTTTGGTCTCGTCCTTCAATTTTTCTAAATCGTATTTTTTCCGTTTTTTTTATCTTGTTCAATTTTAGGTGGTTTATCTTTATTCAGTTTTGTAATTACTAAAAAGTGGTCACTATCCGCATCAGCTCCTCTATAACTTCGTACATCTGTTACCCTTTTTAAGTGCTTCTTTTCTTTTAAGACGTGATCTATTTGGTTTTTTGTTTTGCCATTTGGTGATAACCAGGTTTCCTTGTGGATGTTCTTATGGTCAAATGACGTACTTACGATTTTCATTTTATTTTCTAAAGCAAATTCTATGAGTCGCTTGCCATTATCATTACTGAGTGCGTGTCTACTTTTTCCTTCCGTTACTTTTATATACTCTTCCTCTTGTCCGACCTTTGCATTCATATCCCCTATTACACATTTAACATCAAATTTCGGTATTTTATTGACTGCTTGTTCCAGTTCTTCATAGAACTTTGCTTTCTTGTCTTCATCTTTGTCCTCAGAAGGGGCATGCGCATTAACTAATGTCGTTTTCCTGTGTTTTCCTTTGATTCTTATTCTACATAGTCTATCTGATACTCCCTCAAAATCTATAATATTTGCTTTAAGTTGACTGCTTACTATAAACCCTGTACCCAGCATTCTATTATCTACTCCACTATTAAAGAACATATAATCGTCTATCTCTGTAATTACTTTCCCTTTTTGTTTAGTTTCTTGTATTGCTAAAACATCTAATTTGTATTTACGCATTTCATTGATCAAGTGTTTTATGGCCCCCTCCTCAAATGTACCTCTCACGTTCCATGTTCCTATTCTCATTTCATATTGTTTCTCTTTTTGTTTTCGTTTAACGCCGTAGTTTACCTTAAGTTGTTGCTTTTCTGTAATCATTTTATTTATACTATTCTTCATCTTTTGCATTTCCTTGTCCATTTCCATTTCCTGGTTATTTTCCTCTGCCTCTGAGTTTATGCTTGTCGCCACTGGTTTTTTGTCGATAAGTTCTGTTTTGTTTTTTCCAACTTCTCTTCCTCCGTGTTCCATCTCTATTCCTCTGTTTCTATGTACATTTTTCTGAACCCAATTTTCACTCGTTTTCCTTTATCTCTTTCTTCTACAGCTTTCATTCTGATCTTCTTTTGAATTTCTCTATCCTTCTTCGACAAGTCATCCTGGATGAACAATCTCTCTTCACTTTTAAATCTCAATTTTTGTTTATTGAGCATCACCTTCCTTTTCTCTTCTTGGTTTGCCAGTCCTACTAAACATGTTGTTTCTCCTAACTTTACTGAGCTTTCTACCGCTGTCTTTATTTGTAATTCTTTTTCTAGGAATTTCTCCATTTTATTTCGTAGTTCTTCTGGATTATTTGTCTCTATTCGTACTCCCTGAACCACTATATTGTTTTTTCTTTTTTCGCTTTCCAGTCGTTCCAATCTGTGGTCCATATTGATTATTGTTATCTTCATTTTTTCATTTTCCTTCATCAGTTTTTCATTTTCTTCCCTCAGTTGTTTCATTTCTTCTCTGTACTCCTTTTGCTCCTCTCGTGTTTTTTTATCTCCATGCTCATTTCCTCCATTTTGTCTCCTATTTTTCCCATCATATTCATAATTTTTTCTATATCACTTCCTATTTTTGTCGGCGATCTCCCTATTTTCTTAGTTTTTTTGGAAATATCTTCATCCGTATCATATTCTTCCTCTCTGTCGCTCTTCTCGATATCCTCGTTAAAAGTTCTCATTGGTAGAATTAGATCATATGGTACTTTTCGAAATATTAAAGGTCTACAATTCTTTTTCCATGACTCATCGCACCACACTAGTTTAAAACAACAAATACACATTTATAGATATGGTGCGAAATTTATTACACGGTTTGTCGCCTAATGAGGGAAAATCTCACACGAAGAGCGTCCTTCTGATAAACACTCTGCACTACACTAATATGAGGTGATGAGCTTACACTTATCATGCTAGGAATATGAGTGGGAGTAGCCAGTAAAGTAGCCGATATGACAACGCTCAGAAATGTGTCTAAAGGCAAATATACCAGACTTTAATAAAAGTGTGAGAGAAAATCTCATTTGGCGACTAATACCGGGTTAAGCATCAAATTATCCTATTTGATTCGTATGCACTATTTTCATGTCAAAGCTCATAATGATTCATAATTTAATAGGTTAGCTGTTATTCTTTTGAAACCGCCATTCTAGTATTTTCCAACAAAATGTCAACTAAACACTAAAGTTTGCGCTAGTTTCACGCGTTTCAATTGCCCAGTTGTTTAAACCTTATAAAAAAAATGATCTGAACTGTGATAACACAATATCCCGTTTTTTCTTTGCGTATCGTTCCAAGAAACTAACTTTGTTTTCTTTAAATAACAATCCAAAGTCTAGCTGAAATTGAGCTGGACAACTTTGCATTATTCTTTCACGAAATCCATCATTAGGTAAGAACAAACATTTTAGATAATTCGCTTATCGCGAAAATCAAAATTAATATTCTACACTAATTTGTCGCTTATCTATAATTTCAAATAAGCTATATTTATTAATCGAGTCCTATTATCCAATTTGGTTATATTTAATCCGTTGGCAAAGATAATGACATACTATTTCGAAATTATTATCTGAATCCGCGACATATGCCGTCAGTTAATCCAAAAATTTTAATATGAAATTACACAATCGTATCTTATTTACAATTGGTTACTCCGATAGATATTTAATTTTGTACACCGTTAATGTTACCTAATTCAGATGACACTTTTTATTAAATCTATAATTCATTCTAAACTGATTGAGAACTGAAAAAGAATGACTTCTTATTCATTGTTTACTGTAGGTAAAATGTTCATGTACTGTTCTGTACTGAGTGAAATAAACAATGGCATCACTGAAGGAGCAATCGTAGAAAATTACTCCTTGTGCGTGATATAGCCTCTAAATATAATAAAAATACTTAAGATTAAAATATAAATTTAAAATAAGATAAAGTATAAGTATAAAATAGATGGGTAGAAATTGCATCACATAAACTAAAATATCACAATTGGTAAAAGTATCACTTTCAGGTAAGTTACACATAAAGTGTTTATCATAATCGGCTTCAGAGTCTCATATACACATATATTACAGTCATACGATCTTGATCACAATTGGTAAAAGGGTAACATCCAGGTAGGTTTCACATAATGTGAGTGTCATAATCTGGGTTTAGGGTCACATACATTACAGTATTAAAGTTTGATGAATAATTTGTTGAGGGTTTAAATTATTTTTTGGAATATCTGTCTATCATAGCTTTGAACCAAATTTTTACTTTTATTTTAAAAATTTCGTTGCTTCGGCTGGTTTTTATTGTTTCAGGTAACAATTCCCAAATTTTTGGACCTATAGTATGTACAAAAAGTACGAGGAGTAATAAACCCTAATTAAGTATGCAAAACCTTTACAGGGAGCATTATGAAATTTTTGATAAATCTCTTACTTTAAATTACATTTCTTCCGTAAATCTAAAAACCAGGTAGATCGACCCCGTATTTGTTTCAGTTGTAGCAAAGTTTAGGGTTTATTCATTGTTAAAGGATTAGCAGATAAGCAATAACGCAATGCAGTGGTGTGTATTTTGGGAAAATAATACGTTTTAAATTATAATATAATAAAAAATGAAAAGAAATAATTATTGGAATACATTTATTACTTACATTTTATTCTATATCCGACTCGGAAGAGGAAGAATCGTTGTTGACATTAATAATAATAGGGTCGATTAAATCATCACAAATATTGTCAATTTTCCACATATTTGCCTCTACTTTGATAACATGCTCGATACAGTTTGTCCAATTTTCCTTACTCACATTACTTACAGCACTCTCAAACAATTTCACAACATCGTTTATTTTAAAAGACGTATTTTTTTTCCAACTTCCCCCTTTATCTGAGCCCATATTAATTCTATGGGATTAAGTTCACAATGATAAGGGGGAAGTCGAAGAACTGATATACCACGAGAAGAAGCCATTTCTTCTACAATGTAGGTTTTGTATTTATTCTTGTTCATTTTTGCAATTCTGTAAAGTTCTTTCCTTAGTGGATCTTTTGGAAACTTAATATTTTTCGAAATAAGCCACTCCAAAAGCTCTGCTTTACGCCAACGACTTGTGGGCAATGCTTCTCGTAACCGTGAATGGTAACTTGCGTTGTCCATAACAATAACAGCCCCTTTTGGAATCAGATCCAACATTTGAACAAACCATTCCTCGAAGACATCCCCATTCATATCTTCGTGATAGTCCCCCGTGCGTTTTGAAATAAAAGTTAATAATCTACCATCAACAAAACCTTCAGAACTTCCAACATGGACAATGATAAGTCTTTTTCCTTTTCCAGATGGTGGCTGCAAACCTAACGACAAACCTTCCACGAATGCCTGCCTTCCGCTTTTAATGTTTTCATCTTACCAAGATTTGGAAACTGTATATCCAGCATTTATCCATGTTTCGTCTCAGTAGAAGATTTTCAAATTTTGTTCTCTGGCATGTCGAATGCTTCTTAAATAGTCTCTTCTCCAAAAAACTATTTCCGGTTTATCTATCAAGAGAGATTTTCTATTATGTTTTGTATATCTGAAACCCACATCTTTCAAAAGTTTGCATAATGTCATTCTGGAGAATTTTGGATAGTCCGTATCTTCTTGCACTGATGTCATAATTTTGTCAAGTGTTGGAATTTCCTTTCGTAAGTAAAATCCATGGACTTTACGCCTTAGTCTTTGTTTTAATGACTCATCGATCTCAATTGGTTTTCGGCCTGAAGGAGTTTTAGGGGGTTGAAGAGTTCCATTCTCGCTTTCTTTTAGTAATCTATAAATTGTTGATTTAGCAACACACAACATAGCAGCCGTTAATTCCACAATATCATCAACACTTGCACTTGGATCCTTGTTTTTCAATGATATATAAAAATTCAATATCAGAGTTTTTCATTTAAAGATAATGGACCTGTTTTTGGTCGTTTAGATGGTCCTTGGCTTATCGACATTGTTTGGTACTTGCACAATTAACATTCAACAAATGTTTTAAATCTATTCCAACTGTTTACAATATTATGACAACCATACAACTTCATACAACTTTACTCAAAGAACTAATACTAAGTACTGATTTAATGTACCTACTTTCTTTTAAAATTATATTCCCGATAATGTTTCTAAGAAAACTGGGTTGTTTGGAAAATCCCTCTCAATAATCGAATAAGCTGTAAATAGGTGTAATCGTATTAAGCCGATTACAGTAGGCCACTTGCCATTTAAAATTTCTGAGAAAAATTCCCCAAACACTACATATAGGAGTAATACAAATAAAAAATATTATGAATAAACGGGCATATCCGAACTCTGCCACAAAATAAAATTTTACCTGACTTGTACCAATTTGAGAATTACTGAAATGTTCGAACTGTGCCGCAACCATTTAGTTTAATCCTATTAGAGTCATTAGGGTTTATAATAGATAAAATCGGAGGCCCATAGAATTATGTATATTTCTGAAAGGTTTCAAAGATTTCTTGAATTAAATATTTTGAAGAAATCTTGATTGTTTTGATCGATATTTAGGGGATTAGGGGAAGGATGTTGATGCACTTACACTATTGCCTAAAAATCAGGAAGAAGTATTTAATAGTGTTCGTGAATTACAATTACGAACGAACCGAGAATAGGAATTTCTATTAACAGCAGACCAGGTATTTAAAATTATTGTGTTCTCCTGTTTTTCCAACCTTAATTTTTTATGTAATTCGGATTGTATTTTGATGGATGGAACTTTTAAATACTGTTCAACTTTTTTTTACCAAATGTTTACCATTCATGGTTTTAAAAACGGCTATTACGTACCTCTTGTTTTTTGTTTGCTGCCGGTCAAATCAAGTCAAACATATTCAAATTTGTTTTTAATTTTAAGACAAAAATGTAAAGAAGTAGGCTTAAATTTTCAACCTAAAGAAGTCGTAGTAGATTTTGAACTAAGCATTCATAACGCTATATATGAATGTTTTGGTAGAGATCAAACTCTTTTTGGTTGTAAATTTCATCTCTGTCAAGCTTGGTTTCGTAAGATTCAGAAGTTTCATTTGGTACAAGAGTACAGACAGAAAGGTTCTATAATTGGCGAATACTTAAAAGTACATTTCGGTATTATGTATCTTAGTCCTGAGGAAGTTGTAGAATTTTTTTATAATGAACTACATTTTTTGCTTCCGAATGACGAAAGAGTTATAGAATTCCGAAATCATGTCAATAAAACATATATAACGCAAAATTCGATATTTCCACCACTTATTTGGGCAAATAATGCATCCTTAAATGAATGATTTATTACTCCTTGTCCTTTCTATATGGACTATAGAAAGCTGCAGTGCCTCTGACCCACTGTTTAATACATTTCGGTACCACGACGCTGTAGTTTCGCCTTCTTGTATTATATAGATGATCTGGGTGCGTTATTTCAATTTTATTATTGTAAATCCCTTGTAACATATTTTGGTAATAGAGTTGTCTAATATAAAAATGCCGCAATCGTTATACAGATTATCGGTAGAGTACGTCTTTCCTTTGCCAAGGATTATTTTGAGATTCTTCTTCTGCACGATATTCAGACTATTTAAATGCGTATCATTTACGCCTCCCCATCCTATAATACCGTATATAAGTTGGGATTGGATTAGGCTATAATATATAGTTTTCAACTGAGAATTTTCAAGGAATTCTTTCACAGTTTGAATCTTGATATGAATCCACTTAGTTTTCTTGTTAGATACGATATATGTAAGTTCCATTTCATATGTCTGTCAATTTGTATACCAAGGTATTTTATTGAGCTGGCTTCTGGAATGGATATATTTTGATTTATATTTAATGGACCCATATTCGGTAAGTTATTGCTATAGGAGGTGAAAGGTAAGTATTTGGTTTTTTCCGCGTTCATAGTTAATTTATTGTATTGGAACCATTTAAAGATGTTGTTAAAGTATTTTTCCGTCTTTGCTTTCAGTTGTTGCCATGTGTTGTCACTGTAAATTACTGCCATGTCATCAGCATAACTTATAATATTACCTACAGTTGTCATTTTCAACAGGCTGTCTATATAGATAGTGAATAGTAGGGGACCTAAGACCGTGTCTTGAGAAACCCCGTAAGTGATTGTCCTCGGAGTGCTCACCACACCATCAATATCTACTACTTGTTTTCGGTTCGACAGGTATGATTTCGAAAGATCGTGCGGTTTACCCCGCACACCAATTTTTTCCAGTTTCTCTAGAAGCCTTTTGTGACAAACAGTATCAAAGGCTTTGGAAATGTCGAGTAATTGGTAAATGTACGTTGTCAGTTTTAGTATTGCATCTTCGGTTGTCCTTCCCTCTCTGAACCCATACTGATTATCGGATAGAATATCATGTTCTTTTATGAAATGTACCATTCTCTTTTTTATTGTTTTTTCAGTTTTTTGTTATATTTGATATCAAAAAGATTGGCCTATAATTTGAAATTTGCAGTTTATCCCCAGTCTTAAAAAGTGGTTTGATAACACCAGTTTTTAAAATGTTCGGAAATATTCCATTTTCAATACAGCTATTTATAATGTGAGTGAGAGGGACTGTTATGGAGTCGGCTATTTGAATCAGCGTTTCTGCAGTAAAACCGTCATGCCCAGGACTTTTTTTGAGTTTAAGTTGTTTGATTATTTGTGATAATTCTGCAGTGTTTGGGGGGTATAAAAACATATTTTTGTTTATTTCAGTTGTAATGTCTCGGAAGGAATTTGGTTTTTCGATTTTATTTGCTAGTTTTTGCCCTATTCCACTATAGTGTTTATTGAATTCATCACTAATAACCTGTTTGTTTTCAGTGGTACAATTTTCTTTTATTTCTATTTTGGTTATTTTTGTTTTTGGGCGAGTTTTGTTGCAAATCTCATTGACACTTTCCCAGAGCCCTTTTGTTCTACTTCTATTCTTCCCAATTTCGTTTTGAAAATATTGTTTTTTTGCTTCTTACTAAAGTTTATTTGAGTTTCGTTTATAATTATTGTATATTTGTTTTATTTGTAGGTTATTAGGATTTTCAATTAGAAGTTTATAGAGATTGTTCTTTTCTTTTATTGATGTAGATAGCCTTGACGTGATCCATTTTTTTCTAGTTTTGTCTTTATTTTTTATTTTGATTTCAGATGTGTGTCTTTTTACATGGTATTTCATTCTGTTTATGAATATTTCACATTTGGAGTTGACGTCGTTTTGTTCATTAATGTTTGCCCATGTTTCACTTTGTAGTGCCACCAGTAGCCTGTTGTAATTTATATATACTTTTGTATTTTTGAATTCTTTATTAACAGTTCTCTCACCCACATCTACTGTTAGAGCAATAGGTCGGTGGTTACTAATTTTATCCTGAAATATAAATGACTTTATACGATCATGCATTTCTATATTTGCTTTTACAAAGAAATGGTCGAGGCACGTGGAGCTATCTGGTCGAGTGATATCGTTTATATAAGAGATGAATTCGAAATATTCCAAATTATTTTTATATTCATCAATGTATTCATTTTCTGATAGTAAATCTAAGTTCATATCTCCAATTATTACGTGAATATCACTTGATTTAATGTTTTGTAAATAGTTAAAAAAGTGTTCATTGAAATCATATGGAGATCGATATATATTTTACTTTTTTTTTCCATTTAATTTTTTATTGAGTTCGAGAAGTTTAGTGTTCATCTTCATAACTTGATTAGTTTTCACTGATTATCGCTCCATAGTTTTCTTGGTCTTTCCGTACTTTTTCTTCTTACTGGCATTGTCGTAACTATCATTTCTCGGTTCATTCGATTTGTGTGTTCTTTCCACTCCCTCCTTCTATTTATAACCCATTCATTAATATTGTCCACCTTACACGTTCGTCTTGTTACTTTTCCGCCCAACCTATCTAATATGCGAGAAAAGTATTGGTTTACCCCAAAAAAAGTTGGAATTTTGAAAAAAAATTTATTTATTTTTACAATTTCCATCAACAATAACACGAAAAAAAATCCTGTGTGTATGTCGTCGTTGTCGTCGGCCACTTTTCGTTACATGTCTTGTTAGTACGATACAGCCTCAGGAGTGCAACAAGTCACCAATTTTATAATTGGATATTGTGAAGAACATGTCACAGTTGAACCCTATTGATTTTCAGCTCACCAGAGCCAGTACAACGGGTGCTATGGTACTTGAAGTACGAAATGTTTGTCATTTTTTGGGAAATTTCAGTTTGTTAGCACGATACAGCCTCCGGAGCTCAACAAGTCACCAATTTTATTATTGATTATTATTAATAACATCTCACAGATGAACCCTATTGATTTTCAGCTCCCCAGGGCCAGTACAACAGGGGCTATAGTACTTTATGTACGACATTTTTGTCATTTTTGGAGAAATTTCAGTTTGTTTACACGATACAGCCTCCGGAGTATATGCAAGTGATCAATTTTATGATTGTATATTATTCAGAGCGTCTCAAAAGATGAAACCTATCAATGTTCAGCTCACTAAAGCCTGTACAATAGGTGCTACGGTACTTGAAGTACCAAATTTTTGTAATTTTCGGAGAATTTTCATTTTGTTAGCACGATTGAGCCTCCAGAGAGTATACGATTGATCAATTTTATGATTGAATATTGTTCAGGACACTTCACAGATGAGCACTATTGATTTTCAGCTAACCAGAACCAGTACAACAAGTGCTATAGGACTTTAAGTACGATATGTTTGTCATTTTTGAAGACATTTGAGTTTGTTAGCACGATACAGCCTCCGGAGTATTTACAAGTGACCAATTTTATGATTAGATATTGTTACGAAACAGCACACTGGTATAGTCCCTAAATCCGACTCTGTCTAAGCCAGGTATAAAAGTTTACGACTATCTTATCTAAACATTGTTTTTGTGACCAGTCTTATCTAGATAATGCCAGAAAACCATTTGTTTTTGAGTAAGCCGCAGTTCGGAATTTTCTAGTAAAAAAAGAACTAGTATAAATAAGGAAACGACCCGAGAGAGTTTAGTTAGTTGATAAAAGAGTTGATAATTTGACATCGTGAGATAAACAAGTGAATAAGTGAATACAAATCAGTTCAGTGTTTATATAAATTAGTTTAAGTGAATATACTGAGTAGGGGAGACCGGGGCTAAATGTCACAAAATTAGGTTGTTAATTTTTTGTGAAACCATTTTTAATCCTAGCAAAGTTATTTCTGGTGCACTTTGTCACTCTGTTATTTGACTATACAAAGTGACTAAAAATGTATTTATAAATAACGCGAATTTATTAATTTTTTTGCAAAACGTAAACTGTTACAAGTATGACATCTTGCCCCCATTATGGGGCACGTTGTCTCACGGAAAGGGGTGAAAAGTCACGCAGATATCAGGTTAGATTTTATTTAAAAAAGCTCAAAAATACAGATAAAAAGAAACAAATAATACATTATATTATGCTCTATTCCAATTTTGTTATTCAGTGTCGTCATCTTCACAGTTCTGACAGACGTACCACGGTGTACCGGGAGTGCACAGTTCATGGGCCCATAGCTTACAGACTGTACATTGAGCTCAAACTTCTTTTGGTGAACCATTGGAAAATGGTTCCAAGCATACAAGACAAAAACTTTCTTCGTCCTCGTTCTCTGATTCTTCAGGGGACTTCTCTCTAGCACTTTTATGGTTTCTTCCCTTTTTATTCTTTTTATTTGACACTCTTATATTTCCTGTTAAATTTTTCTTTACACTTTTTCTCTTAACAAACTCCCGGGCTTTGGATTTTCGAGATCTGGTTCCTGATTTTCTTGGTGCAAGTCTCTGTCTGTTACTTTACATGGGCTAAATTCTGTTTCATCAAATACATTATGGTTGAAGGGAAATATCCCTGATACACGAAATCCGGATTGTATATTTTTTGGTGTTGCGGCTAGGGGATAGCTTTGAGCAACTAAAACTGGAATATCATATATCGTCATCGTTTGACCGGGATAATTCATCATCCACGCATCGCAAGCATTATTGTACTGTCTTTAAACGGACCATAAACTGACCTATCAAGAGGCTGCAACTTGTGCGAGCAGTGGGGAGGAAAAGATAACATAACTATACCACTTTCCATAGCCAACTCAAGTCCCTCGATAGAAAGATGCGACTGATGATTATCAAGAAGTAACAGACAGGGGTGCTTTTTGGAACATTTTGAAAATTTAATGAAATGTCTCAAAAATAGCACAAAATTTTCTTCTATCATCCAGCCACTTCGATTAGCTGTTCCCGCACATCCTGCTGGTCCAGATGTTAGCCAGAATTCTCTAAAATGTACTCTTGGAAATATAAAGAATGACGGGATGCTATTTCCCAAAGCAGATACAGCACAGGCCACTGTGACGAGGGTTCCACGTTCCCCAGAAGTTATGGATCCGGCTTGTTTAAATCCTTTTCTGGCCACTACTTTACAAGGCTTCTGAACAGTGGTCACCCCCGTCTCGTCCATATTCCAGATTGAGGATGGATCAAAGCTATATTTTTTCATAACCTTTTCCAGATTTGTAAAAAAGCTGTTCACATTTGCTTGGTTAAAATTTGTTGCGCGTGTGAAACTTGTTGGTTCTGGAGTGCGAAGAGATAAATCATTGTTTCTCTTTAAAAATGATGTAAACCATTCAGGTCCAGCCATTTGATCCCTTTTTCAAGGCTCGGGAACAGCTATTTTATTGGCAATGGCAAACTGGAATGCAAGCTTTCTAATTTCCTTAGGACAAAGTCCGAAATAAATATTTGCTGATTCGAGTAGGTATGTTTTAAAATCCATTTCCATTTCTCGGCTTAATACCATGCGAGGCTTGCCATATCCCACGTCTATATTTAACTGATCTTGATTAAGGTCCTCTGCTGAAAGCTTTTTGCAATAGCGCCCCACTGTTTTATAATTTAAATCAAAATTTTGTGCTGCTTGCCTAATAGAAATATTTTCATTTTTTACTTGTAACACCGCTTTCCTTACTGTTTCCTTATCAAAACTCCCTCGATCTGTTCTTTTTCTGTATTCGAGCACCATCTAAAAATTAAATCCGATTCAGAGCTTTACTTCTTTTAATATCGGGGTAAAAAGTAACACATGACAACTTGCCCCACAACGTGTGAGACAAGTTACCCCAAACGGTCCTGCCATTTTCTTTCTAAAATAACTACCTAACCTAATTTTATAAATTAATAAATTTATAGTGACTTTATGGAGAACACCTAGGGGTATCATAAATATAACACGGCATTTTTAAATTCTAGCACTGAGATAAAATATACGGTTTGTATTATTAATCCAAAAAATTACTTACATTGGCTTTTTCCGTAAATTCACTTATAAACATATACACATGCGACTTATACTCTGCCTGGGGTAGGGCGAGGAACGGGTGGATTGAGTAGCTCGGAAATCACCTTACTGCAGCCGGTCCCAAGCCCGGATAAAAGAGGAGGGTTGAGCGGAGGGTTAACTACCCACCCTCGGAAAAAAGAAACTAGTTATGAAAACTGCAACTTTGCCTCGGAACCGGACAGATAAACACAAAAAACGACAAATGCAATGTAAAAGGACCATGAATATTGGAACTTGGAATGTCCAGAGTTGGTACAGACCTGGAGCTGCTATAAATGCTGTGGAACAACTGGTAAACATAGGAATGGTTATAACAGCCGTTCAAGAAATAAGATGGCCAGACGATGGAAATATAAAAATAAGTAAATCCATCATCTTCTTCAGCGGTAACAAAAACGGAAGACATGAATTTGGAAAGGGCTTTGTGATTAGAGACAACCTAGTACAGAATATACTAAATTTTAAACCTATAAATGAAAGGATATGCTACATACGAATGAAGGGTGAGCGATACAACATTTCGATTATCTCAGCGCATGCACCAACGGAAGAGAAGGATGAAGATATCAAGGATGACTTCTACGATTCCCTAGAAAGAGAGATAGATATGATGCCCAAACATGATATGCGCATACTCTGCGGGGACTTTAATGCTAAAATAGGCAAAGAGCCTTGCCTATACCCCACAATAGGTAAACACAGCCTACACAATATATCCAACGACAATGGCTTAGGACTCACAGAAACTGCAGCAGCTAATAATATGCTAATAAAGTCAACCATGTTTCCGCATAAAGACATCCATAAGCAAACCTGGGTCTCAAACGACCATATTACGCGCAACCAAATTGACCACATCATTGTAGATGCCCGTCATGGTAACAATATTATAGACGTAAGAAGCCTGAGAGGAATAGACGGAGACACAGATCATTACTTAGTCAGAGCACAAGTCAAATCCAGAATATCTAGCCACAAATACAATAAAACAACAATAAACCCACAATGGAACATGGACGAAATACACAATGCAGAGAAACAGCAAAACTATAGAGAACAACTTGAACAAACCTTGAACTCTGAAAGAGAAGACAATGATATAGAACAGCTATGGGAAGCGACTGCCGAAATAATAACCAAGACAGCTGACAAGATCTTTGGAAGGAGTAAGCAGAAGAGGGCAAAAACATGGTATGACGAGGAATGTCGGAAACAACTGGAAAAAAGACAAACAGTAAGAGAGACTTGGATACAACTGCAAACAGACCAAAGTAAAAAGGAATATGACGACTGCCGAAAAGAAACAAGAAAAATAATACGCACAAAGAAAAGAAACTACGAACAACAAAAATATGAAACTATGGAGAGAGACCGGCCCAAACCAGGCTCCAGAGAATTCTATAAAGCAATTTCCTCTGAGAAAAGAGGGCATAGAACCAATTCCATCCATACACTGAGAGACAACCAAGGCCGCATGATAATCGACGGTAAAGAAATAACTGAAGAATGGGAAAAGTATTTTAGAGACCTTCTAAACATCATACAGGAAGAACAGCACAAAGAAGAGATCTATATCACAGCGGACATGCCCGTCAAAAATCCCTCCTTTGAAGAAACCCAAAAGGCCTTAAATAAGCTGAAAAATCACAAAGCGCCGGGTACGGACGAGATACCAGCAGAACTTTTGAAATATGGGGGAGACGCACTACATCGCCAAATCCACCAGCTAATAACGCACATATGGTTAGAAGAAAGGATACCAGCACGATGGAAGGACAACATAATAGTGCCCATCCACAAAAAAGGGGACAAAACAAGATGCGCGAATTATAGAGGAATCTCACTTCTAAACACGGCATATAAAACCCTCTCAAACATCATTCTTAGTAGACTAATCCCTTATGCTGAAAATGTCCTAGGCGAATATCAAGCCGGGTTTAGGGCAAACAGATCAACAATAGATCAACTATTCACGCTGAGACAACTTCTAGAAAAGGGATGGGAGTATAACAGACCCATACACAATCTTTTCATAGACTTTCGACAGGCATATGATAGCGTAGAAAGAAGCCAAGTATGGAATGCCATGGCGGAGTTCACAATACCAAAGAAACTCATTCGGATGACCAAAGTCTGTATGGAGGGTGGAATATCTAGAGAACGTGTAAATAATAAACTGTCTGGCAGCTTTGAAATCAACAGTGGACTTAAACAGGGTGATGCGTTATCTCCACTACTTTTTAACCTTGTATTAGAGAAAGCCATGAGGTCGGCCGAAATAAAAACAGAATTGCTATCGGTTCAAGGTCCCAAGCTATTACTCGCGTATGCAGATGACATAGATCTCGTTGGAGACTCCATCCTATCCACGAAAGACATTTTCAACAAGGTGGAAAGAGCAACAAGTGAAGTAGGGCTGAAGATTAATGAAGAGAAGACGAAATATATGTGTATAAATAGAACGACACAAAGAGACAGAATAGGACAAAATGTGACGATCAACACCTTTAATTTCGAAAGAGTACAACGTTTTAAGTATCTGGGGGCCGTAATCACAGCGGACAACGATGTTACCAAAGAAATAAAAGACAGAATCCAATCTACAAACCGCTGTCTATTTGCACTGAATAAGCTCATAAAATCAAAAAATCTCACAAGAAGTTCAAAGATCAAAATCTATAAATCCATCGTCAAACCTGTAATAACATACGGATGCGAAACGTGGACCATGACCAAAGCAAACGAAGAAAAGCTCAGACGCTTTGAACGAAAAATACTTAGAAAAATTTTCGGACCTCACCATGACATCACCACAAACCAGTATAAGATCAGAACCAATATCGAATTAAAAGCACTCTACAACGACGCCGATATTGTCCAAGAAATTAAATCACAGCGACTAAGATGGGCAGGCCACGTGCACAGACTGAATAACGAAAGACTTGTAAAACTGGTATGGGAGGAGATTCCCACAGGCAAAAGACCACTCGGACGTCCCAGAATGCGATGGAGAGATAACATCCAAGCAGATCTCCGGAAAATGAACATTCCATTTGACCCTAGGTTGATGGAAGACCGAACAAATTGGAAAAAAGTTGTAGCCACCCAGGGTTGTAGCGCTACGTGATGATGATGATGATGATGACTTATACGATTGGCGAATATGGCGGAACTAACTAGCATTGAAATAGTTCCTGGCGTATGAATATGACGACGTTGCCATATTTACTTTGCGCAGGAAAGGGTTTGTGACTTTAAACCCGTGAGACTTTAGGCCTCGGTCTCCCCTATATATAAATTAAGTGTTAGTGATTAGATTAGTGTTTAAATGAATTAAGTAAGTGAACCTACCGCGTGTTTAAAATTTATCCCACCAATTTACAGTTTAAATAAATGAGAAAAACATTACAATATTATTTAGAGCGTCTCAAAGATGAATCCTATTTATATTCAGCTCACTAAAGCTAGTACAACGGGTACTATGGTACTTGAAGTACCAAATTTTTGTCATTTTTGGAGAATTTTCAGTTTGTTAGCAAGATACAGCCTCCAGAGTGTATACAAGTGACCTATTTTATGATTGAATATTGTTCAAGGTGTTTCACAGATGTACCGTATTGATTTTCAGCTGACTAGAGAGCAAGTACAGCGAGTCCTATAAATCCAGACATACTAAATTTTTGGTTATTTTTGGAGAAATTTCGGTTTGTTAGCACGATACATCCCCCAAGTAACAATTTTATGCTAGAATATTATTCAGGGCCACAGATGTTAGTTTTAATCATTAAAACCGTTTATTTGATTTTTGCTTCGTTTATTGAATGCCTAAATCTGTTTATATCATTCAGATAATATTTTTAACTGTTTTCTTGGACTTGTCAGGCATCGTCAGCGTTCTTGGTGGTGGTAAATTAGCCCGGTTCTGTGGATTATACTTTTTTATTATTCCTTCTAATAAAATTCGATTTTTGTTTCTAACAGTGTTATTTATATGAGTTTAATCAGTTTTATTGGGATTCCCAGTTCTAAAAGAGCCTCGTATAGTGTTTCTTTTATAATGACGTCGTAAACCTGTTTAAAATCTATATAGAGCAGGTGTAAGTCAAAATATTGTTCATAGCTATTGTTTTGAATGCTTTTTATTGAGGTCTACTGTTGATCTGCCGGATCTAAATCGTCCCTGGTATTTTTCTATAAAATAAAAACACGTTTATCATTGAATGTATTAACTAATATATATATATATATATATATATATATATATATATATATATATATATATACAGGGTGTCCCGGGACTAATGGGAAAGAAGTCAGGAGAGTATAATATGAGCCAAAATAATGTTAGTACTTCATATAAACTTTTACTATGCAGGCCCTCGTTTTCGAGTTATAGGCCTCCAAAGTTTTAATTTTGAATTTGGTTTTTATTTGTATTTTTTGTACTAGTTATTTGATCTTTATAAAATTTACGGCGAAGCTATAATGTATGTGTATGTTTATTTTGGTAAGGTAAACAGATTTACAGTAGTGCATTGAAGCCAGGGACGGACTACTCGCTATGGTTAGTGATCCAAAAATTTTGCAGGTATGGCACACCCTGTATAAAATTATCGAAATTCACTTCCCCACACATTAAGCTAACGAAAAGGTACTCTTGTTGGAATTCGATAAAATAAGCCGTTTGGCTAATATTTACAGTTTTATTAATGCACTACGTACCAGTTTACGCATTCACCATTTTTATAAGTACACAACGAGGTAAAACTAACTTTTAATAGATGTCCAATATTTAGCTAGAGTACTACAAAAAAATAATTTAACGATAGCAGAAGATGAAAAACATTAGCGACTTATTAATTGGAAAGTTGGTAAAAACTTTTTATAAGTGTTTTTACCGTTTATCAAGTTACCATAGGATTAGTTGTCAAACGTTGTGTAGAATAGTTCGTAGTCAGTACTTGTCAATAATTCATAAGTCCTCAATTGAACAGTTACAATAGCAGAATTTGCTTTTATTGAGTACTCAGATAAACATCTAATGTATGGACTGGCTTCTCGAAACTGTTTAGAGGCCAAAAGGCTTTATGAAGAACATTTTGCAAACAGAGCATTGCCAGACAGACGAATGTTTAAGCGTATTGATCTCAGGTTACGAGAAACAGGTATGAATAAGTAAATGTAATTTTCCATGTATACAAAACAAAATTTTAAATTTTAGGAAGATTTTCGCCAGAAAAAGCTGGAGAAGGTCCAGTACGAAGCATACGTACTGTGGCAGTTGAACAAGACTTGTTAAATGCAGTTGATAATGAACCATCGAGTTTTAGAAAATTATCAAGAGAACATAACGTCTCGAAATCAGTTGTTCATCGCGTCCTAAAAGAAGAGCTGTTATATCCTTTTCACATGAAAAAAGTACACCGTATGACAGTGGCTGATTATCCTGCTCGACTTGAGTATAGCCAGTGGTTTCTGCGACAACAACAAGCAGACAACACATTTATTAGTAACGTTCTCTTTACGAACGAACCGGGTTTCACCAGAGATGGAATCATAAATTCTCATAATATGCATTTATGGGATGATGTGAATCCACATGGCATTATCCAAACTAGGATCCAGCATAGATTCATGGTTAATGTTTGGCAGGAATAGTTGGCAATAATTTGATACAGCCATACTTTATTGACGGTACTTTGACCGGTCAGAGATATTTGGAGTTTTTTGCAAAATGAGTTATGGAACCTGTTTGATGATGTGCTACTACAAACTCGTAGGAATTTATGGTTCATGCATGATGGGGTCCCTCCTCATTTCAGTTTAGATGTACGACAACATTTACACACAAGGCTTCCTAATAGATGAATTGGTCGTGGAGGCCCTTTTCAATGGCCACCGCGATCAGGAGACGGTAATCCTATGGATTTCTTTCTCTAGGGTTATCTCAAAAGTAAGGTATACGCAACACCTGTGCAAACAAGGCAAGATTTAATAGACAGAATTGTGTTACACTGCAATGTTATTAGAAATAGTGTGAAATTGCTCTTTCAAGTGCAAAGAAACAACCTTCGTAGACTTAGAATGTGCGTGGAAGTGGGAGGAGCTCATATTGAACATTTATTAGAATAACGATAGTTTTTGTTGTTGTTTAGGAATTAGTTTTAGTCTAATGTTTTATAACTTGTGTTTTTTGAGGTTTTCTTAATGGTTTAATAATGTTATGTTCGTAATTTTGATGAAAAGCAAGTAAATTCTGGACATCGTATTAATAAGTTAGTTAGGTAGATTTGTACGTAGTGCATTAATAAAACTGTAAATATTAGCCAAACGACTTATTTTATCGAATTCCAACAAGAGTACCTTTTCGTTAGCTTAATGTGTGGGGAAGTGAATTTCGATAATTTCATACAGGGTGTGCCATACCTGCAAAATTTTTGGATCACTAACCATTGCGAGTAGTCCGTCCCTGGCTTCAATGCACTACTGTAAATCTGTTTACCTTACCAAAATAAACATACACTTACATTATAGCTTTGCCTTAAATTTTATGACGATCAAATAACTAGTACAAAAAATAAAAATAAAAACCAAATTAAAAATTAAAACTTTGGAGGCCTATAACTCGAAAACGAGGGCCTGCATAGTAAAAGTTTATATGAAGTACTAACATTATTTTGGCTCATATTATACTCTCCTGACTTTTTTCCCATTAGTCCCGGGACACCCTGTATATATATATATATATATATATATATATATATATATATATATATATATATATATATATATATACGACTAGGGTACAGTACCGGGACTTTTTCTCCCATCTAAAGTATAGTTCCGGGACAATTCTATAGTTCCAGGTCGGTCTTGGAAATGTTTTATGTTTAAGGTAGTGTTTCGGGACTCAAGACGGTCCCGGAAATATTTTATGTTTAAGGTCGTCTTCCAGGACAGCAGTGTAAATATGTGTCTGTAAATTCAAATACGTAAGTGGTTACGCGGAAAGAACCCTGAAGGAAGAATAATTGTTCAAATTTGGAGTCATTTTGGATGCCTATATTTTTTGGAAATCCCGTCACTTTCTATTTGGACCAAAAATCCGTCACCGCCCTTTTGAACAGTGGTAGCATGTATTGCTCAATTTGGTGTGTAAATAATACTCGTATTATTATTTCACGTACAAATAATTGCCGAAAGTTTTAAAATGACACGTGACGATCAATTTATAGTTTTCAACTCCAGTGTATGTTCACATATTTACGACTTTATTATAACCGAGGGCACTACAAAATGTGGCAATTAATTGTTGTTGTGATTCTTAGAATCGGAAATTTAGTTGTGGAATTAATTTATGAAAAGGGTAACGTCTCGTCCTTTGCCTAGGAATAGTGATATGCTATTTTGGAATATTTTGTGAATATTAGAATTTCAAATATAAATGGCCCTAGTTAGAAATATTGATGTTAATCATCTTATATTCATATACATTTAACAGCTTCAAAAGAATATTTAACCTCTTCATATGTATAATTTCAATGATGTCCTGGATGTCTGTACTTAATGGTTTTTTGAGAATATGTAAAAATAGTGAAGATTCGAAAAGAAATCATCTTATTTTCATATACATCATAACAGCTTCAAAGCAAAGCCAATGTAATTATATCATGTTTGGAAATAACTATTGCAATATACCAAGTAACGTCATTTGTGTAACAGACAACGCATCTAATTGGTGGAATGATATGTAACAATGAGTTGAAGACTCTTTTGATGTTGTTATAATGTATTGATGATTTCTTCTCTCAAAAACTGCACTATATTTACCTAGTAACAATTTATTTTTGAAAATTTGCTATTTGGATGGTATCCAAAAATAGTATATCACTAAATTTATAAAGACCACACTTCCGGGACATCTTTTATAAATCATTTGTAGATAATCAAACAGTGTTTCAGAATATCTTGATAAGTATCAGCTTTTAAATATTGTTTTAAAATAACTATAGCATTTTACCAAGTGACGTGAGTTGTGTAACGTACAACGCATCTAACAGGTGAAATGATACATATCAAGAGGTTGAAGATTCTTTTGAAGCTGTTATAATGTATATGAATGTAACTAGCGACAATTTATTATATGAATTTTAATTTCTACAGAATATCCATAAATAGTATATCACTATTTCTATAAAGTACAGACTGATGTGATTTCTTTTGAAAATTCTACTATTTACAACTAGTGACCCATTATAGCTGAAATTTCAATATTCACAAAATAACCAAAGATGGTATATAACAATTTTTATAAAGTACAGATTTCCAGGACATCTTTGAAATGATACGTATCAATGGGTTAAAGATTCTTTTGATACTGTTATAATGTATATGAATATGAGATGATTTATTCCAAATACATCACAATTTTTAAATAGTGTCTATTTATTTTCGAAATTTCAATATTCATAAAATATCCAAAAATAGCATATAACTATTTTTATAAAGTACAGACTTCCAGGACATCTTTGAAATGATACGTATCAATGGGTTGAAGATTCTTTTGATACTGTTATAATGTATATGAATATAAGATGATTCATTCCAAATACATCACAATTTTTAAATAGTGTCTATTTATTTTCGAAATTTCAATATTCATAAAATATCCAAAAATAGCATATAACTATTTTTATAACGTACAGACTTCCAGGACATCTTTGAAATGATACGTATCAATGGGTTGAAGATTCTTTTGATACTGTTATAATGTATATGAATATAAGATGATTCATTCCAATTGCATCTGTATTTTTAACTAAGGTCTATTTATTTTTGAAAATCTAATATTCATAAAATATCCTAAAATAGTATATCACTAATATTATAAAGACCACACTTCCGAGACATCTTTTATAAATCATTTGTAGATAAGCACACAGTGTTTCAGAATATCTTGATAAGTATCAGCTTTAGAATAATGTTTTAAAATAACTATAGCATTTTACCAAGTGACGTCAGTTGTGTAACGTACAACGCATCTAACACGTGAAATGATACTTATCAAGAGGTTGAAGATTCTTTTGAAGCTGTTATAATGTATAGGAATGTAAGATGATTTATTCCAAATCCATCACAACTTTTAACTAGCGACAATTTATTATATGAATATTAATTTCTACAGAATATCCTTAAATAGTATATCACTATTTCTACAAAGTACAGATTTCCGGGACATCTTGGAAATAATACGTATCAATGGGTTGAAGATTCTTTTGAAATTGTTATAATGTATATGAAAATAAGGTGATTTCTTGTGAAAATTTTACTATTTACAACTAGTGACCAATTATTTTTGAAATTTCAATATTCACAAAATAACCAAAAATGGTATATAACAATTTTTATAAAGTACAGACTTCCAGGACATCTTTGAAATGATACGTATCAATGGGTTGAAGATTCTTTTGATACTGTTATAATATATATGAAAATGAAGTGCATTCTTTCGAAAATTTCACTATTTACTACTAGTGACCAATTATTTTTGGAATTTCAATATTCACAAAATAGCCAAAAATGATATATAAGAATTTTCATGAAGTACAGACTTCCAGGACATCTTTGAAATGATACGTATCAATGGGTTGAAGATTCTTTTGATACTGTTATAATGTATATGAATATAAGATGATTCATTCCAATTGCATCACTATTTTTAACGAAGGTCCATTTATTTTTGAAAATCTAACATTCACAAAATACCCTAAAATAGTATATCAATAATTTTATAAAGACCACACTTCCGGGACATCTTTTATAAATCATTTGTAGATTAGCACACAGTGTTTCAGAATATCTTGATAAGTATCAGCTCTTAAATAATGTTTCAAAATAACTATAGCATTTTACCAAGTGACGTCAGTTGTGTAACGTACAACGCATCTAACAGGTGACATGATACATATCAAGAGGTTGAATATTCTTTTGAAGCTGTTATAATGTATATGAATGTAAGATGATTTATACCAAATACACAATTTTTAACTAGCGACAATTTATTATATGAATTTCGATTTCTACAGAATATCCATAAATAGTATAAAGTACAGACTTCCGGGACATCTTTGAAATAATACGTATCAATGGGTTAAAGATTCTATGGAAGTTCTTATAATGTATATGAAAATAAGGTGATGTCTTTTGAAAATTTTACTATTTACAACTAGTGACCAATTATTTTTGAAATTTCAATATTCACAAAATAACCAAAAATGGTATATAACAATTTTTATGAAGTACAGACTTCCAGGACATCTTTGAAATGATACGTACAAATGGGTTGAAGATTCTTTTGATACTGTTATAATGTGTATAAAAATAAAGTGATTTCTTCTGAAAATTTTACACTATTTACAACTAGTGATCAATTATTTTTGAAATTTCAATATTCACAAAATAACCAAAAATGGTATATAACAATATTTATGAAGTACAGACTTCCAGGACATCTTTGAAATGATACGTATCAATGGGTTGAAGATTCTTTTGATACTGTTATAATGTATATGATTATAAGATGATTTATTCCAAATGCATCACTATTTTTACTAAGGACTATTTACTCTTGAAAATCTAATATTCACAAAATATCCTAAAATAGTATATCACTAATTTTATAAAGACCACACTTCCGGGACATCTTTTATAAATCATTTGTAGATAATCAAATAGTGTTTCAGAATATCTTGATAAGTATCAGCTTTTAAATAATGTTTTATAATAACTATAGCATTTTACCAAGTGACGTCAGTTGTGTAACGTACAACGCATTTAACAGGTGACATGATACATATCAAGAGGTTGAAGATTCTTTTAAAGCTGTTATAATGTATATGAATATAAGATGATTTATACCAAATACATCACAATTTTTAACTAGCGACAATTTATTATATGAATTTTAATTGCTACAGAATATCCATAAATAATATATCACTATTTCTATAAAGTACAGACTTCCGGGACATCTTTGAAATAATACGTATCAATGGGTTGAAGATTCTTTTGAAGATGTTATAATGTATATGAAAATGAGGTGAGTTCTTTGGAAAATTGCACTATTTACAACTAGTGACCAATTATTTTTGAAATATCAAAATTGACAAAATAACCAAAAATGGTATATAACAATTTTTATGAAGTACAGACTTCCAGGACATCTTTGAAATGATACGTATCAACGGGTTGAAGGTTCTTTTGATACCGTTATAATGTATATGAAAATAAAGTGAATTCTGTTGAAAATTTAACCATTTACACCTAGTGACCAATTATTTTTGAAATTTCAATATTCACAAAATAACCAAAAATGGTATATAACAATTTTTATGAAGTACAGACTTCCAGGACATCTTTGAAATGATACGTATCAATGGGTTGAAGATTCGTTTGATACTGTTATAACGTATATTAATATAAGATGATTCATTCCAAATGCATGACTATTTTTTACTGAGGACTATTTATTTTTGAAAATCTAATGTTCACAAAATACCCTAAAATAGTATATCACTAATTTTATAAAAACCACACTTCCGGGACATCTTTTATAAATCATTTGTAGATAAGCACACAGTGTTTCAGAATATCTTGATAAGTATCAGCTTTCAAATAATGTTTCAAAATACCTATAGCATTTTACCAAGTGACGTCAGTTGTGTAACGTACAACGCATCTTACAGGTGACATGATACATATCAAGAGGTTGAATACTCTTTTGAAGCTGTTATAATGTATAGGAATGTAAGATGATTTATTCCAAATCCATCACAACTTTTAACTAGCGACAATTTATTATATGAATATTAATTTCTACAGAATATCCTTAAATAGTATATCACTATTTCTACAAAGTACAGATTTCCGGGACATCTTGGAAATAATACGTATCAATGGGTTGAAGATTCTTTTGAAATTGTTATAATGTATATGAAAATGAGGTGATTTCTTTTGAAAATTTTACTATTTACAACTAGTGACCAATTATTTTTGAAATTTCAATATTCACAAAATAACCAAAAATGGTATATAACAATTTTTATAAAGTACAGACTTCCAGGACATCTTTGAAATGATACGTACAAATGGGTTGAATATTATTTTGATACTGTTATAATGTATATGAAAATAAAGTGATTTCTTCTGAAAATTTTACTATTTACAACTAGTGACCAATTATTTTTGAAATTTCAATATTCACAAAATAACCAAAAATGGTATATAACAATTTTTATGTAGTACAGACTTCCAGGACATCTTTGAAATGATATGTATCAATGGGTTGAAGATTCTTTTGATACTGTTATAATGTATATGAATATAAGATGATTCATTCCAAATGCATCACCATTTTTTACTAAGGACTATTTATTTTTGAAAATCTAATATTCACAAAATACCCTGAAATAGTATATCACTCATTTTATGAAGACCACACTTCCTGGACATCTTTTATAAATCATTTGTAGATAAGCACACAGTGTTTCAGAATATCTTGATAAGTATCAGCTTTTAAATAATGTTTCAAAATACCTATAGCATTTTACCAAGTGACGTCAGTTGTGTAACGTACAACGCATCTAACAGGTGACATGATACATATCAAGAGGTTGAATATTCTTTTGAAGCTGTTATAATGTATATGAATGTAAAATGATTTATACCAAATACATCACAATTTTTAACTAGCGACAATTGATTATATGAATTTCAATCTCTACAGAATATACATAAATAGTATATCACTATTTCTATAAAGTACAGACTTCCGAGACATCTTTGAAATAATACGTATCAATGGGTTAAAGATTCTTTGGAAGCTGTTATAATGTATATGAAAATGAGGTGATTTCTTTTGAAAATTTTAATATTTACAACTAGTGACCAATTATTTTTGAAATTTCAATATTCACAAAATAACCAAAAATGGTATATAACAATTTTTATAAAGTACAGACTTCCAGGACATCTTTGAAATGATACGTAAAAATGGGTTGAAGATTCTTTTGATACTATTATAATGTATATGAAAATAAAGTGATTTCTTCTGAAAAGTTTACTATTTACAACTAGTGACCAATTATTTTTGGAATTTCAATATTCACAAAATAACCAAAAATGGTATATAACAATATTTATGAAGTACAGACTTCCAGGACATCTTTGAAATAATACGTATCAATGGGTTGAAGATTCTTTTGATACTGTTATAATGTATATGAATATAAGATGATTTATTCCAAATGCATCACTATTTTTACTAAGGACTATTTACTCTTGAAAATCTAATATTCACAAAATATCCTAAAATAGTATATCACTAATTTTATAAAGACCACACTTCCGGGACATCTTTTATAAATCATTTGTAGATAATCAAATAGTGTTTCAGAATAACTTGATAAGTATCAGCTTTTAAATAATGTTTTATAATAACTATAGCATTTTACCAAGTGACGTCAGTTGTGTAACGTACAACGCATCTAACAGGTGACATGATACATATCAAGAGGTTGAAGATTCTTTTGAAGCTGTTATAATGTATATGAATGTAAGATGATTTATACCAAATACATCACAATTTTTAACTAGCGAAAATTTATTATATGGATTCTAGTTTCTACAGAATATCCATAAATAGTATATCACTATTTCTATAAAGTACAGACTTCCGGGACATCTTTGAAATAATACGTATCAATGGGTTGAAGATTCTTTTGAAGTTGTTATAATGTATATGAAAATGAGGTGAGTTCTTTTGAAAATTTCACTATTTACAACTAGTGACCAATTATTTTTGAAATATCAAAAGTGACAAAATAACCAAAAATGTTATATAACAATTTTTATGAAGTACAGACTTCCAGGACATCTTTGAAATGATACGTATCAACGGGTTGAAGATTCTTTTTATACCGTTATAATGTATATGAAAATAAAGTGAATTCTTCTGAAAATTTTACTATTTACACCTAGTGACCAATTATTTTTGAAATTTCAATATTCACAAAATAACCAAAAATGGTATATAACAATTTTTATGAAGTACAGACTTCCAGGACATCTTTGAAATAATACGTATCAATGGGTTGAAGATTCTTTTGATACTGTTATAATGTATATGAATATAAGATGATTCATTCCAAATGCATCACTATTTTTAACTAAGGTCTATTTATTTTTGAAAATCTAATGTTCAGAGAATATCCTAAAATAGTATATCACTAATTTTATAAAGACCACACTTCCGGGACATCTTTTATAAATCATCTGTAGATAATCAAACAGTGTTTCAGAATATGTTGATAAGTATCAGCTTTCAAATAATGTTTTAAAATAATTATAGCATTTTACCAAGTGACGTCAGTTGGGTAACGTACAAAGCATCTAACAGGTGAAATGATACATATCAAGAGGTTGAAGATTCTTTTGAAGCTGTGATAGTATATACTCGTATGAATGTAAGATGATTTATTCCAAATGCATCACAAGTTTTAAATAGCGACAATTCATTATATAAATTTCAATTTCCACAAAATATCTTAAATATTATATCACGATTTCTATAAAGTACAGAATTCCGGGACATCTTTGAAATGATACGTATCAATGGGTTTGAAGATTCTGTTGAAGTTCTTATAATGTATATGAAAATAACATGATTTCTTTCGAAAATTTTACTATTCGCAACTAGTGACCAAGTATTTTTGAAATTTCAATATTCGCAAAATAACCAAAAATATTATAGAACTATTTTTATAAAGTACAGACTTCCAGGACATCTTCGAAATGATACGTATCAATGGGTTGAAGATTCGTTGAAGTTGTTATAATGTATATGAATATAAGATGATTCATTCCAAATACATCACTATTTTCAACTAGCGAAATTCTAATATTCACAAAATATCCAAAAATACTTTAGTGAACTTACTGTTTATGTTATTTTAGCTTGTAATCGCTTTACTTGTGACCAGAATAACTGCTAAAAACTTACGAAATAGTAAATGCATCTTTTTGTAAAAACAAAGACCAAACATTTACACGAATTTTTTGCTTGCGTCAGAAGAGGGATGTCTTGAATATAATGGAACAATATATGTACATTATACATGTCCCGGAACAAAAATTTATCAATATAGGTAATTACTACCCTTGCGAAAACATTGGATTTTTTCTATGAAAATACTTAACCGGTTGACAATATCGAACACAAAGTGGGTCACGAAAGAGCTTTGATTTAAATGTTATATGAAGGTATAATATTTTAGTTTTGAGATTGATACAGATACATTCATATAGTTCGGATTTTAGTTAAAATGTCTAAATGACTGACTCCCTTTAGAGATTCTAAAATATATATTTGAGGTAAAACAAAACGATTTTGAGCTCAAAACTATCAAAAGCTCTAAAAGTATGTCCAAAAACTCAAATAATCGACTGTTATAGGAAAAACAGTGCATTAAAAAGCTCGATATAGTTTATCTAACGTCTAGTGTTGAAACATATAAAAACTAAAGCAAAAAAGTTTGGAAAGTGCGTAACGAAAGCGTACCTAATATGAAAGCGTTGTTGTCATATTTAATTCTAAAATTTCTATATATTTGTGAATAATTCAGAACTACTTTTAAAAACTCTAAAACTAAAAATTTTAACATGTATTCTTGAATTCTTTAGAATTCAGTTTGTGAGTCACATAGGAATAAACTTTGTACTTCTAATTCTAAGAACTTCCTCCAAATAGTGGCAACTTCAGCCTGAATAGTGACTATAGATGCGTGTCTAGCTTGGACTCATACAAGTTATTTATACATATTTTTTTCAAACAAGGGAGTCGAACATATCATCTGTTGCATTAACGTCGGTTACAATAGCGAATTTTACATGATTCAGAAAAATAACTATCCAATATGAAAAGTTATTTTACTATTAACTATACAACTTATTTGTAAGAGTATTAAACAAATAATGAATATTTTATATAAAACAATCTAAAACGTAAACACTTTCTAGCATGTTAATAATTCTCAGAATGGTGTTGGGTTTCTACCTTCATATATGGTTTCTTGATGAGCGGGGTATATAAATTCTCCTTCCTTAAGTATCAAAAAGTATGGATTGACTTTTCGATTGATTTTTCTCTAAATTTCCTTCTTTTTTTCGTGTCAGTCTTCTATTTCCTTTCTTCTGCACCTTAAGATTTTGGATCTGAATTTGATTACAGCATAGATGATTATGATAATGAATATAGTTCCAAGAGTACTTCCAATTATTGGCGTATATATGGTTCTGGGTGTTCACGATTTCCTAGAATGGGCTTTATTTTCTTGATATGTATTTCATTGATTTCGAAAAGCTCGTCAATGTCTAATTTACAAATAATAGATTTCGAATAGTATTTAGATGTTATAAATTTGCTTGTTTCTATTTTTGGAAGAATGAATGGTTTGCCGTAGTAAATTTCAGTGTCGTTTATATATCTTAGATTATTAATCCATATTTCCCAATTTTGAGGAATTTTGAACATCGTCGGTTCTTTTACTTCGAGATGTCGATCTGTTTGGCATTTTAACATAACTTTGCATTGGCATTAATAGGATTTCGTTAGCTGTGATTTGTTGAATGATCGTTTCTTTAATATTGATGTCCATGATATGGCAATCATCCACACCATTTCCTTCTAGTAAACTTAGTACAATTGTCTTTACGCACTAAATGATGTTGGCAGTTAATATGTTCGCTTCAACGATGGGCATTATTCTCATTCTGATTGGTTTTCGTTTACGTTCGTGCCAAATAAGGAAAATCAGGAATATACATTTTATTATTTTGGATTATAGGTGAGAAAATTCAAAGAATTTGGAATTAAGTATTGGAATGTGAATGGCGGAAACTAATTCGGAACCCATATCATTGACACTTGAATTCCGAAAAAATGATAGTATGTGAGAATATCAAATTTTGTAATTTGATCTTTTACGTAAAATTTGTTTAAATGTTGAATCATGTCTAGAATCCCGGAACTAGAAATAATAGAACTATTTTCAACCTCTTGATACGTATAATTTCAAAGATGTCCTGGAAGTCTGTACTTTATAAAAATAATTATATATTATTTTTGGATGTTCGATGAATATTGAAATTTCAAAAATTGATAGTGACTATTCAAAAATTGTGTTGTATTTGGAATAAATCATCCCATGTTCATCTTCAAAAGGATCTTCAACCAGTAACATGTCACCAGTTAGATGCGTTGTACGTTACACAACTGACGTAAAATGCAATAGTTATTCTCAAACACTATTTAAAAGCTGATATGTATCAAGATACTCTGAAACACTGATTGATTATTTACAAATGATTTATAAAAGATGTCCCGGAAATGTGTACTGTATAAAAATAGTGATATACTATTTTTGGCTTTTTTATTAACATTAAATTTTGAGAAATAACTTGTCTCTATTTAAAAATAGTGCAGTTTTCGAAAGAAATCATTTTATTTTCATATACATTATAACAACTTCAAAAGAATATTCAACCCATTGATACGTATCATTTGAAAGATGTCCTGGAAGTCTGTACTTTATAGAAACAGTGATATACTATTTTTTGATACTTTGTGAAGGTTGAAAATTTAAAAATAAATGGTCACTGGTTAAATAGAGTGAAGTTTTCATATACATTAGAACAACTTCAAAAGGATTTTCGACCCATTGATATGTATAATTTCAAACATGTTCCGGAAGTCGGTACTTTATAAAAATAGTGATATACTGTTTTTGGTATCTTGTAAACATCAAATTTTGAAAAATAAATGGTCACTATGTAAAAATAGTGAATTTTTCCAAAGAAATCGACTCATTTTCATATACATTTATAACAGCTTAAAAATAATCTTCAATCCCATGATACATATCATTTCACCAGTTACATGCGTTGAAATTTTCACCACTAACGACACAAACATTTTTTAATATCTAATATTTATCAACATATTCTGAAACACTGTTTGGTTCACTAAAAATGGTTTACCAAAGTTGTATCGGGAGTCTTTACTGTATAAATATATTATACATTATAACAACTTCAAAAAAATCTTCAACCCATTGATACGTATCATTTCAAAGATGTCCCGGAAGTCTGTTCTTTATAAAAATAGTGATATACTATTTTTGGATATTTTGTGGATATTGAAATTTCCAACATAAATGCTCACTAGTTAAAGATAGTGATGTATTTGGAAGAAATCATTTTATATTCATATACATTTTAACAGCTTCAAAAGTATTTCCAACTTCTTGATACGTATCACTTAACCAGTTAGATGCATTGTACATCACACAACTGACGTCACTTGGAAAAGTGCAATAGTTAGTTTCAAAAATTATTTAAAAGCTAATATTTATCAACATATTCTGATCCACTGTGTGACTTTGTACAAAAGATTTATAAAAGATGTCCCGAAAGTCTGTACTTTATAAAAATATTGATATACTATTTTTGTTTTTTTTGTAAATATGAAATTTTGAAAAATAACTTGTCACTATGTAAAAATAGTGAAGTTTTCGAGAGAAATAATCTTATTTTCATATACATTTCAACAACTTCAAAATAATCTTCAACCCGTTGATACGTATTATTTCAAAGATGTCCCGGAAGCTCGTAATTTATAAAAATAGTGATATACAATTTTTGGATATCAGGTAAATATCAAATTTTCAAAAATAAATTATCACCAGGGAAAAATAGTGAAGTTTTTTGAATAGGAAATCATCTTACTTTGACATTATAACAAGTTCAAAAGAATCTTCAACCCGTTGATACGTATTTAGATGCGTTGTATGTTACACAACTGACGTAACTTGGTAAAATGCAATAGTTATTTCCAAACAATATACTCGTATAATAACTAATATTTATCAAAACATTCTGAAACGCTGTTTGGCTCTCTACAAATTATTCATCGAATATGTCCCGGAAGTCTGTACTTTATAAAAATAGCGATATACTATTTTTGGATTCTTTATGAATATCAAAGTTTAAAAAATAAATTGTCACTGGGTAAAAATAGTGAAATTTTTGATAGAAATATAATATTTTCATATACATTAATACATTAAAGAATCTTCAACACCTTGATACGGATCAATTAACCAGTTAATGCATTGTACGTTGAACAACTGACGTCATTTGGTAGCATGTAATAGTTATTTTCAAACATTATTTAATATTCATTAACATATTCTTAAACAGTGTTTGGCTCTCCACGATTTATCAAAGACATTCCATAAGTCTCTACTTTTCAAAAAGTGTGATTTACAATATTTTGTATTTGAATGTATATCAAATTTCCAAAAAGATGTTATCATTGTAGATATAATAGTGAAATTTCGAAAGGAAATTATCTACTTTTTACTTATGGTGTGTGATCCACAGAAAACAGTCCACCCCGATGTTTGGCAGTATTCAGTGAATTTTAAGGAAACTGTTATAATTTTGATTGACTGTTTTTTTAAAATAACAACCTTATATTCAGGGTGAACTACTATCGCGTGATGACGCCATCAGATTTTTTAAACACCCTTTACGTTTTTGTATTTTCTATCGTTCCCTGATGAGCTGGTATCAGAAATCCTTCATATATAGGGTCTTTATCTTGAATTTTCAAGGGCTATTGAAAGATAAGGAAAAATTATTATAGGGTGGTCAAATTATGAGGAATGTTTGGCCACCCTGTATTAGTTTTTTCCTTATTACGATTGACCAGGAAAAGAAAAAGTTAGGATACGAACACGTGAGCCGTTTTGCCAAATATTCAGTTTTTTTGTCAAAAAAACGACCTAAGTTGGAAAAAGGTGATTTTAAAAACCCTGTAACTCTGTAACTGTAAATATTCAGTTAAGACCCTTTAGTAGTATTTCTGAAATTAAGAAGGTAGAAAAATAGATAGCGTGCTCTATTTATAAAACGAGAACTTCAATCTGATTATTGGGTGGTTATTTAAAAAAATAGTAAATTAAAACAAAAATCAACATGATTAAGCATTTTTTTTAAATTGAGTGAGTACTGCCAAATAGCAGGGTAGATTGTTTTGAGTGGCCCACTCTGTATAACATCTTAAGAAGAAACTTCGAGTCTTGGATTTGTATCAATTTCACCAGTTAGGTGCATTATTCGTTACACAACTGGTAAATTGCAATATTTATCAATATTTATTTTCAAACATTATTTAGTTAATATGTATCAAAATCTCAATTTGAAACAGTGTTTGGTTCTTTAGAAATCATTTATTTGAAATATCCTGGAAGTATGTACTTTATAAAAATAGTGATATACTACTTTTGAATTTTTGTGGATATCAAATTTTCAAAAATAAATTGGCATTGTAGATAAAAATAGTACAGTTTTTGAAAGAAATCATCCAATTTTGATATATAACTGCATAAAAAGGATCATCGAGCCCTTCAAACGCAAGTTAGGTGCGTTGTATAACTGCAGTCATAGGTAAAGTAAAACAGACGTTACACCAAAGGTTTCGTCTGTTATTAGGACGTAAATAATGTGAGAGGGATCCACTCTGGAATGAGAGCAGTACATCTGCTCGATCTACGTACGCTTGACTAAATTATTTCTCGGTTGTGTATTATACCTATTGCTGTAACTACACTTTACACAAATGACATCACATGGTAAAATGCAATAATATTATTATAAACATTATTTAGCAAATATTTATCTACATCTCGTTTTAAAACAGTGTCTGCTTCTTTAGATTTATCAAAAATGTCCCGGAAGTCTGTACTTTATAAAAATAGTGATATACTATTTTTGGATTTTGGTGTATATCAAATTTTCATGAAGAAATTAATTTCTATACTTATATATGACCAAAATATTTAATATACTTTGATATACACTTGACATCGCGATTGTCCCGGTACTATACCTTAGTCGTATATATATATATATATATATATATATATATATATATATATAATAACATTAAAAACTAACATTGTAACAATACACATTCTTGTCATGAAATAAACATTCTGATAAAAGATTTCATATGCGGTGAATCGCCAAGTTAACAATAAAAATAGCATTTAGAATCTTAACCGATGAAAATATAACGAATAAATAAATTTTTGCTTTCCATTATAGTTCAACATAAATCCACCTCCCTTCTTCCACTCTCCTCCCGGAATTTTCCGGTTAGTTTAGCAGCGTAACAGAGCTGCCCGAACGTAATGTAGTGCTGATCATGTTAGAATGTGTTTACAAGCCCAATTTACAATCGTCTTCCTCGCCTTTCCTACCGACGACAGCAACGGCAGTCGTCAAGACGCTAGATACAAGTCAGTTCGTGTGCGTCTGTCTGTTTGTCTTTTAGATACAGATGCCGATAAGACGACGCACACTCTCTCAATTTATACTTCGGATAAATCTCCTAAAAACGCCGACACGGCGTCAATAGAGTTGACAATGTTTGGACATTTCGACAAGATTTTCCTGTTTTTTATATCATTAATCTGTTTATCAAACATTGAAATTCGATTGCTCAATTTCACAATATATTATTTCAATTTTACTCTGTTAATTAAATAGAATATACTTTTGCACCATTGGTACGAAGACCGGGTCTCATAGACCCATTTCAAAAATAGAATTAGGATTTCAGAAACCAAATTTCAATTTATTCACGAGAAAGAAAATAACAAATACAGCATTAACGACAATCTTATGAGTGATAAAATTTAATTTATACAGTCTTGACACACGGTACAGCAGTATTTAAGACATATTGAATTTTCACATGCTGTACAAACATAGCTAGTTTTCTGCTCTTCCTTTTTTATTTCCCTGAATTTCTTCGGCTCTCTAGCAATACGTGAATTAGATTTCAAAAATATCCGCTGCCCCGTCGCAAATTTTTCGCGGAATAAAATTATTGTTGATTCTTGTGTGGGCGTGTTGGAAGCACAGAGCTAATCCAAGTTCCTTCTGATAATTATATCAAGATATTTCTTTTCCATGTCTTATACATATTGTACCGGGCCATCTTCTGGATCGACTAGATGTAAGTATCGTACGTCAATAAATGCTTCCACTTCAACTATATTACTTTTCCGCCCAACCTTTCTATATGCGAGAAAAGTATTGGTTTACCCCAAAAAAAATTGGAATTTTGAAATTTTTTGTTTGAGTTATTTTCACGTTTTCCATCAACAACAACACGAAAAATCGGTTTTTAGAAAAAAGGAGCTTGTTGTGCCCATTTCATAAAAGGTTTTATTCTTCTCATATTCAATCTTCTATATCATCTATATCGAAATTTGGTTCACTATTATCCTCGTTTTTACATCCGTTAGATTCTGTATTCTCTTTAGAGTTTTCATCGCTGCCAGGCACATACGCATCATCTTCTCTATCTGTATCATGAACACTAAACAATCAATGATCAGATTCTTCTTCCTCGCTTTTATTCCCCTCAAGAATAATAATATTCGTTGCATCCGTTTCATCATCCGCTGACATACATTGGGAGCCTAAAAGATCTGCTTCATCTTCTTTGGCAGCCATTCTATGAGTCTGCTCTGCGGAATCCTAGGGTTCCGCGATACCCCTTTAGGGGTTCCGCAAGAATTCAGAAAAAAAAATCAAAACACCTATCTCAAGTCGAACGTTTTGACGCGGGCGTATCTCAAGGCGCAGCCGAACTTAGTCGCCACCCACAATAGAACAATTTTACTATGCCGCCACCGCCGATATCTACTTGTGCGCGCTCACAAAGTCGAAATTGTTTACACCGCATTTTTTGTATTTCTCTTTTTATTTCCGATTTCTATTTATCAAAGGCGTTGTGAGCTCGTAGTCCCTTTGATGAAAGCCGCCTCTGAGAATAGAACGTTGGCTTATAGGTGTTAAACGTGTTGCAACATCTTCCAACGAAGCCGAATGTTCAAAAACAGTACTCGCGGAGTATACAGCAATTACCGATCCAGACAATGATGCAACGACGTCAAGCTCAACGGTTTCAAAGGCGAAAAAAAGTATGATGAATCATATATGAATTTCGGAGGTGTTGATTCCAACGGTTCACCTCTCCGCTTGTTATGTAGTAAACTGCTTCCTAATAGTTCAATGGCACCTGCCAAGTTGCGCCGACGTTTGGAAACTGTACACCCCGAGTGTAAAGACAAGAAAAAAGCATTTTTGGACGTAAAAAGAACAATTATTTGGGCGATGACGGGTAAAACAGTAGGAGTATTGTCACTAATAGAAAATAAAGCGCCTAATTCCAGCTATTGTATCCTGCATAGTCAAGCACTTGCGATGAAGCAAATGCCGTCAAATTTAAAATTAGTTATGGATAAAGCGGTAATAATAATTAATTTTATCAAATTACGACCACTACAATCCCGATTGTTCTCATTATTCTGTGAAGATTATGGCAGCAAACATAAAACACTGCGTTTAATAAACTCTTACCGTCGGCCGTTTTATCACATTGGCGTACCATAACCTAACCTGACCTAACTTAAACTTTCGTATTCTCTCACTGCTTGACTAAAGTATTGATCTATGAATAAGGTTTAATTTTCTCTTTGTTGTATATTTCAAGTGCTTTTATTGAATTACTTAAGAAACTGTTGTCAAAAGCAGAAAAATTTGATTCTAATACATCAAAATCAAGTAGAAATTTCAAATCCAATTTTTTTCAGAACTTATGTTCCATACGCCAGATTACTTTCCGATTAAACAATATACAAATAAAAAAGTGTCTGTCGTCCCTTGTATTTTTGTCGCATGCGTCCTTTTTTCACATTTCTGCATTTGTCGCACATATCCGTCTTGTGAACGAGCCTTATCATTATACAACGCGCAGAAGAGATGAAACGAAAATGAGAGAAATATCTCTATTCCAAGTAATGAATCGCTAGCGTTCATTGTTAGTGTAATTCAATTACAGTTCATCAAGAGTACGCTGTTTTCAGCGATGTCGCTTAGATGAGATGCAATTTGCATTTAATCATCACATATAATGCACTTTAAATGAAACCGGCACAATCAGAATGGTAAATCCCATGCAAGGTACTATACTTACCATTTAGTCTCGATAAATATTAGATTATAAATAAGTGCAGTGAACAATAACTTTTTTCACGTAACGCATCGATATTTGTTCTCTTATCCTCAGTATTTCAGCACCCCCGTCATGCTGTTAATTGGCCATATTCAATGCGAATTTCTAGCCTGTAAACAAACACCGTTCAGAGAATAATACCGTCATCTCATCTCCCCCATCACATTTAACAAGCCCGTCCTATTTATAATTCGATGGTTTGTTGATGTTAAGCCTGTTTAGAATCACCCTGTATTTATATAAGTTATATTTTAGCAGGTGGCCATCTGTCGTGGCGACAAACGATACAATTGTCGCGCTCAGTGGGTGTCTGCAATTTCAATTAATTTATGTATTTATTATTTTGATTCTCTATCTATTGGGGTTAAATGGCTCTTTTCTTTTGATGGGTAGTTAATTGAAGGGTGAAATTGCGTACTAAGGTGACAGACTGTAGTGGACCGTTATTATTAACCACCGTGTTCAAAAGGATTTTGAATGTTGGTTTAAATTGTTCTTCGCAAGAGCATAAGAATAAATTATTTATTCTTATGACAAGAGCTTGTGAATTGTTCAGAAAGGGACGAGTGCATAAATCATAAATATATTTAATAACAGTAATATTGTAGAAACATCTTTAATGACATCAATAGTAGGAAATTTTTTTCCAAAAGACGTATTCAATAAAATCTTCAGCCATAAATGACAGCCTAATTTATTGATCATATTGTAATGTTTTTCTTATTTATTAAAAGTTTTTATTACGGGTGGGATAAATTTTAAACACTCGGTATGGCTACTTACTAATTTATTTAAACACTAACTCACTAACACTTAATTTATATATACTTAACTAATCACTTAAATCTAATTTATATGCACACAAACTTGATTATATTAGCACTTTACTGTTCGGTGTATTTCTGTTTATTTATTTCACGAGATCACTTTAGCAACTCCCCTAACTCTTCCTGATCAGTCCCTTATATATTAAAGCCATTTTTACTAGTAAATTCCGGACTGCACAAAAACAATTGGTTCAGGCCTTTTCTAGATAACTCTGGTCACAAAAACAATGTTTAAATAAGATAGTCGTAAATTCGTAAACCGTTTTTTATAACTGCGTATCCGCCATAATTTTAACTTTTATACCTGGCTTAGACAGAGTCGGTTTTAGGGACTATACCAGTGTGCTGTTTCGTAACATTACCCCCTCCTTAAATGGAAGTACCTCCTGGAAATTTTGTGTAGCCGAGACTGGATGTTTGAATCGGCAACTGGCCCCATTTCTACACTTTCCGATCTTATGGAAATAGCAGGGCACCGTCTTCATCGGATACTGATAACGGGGGTTGTAGCTGCAAATTAATATCTGGACACCGGTATCTTGAAAGATAATCTCTACCATGTTCCTGATGATTCGCCAATCCAACTGGTTACTCGCTATCTTAGGCATAGCCAGTTTCTTCACGTTGGATTCCAATACATGGTCTCGGAGGTTTCGAAGTGCTTCCCACACATCGCGGTAGGTAGATCGATCTTGGAATTCATTTTTAGTTACCACGTAGAAGACGTACCGCGAATTATGTTTTTGTTTCAGTGTCTTGCCAGGGACTGGAATCTGGTCTTCAAGTTTTTCTAATTGACCGAACTTCTTTTGATACGGGCGGGGATGTTGTATGCCAGTGAATAATCTTCCGGGAGAGTGAACAGATCTTGTTGATGTTCCGAAGTGACTCCATATCTAGCTTTCTTGGTACAGCCGCACGCGCACATAAATTCATCGAAGGTAGGGTCAGACACATCTTGAATAAGGTTTACTCCTTCCTCTAGGTCATGGTCTCCTTCGAATGGGACTAGTTGGTTTTGGTGAACTACTTTTGGTTTTCCGTTGGGGATCTTGCTTATGCGATATATAACATCATTGATCCTTTTCTTGATTAAGTATGGACCTTCCCAGGATTTTTGTAATTTTTGAGTAAATCCTTTCCTCCTCGTCGGGTTGTGTAACCATACTTTGTCCCCTTCTTTAAAACCGTATTCTGTGGCCTGCGTGTCGTACCGACTTTTCATTCTGTCGCTGGCAACTTGAAGATTGGTTCGAACTAATTCATGAATATCGTCCAGCCTTCTTCTGAATTGGATCACGTAGTCTTCGCCGTTTCTTCCAAAGGTATCGTCTGGAGTACATCTAAGGCATCTCCGCGAAGCGCGATGGTTAAGTTCACTGCCCTCTCTCTATCGGGCCAATTATTCACTCTAGCGGCTGCTTCAAATTGTTTCACATAATAGGTCCACGACATTTTTCCATCGAACGTTGGGGCCTTGACTCGGGTAAAACTGCCAATGTTTTCAAACTTAGGTAGTGTTTCTTGCTTGCAAGGTTTTGTTTGCTAGGTCTTCTTTTCTTCCTCTGGCGTGCCTCGCGTTCTTGAATCGGCAATCTTTTCCTCTAACTCCTTGATTTTCTCGTCTATCGTTGTAATCTTATTCTCGATTTCAGATTTTAGGGACGAAATTTCATTTTCAACGTCAGCGGCAATGTCGTTTTTCATTAATAAGATATCGGCAGATATATCGTTCTTCACAGTAGAAATCTTCTCGTCCATGTTCTCTTCCATGGCAGAGATCTTCTCGTCCATGCTAGCAGAAATATTGACAGAAATGTTCTCCATATTAGCAGAAATCTTTTCTTCCATGGCAGAAATATCGTTCTTCATATCAGAAATATTAGCAGAAATTGACGAGATTAAGGTGGAAGCCTCGTCATTAAATAAAACTGTTTTTAAGTCTTTATACTAATTCACTTTTCTTACCGGACGTTTCCAACTCACGATCTTCCAATTCTGCTTTTAATTCCGCCACTTTCAGATCCCTTAATCTCTTGGCCATTTTTACGTAGCAATTTAATTGTATTATCCCACTTCTGACACCAATGTAATGTTTTTCTTATTTATTAAAAGTTTTTATTACGGGTGGGATAAATTTTAAACACTCGGTATGGCTACTTACTAATGTATTCAAACACTAACTCACTAACACTTAATTTATATATACTTAACTAATCACTTAAATCTAATTTATATGCACACAAACTTGATTATATTAGCACTTTACTGTTCGGTGTATTTCTGTTTATTTATTTCACGAGATCACTTTATCAACTTCCCTAACTCTTCCTGATCAGTCCCTCATATATTAAAGCCATTTTTACTAGTAAATTCCGGACTGCACAAAAACAATTGCTTCTGGCCTTTTCTAGATAACTCTGGTCACAAAAACAATGTTTACATAAGATAGTCGTAAACTCGTAAACAGTTTTATAACTGCGTATCCGCCATAATTTTAACTTTTATACCTGGCTTATAGTCTATATAGAAAAGACAAGGAGTAATAAATCAATCATTTAAGTATATTTCATAGACGTACCAAAATATATTTTAAGAGGGTATACCGTAAGGTACATTTTGTATTGAACGAATGAGTTGCAGCTATGCTAAAGAATATACGATTTAGGTCAGAGGTAACGGGATGTACTAATTTTAATAAAAAAAAGTGATAGAGGTACATAAATTTTAGTAAGTTTGATAAAGAAAGGCAACACAGTTTATTCCGGAGTATCCGAACTCTGCCACAAAATGCAGGTAGTCATTACGGGTTGTTCGAACTCTGCCAGTGTTTAAAATTTTGGAGATTAACTACCAAACCAGTAGGGGTCTAATAGCCTAATCGGATTTAACAATTTACCTTGAACTTTAGGTACTCAAATTCAATATAAGAAAATATTAATAACATACATATATTTTCAACGTATATTTGCCACTTCTAAAAAATTACATCTACATTACATCTACATTACAATAAAATATATTCAATATACATAAACATATAAAAAAAAAAAAATTAAACGTGTGGAAGATTTTTACATGCAACCGTTTTCACAAACATAAAGCGAGAAATAACATTTTTCCTATATTGATCCAAATGATCATTAATGAAATTAATTTTAACATTAATAGTTTTTTTGGTTTTTTTCTGGCTTTGGTTTGCCGAACGAATTTTCGCGTATACCTCCGTTTGTAAATCCAATAACACACTAGTAAATTGAACAATGTTTGGATGTGCTTTGTAAAAAGAAGCACCGAAATGCGAATGAAAACTCTCACAAGAATTCGTTGTTCTCTTAAAAAAGGATGCATTATTTGCCCAAATAAGTGGTGGAAATATCGAATTTTGCGTTATATATGTTTTATTGACATAATTTCGGAATTCTATAACTCTTTCGTCATTCGGAAGCAAAAAATGTAGTTCATTATAAAAAAAATTCTGTAACTTCCTCAGGACTAAGATACATAATACCGAAATGTACTTTTAAGTATTCGCCAATTACAGAACCTTTCTGTCTGTACTCTTGTACCAAATGAAACTCCTGAATCTTACGAAACCAAGCTTGACAGAGATGAAATTTACAACCAAAAAGAATTTGATCTCTGCCAAAACATTCATATATAGCGTTATGAATGCTTAGTTCAAAATCTACTACGACTTCTTTAGGTTGAAAATTTAAGCCTACTTCTTTACATTTTTGTCTTAAAATTAAAAACAAATTTGAATATGTTTGACTTGATTTGTCCGGCAGCAAACAAAAAACAAGAGGTACGTAATAGCCGTTTTTAAAACCATGAATGGTAAGCATTTGGTAAAAAAAAGTTGAACAGTATTTAAAAGTCCCATCCATCAAAATACAATCCGAATTACATAAAAAATTAAGGTTGGAAAAACAGGAGAACACAATAATTTTAAATACCTGGTCTGCTGTTAATAGAAATTCCTCTTCTCGGTTCGTTCGTAATTGTAATTCACGAACACTATTAAATACTTCTTCCTGATTTTCAGGCAATAGTGTAAGTGCATCAACATCCTTCCTCTAATCCCCTAAATATCGATCAAAACAATCAAGATCAAAATATTTAATTCAAGAAATCTTGAAACCTTTCAGAAATATACATAATTCTATGGGCCTCCGATTTTATCTATTATAAACCCTAATGACTCTAATAGGATTAAACTAAATGGTTGCGGCACAGTTCGAACATTTCAGTAATCCTCAAATTGATACAAGTCAGGTAAAATTTTATTTTGTGGCAGAGTTCGGATATGTCCGTTTATTCATAATATTTTTTATTTGTATTACTCCTATATGTAGTGTTTGGGGAATTTTTCTCAGAGATTTTAAATGGCAAGTGGCCTACTGTAATCGGCTTAATACGATTACACCTATTTACAGATTATTCGATTATTGAGAGGGATTTTCCAAACAACCCAGTTTTCTTAGAAACACTATCGGGAATATTATTTTAAAAGAAAGTAGGTACATTAAATCAGTACTTAGTATTAGTTCTTTGAGTAAAGTTGTATGGTTGTCATAATATTAAACAGTTGGAATATATTTAAAATAAAATATATAATATATATAAATAAAATATGTTAATTGTGCAAGTACCAAACAATGTCGATAAGCCAAAGACCATCTAAACGACCAAAAACAGGTCCATTATCTTTAAATGAAAAAACTCTGATGTTGAATTGTTATATATCATTGAAAAACAAGGATCCAAGTGCAAGTGTTGATGATATTGTGAAATTAACGGCTGCTATGTTGTGTGTTGCTAAATCAACAATTTATAGATTACTAAATGAAAGCAAGAATGGAACTCTTCAACCCCCTAAAACTCCTTCAGGCCGAAAACCAATTGAGATCGATGAGTCATTAAAACAAAGACTAAGGTGTAAAGTCCATGGATTTTACTTACGAAAGGAAATTCCAACACTTGACAAAATTATGACATCAGTGCAAGAAGATACGGACTATCCAAAATTCTCCAGAATGACATTATGCAAACTTTTGAAAGATGTGGGTTTCAGATATACAAAACATAATAGAAAATCTCTCTTGATAGATAAACCGGAAATAGTTTTTTGGAGAAGAGACTATTTAAGAAGCATTCGACATGCCAGAGAACAAAATTTGAAAATCTTCTACTTAGACGAAACGTGGATAAATGCTGGATATACAGTTTCCAAATCTTGGCAAGATGAAAACATTAAAAGCGGAAGGCAGGCATTCGTGGAAGGTTTGTCGTTGGGTTTGCAGCCACCATCTGGAAGTTCTGAAGGTTTTGTTGATGGTGGATTATCAACTTTTATTTCAAAACGCACGGGGGACTATCACGAAGATGGTTTGTTCAAATGTTGGATCTGATTCCAAAAGGGGCTGTTATTGTTATGGACAACGCAAGTTACCATTCACGGTTACGAGAAGCATTGCCCACAAGTCGTTGGCGTAAAGCAGAGCTTTTGGAGTGGCTTATTTCGAAAAATATTAAGTTTCCAAGAGATCCACTAAGGAAAGAACTTTACAGAATTGCAAAAATGAACAAGAATAAATACAAAACCTACATTGTAGAAGAAATGGCTTCTTCTCGTGGTATATCAGTTCTTCGACTTCCCCCTTATCATTGTGAATTTAATCCCATAGAATTAATATGGGCTCAGGTAAAGGGGGAAGCTGGAAAAAAAAATACTACTTTTAAAATAAACGATGTTGTGAAATTGTTTGAGAGTGCTGTAAGTCATGTGAGTAAGGAAAATTGGACAAACTGTATCGAGCATGTTATCAAAGTAGAGGCAAATATGTGGAAAATTGACAATATTTGTGATGAATTAATCGACCCTATCATTATTAATGTCAACAACGATTCTTCCTCTTCCCAGTCGGATATAGAATAAAATGTAAGTAATAAATGTATTCCAATAATTATTTCTTTTCATTTTTTATTATATTATAATTTAAAACGTATTTTTTTCCCAAAATACACACCACTGCATTGCGTTATTGCTTATCTGCTTATCTGCTAACCCTAAACTTTGCTGCAACTGAAACAAATACGGGGTCGATCTACCTGGTTTTTAGATTTACGGAAGAAATGTAATTTAAAGTAAGAGATCTATCAAAAATTTCATGGTGCTCCCTGTAAAGGTTTTGCATACTTAATTAGGGTTTATTACTCCTCGTACTTTTTGTACATACTATAGACAGAGTCGGTTTTAGGGACTATACCAGTGTGCTGTTTCGTAACAATATTTTATTAACCCATGAACATAAATGGCAATAAGGGCGGAAGAAAATCCTTGCACATAAATAGGACTTGTAAAATTAATGTTTGAGTAAAAAATGGAATCAGTATTTATTCCAAACAATTCAAATTCAGATTCATCATATTTAATTGATTTTCCAAAATTGTAAAATTTGCTTGTTAAAAAAACTGCCGAGGAGTTGGAGGATATTTTGAGCTTGTTCGAAATACACTACACATTTGTAATTGTGAAAATGGTCCAGTAGAAATGTTTTGTACCTGCGAATAACAAGATCAATTCACACCGTTTCAGTTACTCGTCATTTTTTAAGCATAATGAAAAAGAGGCCTTACCTCGATAAAAATCAGCTAAGAGACAAAATGGCTGCAAAAACAATTTCTTATGCTAATTTCACAGAACTTTGGGAGCGTGGGGAATCGCAGCTTCCATAAAATATTTCTGAGCCACACAGATTTTACACTTCACTTTTTCGTGTGTATTTTCAATATAAAATGTTGTTTCGTTCATGAAATATTGGGAAAAATCAGTTTTCATTTTGTACCGCAACTGGTTCATTCTATATACGTTAGTACCGTCCGTGGTAAGTTAGTTACATTTTCTTGAATTTAAACATTGACTAACCTTTGCCGTACCCTGCATATGTACTAAGAGGCGTTTGAGGATTTCAATATAATTTACAAATAATTATGATAAATCTCCTCATTATCTCAAGTCTCAAGAAGGTTATAATAGAGAAGATAAATACTACGCCATCGAAAATTATCAATCAAAATGATCCCCATCTTATTCACTAAGAAGCGAGGCCTTCCTAAGATATACGTGAATAAAGATTTATTCATGCCCCATTCTAGTATTCTTATATAAAACACATAATTGGGCATATTAGAAAAATTTTACTCGCCTTATTTTTGACAATTCGTGAATGAATTTTAAAAATATGTTTACCTACGACCACCCCTGTAAGTAGTCAAAAACACACAGTCGGCAATCAATGTAAGACGTCTATTACGCACGGTAAAGCAAAACGCACGGCTGTAAAGTAAATCGCACGGCTTCCATAGCAACCACTTAGCAACTGTCAATAGACGTATCCATTTTATTCAAAATGTATTACTTAGATATTCGACGTTGAATTTTATTCTATATATAAATGGTAGATAACATTTATTAGATATGAGATTGCATTTAATAACAAGAGTTATTTGGAATTATATGATAATTGGTTCGTTTCATTCAATCCGCATCTTTTAGCTGTCTGAATGTATCTCATATTAGTAAACAATAGTATATTATACACCAAGGGACTAAAGTGGCTCATTTAATCCCACGGGTGGTGTTTGATTCCTGAGGGAAGTAATCCACCTAAGGGATTAATGTCACTTTAGTCGATAGGTGTATACGCTATTTTATGCAATTCCGGTAATTCTACATATATTTTTAATAAAAATAAATACTACTTAGGACGGACTTCTACGAAACTTGGCTGGGCATCGAGGATGTACGTTTTTACTTGTACTTTAAATACCTTAATAAGATTATAAACACAAGTACAAGTGGGTCGTAGGTAAAGTATAGTACGTAACTCGTGTTGTAACGCATTTTACGCACGAAGCCGCGTAGCGGGTTCGTGCGTAAAATGCTTCTTACAACACACGTTACGTAATATACTACTATGTTTTATAGCAACTATAACCTTTTTTTGTGGTTCTATGGCAATTGGAGATAACCATGCAGCCAAATACTTTGTGTATCGGACTAAATTAATTTTATAGTTTGCGTACTATCGCCTAATGTTGGATAATTCTATTTGTAAAAAATATGGTAAATAAGTGCCTCGGATTTAGTGACTGGCCGGGGCCAATAACTAAATTTCATTACAGGACAATCACTAAAACTTACGTATTTTTAGGTGGAAAAAATGCCAAAAATTGTTCAGGGTGAAAAATATTATAAGAAATACACAGAAAATGATATACAAAAAGCTCTTGAAGAAATTAAAATTGGAAAACCCCTAACAGTGGTTTCAAGACAATACAAAATTCCAAGAGCTACTTTGCAATTTAGAAAAAGTCAAAATTATGTGAAACCAACTTATGGCCCTAACCCAATTCTCTCCAATGATGAGGAGCACATTTTGGTCAGCTGGATCTTTGAAAATCACAAACGTGGATTTCTTCGACGTAAAGAAGATGTCCAGAAATCGGTAAAGGAATTTCCGGACCAAAGGCCAAGAGAAACCCCATTTGTTAACAATCGGCCTGACGAGACATGGTATCGAGCTTTTCTTCAAAGGAATCCAGAAGTTACGGAACGTACGTCAGTAGCTGTGACATCAGCAGTGCAAACGTATCAGAGTCAAATATTAAAAAACGGTTTGCGGAAATAGAAAATTACTTAACATCAAAAGGATTTAGAGAAATTTTGGGCGATCCAACTAGAGCAATGAACGCGGATGAAACGTGTTTCCATCTATGCCCTAAGAGCAACAAAGTACTCGCTTCAAGAGGAGCACGGAATGTTTATGAGGTGAAGCATGCTTCTCGTCAGGTAACTTCACCAATGATCGTATATCCATATAAAAGGCTCCCCACAAATATCGCAAAGTCCGTGCCTCCAGGATGGGGAATCGGTCTTCCAGATACAGACTGGATGAATATTGACGTTATTAGTGACTATATAAAAAATGTCTTACATCCTTATTTTCAGAATATAGGTACGATTTTCCCTGTAATTCTCTTCCTAGACGGTCACTGTACATATCTCTCATACAAACTTAGTTCTTTATGTGTAAAGTTCAGATAATTGTAGTTTGTCTATACTCCACTGCTACACGAATCATGCAACCCGCAGATGTTGCAGCATTCAAGCCGATAAAAAATAGATGGAAAAAGCGGTTATCAAGTGGAGAAGAACTCATCCGCTGGAAACTTTGACCAAGGAGCATTTCGCTCCTGTTCTCAAACTGGCTGTAGAACGCTCTGCTAAAATTGAAACAATTGAAAACGGATTTCGAGCTTCTGGACTTCACCCTTGGAATCCAGACGCCTTAGATTTTTCTAAATGTCTCGGTGGTCAAAATAAAGCGCCTCATTAAACTAGTAAAAACCGTGATACTACATATTTGAGCTACAAAGATTTCGCAAATATTGTTGGATCTTAGTTAATGGATGAATTTACCTTGCGTGAGCAGGAGTATGAGAATGATCCAAACGAGCGATGTCTTCTTCATAAGCTGTGGAAAAATATTGCCCCAGTAAAAAAGGAACATAATGAGGTTGTTAAATATTCGAAATCGACTCAACCGTTAACAGAAAATGTTATAATTAAAGAGTTGAAAGAAGTTCCAACTAACGAAGAAAGTAACTGGAATTTGATTAATATAAATGATATTCCCATTCTGTTTCTGACAGATGAAAATACTGTACATCTGACTGATACTCTAGACCAGCCATGTCAAACATGCGGCCCGCGGGCCGCATGCGGCCCACTGAGCATTTTCCAGCGGTCCCGAATCAATTTTGAAAACAGCCATGTAATGCGGCCCGCGAGACTGTTAAATACCGAAAATAAAGTACTGTGATGATGAACTAAGATGCGCGCTCAACCTAAAAGCCTGGCTTGTTCCGGAAAGTTCTATCGCGCGAGAACACAGATGACGCTACCTGAACATTCTGGAAAGAACTGTCGAGAAATCACAATCCGTATATAAGCCAATACCGCTCGATTCAGTTCAGTTGTTCAGTCAGTTATGAGTCAGTTGCGATAGATTTGCGAGTTTAGTTGCGTACTTATTGTTACAACACGTAACAGTACTTATTGTTATTTATTTCGGATAAAGTTTTTAACATGTCTGTTTCAAAACCAAGTGGAAGTAAGAGGAAACTTGAAGATGGGCAACGTATCTTTCAAAAAAAGTGGGAATTAGAGTTTTTTTGCTGTGAAGTGAAAGACAAAATTATTTGCTTGATTTGTAACAGTACAGTCGGTGTCCCAAAATTATATAATATAAAACGTCACTATGATAGTCATAAAACTAAGTTTGACAAGTATACAGGCATGATTAGAAACGAAAAGTTAAAAGAGTTAAAATCACGGTTAAAAGATCAACAGCTTATGTTTACACGTCCAAAGCAAGAAAATGAATCTGCCGTTCAAGCGAGCTACGTACTATCGGAGTTGATCGCAAAACACTCATAACCATTTGTTGAAGTTATAAAAGAGTGCCTTGTAAAGGCCGCGGAAATTGTAAGGCCCGGGAGCGTGAAGGCTTTTCAAAATATATTCTTGTCCCGGAATACTGTCGCTGAAAGAGTTACCGAGTTGGCTGCCAATATAAGCGAACAGATAAAAACAAAATCAGACTCATGATACAACAACTGGGGAGGATATTTTCAATGCTGTTTATGGACTTCTGCAAAAGTACAATTTAGATTTGTCAAAACTGTATTCCGTTGCAACAGACGGAGCTCCTTCAATGACTGGAGTAAATAATGGCTTCATTAAAATATTACAAACAAATATCAGAGAAACGGGCAGTGACAAACCAGATTTTTATCATGTTCATTGCATAATCCACCAAGAAGTTTTATGCTCAAAAGTGATCAAGTTGGAAAGCGTTTTAAAGTCAGTGAAAAAAATGATAAACTTCATAAGATCACGTGGCTTGAATCAGCGACAGTTTTCTGCGTTTTTACGTGATTTAGAAAGTGAGTACACTGGTTTACCTTATTATGCAGAAGTGCGATGGCTTTCGTGTTCTATGGTTCTCGATCGGTTTTGGAAACTCAAAGAAGAAATACGCCTTTTCATGGAAGTGAAAGAACAAGATGTCAGCTGATTATCCGACGTACCTTTTTTACAAGATCTTTCATTTATGGTAGATATCACAAAACACTTGTCGGACTTAAATACGAAATTGCAAGGACCACGTCAAGTTATAACAGATATGCATGATCATGTTAAAGCTTTCAAGTGTAAGATGATGCTGTGGAAAAACCAGTTAGCGGTGGATAATCTGTCACATTTTCCGACATGCAAGGCGTATCAGGAAAGTACAAGTGGCCCAATATCATACAAAATGTATGCAGAGAAAATGGGAAGCCTTCTGTCAGAATTTGAAAAGCGTTTTCAGGATTTTAAGTCCCAAGAAAACAATTTTTCTTTATTTACTGGTCTTTTCACTATCGATATTGATAAAGTTCCCCCTCACTTGCAGATGGAAGTGATTGAGATTCAGTGTCAAACCCATCTAAAAGAAAAATTTGATAGTGTTGGTACATTCGAATTTTATAAGTACTTGCCTTTTCAATACCAAGAAATGAGAAAACTTGCCTGTAAAATCCTGTCGTAGTTTCTTCAGCAATAATACCTAGAAATTTTGTTTATATAACATTTCTCAGGATCATTTCGGTTTTTAGAGATTGACAAAAATAAATTTATATTTTTTATTAATTCCAATAACATTTCATAATTCATAGTAAATGTTATTCGAGTTATTATAATAGTCTTAATAGAAATTCAGGTACAAACAATTCTTCCGACAAATGCTTATATAGTTTCTTCAGCAATAATACCTAGAAATTTTGTTGATAATTATTTCTCGGAATTATCTCGGCTTTTAGAGACTGACAAAAATAAATTTATATTTTTTATTAATTCCAATAACATTTCATAATTCATAGTAAATGTTATTCAAATTATTATAATACTCTTAATAGAAATGCAGGTACAAACAATCTTTCCGAACTAGAAGATTTTATGATATATTTATCTACGATAATTGTTATTATATCTTTATAACAATAATTTTACAAGTTAAAAAACATTTTCTGTTAAATTGTATTTTTATCTCTCGCGACCCCAGAATTTTGCTACGCGACCCCAAATGGGGTCGCGTCCCATAGTTTAAGAAACCCTGTACTAGACTACGAAACCATCTTCAAAATAGGTGTAGGTAAATGTATTAAAATCCTTGAATTCCTACAAAGTTTTTATTACTAAATGCTACTAGTTTCGACTTAACAAAGTCATCTTCGGGGCGTGTAAGCTACAATTATGATGGTAAATTTAATATAGCAATTCGGATTCTATTCAAATAACTGTAACTGTAACCAGTCAATTAAAAAACTTCACACCACAGGACGGATAACAGCATGAATTTAAAATAAACAGCAAAAACAAGACAAGACAACAGAACTAGACGAACTAACGTTTTAAATTGCTGATTATGAACATGATGCTGAAGATCAGGTAGATATAATATACACTGACTCCTGAACATTTTGAAATGTCTGTTGATCGTTAACTACTAGTCTACCCAATTCTCTTAGATTTTTGTGATTCCGCACGTGTTGAATATTCTTATGAACGTTATATGCCATAACCTACCTGTTTATTCCATATACTTCACTTACTGCTCAATAAAATAATTGGTCATATAACATTTATAGTCAATTATATTAACGCAAACACTTTTTCGATAAAATCACCTCCGTTATTGACCCATATTTTGTTAGTGCTTGTTTATTTTTAGGTATGCACAAACTACCAAAATTGCCATTTACTAGTGTTCTTCATATACAAAATATATTTAACACTCTTTTAAAAATCGCTTTAGCATGCAAGACATTTTCCAAATCGAATTTAACACTGACGTATCCTTAATATCAATAACTGATTCATCTGCTGTCTAAACACATGTAAAACCCCGCGAACACAAAGAGCGTTTAACAAGTCGTAACCCAATTGAAAAGAGTTATCAGAAGACCAAATAAAACGACGTAGTCTCACAAGGGGATGCAGAAAATTTGTAATACAAACATCGACGTTTATGGTCTATACACACAAGCCATCATCACAGTGACACACTCGTTATTGTGTCGTTGGGGCTGGAATATTTTAGTTTCATAAAGGTTTTAATGGTAGAGCACTTCCAAGAAAATGGAAAATCTCTTACATGTTCACTATATGTGAGATATGCCGTGGAGGTAAATGTGGACATTATCGCATAATTTCTATTTTTGACGACATCCCGAATATACGCAAATTCAGGATCATCACACAGTCACCTGCGTAAACTGATGTATATAGACCCTCCGTAAACTTGACCACTTTTGACTGTATTGAGCTGCGTGCACTCAGTTTGTTTGGATTCTCTTAATCTCGTCGGACCATTGCCTTGTAATGTTTTTCTCATTTATGAGAACGTAAGCGGGTGGGATAAACACGGTATGGCTACTTACGAATTTAATTAAACACTAAACTACTCACTAACACTTAATTTATATGCACTCAACTATTAACTTAAATTTAATTTATATACACACAATCTTAATTATTAATTTATATTAATACTTTACTGTCCGCTATTTCAGTCTCTCCTTGTTTATTTCACGAGATCACTTTATCAACTAAACTAAACTTCTCCGCTGGTAGGTCCTTTATATATATTGGTGACTTTTTTACTAGATAATTCTAGATTGCAGCTTACACAAAAACAATTGCCTCTCGCATTTTCTAGATAAGCCTGGTCACAAAAACAATGTCTAGATAAGATAGTCACAATCGTAAACAATTGTAAGAAATGGCTTAGACAGAGTCGGATTCAGGGACTATACCAGTGTGATGTTTCGTAACATTACCCCCTCCTTAAATCGCAGTTCCTCCTGGAACTTTTGTGTAGCCCAACTGGATGTTTGAATAGGCAACTGGCCCCATTACTAGACTTTCCGATCTTATGGAAATAGCATTGCACCGTCTTCATCGGATACTGATAACGGAGGTTGTAGCTGCAAATTAATAACTGGACATCGGTATCTCGAAAGATAACATCTACCATGTTCCTGATGACTCGCCAATCCAACTGGTTACTCGCTATCTTAGGCATAGCCAGTTTCTTCACTCTGGATTCTAACACTTGGTCTCGGAGGTTTCGAAGTGCTTCCCACACATCGCGGTAGGTAGATCGATCTTGAAATTCATTTTAGGTCACCAGTGACTCGCGGCTCAAAATTTAGAACCAGGATTCTCCCTGCGGGATTACCTCGAGGGAGGGGTTGTTCCTGGCTCTTGCGATCAAGGTCGTCGTGGGGCCCCTTGGGCTTATACAGTGTGCCAAGCCCGAGTTCGTAATGTTGGTCGAGTCGGCCCGTCCTATTTGGCTGGTACGAGGGTGAGGGCTGAGGTTAAAGGAAATAAACTGAAAGGTTAAATATGTACAATCAAAAAATATGCGAAAGTTCTTGCAATCGAATGAAATATAATAACTCGGCTCTCTCCTGATTTTTGGATAGCCTACGTGATATAAAAAAAATAACAAAATAACGAGCGGAATTTCTTTTTGGTACTTAACCTGGAATAATTATGGTACCCTATACACTACAGTAAATCATATAATGACAGTAGTATGCTGAAAGTCTCAAAAAAAATAGTAACTGATATAACTTTGGCGATAATTATTGTGGATATCCTTCACAAAAATTAAGGCAATAAATAGGAATCAAACGAAACTTTATGAATTAGAACAAATACGATATCCTGTAAACCATATATCCATATTGCCAAAACCGGTACAATATAAAAAAAAGAAAATTTATATCCCCCACTTTGAATTCTAATTACGATTCTCGTAGAGTTTGAATATGTAGAATACAATCTATATCAACAAAATTCGGAAGATTAATTATGATGTCTCCGGTATCTGGATGTCCGGTAATATGACTGAAAATTTATCAGTTGAAACTTTAAGATACGACTAAATATGATCCCTTGGACAATATAAATATCTGTGCGCAATTTCAAATAATCAGATATATAGGGAGATGGTCCCTGAACCTAAGATAATACCTATAACTTTTTAGATTCTAATAGTAGATGAGGCGCGCAGATGTATATGATACACTAGATATGACCGAAAAAGAACTGTGGGATCCCCTACCTTTTTGGGACACCCGGTTTAAGTCAATGAAAATATAATAAAGCAGATCAATACACTGTATAAAAATTAATTGTATGTTAAAAACTTACGTTTTGGAATATCACTAGTCACAAACTGCACAATATTACTGTTGAGGGTGAAGGGACCGGCCGTACTTAGACTGGCCACTTCAGGGGAGAGTTACTGTCTCTCTCTTTGATTCAAAATTTCTCGTTATTTATTCTAAAATTTACCTTGTGTGAAGGTTAGTTTCCTGTATCATTATTTTTAAATTTGTAACGTATTGGTAAACAAAACATGACACAATCGTCAGCTGTGATGTTTTATTAACCTTGTGATAACACATTTTGTTTGTATCACTTTCTTTTCGTTGAGGTCAACAATTGATAATTATTTCGAATTAAGAAAAATTTGTCTATATAGGGCGTTCTTAAATTTTTTTATGTCATATCTCGTGTTTATTACAACTTAATAGAAGTGGTATCTACAAATTAACTTGTGATTCTTGTCCATCTACTTATGTGGTTAGGACTACTCGTGCTTTAGGTACTAGAATTAAGGAACATCTTAACAAACCCACTTCATCGAATTTTGGCTTCCACATTAAGTTCAATAACCACAACATTTCTCCATCACGTAACTCTAAAATCCAGCATAACATTCCCAGGAACAACTTCAGAAAGATGGACTTACTTGAGGATCTAGAAATACTCAGGGAAATTAATGTTAACTCAGAACACTGCCTCAACACACAAGTACATCTTAATTGTAAATTTCAGCCTCTATTCAAAACCTTGTGGTCCTCTAGGGATTTCGACTCACATTCTCACCGTGGCGATCCGGTCCAAGAATATTTCGCCAAGCACTCGGCTGATTCGTAAAAGGCGAATGAATGAGTCTTTCCTATCTTCTATCCATTCTTTACCTCTATTTCTTCTTTCTTCTACTTTAAGTTTGCTCAACCTTATTCACCTCACACATTTGCACCACATCTATCAATGCATTACACACTGTGTCTCAGACACCTAGAAACTTTCATACTCCATCCAACAACCAATTCATAGTATCTTCTAATGATAATTTTTTTTCCATCTCTAGAACTATGCATGGATACGCCTAGTATTGGTCTAGGTTTATTCTTCCGGTTAGTTCTACAATCATCTCTCAAACATATTGTTGGCTAGTCATCAGGCTATGTATGGGTCATAGTTTGTCTCACTAGTAAATAACCAAATTTAATTTAATAATAGGAATACAAACCTCCCCCCTCATGGAACTTATCTGAGACATGCCTAGTATGGATCTGGGTTTGTTCTTGGAACTGGTTCTAGATTACCACAGTGTACGTCGGACACCAGGCTATGTATGGGTCATAGTTTGGTTAAGCATATAAGCTATCTTATAAAATTGAGCAAATCATACCCTCCTTTTCACTTTTCGTTATTTTTCTTCTTCTCCTGCGCATGCCTAGTTCGTAATAGGCCTAGTATGGATCTAGATTTGTCACAACCATGGCATAGCTGCCATTCTTTCTTCTCTTTATAATTTCACTCGGTTTCTTTTCTTCTATACATGCTTAGTATGGATCTAGGTTTGTCATAACTACACGCCATTTCTTCCTTCTCTTTACACTCCCACCCCGTTTCTTCCTGTACATTCCTAGTATGGATCTAGGTTTGTCATACCTATCAAAAACTTTTTAACCACATTGTTCCCGTGTAACCTAGCTATGTATGGGTCATAGTTGGGTTCATCAACAAGTTCTTTATCTTGCAGCTCTTATCAAATTCTGTCCTACCCTTTCACTCTTAACATACTCCTATGAATTCTTCTCTTCTTGTACATGCCTAGTATGGGTCTAGGTGTTTAGCAATTAACCTAAATTGAATAATCATATTGTGTTCTTGACGCCGGGATATGTATGGGACATAGTTTGGGTCGTCAGGTCACAATCACTTTACCATTTACATCTAATTCATATGGGAGGCCATCAGCTGTTGGGTTCACCTTGCCAGCGTACATTTCCACCTTCGTCACTAGATTATGTAAACTCCTCCATGGATGTATTTACAACTAAATGTTTTAATTTATGTTATCTAGCATTTTACACGTTTACGTTTACTACGCTTGTTCCTGACTGGCTGGGGAATGGATCCAACCCCTAAGTCAATTTTCAGTATACAATCAAGGGTGGAAGGGGATTTTCCTATTAATCTAAATTAGATAAATGTTGGGAATTTGAATTTATATGGAGATTTTTCAATTTTTTTTTGTTTTATCACATCTTTAACTTCATTTTTTAAATTTAAAATAAATGTAATATATAGGGTTTCCTTGAATTTAGAGTTCGCTATATGAATTTTTTCATCTTTTCAAACATACGTTTGATTCAATGTTCATCACACAAATGTGTTGTATTGTCATACACTTGTTGTTTTACGGCACGCTGGCTTATTAGCCACCGTATTTTAACGTCAAACTTGTCATCGAATATCATTTAGTTTACACTTCTGAATGGGAATTTCCATGATATGAAATATAATTGTACACCCTCTTAAAGGGGTATTTTAATGTTTTTTTGAATGATATCATTGTAACAATGACTTAACTTCATACATTGTTTCAATTTTATTAGCTGGATGTTTTTTGACACCTGTTTTGGATCTTTTTTTATGACGTAAGTTCAACTTTTTAAATTATTTTTTCCAACATTTTACAAACATTGTAATTTTATAGGACAGCTTTAATAATGGCCGAAAGCGGTTAGCTGCATTTTAATAAATATATACACACTGAGTACTCGTCGTTTACATTCACTCAATTTATATCTAGTGTGTACACCATACCCACAGACAGACAGACTTTGTATAGTGGTATAGTGCATTTCAAAGCGGTCCATATGCGAAGGAAAATTTGCCTCGTTCTAGTCATTAACTCAACGTAGTATCACTAAAATCAAAGAAATCGTTGCTTGAAACATCGTTTGGTCCAGAAATGCCTTGCTGCTGGAATTTTATGCAAAACCAGAGTGGCCTAAGACATGTTACAAATAGTAAATGCCTATCATTCATTCATAAATCGGATTGTAATTCGGAACGAAACAGGAAATCTCCAGGAATTGTTAACGAATTTTTGGTCCAAAACTGAACAAACGATCGGCATATGATTTAGTTAATTTTTTTCTCTTTCAAAAACTCTATGATCACTTCGTAGCATCCGTGTTCAGTCGATAGAAGACATTTAGATGCACGTGGCGAAGTCGATTACTAAAAATATATTCGAAAAATATTTTAATTGATTAATGATTTAGTGGAAGTGTATTATTTCCAGATTCACTTTTTCGTCACAGTTGTCCATTGGTCTTCGAGTAATTGAAAAATTGTCAAAGTTACCGGAAAGGCAGAAACATAAATAAATAACACTTTCAGCTTTTCTACGGCATAACTTGAAAAAAGTATAAAAATAAAGAACGTATGAATTATTTTATAATAAATAACATGTAACGTGAGAAAAAATTATTGATAAACCCAAATTTATATCAGTTACAAGACCTTGACGTTGGTGGAGTGGCTCAGTAAGTTCCTCTCTTCTCGAATCGCAACGTAGGCAGGTGCGAAGCCAAGAAACAGTTCGAGAATGTCATCGAGTCACTAATAAACTATAAAAGCCAAGTTGAAAATCTATCAACTAGCCCGCGATAAGCTCTAACGAAAATGAGGAGCGAACGGCGAGTTCCTGGCTCTGAAAAACCAAGACCCTTCGGGTATGGTAGCTCAGACAGAAGAGTTTCTGGTCCTCCAGACTGGGGGTTGGCATGGATCTGATAACCTGGCCTGGTGATCAATTACCAGGAACACGGACGATGATGACAACGGCAAAGAAAAATGTACATGAATTAAGGAGCATTGAACGTCTGGACGTTCTACCAAGCAGGGTGCACTGAAGAATATTTTTGGTAAACCTAGCAAGTATGAGAACTAAGATGTCTATTCTTGACGTCGTTCCCAACGTCATGCATACGCAAGTCTGTGAATGCTCTATTTGCGAATAGTTCCTAAAAATGATATTCTCGAGCACCGTTCCTAAAATCATCGAATCGTATCGTCCTCACAACAGCGTCAGTTGACGTCACAACACAAATGTCATTTGCCATTTTGTAACGTCAAATTTAAATAAGTTTTTCAAATATGTTATCAAATTCTCCTATAAAAATGAATTCTATAATCAGTTAATCAGTAGTATTAAACCCAAATTGGACATTAGTATCTCAAACAACTTATGAAAGCCAATTTGTTAATTATAAATACTAAAAAATGTATGCCAGATATGAACGAATTTATCTCAACATCTGTTTCGGTAAATAAGAAAACACTATAATTATACATAAAATCTATGAAGTTGATAGACATTGCAAAGAATGAAGAGATATTTCAGATATTAATTTCACAAAACTTTTGGTTGTGTTAATAGGAAGAATTTGACATAAAGATTTTGTCATCATAGGAGCTTCATATAAGTGTTTATTTTTGGATTCATATGTATGTGCAGGTAAGTTAATTTTATTTTTCATAGTATGATATTTTACAGATGCACACAGAAAACATAATTAAGTCAAAGATTTTGTTTATATTATACAGTGCGTCACTAGGGCACATGCTGGAACTAGAGATAATAATCTAAATAAAGCTTCTTTGTCTAATCTCTAAGGGACCTATGAATGTTCTGGAAGTACATCCCCAAGGCCATACCTGAGATGGCTTTCCACTAGACCGTAGTACAATATCTGCAAGTATTGACATTATACATGATACATATATTTTTTTAAACACTTAAATTTGTAAAGCATAATTTCTAGTTTTTTTCTATAAAAAATATGTGAAGCTATTCTTATGGTCTAGAATTAAGAAATGGCAAATTATGTTTTATTAAAATTTAGAGTAAGTAATTTATGATGAAACCAATCCTTAATTAATCTTAGATCATTTTCAACTATTTAAAATCATACCAATTATCTATTTCATATATAATGGCTGTATCGTCGGCGACTCTAATTGTAAATATCCAGTACTGCTCACTGATAACAATTCATTTATACAAAGATTGAATAACACAGAATCCAAAATTGTTCCTTTGCTATAATTATTTATTAAATAACGTATATTTTGTTGTTTATAGAATTTTAACAATATTAACAAGTTTGGTGTTTTTAAATGTGAAAAATTTAAATTTCTGGGTTGTCGGTCTCGTATTTCATCTTTCAGTATTTTAATTTTCTTTGATGTATAGTTTAATAACGTCCGTCAAGCTGCCCCCCCCCGGTTAGATTTTTTTCACCATAATGCTAGCACACATAAAGGGCACCCAGCACAACTTAGCACAACAATTTTTATAGCTAGCACACCAACAGCTCACAATAAAAATGCTTTTGAATTCGGGTGGGGCCAGGTTAACGCTAACCCCCCCCGCCCGGTTGGAATTTTTGCACCAAAATGCTAGCACAGATAAAGGGCACCTAGCACAATATTTTTTATCGCTAGCACACCAACAGCTTACAATAAAAATGCTTTTGAATTCGGGTGGGGCCAGGTTAACGCTAACCCCCCCCCGCCCGGTTGGAATTTTTGCACCAAAATGCTAGCACAGATAAAGGGCACCTAGCACAATATTTTTTATCGCTAGCACACCAACAGCTTACAATAAAAATACTTTTGAATTCGGGTGGGACCAGGTTAACGCTAGCCCCCCCCCGCTAATATTGTGACAAAAAATTCTTTAAACAACAAAATATACGTTATTTGATAATGCAAACAGTTATCGAACAATTACTTGAAGAATAAGGATGAATAATGATAAAAGAACTTTACCAAGGCTTCATAATAAAATTATTTATTGATTTCACCTAGAAAACCACAACTAAAGTGGAAAACCCTCTGTTTTGAAAAAACTATTCAGATTTCTATTTTTGAAATATGATTATTAAACTAGGTCCGTCAAGCTGCCCCCCCCGGTTACCTTTTTTTTACCAAAATGCTAGCACACATAAATGACACCTAGCACAACCTAGCACAACAATTTTTATAGCTAGCACACGAACAGCTCACAATAAAAATGCTTTTGAATTCGGATGGGGTCAGGTTAACGCTAGCCCCCCCCCGGTTGGAATTTTTCCGCCAAAATGCTAGCACTGATAAATGACACCTAGCACAACCTAGCACACCATTTTTTATAGCTAGCACACCAACAGCTTACAATAAAAATGCTTTTTAATTTGGGTGGGGCCAGGTTAACGCTAACCCCCCCGGTTGGAATTTTTTCGCCAAAATGCTAGCACAAATGAAGGACACCTAGCACAATTTAGGACACTATTTTCAATAGTTAGCACACCAACTACACTTTTGATTCTGGGGAGTGGAACGGAGGGTAGTGAAATCACGCTATACTTACTCGATGAATAAATGAATGGATAAATGAATAGGTTGAATATATATGTAAAACGGCTGGTTTGATTGTTTCTTACTGTAGTTACGAAAAAATTTCGGAACATTCCACTCATATGGTAAAGATTCCAAATGAAGCAGGATCTTTTCGGAGATAACTCTCCGACAGGGCCGATAATTTCCCTTTTAAGTCCGTATCTAAATAACGTCTAAGTAACAATTGTTGTTATTATCATAATTTTTATTTAAAATATCATAAAAATGTCACGGTTTGAAAACGATTCTTCAAGTTTAATCCAAAAATAAGTGATTGAAAATGAACCAAAAAGAGTAATTAAATACTATGTAATGTTGTTTAAATAATATAAATTTCACATTAATACAGTCTAATCGAGAAATATTCTATCGAATTACACTCGTGAAAATGGTTAGATCATTAGTTTTATTTATATAGTCCATGTTGCTTGTAATATTATTAGGAAGAATACATATTATTACAACCATCAGCCCTTCGGGGAAACCCTTTCTTAACCCAAACATCTGAATCGGCCAGTTTGGATGTACTCGTACCTACAAGAATTTTATTTACTCTAAAGACCCATAAAAACGGCATTATAAAAATGATTCAAATTTTAACGATAGACTTGCTTTAACGACCCTTTTAACAAGTCCAATGAGAACTTCAGATGGATTATACCTATTAGTGTTTTAAATGAAACTCAATGTTTCTAGTTAATTCCACAATATAATGAAACATGTTCGAAAATTCTAAATTTAATGTAACTTCTGTCATTTCATTCTGAGGATGATATTCAGTGATCGGAACAATTGTCAATTTTTTAAAATTTTCAAACATTTTTCATTATGTTGTGGAATTAACTAGAAACATTGAGTTTCATTTAAAACACTAATATGAGTAGATTACACGAAGTAATGGTCGAGACATTTAATTGGATTATACCTAGTTTTTAGAAAAATAAAAATACCTATGTCATCAGTTTTGCTTACAGTACATTTTGCTTATATTATGAAAGAAAAAGTACGTTTTTTATACTGCTCAGCCCTCTAGATCTGCCGTTCTTACCCAAACATCTGGCTTTTTAACAATTTATTTATTTAGAATAGGCCTGAGGTAGTTAAAAATATCCAATGGCCATGGGTCAAATTGAAAGTACAAGAATTTTATTCCGTCCTTCCAGTTCTTTAAGACCCAGTCTAACAATCCGCCGATCTCGGCAAATACCACAAGTCAAAGTGAACCAATCGATGTAACACAGTCGCACAATTCGACCTCAATGTCATAATAAAGGACTCAAAAAACCCAAGTACATCAAAATTGTAGACGAATTGGAGCAATGGACTATAACTTACATTCGTATTTTTAGCAAGTCCTTCCATTACCCATATTGTAAGAAAGCATAAAAAAATTAGCCCACTTTCTTTAGTCCGCCAACATTGGTGATCCGCCATGTTGAATTTAGAATGACGTCACATACATAATCATGGATTGGCATGCAAACTAGACGTATATACAGAATTTCAGCTCAATCGGTTCAAGATATCTGCTTCAAAACTGAGTTGTAAGATTGCAACCGAACAAACATACATTGCCAGTTACATACTAAAAAGTTTGAAAAATACATAGTGTTGGTATCTTATGATATGCCACAGAAATATTCGAAGCTCTGATTAACCGGCTCTAAGAATTAAAAGATGCACGTTCTAAGTAAACTTGGGAATTTAAAAAAAATCTGATAGTGAAATGCAATATTTATGTTATCATTAGGTTTGTTCCAACTGAAGTAAATACCGTTTTATTACCGTACAATCTCAGTAACGCAACAAATTTGATGTAAATTACACAGACTTATTATATTCACATCAGCAGGTCAACTGGGTTTGTATCGTAATTGTACGCTTTTTGTGTTGGTTGGAACAGACCTATTACAATGGTTAATTATCTATCAACTTCGGCAATAAATATTCTGGCAAATTTAAATATAAAGTTTGAGTCTTTCTTTTAAATAAGGACTACAGTGACGCATGATCAGTCTAAAACATGTATTCTCAATATATTGGAACATTTTTAGGGATCTCAGCCGCCCCTTCCCAGATTGCACAACTTTGTCCAAAGGACATATCCAACGGCTTCGCTTTTTTGTACATTTATTTATCCAATGCCTGTATGCAAACGTTTGTCGTTGCCTTTTTTATAGTGTGACGTAATTTGCAACTTATTTGTGCACGGATTGTTTCTGATTCCGTGACTAAACGGTTCAATTTAATTATTTTGTTTTATTAAAATTACTATGATTTTGACAAAATTATTTTTAAAAGTGAAGGTTTTTTGTATTCTTTCGTTTTTTAGCATTAATTGAAAATAAATAGATAATTATTAATTAAATAATAGTTAATTATTAATTAAACAAATACCCTGCTAGATGGGAAAATATAGATATCACGCACAATCCGGCAACAGCTGACAACAATAATGCGATTTTTTATAGGAAAATGATGTTTGGGGACAAATACATCCAACATTTTCATTCATTCGTGTAAGCATAGCGTTATTTTGAAGACACCCTCCACCCCCTGAATTCAAAAGCGTTGTTGATGTACTAGCTATAAAACTTTTTGTGCTAGGTGTCTTTTATTTGTGCTAGCATTTTGGCGAAAAAATTCCAACCGCAGGGGGCTAGCGTTAACCTGGCCCCACCCGATATATTTATTGTAAGCTGTTGGTGTGCTAGCTATAAAAATTGGTGTGATAGGTTGTGCTAGGTGCCCTTTATCTGTGCTAGCATTTTGGCGAAAAAATTCCAGCCGGGGGGGGGGGGGGGCTAGCGTTAACCTGGCCCCACACGAATTCAAAAGTATTGTTATTGTAAGCTGTTGGTGTGCTAGCTATAAAAAATGGTGTGCTAGGTGTCCTTTATCTGTGCTAGCATTTTGGCGAAAAAATTCCAACCGGGGGGGGCTAGCGTTAACCTGGCCCCACCCGAATTCAAAAGCATTTTTATTGTGAGCTGTTGGTGTGCTAGCTATAAAAATTGTTGTGCTAGGTTGTGCTAGGTGCCCTTTATGTGCCCTTGTTGGAAAATTACTATGTATATATAAAAATTTTATCTGAATAAATTTCAGTCAATAAATTGAGAATTATTCGGAAGAATATTTCTTTGTAAGTATCAATTGAATATAGAAAAAGGTGGATACATTTAATATACGACATGGTATTTTACGTGATTTCAAAATTGTTTGTGATTTAATTAAATTAGGTATTTTAATTGTTTATTAAATGGAATTTCATTCTTTCTAGTGTCACTTGAGACGTGTACATGGCGCAAAGTTTTACTGATATCCGTAGATAGCAGTTTTGGTACTATCTTATTTATTGTTTTATTTTGTTTTGATATTCCAACATCGATTTGTTTAGTTCGACCCTTTTATATTGTTACCCTGCAAAATTGATAAATTTTAGACATGTTTCGTATAATAATATCCTTCCCTTATGTTTTTTGGTAACACCTCTGAATATAAGCTATCGTCGCCAAAGTGTGACATATCTCGACACATATGGCATTTAGGGCATAAATTAAGCGCAGAAAATCCGAGTAAACCGCATGAAGGTGGTGTACAACCCCTGCAATTTGCTATCATCTCTCTCTGTACTCTTTATCTTCGTCGATAGATTGATGATACCACTACTCTATCCGGATCACGATAAATTACTTTAATTGAAACCATTTACTAGCTAATGTATTTCCCTCATACATATACCCTTCCATCATTCGATGTTTGTTGCTGGTTTTGTGAATATTTGAATTTTAATGCTTGCGGCCGTATTCGTTAATTGAGCAAATCATAATTGCCGGTTTGTACAGTGCATCAAAAAACAATTTCAATTAGAGAAACGTTCATAACGCGTCGTTTTATTGTATGTTCATATCATTTAATAATTACGTTGTTCAATGCGAAAATTTGTCAAACTGGAACTAACGATCGACGTATGCAAGTGATTCTTAGACGCCTTAATACGCCTGGACCATGCGACGTATACTCACTCAGGCCTCTGATGAATTAAAAACTATAATTCAATTAAGTCTACAAACAATTTAATTTGTATGCATAAGTTAATACTTTCTAAGAAAGGTATTTTCGGTTTTTTTTCTCGGAATAATACTTGCAACTCCAATAAAAGTATCTGGAAAATCCCAAAAAAAACTCTTTAAATCATTGTTGGCAAACAGGACATTAAGCATCAGCGAGTATAATACCTCAGATAATGGTTCAGAAACGCGGAACACCGGCTGTAAATCAGGTCTGAACGATCATCGAAATGTTTTAAAGCTCTCTTGCGACTTCGCCGATTGCATTCTGATATATGGCAATATGGGGGGCGCCTTTTTGACTATAAATTGCCCGCATTACGGACTTTAGACGAAAACCATACAATTTTATCGACTAGAATCTTGATTGTCAGTTATACAATTCAATATTATTGCTAGTGTTTTTAAATGAAACTCAAGGTCTCTAGTTAATTCCACAATATAATACAAGTTATTGAAAATTCTAAGAAATTGACAATTGTTTCGATAAATAGATATTGATTTATCGAAACAATTGTCAATTTCTTAGAATTTTCAATAACTTGTATTATATTGTGGAATTAACTAGAGACCTTGAGTTTCATTTAAAAACACTAATATGAGCATATTCCACGAAGTAAGGGTCGAGACAGTCAATTTCAATATTATTGCCTTTAAAAATATAATTGTTCTAAAAATTACGACACTTTCAATAAGATGTCAGTGCCAATACATGGAAAATATAAATTCTTAACAGGTTTCAGATGTTTGAAATATTTAGTATTATCAGTCATTGAGAAATAAAAATGTATGACCGCTACAAATAACCGAAAGATGATTGGAGTATATAGTTAACGAATATACAACTTGGATCCCACCAAAGACATTACAACAGAGACAAAATGTTTCATTTATAAATTCCATATAATTGTAGACTGTTATTGTTTTAAAATTGTTAGTGAGTGGAAGAGAGAATGACAGATCCCTTAGTTCCTGGCAACGTTGTAAACAGAGTGTCCATATGATCGCCAGTGGCGTAGGTTTTTAAACTGTCAGAGTATGGTGAGAAAATATGTAAAAATAAGTATATTTTCTAATAATATAATTATATTTTTCGTAGACTAATGTGTAGGAATATACTTTACTAACATCTTTTCATAAGTTTGGACGACAAAGGATTATAAAGATGAAAGTATTTGCATTTTTTATGTGATTAAATCCAAGTTATAACAAGAGAATTCAAGTTTCTTTCCGATTTTTAATATTTATTTTTTATTGATATTTACATATATATTTGCCTGGTATGGCATTAACCAAACTATTTATTATATTTACATAAAGTAGGTAGAGATATCTGAATAAAACTGGCTTTAAAATATATTTTTTAAATTAATAATTGTAGGGACAAGATGATAAAGGAGCTATGTTACAAAAACTTGTTTCTAAATAAAGTATGTTTTAATGAAATTAACTGTCTCGACCCTTACATCGTGGAATCTACTCATATTAGTGTTTTAAATGAAACTCAATGTTTGTAGCTAATTCCACAATATAATGAAAGAATGTTGAAAATTCTAGAAAATTGACAATTGAATATCATCGTGAGAATGACAGAAGTTACATTTCATTTGATGCCTACCTGATGTTTAGTAGTTATTTTTCGCTAGACCAAAAAGTGACCTACCTTGTAATTGACTTAATATATATTAATAGAAAAAAGAAGAAGATGAGATATTACAAATATTGAAGCTTAGATATTATTAGCCCTATGGTGATATCCTGGATATCATTTTTCCAATTAAGATCAGTATAACTGTGCAATGATATAGAAAACCAGGAAAACTATATCTGCTGATCTTTACAATTATCACTTAAGAAGACAGTTTAATAGTGGAGAACTCCCTAAATTTAACTGTTCATTGACAACTTCATATTGTGGGTTTCTTAAATGTCTTCTAATGTCCAACTCTGCAAGGAAATCCAGTTCTTGTTTCTTATCACAAATATGTAGTACTTCTAGTTCTGTGTTAGGTGTCAATGAGTGATTGGTGTCAAGTAGATGTTTTGCGTAATGGGATTTATCTGGTTGTTTCAATCTGTATGCTCGTAAGTGTTCACTGTATCGGATTTCAATATTTCTAAGGGTCTGACCCAAATAGACAGCATCACATTCTGGACATTTGAGTTTATATATACCTGATTTCTTTATTGGTGGTATTTTGGTTTTTATATTTAACAATTTTGTACTTACGTTACTTTCTGTTCTAAAAGAAAATGTTTTATTCGTTGCTACAGATATTATCTTTGAAATATTATAAGAAATATTTCCTGCATATGTGATGGTTTTATAAGTTTTTATTTCTTCAGTTTGTTTAGGAAAATTGATTGAGTTATTTTCTTCGACTTCTAATGTGAATTTAATTTTTGGGTGTAAATTATTAATGTGGTTGAGAAATATATCTAATTGTCGTTCACTACCTATGAAACAAGCTAATATGTCATCTACATATCTATACCAAAATAAAACATTTTTTGAAATATTATTTTCAAAGATCTTGCTTTCTAAATATGACAGTTTAGAAAGCAAAATATTTGAAAATAATATTTCAAAAAATGTTTTATTTTGGTATAGATATAAAGATAACATATTAGCTTGTTTTATAGGTAGTGAACGACAATTAGATATATTTTTCAACCACATTATTAATTTACACCCAAAAATTAGATTTACATTAGAAGTTGAAGAAAATAACTCAATCAATTTTCCTGATTCGAAAATTCAAAGAGTTAGTAATGTACTTGATTATTCAATTTACCGAAAACCAACACACATTGATGTGACAATTCCATATAGTTTCCATCACCCCATGTCACATAAACTAGCGGCATATAATTCAATGATACATAGAGCATTTTTAGTTCCTATGAACAAATGTAATTTCGATAGAGAAATTAACACAGTTAGACAAATAGCAACATCCAACGGTTATCCATTACATATGATAAATAAGCTAATTAATAAAAAAGAGGAAAAAGTGGCATTACAACTAGTATTTACTAAACAAACTGAAGAAATGAAAACTTATACAACCATCATATATGCAGGAAATAGTTCTAATAATATTTCGAAGATAATATCTTTAGCAACGAATAAAACAATTTCTTTTAAAACAGAAAGTAACGTAAGTACAAAATTGTTAAATATAAAAACAAAAATACCACCAATAAAGAAATCAGGTATATATAAACTCAAATGTCCAGAATGTAATGCTGTCTATTTGGGTCAGACCCTTAGAAATTTTGAAATCCGATACAGTGAACACTTACGAGCATTCAGATTGAAACAACCAGATAAATCCCATTACGCAAAACATCTACTTGACACCAATCATTCATTGACACCAACACAAAACTAGAAGTACTACATATTTGTGATAAGAGACAAGAACTGAATTTCCTTGAAGAGTTGGAAATTAGAAGACACTTAAGAAACCCACAATATGAAGTCTTTAATGAATAGATAAATCTAGGAAGTTCTTCACTATTAGACTGTCTTCTTAAGTGATAATTGTAAAGACCAGCAGATATAGTTTTCCTGGTTTTCTATATCATTGTACAGTTATACTGATCTTAATTGGAAAAATGATATCCAGGATATCACTATAGGGCTAATAATATCTAAGCTTCAATATTTGTGATATCACAGCTTCTTCTTTTTTCTATTAACATATATTAAGTCAATCACTTCTTGGTCTAGCCAAAAATAACTACTAAACATCAGGTAGGCATTAAATGAAATGTAACTTCTGTCATTCTGACGATGATATTCAGTTATCGAAACAATTGTCAACTTTTTAGAATTTTCAACATTTTTTCATTATATTGTGGAATTAGCTAAAAACATTGAGTTTCTTTTAAAACACTAAAGTATGTTTTAACTAACTTAATTAGCATCTTTCAATAAAAAATAATGCGGTTTCTTGATGTGGTAAGAAGGATTTATTATTGTAACACGGGACCAGAAATTTCAGAGTGCACTGTAATATCTGCTACCCCAGAGAACACCTTGGCACCGATTGTAGTATTTATGCTATTAAAGTCCTGAACCTGTAAACAAAATCTGTCACCGATGTGATACGGGTGAACGTCCTTGTCACTAGTGTAAGAATTCGGTGCCTGCAACAAAATCTTCGTCGGATGTCCCTAAAAGGAACGAGAAGGCAGCGTAGCTGGCTATCACCACCCACAAGTACATGAGAAACAGGAATCGTCGACTCCTGAAAGAAATGTTTGAAAGGTTGGATTCGACCTCCGCTCCTATCAGTTGTTGTCGATAATAAGAGGTCTTTATGTTATAAGGTTACGTCGGTAATAAGGCTAGGTTGTGAAAAAATCATACATATTATTTTTATGACTATTTGTTATGTATTCATATATATACCTAAATTCGTTTGGTCGCCCTTGGTTCTTGCACTCCCTCTCTCATGCAATCATGTTTCCCTGTTTGGGAAACTAAACTAGTCGTTGATGACTTTTAGCAAGTTTATTGCGGCTTAATCCACATGTATGTAACAGTATTCAAACACAGACACTTATTGTCAAAATATTTGCCGGCTACTAATAATCTCTCTTATATCAAAGGTGAATTTAGTTAATTAAGAAATTATTATTATTCTCTTTTCTCAGTGTGACTTTCTATAAATTTTAAGTATTGGATAAATCAAAACATTTATTACTATTATTATTCCGGAATATTTACCTAGTTGTTATCTGTGACTGTATACGCTTAATTATACCCAGGCTATTTAATAATATTCTGACATTTCCAATATATTTCTATAATATGTCTGTCACCAATAGACCTTTTCATCACAATTATTTTTTGTGCGCATGCGTGCAGTTCAGCCATCTTTTTTGTACTGTTTTGTAAATAAGCTTGTTAAATTACCTGTCTACAAATAGTTAAAATCAACAAATATAATACAAATGTAGAATTTCAGGAGGAGTTTGTTAAAGTGACCATTCCCAACACAAAGACGAAAGTATATACACCCTTGTTTTACTTTTCCGCCCAACCTATCTATATGCGAGAAAAGTATTGGTTTATCCCAAAAAAAGTTGGAATTTTGAATTTTTTTTTGAGTTATTTTTACGTTTTCCATCAACAACAACACGAAAAAACGGTTTTTGGAAAAAAAATCCTGTGTGTATGTCGTCGTCGTCGTCGTTGTCGTCGGCCACTTTTCCTTCCATGTCTTGTTAGCCTCCGGAGTGCAATAAGTCACCAATTTTATGATGGAATATTGTTAAGGACATGTCACAGAAGAACCCTATTGATTTTCAGCTCACCAGAGCCAGTACAACGGGTGCTATGGTACTTAAAGTACGACATTCTGTCATTTTTTGAAAAATTTCAGTTTGTTATCACGATACAGCCTCCGGAGTTCAACACGTCCCCAATTTTCTGATTGAATATTATTCAGGACATCTCACTGATGAACCCTATTGATTTTCAGCTCACCAAAGCCAATACAACAGGTGCTACAGTACTTTAAGTATGATATTTTTATCATTTTGGGAGAAATTTCAGTTTGTAAGCACATGATTATGATTGGATATTATTCAGAGCATCTCAAAGATGAACCCTATTGATATTTAGCTCACTAAAGCCAGTACAACGGGTGCTATAGTACTTAAAGTACCAAATTTTTGTCATTTTTGGAGAATTTTCAGTTTGTTAGCACGATACAGCCTCCAGAGAGTATACGATTGATCAATTTTATGATTGAGTGTTGTTCAAGGTGTCTCACAGATGTACCCTATTGATTTTACGTTGACTAGAGCGAGTACAGCGGGTTCTATAAATCCAGATATACTAAATGTTTGATTATTTTTGGAGAAATTTCAGTTTGTTAGCACGATACATCCCCCAAAGTGTATACACGTAACAAATTTCATGATAGAATATCGTTCAGGGCCACAGATTCGGAAAAGTTAGTTTTAATATTTAAAACCGTTTATTCAAATTAAATACAGTAATCAAATATAAAATTATAAAATTTATCGTAATTGTCAAATATTTCGATAACTGTCAATCAATTTCACGAAATGCCAAAAACCAATCACGGTCCTAACGTTATTCAGTATAGTCTTTCAATTGTATAATAATTCAATAAGTATACTTAATTTTCTTCTTTAATTCGAATTCAAAATTTATAGATTTTAATATCTTTGATATATCTATGATTTATCTTATAAAGGCCTGATATTTGTAGAAATAATGCATTATTTTAAACAATTAATAATTTGGAACAGACTCACCAATGGTCTGGATTAGGATCTGCAATCTGGATCAACTCTAAGTGCAACTCAGAATTCAGGAATTTTACACTTTCCGAAACACGAATTGTTTCTCGAAAACAGGCACAGAATGTAAAATACTTTGGAACCGAATAACAATTTATAAGATTTATAACACTAATCAAAATAATATGGACAATTTTTTTAATATTTGGAGAGCTCTTTAAATTCAGATGCTCACCGTTCGAGATAACAAATCAGACTCCCCTTTTTTCAATTAACAAACCATTATAACTTAGTTACAAATTTTTCTACTTTTTCTATCTACAGTGACAAAAAAAACAGAAGTTTCTCAAATAGAAACAAAACAAATTGAAAAATCATTTGGTACATCTTTTTTGGTTGGCATTTTCACAACCTAATCCAATAATATTTTCATAATAGCCTCTTTTGTTCTTCTGGTATGAAAGACAACTGTTCACGAATATTAGCATTTTTTTTGGATATGTTTCCAATTTATTTGTGAATTCTACAGAATTCAGTCTCAGTGGGGGAAGAATAGTTTTGTGGTGGAGAATTATTAAATAAAAAACTTTCTTAAATTGGGTGTACTCATCTTAAGATTCCTTCTGTACGTAGTTCCCAAACTTTTCAACCCGAATTCAATTTATGCTATCGCTAAAGGGGACTTTTTTGTTCATTAAATTCTTCTTTTCATTTACCAATCCCATTTCATTTGATAAACTGACAACAGCACGGAAGTACTAAGTCATATCGTTAACTATCGACTTTTTTGTGCAAGATGTTCTAATTACCTTTGTCAAAAGTAATCTAACCTATGGCGCAGGGACAACGTATGGGAGTGAACGGCTCATTAACAACAGATATTGAGAAAAAGCAACTTATATCGTACGGACATGTACAGCGAATGAACTAAAACAGACTGCCAAAGCTGGCAATGCAGTGGGTGCCACCAAACCGTAGAAAGAGAGGAAGACCTAGGAAATCATGGAAAGAAGGAGTAACTAAAGCTATGAGTGCTAGAGATCTAAGAGAGTGCCAATGGGACAATAGAAACGAGTGGAAGTTAGGTATCTGACAACGTCGCCGGATGTTTTAAAACCGATTTTATTACAGGCAGTGGCTGCGTGCCCGAGTTCGGACACTTAATTATTCTTACTAAATGTCCGACATCGGACATTTAATTTCAATTGCTATATGTCCGAGTATGAAATCCTACGAAAATGTGTTGGGACATGTAATTATTCTTACTAAATGTCCGACATCGGACATTTAATTTCAATTGCTATATGTCCGAGTATGAAATCCTACGAAAATGTGTTTTTTGAGGTTATGTCTGTTTGAGTTTTAACCTCGGTTTTCACTTAGCGCTGCCTGCGGGTGATTCAGTTAACCAATACAATGGAGGTTGGTAAAACATTCAACAGCTACAGTGATTACATGAAAGCCCTCAGTGCTTATGAAAAAGAAAACTTTGTAAAATTTTACAAACGTGATAGTTAAATTCTAAAAGGAGACCGAAAGGACAAGAACTGCATTTACGAATATCTGAAATTCCCTTGTAAGCAAGGAGGAAAGTTGTTTAGGAGCAATTCTAATGGTAAAAGACCAAATACTAGGTAAACCAGCAAATATAGTACATATTATTTAATTTTTTACCATTACTATAACAATTAATTTCCAGAGTAAGACGAAAAAGCTAATAATGACCCAGTTAAATAACGAACACAATCGCACTGTTTCAAAAGTAAGTTGTAGGTATAGTCAAGTCAGTTATCATAGTTAGTATAATTTCTTTGTGATATTTTATTTTATTGTAATATACTCGTAATTTTAAAGGAATTGTATCAGTACTATGCACCAGTACGAAAATTAGAAGGGGAAGTATTAGAGGAAACCAAAAATATGATTAAAATGAGAGCAAATAAAAAATTGATTCAATCTCATGTTATGACAACCAGTAATAAAAAAATTACTTTAAAAGATCTTCACAATATTCAAACCAGAATTAAACCTGATGCAGCTGCGGCATCCGATCTTTCAAGTTGCATCGAGCCGCTGAAGAATACATATAGTAAGTAAATTGAAAAACAATCTTTAACCCTTCGCTACTCGCGCCTACACTTTTTACTTGAGTACTCGCGTGGGGTATTTTGATACCCCAATTTTATTTTAATGGGAAACATTAAAAAAGAGTTCTTTGGGTTATTTATTATATGGCAAATTACGTAAAAACACCTACTTGTATGCTTTACAAAATAAACCAAACTTCATAATCACAAAAATTTATAATTATAAACATTTAGAAGCACAAGGTAAAAATTCAAAAAAATGGCAACAAAACATTAATTGACTGAGTTTTCCGATTCAGAATCGTCATCCGCTCCATGTTTCAGGCAACTGTTGCAAACAATTTGTTGGTGGTTCTTACATATCCACTTGGTGCATTTGCGGCAACTTACTGGGGTTTTTCTGTCAAGACTTCTGGGACACAAATAACACCTTCCTTTACCCGTTCTTGGCCTCTTTGGCATATGTGTTTCAGGATCTTGAGCTCTTGCAGTTGTTGATGGTTCTTCGATATTTAGAAGAAGGAATCCCCGCTTCTTTATATTTCTTGGAATATTTTTGGCATATATTCTTTTCAGAATTTGTGGACGAACTAATCCTTCAGCGATACTCCTCAAAAAACATTCTCTAGTGGGTTTTTGGAATCCATTGTTCAGTGCATATAAACATATGGCATTAATTCCTGCAATATTGAGGATATTGAAAAAACCTGTAAGTGGCCAATGCTTGGTATTCCTAGCCACATCATAATGAGCGCACATCTTATCTACAACGTCCACTCCAGACTTTGTACGATTATATTCAAGTATAATCTCTGGTTTCAAAGAAGCTTCATCCACTTCATCATCGTGATGCATTGTGGAAATCAATAGGATATTCTTATATTTCTTTGGTACATGAGAAACCAATGTGCAATGGTCTTTAAACGCAAACATGCTGCTCTGTACAGGTCTAGAACGCGTATTGGTAAATTCGAGAGGAATTTCCTTTTTATTTTTGCGGATAGTTCCAATCATTGTCAGCTTATTTCTGAGCAATTCGAAAGCCAGGGGGATACTGGAGAACCAGTTATCCATAGTAATATTGCGTCCGGTTCCTTTTAGATCCTCCACGAGGCGCATGACGACGTCGGCGGGCTTATTACTAAGGAAGTATGGGCCATCGGGTTGCACTCCAGCGTACATTTCTAACTTATACGTATACATGGTCTTTACATCCACGAGTGCATATACCTGTAGCCCGTATTTACTTGGTTTACTCGGTATATATTGTTTAAACGGGCATCTTCCTCTGAATGCCACAAGCTGCTCGTCTATTGTTAGATACGCACTTGGTGTGACTGAAGATTGACACTTTGAGACAAAACGTTCGAATATGTCTCTAATAGGTGCCAACTTGTCCAAATTGCGCCTCTCCTGCCTGGTAGAAATATCATCAAATCTGATACATCGACAAAGAAATCTAAAACGGTTATATGTCATTGTAATAAATATATGTTCAATGCCTGTACCATTCGTGTTCCATAAAGATAAAACATTTTGTCTACCAGATTTCAAGACGCCGGCAAGATACAAAATCCCTACAAAAGCTTTAATTTCACAAACATCAGTTTTCTGTGCGTCTCTTTCTCGAGCAAAATTTTGTTGAATGTGCGATATATATATATGTTGGTACAATCCACAATTATAGCAAACATAGTGTCGTCAATGAAATTATAAAAACATTCCATATAAGACTTGGCATTTTTTGCATTGCCCACTGGACCAGGAACTTTCAAAACTATGTTATGAGATTTTGTACTTGAAGAAGGTGGTTTCATTTTATTCCACTTACTCTGTTTATCCTTTCCTATGAAGTATGGACCCGTAGATTCACCAGAATCATCAGCCTGTGTAAGCGGATCTTCGAACGCACTCGCAGATTCGTCAGCAACATCTTGTGCTAGAGGATCTTCCATATAATCAGGATCTGCGTCTTGCTCACTATCTGTGCGTTCATCCTGTACTTCAATCGCGTCAACTTCGAACTCGTTGGGATCTTCTTCGCCATATACCTCCGGCTCCTCGTCAAGTTCCTCATACCATTTCAACCACTGTTCTGGATCCTTGGATTGATTTGTCATGTTTTAACCTATATATAATAACCTATGTTCAAGTAATAGCAGATTTATAGTATATAGTACACTTACCAAAAATATGACACGACCACTCACGTGGGGTATTTAAATACCCAAACGAGGTTCAATAGCGTATTTCGTAAAAGTTAGTGACTCGATAGCGACCACTCCCTAGCACAGATATCTACACACTATGCTTGAAGAATACACGAGGCGACGTGGAATTTCGCGATTCCCCCACCAAGATATTGACATAGGATATGCCCGTGGGGTACTAAAATACCCCGCGCGAGTAGCGGAGGGTTAAGTCATGTACATAATGGATACTATTATCATTTTTCAGATTGTGAATCATTTGTATTGGAGGAGGACGGGGAATTTAGAGGACAACAATTTCAATCGAAAGAGATGAAAATGCTCGCGGCAGCTTATCCTGAGTTTATGTGTATTGATGCCACCTATAAACTACTGGACATCAGAGCTCCAGTGTATATTTTCTTAGTGGAAGATTCGAATGGAGGTAGTGACATTATATACATTACTTTGTTAATGTATGAAGACTCGAACAGCCTAACGTGGATGTGTGAAACATTCAAATCTAATAACCAGCAATGGTCAAACATAAGAACAATAATGACCGATAAAGACATAAAAGAAAGATTTGTTCTGAAAGAATGTTTTCCAGAAGCGACACTGCTTATATGCAAGTTCCATGTCTTAAAAACGTTTCAAAGGCAAATTACCTCAAAACTTGGAATAACATCTATGGAAAGAAATCTTTCATTAATTATGTTCAAAAATTATTATATAGTAAAAATTTAGACGAATATAATAAAATTTTCGAAGAAATGAAAGATCAAGTTCCTAGGTCTGTTGTCGACTACTTGGAAAAAAATTGGACTTCTATTAAAGAAGAATGAGTACCAGCTCTAAGTGAAGCTGAATGCTCATTTTCTAATACAACTAATAACAGGTTAGAATGTATCAATCAGAAACTGAAATCAGTTATTCCACGTTATGCCTCTTTGGGAGTATTCATCGAACATTTTTTTGTATTCTTAATAGTCTTCGTGAAAAACACAATTTTGAAATGTTTACTATGTTACAAAAAGGAACAACCTTAATGCCGTTTGAAAATAATTTAAAAGAATATATATTAACACCCTATGCATACAATTTTATCAAAACACAGCATTATAAATCTAAGAAAGTAGTTATCAAAAAAGATGCCGCTGGCCTAGTGAGTGTGTGTGACTCCCTAAGTCGCACTTACACAACAACAAACAATCGTTGTGACTGTAAATTCATAAAACAAATGAAATTGCCTTGCTGCCATATACTAGCATTTAGAAGTTTTGAAAACAGAGTTATTCGAAAGGTCACTTTGTGGAGAAAGATGGACTAAAGAAAATTATGTTGCACACCATAATCGATTCCAAGATAAAGTAGAAAATCCCAGGGATAATAATTCCAATAATGTTGAAATTGATGCATCTCTGTCAAGTGTTACAACTGTTAAAAGAAAAGCGACTTTGAGTCAGAATCAAAAGCATAATTTGGCGCTAAATACAATACAAGAGTTAGCACAAGTAGCATCGGAAGAAGGAACTCTGGAATTTGAAAATAAATTAAAAATTCTCAAAGATTTAACAAATTATTGGAAATTGGGTAAGAAGATTATTCTTGTCGAAAACGTAGTGTATGATAATTCTTTAAATATGGATCAGTCTGAAAATGTTATTGCTTCGATATCTTCCTATAAGGATATCAATTTGCTCCCTCAAGACATTGTCGTTGAAGAAGAAATCAGTGAAATAAATCAAGAAGATAATAATAATTTGCTCTCTCAAGACATCGTCGTTGAAGAAGAAATCAGTGAAACAAATCAAGAAGATAATAATCATTTGCTCTCTCAAGACATTGTCGTTGAAGAAGAAATAAGTGAAACAAATCAAGAAGATAATAATAATTTAAATAAAAATGAATGAAACTCTTAATTTAGTCTTCGAAAATGACGAAAACATTTTGTTACCTCAAAACGTCGACACCGAAGGAGAAACAAAAAAACTTACAACAGAGCATCCAGAAACAAATCTTACAAATATTGATTTAAATGAATTACAAATTGTAAGCAATTCAGATGATAGAGAAAGAGTAGCAAACATAAAAATGCCTCTTCGAATAAAAAGAGGAAGGGGGCGTCCAAAAGGACATTCATTAACAGCCATTGGTCTTCCAAAAAAAAAAAGTTTAAAACCAAGTGAACTTAGAAACTTACTTAAGATTAGTATTTAGGTACTCATTAGCAATACCAAAATGTAATTATGAGTACATATTTATATTGTGTTGTTTATTCTGTTTTTCTACAGTACTTATTTTCGAAATAAACATATTAGGACTCGCAAGTGTTGCTTATCAATTAATTCGGCTACCGGATTATACATTCAGTATAACTACCTTTTTCAGTATCCCACATCGGATGTTTAGGATCAACGCTCATGGCTCCAACCTCGGACATATAGCAATTGAAATTAAGTGTCCGATGTCGGACATTTAGTAACAATAATTAAGTGTCCGAACTCGAACACGCAGCCACTGCCTTTATTATATTATGTTCTGATTATTTGTTTGTACTGGTCGGGTGTAAATACGGTACTTTCCTTACGAAGAAATTTCAAAATTCGCCCAAAATCCCCGTCCGAGTATAGTTATGTACTTATGTACTTTGGAAATTTGTGATCATTTTTGAGCCACCTTGCATCTTTATTTCTTGTTTCATCATGATTTTTGTCTTGCTATTCGTATTTTAGTTTTTGCATATGAACCTTTTATTGCCTCTACAAATCAAACTACGTTAGACACTTTTAACTGAAAGGAAGAAAAATATGTTGGTGATAATTGGTATTTATTTTATTTCTTATTAATGATTTGGAAAGTACTAAATATCTAATTTTTATAAGAGTAACGAAACGACCGTGAAATCTTTTCTATCTACATTCTTTCTGGTGCCCCCTTCTAAGCTTTTAGTGCGAGGGTGAAATTAGGGTGTCGTTAAATGTATTAGGATATTAAATTATCATGACAATGGCACAATCAGGGGTCCCAGTGATAAATACACTGCAAACATACGGCCCTTTTTGGCCACAGGTTTTATAAGCGCAATATGCTGACAAATTCTAGAAACTATGAATAATTAGATAAACACCGAGAAAGAAAGCTTTATAGAAAAACAAGACGCTCAATTCAATGGACAAATTGTTGTGTTGTTAATTTACTCATTCAATTTGAAGTTCTTATAAAGTTAACAATAACATCGTGATACAAAGATTAATATCTTTGCTATAGAATCATACATACACAATGAGTATTTATAGATAAAGAATGGGAGGTAATTTCGGCTAATATTCTGGTTCCATGCTCATCTTCCGTAAATTTCTCATCACTCGCTGTTAGTAGCTTTGTCAACATTTATTATTCACATTAGATCCGTTTGAGAAAATTCACGTGGAAAATGACATGAGATATAAGATGGCTTTAAAAACGATTCAGAAGTAGAAAGTTGCAAAATTATTCAGGAGCAAACATTGACATTGACCATAATCTAGATGTGACGAGCTGTCGCTTGAAATTTCATAATCTGAAGAAATATACTGAAAATGAACCAGTCGGATGGAGCAGGGACGAAAGAAGAGTATCAATTAATAACACTCAAGGAGAAAATCTACAAGTTAAACGGAACCAATTTGAAATATCAATAGTAACAATAACAGATAAGGTCCTAACGAAAAGAATCAATGAAGAAAAAGAGATTATTGAAATTAACTGTCTCGACCCTTACTTTGTGGAATCTACTCATATTAGTGTTTTAAATGAAACTCAATGTTTCTAGCCAATTCCACAATATAATTAAATAAAAAATTGACAATTGTTTCGATAACTGAATATCATCATCAGAATGACAGAAGTTACATTTCATTTTATGCCTACCTGATGTTTAGTAGCTATTTTTGGCTAGACCAAGAAGTGACCTACCTTGTGATTGACTTAATATATGTTAATAGAAAAAAGAAGAAGATGTGATATTACAAATAATAAAAAAGAGGAAAAAGTGACATTACAACTAATATTTCCCAAACAAACTGAAGAAATAAGAACTTATAAAACCATCACATATGCAGGAAATATTTCTAATAATATTTCAAAGATAATATCTTTAGCAACGAATATAACAATTGTTTTAAAACAGAAAGTAAAGTAAGTACAAAATTGTTAAATGTTAAAACAAAAATACCAACATTAAAGAAATCAGGTATATATAAACTCAAATGTCCAGAATGTAATGCTGTCTATTTGGGTCAGACCCTTAGAAATTTTTAAATCTGATACAGTGAACACTTACGAGCATACAGATTAAAACAACCATATAAATCCCATTACGCAAAACATCTACTTGACACCAACCATTCATTGACATCAAACACAGAACTAGAAGTACTACATATTTGTGATAAGAAACAAGAACTGGATTTCCTTGAAGAGTTGGAAATTAGAAGACACTGAAGAAACCCACAATATGAAGTCGTCAATGAACAGATAAATCTAGGAAGCTCTCCACTATTAAACTGTCTTCTTAAGTGATAATTGTAAAGATCAGCAGATATAGTTTTCCTGGTTTTCTATATCATTGCACAGTTATACTGATCTTAATTGGAAAAATGATATCCAGGATATCAGCATAGGGCTAATAATATCTAAGCTTCAATATTTGTAATATTACATCTTCTTCTTTTTTCTATTAATATATATTAAGTCAATCACAAGGTAGGTCACTGCTTGGTATAGCCAAAAATAACTACTAATCATCAGGTAGGCATCAAATGAAATGTAACTTCTGTCATTCTGACGATGATATTCAGTTATCGAAACAATTGTCAATTTTTTAGAATTTTTAATATCTTTCATTATAATGTGGAATTAGCTAGAAACGTTGAGTTTCATTTAAAACACTAAAAAAGAGATTATTCATATTATAATGGAATGAAAAAAGAATACAAAAACGCACTTACCGACGTAATTACCAGGAGATAAGAAACAGGATAAATAGACACGAAATGAAAGCGAAGAATATTGATTAAATATGTAAGTATAGAAATAGAGAACCTCTGGAAACAGGAGAAACCAGATAAGGGCTTCAATATAATTAAGCAATTTTCCAAAGAACCAAGGAAAAATTATTTAGGCTGAAGGACGATCAAGAGAACCTATTGTAAGGTATAATTAGTTTCTTCACAAGTTTATTCTAATTGATATTCACATTTTGTGGTAATTGCCCATTCTGTTGAAGTGCAGGAATAATTTAGTTATTCAGTAGATCCAAATACATGCCACCATTCAAGTTTCCGTCGATAAAAAATGGGCCTATAAGCCTATTTTCGACAATTCCCATCCAAACATTTAACTTCTGTGGATGCTGGGTATGTGCTTCATGGATCCAATGAGGATTCTCATTTGACCAATACCTTGAGTTATGGCGATTAACTGTTCCATTTAAACAAAAAGTTGCCTTATCGGAAAAAACTATGTTAGAAGCAAAATTTTCGTCGACATTACAGATGTCCATTAGCATTTCGCAAAATTCCAGTCGTCGGTCAAAATCATCCTCTGACAATTCTTGAACCAACTGTACCTTATACGGATGATACTTTTCACTTTTTAATATCTTTCCTACAGAACGTCGACTGATACCATGGTTTAGTGCTAAATTTGTGGTGGAAGTTTGAGGTGATTCTTCTAAATCGATTGCAATATTTTGTTTAACAGTTTCGTTCGTTGCAGTCCGCGGTCTTCTAGGTTTTAGCAAATTTTTTGCCATCCCAGTTGTATTAAAACGTTGTAATGTTTTAGTTACTGTTGAGCGTGATATAGGATTTCTCTCCGGATGCAAATTATTAAAAATATGACTTCATGAGTTCTAACACGATCACCATAACCGATCATCATTAAAATTTCAACACGCTCTTTTTCCGTCAATTAGAATTTGACACTTGGAGAACAAAAGTCGTACTAAACAGTACTCGTTTATTTATTACTATGCATACAAACAACATCAATTAGTTTATCTAAATAGTTTTTTGCTCTAATGCAAAAAACTCAATGAGGTTGATGAAAGTGCTATATTCCTCGTTCTTACAAATTTTTTTACACTAAACTCAGTATGTATGAATTCAAAATAACAAGCTCTTTCAAAATGTGTAAAAATTAATAGGGTAAATTAAAGAGTTGATGGCATTTCCGGTTTAACCGGAAGTATATTATTAACAAAAAAATGTACATCAGGTGCATTTCGTTCCATTGCACTTACCTGCAAATTTTCATAAATATCGTTCTTTTCGTTTAAAATATATTTACTTGGTTCCATACTTTATCCCAACCCTGTATAAAAATACATTGTAGATTGTAGATTACAAAGGTGTCGATTGGCCTATAGCTGGCCTTTCCACACTGCGACCTGAAAAGATCTTTTGTGTACACCCTCCATCTATTTTTTGTCCCAAAAATCAAGGCTTCTGAGGAAGCCTATTATCCAATTGGGAGCTATTTTTGTTACCTGGTCAGGTCGCAAGAACAACCGTTCCAGGTACCTATGGCGTTGGCGAATAAGTCCTCCGCAATGGCATATTATATGTTCAGCTGTTTCATCTACACTATCGCAGAATCTATATGTTCATCTGTCCACTTTTCCTATCTTGCACAGGTGATATCTGAGTGGACAGTGTCCCGTAAAGAGTCCTGTGATTGCTCTGAGATCAGACTTCTGAAGCTCTAAGAGCGATTTAGCATAGCGAGCAGAAGATTGTAGCAACCTTTTTGCTTGTCTTTGGCCTGAAACATTTTTCCAGTAGGCTGCACTAAGTTCCTTTTCCCATTTCCGGACTTCTTCCACAATGTGGCTTTTAGTAATGCCACAAAACGGTTCGCGTCCGATGAAAGGAGTGCTAGCTCCTTCCTTTCCAAGACCATCGGCAGTCTCATTTCCAGCAATTCCCTTGTGCCCGGGCACCCATAACAGAGATAGTTTGTTACGTCCAGCCAGTAGCTTAAGAGATTGTTTGCAGCTCCAGACTATAAGTTATAAATTGAGAGAATGTAAGTTATAGACTCTAGAGCTTTCAAAGCAGCCTGGTTGCCGGAGGCAATAAATATTCTGGCTGCGTTGAGGCGCTTTTTAAGGCACCCATGAGCACCGAAGTCTATCGCTAGTATTTCCGCTTGGAATATTGTGGGAGTGTTACCTAGGGCTACTGATAACCTAAGATTAGGTCCTGTAGCCTCTATTCCTACTCACTCGTTTGTTTTGGACCCATCAGTATAAAATGTGAGGGCACCCCTTGTTATTTCTGAGATTTCGTTTTGTGTTAACTCACGATCGTTAATAATAACATCTAGAGTAACTTCGAAATCTTGTTTAGCGGGCATTATGTCCATAGGCATCATCATAGATTGGGTTGATCCAACCCTTAGTATCTCGAGATGTTCTGTCAAATCACCGGGTTTTAGAGATTTAGCATGTGTTAACCTATAGGCATTTTGCAGAGCAGTCCTCCTTACATGTAAATGTAATGGAGGGAGATCTAGCATTACTCCAAGGCCGCGCCAGGGCATGATCTCATTACACCCGTTAGTCCTAAACATGCGAGTCTTTGCAACTTTTGCAACTCTATTGTAGCCCTTTGTTGCGTTGTTTTCTTCCACCATACAAGCGCAGCATAGGTGATGATAGGTCTGACAACCGTTATATATGACCAGTAGATCATTTTTGGTTTTAGACCCAAAGAGCCTACGACACGTCCAAAGAGCCCTTGTTGCTTTTGAGGTTATGTGTGCGAGGTGTGAGTTCCACGTAAGTTTCCTATCAAGGATGACTCCAAGGTACTTAACCTCTTCCGAAAAAACAGGGTGGTACCATTCAAGCTTGGAGTCTGTATACTTAACTTCCTCCTGTTAGTGAATGGAACAAGTGTCGTTTTATTAGGATTGACTGAAAGTCCTTCCTTCGAACACCAGATAGTTATGAGGTTCAAGGCATATTGCATGCGATCGGCAATGATACATATAAATTGATTTATCTTGACACTACTACTGAACTGAACTGTCTTGATAACGTTGCGCTATTTGTATTGGCAATTTAACTTTCCAAACTTGATTTGACCACTCTAGATTTTTCCAATTCTTCTAGGCTAAGCATTGACGACATCGCATCTTGAAATTTATAGAAAATTTCACTTCATAGTAGTGTTGCCGCCGGGACGAGACATTCTAGTCCCTCATTCTGTTTCGCCCTCTCTAGCCGAGACGAAAGAGATATTTTCTCTCGAATGAAGCTCCGAGACGAGAGAAAGGCGTGTCTGGAGAAATCTCGTCTGCCTCTATATCTCTCGAGCAAAAAATGTTGGTTTAATAATTATTGTTAGAGTTTGCAATCAGTTAAACCGGTATTCATGTTTTTTGGACGTTTTTCTTTCGATTAAAAATTGTGATGATATTGATTTATCGAAACAATTGTCAATTTTTTAGAATTTTCAATAACTTTTATTATATTGTGGAATTAACTAGAGACCGTGAGTTTCATTTAAAAACACTAATAACAATTGTGATATTTATTTACATTTCATTGTAAACTGTAAGTGCCGGGATAAGGAGGGATTACGGAAATAGAGTGGAGAGGGTAGTCACGGCAGTGTGCCAGCGCCCTCCACAATGAAACAACATAATTTGTGTGTTGCGATTTCTTCCAAAAAGTGTAAAAATTCTATGCATTTGCGGTAAATTTATTAAAGTAACAGTCAATAACATTCATGCTATATTTGCTTATGGCAGATTATCAAAAATGAACCGATTTTGAAGCCCGATCATATACTTATACCTCACTTACATATAAAATTAGATCCCTTGAAGCATTATTTCCCTAAATTTAAACTTGGAATTTCCGTCAGTATTTAAATTAAGAAAATAAAGGTCAGTGAACAATTCGCATAATTGCAGCTATGAAACAGTGATAATGGGCTTCCTTGACAGTAAAAAGCTACAAATTATAGAGAGGTTATTTCTGATATACTTGATAACTTCAAACGCATGGGCTACAGAATACTACTGAAAGTAATATTAGTTAGCTACATATTTATTTAAATCATCAGTTAGACCTCCCACTTAGACGAAACTACGGAAAACGCTACAGGAATTAAAATTTGAATGAGCAAAACATGATAGAAAAGCGATTCTAATTGGTACTGACGAAATTATTTGTTGGCGACGGAGATATCTAAGAACAATTTTTAAATCACGTGCAGAAGGCAAACCAATATTTTACTTGGATGAAACCTGGGGGAATGAAGGCTATACTGTCAGTAAAATGTGGCAGGATACCAGCATTCAATCTTCACGACAGGCTGTTTTAGAAGGATTATCTACAGTATTGAAGTCCATCCGGTAAGAGACGACGTCTAATCATAACTCATATCTATTGGCAGTGATAATGGGTTTATAGATGGTGGCTCTTTAATATTCCAATCTAAAAAAACTGGAGACTACCATGAAGATATGAATGCCGACGTTTTTGAGGAATATTTTGAGCAGATGATTGACCTATTATTAAAAGGTTCAATCATAGTATTAGACAACCCTAGTTACCATTCTCGTCACATTGAGAAGGTGCAAACACATCATGGAGAAAATAAGAGACCATTGAATGGCTAACTGACAAAAAAATTAATTTTCCTCAAAAATCAATGAAACCAGAACTTCTACAAATTGTAAAATTGAATAAAAAGAAAATTGGCAAAAAGCAATTCATCATGTATTAAAAAAGGAAGAAAACATGTGGAATCTGTACAAAATCTTAGATGCAGACATTACAGTGACACCATTAATAATTTCAATGAATAATGATTCCTCAAGTGATGATTGTGATTCCGACAGTGATTTAAAGACATTTGTACTTACTAATCTAGACTAAGATGAAGAAAGAACTATTTAAAACAATTTACCATGTTCCTATTAATTTGGTTAGGTTAGGGTAAAGTTACATAGGTTTAGTCTACTTGTGGTGAGCAAGTCCCATAAAATTTTGATTTATTACTCCGCATCGATTGCGATTTTACTATAGTTGAGGATATTTTAGCTGAAAATTCCATTCATTTAATTGGATCTAGAATATTAATCATCACTTACCTACGAGGTCACCCAAGAACAATAGACCTTTCTTTTCTTACCATCTTCTTTTCTTTCACGATTATTTCTCTCCTTGCATATTTCTGATATGATATATCACTTTCCATTCTATGTATCGTGTAGAGTGTGAGATTTATAAGAAAGATGTATGAGGATCAAGTAGTGTCCTAGGAATTGGTTTTGATTTACCTAGATGTTGGAATGCACCAATATCAATCCCGCTCCTTAAATAGATACTAGTTGTAGGTTCTTCACGAGGGAAGTTTACGCCCATACGGATATAAACAGACCTTCAAGTAAGCTCGTTCCATATATAACTAGAGTCCTTTTACTCGGTTGTATAAATCTTTGAGTTTAGATTCAGACATATATCGGTTGTACATAGAATTTCCGGTATTACTAGAGTTACTGTGCTATAGGACTTATATCGTTCCATTGTTGTGTATATATGAATTTCTCCCATATTTAGATTAAGAAGTAGCTAAAACAAATTGATACTTAATAGAGTGTTAGAAGTAAAGTTGAAAATTTACATGAATAATTCTAAGTATATTTACCTTTACCAGAGTTAATACTAATAATTTTGGTTAAAAAGTATTATAAATTGTATACTCACCAATACTTGTAAACAAACAGTGCTGATTGTCAGAGTAACATAATATAATTTTAGTTCAATATCCTTTATTTTCATGATGATAATTATTATTATGATATTCTAGACGAACTTCAGAACGTCTAGGTTATACTAATAAAAATTCTAACACAGAATATAGCGTTACCCGACGTCGAATAATTCTATGGGTATCACTATTATTTTTAGTTAACCATACACAATAGGTGCGTTCTTTTTGACTGAGATCTCAGTTAATCTCAGCTCACATCAGTAATGTGAGCGTTCTTTTAGTTTTACTCACTTCACAGATGCTGAATGTGTTGTAAGGGGGTATCAGTTGGAATTGAGTCGGAAATAAAGTGGAGGGGATGAAGAAATATTTGATTTGTTTGGTTTATATGTAGTTTTAACCAAGGTTATCTAAGGTTTTAACCATTGACATATAAATAATAAACACACATAATCTATTTTTCTTTTGTTTCAAATTATGGATACATTAATTAACATTATTAGATGCTGATACGAATCTGTCGTATAGTTTAAATCTATCGACAGATCGCGCGCTTCAATTGAGATGTCGTCCTTTTTGGTGCTTAATCACATCACTTTATCTCAGATCACCTTAACTGAAGTGATCTGAGATCTCAGTCAAGAAGAACGCACCAATCATAAATAGATAAATACGAGACATCTATAGTAAACAAACATTGATCCGAAACATTTTCTGACCAAAGTATACTTTAAAAACATATACCAAGTCGTGCCTATTGTTGACACAAGTTACAATGAAAACAAATATAAAATTTTGGAATTTTTATCTAAAATTACAGGGGTGCCCGTTTTCCGTGCCAGTGAGTGTAGTTAAACATTGTTAAATGAATGTGAGTTGGAAATTTATATATATATAGTATATTCAATTGATTCTGTCCTGTGTGTGTCTGACATTCATTCAATTTCCGTTTCATACATAAAATAAATCACTTGACTCCATTTATAAACAAATGATTATGAATATGAATGGTGCATTTCAATATTCATCCATCCATTCTGTTGAACCTTTTTCTCATCTAGGTATAGCAAAGGAATGATTTGTATTTACAAATTTCGAAGTAATTTAGAAATATTAAAAATTTGGTGTGAACGGCTATTTAGTTTTCACAAAACTAGTCCACTTTTCTAATAATACACCATATGAAAGTTTTTAAATTGGATCTATATAGTTTCTGGCAGTCAAATAGAATAAATTCAATAACAATGATGTGTATTTAACTTTTTCATTCTTGATATTTGGTTTACATCAGGAGAGAAACGAGACGAGACGAGACTACGTGTTCTCTCGAGCAAGAGAAGCGTCGTCTCATCGAAACGAGAGATCAATTTTGTCTCGTTTTGTTTTGGGTTAACACTACTTGAAAGATTCGCTTGGGATGGTCGTCACGACAATATTCTTGAAAAACATTAGAATACCTTCTAGATGGAAACAATCTATGAAAGAATAATATAATGACATAAATGACGAGAAGCTGAAACAATCTATATTCAACAAAACAAGGAATAACGTCAAAATGAAGTAATATTGTAGTTAGAATATAAAAGAGCAGTTGGAAACTTGAGGAGAAACAAAGGCACAGGGTTGGACCAAAATCTATTTGACGTAACGGAACACTTAAATTATGAAACTCTGAAACGAATATACGATTGTATCTGCAATTTATGAAACAGGTACGGTAGCGGAAATTTTAAAGAAAAGTAATAAGGACAATTGATGATTATAAGAACTATAGATGGATATGACACATGTATCGAAAATCATTACTAACAGTTCACTCTACAATGTTTAATGAAACATTGAAGGATTTCTAACAGAAATAATCGGGACCAAGAAAAGCAAAAGGCAGCCAACTTATGAAGACTTGAAGCAAGCTTTCGAAAATCTTTACCTTTTCAAGGTACTAACAAAAATCACAACACAAGCATAATTCATTCATTTTATAAGGAATAGATAATAGTGATCAATTTCAGTAATTCAGTAATAAAGAAGGGTTCCATCACTGTTTAATTCATACATACAGCTTACAATTATGAATTCAAGAATTCAAAAGAGAATTAGATTACAATCCCTTGATAGGCAGTTTCAAACAGTCATCAACACCATGAATGCAATACTTGAAGAATTTGATATGAAAATAAGTGTAAACAAAAACAAAATACTGGTTTGCAGAAAGTATTCAACAACACTAATCAACATAAGACCAAATTATAGGACCATAGTAAAAACTTTGAATACCTCGGAAGTAATCTTATTGAAGTAATAAGGGACGACAAATATGTAAAAAGGAGAATATAACTAACTGAAGTCGAATTCATGGAAAATTTCTTTATTACTTATCCGCCCAATCTATCTATATGCGAGAAAAGTATTGGTTTACCCCAAAAAAAGTTGGAATTTTGAAAAATTTTTTTGAGTTATTTTTACATTTTCCATCAACAACAACACGAAAAAACGGTTTTTAGAAAAAAAATCCTGTGTGTATGTCGTCGTCGTCGTCGTCGTCGTGTCTTGTTAGCACGATACAGCCTCCGGAGTGCAATGAGTCACCAATTTTATGATTCAATATTGATAAGTACATATCACAGATGAACCCTACTGATTTTCAGCTCACCAGAGTTAGTAAAACGGGTGCTATGGTTCTTGAAGTACGACATTTTGTCATTTATTGAGAAATTTCAGTTTGTTAGCACGATACAGCCTCCGGAGTTCAACAAGTCACCAATTTTATGATTTAATATTATTCAGGACATCACACAGATGAAACCTATTGATTTTAAGCTCACCAGAACCAATACAACAGGTGCTACAGTACTTTAAGTAAGATAATATTGTCATTTTTGGATGTTTCAGTTTTTTAGCACGATACAGCCTCCGGAGTACATAGAAGTGACCAATTTTATGATTGGATATTATTCAGAGCGTCTCAAAGATGAACTCTATTGATATTCAGCTCACTAAAGCCAGTACAACGGGTACTATGGTACTTGAAGTACCAAATTTTGGTCATTGTTGGAGAAATTTTCAGTTTGTTATCACGATACAGCCTCCAGAGAGTATACGTATGATCAATTTTATGATTCAATATTGTTCAAGGTGTCTCATAGATGTACCCTATTGATTTTCAGTTGACTAGAGCGAGTACAGCGGGTCTTATAAATCCAGATATACTAAATTTTTGGTTATTTTTGGAGAAATTTCGGTTTGTTAGCACGATACATCCCCCGAAGTGTATACAAGTAACAATTTTATGATAGAATATTGTTCAGGGCCACAGATGCGGAATAGTTAGTTTTAATCTTTAAAACCGTTTATTTTTGAATATTATGCATTATATTATATATATCGTACTATCGATTGAATTATTACCCTATCTTTTTTCTAAAAATATATAATTTCCGAATAATAAATTCGCTCTTTAACATTTTAAAATATCTATTAAGTACCTCGATTCCTTCCACACAATTGATACTGTGCATTTTTTGATGGAAGGGGACGATTTAATGCAATTATCGAAATTAGGTGGATGTTTATGGGTGAATGGGGGTCGTGACTTAGCATGCACTAACTAGATTATAAGGGGTGGTTTCCGTTTTGTTAGACTAAGTATGGCAATTACACGCTGTTGTTACTATTTGTCGTATTGGACAAATGTTGTTAATATATTGTTGGGGTGTTTTAACGATAATTATTATTATCCTCTATACAAGATAACTTCTAATACTTTATACAAAATCACTATGATTAGTATACCGATGGAAAAAATAATGTATTAGCAATTAAAAATTATATTATACACGTTTTATTTGTTACAGGTTGTGGTCCAGGTCACGCATTATTGGGTAAAACTAGGAGGCCAAGGACAGCATTTACATCCCAACAACTACTAGAGCTAGAAAAACAATTTAGGCAGAACAAATATCTTTCGAGACCTAAGAGATTTGAAGTGGCAACTAATTTAATGTTGACGGAAACACAGGTATTCAATTTTTGCATTAAGTATTGAATCAATTCTTAGTTTTATTTTACGTGTCTTTAATATCAGCAAAAAAACTTAGAATAATGTGCCTTAACTCATCTGTCAAGTGTTACTGTAACTGTTTCGTTGCCAATTGGTTACGACATGCGTTTACAGTTACAAATAAATCCTAATCAATATGAAAATTTTTGAAACAATTATTATTTTTATTCAGATGAAGTGTAACACCACACTTTTCACATTTAGTGTGGGTGAATCCTTTGCAGTCATGGTATTTTCATTACAATTTATTTTCTTCTACATGAGGCCAATGACCATACTGATCCCTTCTAACGTTCTTAGAAGGTACATGTTGGGACCTCTTTTTTTCTTAGTTTGTATGACTGCTTCCAGATAGCTTGATCTCCCTCTCTTAACAGCAATAGTTTGCATTCTGCAAAGACATTCAGCAATATTAGCTCGAAACTCTGCTTGTCCCATAGTTTTATATTGCTCTCCTTCTTTGGGAAGTTTTACTCTTTTATACAGCAACCATGAGTTTACAATAGTTACATCTAAAAGATAATCGAAAAGTCGAATATAGCATTTTCTGCTTTTTAATAATATTTTGTATCTGCCAAGATGACTGTCCATAAGGTCGATTCCGCCCACATGTCTATTATATTCTGAAATCACAAATGGGCAATCTACCTCAATCGTTTGTTTGCGTTTTCGGTCGAAACGTTTTGCCTTGCTAATGGGATTTTTTCCAGCAAATGTAGATAACTTGGTAACATATTTGTTATCCTTCCAAACTAAGAAAGACACATCGATACCTTCAGCTGTCACAAATTCACAACTCTCACCTCTGCTTGCCGCTTTCATATGAGCTTCAGTTGGTAGTTTGCAATATAGTAATCTTCTTCTTTGGATAGTTCCCAACGAATATATTCCTCGTTTTGCTAAATGAACCAGCAGAGGCAAAGTAGACTAATTGTCATGATAAGATAATTTTGATTTTCTGGTAGCAATCTAGCTAAACGCAGAACTACACTTGATTAAGCCCCTAGATCTGGTTCGCCTTCAGAGTCTGGTTCAGAGATTTCCTGTCCAGAATATATTCCAAACTTATAAGCAAAACCGGAAACGCATGCAAGTACAAATAATTGGAAACCCCATTTGTGGGGTTTCTTTGGTAGATATTATAATAATAATGTTTATTCATCATAAATGTACAATAAAGTATAATTTTGATAAAACAATGTCAAGTGATTAGTACTTGTGAGCTGCGTGAAATAAACAATGGCATCACTGAAGGAGCAATCGTAGAAAATTACTCCTTGTGCGTGATATAGCCTCTAAATATAATAAAAATACTTAAGAATAAAATATAAATTCAAAATTAGATAAAGTATAAGTATAAAACATATGGGTAGAAATTGCATCACATAAAGTAAATTGGTAAAAGTATCACTTTCAGGTAAGTTACACATAAAGTGTTTATCATAATCGGGTTCAGTGTCTCATATACACATATATTACAGTCATACGATTTTGATCCCATGTGAGTATCAAATAAGATTTTATATCGCAATTGGTAAAAGGGTAACATCCAGGTAGGTTTCACATAATGTGAGTGTCATAATCGGTGTTGGGGTCACATACACATGCATTACAGTATTATAAGTTTGATGAATAATTTTTTGAGGGTTTAAATTATTTTTTGGAATATCTGTCTATCATAGCATTGAAGCCAATTCTTAACTTTTATTTTAAAAATTTCGTTGCTTCGGCTGGTTTTTATTGTTTCAGGTAACAATTCCCAAATTTTTGGACCTAGAAAGCTGCAGTGCCTCTGACCCACTGTTTTAATACATTTCGGTACCACGACGCTGTAGTTTTGCCTTCTTGTATTATATAGATGATCTGGGTGCGTTATTTCAATTTTATTATTGTAAATTCCTTGTAACATATTTTGGCAATAGAGTTGTCTAATATCAAAAATTCCGCATTCGTTATACAAGTTATCGGTAGAGTACGTCTTTCCTTTGCCAAGGATGATTTTGAGAATCTTCTTCTGATCGATATTCAGACTATTTAAATGCGTATCATTTACGCCTCCCCATCCTATAATACCGTATATAAGTTGGGATTGGATTAGGCTATAATATATAGTTTTCAACTGAGAATTTTCAAGGTATTCTTTCAACAGTTTGAATCTTGATATGAATCCACGTAGTTTTCTTGTTAGGTACGATATATGTAAGTTCCATTTCACATGTCTGTCAATTTGTATACCAAGGTATTTTATTGAGCTGGCTTCTGGAATGGATATATTTTGATTTATATTTTATGGACCCATATTCGGCAAGTTATTGCTATAGGAGGTGAAAGGTAAGTATTTGGTCTTTTCAGCGTTCACAGTTAATTTATTGTATTGGAACCATTTAAAGATGTTGTTGAAGTCTTTTTCCGTCTTTGCTTTCAGTTGTTGCCATGTGTTGTCACTGAAAATTACTGCCATGTCATCAGCATAACTTATAATATTACCTACCGTTGTCATTTTCAACAGGCTGTCTATATAGATAGTGAATATTAGGGGACCTAAGACCGTGCCTTGAGGAACCCTGTAAGTGATTGTCCTTGGAGTGCTCACCACACCATCAATATCTACTACTTGTTTTCGGTTCGACAGGTATGATTTCAAAAGATCGTGCGGTTTACCCCGCATACCATTTTTTTCCATTTTCTCTAGAAGCCTTTTGTGAAAAACAGTATCAAAGGCTTTGGAAAGATCAACAAAGATACATAGCGACGGTTTAGAAGTGTCGAGTAATTTGTAAATGTACGTTGTCAGTTTTAGTATTGCATCTTCGGTTGACCTCCCCTCTCTGAACCCATACTGACCATCAGATAGAATATCATGTTTTTTCATGAAATGTGCCATTCTCTTTTTTATTATTTTTTCACAAATTTTTGCTATGTTTGATATCAAAGAGATGGGCCTATAATTTGAAATTTGCAGTTTATCCCCACTCTTAAAAAGTGGTTTGATAAGACCAGTTTTTAAAATGTTCGGAAATATTCCATTTTCAATACAGCTATTTATAATGTGAGTGAGAGGGACTGTTATGAAGTCGGCTATTTGAATCAGAGTTTCTGCAGTAAACCCGTCATGCCCAGGACTTTTTTAGAGTTTAAGTTGTTTGATTATTTGTGATACTTCTCCAGTGTTTGAGGGGTATAAGAACATATTTTTGTTTATTTCAGTTGTAATGTCTCGGAAGGAATTTGGTTTTTCGATTTTATTTGCTAGTTTTTGCCCTATTCCACTATAGTGTTTACTGAATTCATCACTAATAACCTGTTTGTTTTCAGTGGTACAATTTTCTTTTATTTCTATTTTGGTTATTTTTGTTTTAGGGCGAGTTTTGTTGCAAATCTCATTGAGACTTTCCCAGAGCCCTTTTGTTCTACTTTTATTCTTCCCAATTTCGTTTTGAAAATATTGTTTTTTTGCTTCTTTCGTAAGTGTATTTAAGTTTCGTTTGTAATTATTATATATTTGTTTTACTTGTAGGTTATTGGGATTTTCATTTAGTAGTTTATAGAGATTGTTCTTTTCTTTTATTGATGTAGATAGCCCTGACGTGATCCATTCTTTTCTAGTTTTATCTTTATTTTTTATTTTGATTTCAGATGTGTGTTTTTTTACATGGTATTTCAGTCTGTTTATGAATATTTCACATTTGGAGTAGACGTCGTTTTGTTCATAAATGTTTGCCCATGTTTCACTTTGTAGTGCCACCCGTAGCCTGTTGTAATTTATATATACTTTTGTATTTTTGAATTCTTTATTAACAGTTTTCTCACCCACATCTATTGTTAGAGCAATAGGTCGGTGGTCACTAATTATATCCTGAAATATGAATGACTTTATACGATCATGCATTTCTATATTTGCTTTTACAAAGAAATGGTCGAGGCACGTGGAGCTATCTGGTCGAGTGATATCGTTTATATAAGAGATTAATTCGAAGTATTCCAAATTATTTTTATATTCATCAATGTATTCATTTTCTGATAGTAAATCTATGTTCATATCGCCAGTTATTACGTGAATATCACTAGATTTATTGTTTTGTAAATGGTTAAAAAAGTGTTCATTGAAATCATATGGACATGAACTAGGAGATCGATATAACGAAGTTATTTTAATTTTTTTTTCATTTAATTTTATATTGAGTTCGAGAAGTTTAATGTTTCCTATGCTAATATTTGTCTGATCATAGTTGAGTTCATTTTTAATGAATATTATGACTCCATCATTTTTGTTTAATGATGATTCATTATACACTGTGTTAAAACCTTTTAATCCATATATACTGGCATCAGTGACTTTAAAAGTTTCTGTAAATACGATTACATCGAAGCTGCTTTCTAGTTGGTTTAGGTAAATGAACAATTCATCTATGTTTTTGGAAATACTTCTTATATTTGTATGAAACATTTTAAAGTCACTGAGTCCTTTCTCCAAATATGTATCAAAGTCTGTGACTTCTTTGATATTTTGTGCTTTGACAGGATCATTTTGATATTCTCTTATAAATGTGTCCATAATTGGTGTGGATTAAAACTAATATTATCAAGTAAAAGTAATAAAAACAAAAACAAAACAGTGACACATATTATTTAACCCCTCAGTATCAACCGGTTTATGATTTTCTAATGTTACTCACTATTTTTATTAACCGAACGTGTTTTTGGCTTTTCTTGTGTAGTTTTGTGCTGTTGAGTTGAGTGTGTTGGTTTTTTCGTGGCAGGAATCTTCGGGGTGCTGGGTCCAGTTTGTAGTTCCGGTAGAATTTTCGTGTTTTGTTCCAGAATTGTAGGTGTGGAAGGGGCGCTATTTGATTTGTTTTCCAGGCCATCTACTTTTCCTAGGTCAACGATAAGTTTGTTTCCTTTTATGTAGTGCTCCGTATATTTTCCCTCTTGCTTGGCGAGAAAAAGATGTTTTCTAAATATTTTATTCTCGGTTCTTTGTGCCGGTGTTTGGTCGTGGGTTATAGATATTGTTTCATGTAATGCTTGATTTTTCTTGAACACATTTGTTCATCAATACTTAGATGTTGCTCGAAAGGAATAGATGAAAAGGTTTCATTCAAAGCATTAATTGGAGGTCTGATTTTATGGAATCTATCAGAATCTGGTTGACCATGAGGTTATCATTATTATTGAAATGAAGAAATTGGCGAATTCTTTCGAACCTATTGACCGGCATGGTATTTTTTATTGGGGTAAACCTCAGTTCATCACTCCAATATGAACGGATATTAGGCATATTTACTACTGACATATTATAACACCAAGGTACTGCCTAATATCTGTAGATGTGAACAACGGAGTAGGGGAGCCCGGGGCTGGTTGACACACTTTTTGTATTTTTATTTTTAGCTTACACATTATTAAGTTCTGGTGTGCTTTTGGTACCAAATAGGAAAGTTTAATGTGTTATCTTTCATATTAGACAAGAAAAAAATTTTTAGCAACAGTTTAGGTAGAAATTTTTTGTAAAGATGGATGTCAGGTTGCGTCAACCAGCCCCGGGCCGGGGTTGGTTGACGCAGACAAAAAAGTAAAGTAAAACTTATGTTATTATCCAAATTTAAAAAAAATTATATTAAATTCTAAAAATGGTAACTATCCAAAGAACAAACATAAAAAAGGTAACTTACCAAGGAACAAAAGATGCATTAATTCTAATAAAGGCAACTTAATTAACAAATTTAATATTTTAGCTTAATAAAAATATAAGTCATTATTCGCTTTCACAGTTTACACAAACAAAGGAGACGCCAGGTTCCCCAGCACAAGTTTCGTGTGCCCACATTTCGCAACTAGTGCACCGGATCCATTTTTCGGATGAGGCACTATTTTTATAGCTATCTGTGCAATAAAGGCAAGAGCATTCCTCTTAATCGGACTCATCATCGTCTTTGACTATTTTCCTTTTTTTTTGTTTTTTTCTCTTTTGCATCGGACTTCTTATTTGAGCAAATATTTCTTTTAACAGACTTTACATTTTACTCTTGTTCTTCAAGAGCATCTTTTATTGGCGTGTCAGTTAGAATTGCTGTCACACGCTTTCTTCTATTAGGTTTAGCGTCCTGCTTTCTAGGTCCGGCTTTTGGTAGCGGTTTCAATTGAAATGGACTTCAGTAGGAGGCGAGCTCTCATTTGTTTCTTGAATAGAACTGTTAGTTGAAATGTTGTTTTCTTTTCCCGGAAGTGGACTTTTTGCTAACACTATATCTTTGGAGCATCCTGGCTGGTTAAGATCATCATGTTCCTGTGAACACCCCGGTCGTGGTTTTAAAATCGAGTTTAGCTGAACTGGAACCACGTCCTTGTCAGCATTAGTTTCTGCGGGATCGGGACGGTCAGTTGCATATCCTGGTAAAAACTCTTGATCGTCAAAAACGTCTCTATTGAAAGGGCTAATTCCAGACACCTTGAATTCCGCCATAATATTTTTCGGTGTTGCTGCCAGTGGCAGTGAGTCTCGAACTATTAGAGGGACATCGTATATTGACATCGTGCGTCCGGGATTGCTAGTGATCCAGGAGACACGGGCTGAATTAACGTAATGTTTTAATGGTCCATAAACAGACCGATCGAGAGGCTGGAGCTTATGTCCTCGTCTGCCAACAATTCGGTTATGCTTTTGCACGGTCGTAATCCCAGTTTCATACATGTTCCATATTTGTGCTGCTTCTAATTTTAGGTGGTTGAGGACCGTTTTTAAGTTGTCAAAGAACATTGAAACATTTTCTCTGTTGAAACTAGAAGCGCGAGCTAAGCTGGTTGCTTCTGGTGTTCTTACCGAAAGAGCACGATGTCGTTTCATGTAGTATGTAAACCAATCCTCTCCCGCCATATTTGTCACGTTCCAGGATTCAGGGTATTTAATGCGCAAAGCAGTGGCATAATCATACGCGAATGTTCTTACTTCTCTGACAGGCAATCCAAAATATATGTCGCTTGCCGTTTTAAGGTATTCCTCCAAATGATTTTCTTGTTGATCTGTGAACACCTAAAAATTATAAAAGACGTAAGGCATTTTCTGAAGCTTTCATATTTTTAAAAATGATTTAAAATATAATATACCTGTCGATTCCTGTAATATCCATCTTTTGTCGTTATTGCGGCATCACCATTAATTTCTTCCGCAGTAAATTTTTTGCAAAAACGTCTCAGAGTTGCCTCCGGGATCTCAAAGTCTTTTGCAGTTGCCCTAATGGATTTGTTGTTCATTTTAACCTCTCTAACTGCCCTTAGCATGATATCTGGTGGAGTGATACCCCTTTCTGATGTTCGTTTACGAGAACGCATCTTGCTAAAATATTAAACAAAAATTAAAATATTTCATTTTAAACTCGGGGTTGGTTGACGCATGCGTCAACCAGCCCCTGACCACGTTTTTGTATGTGTGACGCAACTGCACCTATACTATTTTATTCTTAGAAAATCTATTTAACAGTTCTTGTTTGGGACGGTTGAAACTTTATGTAGCATCAAACCGATCTCAATTATCTTTAAAAATAAAGTTTCTAGAACAAAAACTGTGAAAAAGTAAAAAATTACTTACCACTGCCAAAAAACAACAAACCGCACTGTACACAACACCACTGATGCAATCAAACTGAAACGAACGTTAGAGAATGGTTTTTAATGGCGGCTTTAAGACAAACCTGTCGGCGACGTTGCCAAGTGTACTGTTTTAAAAAAAATTGAGGTGCGTCAACCAACCTGGTGCGTCAACCAGTCCCGGGCTCCCCTACGTATTTGTTTCATTTACTATTTTTTTCAACGAGATCTTGAGTAAAGAAATAATTGAAAAATTGGTAAGGAGTGTCTAGGTCTAAAACTTCAGGCTTGAGAGTTGCATTACCATGGAAAGTAAGTTGGGCTTCATTTAGTTGAAGAGATGTCTTTTTCCAAATTATTTTTGGCGTGGGAGTACGTTTTACAGTTTTCTCTCGTTTTGAAGTTTTTGACGTCGACGGAATGTTCGCCTGTTCATTTTCATCTTGTTCAATTTCACTATCTTCTGTATCAGCGTTATTCATATTGTGATCTTGTATAGTTTCTATTTCCGAATCATCATTATCACTTGCATCTTTATCATTCTTATCAGGAACGAATTGGGGATCATCACACTGTCATTGACCGAAAAATCCTCACTTTATAGGCCAGTAAGTTGTGACCAATATTCTTGTAGCTCTGTTTCAGTCATACGTTTTCGACGACACATTTTCTGTAAAGTAACAATATCTTCAATGCAGTAAGGGTGACAAATAAAATCACCGAACGCATGTTGTATACAAACGGCATCAAATGCTAAAATCAAATAAAACTACCAAATGTTTAATGTATCCAAAAGGCAACAAACGAAAATGACATGTTTTTGACAACCACTATATTGTTTGTGAATTGTTAGATAATTAACAGTAAATACATACCTTTTTCTTACATTAGTAATTTATTTGACATGTATGCAAATTTGCAGCTGTTGTCACTAAATTCACAAACACACACTTTGCAAAAAAACAGGTTATGTCACCACACAATAAATAATCTCAGAACTGCATGCGTCTTCCATCTATGAGCTGGAGTCTGAACTATGTACTTAAAAGCATAGCCACAGGAGTTATACTTACGGTGTGGGAAATCTCCAAGGTGGTATTCATACCAAAACCTGCAAGACCCTCTTACGATACTGCAAAGGCTTATCGTCCTATAAGTCTCTTGTCATTTCTTCTTAAGGCACTAGAGAAGATGATAGATAGGCATTTGAGGGTCAAAGTGCTGGGAGACAAGCCGCTGCACCCCAATCAACATGCCTACCAAAGTGGCAAATCTTGCGAAACAGCCTTGCATAGCTTGGTGAGCAAGATAGAGCAAGCCATTACTTACAAAGAAGTTGCAGTGGCTGTGTTCCTGGATATCGAAGGAGCATTTGACAATACGAGCACTCGCTCAATATTGTCAAAGCTGTAATCCAGAGGCACAGACAGGACAATGACCCGATGGATAGAGAACATGCTAAGCAGCAGGAGAGCACAAGAGAGGTGAAGACAGAAAGAGGATGTCCACAGGGAGGCGTTCTGTCACCAAAGCTGTGGAATCTGGTAGTCGACGACCTTCTTGTCTCACTAAACGAGCAGGGGTGGTATGCTCAAGGATATGCTGACGATAGATATCATCATTCTAATACGGGGAAAACACGTGGGCATCTGCCTGGAACTAATGCAGAGGGCAATGTCCGTAGTGGAGAGATGGTGTGATGCGGAGGGATTGTCTGTCAATCCCTCGAAAACCATCATGGTACCATTTACAAAACAGCGAATCGCAGAGATTACTAGTGTGCCAATACTCTTCGGCAATTGGATGAAGGTTGCCAGGGAGGCAAAATATCTAGGAATCCGGTTAGATGAAAAGCTAACCTGGAACAGCCATCTAGCAAGCATCACAAGCCGTTCTCAGATTACACTAATGATGATGCGACGAGCAATTGGGTGCACCTGGGGACTAACTCCGACAATGGTAAACTGGTTATACACCAGAGTAATCAGATCAATGATGGTATATGGTGCGATTGCATGGTGGCCTAAAGTTCAGCAAAGCACAGCCGCCAAAACGCTTTCTTAAATGCAGCGAGCTGCGTTCTGAGCGTAACAGGCGCCATGAAGGGTACTTCAACTGCAGCATTGGAAATACTGCTAAACATCCCACCATTAGATCTCTATATACAGGGGGAGGCTAAAATTACTGCATACAGAATGCAGTGCAATGGCAACTGGTGCAAGCACCATGCTATGAAACATACTAAAATACACGACAACATGAGGTGCGACATCATCGAAACGCCACCTGACAGAATGCCGAAGGTCGTGGAAACTGAGATACCATATCGTGTCAACTTGAGTGGCAGATCCGAATGGGCCCAGGGAGAACCTCAACGCATGTTGAACAGTATCACCTGGTACACAGACGGGTCAAAGACCCTAACGGGTACAGGAGCAGGCGTTTACGGCGTCAGACCCAAGCAAAGCATAAGTGTTTGCCTTGGCAAAATGACGACCGTATTTCAAGCAGAAATAGCTGCACTAATCGAATGCGGCAGAACATGCATAGACAGGAAATATAACAAAAAGACCATCTATGTGAACACGGACAGTCGGGCGGCCCTTTTGCCCTTAGCAAGCCACAGCTATACGTCGAAGATAGTGTGGGACTGTCACAAAACCTTGAAAACCTTGGCAAAAGACAATAGAGTAATTCTTACTTGGGTGCCAAGCCATACAGGGGTAGGTGGAAATGAGAGAGCTGATAAGTGTGCCAAGAAGGGAGCTCATCTCACCCTCATGGGACCAGAACCAGCATACGGCGTTTCATACAGCGCCGTACGAAAAACTGTTTCCAACTGGGTGTCGCTTGAACACCAAAAGCGCTGAACAGAATCACGGAACATGCTCAGTCCAAAAGAATGCTAAAAGGACCATCGAGTTCCTATACAGCAAATGCTTTTAGACTAGGTAGGAAAGAACTGCGAAAAGTGGTAGGATTCATAACTGTCCACTGGATATTCAACGCACACCTAGTGAAACTGGGGATTGAAATAACAAATCCCATTTACAGGATGTGTGGAGAAGTAGAAGAAACCGCAAAGCACGTGGTCTTCTATTGCCCTGCCTTGTGCAGAAGGCGAGCCTCCTGTCTAGATATCTTCCTAGGCACAAATCAGGAGGGAATGCAGGAAAACATAGTCCGACGAATCTCAATGTTCGCTAAGAATTTAGGATGGGACTCTGCTTAATACCTGTGAGTGGGTGGCACAATAAGCCAATCAATGGCTGATCGGCATCAATTAGGGCACCAGAACCCTAACCCCCTTCGTGACTAAAAAAAATGTACTTAAAAGGTTAGTAGTCTATCACAGCATGGGTAAGGTACAATTTCATTTTATTAGTGATTGTAAATAACAGTCTAATGGTTTGTTGCCTAATGGCAACACCATGCATTTAAGGATTAATTCTAGATATCCTATTCTGTCCGTCTTCTACTTTCTTAACGCCAAAAATTGGTTTAAAGACTTTCCTTTTCTAGGCGCCCAATTCTATTGCTTGTACTCCCAGGGTCCAAACTTTAGATCCCAATGCTACTATCGGTCATACAATTGTGTTATATTCATGATTCTGTTTTGTATTTTTTGTTCCCATTTATTTGTAAATACTTTTACCGTGTTAGTTATGAAGTAGTTTGCACTGGCGCTAGTTATGATAAACTATTGCAGATCTCTTGATGTTCGTTTCTCTACACACTTTCTTCAGAGCAAAATCAAATAATATGGAGGACACTGAATTCTCTTCTCTGAAACTTCAAACTTATTCACCAAATTCAGTATTATTTTTACAGAGTTACCTCTAATTATGTTTTTCTACTTCCGCTACTAAAACCGCACTTTGAACACGGGTTTGACATGCACAAAACGACTCTTTAAACACTAGTATTTAAAATGCGAAAAGTCACATCTCGTTTATCTTTTGTTTTTTAAACGTCAAATCAAGTGTATCTTTTGTATGTTAAATTTCATATTCCGTGATAATTTTGTTATTCTGCGTCATTTGATTTGTCAGTCAGCTGTCAGCCATCGTCCGTCATGTAATGAATATAATTCAAATTTCATATAATGTTTTCCTTCCCTCGGACGAAGAAAAAGTATAGTAAGCACCTCGTGTTAAAAACGTCTTTAGTCACTCGTTTCACAAGGAACTCGTTCCGCTTCGCTCCACTCGTGCCTAGTAAAACTCGTGACTAAAGCAACTTTCTTGACACTTGGTACTTAATATACTATAATGTTACTTTCAACATTTACTTTAACATTCTACTTATAACCATTTCTTCTAGTGCTTTATATAGTTGTTGATTTAATAAAATGTTTGTTTGAAATCAATGAATGCCAGCATTGGATATTTTTTATATCCATTATTAATACCTGACTTTTCCTACTATGTAAATACTTGGTCACTCTGCCTTCTCTAAACCCTCCTTGATATTAAATTCTCCATTATATTTCTTAAACCATTCTTAATGGTTGTTATAAATCTCCTGCCCAATGTAGTGTTTTTTATCAAGTTTCACATCCATTAATCTGGACTTTAAATATCTCTGATGTATTCAGTCATATCCATCCCACTATGCAAATAAATATTACAGTTATGTTAATTCAACATCACATTGTGATAATGTTCTTCCTTTTTTTCCTCTTGTTTTCATCACATGCACATCTATACAACCGCTTATGCCCAGCTTGTGGCTGTTAACATTTGTGATGTTTCAACTTAACTTCTCAGCGATGTTAAAGCGCTGCCTTTTTACATTACTGTGATGTTACTAGAACTTCCTCAAAAGGAAGTCTTTATAACGAACTAAAAACAACATTTCTGTTACATTCTGAAATTCCTTTTAACATATTGTCGATGTTAATGCAATGTCTAAAAAATAACATCTTATCAATGATCTAAATGCGACATTTCAAAAACAATACAGTGTATTCTCGTAGATGTCGTATGGACATTACATAAACCTCTAAATAATATACCTCAAACATTCTGAATGACATCCTATAGATGTTTCTGTGCCTAATCAGCAAATACTGGGTGAACAACTAAGAACGCCGGCTGTCGGCCATATTTCAAAAAATAGTCATAGCACAACTTTAAAATACCTTCAGGAAAATGACCCTGAAAAATCGCTGGAAAATATTTTTGAGTTCCTAAAATATCTCCTATGGGGTGGAATGAACACTTAAAAACATAATACTGTGATTATCTCCAAAAAAGACATACTAAACGTATCCTAGAAATTCAATGTTTGATATATTGTTGAGATTATGAAAAAATGTAGTTAGGGACTTTTTGTCTGTATTCTTCAAGTAAGGGGTGGGGGAAGGTTCAACCCAAAAAACAAATGTCGTAACACTTTTTTTTACTCGATATCCATGTTTTTGGCGTCATTTAAAAGAGTTTTTCCTCTTTAATAAGATATGCTTAACAAAAATAATAAAATTGGACAATTTTGTTAACGCTTTGTGGAAAAGTCCACAATTTTCCCATTTTTATCGGAAATTACAAATGTACTGAGGCATTTTTCAAATTCTGATGAAAAGGGGTTAAAAAATAGGAATATATTCCAAGATATAAGATTTACAATATCAAATATAAGAAAATGCTTGAATTTACATTTGAAATTTCCGAGTGGATACAAAATTATCCAATTTTTTTTATCAATCTTATTAAACAGAAAAACTTTTAAATGCAGCTAAAATCATTAATATCGGTTAAAACACGAAAAAGTTATACATTTGTTCATAAGTTTGAACCTTCCCCACCCATTATTTGAAGAATAATGGCAAAAAATCTCCTCAATTAAATTTATTCATAATCTCATCAATATTTCAAAAATTGTATTTTTAGGACACTTTTAGTATGTTTTTTTGGAGTATTATGTTTTCGAGTGTTCATTCCACCCCTAGCGGATATTTTAGAGACTGCAAAATATTTTCCAGCAATTTTTCAGGATCCCTTACCGAAAGATAATTTTTTTGAAAGTTGTACCATGATTCTTTTCTGAGATGTGGCCTACAGTCGTTCTTAGTTGTTCATCCTGTACATTTAAAATAAAATAATAAATAATTTAAAACGTTCATTCACTATTAATGAACAGTACAGTAAATTTGAAAAAAACAGGTACAAAATTAGAAAAAAAAATATCTTGTCCAGCAATCCAACCTAAAAAAAAATAAAATTGTGTAAGCATATTACATAACAAGTCTGGAAAGTGGAAACTATTGAACACATTCAGTGAAAGCAAGAAATAAAAAAGGGTATATTAATCCGTAGTTACCATAACGTAACATACTTTGAAACTGAATTAATAAAGTTTAACGGATACACATACATTACAGCTAGTTTACAGAAAATTTATAAGAATAGTTTTTTAATTATATTAAAACTAAGAAAAATTTTACACCATAAAGATTTAATAAAACATTACGTTACATCAACAGAAATCCAATCTGATTGAAGGAAATTCTATCGTTTACTTACAGTGCCTCAACCATTCCATAACGTACACTTCAAAATCCTTATATGTGAAATATTTGAAGGTGTTCTGAACAACAGCTAATAAAACAATTACTATAGATCAAATTGTGCCCATGAAGACCTTTGATCGATCATCATAAACTACATCAAACTTGATTTTCAGCCAATTGACTGGGACCCATTTTCCATAAGATACATGCGGGGTTCTTCAAAGGAATAATAACATATTTTATTTCAAGAAGTGACTTTTCATGATTCACCTTCTATTCCATGCCTCACTCCATTTGGCAGGTAAATTCAGGTGTGCTATGAAAATTCATACTTCTTTTCTGTATAAAATAATATACTATTCTCATCTTGTTATTTTCATCCTGGCACAAATTGTATATTAACATCGTGGAATTGTAACTTAATGAAAACTAAGCATTATTAATACACTGTATACAAAAAAAACTACTTATGAAGAAGAGATATGAACACATTATCAAGTTAAATGAGTTTATAATTAATTGTATCCAATTGAGTATCCAATAGCTGTGTTTCTACAATAATAAATAATTGAATGCTGTTTGTTGACTAGAGCATTCAGTATCATGAGTTACATATTCTTCAACTAGATTAATATAGGTACAATTGTAATGGACAAATACAGCTTATTTATTGTGTTCAGTGACTTTTCAAATGGAAATGAGCTTTTTAACAGAAATTTCTGTTTTTAAAGTCTTAAACAATCTCTAATTGTTCACAAGAATTGTTAGTACTAATGTTAAAATTTTCTAAACCTGCAAAACTATATTGATGGCTTAGACTACTACTAAAAAAACTAAAACTAGAGATACTTGATTCAATATTTTTTGTACTGTTTAATACAATGTGTGTATCAGACTATCTGAAATAATTACTCCCCTTTCATTACATAATTAGTAACTATTTGTTTTTTATTTTATTTGTATAAGTAGCTTCTGAAACATCTTGAACATTGAAATTCTAGATTCAAATATCTGCGAACATATGAGCATGTTTTATTATTAATAATAATATCTACCCTATTGCAATATCAAGTTTTTTGTAGGGTATAATGCATATCTAGGATTTGAAATATTGTGAATCGTTATCAAAATATACTTACTAGGTAACTAAAATATTTTAAAAATTGAAAATACCCTTATTTTGTAATATAATGTTAGAGTACAATTCCGCCACATGGAATTTCAATGTATAATAGCCGATTAAAGTATTGAATGAGTATTAAGTTTTAATAATTATGATTTTGGAATAGGTACTTAGCGATAACAATTGTTGTTCGTCCATTATAACTAAGTAAAGAAACTGTAGCTTAGTAGGAACTAACGAAAACGAAGACCACTTTATTCAAGTACTTTTTCTTGTAACAAATGTGCTTCCTGCAAACAAAATATAACACAAAACTGAAAACCACCCGCCAATTCATCCTTGTCATTTGTTTCCAAAGATAAATACTGTTTGTTTTGTTCGTCAGTTCCTCTTCTGTTTTCTTCTTTTTTTATGTTACTGTGATGTTTAATATGAGATATCACTGAGAGCTTCATGAACTAACGTCGTACAGACGTAATAAGTACGATGTTAATAAAAATTATTTCGAAAGATCTAAAAGTAACTGCAACATGTGACCATCTTAGAAACATGTTAATTTGTAATATTACAGTAACGTTCTGTATGTGACATTAGTGAGAAGTATACAAATTAACACCGTATGAATGTTTCCTATACGAAGATGCTAAAAAGAAGTTCATAGGATGTGTATGTAACTGCGAATTCAAGTATTACTGTGTACATCAAAAATATGTTTTATTTACATGACATGGATGTTAATAGAGTTGGTAATAAAATTAAGACATCTAGGAGATATCTTATTAACGTTTTAAATGAACATCACGAAAAGTCTCTAAAAAGAACATCACAAAAAAGACTTGTTATGTTTCTTGTTTAGTGGGATGACTATGATCGTTTATTAGGTTTTCGAATAATTCCTGTACTATCACTGATGTAGGTGACACCTCATTTGATCCAAATTTCTTCTCTTTTAACTCTGTGTCTTTCAATGTATCCATTTTTATCGCATTCTTAAATATTTCGTTCTTAATAGTTTTCACTTTTCTAGCGTACGTTTGCCCCCTTATTATCCTTTTCTCGTTGCAATGTACTATTTCATGTTGGAAACACCTTTTTTTCTTCCACTCTGTTTAAACTTTGTACACTGCATTTAGTCCTCAACCTTTAGAACTACAAACTATCCTCTCTTTTTTGACTTTATGTAAATACTGTTATTTCCTCGTCATCCTCACCAAAAAATGTTCAGTTCAGAAGCCGCATCTGGTTTTCTGTAGGTTCAATTTCTTCTATAGTTTATTTCATTTCTAGTTGCAAATATCCAAGTTCCCTTATGGAGTCATTTTAATCGCCAATACATTGTTACGAAATAGCACACTGGTATAGTCCCTGAATCCGACTCTGTCAAAGCCATGTATGAAAGTGAAAATTTTGGCGAAAGTGTCGGGATTTCTTCGAACTGTTTACCATTAGTTTTTGTGACTATTCTCATCTAGACATTTCCAGTCTTTTCTTGACGATTCCAGGGAGGCGATTGTTTTTGTGTGAGCCGCAATCTAGAATTATCCAGAAAAAAGGGCACTCATTATATAAAAAATTCCTACCAGCGGCAGGCAGTTTATAATTTGATCTCGTGAGATGAACAGTGAACAAGTAAATAAACAATAGTGAAGTATTTAAATAAATTAGTTTAAGTGCATATACTGTGTATATAATATAAATTAAGGAATAGTTTAGTGAATAAATAAATTGAGTTGACCTACCGTGTGTATGAATTTATCCCATCCGTCGTTATAAAAACTGTTAAATAAATAAGAAAAACATTACAATATACTTTTCATAATAATATTTTCTCGCTAATTAATTTGGAGCTTACCCATTTTTATTTGTTTTGTCATGTTTATTATGTTTTCCCTCATTTGTTCTGTACTATTTTCCTAGCAATCTTTGCATTTTAAAATCTTTCCAAATTTCATATTCAGTTTAATATAAATGTCTTCCTTTCCCTCACTCAATTTTTTTGTCACTTTGTCTAAGTTTTTGTTTACCCATTCTTTTTGAGATAAACTTAGAACCGATTACAATTGTTTCCTTCTCATCGTTTATTACAAAATATAATGCTAGATTCTATCTTCTCTACAACGTTATAAACAATATAATCATCCAATTTCTCTAATGCTCAGTTTCCTGTAATATTAAAATTATATTTTTAAGTTCCCTTCGGTATGTTTTTTATTGAGACCTGCTTCGACTCAAATTCCATGTTGCTATCCTCTTTTCTTTTCTTCCTCCTTTTTTTCGATCGTTCTGTATAATTCTGCAATCATAATATGTTCCAATTTCGAATCATTGGTCTTATTTCCTTTCTGTTCCTTTTCTCACTACCTTCTACCACAAGTTTTTTGTCTCCCCCCTTGTTTGACTTTTAAAATTTCTCTTTTCCAAATCCTCTTTTCTTCACTTTCATCTTTTCCTCTATTTTATTTTTATATACATCTTCACATCACTATATCAGGTCTTTATTAATAAATACTTTGTCCTCAGTAAGTGACTTTACTTTTTTCATTCGCCATTTTGTCACATGATACAGCTTGAATTTCACTGGACATATTTTTTTCCTATCTTTATGCGCATCTTCCTTCTCCCTCTTCTTTCTATTTGCGACTCATTCAATCATATACAGTTATTAATTAATAATCCGTACCTATCAATAACATTTTATCATCAAAAGATTATTTTAACTTATCCAGTAAACTAAATCATTTGTTTGATTTATTATACCGTCGCTTCGGTTCGTTAACCAGACTATAACTATTATAGGGGAAATGTTTTCGAATAAAAAACTTGCTTTCCAATTACGCAAAGTAAGAAAAGTTCAAACATTAAAACGTTATCAAGTATGCAATAACCGAAGCAAAATGCGGCAGAAATTTGATAAACGGCCGTCATATTTGGAGCTGTTAGTCAAGCTAATCGTGAATTATAACTTCTGTCTGTTTGTTTGATGTTGTTCTTAACTCCAGTCATAACTCTTAGGAGAAAGAAAACAGTTTTGATACAAAACGGAATCTCTATGTATATAAAATATTTTATATACTTGTGTCAAGCGACGCCACACCGGATTATATATATTCATACATACATAACGAAAAAAGTAACATTATATATCAAGTTCTTTGTAATAATTGTGATGCTGTTTAGGACAATCACCATAATATTTGGAAAATAGATTGAAATGTCATTAATGCTATACGAAAAATGTATTATGTATATATTTAGTGTATTTTTATAATTAAATGCATGTTTTTCATGGTTAGTTAAAAAATTTACTATAGGTGATGTAGCAGTAAAAGTTTCAAATTTGACGCAATCAAAAATGTTCGCGAAAACTCTTCGAACAAGGTATAGAAATAGCGTTTAATGAAATTGAAGGCAGGGTTTCCTCTAAAATTCAACAATCACAACAAAAATATAACACATTTCAGTCTTCTTGGCATTGACAAAATTAAATTTCTCATATCGAAAGAGTTCTTCACGAAGGCGTTTACAATAATTTCCTATAGTGTCAAATTTTAATTCGATTCCAAATGAACAATTCGACTTTAGAAAGAGTCACTCGATGGAAGCACAAATAAACATAGTGTCATACTACGCCAAAGAAAACTTTACGGAAAGAAGAAATGCGGTAGTTGTTGCATTAGATATGATAAAAGCTTCCGACTCAGTCTGGATAGTAGGACTACAAAATGGTTTCGACCGGTTGCCCTAACTTATCAATTCATGTTGGAGCGGGAGTACCTCAATGCTCTTCGCTATTTACCCATTTCTACACTATTATGACGTAACATTTTCCGATCCACAGTGATATACATATAAAGCTTTGTATGCAGGTGAAACATGCTTGTATAAAAGATCTTTTAATGCAGAGATAGACAACAGAAATATTGATGTTCCTTTAAATATAGTAATGTTTGGATGAATTTGGCATACACACACACAACTGTCCAAACCCATCTGTACTAGAATGCATCCTTCAAGAACAATGTATTCCGGGTTGAACATGCCACCACCTTAGTCGGCATGGTTGATAACTCCTCCTTTCTACATCCCTGCGTTTTTGTGAAAGTGTGTCGCTGTCCTCTTCTTTTCCACAGGGTAGTGCGGTGCACTTCATTCCCTTTTTGGCTTCTTTTTCTCGTGGTTCGCGGTGGGTGTGGGTATTTCGCGACATCTAGAAGGGGCAAATTCTTAGTCGACTTTTTTCGTCTAAGAATGACCTTAAAGAATGGATCCACTTCTTAAAACTGTCCCTACTAGAGATCCTGCTCATCTTTCTGGGGATCAGGACGCCCTCTAATAAGTGGTTCCTCTTTCTTTGTTATTTTCTTCTTATGGTCTTCGTTGCTAGCTGTTTTCTCGACCGTAGATGCCTGGCGCAGTCTTCTTTGGTGTAGTTCGTCAGCTCTCCCATCTAGATGTTGGGGTAGGTCTTCAGCTCTTCGAATATTCTTCTGGCTGTCTCGCCCATGATGTAATAGATCTTCACCTGGTTCAACTCTCGATAGATCGGCTGGTTCCTGATGTACCAAGGGGCGTTCATTGCTTGCCTCAGGCTGATGTTCTGCTGGGCTTGGAGCTTCTTTCGATCACTCTCTGTAGTGTATCCCCACGCTGTACATGCGTACATCATGATGGGGATGGTTCTGATGAGCCGGAGCTCTCAACAATAATATGTAATAATAACTTTGATAATAATAAAATAAAACGTGTTATTGAGAAATAGTTATTTATAATAGCTATCTAAAGTTAGCAGAGTACATCACTTCCAACCAAGCCTCGGCCATGTACAACGTAAATACATTTGATCTTATTTTGTATCATATTTTTTCTTCGATACACTTAAAAAAAACTGAACACTGCAACATCTGAGCGATTGGATATAAGAAATGCACAAGGATATCTCTCACGTATATTATCTAATACAAGAAGAATGTGTAACTCAATTCCACTTCCATGCAATCCGTATGTTCCATCTATGTATACATAGTAATTTATAAAATTTACAAGTAGTTCTTTTTAACGTAGTCCTTGAACGTTAGTCCTTGGTCCGGGATAATTCCCAGGTACTTCGCTTTGGTAGTGTAGCTAACTTCTTCTCTCGCTATGTGTACGTTGTCCCCGGCTTCCTGTAGTCTTGTCGTTACCATCGCTGGATAGGTGCTTCTAGTTGCGATGGCAGTGTTGTCTGCATAGAGAGCCGCCATGGTGGCGTCCGCCGTGTAGATATTGTAGGGCACCTGAGAGTGGACTGCGCCCTGTAGTACTTCTGCTTTCATCCATCTCAGTTAGGATTTGGTTTTGCTGAGCTTGATCCAGAATTATCTGCTCTTCAGATAGTTGCTCAGCAGCTTCGTGAGATCTCTGGAGTATCCGGCTTCTCTCATCTTGTATATAAGGCCTTCGTGCCAGACACGGTCGAAGGTTTTGCTGGCATCTAAGAAGATGGTCCCCGTTGATTGGTTTCTGTTGAATCCTTGGTTGGCGTATTCTACTGGACTTGGTTTTCGTTGTGCCCTGAATCCAAACTGTTCTTCTCGTAGGATTCTGTTTACTCTTGAAATTCCTCTCAGCCATCTTGCTCATCACGAGGAGGAGATGAACAGGCCTGTAGTTCTAGAGGAACTGCAGGTCATTTTTGCCATTCCTCAGCATGATGGTATCCGCTTCTTTCCATTCGCCTGCAAAGTGCTTGGTCTTGAGTATTCCCTTATGATAGCCGTATTACGTTACTTTCCTTCGTAGATGCTTCAAGATACCATCTTTTCTTGGTGCCTTCCTTTCTTGTCTGTTGGCTACTTCCGCAGGGGTGGTGTAGCCTAGGTTTCTGTGGTCCTCGTCTTCATCGTTTTGGTTTCGTACTTCTTGTCCTCGTTTGGGTGCTCGTTCAGAGTGAACTGGCGCTCCATGATTCTTTTGAAGGCTTCTGATTTTTACTCGTCCATGTGGGCTCGTCCGTTGACCTCGTGTATTTTGGGATCTCTCTTTTATCTTGTCTCAGTATTTTGGAAAGCTTGCATAGTCCCGATGAGTCCGGGTCCAGTGTTTTCTCTCTGTCCTTGAAACAGTGTGGCTTCAGTTGAGTTTATTCGCGTCTCTTTTGTCTTCTGGGTTTCTTGTCCTGCTGGCTCTTCTTCTTCCCCTGTTTTTCACCCTGATAAGCTCTCATAGTTCGTCGCTGATGTTGGAGAACCTCCGTCTGCCGGTCTCGTTGTTGTGCTGAGTTCCATTGCTTGTTGGATGGCTTCTTCTAGCTGTCTCAGTTGATCTTCCAGTTTCGCCGCATTGGTGATGAACGGCACCGGTCCAATCAGCTGTCCGGCTTTGCGCTTAAACTTTATCTAGTCTGTCTTCTTTACTTCTCTTCCAGTTGTTTTCAAGCCTTCTCCCAGCGTGAGGATGACTGACTCGTGGTTGGTTCCTGTTTCTCGGTTGGTTATGTCCCATACCTTTGTGATCAATTGTAGTCTGCGATGTCCAGTATATCTGGTTCTCCTCTGGGAGGTGTGTGCGTTGGTCCTGGTGGTTCTACGATGTGGAGCTCTGTTCGTCTGTCTGGGATGTCTGTCAGCTTTCTTTATGCTATTCCAGATTCTGGATTTGGCATTTTGGTCTCCCATCAAGACTCCTTGGTAGCTGTTTGGAAGGACGGACTTCTACACATTTTTCGTGGAGGTTGTCTAAAGGTCTCTTGTAAGCTGATACGATCCGTATTTCGACAAAACCTGTTTGGACTGCAATAATGGTGGTTTCCATTGTCAGGAGATCCAGTGTGGCCATTCTGTGGTGGTCCAGTCTTCACTAGGATGGCTGTTCCTCCGCTTCTGGCGTTGTTATCGTATTTGTAGATCCTGTAGTCTGGCCACCTGATGCAGTAGTTCTCTCCTGATAGCTTCGTTTCTTGTACCGCGAATTCGTCTAGGCCTTCTTCTTCTTCTAGTATAGTCCCCATCAGCTTTACGTTGACTCGTAGTCCTCCGCTGTTCCAGGTTCCGATCTTCAGCTAGTTTGGTCCGGAATGCTGTAAATCCATTACCGTTTCATCAGGCTGGCGAAGATGTTCTGCATCTGCTGCATGTGCGATGAGAACAGATTCATTGTCCGAAGACGTCTGGTTGTGATTGGCTAGTGGACGCTGTCTTCTTAGATGCACTAGCGTACCTTGTTCCTGATGTCCTGGTGGCGGTTGGTTGGCTTCCCACTGTTTACTGGATAGTGCTCGTCTTATTAGTTGTGGATATGTTTGGAACGAAATAAAATTAACTTAAACCCTTAGGAAACTGAACTGACTATCTTGACCTGAAAACACACCAGCAATAATAGTGTCACGTTTAGAAATAACACCCAGTATATGGTAGGCAAAACAAAAATAGGTGAATGTTTTAAAATATGTTTTGCTAATTACTTCATAGTAGAGCATAATGTTTTCTAATATAAGAGACAACAAAAAAACAACAAACTTAGCATTTTTGCGAGAGAACACTTCCTTGGATCGAAAAAGATATTTTTTCGGGGACTTTGTCTTCGGACCAGCGAAGCGAATAGTCAAGTGAATCGAAAAAGGCCTACCTTGGAAGTGTATACCGTGACTGAAGACAAAGTTCCCCTTCGAGTAGAGAAGACGTGCCCTGGGAGGATGTTTATGTAAGTAAATAGATAATTATATATATTTTGTTATGGCCTGGTTAATTTTGGGATTGGATATTTTATTGCCCCTTGAGGATTATTGAACATATGCCCGCAAGGTCTGGTTATATTTGTTTTATATTTATTCTGTACATAGTTCGTTAATTTTGGTTATCTGTATTTCTGCAATACATTTGTTAAGTTTTTAATAAGTGGTTTTTTAATTGACCCCCCAGACCCAAATAGTGGATTCAGTAGCTACATCGTCGAGGATGGTAGACGGGTAGGGACCCAACCCGAAATCCTAGCGTTGGGATAAAATCCTATATCGTCACATATGGTGGAGGCGCCGGGCAATTCCTGTTGAGTTGTTCTCCGTAACGCTCAAAACAAGTTGGAAAAGAAAAGAAATTCTTATAATACACAGATTACAATATTTTAATATTAGAAAAAAAACGTCACAATAAACTATTTCTTTCAGCAACAATAGATAATCTTGTAGAATGTTGATGAGCAGACACGTCGGCTACTGACCACATATACAAATTATATCGTGGCAAGGTAAAGGTCAATTAATTGGGTCACCCACTGAAAAAAGCAAAACACAACTGTTTTTTACTAGGAGAATTCAGCATTTCGTAATATATGTATTGTATAATGTATAATCGTAATTTTATTTAATAAAGGTTTCTTTTCTCTTGAGATTTCTAGGCAACAAAATAATTGAACATTTTTTAAAAGGGGAATTTATGTGATCCACTACTGAACACGAGAATTTAAATTGTTGTTGGCTGTTTAGAGATGAAGCTGCGAGATCTATCTATCTATACGTTTTTATAATATCAATTATTTATTTTTTATGGTCACAATTTCCTATACTGTCCGCAAGCGTCACACTTTTCTCTGAACTTTACCAGGTTTCTCCAAATATAACCACCAACAATACAATTGGGAACAAAAATTAAGAAAGAATTTAGAAATGAATCTAGGGCTAAATTATTTGAGGCGGTGAAAGGAGGTTCCTACGCAACGACAAAGCCAAGGAAGAGAAAAAGTTCGAATTAATATTCAGACCAACTGGTAGAAGTAGCACAGTGCACCTAGAAGAGGAAAGAAAAATCTTTGGCGCATCGACACGACTCCAACACTCTCCAGTTAAAGACTATAGCATAATAGAACCGGGAGGACTCCCTAAAGGTCCCAAAAGAGGACGAGATAATAACAGAAGGTAATCTTATGGAACAACTGAAGGAACTGTTCCAGGTGGTAAGGCAAGAGGAAGATAAGGATCACAGATACGAACAGCCGGGAAATAGGACTCTAATCCCCCGTACACATAAGAAGGAAAGTCTTGGCTACACAACCACCATTCACGCGCAACCATTCAATATGGCTGACATAACATTATCTCAAGCGCTGACCGCCGATACTAAACCAGTAATACCACAGTTTATACCGCCCCCGGCATTCAACCCATGCACTGGTAATGCCCATGCCTTTCTAAACATTTACGAGAGGACGGCGATAGCGAATGGATGGACCAACGCACTAAAAATAACATATTTTTGTTCGTACCTGGAAGGAGCGTCCAACATTTGGTTCAGAATTTTGAAGGAGTAGCAGACAACCAGGACAAAAATGGGAGGATATAAAATAGGCGTTCCGGAGAGAATTTGAAGAAGGTGATATAAAGAGGAATATGGAAATTCGTTTACTGGCAAGGAAACAACGAAAAGGGGAATCAATCAAAGCCTATTTCTACGACCTCAAAGCTTTATTTTACGAATACGACTCGACAATGGACCCGGAAGAATTTTGAAATTTTTTCGAGAACGGCATAAGTCCTGAGTTATACGGCCCATACAGGATGCTAAGAGATCCAGCAATGTCCATGGAGAAGTTTAAGGAAATCGTGCTCCGCCTGGAAGACATTATGGACCATTCCAGTACAACAACGAATACAGTGATTGAGAGTTTAAAGAATATATCCCTCTACACACCCTCGCCCGGAAGGGAAGGGACGAGTAATGGCCAACCAAGCGACAGCGATAAGGCTCAGGAACGGCATAATCCTCAAGGGGTAATATAATATCCAATCTCAAAATTAACCAGGCCATAACAAAATATATATAATTATATATTTACTTACATAAACATCCTCCCAGGGCACGTCTTCTCTACTCGAAGGGGCACTTTGTCTTCAGTCACGGTATACACTTCTCAGGTAGGCCTCTTTCGATTCATTTGACTATTCTCTTCGCTGGTCCGAAGACCAACTCCCCGAAAAAATATCTTTTTCGAACCAAGAAAGTGTTCTCTCACAAAAATGCTGAGTTTGTTGTTTTTTTTGTTGTCTCTTATATTAAAAAACATTATGCTCTACTTTGAAGTAATTAGCAAAATATATTTAAAAATATTGACCTACTTTTGTTTGGTCTACCATATACTGGGTGTTTCTAAACGTGACAATAGCTGAGCTAAGAATAAACAATGACATTATCACATTCAAATCCTCTATTAAATAACTCAGTTTTCATTTGGACACACAGAAACGACTAATGCTGCAAAATCTAAATTACACTATCAAATGTTGGCGTTTACATTTGAGTTGCACTAACAGTACATTTACTGGCCATTGGGGCATTTTGCGTAGTAGATAACTAAAAATTATATAGTTTCAAGTTAAAACTAATCAATCACTTGCACTTAGAATTGTTGTTTTGTTACAGGTGAAAATATGGTTTCAAAATCGACGTATGAAATGGAAACGCAGCAAGAAGGCACATCAAGAAGCGAAATCATCCAAAGAATCGACCGACAGTAAATCGCAGACGAATCTAAATTCTGTAAATCCTCACAGTAGTTACAAATCATGTTCCTCCATATCCAGTCCCGAAACCACGGAATGTCCCATTTCCCTAGAAAATATTCCGGAATCGAGAAAAAATCAAGACAGCGAATCTCTTTATCGACCGTACGTTGTTTAAAGGTGAAAAAATACTGTGTAGGAACAACAAATTGTAAATATATCATAATTTCGCTCAATGTCGATAGGAGTGTTTCTATGAAGCGACTGGTATATAATTGATTCAAAACAATAAATAGGCAACCACGTACCTTAACTCTGAATTTAAACTGTGAAATATGAATTGTTAGTGAATGAAAGTCAAAAATGTATTTCAATGAAGGAAAAGAATTACGCACGCTGCTGTTTTGGGCTAATAGTCCAGGCGGTAGAGCAGTAAAAGTAGGGTGTAATGGATGTTATTCGATAACGCAAAAATTTTTATGCAAAAAGTTGCCGAATATTGTGTACAACAATAATCTATGTTTCCCTACTCCAAAAAGTGCTTGCTAAATGCTGTAGAACAACAAATGTACCGAAATATCGAAAAATTACCCATTTTTCGATACATTTGTGTCTAAAACTTTGAAACAAAGCCTTAAATCAAAAAAATTTACTCCTTCTTTTTTGTTCATTTGACGATTTCCTATAAGGTTATGAGAATTGCGAATCGAAAAAAAACTTTAATTTTCCATGTATAATATGCGAAAATTAGTAAAAAATCATACGTAAACTTTGAGAAATTTTTTCGGCAAGTAAAAATTGATAAACATTTATCAAATTTTCAGAAAAGATAGTTAAACGTATGACAATTACGCACAAAAATTTTTGTAATGATCGACCGCGTAGTTTTTCACTGCTACAATTATTAATTAACAAATTATAAAAAAGTTGATCGCTCGTACCCTGTTTAAACAACGGTGAAAAAGGAGCACGCAATTTTTAACAGTTACTTAGTGTCATCACAAGCAATAAGCAATCATAAAAATATCCATTTCACGTTTTAACAATTTTTTATAATTCTTTAAAATTCTGTCAAATTTTTTCCATTATAAATAATTTCTTGTTTACAGCATCGGTTCGATGTAATTTAAAAATTGTTTCCCATCTGAATACTGCTTTGTAAGCACTTTCATTTTAGCCCAAAACGACGAAGTTTGACCGTGTAGATCCGGAGATAGAGGCCCACAAAGTTAATAATAATTTTTGGCTTACTTAATCGTTAAATCAAAATTAAAAAAATACTCTTTTATAGCTGGTTGCAAATACTTTCAATATTCGTCTTGTGCATTTTCGACAGATGTAAGCCTAACGAAAGAAAAATCGATGAAAATACCGTAATCAGAGGAGTTCGTTGGCCGAGCGGCGTGGGAGCAAGAGTGGAGATGGCGGAGAGCAGCTGTGCTGTCGCGTGGCCCGGGTGTATCAAAATGCGAATGCGCGGTAAAACATGAGTTATTTCGGCAAATGTAGCACTTATCGAGACGATTTTTTTTAATTCGATGTAGCGAAATAAGAGGAATCAGAATATGCCATCAAAAAACAATATTACAAAGAAATTTTGCATGAATTTCAACATCATAACTAGCCAATTAGGGATGCTGTCTATTTCAAAACTGCATAGCACACGCAAAACTTATGAAGAACATCCATCGGATGGCATAGCATAGAGCGCCCTTCAACGGTCGTCTGCTGTTAAGTCGAAAAGCGTCCTTGATAGTGTCAGTTTCACAGTTGAAAGTATTCTCAACGCGTATTTACTTGTGCATGCAGAGTGTGCAAATATTTGCAGATTTATATAATTTTCAAATAAAGGTGAGAAAATATCTGTCCATATCAGTAGTATTTCAGTATTATTTTTGTTTGAAAATTAAGTAAAGTATATCTATTGGAAATGCTGTAACCTTCAAAATAAAAATAGATGGTTTGCTTTTATTCTTACAATATTGAAATTAATAACAACTTTGTATATATAAGTTAGGAAAGTAAATTGTTATCAATATTTTGTTGCAGTACGGTAAACGCAGTACTCTTCAACAAATTTCGAGCGTCGATTACAACTGTCAACAGCCGTACAATTTCAAAGCGTCTTACTTTTTTGATCTTAAAATTCGTGCTCAATTTCTTTGTAATATTGTTTTTTGATGGCATATTCTGATTCCTCTCATTTCGCGACATCGAATTAAAAGCAAATCGTCTCGATAAGTGCTACCGTTGCCGAGATAACTTATATTTTACCGCGCGTTCGCATTTTGAAACAACTGGGCCGCGCGACTGCACAGCTGCTCTCCGCCATCCCCACTCCTGCTCCCACGCCGCTTGGCCGACGAACTCCTATGACTACGGTATTTTTATCGATTTTTCTTTCATTAGGCTTTCATCTGTCGAAAATGCACAAGACGGATATAGAAAGTATTTGCAACCAGCTATAAGAGAGTATTTTTTAATTTTGATTTAACGATTAAGTAAGCCAGTAAGCCTCTATCTCCTGATCTACACCGTCAAATTTCGTCGTTTTGGGCTGAAATGAAAGTGCTTGCAAAGCAGTATTCAGATGGGAAACAATTTTCAAATTACATCGAACCGATGCTGTAAACGAGAAATTATTTATAATGGAAAAAAATTGACAAAATTTAAAAAAAAATTGTAAAAAATTATTAAAACGTAAAATGGATATTTTTATAATTGCTCACTGTTTGTTATGACACTAAGTAACTGTTAAAAATTGCGTGCTCCTTTTTCACCGTTGTTTAAACAAGGTACGCGCGATCAACTTTTTTATAATTTGTTAATTAATAATTGTGGCAGTGAAAAACTACGCGATCGATCGTTAAAAAAATTTTTGTTCGTAATTGTCATATCTTTTGTGACATTTTGATAACTATTTATCAATTTTTACTTACCGAAAAAATTTCTCTAAATTTATGTATGATTTTTTACTAATTTTCGCATATTATTCATGGAAAATAAAAAATTTTCGATTCGCGATTCTCATAACCTTATAGGAAATCGTCAAATAAACAAAAAAGAACGAGTAATTTTTTTTGGTTTAAGGCTTTGTTTCAAAGTTTTAGACACAAATGTATCGAAAAATGGGTAATTTTTCGATATTTCGGTACATTTGTTGTTGTACGGCATTTAGCAAGCACTTTTTGGAGTAGGTAAACATAGATTATTGTTGTACACAACTTTCTGCATAACAATTTTTTCGTTATCAAACAACATCCATTACACCCTACTTTTACTGCGCCTGGAGTACTATTATTTTCGGCGAATTTACAAATGTATTAATGCATACTTCACATTTCGATTGCTTTATCGCCTGAACTATAAATATTCTTTCTTCTCCTTTGGATCCTTGGATGAAACTAGAGTTTGTTACTTCGATACTTCATAGTAGATGAAATTTGGAGCGACTAACCAAGTCTTAGAAAACTAGTAGAGTGATTCAAGTAGGGGAAATTGCTTAGGGCTGGAGGCAATCAATACATGAACCTTAATAGTTCACGTGAAATCTAAGAAGTCTTACTGCAATTTATTCTAAACACAAGTAATTAGATACATCGTATATAAATAAAAAAAAGAAAAGAAAAAAAATCGAATTGTGTTCTGGATATCTCACCAATGAATTGAGCTTTTTGTACCAAACTAGTGAGTATCTCAATTCCCTTTAGTTACCCAAGATATTTATTTAACTGTGGAAAAAATATATCACAGCTACAAACACTACTTACTAGTCGAGGAGAGCTAGTACCTACTAGCATTTCATTAAAGCTTGATCAAAAATTTCAACTTTGTAGTCACTTTTGAACGGATCCCTTGCCAATGCTGCTGACTAGAAAGCCTTCCACAGTGTTATTGGGATTAACTATTGTGTTCCCAATAAGAAAATCCTACAAAAAAACTACATGGCTCTGAAAGAACCTGTTCACTTTTTTTTAGTCACGAGGGGGTTAGGGCTCAGGTGCCCGAATGGTTGCCGCTCAGCCATTAATTGGCTTATTTTTGCACCTCCACTTACAGGTATTAAGCAGAGTCCCATCCTAAATTCTTAGCGAACATTGAGATTCATCGGACTATGTTTTCCTGCATTCCCTCCTGATTTGTGCCTAGGAAGATATCAAGGCAGGAGACTCGCCTTCTGCACAGGGCAGGGCAATCGAAGACCACGTGCTTTGCGGTTTCCTCTGCTTCTCCACACATCCTGCAATGGGGATTTGTTATTTCAATCCCCATTTTCACTAGGTGTGCGTTGAATATCCAGTGGCCAGTTATGAATCCTACCACTTTTCGCAGTTCTTTCCTACCCAGTCTAAAAGCATTTGCTGCGTAGGAACTAGATGGTCCTTTTAGCATTCTTTTGGACTGAGCATGTCCCGTGATTTTGTTCCAGCGCTTTTGGTGTTCAAGCGACACCCAGTTGGAAATAGTTTTTCGTACGGCGCTGTATGAAACGCCGTATGCTGGTTCTGGTCCCATAAGGGTGAGAGCATACTTATCAGTTCCCTCATTTCCAGCTACCCCTGTATGGCTTGGCACCCAAGTAAGAATTATTCTATTGTCTTTTGCCAAGGTTTTCAAGGTATTGTGACGGTTCCACACTATCTTCGACGTATAGCTGTGGCTAGCTAAGGCCAAAAGGGCCGCCCGACTGTCCGTGTTCACATATATAGTTTTTTTGTTATATTTCCTGTCTATGCATGTTGTGCCGCATTCGATTAGTGCAGCTATTTCTGCTTGAAATACGGTCGTCATTTTGCCAAGGCAAACACTTAGGCTTTGCCTGGGTCTGACGCCGTAAACGCCTGCTCCTGTATCCGTTAGGGTCTTTGACCCGTGGGTGTACCAGGTGATACTGTTCAACGTGCGTTGAGGTTCTCCCTGGGCCCATTCGGATCTGCCACTCAAGTTGACACGGTATGGTATCTCAGTTTCCACGACCTTGGACATTCTGTCAGGTGACATTTCGATGATGTCGCACCTCATGGTGTGTATTTTAGTATGTTTCATAGCATGGTGCTTGCACCAGTTTCCATTGCACTGGTGGGATGTTTAGCAGTATTTCCAATGCTGCGGTTGGGGTGCCCTTCATGGCGCCTGTAATGCTCAGACACGCAGCGCGCTGCACTTTAGAAAGTGTTTTGGCGGCTGTGCTTTGCTGAACTTTAGGCCACCATGCGATCGCTACATACCCCATCATTGGTCTGATTACTCTGGTGTACAACCAGTTTACCATTGTCGGAGTTAGGCTCCAGGTGCACCCAATTGCTCGTCTCATCGTCATTAGCGTAATTTCAGAACGGCTTGTGAGGCTCGCTAGATGGCTGTTCCAGGTTAGCTTGTCATCTGACCGGATTCATAGATATTTTGCCTCCCTGGCAACCATTATCTGATTGCCGAAGAGTTTTGGCACACTAATAATTTCTGCGATTTGCTGTTTTGTAAATGGTACCATGATGGTTTTCGAGGGATTGACAGACAATCCCTCCACATCACACCATTTCTCCACTACGGACATTGCCCTCTGCATTAGTTCCAGGCAGATGCCCACGTGTTTTCCCCGTATTAGAATGATGATGTCGTCAGCATATCCTTGAGCATACCACCCCTGCTCGTTTAGTGTGACAAGAAGGTCGTCGACTACCAGATTCCACAGCTTTGGTGACAGAACGCCTCCCTGTGGACATCCTCTTTCTGTCTTCACCTCTTTTGTGACACCGCACAGGGATGCTTGTGCTCTTCTGCTGCTTAGCATGTTCTCTATCCATCGGGTGATTGTCCTGTCTGTGCTTCTGGATTCAATCTTTGACAATATTGAGCGAGTGCTCGTATTGTCAAATGCTCCTTCGATATTCAGGAACACAGCCAGTGCAACTTCTTTGTAAGTAATGGCTTGCTCTATCTTGCGCACCAAGCTATGCAAGGCTGCTTCTCAAGATTTGCCACTTTGGTGGGCATGTTGATTAGGGTGCAGCTTGTTACCCAGCACCGTGACCCTCAAATGTCTATCTATTATCTTCTCTAATGCCTTAAGAAGAAATGACAAGAGACTTATCGGACGATAAGCCTTTGCAGTATCGTAAGATGGTCTTCCAGGTTTTGGTATGAATACCACATTGGAGATTTCCCACCCCTGTTCACTTAACATGAATGAGATGTAAACCTCTTCAATGAATAATTCTCTATGCAGACATTGTCACTTGATTGTGTTAACTGAGCAAACATCTTCATAGAATTGTATTAATAATTGACATTCGCCGTTGTTAAGGATACATCAAATAACTTCTCAGTGTCACTTCATCAATTACATGTAAATAGGAATCTGGTTGATGAGATGAGCCGAGTATGTCACTCTTTTTGCTTCAGTAGGATCTATATTGATCCCAAGGGGAAGGGGATTAGAGAAGCATTGAAACATCCAGAAGTGAGTAATGAAATGTTCTCTTTATTCGATCAGAACTCAAACTCTCCTTTTGGTTGTGCAGATAAAATTATTTGCAGCATCGCTGTATACAATCTAGCAATAAATATTATCTACATATTTATTTATGATATTGTGTTATATTTTCCCAACTTACACTATGAAGGTCCAAGGTTTACAGATTGGAAACTAATCTGCATTAATTTGATTGTCAAATATTCCATCCAAGTATTTCCAAGCTCTCTCTTGAAAAGTAGAAATAGAGAATGACAACTATATAGTACTGGTGAGCACAATTCACACTGTGAGTGAGAGCAGCTGCACCAAATTCTTCTTAATTTTTTGAGGCGTTCGTGAATATCTAGTTTACCAAGTTGTTCATGAAATTCTTGTAATACAGCTTCTGATGTGTCCGACTTGCTTAGTTTCGTTAGGTTAGTGATAGGTAAAGATATTGTCCCCGAAGACTGTAGCGATTCTCAAGTTTTGAACATTTATATAGATGCGTTAGACAACTTAACTATTTTCGTACTGAAAATAATCCAATGAAGTTGGTACACTATTTCTTGCTTTTTTAAAGAAGTAATAATAATACATACGACAGAAAATCTCATTCACTACCTTCTATACTGTTTTTATCGTTGAGTTAAGGTATTTGGTTATAATAACTTTCAAATTTCGAAATTCCGAGAAATACGTATCTTATTTTCAATCCTAACACCTTATTGTTTCAAACTTTTTTGGTGTATTTTTTACGTTTTCTGAATCCAAAAATCTAGAACGAGAAGCTGGAAATTCAAGATTAAATAGAGCTATGAATATTAATTTTGGCAAATTTTATTTAGATAACTTTAGTGTTTTAAAAAAATGTAATTGATATAACAAGTGCAGAATGAAAAACGGCATTAGCTTTATGAGGCAAATTTCAAGTTTAATCTCCTAGTGTCAAAATTTCACATACAACAAATAAGATTGGTTGGAAATTTATTGAAGAAGTTCAGTTAGATCTTCCGGTTATTTGAGATTTTCATCTTGTTATTACTCTCGTTTTGGTTCACCCTGTATGTTCTCTGTAAAATATCTGTTATTTATGCACTCTCTCATTTTCCACTTCACTTTTGTATACCACAATATCTCTAATTTATTCTTATTTATATTATTTTCCAATTGTTCTTTCCGATTATCAGTTTCTTCCAATTCATCGTGGTTACTTGTTTTTCTCTTCTAGTTCTCTAACTTGTTATTTGTTTTATTTTTGTTCTCTCTTCATTAGTACGGTCATTGATATCGATTCATCTCTTGGTTTGTCACGCGACCATTTACATAATCTGCTCCTTTTTCTCATGATGCATCTCCCATTTATCTTTTTATTACTGTCATTTAGATTCACACTGTATATTCTCTGCAAATCATCTGTACTTTATGCACTCTCCCATTTCCCACTTCAATTCATTTACCTCAACCACTCTCTAATTTATTTTTTTATATTATTTCCCAATTGTTCTTTCCTATTATTAGTTTCTTTCAATTCATCTTCCGTTTCTTGTTTTTCTCTTCTAGTTCTCTAACTTATTGCTTATTTTATTTTTGTTCTTTCTTTATTAGTTCGGTCATCATTTCAATTGATATCGATACATTTCGTATGTCATATCTTGGTTAGACAGGAGACCATTTACATAATTTGCTCCTTTTTCTATTACCTATATCCCATTTATCTTGTTACTATTCTCATTTTGTTTCAACCTGAATGTTCTCTGTAAACTATATGTACTTTATGAACTTTCCCATTACCCATTTTAATTCATCTATCACAAACACTCTCTAATTTATTCATTTTCATATGTTCTATCCTATTATTAGTTTCTTCCAATTCATCTTCAGTTTCTTGGTTTCCTCTTCTAGTTCTCTACCTTATCGCTTATTCTATTTTTTGTTTCTTCATTAGTTCGGTCATCATTTCAATTGATATCGATTCATTTCATGCGTCATATCTCGGTTTGTCCGGCGACCATTTACATAATTTGTTCTTTTTTTCCATGATCCATTTATCGTCTTATTACTCTCATTTTGGTTCACACTGTATAGTCTCTGTAAACTATCTGTACTTTATGCACTATCCCACTTCAATTCATTTACCACAACCACTCTCTAATTTATTCTATTTATATTATTTTCCAATTGTTCTTGCCAATAATTAGTTTCTGTCAATTCATCAGTGTCTTGTTTTTTCTTCTAGCCCTCTAACTTGTTATATTATTTTTATTCTTTCTTCATTGGTTTAATCATCATTTAAATTGATGCCGATTCATTTCCTGTCTCATATTTAGGTTTGTCAGTAGACCCTTTACATAATTTGCCATTTCTTGCCATGATCCACATCACATTTATCTATTTATTACTCTCTTTTTGGTTCACCTTCTATGTTCTCTGTGCTTTATACTCTCTCCCACTTCCCATTTTGATTTATCTACCACAACCATATTCGAATTTATTCCTTCGTATATTATTTCCCAATTGTTCTTTCCGATCATTAGTTTCTTCCAATTCATCTTCAGTTTATTGTTCTTCCCTTTTAGGTCTCTAACTTGTTGCTTATTTTATTTTTATTGTTTCTTCATTAGTTCGGTCATCATTTCAATTGATATCGCTTCATTTTCAGTGTCATAGTTAGGGAACCATTTACATAATTTGGTATTTTTTTCCATGATCCATCTCCCATTTATATCTTTTTATTACTCTCATTTTGGTTCACCCTGTATATTCTCTGTAAACTATCTGTACTTTATGCATTCTCCCATTTCCCACTTTAATTTATTTACCACAACCACTTTCTAATTTATTCTTTTTGATATTATTTTCCGATTGTTCTTTCTATTATTAGTTTCTTCCAATTCACCTTCAGTTTCTTGTTTTTCTCTTCTAGTTCTCTAACTTGCTGCTTATTTTATTTTTGTTCTTTCTTCATTAGTTCGGTCATAATTTCAATTGATATTGATCCATTTCCAGTGTCATATTTAGGTTTGTCAGGTGACCATGTACAAAATTTGCTCTGTTTTCCAAGATCCATCTCCCATTTATATCTTTTCATTACTCTCATTTTGGTTCACCCTGTATGTATGTTCTCTGTAATATATATGTACTTTATGCACCCCCATTTCTTACTGATTTATTTAACACAACCCCTCCCTAATTTATTCTTACTTACATTCTTTTCCAATTGTTTTTTCCTATTATTAGTTTCTTCCGATTTATCTTCAGTTCATTGTTTTTCTCTTATAGCTCTTTGACTTGATACTTATTTTCTTTTTGTTCTTTCTTCATTTGTTCGGTTATAATTTCAAATGATATTGATTTATTTATTGTGTCATATCTTTGTTTATCGGGAGACTATTTACATAATTTGCTATTTCTTTGCCTGTCTGCTCCAATTTCTAATTGTCTATTTGCTATTTGGATTGTGTGGGTTTTAAGTATGTGTTTACAATCATTGTTTTGGTCTTCTCTATGTTTTTATTCATGTTATACTTTTTTAGCAGTTGTTTGTAGGTTTCAAGATTTTTATTCTAGTTTTTTCCATTTTCCGCGAATTATACCAAGTCATCTGATAACATATTTCTGTTATTTTTACAATCTCTATCCAGTGACCTACTTCATAGTTTTTTAAATTACTTCTTGCTCCTTTTAAAACTTCGTCTAATATTATTGTACATATCAGTGGGCTCCATATACAACCGTTCCTCACACCATCACTAGTTTTAAATATCTTTGTTACTTAGTCTCTCCTTCGATGGTAATTATTGGTGATGTTATTATACAGGCTAATAATACTTATGTTATTTTTATGGTTTTTCGAGGTATACGAAGCCCATTTGTAGGCTTCCAATCTCTATCGCTTTTCCGATAATTGTTTTACAATGAATATTGCATCTTGGTTTCTTCTATTGGTCCTAAAACCTAAGATTCTGGTAAATATGTTGGTTGCATTACTTAAGAAAGTAATAAGAAATTAATCTGTCTTCTTTTGTAAATATAAGTGATATAATACCTATTTACCAATCTACCAATTCTAAAACAAAATTTTGACCGTTCTGAATTTCTAATCAGTACAGAAGACTAGTTTTAGCTCCAATGAGTATTATCTGCCCCCCGCCATAACTACTCCCAGTCGAAAGAAAATTATGGAAGCTTGATTGATTACCAAGTTTTGAAACGCGACATCCACCAAATAAGATTTGTTGGAATTTCTGAAGTTCAGAAGGTTGTTGGACAAAGCGGGTCATCCTTAAATGCATCTCTGAAATTCCTTCCAGATTTGTCAAGTTTGACTGAAATCAGAGTTGCAATAATTCTATCAACAAATTGGTTGTTAGACGTATTATTTTGTATTTGTATGTGATCAAAATGTTTAAACCAGAATAGATACAGTGACATAAAATAATTATTAATCGCTCAAAATCACTGTATCTCTAAAAAACATCAATAATAACGTTTATTAAAAACAAAATATTGAAAATAATTATACAACAATTTACACTTGTTATTAAAGTTACTATTAAAACCTACAGAGTGTTTCAGTGTTTTTATATGCTATAATTAAATTGTTATTAAAAATTTCAATTACTGTACTGTGGGTTACGATTCCAGTAATTTTTTCTCTGTTTCAAAAAAATTTCCCCGAATAGGTTCATTTGCTAGGAAGAAGTGGTATTACTCTAAGAGTTTATTAATGTAAAGCATATACTTCGTTAAATTTCATAGAAAATATATTTTACAAAAAAACTTTCCATTGTGTAGTTATGAAATCAACTTTTATATAGGTAGATAAGTATTTCTGGGTATTAGTATTAATGATCAAAACATGCATTTCCAATGAATTTTGTAGCATACTGTACAATATGTGTAAATAATATTTATTTAAATTCAACCAATTGAGGTTGTTATTGGATCTCTTGAGTTGTAAGTACTACCTCATTATTTTTTACGTGTTTCAATGTAAATATTTGAGGTTCCTAGACAGAGATGGGCTCCATAAACAATAATTTTGCTGTATCAAAAAAGAAAGTGACAAAAATGAGACAACTAAATTTTTTCAAAACTCCAATAGCTGAAACTAGAAAACAATGTAATTTTCTCATGTTCATATAGAAACATATTTTGGAATGAAGTGAAAATGTGAAAGAAGTGAAAATTCAAATTTGGATTGAAATAAATGTTCTCTTCAATTGATGATGATTTCTTAAATACCAGTTTGAAAATCAGTAGAAACAGAACTTCTTTAGTAGCATCTCTTTTTAATTAGAAACCAATTCACTCGCTATGCATAGCAAAAATGTTTTACATTTCATGGAATAATCAACAGAAAGAGTTTCTCAATCTAGAATTCTTTTTTAAAAATCTTGAAAACAAATTGACAGCCAAAATGAACCGAACTGATTTGAACACGATGCTATTGGCATAATATGTAACTGTAAAAAGTTTAGTTGTTAAGGTTGTTTTTTTCTTAAATTTTTATAGCAGCAATTTATTGGACAAGTCCGTCTCTGTTTCCTTTGTAAGTAAGATAAAAAGTAATGAATAAAAATTTTAGGAAATATTCTGTTTTTTAATTTTCTACCAATGAACGTTCCAGATGATATAAAAGTTAAGTATATATTTTTACCCGATTGATGAAATTGATAACGTATTTGATTTGATCGGATTTGAAAGATTAAATGTAATCCTCGTTCCAACTAGGTTGATATAATGTGGCGTGATATATTATAGATTATAATTCTATTTACAGATAACAAACGATTTAGTCAAAATTTAATGATTACTTGATTAAATGGGGATTTGCTAATTTATTAAATTATCCCTACTTTCTTTTGTTCACTACGGTAAAATATTTATTATCTATAATCTTTATTTTGGATCAACCCGAAACGTAATTAGTCAACGACGTTATTTTCGAAGTAAATGCTGAACTGTTATTGAAACAAGTAGGAAAGCGTCACAGTGTAGCGTATACGTAGAATTCGAAACAGTAAATTTCAGTTTATTGATTGACCCTGTATAAAAAGCTAAAGATTGTTTCTCCATTGTAGAGGTTGTCACGTGAGTTTTCCCCGGCCTTGGGACTCCGCTCAGGTTGTGAATTCGGCCAATGGATCTATTTAACACAAAAATAAGTTCACATAAACCATGTACATATATCTATCGAGAATAAGTTTTAAGGTCTTATCTTGGAGAAAACCAGGATGTACAGCTCTCTGCTATAGCAGCAGTTTCTTAAGCAGACTCGTCTGGTCTCTGGTCTCTGGGTGGTTGGCAACTTCTGAATCACGATCGGCTTCAGATGTCCACTTGCGAGCTGCAGAGGAGGGAAACAGGAAACACCTCGCACAAAATATAATTGTACACTGAATAATTTTGAGTTCTTAGTGAAGAATGTTAACGAAAGAGACCGTTCGACTGGGATTTTTCGTTTAAATAGCAGACTTGTGAATGTAAAAACGGTCATTCGACGCCATATTAAAATATGGAAGTAAATAATTTTGAATTAGAGGTGGGTGTAGCTGAAGAATAAGTAACGCTTCTAAATAACAAATGAAAAATTAAAACATGTCGCGATAAACATTTTACACCCCCTCTCCTCGGAGAAAAAAATAAATTCGAATCATTACTTTTTTGTAAACCTAAATAGCCTACAAAGAAAACGACAGGAAGGTGTTGATCAGAAAGAAGAAGTAGTAGTAGTAGTAGTAGAAAACAAACAAGAAATTAAAAGAAGATAATAACATAAAGAAGAAGAAAAAGAAAGGAACATATTCAATGAATGTCTAAGAATTGTTGCTTCCTAATTCAAGACTTCAATTTCGTTTTGAAAACTAAAAAAAAACTAAATATATTGAACTGATATAATGGGTTTAGAAATCAATTTAACAGAACGTAAGTTGTATCAGAAGACACAACCTACATATAAATAAAGAAATTCGTTCAACACATAAGTGAAATTAGCTATTTTATTCTTAAACATTCTATATATGGCATGATAAAAAGAACATAACGATGGTAAATATGATAAATAAGAATAATTCAAATAATAGAAGTCATACCTTTACAAACATGTGTCCCAAGGTCATTGCACTATGCACATTTGATCGCATTCTGAACATTGATACAGGAACGTTTGAATAATTTCAAAATAAAAATGCTTAATATCTGAAATGAAATCAAAATTACAATAACAATTAATAATAGATCACTATTATTTTTTTCACAATTAAAGAACATACCATGAACCATATTATGGAACACGTATTTATTTAACGTACGGAATACGGCAGGGTCTAAGGACAGACATATGTTGGATTAGTGTTTCAAATGAAACTCACGGTTTCTAGTTAATTCCACAATATCATAAAAATTATTGATAATTCTAAAAAATTGACAATTGTTTCGATAAATCAATATCATCGATGATATTGATTTATCGAAACAATTGTCAATTTTTTAGAATTTTCAATAACTTTTATTATATTGTGGAATTAACTAGAAACCGTGAGATACATTTAAAACACTAACATGAGCAGATTCCATGAAGTAAGGGTCGAGACAGTTAATTTCATATATTGGATTGATAAAATGTTATAATAGGATGTGACGTGAATAATAGAATTTATTGCCAACATAAAATTAATAGTAATTAAAAGAACGTGAAATGTGACAACTAAATATTTAAAATAATCAAGAGTTTATTACATATATGGCATTCCATTAATTTTTTTAAATTTACGCACATTTTATTTATATTTAAAAGGATACAATGTATATATGAATAAATTTTACAGAAAAAAAAACAAATAAGACATTGGTTCACAATGAAAATATACAATTTAAAAACTAATTAAAGAAAATTATTAAACTTAAAGGTAGGATTTTGTGTCAACTTGTTCATATAAGAGAACATATGCTTCTCCACCGACTAAAGATTTCCACGATATTAATAGCACTCTTGAATCGTTATATATATTTATATATATATATATATATATATATATATATATATATATATATATATATATATATATATATATATATATATATATATATATATATATATATATATATATATAGGTGGGGATAACGGGGATTTCAGTCCAAAGAATCAACGCCAAGATCTTTTAATTACAAAATGCCGCCAAGCTTTCGTGTCCTTTTGACACTTCTTCAGGGCACTATAATACATATACAAATATAAATATGATTTAAAAATGGAGAAATAAATATAAGTACTTACATGTAAAATATTTTAAGTAAATTCAATATAAATAATCATTAAAAAATTTGTAAATGTAAAAATAAATATAATTATAATATACTTGATGTCATATTTCACATAAGACAAATCGATACATAATTTGTTTGTTCGTTACTTAGTTATTTTAATTTTTTTAGGTTACTTTATAATTATTTAATGAAGTTTGAATTTGAGGTTAGATTATAACCTTATAAAATGACTTTGACAGATAATTTGTTTTTGACGTTAATAGAAAAGGAGATAAGGTTAGATTATAACCTGTGAAAATGACTTTGACAAATAATTTCTTATATTTTGACCTTAATAGAAGTGAATTTAATTTTTATGAAATAATCATATAAATAATGAAAAATTATCTATTTTGTTCAATATTCAAAAGGTAGCTATAAATATTACTAAGATTTTCAATGTCACTTTTCTTATTCATACTATTATTTGCCTTGTTGATTTCAACCATTTCAAGAAAATATCTTTTAGACATATTTTGTTCAGTATGTAGAACTTTAATGAAGCATCAATCGTGCAGGATAAACGTCGCGAGAGATGTTAATCGCGCCGTGGTTATCTATTCTCAACAATCAACTTCACATTCCTACAACTACCGAAGTGTAGACATGGTCGTCTAACAACTACATTCTTTGCACAAGAAAAGGAAAGAATTAACAAAATCAAAAGAGGATAAAAATAAAAGAGAGGAAATTAAAAAAACTATGTAATTTTTGAGCAAGCACGGTTAATTAACAAACCCAGCGTTATGTGGAAATGCTACAACTAAAATGAAAATTTTCAAAGAAAGTCCCAAAGAGAAAAAATTACTGAATCTCTAGATCTATAACAACGTGATGCAATGCCCATGCGACACATCCCTTCAGTACAACAATATAAGTCACCAAACCACCCTTTCGGAAAAACGGCGTCCCGTAGGTACGATACGTTATGGAATGATGACACACCATGACACACCTCTGAAAATCAGCTTTCTACTTAAAGATGTTACAAGACTAGCATCACACCTGTCGCAGAACTAGTCCTCAACAAAAAAATAAAATCCACGGAAATATTTTTAGCAGGAAAGCGAAAACCTCCAAAAATTCCGTCATGGGAATGCTATTGTTTAAAAAAAATACACGGTAAGGGACAGATATCTACTAAGAAAATTTTCTAACGTGACTAAAAATATGTGTATGTTTTTTGAATACATTACGTAACTATAAGGAAAAAAGAATAGAGAAGAAACAACAAGGCATGGCCTTTCCCCCCATTCCTACCATCGGAAAGTTTGGAGAGAAGAAACCCACCAAGACAGAACCAATTGTTAAAAATTTAGCGATAACACACACGGATATTCACAAACCAAAATAGGATGTTATATAGAAGAACTTATTATTATAAATTGGAAACACTTTCGCTATGAAAGTAATAAAATAATAAACTATGGTATTTCAAACCACCAATAGTGTTGTCAACAACGGAAAAATAAAACAAAAGTATACCGTAAAAAACCTATCAGTATGTATACCAAAATAATCCATAAATTGTCATGTAACAAAAAGAACGTATTTTACTCGTATCAGCATACAGGGACGATAAAAATTATGCGCGTACTGAGAACGAAAACGCTACGAAGCATAAATATAATTTCTCAGTACACACAACTAAAGAGATAAGGGACTACTTAAAATTAACTGAATTCAAAATTTGCCTTTAGCAAGAAATTCCAGAAAATGATTCAGTATGAAGGTCGTTCCAAACTGAACTGATTTCTAAAGGTGCATAATGCAAGAAAATCTCATACAATTTGAAACATTCACATAAAAATTTTTGGCATTTTTTTTAAAAGCCCAAAAACACAAAAAGAGATACGATAAAAAAACACAAATACGAGGGCAATTCAGAAACTAACCTCCGATTGGTCACAGTGCGGGTAGTGGGGGGAGTAGCGCGCCATCTGTGCATTCACACGCTCAGCAGGTCAGTCGGCATCAAGCCGTAGTCGAGTGAACATCGTACCTGCACTAGTTTAGTTTTTGTGGCAGTTTGAAATGTGTGCTGCAATAGAAAATCCCGCCAAATGTGAAGTGAGTGCTGTTATAAGGTTTTTTACAGCCAAAGGATACTCTGCAGCAGCTATTCATCGTGAGCTTTGTGCCGTGTACGGACCAAAAGTTATGACTGAAGGAGTTGTCCGTGAATGGGTACGTTTATTTAAAAGTGGACGAGAAAACGTTCATGATGAAGAGAGGAGTGGTAGACCATCCTTGGTGACTGACGAACTCGTTCAGACAGTTGATGCAAAAGTTCGTGAAAATCGACGTTTCACAATGGCGGAGTTGTCTACTGATTTTCCACAGATTTCTAAGACTCTTTTGTACGAGATAGTGACAGCAAGATTGGGTTACCGTAAGTTCTGTGCACGATGGGTGCCCAAAATTCTTACCGACCACCACAAAAGTCAAAGAATGGCCTCTGCATTAGACTTTCTGTCACGTTATGAGGACGAAGGAGAACCATTGTTAAACAGAATCGTGACCGGTGACGAAACCTGGATTAAGTACGTGAACCCTGAGACAAAAGAACAATCAAAGATGTGGGCACATTCAGATTCGCCTACCAAACCAAAAAAAGCCCGGCAAGATTTTTCTGCCAGAAAACTGATGGCAACGGTGTTTTGGGATGCCAAAGGGGTGTTGTTGGTTGAATTCATGGAACGTGGGACGACCATTAATCAAGACGTGTACTGTGAAACACTAAAAACATTACGACGGGCTATACAGAACAAACGCCGTGGTATGCTGACTTCCGGTATCGTTTTTTTGCACGATAACGCCCGTCCTCACTCTGCTCGCAGAACAACAGCCCTTCTTGAGTCCTTCAAGTGGGACGTTTTCAACCATCCACCTTACAGCCCAGATCTGGCGCCAAGCGATTATCACCTCTTCATGCATATGAAGAAATGGCTCGGGTCCCAGCGGTTTGATGACGACGAAGAGCTCAAAGATGCGGTCACAGGCTGGCTCAAGGCACAAGCGGGTGATTTTTATGCAGAAGGAATTTCGAAGCTTGTGAAGAGATACGATAAGTGCCTCAATCGTTATGGAGACTATGTCGAAAAATAGTGCAAAGATGTAGTTGTAAGATGTATATATTAAAATATTTTTACTTAACTTGGTGTATTTTTTTCAATCAACCGGAGGTTAGTTTCTGAATTGCCCTCGTATAATAACATTAATTCTATTATACACAACATAATAGCAAGGATCCAGATACATCAATAGAGAACATCAGGCATACGAAAAATAAAGATATTAGAGGTTTTGCACAACGGTAAAGATGAATACAAAAGATAGTGTATAGAGGTACTATGACATATACGATAGTAGAAAAGCAAATTCTACTAAATAAAGACACAAAATGTATTTGTGACCCAACACAATTGTTGTCAACAAAAAGTACAAAATACTCAAGATATATTTTGATATTAAATCAAAATTAAGATAAAGAAATAGTCACGTCAAGAAATTTTAATCCAAAAAGAACTATATAAAAATACGAGATAAATTATCAAACTAATCCGAATCACTATCAGATCTGATTCGCAAATTATAATTATGGCCTGATAAATTCCTATCAACAGAATGTTGATACGAAAACTCATCATCAGGAAGATTTTCATCTACGTCAATAAATTGATTTTTCAACAAAAAGTTTAGGAAGTGGTTTGAATATCATTAATTAATTGTAATTTCTCACCAGTGTTAACGATGTTATTTGCGTTTTCAGAAATTGCACCGTAAAAATCTCCACTTATCTGAACGTTTGGAGAAAAAATTTAAAAAGCGGGGGAATAACCCGTAACGTCATGTTTCGCGGTTCTAACTGCTTGATTGATAGATATTTATTAACTACTTTACAATAAAATGTTTGTAGCACGTCAATAAGAAAATACATACAAAAGAGATATACAAAATATATCTTAAGATAAAAACAGAGTAAAATGTCACAGCAGAGATACGGTGTCGAGATTGCCTCGACAATGCACAATGTAATCATCAACAGAGTAGAAACAATATTTAAGCAAAAACTTTTTTAAATATTTTTTAAAAGCATTGGAGCACAAGGATTTTACAATTGATGGCAAAATATTAAAAAGCCTATAGTTTGGTGAATTTGATTGTGTCTTATTTAGCCGAAAGTAGCTGCATCAATTGGAGTATGAAATAAAAACAATGACGGTTATGGCATAATTTTATATTTTATGAAAAACTGTTGACAATGATCCGTGAAACCAAGATCAGCAAGCACCCTTATCGCCTTTTTTGCATTCTAAATACTGTTAAAGCATGGGAGGAATTACCCCAGAGGGCGATGCCTTAGCTAATATGCGAATGAAAGAGTGAGAAATACGAAGTTTTGAGTGTACTTGGATTAGTAATATTTTTCAACTGTCGTAAAATGAATAACCAACTTGAAAGTTTTTTGACTAAATGCTCAATATGTGCCTGCCAACTTAGCCTGTGATCTAGGACTAATCCAAGTAATTTCACATTTTTTGTTTTTTGGTGAAATGACAACTGATTACTTGCAGATATATGCATTATTTCAGTTTTATTACTATTTAATTTTAGTTTGTTCGATGAAAACCATTCATTTGCCCTGTTACTAACGCAATCTAGAGAGGCGGCTAAATTCGTATTATCTTTCTCCGAAATAATAAATGTTGAATCGGCTGCAAATAGAACCGACATATAGGGTAACATAAAACGGCTCAGATCATTAATATAAATGATAAACAAGAGGGGGCCTAGAACCGACCCCTGAGGGACTCCATGAATTACCTCCAGAAAATCTGATGTTACACCATTCACTGTAACACATTGTTTTCTGTTTGACAGGTAAGAACCAATAAGCTTCAACGGAATTCCCCTAACTCCATAATAATTTAATTTTTCTAAGAGAATGTCGTGAGAAACGCAGTCAAATGCCTTTGAAAGATCGCACAGCATTATGGCCGTACGGTTACCGTGTTCAAGTTCTTCCACTACGCCACTCACAACATTAAGAACTGCCTGGGTGGTTGAGCGGGAATTTCTAAAGCCAAATTGGGAGCTACTGAAGAATTCGTTTGAATCAAAATAGTCATACAACTGTTTTTTTATTAATTTTTCAATGACTTTACTGAATATTGAAATAATACTGATAGGGCGATAATTATCGATTACGGAAGCATCGCCTTTTTTAAAAAGGGGAAGCACTTTGGATAGTTTGAAAATACCGGGATAAATACCGGCGATAAAAATAAGATTTATGAGTTCCGTAAAAGGTTTTGCAGCAATATAATTGGTCTCCTTCAAGATGCGGCTATTGAGTTTATGAATATCAAGACAATCCGAATTCTTCAATGAATTAATGGCTGAAGAGACCTCAAAGTGAGTGACCGGGTGTAAATAGAATGAACGGCAAGGAGCAGGAAAATTTTTAAAACATAGGAGCTCGGCATTAGAAATGTTAGAAAGAGATTGAATAATATTGACAGCAATTTCACAAAAGAAGGTATTTATCTCATTTGGTGACAAATCAGGAGTTATTGAGGAGTATTTCGATTTCCTCCTTTCATAGTTAATAACCTTCCAACAAGCCTTTGCTCTATTTTCAGACGACATGATAAAATTACCATAAGCTGATTTTTTAGCGGATTTTAGCCTGCTATTATACACTACCCTTAGAGTCCTATACTTTTTTAGATCTTCTGGCTGTTTTCTTGCATCGACTATTAACTTCAAAGATGAAAGTTGATTTCTTAGGTACCTTAAATCATCTGTAAACCAAGACACTGGAGAACGTTCAGTGCCTTGCTTAGCTTTCCTTAGAGGAAAACACTCCGAACTTAAATTATGAAAAGTGTTAACAAGGAAAGAGGCCAAAACGTCTACATCTGATAGTCCCGACATAAAAGGACTCCAGTCAATAGTGGCTAGATGATGTTTTAATATATTTAGTCCTTTATTTGTAATACAACGTCTCATAACAGATTGCGACGTATTAGTTGGATACATATTATTGTCTATGACAATATATTGAGCCCGATGGTCAGAAAAGCAAGGCTCGAAAACACCGACCGAAAATTGTTGTTCCGCGATATTGGTAATTATATTGTCAATACAGTTGGACGAGGTAGCGGTAATCCTTGTATCCTCTAAAATGGTGATTGCCATGCCGTACGACTGCAGCAAACATTTCAACTTATTCAAAACACCAGTTTCAACCTTAAAATTCAAATTGAAGTCTCCTAAAATTACTAGTTTTTCATATTTGTTTAATAAGTTGTGTAATACATGTTCAAAATTCGCGAGAAACAGATCAATGCTGCCTTTACCAGATCTGTATAGTGCTATAACTGAGATTTTCATTGATGGCGAGTAAATTGCCGTAAATTCTGAATTTTGTTCGCTGTTGAAGTCGTCCAAATTAATTGAGCTAAACTTTAAACTATCATTGTTTTCTTTTACGTAAATAGCTAGGCCTCCATGAATTTTATTACTACGGCAAAAAAAGGTAGCCAATGTATATCCAGATATATTGATATGTTGAAGACAGTTCACAGTCTGCCAGTGTTCAGAGAAACAAACAATATCAAAATGATGATCAGAAAGAAAAGCATTTATTGTTTCCACTTTATTAGAGATGCACTGAATATTAATATGAAACATACTTACCGCACTCTGCTGATTACACCTTTTTAACACACTAAGGACATTGGTTGTATTAAAATTATTTCAATTATTTGAATTTACATTTCCTCGTTGGTCGTCTGGTGTTGGTGAAAATTTCTTTTAAAATTAAATCTTCTTACAGCTGCTTTTTTGGGCCAAATATGCAGGTTATAAACTTGGTTTATATTCTCAAAGGGAAAAGACACTTTGAATGTGCACGAATATTCATTTTTACTTGTGCTTGTGCAACCTTATGCAACGAAATGTCCCACTTATTATGAGACGAATGTTTATGACTATAACACCTTAGAGCTGTAACAATTGTCTTACTTGTTCGTTCTTTGTGATTTGCTTGAGGGTAATATCGAGCGTTATAAAAAAATTTGTGCACTTTGTACTGCGACATTAGATTCTTAAAATGAGATGAAGTGAAAACAGCACCATTTCCAACAGAAAAAATTTGTGAAACATCAAAAAGAAGAAAAACTTGATTTTCTATAAACTTCACAATGCCCTTAGCAGTTGCTTGTGGCATGGGATGAACAAGACAAGATTTTGTAGAGCAACCGGTAATCACTAAAACAAATCTGTTACCAGATTTTGACTTTGGATATGGACCTATAAGATCAGCAGAAATCCATTCCAAAAGTAAATTAATATCTTTGTATTGACCCATAACACCAGCTTTAGGTTGTTGTACATGAACTACGAATAGAACATTTATTAACGTAGTCTAAGTTTTGGCCAATAATAAATTTCAAAGATACGAGAAATAGTTTTAGATATGCCTAAATGAGCACTTAATTCATTGTCGAAAAAATATGTTTGTACAAAACATTATTGTCAACCTCAAATGCGGAATATAAATCGGGATTATTCGATACCTCCTGAATCATAGAAGTATACCAAGTATCTGGTTTAAAGGTACTTACGTCAATAACAGAAATTTCAGAGAAATCAAACTGGAAAAGGCTAAGAGACGTGCTAAGCGACCCTAAGGGATTCGAAAGTTTAGAAAGATACTGCAAAGATGAATGATCTGTCTCAAGAGTAAAATGAGTGCCTTCAACATAGCCTCGGAGTTTTTCAACACCAAAAATAACTCATGAAAGTTATTTTTCTGTTGTATCGTACTTTCTCTCAGTTTTATTCAAAGTACGACATGCATAAGCAGTAGGGTGTTCGAGACCGTCGCATTCCTGATACAGGATTGCACCAATACCAGTTTCACTAGCATCAGTTTGAATGATGAAAGGTTTAGAAAAATCAGGACTTGTAAGAATAGAGCTAGAGGTAAGACGTTTCTTAACTTCAGTAAAAGCATTTTCAGCTCCCGGAGTCCAAGAAATCGATTGGCCTTTCTTTCTGCCATGAAGAAGATCTGTGATTGGAGAACAAACAATAGAAAACTCTTTAATAAATCGATTGCATCAACCAATAAGACATATGAGACGTTTTATCTCAGTAGTATTTTTTGGTACGCCGGACTTATCAGAAAGCTACTGAGCATCCGATTGTGAAATCACTGATTATTCCTACCTTACTGATCGTTCTATAAGCGTCAAAGTCGTTCATTGCTTATCCGAATCATTTACCCCTCTAAATTGTGTTCCACAAGGGTCTATACTCGCCCCTCTATTATATAGTATCATTGCACTTCCCGGTATGTATCCATAATAAAAGTTAACTTACTCCAAGAATTGTTTTATGTTTTTTGTGTTTCTGCAATCGGAACATTTTTAATTGAGATGGTCTAATTGAATTATTATGGAGATGAACAATTTTTTGTGGCTTCTAATAAATGTGTTAGATCGTCAATATGTTCGTCAAATGATTTTAGAAATATTAAATATCATCTATATAATTCACAGCGATTCACGTGAGTTTATTTTTTTTTCAATATATTGCTCAATATTCGATGTAAAATTGCTGGCGATATTTTTAACCCAACAGGTAAACATGTTCTTCGTGTGTCACAATTCCTGTCTTTTCAAAAAGTCCTCTACAGATTTAATTTTCTTCAAACGCTACGTAGATTATCTGTAGACTCGTCTGGCTTTTGATTTCTGTTGAAAATCGGAACTAACTCATGGTGATCAAAATTAGTCTCATTAAGGATGCCACTAGTTGTTAGGTATAGTTTCTGAAATTTTATATATATTTTTTTAAGTGTTAAACAGTAATGTACAAAAGAAAGAATATAATTTTAGGAAAGAAGTTTAAGATTCTACAAAGAATAATACGCTAAAAGTTAGTTCACACGATTATCTAAAATTTTTATTTTTTTTAAATCGTCTTTGGTAATGGCTGTGTTTTCTGTCACAATATTTTTAGTATTAGCAGACATTTTTCATTGATTGTCCTAAAAAAACAGTAAAATGTTAAACATGTATTTATTAATAATAAGCGTAAGTACTTACAAATTCGATTTCGTTCTCATTTATTATTTCTTGTGAATTGTAGTTTTTTCCGCCATTAACTCTTTATTATGGTCAGTATTATCTATTTCCTGTACCATTATGGTTTAGTAATCGTATCTGCATAATTTGTTTCCTTAACTCCCACGGCCATATGAACTATTTTGTGGCATCGTGATGGTTGTTGGAAAATTCCATTTCGAAAGTACATTTTGCTAGCAAGTAACAAAATTGGTATCAAAACTTTTAAAGGGTACAAGTACTAGTTTATTGTAGAGCTTACCACTACCGCCACAAACAAAAATTGATGTGAAAATCCACAATAAAACAGTGTTATTATTTGGCAATATTGCATAGCACGCACAAGTGTTGTGGTGGTTACTGAGTAAGTGCCCCTCGTATAAGCTATGTTCAACATAGAGCCATTATATCTTTCAGGAAAATACTTACCTAGTAGCCGTTCTTCGGGGATTGAATAAACAACATCATTTATAAAAATTACTGGGTTTAGTATATTTAGAATGAACACAGATTACAATATCATAGACCTTTTAACTTATTCAAAATAATAATAATGAATGAATCATTGGTTAATTACACTTTGTTTTTATAGGACACATTCAAGTCATTCACCGGTAGGTTCGACCTTCCGCGTATGTGAACGCGATGTTTACGTTTAATAGAAACGTGATTTCTAGGTGTTCGCCTGACCTTAATCAGATCGATGGCCGCTATTAATATTGGAAAATATAATATACACAATTTAATCTTTTTCTATGAAAATGTCTTTTTTTTAACATACTGTCTTTTTCGGGATCAACACATCATCCCCTCTAAGAAGAGAAAAATTATCGTCTCAATTTTTCGATACTACCTATAACTATAACAGTTCTCATTGATTGTTTTTGTTTACTAAACACTATTTGTTCGTTTATAAACACACTTCACTTGTTTACAATTGTTTTTTGCTGTTGTATCTATACAAACGATTCTTATGAACTGTCTGTGGTTTATTGTCCTGAGATGTAATCTCACAATTTACGCCTTTTATTTCCGTTATTTTAAACGGATCTAAATAATGTGGATCGAACTTATTTCTCCCTTCATTCTTTAAAATAACTAATTCCCCTAATCTAAAGTTTACAGGTGAAGATTCCTTTTCACTATTATTCACTCTAATTATTTTGTTTTTTATTAAAAACTGTTTGGCTCTTTCATTTGCGTATTGTAACTTATATTTTAACTGTTTATCATATCTTTCAAGAAAGTAACACGGTTCTATTTCTACATTTAAGAATTCTGGTAAATTGGGTTTTCTCCCGTATAATAACTCAAAGGGAGTGTATCCGTGATACGTGTTTGGTGTTGTATTATAGCAATATGCAAACATTTTTACAAACTCACACCAGTTATCCCTAGAATCTTTGATAAAGTTTCTTATATATTCATTAAATGTCCTATGTAATCTTTCACAACTACCTATGGCCTCGTGATGGTATGATGTTGAGAAGTTATGTTTTATTTTTAAAAGTTCCACTAAGTTCTTCATTATTTCGTTCTTATATTCCGTCCCTTGATCTGTTCTTATCTCCTTCATCGGTCCGTAATTTGGTATAAAATTGTCAAATATTGCTTTTGCTATTGTGTATGCTTCCTTGTCCTTGACCGGTATCATAACTGCGTATTTAGTTAGTTCGCATAATATTGTAATATAATAACGATTCCCGTTGTTACTTTCTACAAACGAACCTATTGTGTCTATGTAAATAATATCAAACGGTTTTATAGATGTATCTGTGATGACGAATTTTTCCTTATGATTAAGCTTTGCTTTATTCATTTGGCATTTATGGCAATTCTTTACATACTTCCTTACGTCTTTCTCCATGTTTTTCCACCTGAAATTTGCTCTTAGTTTCTTTAATAATCTATTATTTCCTACATGTTCTCCAAACATTGGATCGTTGTGGTATCTTTCTAAAATTTTTTGGATATCTTCTTTTTGCTGTACCGTTTTTGGTATATACATACTTGAATATTTTTTAACCTTCGATTTCCTTCTTCCCTAAATTCTTCTACTGTGCACTTTTTGAATATATCATCATTTGTATATATTTTCATTCTTTTCACTTCATTTTTTACCGATAGCTCCTCAAGCTTTTCCAACGTTCGTCCTAGGTCGAAGTTGTGTATTCCGGTAATTAAGGCTTGACTAAATTTCAATTTATTTTTGATCAACCTTAGTGAGATACGGTTATTTTCAAAGTGTAAAATTGGTAATTTATGTGCCTCAAGATTATTTAAAACTTTTATTACTGAAGGTTTTTGTATTCTTACCTCCTTTGTTTCTTCGTTAATCCTTAGATCCTTTTCTGATTGAGCGTTTTCTTTTCGCGTTTGTGCTCTTGTGATTGCCAAGACATGTGAATTATTTATATATAAATCCTTAAGTTCTTCTATGGATATTCTCGATATGCTATCTGCGTAGTTCGCTATACCTTTGACATACTGTATTTCAAAATCGTTTTCTTCCAAATCAATCAAGTTTTGTATTTTTCCTAGACAATTTATTTACTTCTTAGTTGATTAAAACTTTTATTGCTGAAAATTTTATACAAAATTTTCGGATTAGTTTCGTTATTTCTTTATATGTTGATTTATTCCATCCTGTATGTATTTCTAACTGATTCTCCCATTCTTCTAGTTCTTTAAAACTGTACACGTTGTCATTAATCAATAATGTATTGTCAATTATCTTAGCTTTAGCTCCACTTTCTCTCGCCTGTTTCATGTATCTTATTAAGTGTTTTCTCTGTTCCAATATATCTTTCGGATAATCTTCATCAATGTATATTTTTGTTCAGTTTAATTAATTCGTTTGTTCCAAGGTTTCTACTTTCTTATTCACGTCTTTCATCATTATTAGTACTGGTCTATTTTTGTTACTGTTTTTATTTCCTATTCTCTTACATTTCAAAATGTCTGATTTAACGTCTACTGTATTATTAACCTTTTTCATTCATCTTCTAGTTTATTTTCTAGTTGTTCCTCATCTTCTTCGTTTTCTTCTTCTATACCATGTATTATCAAATTCTTCTCCCTAAAATTTTTCTGAATCTGTGTCCTATTTCCTTGCAAAAATTCTTTTACTTTTCCGCACAACCTTTCTATATGCGAGAAAAGTATTGGTTTACCCCAAAAAAAGTTGGAAATTTGAAATTTTTTTTTGAGTTATTTTTACGTTTTCCATCAACAACAACACGAAAAAACGGTTTTTAGAAAAAAAATCCTGTGTGTATGTCGTCGTCGTTGTCGTCGGCCACTTTTCCTTACATGTCTTGTTAGCACGATACAGCCTCCGGAGTGCAATAAGTCAGCAATTTCATGATTGAATATTGTTAAGGACATGTCACAGATGATCCCTATTGATTTTCAGTTCACCAGAGCCAGTACAACGGATGCTAGGGTACTTGAGGTACGACATTTTGTAATTTTTTGAGAAATTTCAGTTTGTTAGCACGATACAGCCTCCGGAGTTCAACAAGTCACCAATTTTATGATTGAATATTATTCAGGGCATCTCACTGATGAACCCTAGTGATTTTCAGCTCACCAGAGCCAAAACAACAGGTGCTACAGTATATACAAGTGACCAATTTTATGATTGGATATTATTCAGAGCGTCTCATAGATGAACTTAGTAAAGCCAGTACAACGGGTGCTATGGTACTTGAAGTACCAAATTTTCGTCATTTTTGGAGAATTTTCAGTTTGTTAGCACGATACAGCCTCCAGAGAGTATACTATTGATCAATTTTATGATTGAATATTGTTCAAGGTGTCTCACAGATGTACCCTATTGATTTTCAGTTGACTAGAGCGAGTACAGCGGGTCCTATAAATCCAGATATACTGAATTTTTGGAGAAACTTCGGTTTGTTAGCACGATACATCCCCCGAAGTGTATACAAGTATATAATAATTTTATGATAGAATATTTTTCAGGGCCACAGATGCGGAAAAGTTAGTTTTAATCCTTAAAACCGTTTATTTTTTCCTTTAATTCCATATTTTCCATCTTTAATTCGTGATTTTCTTTCTTTAACTGTGCTATTTGTCTACTCATTTCTTCAATTTTTCGTTCTATCTCGCATATTCTTACATTATTGTTGACTCGATTATTGTATAGTACATTCAAAACAAAATTTTAAGGTTATGTTGTTTATTTACCAACACGTAGTAGAGGCGTATGTGTTACATTACCCAAAGCAAAGTTAATTGTTTTAAACTGAAAAAGGCCCACATGTACCACATTGTACCTGGACGTAAAATATTCATTAAGCTAACTCACACTTTGGCCACTATTATTTACTACTTGAAAAAGCGAAAAGGGCCAAAGGTAACATAGGCCCAAAACATTCAAGTTGCAGTTGAGTCGTATACCGAAAATGGGAAGGAAAAGGAAAAAAGTATGCGATTACATAGACCCAAGTTTTTTTGCCCTATCTATCACTTAACATTTATGAAACTAATTTTTTTAGTTATATAGGTCCATTAAAATGGGTCTAAAATGAGTATAGGACTATATTATAGGCTAACTGGTGCAGTTAGGTCGTTTTTAAATTAATTATGTGGATATCCGGTAGGTTTATGCACTTAGGACCTTTTCCAATAGAACAGTGACGTTTTATTAAGTACAAGAGACCCATTATGACATTTTTCGAAAATTTTCAATTAGGCCCTTTTTCGACCAAGCCACATATATATGTATGTAGTTCTGCTTTTTTAACCTTGTAGCTTATACCATCTTCAGTTGTAATAGAAGTTAAGCACAAAATGTTTGTTTTTCCATCATCTGATGCATCTACAGTAAATTGGAATGTCAACTTGTCCATTTCTATTGTTGTGGAATCCAGTTAAGAATAATAGGGGAGACTGAGGATTCATTGGACAAGTGGTTAAAATGGACACCTTCAAATTTTACGCCTAAATTGCGATACTGCTGCCACAGTGCGATCGTTCGAGTGTTCTTTTGGCGAAGAATCAGTTTGCTAATGCTCTTTGCCATGTGAAGACGCCTGTCGTTTTTATAGTGAATTTTCGTTTTTTTAAGGTTTTGTTAGAAGATTTATGGTAAGTGCTAACGTTTTGCAATGCTTTCGGTTATGTATTTTTTCAAAAGCGACATTGAGATTACATAATGTTAATTATTTAAAAGCTATTGATGATCATATTTTCTTAAAATAGTTTTTGTTTTTTCAAATAAATATGAAAAAATAATAAAATGTAAATAGGGGATATAGTGGACAGTGTCCGCTGTATCCCCAACTTGTCCATTCTGTCAACTCCTACAAACAACTACTAACAACTCTCCCTGCATTATCATTTTTTTTTGTTTCAGATGGTCAGAGTCTACAAGAAAAAAACCAACAGGGAATTTCCTGAAAGCGATATTCGAAAGGCAGTCGAAGACGTGATGAACAATGTAGGCAGCCTCAGAAAAGTGGCTGAACTCCATAATGCTAAAAAGTCCCGGTTAACAATTTACGTAAAAAAAGCATAGGGAAATGAAATTCAAAATATTTCATTTAAGCCAAACTTCAAAAATCGACAGATATTTCCTGATACTATGGAGAAAATACTGGAAAGTTCCAGTATGTTTTATGGACTCACGCCCAAAAAACGAGACAGTTTGGCGTTCCAGTTTGCAATAAGAAATTCATTGAAAGTCCCAGATTCATGGAAAACAAGTGAAATGGCAGGTTCAGAATGGTTCTCGGGTTTTTTGCGGCGAAATCCAACGTTATCAGTGAGAAAACCAGAAGCCACATCTCTTGCCCGAATGACTGCGTTCAACAGAGCCGTTGTGCGTGAATTTTTTGATAAACTCAAAAAAATGGCGGAAAGACACAATTATCAACCATGTTAGATATATAATTTAGACGAGACTGGGGTAACAACGATACCACCAGTACAAAAGGTTGTTGGAAAAAAGGGTGAAAAACAGGTTGGCCAAGTTACGTCCAGAGAGCGCGGCGAATTTGTAACGCAAGTTGGAATTATATGTGCAAATGGGAACGCATTACCACCTATTTGGGTTTTTCCTCGAGTACGTTTCGATGAACATCGTGTGATGTCAGGGGCAATGCAAGGATCCATGAGACTGGTATACAAATCAGGGTGGATGACATCATAGAATTTTTTCAAAGTTCTTTAAAAAAAATGTTAGATGCTCTAAGGAAAACTCAGTATTATTAATATTAGGCAACCACGAGTCACGCCTTAATATTGAGGGAGTTGATTTTTGTAAACAAAATGGAATAACAATCCTTACACTGCCCCCACATACATCTAATAAATTGCAGCCACTAGATAGGTCTGTGTTCGGCCCATTCAACAAATATTTTAGCGAGGCAGTGCACACTTGGATGTTATCCCATCCTAATGAAAGTCTTTCTATTTATGCGTTACCAGATTTATGCTCCAAAGCCTGGGATCGAGCTGCTACACCTGAATCGATCAAGTCAGGTTTTCGCAAAAGTGGAATTTTTCCATTAGACAGAAATATATTTGAAGACCATGAATATTTGTGCTCTTCCGTCTCTGACCGTCCAGCTCCAAAGAATGAAGAAAGAACTAATAACATAAACATAAAAAGTACCACACCAATAAATAAAGACGTTTCTTCTACCAGTAGCTTTTTACCAGATGCAAATAACGATGAAAGCACATCGACTTATTTTATTCACCCCGATTTAATTACTCCATACCCGAAGGCAGGTCCGAGAAAAATAGCTTCGAGAGGAAGGAAGAGAGGTAGATGCATGATTGCTACCGATACTCCAGAGAAGGAGGAGCTAGAAAATCGAAAAAAGTCACCAGCATTAAAAAAAATTCACGCTTTAAAGAAGAAAGTCCTCGTTGTAAGCTCTTCATCTGAGAGCACAGGATTCGTCTTCAGAATGGGACGAATTTGAACAAGAGGAGGACAAGGACATAAATAATGCTGAGGAAGGTGACTTCATGGTTGTAAAAGTTCCTGGGAAAACTGCATCAACTGGTAGAAATTATGTTGCTCGAGTACAACGCAAACTTCGGAATGGATTTGAAGTTCGTTTTTATAAGAGACTTATTCTTTCAAATAGATTTCAAATAACGGAGGAAGATTCTTCTTTTATATCTAACGAGGAAGTTGTTTCAATACTACCAAAGGCAACAGAAGATACACGACCGCGCTTCAAAAATATGATATAATTTAGTGTTTTAAATGAAACTCGACGTTTCTAGCTAATTCCACAATATAATGAAAGAAATTAAAAATTCTAAAAAAATGACAATTGTTTCGATAACTGAATATCATCGTCAGAATGACAGAAGTTACATTTCATTTTATGCCTACCTGATGTTTAGGTAGGCACAAAATGAAATGTAACTTCTGTCATTCTGACGATGATATTCAGTTATCGAAACAATTGTCAATTTTTTAGAATTTTTAATATCTTTCATTATATTGTGGAATTAGCTAGAAACGTTGAGTTTCATTTAAAACACTAATATGAGTAGATTCCACGAAGTAAGGGTCGAGACAGTTAATTTCATGATATATTTTAACGTAGATATTACTGAGTTTAGTTTGCATTAATTTAAGTATTTCCTCCACGATTTTCCTTACCTAGCTGAGTTTTTTAGCATTTTGTGCAAGATTTAGCCTAGTTTTTTTAGAAGTTTTTTTGCAATAGTTCTATGTATGTGATATATTTTTTTATTTATATAATGTATATTTTGGAATTGCTGGTTCTGAAATAAATATGTTTTTGATTTTGAGGTTCTAAATAACAAATTTCATTCTAATCAGCATATGTCCAAGGTATCCCCTTAGCATGTCCATTGTTGCCCCAGATCTGAAGATAGAATGGACAATTGCCTACTAATTTTCCAAGCCTCACCAAAGTCAAAGTACTTGGTTTAGAAATAGCCTCTTAACAAAATATCGTTACGAATGGGTTGAAAAAATAAACGATTTTAAAGATTGAAACTTTTCCGCATTTGTGGCCCTGAACAATATTCTATCATAAAATTGTTACTCGTATACACTTCGTGCTAACAAACCGAAATTTCTCCAAAAATAACCAAAAATTTAGTATATGTAGTTTTATAGGACTCGCTGTACTCGCTCTAGTCAACTGAAAATCAATAGGGTACATCTGTGAGACACCTTGAACAATACTTATTCATAAAGTTGATCAATCATATACTCTCTGGAGGCTGTATCGTGCTAACAAACTGAAACTTCTTCAAAAATGACAAAAATATCGTACTTAAAGTACTGTAGCACCGGTTGCATTGGCTCTGGTGAGCTGAAAATCAATAGGGTTCATCAGTGAGATGCCCTGAATAGTATTCAATCATGAAATTGGAGACTTGTTGAACTCCGGAGGCTGTATCGTGCTAACAAACTGAAATTTCTCGAAAAACGACAAAATGTCATACTTCAAGTACCATATCACCCGTTGTACTGGCTCTGGTGAGCTGAAAATCAATAAGGTTCATCTGTGAAATGTCCTTAACAATATTTCATCATAAAATTGGTGACTTATTGCACTCCGGAGGCTGTATCGTGATAACAAGACTTGCAAGGAAAAGTGGCCGACGACGATGACGACGACGACGACGACCACATAAACACAGGATTTTTTTTCTAAAAACCGTTTTTTCGTGTTGTTGTTGATGGATAACGTAAAAATAACTTAAAAATAAACGGTTTTAAAAATTAAAACTAACTTTTCCGCATCTGTGGCCCTGTACAATATTCTAACATGAAATTGTTACCCTTATACACTTCGGGGGATGTATCGTAACAAACCGAAATTTCTCCAAACATAACCAAAAATTTAGTATATCTGGATTTATAGTACCCGTTGTACTCGCTCCAGTCAACTGAAAATCAATAGGGTACCTCGAATAATATTCAATCATAAAATTGATCGATCGTATACTCTCTGGAGGCTTTATCGTGCTAACAAACTGAAAATTCTCCAAAAATGACAAAAATTTGGTACTGCAGGTACCATAGCAGGTACTGGCTTTAGTGAGCTGAATATCAATAGCGTTCATCATTGAGACACTATAAATAATATCCAATCATAAAATTGGTCACTTGTTTATACTCCGGAGGCTGTATCGTGCTAACAAACTGAAACTTCTCCAAAAATGACAAAAATACCCTACTTAAAGTACTGTAGCACCTGTTGTATTGGCTCTGGCGAGCTGAAAATAAATAGAGTTCATCAGTGTGATGTCCTGAATAATATTCAATCATAAAATTGGTGACTTGTTGAACTCTGAGGCTGTATCGTGCTAACAGACTGAAATATCTCAAAAAATGACAAAATGTCGTACTTCAAGTACCATAGCACCCGTTGTACTGGCTCTGGTCAGCTGAAAAACAATAGGGTTCATCTGTGACATGTCCTTAACAATATTCAATCATAAAATTGGTGATTTATTGCACTCCGGAGGCTGTATCGTGCTAACAAGACTTGCAAGGAAAAGTGGCCGACGACAACGACGACGACGACGACGACGACGACGACGACGACGACGACGACGACGACGACGACGACGACGACGACGACATACACACAGGATTTTTTTTCTAAAAACCGTTTTTTCGTGTTGTTGTTGATGGAAAACGTAAAAATAACTCAAAAAAAAATTTCAAAATTCCAACTTTTTTTGGGGTAAACCAATACTTTTCTCGCATATTAGATAGGTTGGCGGAAAAGTAATATCTCCGAAAATTTAGTGAAGGTGGATTACCTACAGAAAAAAATATCACTAAAAAATCAAAAACTGTCCGATGTATCCTCAGTCTCCCCTATACGAAATTGTCGTTTTATAATTCTATTTCAAATAGTGAATTTGGTTCATAAACTTCAAGTGTTGCTCTGTAAGTAGATATTTTATATTAAACTTTAAATTGAGAAACAACAATTTGAGTCTATTTTTCCTACCAAGCTGCTACTTATAAGCTTAATAAATTTGAGTTTTCAAGTCATCAGAAATGACCGTAGTAACCGATAATCGTGGATTATCTGATTCAAGTATATTTCTTTATTTCTATAAACTAAAATCAAAGTTTCATAAACAATTTTTATATTTGCACGCACTCAGTTTCAATATCGTTCAGATCTCCTAAACGGAAATGACAAAATTTCCCATTTTATCCAAAACCAATATTACCAAAGACTTGTTTCATTTCAACGAAAACTCATCGCTAATTCTCGTATCGTCCAACATTAATATCATCATCTGAATCGAAGCAAAAATATCGTCGAGCACATTTCCCTAATTTGATGAAACAAATTGCGAAAAAGGATCCGAAGAAAACTTTTGCAAACTTCGAAACATCCCCTTTACGTACAATTCGTACAAGCGAATTTGGTCCTCATTTCCCTTCTTCGTACAACCTCTTATCGTTTACGTATCAACATTAAGTCGGGGCTCTTTAGTGATACGAATCGACTATCCCGCGGCGTAGGTTGATTGGTAATTGTTTCCCCGCGACTCTATACGGCCAATCAACGAGCGAGAGTAGTGGTGCAGAAAACGGCACTCCAGATCCACTCCTTTGGAATAACAATGACAAGATAGCTATGATCGTGGTGTCGATGGCAACATTCGACTTAGAGTGGATATTGCCACTTACAGGGTTGGCATTGACGGATAATTTATTCTTTTAATACTTTATCAGAAAAAATATATTTTTATGAGGCGGTAGACAGACGATATATTCAATTAATAATCTCATGGTGACTTTGTAGAGGAAGTTATATAAAATTTGAAGGTTACTCTCTTCATCACATAATACATTGAGCAACAGTTACTATAATTATAAAACAAATTATCAAACAACATTAAGAGATACGTCCATAAGATTTGAACAAATGGAAATCGCATCAGTTGGTCTCTTTTTCTAACTCAGTTTTCCACCATCCACTTCTGGATGTGAGCCTCTTTCAAGGTGTTCCATTTTTTTTCTATCTTGTTGTTCCACCAACTTAGTGTAAAGGGCGTAATAGTTTGTTTTTGCAATTCTGTTATTTATATCTGCGTCTTGTGTCCCGTTTTCCTCTATTATTGATACTAGGTATTGGTAGTGTTTAACTTGTTCCAGTGCTTCTGTATCGATACTTATATTTATCTTGGTATCTTCTTCTCCAATGACCATTACTTTTATTTTCATTCTGTTACTGCTGTATTCCAGACCTCAATATTTTTTTGCAACCCTTTTTCGTTCTTTGCTATTAGCATAAAATCGTCTGCAAATTCTCCCTCACTGATGTTAACTCTTTGTAGTTGCAAATGTCCCACACATATCTTTTTACTTAAAACGGTGCATCTTTTTATGATCTCTTCCATGAAGATGATGAATAGTAATGAACTTAATCTTCCCCCTTGTCTTAATCCTATATTTGTAGTGAATCCTTCCGAAATTTTGTTATTTCTTATAACTGCATTCTCATTGTTTTCATAAATATTTTCTACTATCCTTATAATTTTCATACTAACTCCTCTTTCGGTCAATATTTTCTCTCTAGGTTCTCTGTCAAATGCTTTTTGTACATCTAAGAAGGCCACGAACAATTTCTGTTTTCTCTGTATTGCTTTTTCTGTCATCTGTTTTATAGTAAATAGATGACCCTGTGAGCTTCTTCCTTTTCGAAATCCACTTTGAGATTCTTCGAGTGTGTCTTCTACTGTTAACCTAATTATTTTTTGTAATATTGTTTTCCATAATTTTCGTCGCTGTACTAATTAGTGTTATTTCTCGGTAGTTATTGCAGTCTTTTACAACACCTTTTTTGAAAAATAAGACTATTAACGCCCTCTGCCTGTCTGTTGGGAGTGTCTCATCTTCTATAGCTTTATTGAAGATATGAAGCAGCATATCGTTTCCTTTTTGTCCCATATTTTTTATCATTTCTGAAGTGTCATATCCATTCTTCAGTTCTGTAATTGCATGTTTTATCTCTTCTTTACTTATTTTAATTTCTGTTTCTTCCGCTATGTCAACTTGTATTTTTCACTCTGTATGTTCTGAATCATTATTGAGTAGTTCTTGGTAATATTCTTTCCACCTTTGTATAATTTCCTCTTCCTTTTTCAGTATGTCTCCATTCTTACTTTTAACAAAATATATGTCTTGCTGTTTTTCTGTCCTCATATTACGTTTCCGCCCAACCTATCTAATATGCGAGAAAAGTATTGGTTTACCCCAAAAAAAGTTGGAATTTTGAAACGTTGTGTATGTCGTTGTCGTCGGCCACTTTTCGTTACATGTCTTATTAGCACGATACAGCCTCCGGAGTGAAACAAGTCACCAATTTTATGATTGAATATTGTTAAGGACATGTCACAGATGAACCCTAATTCATTTTCAGCTCACCAGAGCCAGCACAACGGGTGCTATGGTACTAGAAGTACGAATTTTAGTAGTTTTTTGAGAAATTTCAGTTTGTTAACACGATACAGCTTCCGATTCAATATTATTCAGGACATCTCGCAGATGAACCCAATTGATTGTGAGCTCACCAGAGCCAGTACAACAGGTGCTATAGTACTTTAAGTACGATATTTTTGTCATTTTTGTAGAAATTTCAGTTTGTTAGCACGATACAGCCTCCGGAGCTCAACAAGTCACTAATTTTATGATTGAATATTATTAAGAGCATATCACAGATGGACTCTATTGATTTTCAGCTCAACATAGCCAGCACAACGGGTGCTATGGTACTAAAAGCACGACATTTTATTCATTTTTTGAGAAATTTCAGTTTGTTAGCACGATACAGCGTCCGGCGTTCAACAAGTCACCAGTTTTATGATTGAATATTATTTAGGACATCTCACAGATCAACCCTATTGCTTTTCAGCTCACCAGAGCCAGTACAACAGGTGCTATAGTACTTTAAGTACGATATTTTTGTCATTTTTTTTGGAAATTTCAGTTTGTTAACACGATACAGCCTCCGGAGTTCAACAAATCACTAATTTTATGATTGAATATTGTTAAGTGCATATCACAGATGAACTCTATTGATATTCAGCTCACCATAGCCAGCACAACGGGTGCTATGGTACTAGAAGTACGACATTTTAGTCATTTTTTGAAAAATTTCAGTTTGTTAACACGATACAGCCTTCTGAGTTCAACAAGTCACCAATTTCATGATTGAATATTATTCAGGGCATCTCACTGATGAACCCTATTGATTTTCAGCTCACCAGAGCCAATGCAACAGGTGCTATAGTACTTTAAGTACGATATTTTTGTCATGTTTGGAAAAATTTCAGTTTGTTAGCACGATACAGCCTCCGGAGTATGTACAGTTGACCAATTTTATGATTGGATATTATTCAGAGCGTCTCAAAGATGAATCCTATTGAAATTCAGCTCACTAAAGCCAGTACAACGGGTTCTATGGTAATGGTAGTACCAACTTTTTGTCATTTTTGGAGAATTTTCAGTTTGTTAGCAAGATACAGCCTCCAGAGTGTATACAAGTGACCAATTTTATGATATTATTCAGTGCCACAGATGCGGAAGAGTTAGTTTTAATCTTTAAAACCATTTATTTTACATTATGTTTTCTTCTATTTGTGGATATTTCTCTTGCAACTTTAAATATAATATTTTTAAAGTAATTCCATGGTTTCTCTACATTTTTATTTACAATTTCCTTATGATTCAGTTTCTTATTTACATCTTCTTGATATTTCTGTGCGGCAGTTCTATTTCTTAGTTATAATAGATTCATATTGTATTTTTCCTTTTTTTGTTGAGTTACATAGATAGTTTCTTCTTTCAATATCTTTAAATTTGGATTCTACTACGTAGTGGTCGCTGTCAATTTCTGCTTCTCGTTTTACTCTTCTATCTTTTATTGTATTTCTATGTTGTTCTATTCCTACGTAATTCATTATTGATTTTTCGTTTCTGTTTATTACTTCTCGAGTGTATTAGTGGATATATTCATGTTAGAAAAATGAATTCGTTATTATCAAGTTGTATATGAGGCAGAAATCCAACATTGTTCTCCCGTTATTATTCCTGACGTTCTCTCCTGTTTTATATTCTTTATTTTTTAGGCCTACCCTGCTGTTAAAATCTCCTATTTTATACAATCTCCCCTTTGAGTTTTCTATTGCTTCTGCTAGTTCGTCACAGAATATTTTTTATTTTCAGCTTTATCATCTTCATTTCGACCATATACTACTATGATGGTTTTCCTTTGGTTGTGTCTTGTTTCCATTTCGATTGTAAGTTTCCTTTCCGATCATTATTTCCAACTTTGTATTTGTTCTTCTAATTTCTTGTCTATTATGCACCCTACTCCTCGTGTCTTGTGGTACACCGCTGTATATTAGTATATTGCATTTGACCATCGTTGGCATACCATTTCCTTTTTTCTTTGTTTCTGTTATTCCCAATATATCAACTTCCTTCTTTTCATGCAATGATATTTCATGTCGCAAGTTTCCATGTTGAGGTATTTTTGCTTCTCATGTTTATTTTATAGCAAACCCTACTGTTTATTTTTCCATTATTTTTATGTCTTTTGATAAAGTGGTTATTTAAATGAAATCAACTGTCTCGACCCTTACTTCGTGGAATATGCTCATATTAGTGTTTTTAAATGAAACTCACGGTCTCTAGTTAATTCCACAATATATAACTTTTATTATATTGTGGAATTAACTAGAGACCGTGAATTTCATTTAAAAACACTGGTTATTTAAAGTTTTATTATTTCTGTTATTGATATCATCTTTGTCATCGTTAGTTACTTTGTTGTCGTTGTCAATGTTTTATTTTGGTGACTATTAATATCATTATTTTCTCTTTCATTAAGATTACTAGTTGTATTATTATCGTTATTATTACTATAGTCATTACTACTTTTATTATCATAATTACTGTTACATATATAATTGATATCGTCATTATAACTATTACTGGTATTGATAGTATTATTTTTAGTATTTCTTTGCTTCGTACAACGGGTGCTGTGGTACTTGAAGTACCAAATTTTTGTCATTTTTGGAGAATTTTCAGTTTGTTAGCACGATACAGCCTCCAGAGAGTATACGATTGATCAACTTTATGAATAAGTATTGTTCAAGGTGTCTCACAGATGTACTCTATTGATTTTCAGTTGACTAGAGCGAGTACAGCGGGTCCTATAAAACTAGATATACTAAATTTTTGGTTATTTTTGGAGAAATTTCGGTTTGTTAGCACGATACATCCCCCGAAGTGTATACAAGTAACAATTTTATGATAGAATATTGTTCAGGGCCACAGATGCGGAAAAGTTAGTTTTAATCTTTAAAACCGTTTATTTTTAGTATTTCTTTGCTTCTTTCAAGTAAATGAAAACAAATTTTGGAAAAAATTAATAATTTGATATAAAGACAGTTTGTTCAATATATTATTGTTGGTCACTTCCAAAATGGTATGTTGTAAATTTGGATAAAATCATTGCCGATTATTATATCTGAATACTCCATCTAAATGCCTTTCTAATGATCTACACATGGTATATTCCCTATTTAAAAATAAGGGGTGATGGAAATGGAAGGGAGGTTGTCGATACATGACAGATGTCTATACCCCCTTAGAACAAAAATCGATGTATTATAGCATTTTCTTAAAATCTAATGAATATTGACAAATATCGTGGTGGGCTGTTTACTCTGGCCCACTCCGTATATTGATTAACTATAAAGTTCGTGGGCTCAGAGAAGTTTCTCATTTTATATAATCCCCAATAAAACCATACCTATTTTTACATTTTCTTTAAAAAAATTATTTTCAAGATGTTCAATCTGTTTCGTTTTCGGTGCCACACCCTGTATATAATAGTTGAAGTTGAGCAGGGGCGGATCCAGGATTTATGTAAGGGGGGGCCCAATCTATCGTGGGGTCTGGAATAACCTCCATAAAAGGGGGGTCCGGATTTTTTTTAGAAAAATAAAGGCAGAATTATGCGTTTTAGGCCTATATTACTTTTCCGTCAACCTATTTATATGCGAGAAAAGTATTGGTTCACCCCAAAAAAAGTTGGAATTTTGAAATTTTTTTTTGAGTTATTTTTACGTTTTCCATCAACGACAACACGAAAAAACGGTTTTTAGAAAAAAATACTGTTGGTATGTCGTCGTCGTCGGCCACTTTTCGTTACATGTCTTGTTAGCACGATACTGCCTACGGAGTGCGATAAGTCAGCCATTTTATGATTGAATATTGTAAAGGACATGTCACAGATGAACCCTATTGATTTTCAGCTCACCAGAGCCAGTACAACGGGTGCTATGGTACTTGAAGTACGACATTTTGTAATTTTTTGAGAAATTTCAGTTTGTTAGCACGATACAGCCTCCGTAGTTCAACAAGTCACCAATTTTATGATTGACTATTATTCCGGACATCTTGCTGATGATCCCTATTGATTTTCAGCTCACCAGATCCACTACAACAGGTGCTACAGTACTTTAACTACGATATTTTTGTCATTTTTGGAGAAGCTTCAATTTGTTAGCACGATACAGCCTCCGGAGTATATACAAGTGACCAATTTTATAATTGGATATTATTCAGAGCATCTCCAAGATGAACCCTATTGATATTCAGCTCATTAAAGCTAGTACAACGGCTGCTATGGTACTTGAAGTACTAAATTTTTGTCATTTTTGGAGAATTTTCAGTTTGTTAGCACGATACAGCCTCCAGAGAGTATACGATTGATCAATTTTATGATTGAATATTGTTCAAGGTGTCTCACAGATGTACCCTACTGATTTTCAGTTGACTAGAGCGAGTACAGCGGGTCCTATAAATCCATATATACTAAATTTTTGGTTATTTTTAAAGAAATTCGGTTTGTTAGCACGATACATCCCCCGAAGTGTATACAAGTAACAATTTTATCATAGAATATTGTTCGGGGCCACAAATGCGGAAAAGTTAGTTTTAATCTTTAAAACCGTTTATTTTTATATGTATTTCTCATGTGATTACCATTATAATCTACATCCGAACAAAACAACTGTAAGAATTAGTTCTGTTCCCCGCACGGGGTGCGCTGAGATCGACGCGATGCCAGCTGTATATATGGGAACGAACACTCTCTTAATATGTTTATTTCTCTATGTACGCGGCCGTATACACGTACGCCATATATCGTTGGCCTAGGACGCTGGCACTGTGTTGGCCAGGGTTGGAAAAAACCTAAGAACTAAAGATATATATTTGGGTTTTTCAGGTTTTTCAAGGTTTTTAGTGGTTTAAAAAAATCAAATTTTAAACAAAACTTCAATAACATATTTACAACAAGTTTATTAAAAAAGGAAAAATTCGAGGGGGAGTCCGGTGCCAAAATTTTGTACGCCTAATTCAGTAATTCGTTATAATTCAATTGTAATACAATTTAAAAGTATTACAATATAATTCATTGCAATTCAAGTAATTTAAATGTAATTCAAATTCATTGTAATTCATTTGGCTTGTACATCCAATTCATTCAGCGGACTCCCCCTCGGACAAAACTATTCTAAAAAATTAAAATTACAGTAATATAACAGGTACATCCTAGAAACTGTAAGGTAATTATATACAAATAAAATAAAAGAGTAAAAATTTCTATAAATAAACTGTAAATGTCATTACTCAACTTGAGGGTATCCTGTACCTGTGTCATTATATCACATTCTAAAAAAATATTGTACATTCCAGGATAATAGAAAAGATACATGTTAGTACTGTAATCTCAAACAAGAATTTGTAAAAAAAACTGATCCAAAAAAATATGAGTTAAAAAATAGATTAGACGTAACAGCAACACTGCTAAGTGGTAACTAACTTATAAAAATATTAAAAAGTAAATTACAAGTCCCATGTACTGCTGCTGCTGTCAATGCTGTCGCTGTCTTCGAAGTCTTCGTCATCACTTTCTGTGACTTTTGACAGAATATTTGCATTGGTTTCAACATATACTAGTTTTTGTACTCGCTCCTCTGATAGCTTGCTTCTTAATTTTGAATGAATAAACCCGAAAGTCGAAAAATTTCTCTCAGAAGAGGAACTAGAGACACACATTGAAAAGACCTGTAATGCTAATTTTTCAAGTTTTGGATAATCAGTCTCATCCAATTTCCAAAAATCCAATACCGTTCTCTTTCCTTTAACTAATAACTGGTATCGGAAAGAGTTCTGCTTCCGTTGCTCTAGTGCCCATAGCTTAAAGGAAGATACCTGCTCATATATCAGCTCACGATCTTCTTCTGTTGATACTTCATCATTAAATTTTAAAATGAAATTTTCAAGCTCCTCCCTTAAGGATCTCTCCATAACATGTCCATCATAACGTGGGTCCAACAGATACCCTAACCCATGTGCATCACCATATATAAATTGGAACCTAACCTTAATAGCATTTTTTACAAATACAACTTCTGGTGCTGTAAGATGTTCTTTAGCATGATCAGATTTATAATATTCTGATAATTTCATAAATTCTGAATAGACCTCAGACACTGGCACATTATCTCCTTGAAATTTTGTTGTCAATTGAAAGATAGGCTCCAAAATAAAAGTTTTTTAAATTGGGTAGAAAGGTTTCATTGCCGATTATATTTTTTATGTTCTCTTTTATGTCTCTCTGAGCCTGTGTGCCTGCAATAAAATTTCGTGCATGGACCATGGTATAGAGGATATCCTCTGATGATAATATTGATTTGAGGCAGTTGTATAAGGTACTCCACCTGGTTTTAGCTGGTAGTACTAACTGTGAATAAATTAATTATAAATTAATAAGAAATAAAGAAAAACAAATTGTTGCTTACTCTTGGAACATGTTTCTCTTTTTGTGCTAGTTTCAACTCATGGTTTAGGGCATGAAGACTTTTAAAAAATACTACAATGTCTTTGCACTGAACTGAGAAAGAAGATGATTCCCCCAAATGCAACTTATTGGACCTAAAAATAAATATTTTGTTTATAAGGAAATAATCATTGTTTGTTTTAAATACTATTGTTTAGTATCATCTCCAAAAATATCTTTGACCAGCAAATTGAGACAATGACATACACAGCCATGGAAAAATTTGTTAGGATATTTCTTTTTTAAAATTTTCCAAACTGCCTTATTTGCAGCAGCATTACCAGTCACAGCCCCAGCTACTTTGGTTTGTTCGATGTTCAAACTTTCTATTACGCGAACTTGTTCCAGTTTTATAAAAAAAACAAAGCCAGGTTTTCGGAAAACTTCATTTTCTGAGTGTCAGTTAATAACGGGATACAATTCAATTGTTTTTGTCTAGTTAGAGCTGGGGCTGTTGAAGGATCGTCCATTATTTGAAAAAAAATACATATATACTTAGTGAAATGAATACATTAAAACAAATTATTACATACGAACATACCTTTTGAACAAATTTTTTTTAAGTGAACCAATCAGATCTATATCCTTGTGGAAGTCCATACATTATTTTTTTAAAGGGAATGCATTTTAATAAATGACTTAAGGCATATTCAGATTGTTATGGTGATTTACGCGCACTTTACAGCTTTTACAAATTGCAGATTTTAATGTATGGGGCTTTTCATCATCTGTAAAAAGCACCCAAACATCTGAGCCTTTTCGCCCACGTTACCTTTTTTCTGTACATTCCAGTGAATCCAGTGATTTCACCTCGGATTTCAATGTTTCAGCGATTTCACTTTCCCTACTTGTGCTTGGTTGTGGTTCTAAATCTGATGAATTCATTTCGAAAAAAATAGTTAATATAATAGGTAGGTACCTTGGACCTTGGTACAAAATAAGAACTTACCTGCACACTAGAACACAAAACACCACACAGCAACTCTCTTTGAAATCAATTAATCAATTAGTGTTTTAAATGGAACTCACGGTTTCTAGTTAATTCCACAATATAATAAAAATTATTGAAAATTCTAAAAAATTGACAATGATTTATCGAAACAATTGTCAATTTTTTAGAATTTTCAATAATTTTTATTATATTGTGGAATTAACTAGAAACCGTGAGTTCCATTTAAAACACTAATATGAGCAGATTCCACGAAGTAAGGGTCGAGACAGTTAATTTAATTAATCAATTTTCTTTTCTTAAAGTTAAGGCTTAAAACAGTACAAAGAAATAGAACTCCAACAATACAACATGAAAATAATCACTTGCACTTGACTGACTAACACTTGATATTATATATGTAAATCAACATGAATTGGTAAATCCCCGGCCCTGCAGCATCCTCTAACTGTCAATGTCTGTACCTTTAATATTTATGATTTGAATGAAATTTAAACTACTTTCTTTTTGGGTGGGTAATTTTAGATTTTAGTAAAAGATGGCTGTAACAGGAAGCTTTTATTCAGTATCTTAATTAAAAGAAAATAGAGAAAAACCTAAAAACCTAAAATGGCCATATTTTAATAAGTAGTTTGTTAATAAAACCTAAAAAACCTAGGTTCAAAAAAACCTGTAGTTGCCAACCCTGGTGTTGGCGTCCATGGAGCGACTCTTTATACGTTCTATTTTATATTAAAAATGTCCTTAGTTATTGTGAAATAAAACCAGTATAGCTATTTAAGTATTTGAAAGACCACTATGAATTAAAACTTCAAATTCTCTAAAACATATTAAAATATTTCTATTATATCTGGTGTATTTCTGGGGGGGAGACGTGCCCCTGTGCCCCACCCCCAGATCCGCGCCTGAAGTTGCGGACCAAGAAACAGAGACTAATGTAGAAACTCCGTTAAAAAAAACGCGGTACTTTTATAGTCACTTCATCGTGTGAAAGTTTGAGTATACTTCTATTTCCGTGATTTTGAAAATGTGTAGTTCCCAGTGGCGTAGTTAGGAACCAAGGGCCCTGGGGCAAATTAAAAAATGGGGCCCCGCTGCTATGTAAACTGATTAGGTTTTATCAAATAAAAATATGAAATATACAAATACTTTAAAAATGCTAAGCTACTCAACTTCTTAAGCTCTTTTTTGTGCACTGCAGGGCAGGTAATAAAAATATTAAACAGTAACAACATAAATTATTACAATTAATACTTGGGGTAGGTTTGGCTAATAAACTGCACTCATACCAATAAAACGTGTTTCTAATTGAGATATTACTGTGTCTAGTACATTATTGAAAATCTTAATTTTAAATATTTTTTCTTGGTTTGGAAATTGGTGATCAGCAGCTAATTCATCAAAATGTTTTTAACTTTTCTTTGCCATTTTTCTTGAAAATGGGGATCAATACCATATTTTCTTGCAGTTTCACTGGCTTTGCACTTTAATGATTCGAAATTATTTCTATAAATTTGCAACTTTGCTTTGGTCTCTGCTAAAACTTTACTCGTCTCGCCCAAATTGATGTCGTATTTTTGTAAAGTTTTGGATGCATAATTGATGTCGTTCAATACACTGTGCATCAATTCGCAAAGCAACACGAACTCGAAATTTAGCATTTTTGTTTTAATAGTCTCTGCTTCACTACGCTCATCTTTATTAGGACTCTTTAGAACTATTTCTGATAATGCTTTGATAATATCGAAATAACGAAGTTTTATTGCAGATATTGTATTGACCCTACTGGACCATCTAGTCGGATTTAGTTTTTTTAGAGTGGTGTCCGATTCGCCAGTGAATTTTGACAGTAGATCCCAACGTTTGATGCTGTTTCCGAAAAAGTTATACAAATTTTGCAACGTTGCGAAAAAATTCTGTATTTCCACACAACTGCTAACGGCATCATTTGTCACCAAATTTAAATTATGAGTGGCACAATGTATGTACTCTGCGTTAGGCTGGATATCCTTAATATGTTTTTGTACACCATTATACACACAACTCATCCCACTGGCTCCATCATAGCCTTGCCCCACACATTTTTTTAAATCAATATTTTTGTCGATGAATAATGTTGTCACTTGGTTGACTAAATCTACTGCGCCATGTTTGAAGGCTGCATAAAAGCCTAGAAACACTTATTTTACTTCTATATCAATTGGCTGTCCATTTTCCGATCTGGTTATTACTGCATACCTCACAACAATGCTTAGCTGATCTACCTTCGATATGTCCTGTGTCGTATCCATTATGATGGCAAAAAACGGTGACGCTCTAATTTGTTCTAGTAGATGGGTTTCGAGTTTGGTTCCCAAGCTCTCAATCATTTCATTTTGAATTGTTGCACTCAGATATCTTGTAGATCCTAAAAACATAAAAAAACACAGTTTCAAAAAAAGTCCTGATATTAAACAGTTAATAATTATAAACAAAATAAAACAATAAAAAAACTTAGAAATAATTATTATTACCTTTGGGCATATCCAAAACTTGCCGCAAAATGTGATCATATCGGGCGACAAGCTCTACAAAGGACATAAAATTTCCGTGGTTTCCTTCCTGACTTAAGTCCTCTTGATGTCCTCTCAAAGCCAAAGAACTCTTTGCTAGGGTAAGTATGATATCGAATAACCTTTGAAGAACCATTTTCCAAAATGATGCTTCTTTGCGAATTTCATTTTCAAGTTCCTTGTCGATAGTATTAGTATCGTTTTTTTTTCCAAAATTCATACACAGCACATGCCACTTTTAATTTTTCATGTCAAAATAAATGAAGATCTAAAAACGGATAAGATTAAGGTAAATAGGGGAATACGTCAGGGTGATACAATATCACCAAAATTATTTACTCTGGCGCTTGAGAACGTCTTTAAAACATTACAATGGGAAACAAAAGGAATAAATATCGACGGCTCCTATCTACACCATCTTCGGTTTGCTGACGACATTGTCTTCATAAGCAGTGACGTGCACGAACTGAGCAACATGTTAGAACAACTTAATAATGCTTCAAAAAAGATCGGCTTAAAAATGAACATCGCAAAGACTAAAATAATAAGTAACACCAACGAACAAATATATATAGATGGTACAAAACTAGAAAACGTGGAAGAGTATATATATTTGGGACATATAATAAAAATAGGAAAAGAGAATCAAACGGCTGAGATTAAACGAAGAATAAAATTAGCCTGGGCGGGGTTCGGAAAAATGAACTATATATTCAGAAATAGCAGCATACCGATCAACCTTAAACGAAAAGTTTTCTATACCTGTATACTACCGATAGCGACCTACGGACTGGAAACAATGGCAATGACAGGGAGGACAGCAAATCAATTAAGAGTGATGCAAAGAGCGATGGAACGAGCGATGCTCGGAATTACTCTCAGAGACAGAAAAAGGAATGAAGATATCCGACAAAGAACTAAAGTCATGGATATAATAAAGCGTACTGCGGAGCTGAAATGGCAATGGGTAGGGCATGTGGCCCGGCAGGATCAAGCTAAATGGACAACCAAACTAACGTACTGGCGACCAAGACAAACAAGGCGAAGCACAGGAAGACCACAGAGAAGATGGCTTGATGATATCAAAAGACAGGCCGGAAACAGATGGTTTCAACAAGCACAGGACAGGACAGCATGGAGAAATATGAAAGAGGCTTACGTCCAGGAGTGGATAAGAAGTGGCTGAGAAAGAAGAAGAAGAAGACATGCTTCCGAATGGCCACTCGAACAACTGTGTTGTTTAATTCTTTCTGATAAATGCTTCCAATCTCGAAATCCCGTACACCAAACAATATTCCTTTGTGAAGCAAATAACCAACAGGGTTGACAATAGACAGCGTCTACTATTTTGGAATAACACAACCAAAAACGATTAACTGGCCCATATTTAGAACACGAAACGTAGTACGATTTTGAAAAACACCTATTGTCTGGTTGATGTCTGTTGGAAAAGGTCCTGAAGGCTGTAAAGGCCCCATATCAAGAATTTGACGTTTCTCGTTATCACTTAATATTTTGTTCGTGAAGTTTCCCAAGTCATAAGAAGATTTGTCGTACACATTTTCGAAAAATGTAGAGGTCTGTGGTTCCTCCAAACCCGCTCTTATGTGTGTCAAGCAAACATCATCAAACTTGTCAATTTTGGGCAATTTTTGTTTACTATCTTTTCTTTCTTGGCGTTGTTTGCGTTTAAATGCACCACTGGGTTTCTTCTTTTTACCCATAATTTTAGTTTTCTTATTTTTTGAAACAATACAATATTAGATTATGCTCAACGTAGGTACTCAACTCACTGTAGTCACTGTTCACTGACGAAGTTAAAAGTAAAATAAAAGGAAAGAGAAACACAATGATACGCTACAAGCTACAAGTGTTGTTGGGGAATCCTCGGAAAAAAAATTATCACCGTTAGTGTTACCACTGTTGCCAGTTTAGCCGAAATCTATAGATTTGACACGAGTTATTGACTTAACGGACATCAATATGAGTGGTAAAATCAAATAAAATTGAACCACTATATTCTATATTGACCAGTACAAAAAAGTTTATTGACATTAGCTTACTTACTCCTGATACAGCATTAATTTTTTAACCGTTCTCGAAAAAAAAAATCTTTCGAATTCACAATAAAACGCACATCGACAGAAAGAAGTTAGGAGAATTCCCTAGGCATAACTTTTGAATTTCTCTCAACTGAGTTTTCATGATTAAAGTGGGGTTGCAACCTGTTATCTGGTAAGGATTCGAGGGCCCCCTGAGCTTGAGGGCCCCGGGGCACTGCCCTGCCTAGCCCATAGGCAGTTACGCCACTGGTAGTTCCTTCACCCAGACACTAAATGATGGTTGCAGAGAGTAGCAATATTTGAACATTCTATTTAGTGGATCAAAAGGCGGGTTTATTACAGCCGCTCCTATAATATATCTAAAATGTGTAGAGTTACAAATAATAAAAATTTGAGGTCTTTAGATCAATAAAACTAAAGGAATAGAATTGAAAAAAACCATACATTCATTTCATTTCCTTAGTTATCAGTATGTATTTATTTTTCATCCATTTCTTCAATGCTTTCTTCCGTAAGCTCTTCATCTTGCTCCCAATCCGCCTGTTCTTCTGATACTACTATAGATGCTTCGTCCTCTTCCGGAGCGTCGTTACGATTTCTCAATAAATATTTTTTAATCAACGTGTTGTGATGAGGTGTTATATCGGTTTCTCTCATGTCTAACCATAAGAGACTTGTGTTATCTTTCAAAGTTTCTACCATTAATTCCCCTCCATTTTCACCAAACCAATTGTTGCTTACATCTAAAACTTGTAAAGTCTCGTTCCAGCCTAACATTTTAACAACTTTTTCTGCGGTTTCGTCTTCAAATAAACAAGCACTTAAGGAAAGTTCTGTAGGAGAAGAACATCGAACTAAGGCTCTTAAAATACCCATTACTCCAGCATGTTTTAAGGGATTAAGTCTTAAAATTAAGGACTCCAAGGGAGGGCAGGTGTCTTGTATCAAAGCAAATCCTAGTCCTTCTGCTCCAATTTGGCCTATTAGATTGTTTGTCAGTATCAGTTTTCTTAAGGTAGGATGATTCATCAAAACTTTAGCGATACATAAAGTACCTTGATCACCTATTTTACAATTAGAAAGATCTAACTCAACAATGGTCTTATTCTTTATCAAATTTTGCATCAGGGCTTGGCAATGTTTATCTTCGATATTGCTTCTGTGAATTCGAAGCACTTTTAATAGTTTCAGATCCAGTATCGCTTTACCTAATCTCTGGCAGTCTAAGACGGTTATTTTGAACATATTCCAATTGAAGTCTTCTTTTATATCGTTCATACCAAAGGTAACATCGAATTCTTCAATATACGGCAATCTTGGAGTAATGAAAGTGAAATTAATGTGATCGATAGGCCACTCATCGGGAATATCTTCTTTTTCTATAGTCAAAGGTGGTTTCCAAAGTTGTAACTGGGTGACAAATAATCTTTTAATGTAAGGAGCGCATAAATTCAAAATGTCCATACTCTCTTCATCTGCATATTGCGGCTCTGCATTTTCTATCATTCTTCGAACTTCTCTTTCGATATAGAGAGATTTCCACTGCCATGGGAAAGGTTTTCTGTAGGTTACTACACCGAAATGGTCTTCGTAGCGTCTTTTCCAATAGTATTCCTGTTCAATAAGGGGAATTACCATTTCGAGTGGCAAATTAGTGGAAATCAATTCCAGGAGATGATCTTTATCTTCACATGGTAGTTCATCAAAGTAGGGATGCTCTTCAAACTTTTCTGCAATTTTTTTGACACACAAATCCACCAAAGTAGGTACATCTCCTTTGTTCCAATCTAGATCTTCCGCTACGATTTGTCTTTGATCTTCGCCGACTAAATCCAGACATTCTGGCGATGGTGTGTGTAAATCAACGAATAATTTGCTTACCGTATGGGGAACCCTCATATTTAATCAGATTTAAAAAATATTTTGATCTCTCAAATTTATTTATTTAAAGCAATTCCTCACATTTTCTATCAAAATAATCAGTTAAATGTCAAAAACAAAGACAGCCTGTCATTTTTCATAGATCAAAAATGGTTTTTTAAATAGTCATTTCGAATAATTCCGCCCATATCCATCAATCTTGAATCAGATGAAACAAAAACAAATCTGCAAATGAAAAGTTTCATATATGTCATTATATAACGCACCAATTTACTACCAAAAAATGTAGGCGGGTAAGAAATACCTATTGGTTTCACAAATTGGTTATATTATCACATGTCTATTTTATAGGCTAGTTGATAATCTTACAACCCGTCAACTACTTGCCAATGCAGAAATAAAATTGCCCAACAACGATCGATTAGGAACAAATTATGAGGAAATTGACCCTGCAGCAATAAATTTAGATGATCAACTTGTTTCTATGTTACCTGATAAAGTTAGAGCATGGATTGTCGAGACAAAAATAAATGATAATCCAGAAGTGAGATGAGAAAAAGGAGCTGATTTTGATATTGAAAAAGCTGCCTCGTTTCCCAATGCTGATTTTAGTGAATATAAAAGTCTCTCCATGGTGAATATTTTTGAAAAATTTGTAGACGATGCAATGATTGATCTTTTAGTAGAAGAAAGTCATCGATATGCTCTTTTTCTAAATTGCCCGGATCCAAAAATAACATCAAGCGAGATACGGTGTTTTCTTGGCATATTACTAATAAGTGGTTATAACCACGTGCCATCTAAGCGGCACTATTGGGACGGGGGTAACGATATGAGGAATACTGCCATTTATGAATCTATGAGAAGAGATAGATTTCTGCAGATATGCCGATTTCTCCACTGCACTGACAATACAAAAGTCGATAGCAATGATAAAGCTTGGAAAGTGCGTCCAATTATGGACCAGATGAAAAAACGCTGTATTGAAAATTTTGTGCCAGAGCAACACTTGTCTTATGATGAAAGCATGATTCGTTATCACGGTAGGCACGGATGTAAACAATTTATCCGGGGCAAACCGATTCGATTCGGACTTAAAATGTGGTGCCTCAATACCAGTAGTGGATACCTAGTCAATTTCGAGCTATATCAAGGCAAAGGCCCTAAGTCAAATACGTCCTACGAGAAAATTTTTGGCAAAGCAGCTAGTCCGCTTTTAGTTTTATTCAGTGAGATATCAGAGGAAAAACAAAAGTTTAAATATAAGTTTTACATGGATAATCTATTCTCTGGACCTGCTCTTTTTTCGTTTTTGACATTTTATGGATATTCTGCTATAGGTACTATTCGCGATAATCGGTTACCTAAAGGTTGTCCCTTGACATCAAAAGTATTATTCAAGAAAAAGAATCGTGGATATTTTGAAACTGCTTTGGAAAAAAATAAGGGTCAGTTATTTGTTCGCTGGATGGATAATTCCGTAGTTACCATGATCTCTTCATCATGCGGTACTCAAGAAATAAGTCAGGCCAAAAGATATTCGCAGCAACAAAAGAAAAACATTATGGTTCCTAGACCCAAACTTATTGCTCAATATTACAAACATATGGGCGGTACAGATCAAATGGACCAAAATGTAAATTGCTATAGGATCGGAATCCGAGGCAAGAAATGGTACTGGCCCATACTGACTTGGATTTTCGACGTAGCGATTCAAATCAGCTGGATCTTGTATAATAAATCTCTCGAAAAAAAAATTTCTGGATTAGAGTTCAGAAGGGAAGTTGCCAATGTTTATTTACAAAAATAAAAAATCCTACCAAAAGGACCAGGAAGACCATCTACTAAATATTAAAGAAAAAAGTTATATAAATAAAAGTCTGTAAATAACATTAGCATACTAGTTCTGACAGAAAAAAACAACATTTACAAGAAAAATTAACTCAGGCGCTAATGGGTTAATTTAAATATCTTCTGTCCCTTTCATAAATAAGTTGTAATGAAAGGGACGTCCATAGTTATAAAAGGGACAGGTTGATATGATAATTTTTTTTATTCAGTTTAACGTGCTCGACAACTATGGCCATTTACACATTTACGATGAATTCTATAATTTCTATGTATTATAAGATAACAATGGATTGACAATTATAATGGATTATAAGATTCCAATGGATTTATAAGTTTCAATGGATTATACGATTAAAGATAATAGAAAGAGTAAACTATAACAATGGTCAGAAATATATCAAAATTATTTTTTGGTTCATATTTTGTTATAAAGTTGAATGTCCTTTAAAAGCTTAATAACAGCGATGATTTTATGCGGATCATTTAATATGATTTGAAGATCTTCTTCGATATTTAGTTGCTGTCCTCTCATTGTATGCTGATGGTATTCAGTCAGGATGTGTTTAACGGTCAGGGGGATCGGCAGAATTGACACATTGGTTTAGCACTTGTTGCCATTAGATAACCATGCGTTAGTTTTGTATGGCCTAATCTTAGTCTTCTTAGAATGACCATATCTTTTCTAGAAAGTTCGGGGAAGGTCGGTCGATCAAGATTCGGTCGGATTTGATAGAGTTTTGTATGGTTTTGGTGCCAATGTAATTGCCACCTGCTGTTTGTTATTCTCTTCATTTCCGATTTCATATCCTTGTAGATCTGGATGTTGGAAGAACCAGTAGTGGATGTGACAGATTTTCTTGCATAACTATCAGCGAGCTCATTGCCTATTATGCCGATGTGTGAAGGTATCCAGATGATAGTGACTGTTATACCCTGGGAGGAAAGATTTTGGTATGTATCATGTATCTTTTGTACGAGGGGATGGTCAGTGAATATGTTGCGTATGGAGTGGATTGCTGCTAAAGAGTCTGTACAAATGGCAATATTCTTATTTGTTGGAGTGAGGCTATTGAATTCTAAAAGTATGCTGAATAGTTCGCCGGTAAGGATACTGCAATTGGAGGGGATACGAGATGAGTTTACGGGGTTATAGGTAGTTGTGACAGAACAGCCTACACCAGTTTCGTTTTTTGAAGCGTCCGTGTATAGTACCGGATAATAATTGTTTGTTTGAATGATTTCCATGAAATTTTGGATTATTAGGTCCTTTGAGGTGTCATATTTGTCATAATTACTCAGAAAGGTATTTAAGCGAGGAATATGTTTATGCCAGGAGGGGGGAAGATGGAGTTGGAAACGGAAGTGTATGTGATAGGTTGATGTTGCTTATTATTGGCGAGAGAAGATGTGGGATAGATTTTAATTTTGATTGATTGGGTTGATTGTTTGGGATATTAGTAAGGAGAGCATGCGTAGGATTTGAGGGGTTCGATGTTGGTGATGCTGCATATGTAAGGAGAAGCTGTTGGCGTCTCAGCCAGAGAGGTGGTTCATTAGCTTCGATATAAAGACTTTCTGCTGGGCTGGAGCGAAAGGCTCCTAGACACAAACGTATGGCGGTGTTATGCACAGAGTTTAGTAGGTTTAAATAGGTTTTGCTAGCTGACATGTAAATGAAACTAGCATAGTCAATTTTGGAGCGTATCAGGGCTTTGTATACTTTGAGGAGGGTATTTTCATCTGCACCCCAGTTATGATCCGCAAGAGTTTTAATGATATTTAGTCTTTGAAGGCATTTACCCTTAATATCCATAATGTGCTGTTTCCAAGTGAGACGTGAGTCAAAAACTAATCCTAGTATTTTACATTGTTCAACAACAGGAAGAGGGGAGTCATTAATTAGGATGCAAGGAGTTTGAGATGGAGGTAATCTGCTGAATTTGATATTTTTAGATTTTTGAGGACATAGAGTTGAACCTAGGAGCTTCGTTATGCTGTGTAGTAGATTTACTGCATTTTGCAGCAATGAGCATATATTGGGTGTACATTTTCCATGGAAATATAATACTACATCGTCAGCATATAGGATGTGTTTGACAGGACTTGGGAAGTCTGAGCTAATGTTATTCAGTGAAAGAATAAATAAAGTAGGACTTAGGACGGCGCCTTGAGGCACACCATCTCTCTGAATGTGGGGAGAGGTGAGGATACCATTGACGGATACCTGGAACTTTCTGGCGGATAAAAAGTTTTGAATGAAGGATATAATGTTGCCTTCAACGCTGCATTGTTTTAATGTATTGATTATCGCTGTTCTGGATATGGTGTCAAAACTCCCTCTATATCAAAAATGGCTGCGAACATGTGTTTATCATTCATTGCATCAGCTATATGTGTTTGAAGAAGCACCAGGTTATCGTAGGTAGACCGGTGAGGTCTGAAGCCCGATTGGGTTTCAGAGATAATTTTATGTTTGTTTAGAAACCACAAGAGTATTTTATTTATAATTTTTTCAATAAGTTTCCACATGGTGCAAGTCAATGAGATGGGTCTATAAGATTGAGGTAATGATGAAGGATGGTCGAGTTTATTGATGGGCAGGATAATAGAGTTGAGCCATTGTTTAGGAAAAGTATGTGATGTCCAGATCACGTTATGAATTTCAAAAAGTTTATAGAGGCACGGTGTTGTGAGTTTTCTGAGAAAAATGTAGGGGAGGTCGTCGGGACCCGGAGCGGAGTTTTTGCAGGTATTGAGAGCAGATGATAGTTCGAAATAGGTGGAAGAAGTATTCAAATAATTGACATCTTGTGTTATAGTTGTTGGTAGGGTGAGTGGTTGGAGAGTATTTGCAAATAAAGTTGATAGAGAATTATTCTTGCTTTCAAATCTTTCTTCAAAACTTTGAGCTAAACAGTTGGCAATTTGTAAATTGTCAGTAATTACTGAGCCATTGCTTACTAGACTAGCAATATTGGGATTTGTTTTATTTCCTTGTATTTGTCGGATTTTTTTCCATACTTGACATGGATTTGTATCTTTAGTCAAAGATGATACGTAGTTTTGCCATGAAGATTTTTTGCTCTGTTTTATTATGAATTTGGATTTAGCTTTGGCTTTTTGAGAAAGATTTTGTTTTCTTGTGTACTGTTTCTGCGGAATTTTTTAAGGGCTATTTTGTATTGCTCAACAGCTTTTTCACAGGAGGTATTCCACCAAGGTACAGTTTTTTAGTTTTGCGAGATAACTGTCTTTCCAATGTGGGTTTCTGCATCCCGGGAAGCTGGGCAGGGCTGCCTGGGGGTCGAGAGTCTGACTCGAGATCAAGAAACCTGCTCGATTACCGAGGGAGATACTGCCATGGTGGTCGAGGAGGGTTAGGGAGAGAGAAAGGAGGAGGATGAATAGAGGCTGAGTGACTCAGCCTCTCTAATCCATAATAATTCACCTTCACATTCACGAATGTAGTTCAGATTAACCTGCATCACGCGAAGGGAGCTTCAGCCGTGATTGCAAGGTCGTTCGCTAGACTACAACGGATATTGTACTGATCCAAGAACCATGGATCAACAAAGAAGGCCAAATCAAAGGTTTGGTTTGTAAGGATTCTAAATTGATTTATGATCAAAGGCAAGTATCTCCGCGTGCCTGTGTAATCATAAGAAATAACATAAAATATATTTGTGTTTCAGAATACGTGTCACGGGATCTTGTTCCAATCATGGTTCACCTCATTATTGGTGGTATCGACCGATACATCGTCATTGCCTCTGCCTACTTCGCTGGAGACAGGCCGCTGACACCGCTAGAAGAGGTACGAGAGCTAGTGAGACACTGCAATAGCAGACGGCTGCCAATTATAATTGGTTGTAATGCCAACGCAATACCGTATGGAGAAGCACCAATAATAACGCAAAAGGTGAGTGTTTATTAGAATATCTCTTAGCAAATAACCTTGAGACCTTAAACGTGGGAACAACCCCCACTTTTGTCACGAGAGCAAGAGAAGAGGTCCCTGGACGTAACAATTGTTAATATTGCTGCTTGGAAAAATGTAAAAGATTGGAGGGTGATGAGCGAGCCATCACTTTCCGACCATACCCAAATAGCAATTTAAACTTGTTACAAACTTACATCATATTTGACACATCAAACTTCTAAACTTGCATTAAGTTTGCTACAGCAAGTTCACAAACTTGCTGCAAGTATAAAGCAAACTTGCTAGTTACCACATATCAAAGTTGCACCAAGTCAGCCATATGAAACTTGCTTAAAGTTTATAAACTCAAACTTGTCACAAGTCACAACTGGGTGTCAAATGTCAGAATAGTATATATCCCACAGGGACTTGCTGGTATTCAACTGAGACGGCTCTATATCAGCTGACAGAAGTCATACAGACAACTCTGAACAACAAAGAAATCGCAATGTGCGCATTCCTGGATATATCAGGGGCCTTTGACAACACAACTCATGTGTCTGTCAAAGAAGCACTAAAAAGGCGAGGAGTGAATGAAACCATTGTAAAATGTATGTATGAGTTGTTGACAACTAGGATAGCTCAGACATAGGTGGGGAATCAAACCACCTCAGTTAAAGCCACTCGGGGGACACCTCAAGTGGGAGTGATATCTCCCCTTCTATGGTGCCTCGTAGTAGATGAGTTGCTCTACAGGCTAACGGACCTTGGCTTCGAATATATGGGCCACGCCGATGACATTGTTTTAACAGTCAGAGGAAAGTTCGAGAGCACCTTGTGTGATTTATTACAAAAGGGCCTCAGAATCATTGAGCAATGGTGCTTGTCAGTGAGGCTAAACATTAACCCAAGCAAGACCATAGTAATTCCATTTACCCGGAAAAGAACACTTCCAGCTATGAAACCCATATCCTTAAACGGGGAAATCATAGAATGGAAATCAGAGGTTAAATATCTAGGGATAACCCTAGACAGTAAGCTTCTGTGGAATAAGCATGTTGAAATAACTGCTAGTAAAGCAATAAGAGCTTTGATGGCGTGCAGAAATCTAGCTGGTAAGAGGTGGGGCTGTAACTGAAAAATACTGTGATGGATGTACGCCATGATTGTGAGACCAGCAATTACGTATGGGGCAATAGTTTGGCACACAAAAGCAAGTCAGTACAGCACGAGGAAGACCCTCGACAAATTTCAAAGGCTTGTCTGTGTGTGCATCACTGGAGCTATGAGAACGTGTCCAACTAGGGCACTTGAGATCATTACAGATCTCACATCTCTACATCTGGTGATAGAAAGATCTGCCCAAGAAGCAATTCTCAGAATATCTAAGGAATGTTCAGGCAATGAGAGTATTAAAAATCAGGGAGCTCGGTCCTCTCTGACAAGATAAATCTCATTAGCGAATCTTCCCAGTGACAAAATGATCAGGAAAGTAAGCATCGAAAAGAATTTCACTACGATGCTAAACACGAGGAGAGACTGGGAAAGGTAATACACCACCCAAACTCTCAAAGAAAACACTATTAGATGATATACGGATGGTTCAAAAACCACCATTGGAGCAGGCGGTGGAGTATTTGGGCCTGGCACCAGATACTCATTATCGTTAGGCTCCTTCCCGAGCGTATTTCAGGCAGAAATACTTGCGATCGAAATATGCGTGGAAATAATTGACTCAAAGTTGGCATGGGAGTGCCGAAGAAAACTTGATAAATTAGGCAAGAATAACAGGGTCTCTTTAGTCTGTGTTCCTGGCCACTCAGGAATCACGGGAAATTAAGAGGCCAATACACTTGCCAGGAAAGGAGCACAAATGCCCTTTATTGGCCCGGAGCCTTTCTGTGGTGTAGCAAAATGCTCCTAAAAGAAAGAGTTTCGGAAGAATAAGGAAACCGAAAGAGAAGCACTCTGGCGGTGCCTTCCCGAGTTGGAACATTCCAAAAAGTTCCTGTGGAACTTTGACACTGCTAGATCAAAAAAATATTTGGACCTATGTAAAGATAAGCTACATCTCCTCGCGGGCTTTCTTACAGGACACTGCCGCCTTAGAAAGCACTTAATGAGAATAGGTCTAGCAGAGATTGGCGAGTGTAGATTCTGTGGGGAGGAGGATGAAACTCCGGATCAACTAGTTCTGGAATGCCTCGCCATTGCAACCCAACGCAAGAAATGATTCGGACAAGAAACTTGTAAGAGTGAGGACCTAACCTCGTTGAAGCCGTCCCAAACACTAGAGTTCACTAGAACCTTGGAACTGTAAGGCGAGCTATAGTAGTAGCGAGAACAGCTCTGATAGGGGGAGCACAATTAACCTTTGGTTTCAGTGCACTGTAACCCCGTTAACATCTAATCTACTCATCATTACGTGTCCCTTGCATGGCACCTCTTCCCTATATCTAGGGCATAGCATCAAAATCGGAAAGAGTAATCAAACCGCAGAAATCACCAGGCGAATCGGCCTTAGCTGAGCATCGTTCGGGATGCTTAGCTACATAATTCGACATCCAAAGATCTCAGTGAACCTAAAGAGGAGGTCTACGATACCTGTATCCTGCCGGTGGCAACATACGGACTCGAAACCGTCACTCTTACAATGAACAGCGCCAACCATTTCCGAGTCTGCCAAAGAGCAATGGAACGTGCAATGCTGGGAGTAAGTCTGCGAGTCAGGATCCGAAACGTAGATATTAGGCGGGGGACAGGAGTTTGCAATATCGTGGAAAGGGTGGCGAAGCTCTAGTGGCAGTGGGCGGGGCATCTGGTCAGAAATAACTCCAAATGGACGAAAACACAAATGCAATGGAGACCAAGGGAAACAAAAAGAAGTATAGGACGTCCGCAGGCAAGATGGAGATACGATATTCAACATCATGCGGGAAAAATTGGATGAAGACCGCCCAAGATAAATCGACATGGAAGTCACTGGAAGAGGTCTATGTTCAGGAGTGGACGAACACAGGCTAATGAAGAAGAAGAAAAGGGAGACAGTGTTCACTATTTAACTAAGTAATTTACATTAAACACAGTTCACTTGCTCTACCTCATGGCACGTTGGCAAAGGAAATGGTCAGGTGGGAAATATCGTAGATGAACTCACCGGTTGATACCAAATATACAAGATTGGATTAACAGGCCATATGGAGAAGTCGATTACTTCACAACACTGAGGCGCTGAGTGGACATGGTTGCTTCAGAAAATACCTATTTGGCCGCATGAGAGCGGAATCTGAAGATTGCCTATACTGTGAAGAACAAGATGACGTGCAGCACACTCTGTTTGCATGTGTACGATGGGAAGTAACACGTCAAAGCTACCAAAATGACACGGGTGTGCCATTTGGAGTGGGTAGTATGATGGTATCCCTAACATCGGGGCAGGAGGGGAGGAGGAGTGCATATAAAATCATAAGGCTCATTATAGAGAATAGAGAAAAGGAGGATAGAGAGAGACAAAGAGAGTAGTTGGAAATCAGACAGATACACTCCCACCGAAGTAATGCGTGAGCGGTTCCAGTGGGAGATGCGACAGAGGAGAGGTTTTAGCCGGTAGGAATCCGGTACTCCGGAAACACCGGGGTCTAATGTTAGATTTCCTCTCCTCGAAGAAAAAAAAAGTTCACTTGCTCTGCTCACGACTTGATTAAAATGTATACTTAGCTCAGGTAGTCGCTTTCTGGAACATTCGGATTTCTGAAATTTCTAGTAAGCGGCTCCGAATAAATGATCGACCATCTTAGAATTGCCTCTAAAAAACAGTCACAAAAAATAGTTCTGACGCGCTCCTGACAAAATTTTAACTTTAGATATAGTATTAGATAGGGCTTCGATGGCTACACCAGTGTGCGATTTTGTAACATTATTTACTCATTGTCAATCATTTCAGATATGCTCTTTCCTTTTTTTCTCCTGTTTGCTCTACTTCTTTGTTTACTTTTATTTATTTTTGATATATTTCTGCTGAATCCTAAATTTCCATTGCAACTAAAAAAAACAGCATGAACCTATTATATAACAAATCCGGTTAATGATATTTATCTGATTCAGAACAAAACAGCGATCTTTAGGAAATGTTGAGGAATCTAACAACCTCGCCCTTCTGGTTGTTTTTCCTCGCTGAAAATCCTAAAATCGTCAATTTATCCAGAGTGGCGAACACGTATTTGTACATTTTCCACAGAATGAATTGTATGTATTACAAATCCATATCGTTCTTGATGTAATTTGCTAAAAGGTTTTGTCTAAAGTGGAGTTCGCGCTCAACTTAACAACTGATTCGATATCATGTTTAAATGCATGAGGTACAGTCAGGAATAGCAAGAGATCAAGAGGGACCAGCTAAAAAGTGTGCCAAGCAGGAACGTTTATAGATTTCTCACTGGAATTTCTTTATTTATATTATAGAAATTGAACAATTTCTTATTTTCGGTCATTGAAATTACAAATAATTTAAGATATTTTTGTGTAACATTTCTTATTCTGGGCTCTTTTAGAATCTACTTTTAAAGCAGGCAAGGATGAACAGTAAATAATTCCAAAAATATTAGTGAAAAGAGCGTTTGATACAAAATTTATGGAAGAAACAAGCAAAAAGGCCGAAGAAAAAATGATAACATTTATAAATTAGTGCTAATAGTAGGGGGTAGGACAGAGCAACTTGCTTCTTCGAATTTAATGTCCTGGAGAAACAGTAGTGGTAATTTTGGTAATCGCATTAATATTCTACACCTTGTGTTAATTTCACAAATTGTTAATGTTTATTTTAATTCAAAATAAAACATTATAACACAATCATTTTGCATTCTTCAAAAATGTATGTACCGGGTGTCCCAATAAGAATGGCCCTCGGCCATATCTCGGGAACCGTTTATAGTAAAAAATTTATAACAAAAGTGACCTCGAGAAAAACCCGGAAATTATTTACAGAGTTGTAGGTCTACCGCCAGAGGGCGTAATTAAATACCGAAAATTATAAAATGAACAATTTACAAATTTTGCCTAATTAAGATGCATTTAAACTATGATTATCGTATTCTTCAAGAAATTCAGCGTATATTTGATTTTACAAGTTTTATGTGGTGGTTACTTAGTAAGGGTCTCTCGTATACTCGACGCTTACCATAAAGGCATTATATCTTGGAGGAAACCACTTACCTAGCAACTTGTATGCGGGAATAAAATAAACAACATCACTTCTGTAAATATCACTGGGATGACGTTTAATACATTAAAAATACACAAATATAAAACCAATCGTCTTATTCAAAGTATTAATAACAACTCTCCTATCCTGGTTCGTTAACTCTTAATTTATAGGAAATATAGATATGATTTTCTACATGCCTGACCTCCGTCTATAAGTTGTACATGTTTGTATATAAACACGAACGTGCTTCCAATGATAACTGACATTGACCGTGGCCGATCAATGCTCCCTAAATAATTATTATTAACCTAAATTTAAATATTATTTCTAAGTTAATGTCCTTTTGCCATTGCTGTCCTTTAGGGATCACTACATTTAGTCTAACTCTTCAAATAAGAGGGGGGGGGAAGCGGGAACTTTATTATGAAAAACGCCTGTAATTCCAGTTCTACTTAACCTATCTATGCAAACTTAGTCTTTTTGAAGAGAGCTCATTTCTACCAATGTAAGAGTTATAATATCGAAACAACTTAATGAGTAACGTATACGCTAGAGGGCGCTATTTATTTATTTAAATCTAGCTATCCTTGAAAAATGTTGAATGGAAACATGCAGTTTTATTTAAGGAATATAAAAGTAGACCAAATTAGCAACAGAATAGCGAAAACCGCATGTCGATATCTTTTTCGTATTACGAGATATCCTAAGAAATGTGTAAATTTTAAGCATTTTCTTTTGAACATAAATTAGTCCGGTTTGACTGAACTGATTTTAACATTTTTAGACTCCTCAAAATTGTCTTTCCTTGTTCTATTAATAATAGTTCCAATTATTATGTCAATATTACTTATGCTGTCCCCGGGAAACTGCGTTATGGAAGTTAAAATGGAAATATAACTGAAGGTACCTCGCTAGTGACGACCTGAATGTTCAAATTATCGCCCATCATTTTCGATACAAGCGTTTATTCTTTGAAGAGTAGATTGAACAGCAGTCTCAATTTCTGCTCTCAAAATTCTCTGAATGGCGTTTCGTATTCTTTCGATCATGTTAACTATAGTAGGGGGTCTAATTGCTCAAAGAAGGTTTTTAATCCGGCCCCAGAGATAGAAATCTAAGACGGTTAAGTCTGGTGACCTGGCTGGCCAAAAAATAGGCCTCCACGTCCTATCCACCTATCAGGGTAAGCATTGTCTAAAAATTCTCTAACTTGTCTGGAGAAATGCGCCGGACACCCATCGTGCTGAAACAACATATACCTACGAGTTGCTAGTGATATATCTTCTAGAAGAAGTGGGAATTCATCCCTTATAAAATGTAGGTAGCGTTCCCCGTTAATTGCGTTGTCAAAAATAAAACGTCCAATTATCTGACCATCTACAATACCACACCATACATTCACCGACCATCGCCCCTGATACTGAACTTCTTCCATCCAGCGTGGATTATTCTGTGACCAAAAGTGCATATTATGCCGGTTAACCGTACCATCACTACTAAATGTGCATATAGCAGGACAGTCGAGGATAACATGCTTTGCAGTTTCTTCTTCCTCTCCGCACATCCAGCATTGGGTGCCTTTTACGTCAATTTTCATTTTCGCTAGGTGTGCAGTAAATAACCAGTTGCCAGTCAAGAACCTACCACTTTTCGCAGTTCTTTTCTGCCCAATCTAAGAGCATCAGCTGTATTGGAACTCGGTGGTCCGTTGAGAATTCTATTGGATTGGCCATGCCCCCCAACCCTATTCCAGCGCTTTTGGTATTCACTCGATACTTAGTTGAAGACAGTTTGTCGTACGGTGCTATAGGTAACTCCACATGCTGGTTCTGGTCCCATGAGGGAGAGATCAACTCCTTTATTGGCACACTTATCAGCTGCCTCATTTCATGTGACTTAGCACCCAAGTAAGGATTATCTTATTGGCTTTTGCCAAGGTTTTCAAGTTATCATGACAGTCCCACACTACCTTCGAAGTATAGCGGTGGCCTGCAAGAGCTAGGACTATCCGTGTTCACATAAATATTTTTATATTATATTTCCTATCTATGCATGTTATGCCACATTCGGTTGGTGCAGCTATTTCTGCTTGAAAACGCCTGCTCCTGTACCCGATGGGGTTTTTGACCTATCGGTATACCAGTTGATACTATTCAACATATGATGAGGTCCTCCCTGAGCCCTTTCAGCTCTGCCACTCAAGTTGACGTGATATGTTTTTTGCACAATCAGAGACACTCTCGATGTCTCCACGAGCTTCTATTGGATTGGGCATCTGTCCTTGCTCTACTAAGAGTTGGCACTGCGAAGGGAGCTAAAACTTAATACACTGCATTGAGAAAAATCACCAACTTACACACTCGTCTACTTTTCGCAATTTATTTTTCTGTATCTGTATACCTTCCAAAAATTGAATTAAATGTAGTGGTAAATTTAATTGTACTTACTTTCCCAAATGCTACGTTGCCTCTTTCCACTCATAATGTTGACTTTTATTATATTCTGCCTTCTGCCCGCGGTAGATTCTACTGCCAGGTATTTTCCTCTACTTTAACATTTTTTTTCATTCCTTAAAAAGCCAACGGATTACATCGAAACGAGATTTCTCTCCCGACACATGTGAATACAACTTGCTTCTATTCTAACAGCAAACGTTGCTCTAGAAGCCTAGTTTGCCTTCCACAATACATCATTATGTAGTTATAGTTACAATAATTTTAGGATTAATTTACTATAACCACAAATTTTCTAGTCATACACTCATAAAAACACAGTATAAGGAATACGAAATATAAAGAGAAATATAGTAAAATATCATTATTTACTACAAAAACCCATTAAAATATTTATAACCTTACAAAATTGATATTATTCGAGGGTTAATAAATGAGGCAATATTTAAAATCAAGTGTTAAAAGAAAACATAATCATTCAATATCTGGCAATAAATATATTTTAAAACAATCGATCCATAAGCCAATTTTCTAAAAGTCAATTTCCAATCTCTTGAACATCTTAAATAAAATCTTTCCTCTCGAACTGTACACGCTGTTAGAAACTCACCCTAGCAATAAATTATGAGTTTCTCGACCAAAATTACAAAGATTGGAAGCAATCTAAAAGTTTTCAACCAATCGGGAAGTTACATTACCCCTACCAAATACGACTCGATCAGATATCACCCTCTCTTGCTTCGATGGCTATTGTTTTACGTATGTTTTATTTGACCGACTGATATGGCGCCTCTTTTCATCCACTGTGCAGACCGGAGAATTCGGGTAGGTAGCTGGTAAAAGGGTACGAGACAAATATTTATTGACAAAAAAAAATTTAGCGAATTTCAATTTTAATTTGTATAGAGAAACAGTGTAGGTATTTATCACAAACAGGGGTGGATATATGAGGGGCAACCCAGTGGTCCGTGAATACAAAAGGCTCCGTAGCCTCCATTAAAAACAATAGACGATATTTTGAAATTAATAGGAAGGATTATTTTGTGGGAAGAAATTTTTGAGAGAACTAATTTTGTTAATAAAAAGATAGGTTTAGATATTAGTTGTTTTCAGTTTAAGTACCACTATTATATTTTGTTTTCAAAAATAATAGGTTTCTTGGTCATAGAAATTAAAGAAACCCAATTTTTCAACTAGCCAACGTTTCGATTTCATTAAAATCTTCATCCGGGCACTAGAAGGTAGAAATTATTTTAAAGCCCCCTACTAGCAGAACTTTTCATGGATAATATAGAAAAAAAATAATTCATGAACACCCCCTTAGTAAAAAATGTATGTACTGGCACCGATATGTGGACGACATTTTAGCTAGCTTCATCGGTACAAATAGACAATTAGAGAGCTTCATTACTTACATAAACTCGATTCACAATAATATCAAATTTACCGTAGAACTTGAACAAAATAAGTCTATAAACTTTCTAGACCTTACAATTTCAAATATTAATAATAAACATGATTTTTCTATATTTCATAAACCATCACATACAGATATTACAATTCATAATAGTTCGGTCCACCCATTCAGTCATAAACTAGCAGCTTTCAATAGTATGATACACAGACTCTTAACAGTCCCATTAAAAATTAATAATTATACCAAAGAATTAAATATCATAAAACAAATAGCAGTTAATAATAATTACGATCCAAATTTAATTGACAATATCATAAATAAAAAGATAAAAAACAGACTTTAGAACAAGTATTCCCTTCAGATAAAAATAATAAACAATTTAAAAGCTTAACATACTTTGGAACACCATCCTTAAAAATTAAATCATTTTTAGAAACTTTAGACATGAATATTTCCTTTAAAACTGATCACAATTTATCCAAATTCATTAAAAATAATAAATCTAAATCTTCAAAATTAAACAAATCAGGAGTTTATAAATTAAAATGTGGTAATGACAATTGTGATAAAATTTATATCGGTAGAACTTTTAGAAATTTTAAAACTAGAATTTCGGAACACAAACGTAGCTATGACAACAAAAAATTAGATTCTAACTATTCAAATCATTTATTAGAAAACCAACACATTTTCGACCCAAATTTTGAAATTCTCCATGTAGTCGGTAAATCCTTTAGTTTAAATTTATTAGAGGCCCTAGAGATTAACAAAAATAAATATTCCGGTAATCTCCTTAACGACCAAATAGATATCAATCAGTCTCCTTTATTGAACCTCTTTACCTAGAAGATAGCTTAGGAATGTTTGTAGTGAATGAATTTCCAGGTATTTTCTTTCAATACCATTGTTAACCTTAGTAAATAGATTTAGCACTGTATATATAAGGACATTTTTATATTTCACCTTCATTCGTTTTGACAAAGCTACTGTGTTAGTGAAACGCGTCAACAAGTTTAAATTGAACATTAGTTCAAATAAATGAATATTTAAACAAACTATATTGTTTTATTTCATCGTTAATTATTTTAAAATTAAACTACAGAAAAACGCAAAATTAGTTTGTTGGAGATAGGCTACTTACAGTAAAGGGGTTTTCCGTGTCCATAAATTATAGCACGTGGAGATGTGTGATAAGGTGGAAATATTTAAAATTATGTTTAAAAGTAAACTTATTATTGACGATCCTACACATTAAAATATAAAAATGAAGATGATGAAAATATCAATGCTTAAATCAAAAAAGTTTAACATTCCAATACCTGAAATTGACCAGAGGCGGGTAGGTACTATTTTATATTATCAATAAGGTTGAAATAGGCACTATTTAAATTTTCAATATCGGACTTATTATTAACTGAATTATGTTTCATTAAAATTAAATGTGTGGTTATAATTTAGTGAGTAAAATAACAAGTGCAGTTATGCTCGATTTATTTTTATTTTTTGATGCATCATGAATATTTTGCTGGTCTCGCGTGTGTTCTTTCAACCGAATGTCTAGGTACCTACCGGTTTGTCCAACGTAAACCCCGTTACAATTATCACACGGAACCCTATAGACCACATTCGATTGTGATTCAGCTGGAACTCTTGATTTCATACTAGTGAATAGTTTTTTGTGGTATTTTCCGACTTCATGGCTATTCTTGTGTGGTTCGTTGTTAAAATCTTTGCAATTTTCCAAGGTACTTTTCACATACGGAATTTTTCTGTACCTATTGTTAACTTACATAAGTTTGGCATTTAGGTATATTTCTGTTTAATATTTTGCTGATCAAATTAAGTGGAAATCCATTTTTTCGTAGAAACTCTTAAATTTTGTTTTTTTATTTGTAACCAAAATCTGAGAGTTTGAGAGCTCTATTTTTTAAATTCACAATTATGTTGATTTTTTGGTGATGTGGGTAGTGAATGAAATAATTTAAGTATCTCTCGGAAAATGTAGGTTTGCGGTACCACTTATAGTCTATGTTTATGTACGAGTAAGGAATAAAACCTAATTACTAATGCAAAACTTAGTAAGGTCATATTAAATAATATTACAAAATAATCTAAAGATTTTCATAAATATACCTGAGCTAACAAAAGTTTTCGATCTTTTATTGGCCTTTTATAACCATATGTCCAGAATGTTATGCTGTCTATTTGGGTCAACCCCTTATAAATTTTGAAATCAGATACAGTGAAAACTTACGATCATACAGATTAAAAAAACCAGAGAAATTCCACTACGCATAACATCTACTTGATACCAAACATTCATTGACACCTAACACAGAACTAGAAGTAGGGGAAAAGTGCCTGAGATGGCATACTTTTTAAAATATTCATAACAAAAGTGTCTCCTAAATATTTTTCTTTATTTTTCGACGCCCAATAATAAAAGACATTGTAGAAAATACTTGTTTTTAATATTTTTTAAAATTGAATAATAAACAAAAAGAATATTGTTATTTTTTAAAACTATATTACTATGTCGTCTCGCTCACAGGGTAACGACGGGTTGGCATAGCATGAGGTGATGATATGGCAATTATGGCATACTCCTCTTTAGTCTCTGCACAACTCATAAACAAAAGTTTTCACACGAGCTGACACATCAGCACATTCACAATGTGCCCATTTTTTACATCGAATACATCTAATCCATTTTTCTATGGATTTTGATGTCGCTGAAAGAATTACCCAGTTTTAATACGGTTTTTGCTTCCTTTGCTGCCATTCTTGATTCATTTCGAGTTTTTTCTGCAGTTTTTATTTTCAGGTGTAGTATTCAAAATTCCAAATTTTCCATTGTTTCCATTTCTTCTCTTTTTACTCATTTCAATTTTTGGCAGCGGAGATAATTCAGATGGCTTTATAAGAAATTTATCGATACTCAAATTATTCATATTATGATCTTCACTAATCTTCTTTCCATTCTCAAGTGTTTGGAAAACCAAGGGACTTTCTTGCGTATTTATTATCCCCTCCTTCTTCTGTGTATCGTCTTGTTCGTTTTCACGTTCTTCATCTTGTATTTTAGTGTCACTTTCATATTCAACTGGTTCATTCTCCACATATTCTTGATTTTCAGCTTCAATTGTCTCTACGATACCGTTGGCTTACTCTGCTCCTACATCTATAACTTCAGCAGCATGGAACAGATGATCGGGAAATACGTCTCTATTGAATGGAAAAATACCATTTATTGCAAATCCACTTGTAACATTTTTCATAGTTGCAGCTTTCTGGTAGGCCTCCCTAAAGATTTCACCTACTTGAAAATGAGTAACTACTCTTCCAGGATGTAATTTCAGCCATTTCTGGAGTTCTTGGTTATAATACGTCGTAAGGGGGCCAAAAAACGAAACATCCAAGGGCTGCACCTATGTGTACAGTATGGCGGAAAGCAAAACAGAATTATACCGTTATCCTTGGCGTATGTTTGTGCCTCCAGAGTTTTATGGCTTGTATGGCCATCAAGAAGTAAGAAAACCTTTTCTTCGCGTGATGGCTTTATAATTCTTACAAAATTTTTCAGCCACTTCAAGAATATTTTGGCATTAGTCCATCCATGTTCTTGAGCAAATGCAATTGAACCTGTTGAGGCGTTATCCATTAGTTCATTTTTCATATGTTTTCGAGGAAATATGAAGCATGGTGGAATATAGTTTCCCCCAGCACTCATCGCACATACAACTGTGAAGTGTTTTCCTCTTTCAGCGCTTGTCAACACTCCCACCTGTTTTCGCCCTTTAACTGCAAAAATTCGACAGTTTTTGGAAGGAACTGTTGAAAATCCGCTTTCTTCCATATTATACATTCTGGTTGGATCGTAGTTTATTTCAGTCAAGGCATTTTCCAACAGATCGAAGTATTTTGAGATCTGTTGCTTATTAAATGCCATAGTTCGAGCTGCTGAAGTTGATTCGGGCATTCGTAATGATATTTGAGTATTTCTTCGCCTAAATCCTTTCAGCCAATCATTACCTGCCATCTTTTTTCCAAGGTTGGATTGATGAGGAATGCCGTTCTGGACAGCCAAGTCGAATGCCAGTTTTTTCACGTCCAAAAAATCTTTCTTCCATGTTCTTGATATGTTTAATGATTTCGGCTTCCATATCTTTATTAAAAGTTACTCGTTTCCCTCCCATATAACCTTTGACAGCACCCACACTAAATTGGTTCGTACCTTGACAACGTCTTCGTAAAGTACTAAAAGGTACACCAAATGTTTCTGAAGCGAGCAACCAATCCATTCTTTTCTCTTGAATTGCATTTATGGCCGCTTCCATATCTTCTTCTCTCCATTGCGACCGATTACTTTTCCTGTAATATTTGCCTACCATTTTCTGAAATGATTAATAAAAAAATAGAGATCATTTATACTTTCCAAATTCACTACATTTATTGAATAGTGGCTGACAGGGCGAGATGACATACTGCCATCTCGTCCTACTGCTGTTTATGCTATCTAGGGCTGAAGTACGTGCACTAACTTCATTACTATTTTCTTCTTTTTGAGAAGAGATACTGAGGATTGCATGCAACCAAAATGTGAGGTTAGGATAGATGATCACCAAGAGGCGAAAGTACGAACTTAAAGCCCCAACTCTGAATGGAACCCAGCTAATATTTTCCAAAGAGGTGAAATATTTGGGAGTTATAATAGACCATAAACTGACTTGGAACAGCCAAATCAACCACATTCTTTCCAGAGCTACAGCGGCAAGTTGGACATGCCGCAGAGTCTTTGGTAAGACATGGGGTCTGAAACCAAAAATGATTTATTGGTCATACCAAACGATCATCAAACCCATGGTCACCTACGCCTCACTAGTGTGGTGGCCAAAAACTCAACAAATTTCGGCACAAGTCAAGCTGCAGAAAGTGCAGCGGCTAGCCTGTCTGGGAATAACAGGGGCAATATTTACGTGCCCTACTGCAGCTCTGGAGGTAATGTTAAACCTTCCGCCATTGCACCTATGTGTAAAGAAAGAAGCAGCAAACAGTGCCTTCAGACTGAGCCAGACAAAAAGCCTAAAAGCAGGAAATCTGATCGGACACTTAAAGATTTTGGAACATATTTCCCTAGAAGCCATGTCTAAACCGACAGATTTCATGCCAGTTAGGTACGACTTCAAAATGCAGTTTGAAGTGGTCATAAACAGCCACCAAACTTGCACAGAGAACGGACCTCAACTGGGAAGGGATGCATCAGTGTGGTACACAGATGGATCTAAGATGGACGAAAGGGTTGGAGTGGGCGTTACAGGACCGAATTTCAGGCTCTCAAAACCCCTTGGTAACACCCCAACCATCTTCCAAGCAGAAGTACATGCTATAGAACTATGTGCCCAGGAATGCCTTGAAAGAGGCAAAAAATCTATATACTGTCAGATAGCCAAGCAGCGCTAAAAGCTCTGAGGTCATACACCTGTGAGTCTAAGCTAACTTGGGACTGTAAACAATCCCTGAGACAACTGGCAGCAAACAATCAGGTCACCCTGATGTGGGTGCCAGGTCACAGAGGAATTAAAGGCAACGAAGAAGCAGATTGCCTTGCCAAAGAAGGGGCAAATACACAATTTCCTGGCCCAGAACCCTTCTATGGACTCTCCAAAGCCCACTTAAAAGAGGAGTTCCGACGCTGGGAAACCGATGAAATGAAATCTCACTGGAATAAAGTGCCAGGACAAAGACAAGCGAAAAGACTAGTGTGCCTATCGCCTAAGAAAGCTAAACAGCTTCTCGAGTTGGACAAGAAAGACTTGAAGATGGTAACGGGACTCCTCACTGGACACTGCCCTCTGGGGTATCACCTCAAAAAGATGGGCAAATCAGAGAGTGACAGTTGCCGCTACTGCGAGAACTTCGCGGAAACTGCAGAACATTTGCTTTGCGAATGCCCAGCGCTTTTCTGCAAGAGGCTTAAGTTCCTGGAAGGGGCCTTTTTAACGCCCTCCGACATCAGGAACTTAGCTCCCAGGAAACTGATAAACTTCACAAGAAGTCTCGGAATCCCGGGCCTCGAATAGATCAAGGGTCACGCACAAAAGAACTTATAGGTCGAAGTGCTTGTGAGGCTGTACAGCCTGTACGACCCCCCTAGGATAGATGATTTGAAATGTTAAAGACAATTTGTAAGAAAATGACTAAGTATGCCCACAAATAAACACAACTCACGAATACTCAAAAAATATTTCTTACATTCAGAATCACAGAATATTTCGTATACGTTTGGTGTATCGAGGTAGATTTACAAGCACTTTGTGAAATATGCACATAATGCAAGCACTGAGTTATGAGCGGTAAATTCAAATATAACTATGAGATTTAACTCCTATGCCAACTCGGCTACTATGCCCATCTCAAGCACTTTTCTTCTACTAAATATTTGTAATAAGGAACAAGAACTGGATTTCCTTGAAGAGTTGCAAATTAGAAGAGAGCCACAATATGAAGTCGTCAATGACCAGATAAATTTAGGGAGTTCTCTTATAAACTGTCTTCTTAAGTAATAATAATGATCATCAAATACCTATAGTTTTCCTGGTTTTCTATATCATTGCACAGTTATATTGATCTTAAATGGGAAAAAGATATCCAGTATGTCCCCATAAGGCTAATAATATCTAAGCTTTAATATTTGTAATATCAAATATTCTTCTTTTCTCTATTCATATATATATATATATATATATATATATATATATATATATATTATAGTGGATATGTTATATTTTAATATATACTTATATGATTTACCTTTATTTACCCGTTTTTACCTTCGGCTAGCCCTATATGATTATATGAAAATTTTTTAATTGTATGTATTGTTTAAATTTTATATTGCAGTCGGAAGCATGAGACTTCTCTCTTTGAGTCCTGGACACCTATTAGAAAAAATTTTTACACATATGAACATTTACTTATTATGATTTCGTGATAGGTCTATTCCTGAATAAATTATATATCTTTATTTCAATCATCTCACCATATGATAATCGAATGAATGATTTAAACAATGTTCGTGAAAAGTGTTATGGACATTGACTGGAATAAGAAAAATACCAACACTTAAATAAAAATATTTTAATAAATATAACATATCCACTATAAATATGGTATTTTTCTTATTCCAGTCAATGTCCATAACACTTTTCATGAACATTGTTTAAATCATTCATTCGATTATCATATGATGAGATGATTGAAATAAAGATATATAATTTATTCAGGAATAGACCTATCACGAAATCATAATAAGTAAATGTTCATATGTGTAAAAATTTTTTCTAATAGGTGTCCAGGACTCAAAGAGAGAAGTCTCATGCTTCCGACTGCAATATAAAATTTAAACAATACATACAATTAAAAAAATTTTTCATATAATCATATAGGGCTAGCCGAAGGTAAAAACGGGTAAATAAAGGTAAATCATATAAGTATAAATATTAAAATATAACATATCCACTATAAATTGGCACCCAAAAACGTGGGGCGATTATAAAAATAATATATTAAAAAAAAAAAAATTAAAAACAAAGAACAATGGAAAATAGGAAAATGATGTTGCGCGATGGGAAGCAGGTTGGAAATGATAGTGGATCTGAGGAGGAAAGAGAAGGAAGAAGCCATGGAATGGGAGATTTCCAGGTGCAATACCTCATCCAAGGACAGCAATCGGAAGATGATGCACAGGAAGAAAGGAGAACAGGAGATGAAGAATATGGAATAGAGGTAGAACGAGTAGAAGAAGGATTGGATAGAAGTCAAGAAATACAAGAGAGAAGGGAACAACAAACAGGAACAAGGAATGATAACCAAATGATGGATTTGATGCAACAATTGTTGAACCAGATGAATACAATGAAGGGAGAGTTAAATGAAAACATGAACAAAATGGATCAAAAGTTGAATGGAAAAATAGACAATATGAATGGAAATATAAATAGCATTAACGGAAATATGGATAGAATGGAGCTTAATTTGAGGGGAGACATTCATAATATTCATGAAAACATGAACAGATTGGAACGGAAGATAGAAGAGGTTAGATTTGAAAACTGCAAAGAGATTTAGGAACTTAAGGAGAATCAAGAAGAACATAAGAAGAGTATTCGGCAAATACAAGAAGACATAGAGGAAAATAATAAAAACATAAGACAAGAAATACAGGAAAATGGTATGAAAATCAGAGAAAACATAGTAGAAGAAGTATTAGAATTTAGAAGAGATCTAGAAGAATATTTACCAGAGAATATTAAAGTAGAGGTCTCAAAACAAAATAAACAAATAACAAAGGAAGTGGAACAGATGAAAGATAACGTAAATAGAAAATTTAAGGATTTGGATGGCCGGATTGAAGAGAGAACGGGGATGAGTCTAACAATAACCGACGACATAAATCGACAAATGAATAAAGAAATCGAAGAAATGAATCGGAAATTAAGGATCACGTTAGAGGAAATGGAGGAAAATTTGAGAAGAAATGGAGGAAACAATATATACCCAGGAAATTTCCACAATTTAGAAATCGGAGTGAAATTTGATGGGAATATTAACAATATACATCCCAAAGTATTCCTCAAAATAATTAGAAACAAAATTAAAGGAATCAGAGATATTGTTGAGATCAAGCTTATTATAAGGAGCATATTACAGGGCCATGCTTTATTGTGGTTTTGTAATAAGGAAGAACTAATACAAAGCCTAGAAGAGTTCGAGCAACAATTCTTAGCCTATTTCTGGGGAGAATTGCAACAAGCAACATTCAGAGAGCGGTTATACTTCGGGAAATTTGATTATAAGAAAAGCAAAAACCTGAATAATTATGCGATGCAATTATATAATATAGCCCAGTACTTAGATCCGGGAATGAAGGAGGAGGAATTAGTGCTATACATTGGCAGACATTTCAAATCAGAAGTAGCTGAAACAATAGCGCTTCATAATATTAAAGCCATGGATAGTTTATCAAGATATCTACAAAGAGTGGAACGGAGCTATACAAATCATAACGATACAAGAGACAATCGATTAAATGAAAATGGGAATGGACAGAATAGAAGAGAAAATGAAAGGAGAAATGATCAGAGAAATTATGAAAATCGAAATTACGAGAGAAGAGGACCAGGACGGGATGATAGAAATCCGAGATATGATAATTACAGAAACGGAAATGGAAACTATCGTAATGGGTATCAGAATGGTAATAATGGGAATCAGAATAATGGATATAATGGAGGAAATTACCAAAATTATGGAAGACGGAATGATAACGACAATCGTAATCGGAACTGGCAACAATACAGAAGGGAGGGGAGAAATAATGAAGAGGACAGAAGAAATGAAAACAGAGACAGGAATTATGATCAAAGAGATAGTCGAGGAGGTGAAGATAGAAGACAGAGAGTTGCTCCGTTGCGCCGAAGCAGCTACTATAAGCGTTCAGTGCGCATGACCATCAAAGAATACAGGGGAGGTTCAGGAATATTTGTGTGTGTAAAATTTTGAAGATTTCATCAACAATTTATTAAAATATTTTTATTTAAGTGTTGGTATTTTTCTTATTCCAGTCAATGTCCATAACACTTTTCACGAACATTGTTTAAATCATTCATTCGATTATCATATGGTGAGATGATTGAAATAAAGATATATAATTTATTCAGGAATAGACCTATCACGAAATCATAATAAGTAAATGTTCATATGTGTAAAAATTTTTTCTAATAGGTGTCCAGGACTCAAAGAGAGAAGTCTCATGCTACCGACTGCAATATAAAATTTGAACAATACATACAATTAAAAAATTTTCATATAATCATATAGGGCTAGCCGAAGGTAAAAACGGGTAAATAAAGGTAAATCATATAAGTATATATTAAAATATAACATATCCACTATAATATATATATATATATATATATATATATATATTATAGAGTGAAACACCCTGTATATCAAACAATAAAGAATTAAGATTGTGCATTGTAATCTAGGAGAATTTTTTTTTAAGTCAAAAATTTTTTTAACATTTGAATGGAGACAATCTGTACGATCCACTATTCGATAGAGAAGTCATACAGAAAGGACAGACTGTATAATGTAGGGATAATTGCGAATAGGTGTGATAAACAATTTATGTGAAATAAATTAACCAAACTTTTATTGAAAAGATCAAGTATCAGAATTTGTTCATGATAAGAAACTCTTAAAAAAAACGAATTTTCATTTTGCATATATATTTAAAGGTAACAGCTGTCATCTATTAAAACATTAAGAATATTCATTTGACATACATACTTAGAGGTTAGGAAATGTCATTTTAACAATACTAGGAAATATTATTGAATGAAAATAATATAGGAAGTCTAAGCAATTAAAAACCTTAGAATACAATATCCTGATATAATGGATGAACATTTCACTGGTTGAAATGAAGAATTTGAGTGATAAAATAAATAGTCAAATTTGATTGGTAGATAAACATTTAAAAAAAGATCATATCGGCGACAATTATGTTGCTAACGAAAAAAAAATCGGAATGTAAAAAGGTTGTTGATTATGGGGGCTATTGACTAGAGGTTTTTTTTGGGAAGAAAAATTTGTAAGCAGCAAAACTCTTTGGTAAAGAAAATCATTTGAAATTATTTGGAAGATAAAAATTTGACTATAGAATTCAAGAACAAATACATTATACTTACAAGATATACATCAGTTAAAATAGCCACAATAGCTTTTGGAAAACACTGGATAATGGAATTAATATAAACTGCTTGGACCTTGAATGAAATACAGCATCGATTCCTGTTCTGGTAGAAACGGAATGCCAGCATGGAGTTTTTCCAGGAGGAGAATCTGAAACAAATAAAAGAAACGGATCATTGAGGTGAACAAACAAAACAGTGAAGTGAATAAGGTAGTACAAGTTAATTTATTAATATATTAAAAAGTCAAGCGTACTTACCAATTTATGCAAAAAACTAAAATTTTGTGACGCATAGACGCTTTTAGGAGTGTATTTCGCCATTTTCTAAAAATCATATGTTTATGAAGTTGTATAATTGTATTTCACTCTTATAATAATATCTCACCAGAGTGCGTGTATGTTGTATGAAAGAGTCATCCTTTTTAGATAGTTGAATTTCTTCAAGAACACTTGTAAAAGTGTAACGTATTTATTTTCATTAAATTAAATATCGTTTTTTTCCTTTGAAGAACGTTTTTAAACTATTTTTGAGTTATTCAGTTATTCATTTCATCTGGTTACTTGCGCACCATCTACTTACCATAGGCAGAAGCTCTGAATGACATCTATTGAATTATGCAGATTTGTTTTAAGCAGGACAGGACCGTATTTAGTTTGGAATCATTGAACAAGTAACATATTCTGATTAACAAATTTATTTTTGAAATATAAAGCATTTATTAACTTTGGCGCTAATATATATAGACTTCTAAAATCATTTTATCCTAAATACTTGAACTCTACCCTGAGATGAGAAGTTTTCATGTTAGTGATATAAACTGTTTATCATATATATAAAATCATCAATATACCGGGCAAACAATAAACTTAAAGTAAATTTAAACTAAAATAAAATAAGTATAACATTCTTGTTACACCATAGCCAATTCATATTAATATATATATATATATATATATATATATATATATATATATATATATATATTATAGTATATCTCTATTCTTTAATAATATTTGCCCCACGTTCGGGTGACAAATTATAGTATATCTAATGTGTTTTACTAATTTTATTATATTTTATATATGAATATGAATTTATATGATGCTGAATTTAATTTGTAGCTGTCATCACAATTTGTGATAATAACTATACTATTGTGAAAATACCTTTACCTCTAAATATAACTTATAAAATTTTTAATGACAGCAGTTGTCAAATTAATATGCCCGGCTAAATAAATATTAAATTTTATATTATGAAAGATAAATCAATACAACACCAATCAACTCACTCTTTTCTCAGGGAGGGATCAAAGATTTCAACTAATAATTCAAATTTGTAAATTTCCAAATAATTCTCTAAATTACGTATCACACTATTCAAATCTACAGTAACTGTTTATCCAATACACTATAAGACAATTTAAATTATCTTATGACATATATGAATTTACTGTCAGGAGATTAACTAAATGTCACTTATTATACTAATTTTTCTATAGTATAAAAATTATCAAATATAATGAAAATGAATATGAAAAGAGAGCCAAAGAGATTTGGAATTCAAATTTATATAATATATTATCAAAATAACACTTACAAAAATTAAAACTCTTCAAAAAATATCATAAACGCATAAACAAATATAGAATTTTCTATCAAACCTTAATATTAAAAACAATCTATATTAGAAATTTCCGATCTAAATAATTTAACCGGAAGTTCAAAATGTCTAAATTTATACTTGATGTCTGTCAATGTAAAATACGTAAATTTTCTTGTAAATTGTCTGTTCCCAAAATTGTCTGCACTTAACGTAGAATTTTATATAAGTAACGTTACTATAATTTAATCATAAGATGCATCTATTTTCGAAATAATTTTGATCAAAGGCCTATTAATTCTCGAAAATAATATATAATATGGACTGGACTCACCAAACTGGATACTAGAAGATCTCGTACGTATTCTAAAACGTATTTCTAGAATTTCCGGAACAAACGTTTCCAAATCAATAATTTAGAAAACGCGAAAACCACTTGCACTTTAGCGGTAATTCTTTGTGAATAGTACACGCACTGGCTTTACAAAAGACAAGATATGTTGAACTGATAACAATTATATAAATTCCCTAATATTCAAAATTAAATTTGAGACAACTCTTATTATGATGTTGTCTCATGAGGATTTCAAATTCAACTAACTAAAATGTTTCAATAAATAATTCTCTTCTCCTTTGGTTACCTAGAATTCTTTTTTTTAAAAAATTACAAATTTACGTTTTTATATACCAAGAGAGATTTTCATTATTTTATTTATAAGTGCCATTTTGCTAATAGAGACATCTGTATTCTGGTTTTTTAAATCGTTTTAAAATCTATCTGTCATTAGTTCTATTCTGCAGTAATGTCATATGAAATTGAAATGTCAAATTTTATTAGTATATTGAACCTTTCAAATTATTGATAATACAGTGTGTATTACTAGTATTACATCTAAATATGCATATTTTCTTTATTTCAATGTTTTCTATAGAATTTAGATAGAGGATATGTATTAATATATATAAAAGACGTAGGAATATCGCGTGATATGTTAACAACAACAAGAAAGAGATTCATGAGTAATTCACGCAAAATAAGGGCTACTGAAATAGAGTGGTAACGGTTACCACTCTATTTCAGTAGCCTTTATTTTGCGTGATTTACCCATGAATCTCTTTCTTGTTATATATATTAACTCAATCATATGGTAGTTCACTTCTTGGTCTAGCCAAAAATAATTATAAACATCAGGTAGGCATCACATGAAACGTAACTTCTGTCATTCTGACGATGATAGAAACATCGAAGCAATTGTCAATTTCTTAGAATTTTAACATTTGTTCAATCTATTGTGGAATTATCTAGAAACAATTAGTTTCATTTAAAACAGTAATATGAGTAGATTCCACAGAGTAAGGTTGGAAACAGTAAATTTCCTCTATAATTTCCATAAAAATGTTCTCACCTTTCTTAAATATAGGAGATAAACTCAATAGCTCATTTACAAACTTCTAACATCCATTCCATTTGAAAATGTACCAATGAAATAATTTGATATCCGCCTATGGTTCCAGGTTTTCCATTTGTTTTGAGCTTGTGGAAATGAAAGCTAGTTGATTAATTGGAATTGATCGTTGTTCGAAGATATTCAGTGGATATAAACGAAACCGGAATTCTGCTATTAGGAAATTAAACAACAGACATTTTTGTTCTAGAAATAAAAGGAATAGAAGCTAATTTAAGGATATTTGGTAACTATTCCATTAAATATATGTAGAGTATCAGCTTCGTGATAAGATGTTTATTGAAAACTTGATTATCGATGTTTGTATAGACTTATAGAGGAATAAATTGTCTCAATTATAATTGCCCCTGAAATATGCAGTAGTTTTTATCAAACTATTTTTGTGGTTTTTCGTTATTTAAATATACTTCTGAATTCAGTTCTGATAAGGATAAATGTGAAAGTATACTTTTCTTATTAATGATGCTTGATTAAATTTAGATTATAAATATGTCGTCAAATAATGAAAATTAAATGTGCACCGAAATTAGATTAAAAGCGCAGAAATGACTACAAATAATTTATTGCCAATGAAATCAAAAGAAAGTTATTAAATAACTTTTTAAAAATGTATGGACCGGAGGCTTGATAATAAGTAAATTCATTTTCGGAAAATGTATTTCTCGAGTATTATTACACATAGAGTACCTGCAATGTGTGTTGTCAACAGCAAGGAAGTAAAAGAACTGAAAAACAAAATCAAATTTCTGGGAAAGAAAATTTGTTCAAATAACATTATTATTTTTACAGCTTTTACCAGGAAGGTGATCTAATAGACTTTACAATCAATTTGTTGCGTACGAAACTTCAATTGACCCTCAAAAACACTGAAATAAACGATATCTATACAATTGGAAAATCACAGTCGAATAAACCAATAGTTGTAAGGTTTTTGAGAGCATTGACCAAAAAAGATATTTTGAAAAACTGAAAGGAACAGGCATTGTAATTGCGGAAGACTTATCCCAGGAAGAAAGAAAAGAGAATACATTACTGGTACAACACTTAAAACAAGCTAAAAACGAAAATAAGAAAGCATATATATACAAAAGCACTTTGTTTGTGAAAGGAGAAGCATTTTCTTATAAGGATTTAGAAACAAACTCTACTAAAGATAAGAATTGTGCAGGCGGAGCATTTTCAAACAGCAGTCTTCTAAAAGCCCGAGAGGAAGACAAAATAGAAATTCTTTCAAAGGTGCAGAAAAGAAAAACACCAGATAACGAAGAAAAAGAAGAACAATTACCAGCAAGTAAGAAAACACTGATAGAGCCAAAATTCGCTCAAAGACAATCACCAAGGCTAAATAGTGCATAAACATTTTAAGAAAATAAAAGTTCACTTATATTCATTACAATATTTATAACTAAATTTAATTTAAATTTTATAAACTAACCACACGTACTAATTCCTAATATCTAAAAGGATTAAATTTAAATTAACTAAAACCTGTCTTTAATAATACAAAATTTGGTCAAGTTATTTTTTATTACTACTTCTATGGTACTTGTTTTAAAAGACCATCAATTTTATTATCAAGTTTTTGATTTTTATCGTTGGAAATGGACATTTAGCTAAAGTATTTTTAAAAGTCGACGTTTTTAATATTTATCTGTGTAAATTAATTTTAAACTTCAGATCTTTTAATGAATGTCTGGTTTTATATTATAGTCTTAGTAAATTGTATTAAATAAACCACTAACACAGCAAATAACCCATATTTTATCTTTTAAAACTGTAAATATTTATGTGAATGGATGATTATATACGTGATTTTGAAGTAGAAAAGATAGAAACATTCCCTTTACAAACATCAGATGAAACCAAGAAGGTCCTAAAAATAAACGACTACAATAATTTTAAAATAATCCACAGTAATATTCAGAGCATCGCTTGTAATGTTGATGAATTTCAAATCTTTATAAAGGGGTTAGAAACAAAAATTGAATGTATTGTTCTAAGAAACACATTTTATTCCAGACTTATCACTGTATAACATTGATTGTTACCGAACTGTATATAACTACGGAAACTTCAACCAGAGTGATGGAGTCATTGTGTTTATAAAATCTGAGCTGTATGAGTCGCATAACTTATTTGATTTAAGTGGTAGTTCACTTATTAAAATAAAAGCCCATTTTGAAAATAAAACGTTTATTATAAAAGCTTTCTACAGATCACCAGCTTCTGAAAACAAAGTCGACTCGTTTGTTGAGGAGTTAAATGACATTTTGGATATACAAACTGAAAACAGTGATTTTAAACTTTTTGTTGGTGATATCAATATTGATCTATTAGCCGAAAATGATAACAAGAGAAATTACTTAGACGTCTTAAACGAATGTGGCCATTAATGCTCCAACAAGAGTTCAAGTAATTCAAAGACATGTATAGATCATATTTTTGTATATTCTAAAAGTATTAATTTTTATGATAATTTGATTCCTCTAATAATCAACACATCAGTAACTGATCACTATACAGTAATGCTAAAACTGATTCTTTCTGAGGGAGATCGTGTTGTAAACTCTAAATCTGAATACTTTGCCCAGATAGACAAGAATAAACTGAGACATAGATTTCAACATACTGACTGGAATGATATTATTTCTAATCCAAATTTGGACTCCGCAACTGATAAACTGGTCAGCACATAACAGTTATTCTAAAAATTAATAAACCATTAAAAATGGTTCATGAACCTTTAAAAATGCAAGCAAATGCTATTTCTGAAAGGATATTGAATAATTATGAACTTTGGTATGCTCGTTTAATTAGATAGAACCCCCTTCCCCACAACCCTAAAAATAAAAGAAATTCTAAAACATAATCGCAGCCAGCCTACTTGATTGAACTGGAAATGAAATGTACTAAAACCTAGGAACTGTAGGCTATAATTTTATAAGAAAAACAAAGCTAAACTGCAGTTTTAGGGGCTTAAAATTTGAAAAAACTTCCGATACCCAGATCCCCGCTAGTTCAACCCCCTTCCCTCCCTGAACTGCATCCTAGTTACGCCACTGTTTACTATATTACGTTCGAAGTCTACTACATAAAAATATACTTATTGTATTACTAATTATGCTACTTGTCGTGATAAACAATTATGCATATAACTTCAAAATTTTTATTCAGTAATAACATAAAGTATATATATTATCAGAATTCTCATTTAAAATTTGAAACGCAGTAGGCTAGTGTCATCTACTGTGTATTAAAATAAGCTCAACTAGGTCATTTACAGATACTTATTTCAACAGTATTTGTCCATAGACGCAGAAGATGGCACAACTATAACAAAACAAAGAAAATGGAAATGCCTTCAAAAAAGACAAAAAAAACATGCATAAAAATTAACGTCTGCAAGATGCAACGTAAATATCATTAATCATTTCTAACTAAAAGGAATAAGGAATATAAATTTCCATCATGTGATGATTGCCAATACCGAAGTTTCTACAGAAACTTTTCCAATAATTTATATCTGTGTAAATAAAGGTTGAAGTGATATATGTATATTGTATTAATTTCCAAGCTTACATATTTTTCTATTGAAAAAATTCAAAATAAAAGTGTTACTGCCACCTATTATCCAATAGCTTAACTGTCTTATAAACGACTGCAGCAATTGTATTTACCGTAATATGCTCGAGCGTACTGCAGAAATTGTATTTACCCTAATATGCTCGATTGTAATTGATAGCAATGGATGTCACTTCTATCTAAAACAACAAAAATGGCAATGAATGTCTACATTGGGTTGTTATTGGTCTATGCTGCAGTCTAACATGATTAATGTGGAAAGAGCCAAGGTAACGTAATCAAAACCATCGAACCATAAAAGTTATCTTTGAAAATCGTTATCTAAGTATCAGTAATTATTCTGTGTCAAAATAAATAAGATATACAATGAATTAATTAATTTCGTGAAATTACTATCGTGTTTTTCTAAAGCCTTCAAATAATTCGCGTTACCTCAACAAGTATTTCCCACATGCATGACTAATGTGTGATCCACACTGTCACTATTGTCAGTTTTAGACTGGAATCATCTGATAGACGTAAACAGAAGAAAGAAAACGAGAACTGGTGTTTTTTTAAAGAATATTGAATGAAAATTTTTAAATTTGTCTGTGATAGTGAACTGATGTTAATTAAGTATGAAACATATTGTTGGAAAAGTTGTTTTGCTAGGCCATCAAGGTAAGAAATACTTTTTTTTTCACCAAAACAGTTTTTACTGTGACTAGATTAAAATGTTATTATTTTGAATGTTAGAGGTCAGCATATAATATGTCGATGATTAAAAACAGATATGAAGTAGGGAAATACCTACTTAAATACTTTTTGTTATTATTTTACCGGGCACATGGTCTATGGACCAATTTGAGAAGGTACAATAGTACAATCTGATGAGAACAGTGGCGTTCCTAACAAAATTGACAGGGGAACAAATATTTTGATTCAAGCACCTAACATGTTTTGTATTATATTTTAAAAAACGATGTTTTTATGTTTAGTACTTCAGTTTAGCTTTTAGAAAATTATTTTTATCATAATTTCAATAAAACATGCATTATTTCAAACTGATATGATTATAACTAAATGTTGACGCTATTTAAGTAAATCAGATAAGATTATTGATTAATAATTAGTTTATCGACGTATTAGAAATTTACAAATAATTTATTCTTAGTACCAGCCGTAATATATGACAATGTATATACAGAGTAGGTCAAGGAAAACAGTCCACCCCGATATTTGGCAGTATTCATTAGATTTTAAGGAAATGCTGAAATAGGTCGATTTTTGTTCTTTTTTATACTTTTACGATACAGACATCTGTCATTTGTCAACCCCCTCCCTTTCACATCTCGAACCCCTTATTTTTAAATAGGGAATATACCGTGTGTAGCACATCAATAGGTATTTAGATCGAGTATTCAGACATAATAGTCGTAAACATTTTTTTTCGATATTTACACCGTCTTTGCAAAAAGTCTTAAATAATTTAAAGTGCAACACCTGTCAAAAATGAAACGCGGCGCCGATGTGTCATGTTTTCTATCACATCAAAAGTAAATTAAAGAGAATGTTACAAAAAATTAATTAGTAATTTGATACTAAGACAGTTTGTTTAACATTGTTGATAGTTAATAAATTTAGGCATTTTTTGTAATACTACCATGGTATAATATATACCATGGTATATATTCTATTAGGTGTGTGAAATTAGCAGCCAATAGTTGGCAGCCAAAATGATGGAAGCGCCCGAAAACTCATAGGCGTCGCGAAGGCTGTTGGTATGTGGATTTGAAAGATTTTATTGAAAGAACACAGAGGCGGATCTATGATTTAACAAAGGGGGGGGGGCTTGAATAATTTTGTTTAAGTTTTTTAATTTGACAAAAAAATGTATTATAATATAGTATATACATAAATACAACAACTTATATTAACGATAATCTAAGTAGACCAATTACAAGTTTCAATTCTTCTGGCCTTCATTTGACAAAAAGTTTTAACTATATCATTTATATTAAGTTCTCTAGATTTATTAATGTATGCCAAAGCTAGCCCATTGAGTCTCTCCTGTCCCATCGTTGATCTCAAATAGGATTTTAGTAGTTTTAGCGATGAAAAACTTCTCTCGCCCGTAGCACTTGACAGTACAGGGATTGTGGCAAACATCTTTAGTAGTATCTCTATATTGGGAAAGCATTCTTTGGACATACGTTTTAAGGTTTCTGTTGATGATTTTGGTAGATCAACACTGACAGTGTCACTCCACTTATGTCTCCATATCGCTAATTCCGCCTGTAATTCCAGCATGGATCCTGGCATATCATTTTCATATATTCTTGCAGCCTCAACAATTTTGGCATCAGTATATTTTTAAAGATGTATTGGAATAATACCTTCTATGGGTATTACAGTAGAAAGTTGATTAAATCGGTCTTTCATTTGGATTATAATATGATCCAGGAAAGGTATGAATATCACCCTTCTGTAATATTCTTCTTCGTTATTTGCCTTTATATTGCTCCTGTTTGTTTGTTGCAAAGTCTAGGCATAGTAATAGTCGTACCAATTCTCTGAAAAGCGTGATGGGTCTCCAAGAAAACTGGTTTAAATTGGAGTTCTTCATTTTGCCTTATATTTTCTAGTTTGCTCGTAATATCGTTTATGTATGAAAAGGCAGTGAAAAGATCAATTTCAACACTCTGTAAATACTTGCTTAAATTTACAGTGTACGACATTAAAAACGAGGCGACTTCTAAAGCTATAACAAAATCACTTCCTCTAATGGCGGCATTAAAAGCCATTGCCTTACTTGAAGTCTCTGTATCGTTGTCCTGTTCCAAACTAGCAAGAGCATTGCAAATTGCTTCATATAGTTCTTTCAAAGTTATTACGCTATTATGACGCTCAACCCAGCGCGTAGCACACAGAGGTTTTAACTTCTTTTTTTTAGTTTCGGTTATTTCTAAGTCATCAACGGCTTGTTGAAAAACTAAAACTCTTTTTGCAGAGCAACTAAAATAGAACATACCCTACCCAAAATGTTCCTAATTTCAGAAACTTCACAACTTTTGGAAATAGCTAAGTTAAGGCAATGACTTAAACAGTGTAAATACATAGCCAAGGGCTGTTCTTGTCTTATTAAGGCTTGGACTCCATTGAACCTTCCAGCCATATTGCTGCCTCCATCATATCCTTGTCCACGAAGATTATCAATAGAAAGTCCAAGTTGCTTAATTTGATTTTTTATGGCCTCTTTGATGCATTGGCCAGTTGCAGAGTGCAGCTCAATGAAACCCAAAAAAACTTCCTTTATATCATACGTACTATCCAAATACCTCACACAGAATGTCATTTGGTACTTATATCGGTTGTTTCGTCGCAAATTATTGTAAAAAACTTCCATTGTTTTATAGCATTAACAATTTCAGTAGTTATAACCTTCCCAATGCAAAATGTTATTTCATTTTGGATTGTTTTACTAATCATTGTACAGTTCTTTGTGCTGTTAGTATATGATTTTTAAGTTTTAAATCTCCAGAATCTATACGAAAAGTTAATAAGTTCCTAAAAATGTCATCATTACTTTCTGAAAGATTTTGATTTGAGCTATCTTTAATATCTATATTACCATCATCTCTATGCGCTCTTAGTTGTTATTTTGTTATGGGCACAAAATAGAATTGTTTCAATAATCGGCACTAACCGCTGTCGATTAGCTTCAATTATTTCTGCTTTTTGTTTATCTAATTGCACAGAAATACTGACAGACTTTTCAGACATTTGTATGTTTAAAAAATCATTTGCTTTTTTAACTGAAAATTTATGGTAGTTGGTGTTTTCATGCTGCGTAAGCATTTCCCGAGCTTTTTTAAACTTAGTTAGCGGTTCCCTTACAAGCATTTTAAGAATATGAAAAATAATAAGCTTAGGTTACGATATAGTTTAGTTAGTTTCAGTTAGTTTTTTAAAACCTTATTTCATTAAAACAATAGGCTCATTTACCAATTTTTTTTTATTGTAAATTCTGAAATAACATAATAAATTTAGTAAGTATGCAAAATATCAAATTTTTTTAATGATTTTTAACCACCTAAAAAAATTATTAAAGTTTATAAAATTAATTAAAACTATGACTTCAGACCATCTTTTTTCACCAGGTAATTCGTTGCCACAACGCATTACCTTTGTTTTGCGTCTGTCAGCCCGACGGAAAAATATTAACACTTTTTGTGACAAATGTCAGAAAAAGGTAACGACAATGTTTTTCGAAGCAGGTAGCGCAGGTGTCCAAGATCGCAATTTGTATGTAAAAAAGATTGTATGACGCCACATTTCAAAATAGCCTTAGATTATTCTAGCTCTAAACTTTTTGGTAATTTTCGTCCAATTGGGCTAATTCTTTTTTAAAGCTTAATATAAAAGGTAAACTATAATAATCGTATAAAAAGAGTAACTTTGGAAATATGACTAAATAAGCCTATTATATAACTATTTTATTCTTACTTGGCTACCCATTCCTCCGCCATCTGGTGCAAATAGCACACAACATTTACAAAATCCTCCAGTTTTACTTTCGCTATAGGCAAGCCAGTTATACTGTTGTAGCCAATGAACACCGAATTTACGCATTTGCTGTTTCCCTTCTTGTTGCAATGGAAAAACATATTTTGAGTCAGGGATCCAAGTATTGCTTAGAAAATTTATTTTTTCATGGACACTTAAAGATTGTCCGACTGCATTCCCAATATCATATAGCTGGCTGCCATTCTTAAAAAAATGAACAAATTTAATTTCATAGTTGTATTGTAAAGTTTATTTTTATTTTTATACGATATTTTTGACGTATTGTATTGCCGTTACAATATTTAAAAGCAATTTTTTTTGACTTTTGGTTGACCTATACATTATTTAACTAATAAAGCAGGTCATAGGTATTAAATTCAAAAAAGTATATTATTTATAATTTTATTTAAATTAATTTAGAATTATATACCAAATTTGAACTTTACAAATATGACAGAAAAAAAATAGAACGAATAGTACGAATTCAATAAAATCCCTTTTTTGCCTTTGTAATTAAGATTTTAAACTCAAACGCAAAGACAAAATACCATTACCATTACCATCCTATAAAATGCTTAAATAAACCAAAATCAATATAAATTCCTTTTTTTCGCTCTAAGAAGCTTCTAACCCAAATTAACAGTTTTCACATATTTGAAAATAACGGTAAAGTAAAACTAAAATACAAAATGTTAAAATCTTTTTTTTTAGATCTAACTGTACGTCACATCCTGTAATTCTTTGAACATACAAAAAAATATTGTTTATTTTTATCCCTTTTTCCTTTTTATCATTTATTACGAAATATGAAAAGGCATATTATAATTATATACTTACGCTTTGCTGTGAGGGCTCCTCGGGAAAACGGCTAGGTTGACTACTACTACTTGCCTCAAATTCTTCCGAGCCACTGCCAGTACTGCCACTACTTGTTGATGCTACTATAACGATGTTTTCTTCTATAACACTACTACCACAATGTCCCACCTCCATAACCGTATTATTTTTTGGCTTTTCTGTAAAAAAAGATGTTAATGAGACAAAAAATAACTTGTATTCGATATGAACGTCAAACACAATCTGAATAATAAAATAAATTTCTTCTTATCTTCCAGAAATATAGATTTATTATTTAAAGCCATTTCACAGAGAAAAAATGCATAAAAACACGTTTTTATTTCAATGTTCTGCAAACCAAAAACGCGGCCTGCGATTGTCTTTATCTTCAATCGGGAAGCGCCGCGTTTGAGCATTTTGCCGACTACCTAAATTCAGACGCACTCGGCACGGCTGGTTTTGTGGACGTAAAATAAATAAAATTAAATGATTATTTTAATAAAATGAGATTTATTTTATTATTTATATTCTCAAATAAAGCTTTTGGTAAACATAATATATAATTACTGTATTTTTTATTTATTATTAGTATTTACAGCGATGTTGGACTTCTTATGACATAACAAGTCTTCTTAAAGGGGGGGGGGCTTGAGCCCCCAAAGCCCCCCCCCCACCCCGTGGATCCGCCCTTGAAAGAACACAAAGTAATATGAATTTGGCAATATGCATGTGTGATTTGCCGACTTTGCTGTTTCTAACATCAGAGGAGATGGTGAACATATTTCTTCTAAATCAACTGTTTAATTATAAAAAATTACGCTTCATTCCTTAGCGAAAATCGTATATCACATTTTTTAACGAAATTCTTATGGAAAACGTATTTATGCGCTTCAGGAATGAAATATGGATAATATGTAGAAACGTTGGAATTAATTCAGAAAAGAAAATCTCTTCGATGCTCTTAAAACAACATTCATCTTGTTCCGAAGGAAACGAGAAGCCAGGTTGCAATTCATACAGAAAATAGGGGGGAGGGGGTGCTGGCGTTCATAGTAAATGATTCATGGAGGATATTGGTGCATTAGGAGTTCATAACGTTGAAGAGGGTGGTGATGGGAGGGGGCTCAACTTAATTGACCTTAGTCTATGTTTGTTGCCTAAAGAAAAATGTTAGTCTCCTGTTTTACGGGTTTTTTGCCTAAGAAAAGAAATGGTATTTTATGCAGTTTATGTACGAAAGAAATTAATGTGAATATAAATAGTTGTAAATAAAGTGTAAATAGACTCCAAGTACCTACTTTTAAGAACTACTAAAAGCTGTCCCAACAAAAACAACAATTCTTTAATAATTTGGGGAAGCCTTTTGAATAATTGGAATTTTATGATTTTTTTAATATTAATATGAAACTGTTGTTTGAAAATATTCATTTCTCTGTTCCCAAGTTTACATAATTATTTATAATAGGTGTTTCAAAAATTAACGCGAGATATTACCGTTATAAATGAAACTAACTGTTTGTGAATAATTCCACTATAATGAGGAAATCATAAAATCTCTAAAAAAGCTGACAATTGTATTAACATCTTAAGATATCATCATCAGAATGACAGAAGATATCGACGGCGAAGCCCGAAAAATGTGTAACTTCATTTTGATAAATTTCCCAGGAAAGACAAAAAACACCTTTTTTTAAAGCTGGTTACGCCGATTCTTATAAAATTTTAAATGTAGTGTAATGTTTTTCTTATTTATTTAAACAGTAAACGGGTGGGATAAACACACGTATGGCTACTTACGAATTTATTTAAACACTAAACTACTCACTTAATTTATATACACTTAACTATGCTAACTATTCACTTACATTTAATTTATATACACACAAATTTAATTATTAATTTATATAAACACCTCACTGTTCGCTATTTCGGTGTATTCTTGTTTATTTCAGGACATCACTTTATAAACTAAACTCTCTCGCTGGTCGGTCCTTTATATAGTAGTCTTTTTTACTAGATAATTCTAGATTGCGGCTTACACTAAAACAAACGCCTTTCGGGATATTACTCGAATGCCGGCTCAATCCTTAAAAGACCTTCGGAGAATATGTCTATAAAAACGGTCACAAAATACCCTTCTCAGAATTCGGCGCGCTTGCCATTTTTTTGACTCCGTTAACATGAGGTTACAGGACCGTACTTAGTATCTACTTCGGGGTGTAAGTTCGTAACATTACCCCCTCCTCAAATGGAAGTTCCTCCTGAAACTTTTGTGTAGCCGAGGCTGGATGTTTGAATCGGCAATTGGCACCCTTTCTACACTTTCCGATCTTATGGAAATAACAGGGCACCGTCTTCGTCGGATACTGATAACGGAGGTTGTAGCTGCAAATTAATATCTGGACACCGGTATCTTAGAAGATCACCTCTATCATGTTCGTGATGACTCGCCAATCCAACTGGTTACTCGCTATTTTAGGCATAGCCAGTTTCGTTACGCTGGATTCCAACACATGGTCTCGGAGGTTTCGAAGCGCTTCCCACACATCGCGGTAGGTAGATCAATCTTGAAATTCAATTTTAGTTACCACGTAGAAAACGTACCGCGAATTGTATTTCAGTCTCAGTGTCTTGTCAGGGGCTAGAATCTGGTCTTCAAGTTTTTCTAATTGCCCGAACTTCTTTCGAAAGACGGTTGCAAACCCTCGTGCGTTCTTGATACGGGCGGGGATGTTGTATGCTAGTAAATAATCTTCCGGGAAAGTGAACAAATCTTGTCGTTGTTCTGAAGTGACTCTATATCTAGGTTTCCCGGTACCTCCATACGCGCCCATAAATTCATCGAAGGTAGGGTTAGATACATCTCGAATATGGTTCACTCCTTCCTCTAGGTCATGGTCTCCTTCGAATGGAGCTAGTTGATTTTGGTGAACTTCTTTTGGTTTTCCGTTGGGGCTCTTGCTAATGCGATATATAACATTATTGATCCTTTTCTTGATTAAGAAAACCAGGAAAACTATATCTGCTGATCTTTACAATTATCACTTAAGAAGACAGTTTATTAGTGGAGAATTCCCTAGATTTAACTGTTCATTGACAACTTCATATTGTGGGTTTCTTAAATGTCTTCTAATTTCCAGTTCTTCAAGGAAATCCAGTTCTTGTTTCTTTTCACAAATATGCAGTACTTCTAGTTCTGTGTTAGGTGTCAATGAATGATTGAAGAACTGGAAATTAGAAGACATTTAACAAACCCACAATATGAAGTTGTCAATGAACAGTTAAATCTAGGGAATTCTCCACTAATAAACTGTCTTCTTAAGTGATAATTGTAAAGATCAGCAGATATAGTTTTCCTGGTTTTCTATATCATTGCACAGTTATACTGATCTTAATTGGAAAAATGATATCCAGGATATCACCATAGTGCTAATAATATCTAAGCTTCAATATTTGTAATATCACATCTTCTTCTTTTTCCTATAAACATATATTAAGCCAATCACAAGTTAGGTTACTTCTTGGTCTAGCCAAAAATAACTACTAAACATCAGGTAGGCATAAAATGAAATGTAACATCTGTCATTCTGACGATGATATTGATTTATCGAAACAATTGTCAATTTTTTAGAATTTTCAATAACTTGTATTATATTGTGGAATTAACTAGAGATCTTGAGTTTCATTTAAAAACACTAACAATAATAATACTGAATCATCTTCAAAAGAAATGAACTCTCTATATATAGGAAATTATTAAACTAACACAGTCAATGATTCGTTTCTCGACCTTGTCAACCTTGTCGACACAATATTTACAAAACGGACGTGTTTGTTATCTATTTCGCTGAACCTTGCCAATGGCCTTCCAGTTCACTTGCCGCTAGCAATATTTGAAATTAATGTCTACTAAAATCTAATAATGTCTTTTTTGGGATCATCACAATTGCACAGTTATACTGATCTCAAATGGGGAAAAAATATCCAGAGTAACCCCATAGGGATAATAATATTCAAGCTTTAATATTTGTAAATTCATATCTTATATTTTCTATTCATATAAGTCAATCACAAGATAGTCTAGCCAAAAATAATTATTAAAAATTGGGTATGCATCACATCAATGTAACTTCTGTCATTATGACGATGATATTATCGAAACAATTGTCAATTTTTTTAGAATTATTATGAATTTCCCATTATATAGTGGAATTATTTAAAAACATTTAGTTTCATTTGTAATGAATGTGGTCACCTTGGTAATAACCGCTGTTGTCTTTCAGAGTTCACAGCCCTCCGTTACCAGTGTATGACAACCTTTGGATCCCTATTTTCTTGAATTTTGCAGCGTGCTGTCACCAGTGCCGTAGGGCACAATTAGAGCCAGGAATCCCCTTGTGGGTAACCTCGGGGGAAGTGGTTTCCTAGCACGAGCGGACAAGATCTCCGTGGGGCCTTTTGGGCTTATACAATGTGCCAAGCCTGAGTTCTAAGGCAGGTCGCGTCAACCCGTGCAATCCTGCTGGTCCGAGGATAGGGGTTGTTGGTAAAGGAAACAGACTGGGTGGATAATATGTACATATATATGACAAGCACAAAATAATTAAGTACAGTAATTCAACCCTGGTTGGGACAAAATAAAAGTTATTCGTGGGAGAATGTCCCGGTACAATACATTACCAATTAATTAGGGAAAAAACGTCTTTCATGGTCGTAGTTTCTTCTCCTTATTATGACAAAAGTAAAAGAGGTCTTGCATATGACTATCCCTGTATAAGGTATGGAAATTAAATAATGTGACTCGGGTAAAACGTCTTCCAAAATCTGAAAGTAGTCTTTCCTGATTATGACATAAATGAAAGATATCCGGCGTATGAATATCCCTGTTTAATATAAGAAAGCAACTATCATGACTAGTGAAAAAAGTATTTCGTAACCTGAAGGTAATCTGACCTGGTTATGATATAAATAAGATATTTCTTACATATGAATATCCCTGTACAATATAAGAAAGCAACTATCAGGATTAGTAAAATAAGTCTTTCGTAACCTGAAGATAATCTGACCTGGTTATGATATAAATAAGATATTTCTTACATATGAATATCCCTGTATAATCTTTAGACTCCCTTGACAAAAAATTTAGGGTTCCCCTGGATTATTAAATTGATTGCAAATCGTACTATTTCCTAAATATGTTAGGTGAGGTGCTCAAATGTCAGTAGTGCACTTAATATGACCAGGAAATGTATCTTTGGACACCCTTTGACAGAGGAAAAAAAGACTTACGGTTTGAAATATCACAAATCACAACAAAACAATATGACTGTTCACATACGGGCCGTCGAAGATGGGAGAGTGCCAGACCCTACGGTACCTCATCACTCTATGAGGGTTACTTCCTCATTGCCCTGTTACCAAATTTTCTGCTATTTTTATTCCAGAAGATTTGGGACGAGGATTGTTATTAAAAACATCAACTGTAGTTGTGTTTTTTATTAATTTCCTTCGGTTTGCCCTTGTTTCGTATTTTTTATTTTCGTAACTGAAGGTTAATTTTCAAATAATTCCTTTATACTAAGTTGCAAGATTTGTCTATATTTTGATTAACAATCCATCGTGTGTTTTGTCATCGACCTTGTCGGTTGTGTAAATTGTTTGTTTAAATTCTTTTCTGCTCTAGGTCAACTTTTGTTAAATTGAATTCGATTTATTTTATTATAAAGCAAATTATATCTATATAGGGCGTCCCTAAATTTCCCTTTGCCATATTTCGTGTTTATTACACATTTATAATGGGATAACTTGTGTAGATTCGACAAAGTAGAGGTTGAAACAGTAAATTTAACGCATGATCTGATTTAAATAAGAAACAGTCTTCTTTCAACTATTGTTTTTTCATTGAATCGTAAAAATGTTGAAGGGAACACATTTATTTAATATTAACTAAAAAAAGAAACAATAAAATTTTGTCCGAATTTCAAGGTGTCTTCGGTTCTCATTTTAAATTCATAAATATAACATTTTAACGCAATAATTGGTATGGTTTTATGCAAAATCACATGATTATTTTTCAGGTGTTGGTAAAACTGCAACGGTGACAAGATACGTCGAAAAATCTTTTACTCAACAAACTGCTCCCACGGTGGGGGCCTCTTTTTTTACTTGTAAAGTTAATACTGAAGACCATTTAGTAACGCTTCAGGTAAGACAAACATAAATTGAGTCAACCTAAATTACATTTTAATTGGGTTAAATCTGGAACTGCAGCGGAATTAAATTAAAAAAAAACTATTTGCCAATTATATTTGTGTTTTTTTTTTTTGTCAGATATGGGACACTGCCGGTCAAGAGCGTTTCAAAGCGATGGCACCTATGTTTTACCGTAACGCAAATGCTGCTTTATTAGTATTTGATATAACATCACAAGCATCTTTTGAAAGCATAAAGATGTGGGTACAAGAATTAAAAGGAAATGTTTATGAACAAATGGTGCTGTGCGTAGTAGGCAACAAAATCGATTTAAACGACCAAAGACACGTAAGTAAACTATTTTTTATTAAGAATATAATGTTATCAGAACTTGGAAGTATCTCGATAACATCCATTGTTAGCTTCAAGGCTTCCCTCTCTCAAATTCTCTAGAAACGACAAAGACGAGTTCTCGAATAAGTTTAACTCTTATAGTTTTCTTGAAGAGATGAAGCAAGGTATAAATTAACGAGTCTGGAGAATAAGGTTAGTGAGTTAGAGTTTGAATTTAGTATTCGAAATTTTAATAAAACGAGCATTCCCAAGAGGTTGAAGTTATTTACACTACACCATGAACACATGTCTAAGTAAACATTTTCTACGGAAATCCATTAAAAATGTTACTGGGGAAGGAAAATGCTTTATTCATCAGTGTTTGAAATTAGTTCAAACATTCTTTAATATTTTTGAATTATACCTTTCAATTTTATTTTTATTAATCAAGCAGTAAAGAAAAAAGTGAAGTTTGTTTATATGACTGTTGAAAATCAATCAATTGATCCTAAATCGAGCCTGATATGAAAAGAAACCAGAAAAAGAAAAATAATAAAATTTCTATTTAAACCTTGGAAGAATTTCACTTGCGTTGACAAGTACATTTCAAATAATCAAAAAATAAACGGTTTTAAAGATTAAAACTAACTTTTCCGCACCTGTGGCCCTGAACAATATTCTATCATAAAATTGTTACTTGTATACACTTCGGGGGATGTATCGTGCTAACAAACCGAAATTTCTCCAAAAATAACCAAAAATTTAGTATATCTAGTTTTATAGGACCCGCTGTACTCGCTCTAGTCAACTGAAAATCAATAGGGTACATCTGTGAGACACCTTGAACAATACTTATTCATACAGTTTATCAATCGTATACTCTCTGGAGGCTGTATCGTGCTAACAAACTGAAAATTCTCCAAAAATGACAAAAATATCGTACTTAAAGTACTGTAGCACCGGTTGTATTGGTTCTGGTGAGCTGAAAATCAATAGGGTTCATCAGTGAGATGCCCTGAATAATATTCAATCATAAAATTGGTGACTTGTTGAACTCCGGAGGCTGTATCGTGCTAACAAACTGAAATTTCTCGAAAAACTACAAAATGTCGTTCTTCAAGTACCATAGCACCCGTTATACTGGCTCTGGTGAGCTGAAAATCAATAGGGGTCATCTGTGAAATGTCCTTAACAATATTCCATCATAAAATTGGTGACTTATTGCATTCCGGAGGCTGTATCGTGCTAACAAGATTTGCAAGGAAAAGTGGCCGACGACAACGACGACGACGACATACACACAGGATTTTTTTTCTAAAAACCGTTTTTTCGTGTTGTTGATGGATAACGTAAAAATAACTCATAAAAAATTTTCAAATTTCCAACTTTTTTGTGGGTAAACTAATATTTTTCTCGCATATTAGATAGTTTGGCGGAAAAGTAAAAATTGTTGAGTGACCTATGAATTTTTTTAGATTATAAAGACAAATGGCACAGTGTGCCCCATGGGTGAGGTAGATGGTGTCGCATAAGAATACCTAAACAATGTGTCATTAAAAAAAACAATGACTGCGTTTTTTTATTAATTATTTTAAAAGAAAAACATAAACAAAAGCAAAAAATAAAAACTAATATCGAATATTGTAGGAATCAAACTTAAGAGGAAATGCTATTCTTGATGTTTTCCCAATATTCCGGGGATTCGGTAGTTTGGCTAATTCGATCTCCTCCCTCGAGAAATCAAAAATGACATTTTCTACAAAATTACCTTTCTTCGTCGGTTTATTTAAATGTAGTATTTTATATTCGTCTTTGCTGTGATCCACAATTTTTCCTACGGAATATATAGCAACATTACATGAAATCCCTTCTTTAACGAGGACATAGTCATTAACGTTGAATTCAATCATAAAATTGGGTTTTTTTTTCTAAAAACCATTTTTTCGTGTTGTTGTTGATGGATAACGTAAAAATAACTCAAAAAAATTTTCAAATTTCCAACTTTTTTGTGGGTAAACCAATACTTTTCTCGCATATTAGATAGGTTGGCGGAAAAGTAAAAGTTAGAGTTTGAAAGATTATTTTTACCAGTTCCGTTCCAATTGTTTTATTATTGTTTCAAAGTAACTACCTGTCAAAATTGAAGTTTCTGTCTGATAAAGAAAAAATAGCGTTGTTGTTTATTTCGAAGAGAGTACAGTTCCGAAGAATAGATCAGCAATTTCGTTGTAAAAGATGAGTTCCAGTCTAGTTTCACAAGAATAGTGTGTGTTAAAGAAGGGAAGTAAAGTGAAAATTGTTCAATAAATTCATAAAACATCCTATCCATTCTCAGGAAAATAAGGTCAGATAAACATTTAATTTTGGTAAATAAATTCTAACTTCATATAAGTAATTTAAAGGAGGTCCGTCAAGCTGCCCCCCCCCCGGTTAATTTTTTTTTACCAAAATGCTAGCACACATAAAGGGCACCTAGCACAACAATTTTTATAGCTAGCACACCAACAGCTCACAATAAAAATCATTTTGAATTCGGGTGGGGCCAGGTTAACGCTAGCCCCCCCCCGGTTGGAATTTTTTTCGCCAAAATGCTAGCACAGATAAAGATCACCTAGCACACCATTTTTCATAGCTAGCACACCAACAGCTTACAATAAAAATGCTTTTTAATTCGGGTGGGGCCAGTTTAACGCTAACCCCCCCCCCCGGTTGGAATTTTTTCGCCAAAATGCTAGCACAAATGAAGGACACCTAGCACAATTTAGGACACCATTTTTGTAATTAGCACACTACAACTACACTTTTGATTCTGGGGAGTGGGTCGGAGGGTAATGAAATACCGGTATACTTACTCGATGAATAAATGAATAGGATGAATATATATGTTACGGCTGGTTTAATTATTTCTTACTGTAGCTACGAAACATTTTGGGAACATTCCACTCATATGGTAAAAATTCCAAATGAAGCAGGATCTTTTCGGAGATAACTCTCCGACAGGGCCGATAATTTCCCTTTTAAGTCCGTATCTGAGTAACAATTGTTATTATCATAATTTTTATTCAAAATATCATAAAAATGTCACGGTTTGAAAACGATTCTTCAAGTTTCATCCAAAAATAAGTGATTGAAAATGAACCAAAAAGAGTAATTAAATAACATGTAACGTTGTTCAAATAATATAAATTTCGCATTAATACAGTCTAATCGAGAAATATTCTATTGAATTACACTCGTGAAAATAGTTACATCATTAGTTTTACTTATATAGTCCATGTTGCTTGTAATATTATTAGGAAGAATACATATTATTACAACCATCAGCCCTTCGGGAAAACTCTTTCTTAACCCAAACATCTGAATCGGCCAGTTTGGATGTACCTACAAGAATTTTATTTACTCTTAAGTCCCATAAAAACGGCATTATAAAAATGATTCAAATTTTAACGATAGACTGGGTTTAACGACCCTTTTAAAAAGTCCGATGAGAACTTCAGATAAATTATACCTATTAGTGTTTTAAATGAAACTCAATGTTTCTAGTTAATTCCACAATATAATGAAAAATGTTTGAAAATTCTAAATTTAATGTAATTTCTGTGATTCTGAGGATGATATTCAGTGATCGAAACAATTGTGAGTTTTTTAGAATTTTCAAACATTTTTCATTATTCATTGTGGAATTAACTAGAAACATTGAGTTTCATTTAAAACACTAATATGAGTAGATTCCACGAAGAAAGGGCCGTTACAGTTAATTGGATTATACCCAGTTTTTAGAAAAATAAAAAAACCTATGTCATCAATTTTGCTTACAGTACATTTTGCTTGTAATATGAAAGAAAAAGTACGTTTTTTATACTGCTCAGCCCTCTAGACCTGCCGTTCCTACCCAAACATCTGGCTGTTTCACAATTTATTTATTTAGAATAGTTCTGAGGTAGTAAAAAATATCCAATGTCCATGGGTCAAATTGAAAGTACAAGAATTTTATTCCGTCTTTTCAGTTCTTTAAGACCCAGTCTAACAATCCGCCGATCTCGGCAAATAACACAAGTCAAAGTGAACCAATCGATGTAACACAGTCGCACAATTCGACCTCAAATGTCATAATAAAGGACTCAAAAAACCCAAGTACACCAAAATTGTGGACGGATTGGAGCAATGGACTATAACTCACATTCGTATTCTTAGCAAGTCCTTCCATTACCCATATTGTAAGAAAGCATAAAAAAATTAGTCCGCCAACTTTGGTGATCCGCCATGTTTAATTTAGAATGACGTCACATACATAATCATAGATTGGCATGCAAACTAGACGTATATACAGAATTTCAGCTGAATCGGTTGAAGATATCTGCTTCAAAACTGAGTTGCAAGATTGCAACCGAACAAACATACATTGCCAGTTACATACTAAAAACTTTGAAAAATACATAGTAGTGTTGGTATGATATGCCACAGAAATATTTGAAGCTCTGATTAACCGGCTCTAAGAATTAAAAGATTAAACGTCCTAAGTAAACTTGGGAATTTAAAAAAAAGCTGATAGTGAAATGCAATATTTATGTTATCATTACAATGGTTAATTATCTATCAACTTCGACAATAAATATTCTGGCAAATTTAAATATAAAGTTTGAGTGTTTCTTATAAATAAGGACTACAGTGAACCACGATCAGTCTAAAACATGTATTCTCAATATATTGAAACATTTTCAGGGATCTCAGCCGCCCCTTCCCAGATTGCCCAACTTTGTCCGAAGGACATATCCAACGGCTTCGCTTTTTTGTACATTTATTTATCCAATGTCTGTACGCAAACGTTTGTCGTTGCCTTTTTTATAGTGTTACGTAATTTGCAACTTATTTGTGCACGGATCGTTTCTGATTCCGTGACAAAACGGTTCAATTTAATTATTTTGTTATATTAAAGTTACTATGATTTTGACAAAATTATTTTTAAAAGTGAAGGTTAGGGGGGCTAGCGTTAACCTGGTCCCACCCGAATTCAAAAGTATTTTTATTGTAAGCTGTTGGTGTGCTAGCTATAAAAAATGGTGTGCTAGGTTGTGCTAGGTGCCCTTTATCTGTGCTAGCATTTTGGTGCAAAAATTCCAACCGGGGGGGGGGGGGGGGGGGGCTAGCGTTAACCTGGCCCCACCCGAATTCAAAAGCATTTTTATTGTGAGCTGTTGGTGTGCTAGCTATAAAAATTGTTGTGCTAGGTTGTGCTAGGTGCCCTTTATGTGTGCTAGCATTTTGGTAAAAAAAGTTAACCGGGGGTGGTAGCTTGACGGACCTATTTAAAGGCAGTTCCTAGTTTGAATGATCTTTTGTTTTCTTTCCAAATTAAAATTAATACAGGTAAATAAACTCTTGAGGTTTCAAATAGTATACATAAGCAGATTAAACATTCCTTATAGTGTATCCTACTAAATAGTTAATATTTAGATTCCTACTGATTTAGATTGAATATTTCTAATATATACAACTATGGATGCCTTATTTCAACCGAGAGCCATTGAAAAAGGTAAAATTACTAGTACCGAGAATTGGTTTTATAAAAATTCTATGACAAAAAGTGAATTAACATTTTTTAAAAACAGATTAGAACTTTTAACTAAAGCATTCGATAGTTACAATTCAATACAAGATCAAATAGAATATTTAGATGAAGATCAAAGTTCAAATAGATAGGTAGTCGAAGATAAATATTGTTTAATTTTATCCTTATTGCAAAAAAGATTAATTCACTTTCTGCCAAAAAGGATTCTAGTAGTATAAAATCAGAATTTCAGATATCACATGCAAACAAACCTCAATTAAACATTCCACAATTTTCAGGAGATATTACTAATTGAAATGTATTTATACAATTATTTGAAACTTTGATAGTAAACGATTAATCATTGACAGTTATTGAACAGTTAATATACTCATAGTCCTATGTAAAGGGTGAACCTTTGCACTTAATTTCGAATCTTCAATTATATAGTGATAATTTTAAGGTAGATATCGATTCCTTGAAAAGTAGATATAATAATCAACTGAATATCATTTATGCTTATATTAAAATTTTGTTAGATACTCCTTACTTGAGCAAAACAAATCCACAACCCTCAAAGAATTTGTCACCTCCATAAAACAAAATATAGATGGTCTCAGAAATTTGCAAGTAAATGTTGATGATTGGGATTTGTTACGAGTATTCATTTTCTCCCAAAAATTAGATGATTATACAAAAAAGGCTTTGGATTTTGAAATTCCTCCAATTGCAAGACCAACGTTACCTCAATTTCTTAAATTCTTAGAATACAGGTGTTCAATTCTCGAAAAACAAGTAATACCTGATTTAAATTCTACTCAGAAAAGAGGTCAAGGACAGAGAACCTCTCATTTTGTTCATGTTTCTCAAAAAATTAGACCAGATATTCAAGTTGCTAATGAAAACAGAGCGACTTCATAAATCGTAAGCGGTAAATGTCTATTTTGCAATCTAAATAATCATAGAATTTATAGTTGTTTGAAATTTAGAGCCATTTCTCATAATGACAAACTGCAATTCATAAAAAACAACAAGTTATGTATAAATTGTCTAGTCTACAATCATTATATAAGTGTTTGTTCCTCTACTGGGTGTTTAAAATGTCAAAACCATCATCATACTTTGTTATGTAAACAAACTTCTTCTAATAATAAAAATTTCAATTCCAAGTATTCACCCAACTCTGAAACGATTCATAGAAACTTGCAAAATGCTAATAATAATAGTCAAAATAGACAGATAAAGTTGAATTCCCAAAATTCAAACAATTTTAATCAATATGGTTCTACCTTTGATAATAATAATAAGTCAAATAGTTTGGTAAATTCTCCTAGAAATTTTCAGAATACTTCAAATGTTCATAGATCATTTCAAAATAGATGATAACTCACACATCCCCAATTCTAGTAGAAACCTTGAAGGAAATCCTTCAAATCTACAATTAGAAAATCATTCTTCAAGTAAAGATAATGGTATTACTCTCTCCACTTTATCCTCTAGTGAAGAAGCACTCCTAGCAACTGCACTTGTTACAGTATATAGTTTAAAAAAACAAGCCTATTGAAGTAAAAGCTGTTTTAGATCCTTGTAATTTCATTAATTACAGAAACCTTAACAGATAGTCTCCAACTTACTCCACAATCAAAGGTTATTCAAATACATGGTGTTGATGGTATAGTTACAAATTCTAGTAAAATGGTAAATATTAATGTTCATTCCAATATTGCAAGAAATGTTAGTTTTAACATAAATTGTTTGGTTATTAAGAAAATTACAAAAAAATTGCCAAAATTTTCATTGCGTAGAGAAAAAATTGTGATTCCTTCAAATGTGAAATTAGCAGATCCTAATTTCCACATTCCTTCTCAAATTGACATACTTTTAGGAGCTGATATTTATTATAATCTGATAAATGGTGGTATAATAAAAATTCAAAAAAATTTCTTGAGACTAGTAGATACCAAGTTAGGTTATATAGTAGGTGGTCCTATTCATAGAGAAGCTATTTCGTAGTGGTTCGCACGAAACCAACGAGACGAGATTTTCACAAAGTCTTGTCTCGTCTCGCCGATGCAATGATAAGTTTCGTCTCAAGTCTCGTCTCGCAGCCTCCAGTCTCGTCTCGTTTCTCGTACGAGAGTCTCGTAAAAGTATCGAAATCTCATTCATAATTTTATTGTTTCAGTGCAATAAGGAATACTCAAATACTTGCTATAATATAAGAGTCGGAAGAGAAAATTACAATTGTTGAAAAATAACATGTATTTGAAAGTAATACAACTAAAGAAAATAAAAACATAACATTATTTTATAAATGAAATAACTGAAAAAATCAAAGGTAAAAAACAGCCCTTAGCCCTCTCGGTTGCAAATGTTTTTGTTTTTCACCCAGTCGTTCAGGCATAACAAATATCGTGCAGATTCATTGTTGAGGCGATTTCGATGTTTTCTTATAGTGTCGGCGTATCAAACGAAATTGATAGGTATTAGAAAGACTATTCACGCGGCGCTTGCCGTGGCTTGTTAAAATTGCAGATTTTTGATAAGGATAGATGCCGTCAGCCTTTTGAAAAAGTTATAGATTTCACTATTCAAAACAAAAATATGCCATAAATAAAAATGTGGTTAAAATAATAAAATTATCAAGTTATCTAATAGTTTACCTTCAATTAAGAATTCGCAGCTAACATTTCGGGAACAGTGAGTCTGGAAGTACTTGCTCCTGCCAGTTGATTTTGTTCATTTGGATATATTTCGAAATATGCTTTTGAATGTTTACTGCGTAGGTGTTTTCTTAATCCAGTAGTATTTCCCCGTGACATTTTAATTTCCTTCGAATTTAAACATATTCTACACCTGGCTATTTTATCTCGATTTGTCCCTTTCAATTCAATGTTGAAATAAGTATCGAATTTGCTTCTGTAAGAGTCGTTTTGTATTTGCATGCGAGACGAAGAGCGACTGCTATTTAACGAAGACGACAATTCAATTTCAGTCACATTATCACCCAAATTAACATTGTCTGGTATGTAAATATCCTCAGTTCCACTAGAAAAATCACCGAAATTTGATTCATCTTCTAAAGTCAAAAGTTCGCTCATTTTCCTCTTGAATCGGCTCATTTTGAAATAACTTGGCACAATTATTCCGCACGCTCAAAAATTCGAACAACTACCACTATCCACAACGAACAACGAATAACTAAACTGGGAAGAAATTTAAACTTTTATTTTCAATAATGATCTTTATTTATTCGATCACAATAGGATAGGACACGTACATATCGCAAAATTTATGGCTGGTTCAAAGACGGCGGTGGCGGCGGCGGCGCGCTTCAGAAAGGCACAGTGATTACAGTCAACCGATAACGCCTGCAGATGCTTTTAAAAGCAATTCTTGATGTTCATTCAGAAATATTCACCTGCGAGACTCTTGAGCGAGACGCGATATCTTATGCACGAGACTCGAGACGAGACGAAACAAAAGTCTCGTCTGGTCTGGCCCGAGTATTGTCTCGAGTCTCGTCTCGAAAACGAGACCATGCAAGACTCTCGAAAACGAGAGTCTCGTGCGAATCACTACTATTTCGTATGTTTCACACGGTGGTAGTTCAAATAATAGTTGTTGTTTCTTTCTTCACAGTTTTGATACCTACTGATGAGTTGTTGCAAAAATTCTGGGAAATAGAAGAAAATTCCCCAAAAAATAAAATCCTTAGTCCTGATGAAGAGTTAGCTGAGAATATCTTCACTAATACTTACAAATTCTAGCAAATGGTTCCTTTCAGGTCGATTTGCCTTTAAAAAGTTCAAATGAACATTTAAAGTTAGGTAATTCCTATTACATGGCAAAAAATAGATTTCACAATTTAGAAAGGCGTTTTGAAAAAATTCCTAGTTTATTTAAAGATTATAAATCCTTTATAGACGAATATGTTTTATTAAATCATGCTATATATGTTCCGTTGAAATTGATGAATGAGTTCCAAGAAAATAAATATTTCCTCCCTCACCATTGTGTGATTCGAGAAGATAGTAGTTCGACTAAGTTGAGAGTAGTGTTTGATGCTAGCATGAAAAGTAAGGTATAAGAAGGTTAGTGAGTTAGAATTTGAAATTAGTATTCGAAATTTCATAAAATGAGCATTTCCAAAGATGTTGAAGTTATTGTTACGAACTCGCACACCGAAGCAGATACTAAATACGGTCCTGTAACCTTATGTTAACGGAGTTAAAAAAATGGTGAGCGCGCCGAATTCTGAGAAGGTCTATTGGGATTTATTGTGACAGTTTTTATAGACATGTTCTCGGAAGGTCTTTTAAGGATTGAGCCGGCAATCGAGAAATATCGCGAAAGGCATTTGTTTTGTGTAGGTCGCAGTCCAGAATTCTCTAGAAGTATATAAAAAGGACCGATCAGCGGACCAGGGCAGTTGATAAAGTGATCTTGACAAATAAACAGTAAATAAGTGAATATAAAAGTGTTGATATAAATTAATAATTAAGTTTGTGTGCATATAAATTAAATTTAAGTGATTAGTTAAGTACATATAAATTAAGTGAACACATGTCTAAAATAAACATTTTCCACGGAAATCCGTTAAAAATGTTACGGGGGAAGGAAAATGTTTTATTCACCAGAGAACCTATTCCTTTATTTGTTCATTTACAACTGAATTATATAAAAATTCCTCAAATTTCAATGTAAATATTTGAAATAAAAAAACATTGATCGTGGAATTTTATCCAGAAAATAACCTAAAGCAACCTGAAAAATTGATCTTCAATAAAGCAGAAAAGTAGGTGGAAGTTGATTGCATTGCTTGGATATTTCAGAAGTAAACATGTACAAAGCAATTTATACCTGGTGAGGAAGGTGGACATATCTAATAGTACTTTTCCTGCACAGTTCTTGTTCTGCGAGTACGTACCTACCAACTTTATTCTAAATTAAATTAAATGTATCGCTTAAAGGTAATGAATAATAATAATAATGTTGAATCATACAGATCAATAAGTAGGTTATCATGCATTGCAAGACTATAAGAAAATAATATCCTCCATAAAATCAACAACACCCTAAACAAAATTCCAGAGCACTACTTTAGCTTTTGTTAAGAACATTCCAAATCCCATTAGCATCACCGAATAATACAAACTGTTAACAGAAGCCTAGAAGAGTGAAAGTTTTGTTCAGTATCCTTTTTGGATGTTAACTGAGCATTCATAAAATTAAAATTTGTCACCCCGCATACAGGTGGGAACAGACCAAGCAAACATTGTTGTGCAACAGTTGAACAACAGTTAGGCAGCTGTTGGCAAACTTGTTTCCGTGGAGAGAAAACATTTTCGGCAAACTGTTCGCCAACATCGACCTACCTAGTTTCCCCGGTGTTTGTCCAGTGTTCGTTTAGTCGGTGCTATGAGCGACGAAGAAGATGCTCTACTCGCCTGGTGTGCGTTCTTATGTATAAAAATAAAAGTATCACGAAGAGGCCGTAAAAAGCGAAGGTGGTGGCAAAGACGTATATACGCTAACAGAGAACGACAGTTTTTACCAGAATTAAGAATGGAGGACAACATGTTGTTCAATAACTTCTCTCGAATGGATACAACTACATTTGAAAAACTAATTGTAATGATTGGTCCTAAAATTGCAAAAAAACATACGAACTACCGAGAACCAGTATGTGTCAAGACAAGATTACTGGTAACTTTGCGGTTTTTAGCCACAGGAGATTCGTATGTCAGTCTAATGTACCTTTTTCGTATATCGAAGCAGTTAATTGGTACTATAATTCCGGAAGTATGCGAAGCGCTAATAGAAGCTTTGATGGATCAGATACAGGTAAAAAAAATCAAAATCTTTTCTTATTATTTATTTAAATTAGTGTGTAGATAACATAGTTTTTTTACAATTCTGTAAAGTTATCTCCCTTTTGTTCTTGAGATACAAGTAGAGCGTCAATAAAGTTGGGTTCCTGCGGCTCTAAGACAGCATGTTGAAGGCTTTCTGACGAGTATGGAGACGGGACTGGTGATGGATAGGATGAGGAACTTGCAGTGGATACAGTTGTCCTTTGATTAAATTGTCCTTGCGATTGGTAGAGCATTTGCATGTCAGCATCATGCAGAAGGCAATTAATTTTATGTTCTACGTTAGCTCGAATCAAAGCATTAAACGTTCTTAATTTATTTGCTACGTATTCGCCATATACGTCAAAGCTGTCCCTTTTTGCTCGGTTTCCTGTTAATGCTTTTATTGCTTTAAAAGCTTCATCAATTTGAGGATCAGAGGAAGCGGAACGCTTCCCCAACGTTTTTTTTTCCTGGTGGTACCAACTGCCTCTCGGTGTCACGAGATGACTGTGATTCATAACATTGATAATCAGAAGAGGTTTCCTGTCTTGGTGATAAAACATTTGTCACTGTGTCACGTGATGGTTCTACATGAGTGTTGGACGAATCCTCATTAGAAAGAATTTCTGATTGTAATGTGTCGTCTTCTTGTGTATTTTCCAATTCCTGTGTCTGAAACAAAGAAAATAATAAAATAGGTGTACTGTGTGTGGATACAGGGTGTCAATTAATGATATGAACTTTTTTAATGGGTGATTCCTGGGCTAATTGTGAGTCGGAAAGTTCATATATGTACCTATTTTTTTTTCAGTTACCTGCTTCACCCGAGGAGTGGCTTCAAGTTGCCCAGGATTATGAAGACCTGTGGAATTTTCCTCAATGCTTAGGAGCAATTGATGGGAAACATGTCGTACTACAAGCCCCTTTAAAAAGTGGAAGTGAATATTTTAATTACAAGGGCACATTCAGTATTGTCCTTATGGCAGTAGTGTTAGAATTCCATGAATCCTAACCAGGAGCAATTTTTCATAAAATGGGACGACCCTCTTAATACATCTACTAAACGGTAAAACCGAGTAGTCGCCGAATTGACTCGAAGTAGATGATTCCCGCGTGGCTAACCTGGCAACGAGTAGAGTCGACAAAGTGCAACCAACAAGCTAACACCCTCTCATTTTCTTTTCTTTTCAATCCAAGCCTGAACCTGTGAGACACGATAATTATTCCGTTAGTAATTAGTGCAGTGTATGAAGATCTACCAGAAACTGTAAGTCGATCAATATAAGTTTATACATATCAACTCGGGATATAACCAAAGCTACTGATTCGGATTAGTTATTGAGTAATATGTTACTGGGGAGGAAGTTTAATTATATTCACAAGTTTTGTAATTGGTTTACACATTTTCCTTATTTTTATCCCTTCTATGTTTGTTTGTTCTAAACGTTAGCGAATATCTAATATAAGTGACTCTTGATACATCAGATCATGGCTATGTTGCCACATTAATTACACCTACCTGTTAATAATAAAGGAACTTACATTTCTACGTATTTGAATTCGACTTTTATAAACCTTGTCAATCTATCCATGACGCAAAATTGGGTAGTGGTCCTTCGTCATTCGACAGTGTAGAAAAAGCAGATATACTATATCCTTAGTTTGATAATTGATTTTCCATTCCTGGGCCTAGCACCTATCGTAGGAGATTCTGCAATTATCTACATTGATTGGTCTTCGAGCCGGATATTTTTGATAATTTTCTGTTCTATATTCAGTTACGTTTCGTTGCAATACATTTCAACTTATCATTACTTCACCACATAAATCTACTTTTACTTTTAAACACACCTCCACTTGATTCGGGATCCTGGATGTTCCGCTGTACAAACAATTCGATTGACATTTAATTTCTTCGCTGCGAAAATTCTATTCAACCACATACTCGAAGAAGAAAGATATCCCCATCACGAAGAAGGAACTTCGAGCCGACAACATCACAATTTCCAGCTACCGGCTACTTGTAGAATTCGCGCCAAGCCAAGTGCCACGGTATTATTGATGTGCGCGAGCGAGTGCGCGCGGGCATGTTGAACCTATTTTAATTTCTCGTTTCTCAAGTAGGTTAAGAGGATTCGGTGCGGGAGTGCGCGGTGGATGAAATACTCTCTTTTGTATATCATTTGTTTCTTTTTTTAAAATCAGATAATTTTGCGAAACTATTTGTAGCTTATGTTAATTTTTATATAAGTATACATTTGATTGTAATTTTCATTCGCTTACTTATCGTCAGGTTTAGATTTACAGATTAACTTTGTAAATATTTTATGCACGTTATTGCTCATTATTTCATTATTTATGTTATTACTATCTTATTGATGATACATTATTCTGTTACTGATTGCGCTCATTTAAATATCTTTAAATTTATATGTTTGGGTAATGTGTTAGGGTTAATTTACCAATTTTGATTTCTTTATATCGTTAAACTGGGCTTAGCCATTTAAAATAATTCTACATCCTCCAATTGGGAACACTTTTTGAACTCATAATAATGAATAATTTAACCTTCTTAAAAAATAAACGAAAGGGATTAAAATCTCAACTTACTAGAATTGAAAATTATGTTAATGTTCTTACAGGCGAGGAAGAGGTGTTCATTTTGCAGGTAAAATTGAACAATTTAACGGATTATTATATTCAATATAAGCAACTTCAATTAGAAATTGACGCTTTAGATGAGCCCGATTTATCGGCAGATAGTAGTGAAACAAGTATTGAACATTCAATTGCTGATCGCTTTGAAATTTTGATAGCTAAATTAGAGTCAATTGTAACGAAACTAAAATTTCAATTAAACTCAAATGCCGTACAACCGGTAAATACTAATAGTAATGTTGCATTACCTCAAATTCAAATTAAGCCCTTCAGTGGCGAACAGCAGGAATGGGCATCATTTTATGATCTTTTTACGTCGCTAGTACTTAACAATTCAAAACTTAAATCTGAAGGTGAAAAATTATACTATTTAAAAAGCCTGCTAAGAGGGCATCCTTTACAACTGATCGATTCATTAAGTGTCTCCAATGATAATCTGAAAGTAGCTTTGGATGTGTTGAAAAATGCTTACGATAACAAGACTAAGTTATTATTTACTTTATTTCAAACATTAATTGAACAAAAACCAGTATCAAAAGGTGGTTCTGTGGATTTAAAAGAGTTCTATATCACTTCACGTAAGACCTTTGATAAAATTTTAAACATCGGTCTTTCCGATAAAGTCAATTTTGAATCGTTGGTAATTTATTTGTTGGAACAAAAATTAGATGTTCAATCCAGAAGGCAATTTGAAGCCGAAAGAGATGCTAATACTAATCCTACAGCTGAAATTTTTTTCGAATTTTTAAATAAACGACAACTAGTGCTGGATAATTTAACCTTATTTGAAAATAGTACAAAAAACAACACTACTCGTAACACTAAGGTTAGCCTCGTATCCAATGTATCCGCATCCAATCAAAACCATTCTAACAGTAAACACACTAAATATCCTAGCGCATCTAAATTTAATTGCTCATATTGCAATAACCTGAATCATTCTATATATGGTTGTTCTAGATTTCTTGCATTAACTCCTTCGGACAGATACCAATTCGTAAAAAGAACTAAACTTTGTGTGAACTGCCTGAGCGGGACGCATAACACCTCTGATTGTCGATCGGTTAAGACTTGCATTAATTGCAGTAAACCTCATCATTCCTATTTACATTTTGATACGCAACCTACCAATTCAATATCCAGGTCTAATCCTCGCAATAGTTCTAATTGTAACTTTAATTCTGCATCCATTTCTCAAGGTGATGAAACTCCTAATTCGCATGTTAGAGGTTCTAATTACGCGGGAAATTCAAATATTAGGACATCCCACCAGACTAGTACTCGAGATCCACCTCGAACTCAATCCTCAAATGTTACATTGTCCAATGATAACTCTACCCCTCATATTGCTTTATCTACCTTATTTAACGAAAATAAAACGGTTTTACTTCCTACAGCTCTTATGGTCAAATGATTACGGGGAGAGCCCTCCTGGACTCGGCCAGTCAAATGAGTCTAATAAGTCAAACATTCGCACAACAATTGCAGATAACTCCTAGTCAACGTCATATAAATATTACAGGTGTAGGTAACACTCAATGTACTAACAGTTGGGAAACAGTCAGTTTCCAATTCAATTCGTTAGTTTCACCATGGCTTTCCTTTGCAATTACTTGTTGTGTGATCGAAAAAATCACGGCCAATTTACCCCAATTCTCTATCTCTCCGGAATCCCTTAATTTACCTCAAGATGTGAAACTACAATTAGCTGATCCATTCTTTTTTGAAACAGGCCCAATTGACATTTTAATTGGCGCAGATCTTTACTTTAATCTACTCAAGTCCAAGGTAATACACACTGGTATTAATCAACCTTCCTTTGTTGAGACCCACTTAGGTTTTGTGGTAGCTGGTCCAATTCCACAAAGTCAAAATCATAAAATTTCCAATCCAAGCGAAAATCGAGCCTTTTCTTTTTTCACAACTTTTGAAAACCAAACCGAAGCGGGTTATGGTTTAAATGAACTCCTAGAGAAATTTTGGGAATCTGAAGAGATGCAGGAACCCAAAAAACTTTCTTCTACTGACCTAGAAGCGGAAGAAATCTTTAAAAGCACTACTGTAATTCTACCCTCTGGTCGATACCAGGTTAACATGCCGTTTCTGGCAAACACTTCCAAAAAATTAGGTCAATCCTTTTGCATGGCTCGTCAGAGATTTGTATCGTTGGAGAAAAAATTTGGAAAAGACGAAAAATTGTTTAATGAATATAAGCAGGTTATTGCTGAGTATTTATCACTGGATCATGCTAAAGTCATCCCATTGACCTTTTTCAACTCCATCGTCGGAGAATATAATTACTTCACTCCTCATCGTGCGGTGGTTCGGGAACAAAGCGAGTCTACCAAGCTGCGCGTAGTTTTTGATTTTTCAGCACCCACTGATACGGGTTTCTCGCTGAACGATCTGACTTCTAAAGGTTATCAAGTTCAGGATAATCTCTTAGACATTTTATGTCGGTTTCGATGTTTTAAATTTGTGTTGTGTGCCGACATCAAGATGATGTACAGATTCATTTCGGTAAATCCTGAACAACATCATCTGCAAAATTTTTTATGGAGGGAGAATCCGACGCAGCCCTTTACTTGTATACAGCTTACTGGCCTCAGTTTTGGTCAAAACTGTGCACCCTTTTTGGCCACTCGCGTTCTAAAGGACATTGCCGACAAAAATCCTAACTTTCCGAGAGCTCAAAGAGCCGTCTTATCACAAACCTACATGGATGATATACTATCAGGTGCCAATTCCGAGTATGAATTGGAACAACTGCATCATGAGTTAAATGCTATGCTAGGCAAACATGGTTTTCAGTTGCATAAATGGAAATCTAATTCAATTGATTTTATTAAATCCATTTCTGAAACCCCTATTCCTGAGTCCAATCTTAATCTAGATAAGCTTACAAGCAAAATTTTGGGTATTCAATGGAATCCCAAGTTTGATGCTTTAAACATTAAAATCAACAGCATTAATCATAACGCCATCACTAAACGCTCCATTTTAAGCATAATCGCTAGTACTTATGATCCCATGGGATTAGTTAACCCTTTAATTGTTTTTGGTAAAAATATTATGCAATCACTATGGAAGCTGAAGATACCATGGGATGAGACCATTACGGACCCTGGAATTCTCCTTAATTGGAAGAAATTTAACATCTTGTTGCTAGAGACATCTAGTCTATCGATACCTAGATGTTTACTTGACTCTAAGGGAGTTACGTCAATTAGCCTACACGGATTTTGTGATGCTAGTCAAATAGCATATGGTGGCTGCATCTATTTAGTAGCCCAATATTCAGATGATTCCATTTCGTCCCGCTTAGTTGCAGCCAAATCTCGAGTGAACCCGGTTAAAAGTAAATTAACCATCCCCAAATTGGAATTAAGTGCTATGGAATTACTAGCAAAGCTGTCCATTAATATTGTAAATATTCTCACACCTGTTGTTGATATTGTGTCAGTAAACTTATGGTCTGATTCGCTTGTCGCACTTTGTTGGATCAAGCGGGAAGCCAATGAATTCAGCCCCTTTGTTTGCAATCGAGTACAAAAAATTCAGGATAATTGTCAAGGCGTTATCTGGCGCCACGTTAGATCTAATTTGAATCCCGCAGATCTTCTCTCCCGGGGAAGCTTTACTTCAGAAGTTCGCTCCTTTTGGCTACATGGACCCGAATTTCTTACTAAAGAAAAGGATTTCGATTCATTGGACACGTTCGAAGTTATAGAAAACGTGCCCGAATGCAAAAAAGTTACATTTGTCCTGACCAATGAATCTGAGAACTTCTGGAAACCCATACTTAACAAATTCTCTAACTTTAATACCTTACAAAAAGTCGTAGCTTTTGTACTGCGGTTTGCAAAGAAAATTAAAAAGATTCCTACCTGCAACGAGAGTCAAATATCAGTTGAAGAGATGAAAGAATCTCAGAAATTCATACTAAAACAGACCCAATCGATTTACTTTTCAAAAGAAATTAACTCCCTAAAATTAAAAAAACCCATAATGAATAAAACACTCACCCAATTAAACATTTTTCTTGATAATGATGGTCTCATCCGCGTTGGAGGGCGTTTGAATTTCTCTAACCTAGAATTTAATCAAAAATTTCCCATACTACTGCCACAAAACAATCATGTGGTGGATTTGCTCATCGAAAGAGAGCACAGACGTCTTGGCCATGGTGGAGCCCAAAATGTTTTGGGTAACCTTCGGCTACGCTATTGGCCGCTTAATGGCATACGTCAGGTCAAAAGAATTATTAAGAAATGCGTTACTTGCTTTAGATTTAATGCCGAATTCACTAGGCAGATAATGTCACCCTTACCATTAGATCGAGTACAAGAAGCTCGACCATTTTCAAAATCAGGAGTAGACTTCGCTGGCCCCATTCAAATTCGTGCTTCACGTTTAAGAAAAGCCCCTGTCCAAAAGGCATACATTGCAATTTTCGTCTGTATGGTTACCAAGGCGGTGCATATAGAGCTAGTCAGTGATTTGTCTTCCGCAGCATTTATTGCTAGTTTTCAAAGGTTTATTAGCCGCAGAGGAAGTCCTCAAATCCTTTATAGTGACAATGGCTCAAATTTCATTGGCGCACGAAATCAACTCCGAGAATTATCAGAATTTTTCAAGTCTAACAAAAATAAGAACAAACTAAATTCATTCCTAGCTGCTGCGGAAATCGTTTGGAAGCTAATTCCACCTAGATCACCACACTGGGGCGGCTTGTGGGAGGCGGCAGTTAAAAGCGCCAAATCCCATTTAACGAAAATCCTTGGTACCTCTTGCCTCACCTTTGAAGAACTTTATACAGTTCTTACCCAAATCGAGGCTATTCTAAATAGCAGGCCTCTTTATCCGTTGTCAAATGACCCAAATGATCTGCTTCCACTAACACCCGGCCACTTTTTGGTAGGAGCTCCCCTTACGGCTTACCCAAACTATGATTTGACTAATACTTCTATTAATCGTTTATCTTTCTGGAAGCAATGTACCAAACTTCAGCAAGAGTTCTGGAAAAAGTGGTCTGTCGACTACCTTCATCGTCTACAACAGCGACCTAAATGGTGTCAAGTATCCAAAGATTTGGAAATTAATCAAATGGTTTTAGTCCGTAGTGAGGACAGACCTCCCTTACATTGGCCTATAGGCCGAATTTTAGAAGTCATTGCCGGAACTGATGGTAAAGTTCGTGCGGCGCGAATTAAGACTTCAGAAGGGGAGTATGTACGTCCGATTGTTAAGCTGGCCCCTTTACCCATTGAACAAGAATAATATGCAAATTTCTGTAAATACCTAGATCGAGAGGTGTTACATTTTCTTTTATGGCCAAATTTAAGTCAAGTTGGCTCAAGCTATACGTAGGTGCTGTATATACAGTCAGTTTTCGTTTTGGTTCAGTTCTATCGCTTTTTTAGTTTCTTTGATTGATAACTCATAGTTAGGGTGGACACAAAGTTGGCAATGTCACTTAGGGAACTTTAATTTCCATATTTACCGGTCCACTACGATTCAAAAAAAAAAAAAAATGTGTGTAATCCCTGTTGAGTTGTCGATCCCAATTTGTGCGCCCGCCAGTATGTTAGAATTCCATGAATCCTAACCAGGAGCAATTTTTCATAAAATGGGACGACCCTCTTAATACATCTACTAAACGGTAAAACCGAGTAGTCGCCGAATTGACTCGAAGTAGATGATTCCCGCGTGGCTAACCTGGCAACGAGTAGAGTCGACAAAGTGCAACCAACAAGCTAACACCCTCTCATTTTCTTTTCTTTTCAATCCAAGCCTGAACCTGTGAGACACGATAATTATTCCGTTAGTAATTAGTGCAGTGTATGAAGATCTACCAGAAACTGTAAGTCGATCAATATAAGTTTATACATATCAACTCGGGATATAACCAAAGCTACTGATTCGGATTAGTTATTGAGTAATATGTTACTGGGGAGGAAGTTTAATTATATTCACAAGTTTTGTAATTGGTTTACACATTTTCCTTATTTTTATCCCTTCTATGTTTGTTTGTTCTAAACGTTAGCGAATATCTAATATAAGTGACTCTTGATACATCAGATCATGGCTATGTTGCCACATTAATTACACCTACCTGTTAATAATAAAGGAACTTACATTTCTACGTATTTGAATTCGACTTTTAAAAACCTTGTCAATCTATCCATGACGCAAAATTGGGTAGTGGTCCTTCGTCATTCGACAGTGTAGAAAAAGCAGATATACTATATCCTTAGTTTGATAATTGATTTTCCATTCCTGGGCCTAGCACCTATCGTAGGAGATTCTGCAATTATCTACAAGTAGTAGATGCAAAATATAGATTTTTATATGCGAATGTGGGATGTCAGGGACGAATTTCCGATGGTGGAGTTTTTAAAAATACAGATTTTGCAAAGAAACTAAACGCTGGTACATTAAATTTGCCACCTGCAACACTGCTGCCAGGACATCGGGACAGGACAACTCCTTTTGTGTTTGTTTGTGACGATGCGTTTCCTCTACAGGAGAACTTGATGAAACCATTTTCAGGAGAACATGCGAAGGGGACGTTCCAACGTTCATTTAATTACAGGTTATCACGAGCAAGGCGAGTAGTTGAAAATACTTTTGGAGTTCTGTCAGCTGTGTTTCGAGTTCTTCGAAAAGCCATGCTTTTGCAACCAGCTAATTCTGAAAAAGTTGTTCTAGCCTGTTGCTACTTGCATAATTTTTTACAAAATAATAAATCAGCCACAGTTTTATACAGTCCGCCTGGAACTTATGATAAAGAAGATATTCCCTCCGGAATTTTGAGTCCTGGATCCTGGCGAAACGAACCAGAACCCTTAGGAACATTTTTAAATATAAAGAGAATTGGTAGAAAATCAACCAGAGTAGCACAAGAGGTCCGTGAACAATTTGCGCGTTATTTTTCAACCAATGGAAGAGTGCCGTGGCAAGACAAAATGGAATGAAAAATAATATTGTTTGTTCTAATGTTAATATAATTATTATGATTCTGTAAACAGGCAATAAAAAATAATGCTTACTTACCTCGACTTGAGTATCTCTTCTATGTCTCGGCTTATTCTTGTCTTTTAAAAACATTAAATGTTTATATCCAAACCAGTGAGAAACGTACAATTCACTTGTTCCTTGGCCGGATTTTGTTACACTTTTAATACATTCTCGTCTAAATTGATTTTGCAGAACTTTCCATTTTCGCTCACATTCTTCCCGCGAAAGCCCTAGAGCTTCAGCTATGTTATTAAATGCGTCGGTACGTTTGTTTTTGTGTTTATAAGTCTCATTTTCGGGATTCCATATATTCGGAAAACCTCTTACAAGATCTATCAAGATCAGACTTTGCTCTTCAGTCCAGTTCTGAGACATTTTAATAACTGATGAAAACTTTTCGCATACGAATCGTCTCACTTTTTGAAATGCAACGTCTACACTAGCGATGCTGTGCGCGCACTGTTGGGCAACGTCTCCTTTGATGTACCGCCTCGGGAGCAAACACCGCGCAACAGATCGCCAACAGTTGTACAACTGTTGCGCAACACGTACACACTGCGTGAACTCGTGTGTTGTTCGACTGTTGTTCAGCCGTTGCACAACAATGTTTGCTTGGTCTGTTCCCACCTTACTACAATTTGCTAAAATTCCTACCTAACTGACATACAATTTACAACAGGAATAACTGTTTTAGGACCAATACCTAAAAGACCACCTCTTCCCCTATTGAAGATTAGCTCAAAATATTGAGAATGAAAATCATTGCAACAATAGCACAGCACATAATATTCACTTTTAAACATGTGTCAATGTCCTCCAATTTTCACAAACAAAATAGACATTTTCGGATCCAATGTGCATGAAATACCTACCTATTCCAAATTCCAAACTTAATTATTGGAAACAACACATAATAAAAAAATGAAACAAACGGATCTAAAAATGAAAGAACTATTTGGTTGCTGTGCAAAAGGTCACAAATGTCATTAAAAAACAAGTTATTTATATTGCGTGCGAAGCATCCAAGCCAGTCCCGACCTGCTCTTTGTTTAAGTTATCGACTTTTTCTAACTTGATATTTTATCTTTAATAAATGAAGTTTTTTCTAAAATTTCTTCGTTAAAAAAAATGAGTTTTTCGTAATTTGTGATATTACTTCTACTCTTAGATAGTTTATTCATAATAAAATATGGATCAGTTTATAAGAGCTTTAGATTATGAACCGCATGACTCTCTCGAGGTATTTGAAATAGGAGATTTGAGAAACTCTATACAAACTGATACTTTTAATATTATCCATCAAAATATACGGAGCATAAGGAAAAATCTTGAGGAATTCAACGTAGTCCTAAGTAAAGCCGGAATTGATTTGGACATCATATTTCTCACTGAAACGTTTATCATTGAAGATATACACTTTTTTGAAAATACCGATTATGATCTATTCTATAATGAAGGTAACCTAAACAAAAACGATGGATTATTAGCATATGTAAAAAAACTCTTTAATGTTCAAAACAAACAATAAAAATAGGTCAGTTTACTACATTACAGATTACCATTGAATTAAAAAATAAAAAACAAATTACTGTCACGTGTATGTATCACTCTCCTTCTACGAATGATGAATTATTTGTTGAAGCCCTTGGTTTATATCTAAAACAAATAAACAATAATAATTCAGTGATGTACCACATATTCCTGGGGGATATTAATATGAATATAAAAAATAGTGATGATCGAACTGCATTTGATTATTTGAACTTATTATATGAGTGTAACTTCGAATTAATGATAAATAAATATTCAGGGAAATTCAAAAAGTTGTATAAACCATATTATTCTAAGAAGTGGTACATTTGATAATTTAAAAAAAGATATATTTCCGCAGTTGTCTAAACTAATGTAACCGATCCTCGGGCAACTTTTTTAAGTATACCAGTTACAAAGAAATGGACTAAAAAGATGTGGGATGTATAAAAAGTATTATAAATTATGATAGGCTGAATACTGATCTCTATAAATACAACTGGGATTATTATTATGAAATTCAGGATGTCAACCATAAAACAGATTTTTTAATAAAAGTGTTACAGACCCACATTGATAAAAATACGGTGGTACTTAAACTCAAGAAAAAATAAATTAAAAGACAAAAGTGGATAACAGAGGGTTTGGTAAAATCTATTAATCATAAAAATAAACTCTACCGTGAGAGCTTAAAACACCCCAATGATATAAATAAATTAAATAGCTATGTTGAATACCCTGATACACTCAATAAATTGATTAGAAAAGAAAAAAAAGATTACTTTTGAACGGCAATAATAAATAGTCAAAGTAGCACAAAAACTCTTCGGAATATTGTTAAAAATTCTAAACAAAACGAAAACGAAAAACATTGAAACAAAATAATACCGTCACTTCTGATTCCAATAGAATTGCTAATTCTTTTATCTAACATTTTACAGAAATTGGTGTAATATTCGTGCAAAAAATACTCTTAAAATTAAAAAAGCGCCTGGTGTTGATGGTATTAAGTCTGATCTAGTAACAAAAATAGCAGCAAAAATAGCTAAACCTGTGCTAGATCTTGTTAACATTATTTTCAAAACTGGAAAATGCCCCTATCACTTTCAAGTCGGAATAATTGTACCTGTTTATAAAAAAGGTGACAAACAAAATATGAACAATTACCGACCAATATCAACAATAGCTAAACTTTTTGAGAAAGTCTTAAAAGTTCGTTTAACAAGTTTTCATGATAAAAATAATGTATTATCAAATTGTCAATTTGGGTTTCGTAAGAATCTTTTAACAAATGATGCTATTATAAAACTTACAAACGAAATCTATAGACTTGTGGATTCCAAAAAACCTACTATATGTATATTCCTAGATCTTACCAAGGCTTTCTATACCGTACCACACACACACACAGCTGTAGGAGACATTGGCGAATGTGGGCGTACGCGGAATGGCACATGACCTATTTAAAGATTATTTGTCTGAACGAAAACAAATGGCACGAGTTAATAACGTGACTAGTGAACCTAGAACCATTGAGTATGGTCTTCCACAAGGAACGGTGTTGGGACCCATTCTATTTGATATTTATATTAACGATTTTATTGAAATGGATAGTGAGGGACAAGTAATTAGCTTTGCGGAAGATACCGCAATAATATATCATGGGGAGAGTTGGGAGGATCTAAAGTTGAAAGCAGAAGCGGATTTACAAAATATTATAGAATGGTTTAATTATAAACTTTTAACAGTGAATTACAAAAAAACTTTTTTGTTTCCTTTACTAGCCATAAGAGTTACTCACCATCGTACACCGAAATAAAAATTAATAATTCTCAGACACTGATAAAGCTAGCGAACAAAATAAAATATCTTGGAATCACAGTGGACTCTTATTTAAAATGGAACAATCATATAGATAGTATAGCAAATAACTTACGATATCTCCTTTCTAAATTTAGGTACCTTAACACCATTCTAGATGTGCATTACCGAAGAATTATCTACTATGCTCTTGTTGAATCACGTATAAGATATGGAATACTTGGATGGGGTGGTGTTCACCAAACCTATTTAAACAAAATTTATGTTTGACAAAGAAGAATTTTAAAAATTATGTATAATAAACCTTGCACTTACCGTTCTAAAACTCTTTACCAAGTTAGTAACGTGATGGACCCCAGTAAAATACACATGTATTCAATTATATTATACATTTAAAAAAATATATTAAATTGGCCAAGCCGTCAATATCAAACGCGACATCGAGAAAACAGTGGTGTTTTAATTGAAAGAAGTAAGAAGACCATAGGGCAACGATGTCTCACTTATCTTGCCGGTAGGGTGTTTAGCTTTCTACCTAATATATATAAAACATATTTAACTACATTAAATTAGGGAAGAGATGATAAAAAATAGATTTAAATTTTTTGTTAAAGGTTTAGAGCAAGAAGCGGTTCATAAATTAATAGATATAAAAAATTAATTGTCTAAATTATATAAATATAAGTAGTACTCGAATATTGTGGTCAAATTTTAGTCTTAATCTTGATTTTAATTTTTAGTTTTTTAAGGAGAGCGTTTTCACCCATTTATGTTTTTATATAAATATACAAATGTATCTGTAATACGATGATATTTTTTTTATTATTGTGAAACACTGAGCTAAACCAATCTTCAACAATTTACGGTATTATGGGCTACGTGAATTTTCTTCTTAATATTTACAAAATTATTCTATAACCTATGTAAATATTTTATTGAATAAACTGTTATTATTATTACTTCTATTGAGGGGAAAATAGAAGAGATGGAATATAAGATGGAGAAAAACAAGAAGTCGAGTAGTGAAACAAGTTGAAGAAGGTAAAATAAAATACCGCGAGGTGGAGTTATAGCCGAAATTGGAAGGAATTGCAAGCTCTGCTCGTGTTAAAACCGCAATGTTATCTTCAACGGTGATAGATGGTTAGATAGAAGAAGACGAGTGGAGTTTCTGCTGGAAGAAGAGATGATAAATGTTAGCAAAAATGATCCGTACAAAAGAAAATTGGAGTGTCATACATAAAATGATTATTAATAATGATTATTCACTAAATAACGGGAAGAACTATAGGGAAGGAAATAGAGGAAAATGTTAATGAGAATTGTAATCCCTGTCGTCATCTTGATGTTAAATCTGACAGATAGCAGTGGGCGTCACATTGTTCATCTGTGACATGCCCTGAACAATAGGCAATCATAAAATTGTATGCTTGTATATACATATAAATTCAGTGCATCATTGTTTTTCGCTAACAGGATATCATAAAGTGGAAAACGTCCAATACAAGAAGTTAAAAATACAGGTGTGTAATGTGAACAGTTTAGTTTATTATTTGAGAAATAATAAGATTGTATGTACTATATTGATAGCTTAATGCAATGAACAATAAAAAAATCAACACTACTTTCGTTTATAGTAATAATTCAGTATGTAGTAATAAAATTCACTATATTAGTTCGGTTAGTATTGGAATAAATAACCTAAATAACCGTAGCATGCGACATAAAATTTGTATCAATAATAATATGTGTTTCCAAATATCTCAATTCTCATTTTTCGCTAACAGGATCTCATAAGTGGAAAACCCACAACGCCCGCCTCTTACTATTTGTAGTTTCTGACAGTATTGCCAATTTTCATTGTATATTTATATTAATTGTAAAATGCATTGTTCTAACACGAGAACAAGTTATAAGAAGATTTTTATTATGATAATTCAAGAGGTTGTAACAGGTCAAGATATAATTAATTCCATCTATTCGTTAAATATTTTATTGTAATGCTGGAAATTGTTCTAGTTTTCAGTTTGAAAGCGGTTAAAACCTTTACTTTTTTTCAGATTTGGCAACGTGAAATTGGTCTCCAAACATCTGCTGTGTTTCGAATGTTAGTAAAAAAAATCTTTATCTTTATCGTTTGTATACAAATGAGAACGAATTCTCAGTGTAAACACACACACAGTGCAAATTAAAAAAAAAACGAAAATAAAACTAAAATCGAATTCTAATACCTACAATTTTTAAATAAAAGTAGTACCATTTTACAATTTGCACTTTATGGTGTACTTGCATACCCATTTTAATAAGATTTGCAAAAGATCGTTACTCATTCGCAAACAAACGTTTAGTGAAGTACCCAGATTGTACAGTTGAACATCTTCAAGAGGCGCACGCGCGATTCGTATTCGTCTGGTGTAATAATCTACGCTGGCTTTTAATTCTCTGTCTCATGATTGTCCTTCTCCAACACACTGGTAACTCCATGTGACCATGATAATTTCTTTTTGGACGTGGGAGGATATCGTTTTACGTTGAAATGAAATGAAATGTGACTGATTTCTCTCACAAATAAAAAGGAATTTTTGAAAGGCACTCTACAATCTAACGCGTGGATTGAAAATGAAGAGAGGGGACAAATAAAAGTAGAATTTAAGCTGTAAGCGAAATCGTTTTATCAGGAGCGTAGGAAACAGAGGCGGTTTACATTGAGATCTTTAAAACTATTCCTTATGATGATAATGAAAATTATTATGCTTACATTCATTAATTGTACCCTTAATATCGACGAATGTAATTTTTTTAGCTATTTTCCAGTGATTTTTCAAATACCTATTAGGTAAATTTTAATTTATTGTTCAAATCATATTAGCGTGTACTACCCGAACTGATATAGTGAATTAGTTTCTTACTACTGAATTATTTCTTTGTAAATTCATCATGAAGGTTTTTAAATGAAACTCACGGTCTCTAGTTAATTCCACAATATAATAAAAGTTATTGAAAATTCTAAAAAATTGACAATTGTATGCCAGGCACCGCCTTCGGAAAGACTACCGCCTAGTGAGTTGTAGGGTCACGGATGATCCTAACCAATGGAAATTAACAAGAATAACATTGTCGACGATTGAAGCAGCATTGCCAAATCGAAATCATTATCTGATGGAAGATTATTTAAGGTGACAGAAAATAATTTTTACAATAATAAAAAAGTTATTGGCAATTTTAAAACTTTTCTAACTATACTCGATTCTCTAATTTATTCATTTTATACTTTTTCGAAAACTAGAACAATTTCCAGCATTACAATAAAATATTTAACGAATAGATGTAATTAATTTTATCTTGATCTGTTACAACCTCTTGAATTATCCTAATTAAAATCTTCTTATAACTTGTTCTCGTGTTAGAACAATGCATTTTACAATTAATATAAATATACAATACTGTCAGAAGCTACAAATAGTAAGAGGCGAGCGTTGTGGGTTTTCCACTTATGAGATCCTGTTAGCGAAAAATGAGAATTGAGATATTTGGAAACACATATTATTATTAATACAAATTTTATTTCGCATGTTACGGTTATTTAGGTTATTTATTCCAATACTAACCGAACTAATATAGTGAATTTTATTACTACTGAATTATTTCTTTGTAAATTAATCATGGAGGGATAAACAAAAGTAGTGTTGATTTTTTTATTGTTCATTGCATTAAGCTATCAGTATAGTACATACAATCTTATTATTTCTCAAATAATAAACTAAACTGTTCACATTACACATCTGTATTTTTAACTTCTTGTATTGGACGTTTTCCACTTTATGATATCCTGTTAGCGAGAAAGAATGATGCACTGAATTTATATGTATTTTGTCTCTTTCTAACACATTGAAGGTAAACCCTATGTTCCCTCGTAATGTTCCCAACACTAGGAGCCTGTATCAACAAGAAAAAGTGGCCGACGTCGACGACGACATACACGCAGGATATTTTTCTAAAAACCCGTTTTTTGTGTTTTTCTCGCTGAAAAGCGCAAAAATAATTCAATAACATAAAAAATTCCAACTTTTTTTTGAGATATACCAATACTTTTCTCGCATCGCAGATGGGGTTGGTCGAAAAGTAAAATTTGTATTTTTTGTGTTTATAATATTTTTTTCAATGTAACATCTTTTCCAGGTAACACACGAAGAGGCATTGGCTTATTCGAACAGTATAAACGCAATTTATTTAGAATCCTCAGCGAAGACAGATAAAGTACGTATATTTATATATTCTCATCACTAGGTAAGGTTTTTATATATATATTAATACAGTTCCTTTATAAAAAATTTAAACAAAACATTTATTTATTTATTTTTGTTGCAATACTTTTGGTATACCCATTATTGTATATGATATTAATATGTTTGAATTTCCCAGTATATGTCAAATTTGGCATGATTTATTTTCAGATGACATTTACACAGAATATATTGAATACTAGACAAGGCATGTCATAAAATGAAGAAATATTCGAAATTTAGAGCAGATGTCACTGTAGACATTTCATTTTAATAAAAGAATTTTGGATGGAAATTATTTAAAGTAAACAAGACAAATCAGAAAATAAATGTATTTTTTTTTAAACAGAAGGAAGGAGTGACTAGAAGATAATTTTTTTTGTTGATTGAAATAAGAGTTTGGAGTCTGATTACATCTTCCCAACGGAGAACACCTAAAAATTTTAAGAGTTCTCCGAACACATTTAAAAAGTTTTATATAGTATTTAAAAGTTTTAGTTGTACGACCTAAAGACAAAAGAAGGAACATGCTTTTTATGGCATGAAGGTGAAGCGCAAAGGGGAGCCAACGAAATCGGTAGTTGTGTTTTGAAATATCTTCGAGAAATGGCTCAGCAGACACAAGGTGATTTCAGCGTGGTGTTCTATTCTGATAACTGTGCTGGCCAAAATAAGAACAAATTTTTGATCGCCATGTACATGTGCGCATTGTCTTTGGGTATAACATCGATCACCAATAATTTTTTCGTCCCAGGACCCAAAACGAAGGTGATAGCATGCACGCCATGATTGAAAAACAAGTGAAAAAATTCAAGAGATCGAGTCCCATATACGCACCAGACCAATATGCCTGTATAATCAGGGCTGCAAAAAAAAATCGGGAAACCGTATAAAGTGAACGAATTGTGTCATAACGATTTTGTTGACCTGAAAGCTTTGGCTGCAGACCTATTTATCAATCTTCCCAAAAACGTGAAGTTGACCGAGATTAGAGCTTTGAAACTGGACAAGGATCACCCAAACGTCATGTTTTATAAAACTTCGTTTGAACAAAGTGATTATTCTGAGACACCAATCACAAATTCGAGAAGAAATAATGTGGATCTGGGAAAAGTTGTATTAAAAGACGCATACAACAGAAAACCTGGCATTACCGATGCTAAGAAGAATAGCCTACTATCTTTAATACAAAAGAAGCGTTGTGTACCAATGTACTATTTGGACTTTTATAAAAATCTGTAGTTTATTTTTATTAAATCCAAAAAGTTTATTCCGCCAGTTTTAAGTTTTGTTAGTTTTTGAAGTTAATTTGTTATGATTATTGTAAGTGTTCATCGATCAAAGTAGAATAAAATTGTTGGCTACACTGCACGGATTTTTTAAAATTTTTATTTAAAATAATTATCCGAAATTTAGGTTTATAACAATCTTTTTTTTATGAAAATTAATTTATTTGCGAGAAAAAAGTTACATCTTTCAAATTCTTCTAAACTATTATTCCAAAAAAAATTTGTAATGCGGGCCTATTTCTCACCCTACCAAACTTGAAACAGAGCAAAAAAATTGTAGCTGTTTATTATTTTAATTTGCTCTGGGATTGATTTGAAAAAATTGCAAAACTTAAAATAGTTACCATGAACATTCATGATTTTTGAGATGTAACTCTCTTCTTCCGGATGAACGATATACTTTAACCAATGGTATTTCATAATCTAACCTTGAAACTACCGTAGAAATCAAATCTTCCATTAATAAGGCTGCTAATATGGGTTTCCCATTGCTGACCCGTCCTTCTGTTTATAAAAAATATTATCAAAACCAAAGTAACTGGTATCAAATATAACCTTGATAATATTTAAAAAAATTTCTAATGAAAGATTCGTGAATTCCTTAATTTCATCCCACCTTTTTGAAATAATTTCTAGAACACTTTGTTTTGGGATATTTGTAAACAAACTTATTACATCCAAACTAATCAGTTCATAATCTTTAGGTAATTCCAAATTTTGAATGAAGTCTAGAAGTTCTTCAGAATTCTTCAAATTGGAAAAGAAAGCTAGCCATAAATTCCCTTAAATGTTTACTACAAACCTTGATAGTGTATACCATTGGTTCCCAACGGGGGCGATACCGCCCCCCTGTGGGCGCTGCAGCTTTTTAGGGGGGCGGTAGCGGATTCAGAAGCAAATAATAAGCAGTCAAGAGGAATGGTGAAATAAAAATGATTTAATAAGGGTTGATAAGCAGTTTTAAATTAGCATTAACAATAATACTAATAATTCTAATAATTTCTTTTAGTTCAGAATAGAAGTATATGACTTGTCCTCGCACGTTGATAAGCGAACGCGCGATGTTCATACAAAATAATATGTTCGCAAACAGACAAGTTGATTCATGCATGAAATGAAACGTATAAAAGCAACAGCTCTACGAATTTTTTGTTAATTAGTTGTATGTGCTTGGCCGCGATATATAGTCGTGAATCATAAGCTCTGCCGTAGTAAATAATCGTGAGTGGTGTGTCATTTCATAAACATTACTATCTATAAATCTATTGAGAATTTAATTTTTGTATGAAAATGGCTGAATCTACTTCTAAATTAAAAAAGAAATGCGGGCAATACAGTATTGAATATTTAAAATATGGATTTGCGGAATCTTCTACAAACAAATAATTACCTATGTGTTTTTTCAAATGAAGCTATGAAACCTTCTAGGCTACAAGAGCATTTACATAAAATGCATCCTGATAAGAAGAACAAAGATATATTCTATTTTCAAGAACTCGAAAAACAATATTTAAAACAGCCAACTATATCAAACCTTTTTGCATCGTCTTCTAAACGAGACGATGATGGGCTACGAGCCTCATAAAACGTTTCATTGTTAATCGCAAAGTCAGGAAAACCACATACCATTGGCGAGGAATTAATTTTGCCGGCAGTCAAAGAGATATTAAAAACTGTTCTCCATCATAAGACACCATTTGATATCATTAAAAAAATTCCTCTCAGTAATAATTCAGTGCAAAGAAGAATAGATGAAATGGCAAATGACGTTGAAATATCATTATGCGATTACCTAAAGACTTGCAAATTTTCCATTCAACTAGATGAATCAACTCTACCAAGTAACGAAGCTCTACTCTTAAAATACGTACGATTAATAAAAGAAGAAAAAATTCATCAAGAGCTATTATTTGCTAAAAATTTGGAATCTGATACAAAGGGACATTCTATATTTAATATCATGCAAGAATTTTTTCAAGAGAAAGAAATTCCTATTAGCAATATTCAGTCTGCTGCTACTGATGGTGCTCCAGCAATGACCGGGTGTCATAAGGATTTTATAGCGCATTTGAGAAAAGCAGTGCCAAATGTACTCGCTGTACATTGTATTATTCACCGTCAGCATTTGGTTGTAAAAAAATTAAATGAACGTCTGCATGCGTCCCTCAATAACGTTATTAAAGCAATCAATATCATTAGAAGCAATTCATTGAATGACCGTTTGTTTCATAAGCTTTAAAATGAAAATGATTAAGACTACAGTCGCTTGCTGCTGCACACAGAAGTACGTTGGCTCTCTAAAGGTGTTTGTCTGAATCGTTTTTCAATCTATTTGACTCAGTGTTGGAATTTGTTGAAGAAAACGAACAATTGCGCGAAAACTTGATTACGTCAAAAAATGACATCGCTTATTTGACGGACCTGTTTAAAGTATTTAATCAAGTTAATCTTCAATTGCAAGGTGATGATTTGAATTTAATTAAAACTAAAAGCGTCATAGCTGCTTTTGCAGGAAAACTTCTTATATTGAAAAGAAATCTTGGTAGAGGTGAGTACAACCATTTTTCCACATTATCAACAGTGTCTGCAAAACCGGAAGATTTACTTACTTACTGCCACCACTTGGAAGTTCTTCATGTTGATTTTACAGAGCGTTTCCAAGATATTTTAAACATGGAAATACCAAGTTGGGTTATAGATCCTTTCGCAAACACAGATACTGAAGGCTCATCAAATTTGGAAGAGGAGCTATTTGAACTCACAACTAACGAAGAACTGAAAGTAAAATTCAAACGTGGATATCAAGAGTTCTGGCTTCAAAAACCAATACCAGTTCTCTATCCTGGATTGTGGACAGTAGTACAGAAGTTGTTAATTGCATTTCCTATATGGCTGAGCGTGCATTCAGTGCAGTAACTGATTTGCTGTCAAAGAGGAGGAACAGACTACACATCACTGAACGTGGCGATCTGCGATTGATGTTAACGAAATTGGAACCCGATATTAACTAACTGGCAACAGTCCACCAGCCTCAACCGTCTCATTGATTTTTTCTTTATTATTCATTTTGTATTTTTTATTGTATTGCATTTCTTATTTCTATTGTGATTGTGTTTCTTATTGATTCTGTGTTTATATTTAAAAGTTTAATAAACAATTTTATTGTACATTTGGTAGTCGTTTAATAAATTTCTACTTCATCATTCCTCTAAAATAAAATTTAGACATTAACTGCAATTAAGGCTAAATACAGATCAATTGGGACGGTACAGATGGTATTCAAAAAAGATTAACTACTTTGGACTAACCAGCGACTGGGGGGGGGGGGTATTCGTTAAAATTTTTGTTCTCTTCTATAGGGGGCGGTGGTCCAGAAAAGGTTGGGAACCACTGGTGTATACGATGGAGATTGAAGGCAAGGTACTACTGGCCTCAATGAATTATTTTTATGTATTTTTACTAAACCATAAATTCTCGGTGGTTGTGAGTTGTAGCTCTTTAATACTTTGTATATCTCTTGATCTATTAAGTTTAGAGCCTTCAAATTGTTTACAATATTATTGCAAATGTCCAGATGTTTAGCTGCCGTATCTCTTTTTAACTTTTCATCACTTACTAAGCCATTAATTTTTTGCATATATTCAGTTTTAAACATTACTACTGTCTTGTTTCCTTTATCTGCTCTGGTATTAAAAATATCAGGATGTTTTTTCACAAAACGTTTTGTACTGTTACAGTAATCAATCAAGATATTTGTTTGGTGGGTTTTTTAACCGGATTTTGTAGAAAATTTGTCAGAACATTTGTTGCTTTACTTCTAACACTATTAATATTAACTGTATCGTCGTTAACTTCATTTTGTATACAAAATTATACATCATTTATTAAATTGAGAACAGGAATTTCGTTTTTTCCCAGAGGTAAACTAAATTTGGAACCTAACTCAATAATACTGTTTACTTCATCTGGAATCATAACTGAAGTTGAATTGACCAAAAAATTGTTATTTTTATTATGTAGATATACATGCAAATGGTGATTATGACTATTAAATACCTAATAAAAACATTAAAAAATGAAAAAGTTTCATAAAGATTTAAAAACCTTAAAACCTTAAAAAACTTATACTCATGTAATAATTTAAAAACTTCAAAAATTTCAATAAAATTCCAAAAAACTTGAAAATTTAAAAAACTTAAAAATCCCTCACATTTTTGTCTCTAAGAAACATCAAATAAAATATTTTTTAAAATTTCATTGAAATTTTTGAATTTTTAAAATTCTAACAAGTTTTTTATGGTTTTTAAGGTTTTTAAAGTTTTATGAAAGTTTTTGAAGTTTTAATGTTTTTATTGAGTAGGGTAAAGTCGGGTGAGATGGCCACCGTTTTGCATAGTAGGGGCCTGTAAATTTAGGGCGAGGGTTAGGCTCCATACAATATTTTTTTGTCATTGCTTACCTATCATCCGAGCATACTGGTGAATAAATACATTGAAAACACTTTTATTTTTTATTTATTATTATTTATAAAAATCAGTATATGGCAATCTATCCCGGTTCGGTGGGGTCAGTTGGCCAATGCAATAAGGGATAGATGACCGCAATATAAAAACGCGAATAAAACATAAAAATATGAAAATAACACACTACTTATTAAAACAAAATATAAAAAATATCCTTAACAACTATCTTGCTTCTTTTTAAACGCAGTTTTACCACAATTTTGGCATGTGTTTAAATAGGAAGAGCAATTTTCATGAAACCACTTCTGGCAAATTATGCACTGCAACCAATCTTCTTTTTTTTTGTGATGGTATAACTTTCTCCGCATCCTACACATTCACTTCCATCCACCTCCGAAATGGCATCACTTTCCTCTTCATATTGAACTTCAATATTCTCCTCCTCATCAGAACTTGGCGAAGGCGAACGTTTCTTTTTTTGGCCAATTGTTAGTTTTCGAATTTTAGTTTTCGGGGTGTCCTTCTTAGTCTGTTCAGATTTTTTTGTGGACTTGTTTTTTACAGTCGCTATATACTCAGGAGACGTTAATAGGGTAGCAACTGTCTTTGCTCGTTTTTTTGCAGAAACAACTAACTTAGGTGTGGGATTAATTTGATCTAAGAGCTTTCCAGGCGTCAAATCTGGAACAGATGTCCCTTCCGCTGGAGTTGAACATCGAGGTTCTGTACCAGCATGGCTACAGGATGGCATCGACTCATCCATTATAATGACTGGGTGTCTAAGTTGTTGTGTTGCTTCAGCGTTCGATTGTTGAGTGTTCGTTACTTGTGTCTGTGTGAGGGTTCTATGATATTCCCTAGTTTCGCTGTTTACTATTCGATCAGCAACTGTGTAAGAATGATCGGGTATGGAATCGGGGTTCTAGGGAAATGTGCCAGTGGCCCTGAAGCCATTTCCAGCGGTCGCGGACTTGCTCCAGCTTTTAGTTAAAAGTTCACCAAACTGGAATCTCCCCAGTTTCCTTCCAGGGTGACTCTGCATCCACCCTCAGCAGGATTGATAGTAGAAGGACTTGAGCGACTTGAAAAAAGCTCTGTCGAGCGGCTGCAAATAATGAGTAGTGAGCGGAGGTAGGCATAATAAAACGACATTGTTTGCTTCAGCGGTTTCTAAAAGTTCAACACAAGAACAGTGAGAAGCATGCCCGTCAAGAATTAATAATGCCTTCCCTTCTCCTTTACGTGGCAAGAAGTGGTTTTTAAACCAATTCAAAAAAATCGTTGCAGTAACGTAGGCTGATTTTTGAGACATTACAATATGTGAACCAGGCGGCATTGAATCAGCCCACTCAGTTTTTAAATTCTTGCCTTTATATACACAGGCCGGCGGCAGAAAAAAACCTTCAGCTTTACAACAAGTTATGCACGATATTGTCTCACCCTTTTCCCCTGATGTCACTGTGACAACATCCTTTGCTCCTTTTTGGGCTAAGACATGGCCAGGACGATTATTTAATTGAAGGCCTATTTCGTCGACATTATAAATGCATCCAGGTTTGTCGAAAAGCTCATTTTGTTCCAGTACTTCTTGCAGTAAAGTGAAATAATTTCCCACATCTAAACGGTTCATGCCTTCATCTCGCCCTATTGATACACCCTCAGCCTTGCGAATAGACAAGTCTGGATGTCTTCTCAAAAAAGACCTAAACCAATCGGAACCGGCACATCCGTTTTCTTTGTTGAACTTGTGATTGATTTTTAGACTTTCCGCAAAATTATAGGCAAGCTTTCGAACATCTGGAACTGTCATAGGAAAACCGCATTTTTGTGCCTTCTTAATAACGTTGCACCAATTTATTTTCATTTGCCTCCCCCAACATGCTATCCGGCCCCATTTTACCTGTCGTCGACACATTTTTTTTCAATTTCCTTTCAAGAGTTTTCCTAGGAATGCCATAATTTTTTGAAGCACCGTTCACAGAAGAACCGTTTCTGACAGCGTCAATTGCTCGCCGCAGATTTTCTTCAGTATAGTTTCCACGATTCGAGTTCCTTCTTTGATACTCCCTTGGCATGTTTTCGCAGCAGAATAGAAATGATGCCAAACTGTAAAGAAAGAGACGTAAAAATATATGGCCATCTGTCCCTACTATTGGTTGGTCATCTCTCCCAAATGCTAGGGAGAGATGGCCAACGTGACAAACAAAACCCACCGCACATTTTTAACTGTTGTTTGAGGTTAGAATCATCTAATGAACATTGTACTCACCTAATATGTTGAAATCGGCAATAAATTTCCTCACAAACATTAACAGTAGAAGGTGACACAAAACTAATATAAAATTTTATAAGGAGGTGATATTATTTTTATTGTTTTGACGCTTTAACGTGACCTCGACTTACACGACAACACACTGGCTGTGCTTATGGATAATCATTTATTGTCGGAGGACAGGCAGCACCATCTCACGACCCGTTAGTCAAGTTTTAGCTGTTGGCCATCTCTCCGGACTGGCCATCTCACCCGACTTTACCCTATTTAATAGTCATAATCACCATTTGCATGTATATCTTGATAAAGGATTCAAATAAATCCGAAACGTCGGCATAGTGCAAAATCTCTTTTCTTATTATTCTACACAACCGATGAAAATTCATAAAATAAATAATACGTAAGGATACGATCATAGAAGTTATAAAGCATTAATACTAAAGTTTGAAAAAACATTTTACATCCCATTCACTTCATATGTTGATAATCTGTCAGAATACAATAATTTCATTATAAATACCAACCAAAGACATACAATAAATATAAAATCAACACAAAATATTAAATACCTTGGAATATATATGGACAATCACCTGAAGTGGGATATACAAATAAATTACGTTATTAAAAAATTAAGACATCTGGTGATCAAATTCAAATATCTATCCAAGCTTCTGTATATAAACTACTTGAGGATACTGTACTACGCTTTGGTAGAGTCTCATCTATACTACAGATTACTTGCATGGGGAACCGCGGGAACTGTGTTAGTAGAGAACCTTCATAAAATACAAAAGTCCATAATAAAATCAATGTATAACCTCGAACTTATTCCTCAAATGTCCTCTACGCTGAAACTAAAATATTCGATCAGTTTGTATTCTACATTCTCCTAGAACTAATTTTATGTTTTATACTATTACTTTATATGTTTTTGATTATATTTCTAGCTGAACTTCGTCGACTGGCGTAGACATTCAACTAGATAAATAATCTTAATTTGACAAAATTAATGTCGAAATTAATAATTTATTATGTACAACTTTACAAGAATGGTACAAAGTTATGAATGTTGAACTTCGGTGGTTTCAGATCGGAAGGCACTTTATGTTTCGATTTGATGAATATTCACTTGACTCGTATAGAAACTAAGTAACGATGTGTTAGACTTAGTATCTTTGACTTTGAGTGAAGTTATTTCGATATGTAACGACGACTCGATGAGCTCGATTGAGTGTTGAACTGAGTTATGAACTAACTTGAGTATTGAACTGATTTCGAGTGTTGGACATACTTCGATGAGTAGTGAAAAAACTAACTTTGTTATTGATTGTTGAACTCGCTTCGATGAACAGTAGAACTGATTTCTTCACGTTGTAAGACATGTTGAATAGAAATCTGCAAGGGGCGTGTTTACACGTGGATTGGGTTGACCAAACGGAAATAAACATTTCCTATTGGCGAGTATCATTTGACTCGTCGGGTTCATCGACAAGAATCAACAATGGACGCCTGCAATAGATATTTCAATTTCTATTGAATACTCCAATAGCAATAATAACCTTTTTACTCAGAAAGGTTATTCAAACGTTACTTACAAGCTTCCGACCATAGACCATAAAAATTCACGCACAAAGTGACAATAAGTTACAATTATAGTCTTGTTTTGGGGTTTTTACAATACAATAGATAATAGTGTGAAACGTGACATTTTCCTAAATTTTTAACTATATGATTTCAAACACAATGCGACAATATGTGGACTTTCAAAATGTGTTATTTCAATGCTCAAACAAAACTATTTACAATTATTGCAAAACGTGATATTTTAAAGGTATTTAACAAAAGCTGCGATTAAAGTGTAACTACCCTTTGAATTTACAACAATACAAAAGATCTTATCAATTCTTTAACACACTTTTACAGCGCTAGCAATTAAAATTAATTTACGCCTTAAATATATACAATGACGAAAAGAAGTAACATACAAACATCTTACATATTTTTAAAAGCATCCAACAATATAATTCAAGATTTTCTAATTTTGAACATACTCCTGCCGTTGAGAGAATACGATCAATTATAATGAATGCTCAACTTCAGCATTAGTCGGTAGAATCGGAAGTAACGCTACCTTCTTCACATTTCGGACAACTGAAGATTTCGTGGTTTTAACTAAAACAGTACGTACTCCACCGTCACTACCGGGAAAACACTTCATTGTGAGGGTGGAATGTTGTCTTCTCGTAGTAAGGCCACAGCCCCTTCGTGGATTTCAGGACCGGCCTTTTCCCATTTGGTGCGAACCGTCAACTCGTTCGGGTATTCCTTGCTCCATCGCGTCCAGAAATGCGGTTTAACCTTAAGTATGTGCTGCTCGTGAGACATATGTTTACTGGTAGTCGAAGGGTAATCACGACTTTGCAAGTTGGTCAATAAATTACCTATTAATAAATTGCCAGGAATAAGAGTGATAGGATCGGTAGGGTCAGAAGAAGTATTAGTTTCGTTTTCGATGATTAACACGTTAAATCGTCCATACGTAAATAACTGGTCGCGATCGGCGACTTTTTACAAATGCCTTTTAAATCCTTTCAATGTTGCTTCACCTAATTTCCCAACAGGTGGTGGCTGCGAAAACTTTGCCTTGAAGCAGGTACAACATAGTTTTATATGTGTATACATTCGACTACGTCCGTCAATAATCACATATCTACGGCGTATCGAGTATAAACCTTGCTGAATTACAGCTTGCAAATATTTTTTCTGAAAATGCATCATAACTAAAATGATCACATGTCTAATTTCAAACAAGATAACGGAGTGTTTAGCATCAAATGTTGAATTAGATACAATCAAACGGTCGCCCGCCTTCATGATCCCCTCTTTGTCCCGAAAAGGATTTATCAATCGCCGAAGAAAAGCTTGAGGCGAACGTAATGCAATTTCATAATCCGACCAATAAAAAGTTTGAATTTCTTTTCGGAGGCACGTATTTACAATTTCCATGAGTGTAGACCAGAGGTGTGACCCTAAGAGCTCTAATTTCGGTATTGTTATCTTCTCGATATGTACAACGCGAGATTTAACACATGATAATTGCACTTTAATTTTTCTTAAGGGATATAGTGTGCGTAAATATACGCGTGCGCCGGATGCCATTTCAGTTGCATCGGAAAGTCTATGTGATTGAACGCCTTTCACATCGGCGGTAATTACGGTACGTCGAAATAATAAAAAAATCATTTGACGGTGATGGCTGGCAATATGTTTGCCATTCAATATACAATTTAATAAGTAACGATTCGTTCCAATCGAGCTTATAATTCCACAAGTATTGTAAGATTATTTTCCCGAGTACAATCACGGAAGCCAATAATCCTAACGGTTGGAATAGTTTGAAAACTCCGAATAGTGTTATCCGTTTGGAAACCTTAATCTGAATAGGTTTCAGGATATACATATTCGTGTCGTTTCGCACGGTATATATTTTGCATTCATCTTTACTTAATTGATGTAAACATTAAATTGCTAGATACGAAGCACATATAATATCGAATATGACGATATTTAATTCAAAAATTCGTAAGTTTTTAATTTAATCTCTCCAAATGAGACATTGAAATTCACGGTATTCGTTTCTAACTAAAAATACATTCGCTTTAAATCACCTGCAATAACGATAGGGTTTTCGCGAACTTGACTAGAAATAGTTAACAAACTAGGTTGACTATCATGACCGGTATACAGGGCGTCATTCGACGGTACGCCTTCAGAAGTCTCTAAAGAACCGTCGTATACCACACTTTTTTTCGTTTCCTTACTGATTGCGTAATGAGATAAATAATTACCATCTGATATCAACGTATTGTCCACAACATGAGTCATCTGAAGTTTGTTCGATTCTTGCTTATCATTTGTTCTACATGCAGTGTAGTACCTGTTCCTACTAAGATGTCGACCGGTTCAGGTCGATGAAACTCTGTTTCCACTACTTTGATTTGTTCTACAGGCAGTGTTGTGTCTGTTCCTACTAAGATGTCAACCGATTCAGGTTGATGAAACTCTGGTTCTGCTACTTTGATTTGTTCTACAGGCAGTGTTGTGCCCGTTCCTACTAAGATGTCAACCGATTTAGGTTGATTAAACTCTGGTTCTGCTAATTTGATGTTAGCAGGTAACTTTATCTGCTCATGTTGGATCGATTCATATGACATAACGTGAGAGATTACTGGTACGTTTACAACGGTGGATGTCTTTTTATCAGCGTTTAAACGTGTTTTATTGGCCGTTTGCACGGTATCTACTGCATGGTAGAGCTGCGAATTTATCGAGAAACCTTTTAGCACGCGACGTTTCCCACATAAAGCTCTCTTCGTAGCAGCTACGCTGATCAATTTCCTCTTGATCTAACTCCTCTATGCTATCTTGAATTGAATCAAATTTTTCATACGCTTTAGTTACGTAATCTAACGTCGCTTTAATCAAATGTTTACGGAATCTCGTAGGCTCATCGTTTGCTTGGTCATATGGTTGTTAATATATAATCGCGTTGTCGTCTTAATTTCTTAAGTTCAGCCATCTCAAATTTAGTTTATGCGTGAGTATGGTAAGGAGTTTCAACAATGTTTATACGATACATATACGGAAACAGGATGGATAATTGCCACATTTAAATAGCCAACTGACCAACTTACGTTGATTATCCTGGCTGCTGCTGTGATCAATTCTTGGAACTACGATTTGAACTGCTAATTGGACTGCTAATTGAACTGCTAATTTAACTGCTAATTGGACTGCTACTTGAACTGCTAATTGAACTGCTATACTTGCACTACGATTTGAACAGCTCTCTTGGTACTGGCACTTTACAATATTATATAACAATACTTCAACTGCTAATTGGACTGCTACTTGAACTGCTAATTGGACTGCTAATTGAACTGCTATACTTGCACTACGATTTGAACAGCTCTCTTGGTACTGGCACTTTACAATATTATATAACAATACTTGTTATATCCGGCTCTCGAAGGACGAATATTTTTGATTATATTTCTAGCTGAGCTTCGTCGATTGGCGTAGACAAATTAATGTCGAAATTAATAATTTATTATGTACAAATTTACAAGAATGGTACAAAGTTATGAATGTTGAACTTCGGTGGTTTCAGATCGGAAGACACTTTATGTTTCGATTTGATGAATATTCACTTGTCTCGTATAGAAACTAAGTAACGATGTGTTAGACTTAGTATCTCTGACTGTTTGACTTTGAGTGAAGTTACTTCGATATGTAACGACGACTCGATGAGCTCGATTGAGTGTTGAACGGAGTTATGAACTAACTTGAGTATTGAACTGATTTCGAGTGTTGAACTCGCTTCGATGAGTAGTGAAAAAACTAATTTTGGTATTGATTGTTGAACTCGCTTCGATGAATAGTAGAACTGATTTGTTCACGTTGTGAGACGTGTTAAATAGAAAGCTGCAAGGGGCGTGTTTACACGTGGATTGGGTTGACCAAACGGAAATAAACATTTCCTATTGGCCAGTATCATTTGACTCGTCGGGTTCATCGACAAGAATCAACAATGGACGCCTTCTATAGATATTTCAATTTCTATTGAATACTCCAATAGCAATAATAACCTTTTTACTCAGAAAGGTTATTCAAACGTTTCTTACAAGCTTCCGACCATCGAACATAAAAATTCACGCACAAAGTGACAATAAGTTACAATTATAGTCTTGTTTTGGGGTTTTTACAATACAATAGATAATAGTGTGAAACGTGACATTTTCCTAAATTTTTAACTAAAGGATTTCAAATACAATGCAACAATATGTCGACTTTCAAAATGTGTTATTTCAATGCTGAAACAAAACTGTTTACAATTATTATTGCAAAACGTGATATTTTAAAGGTGTTTAACAAAAGTTGCGAATAAAGTGTAACTACCCTTTGAATTTACAACAATACAAAAGATCTTATCAATTCTTCAACACACTTTTACAGCGCTGAATTTACGCCTTAAATATATACAATGACGAAAATAAGTAACAAACAAACATCTTACATATTTTTAAAAGCATCCTAAACAATATAATTCAATATTTTCTAATCTTGAACAATCTACTATATTTTATCTTTCATACTATTACTATGTACTATATCTTATACTATTACTATATACTATATTTTATCTTTTATACTGTTTTACAATAATCTAGAATTCTCAATGTTTACCTGTATTTCTTGATGTTTTTACTCGTACAGGTAATCTGTATCGCAACGTCCAATGTGCATGTATATACAATTGTTTTGTTGGGAAGGGAATTACAGTGCCAGCGTTCAGGTCCTCCTTTTGCTGGCTTTCATTTATTTCCCAATTGGATTTATATATACATTCCATTACTTACAAATTCCATTGTGTCTTTTTTTGGTGAATAAATTATTATTATTAATATCGTTTGAGCGGACAGATTTCTCTACATGGTAAAATGAAGTAGTCTTGTAGGCAGATAAAATATATTTGTATTCCTTGATTACATCAAAGAATATATTTTATTACTTTTCTATTTCATACCCCACAGATCCAAATTGATAAAGATAGCAACATGCGGTTTTAACTGTTGTATTTAAAAATAAACGGCTCTAAGGATTAAAACTAACTTTTCCGCATCTGTGGCCCTGAACAATATTCTATCATACAATAGTTACTTGTATACACTACGGGGGATGTATCGTGCTAACAAACCGAAATTTCTCCAAGAATAACCAAAAATTCAGTATATCTGGATTTATAGGATCCGCTGTACTCGCTCTAGTCAACTGAAAATCAATAGGGTACATCTGTGAGACACCTTGAACAATATTCAATCATAATCGTATACTCTCTGGAGGCTGTATCGTTCATATTTGAGACGCTTTGAATAATATCCAATCATAAAATTGGTCGCTAGTATATACTCCGGAGGCTGTATCGTGCTAACAAACAAAAACTTCCCCAAAAATGTCAAAAATATCGTACTTAAAGTACTGTAACACCTGTTATATTGGCTCTGGTGAGCTGAAAATCAATAGGGTTTATCAGTGAGATGCCCTGACTAATATTCAATCATAAAATTGGTGACTTGTGGAAGTCCGGAGGCTGTATCATGCTAACAAACTGAAATTTCTCAAAAAATGACAAAATGTCGTACTTCAAGTACCATAGCACCCGTTGTACTGGCTCTGGTGAACTGAAAATCAATAGGAATCGTCTGTAACATGTCCTTAACAATATTCAATAACTATGGATATTTGATTTTACCCTCTTCATTGGATACTCCAAGTTTGACGCACTCTACTATTGAATCGCATAATTTTAGAGCACTCCTGATTTTTTATATCATAGATTGGACCTTTTACGATACTTTCTAAGAAAATTGAATGAATACTTCCATTATTTTGGTCTGTACTATTTTTTATATGAAGGCATGTTTTCTTTCAACTTAAATGCTCTCCTAATATTTGAAACATTTATTTTATCGAAAAATGGACAACACCAGTCGATTTGTCGTATCAAAGAACCCTTATTCTCATAATTTCAGTATTTTTTGAGAGGAAAAACATTTTTCGTCAAATATGTAGCTGGACTATAGTAAGGAAAATATTGCATTTTTCGCAATACTCCAAAAATATATTTTTGGCCTATCATCCTCTCGAAACATGTTCGATTAGATGAAATTCCATCTAAAATCGATAGGTGACTTTGTTAATGCCCTAATTCTATCAATCTTTGAATAACTATGGATATTTGATTTTACCCTCTTCATTGGATACTCCAAGTTTGACGCACTCTACTTCTGAATCGTATCATTTTAGAGCACTCCCGATTTTTCATATCATAGATTGGACCTTTGACGATACTTTCTCAGAAAATTGAATGAATACTTTCATTATTTTGGTCTGTACTGTTTTTTATATGAAGGTATGTTTTCTTTTAACTTAAATGCTCTCCTAATATTTGAAACATTTATCTTATCGAAAAATGGACAACACCAGTCGATTTGTCGTATCAAAAAACCCGTATTCTCATAATTTCAGTATTTTTTGAGAGGAAAAACATTTTTCGTCAAATATGTAGCTGTAAGGAAAATATTGCATTTTTCGCAATACTCCAAAAATATATTTTTGGCCTATCATCCTCTCGAAACATGTTCGATTGGATGAAATTTCATCTAAAATCGATAGGTGACTTTGTAAATGCCCTAATTCGATCAATTTTTGAATAACTATGGATATTTGATTTTACCCTCTCCATTGGATACTCCAAGTTTGACGCACTCTACTTCTGAATCGCATAATTTTAGAGCACGATACAGCCTCCGGAGTACAATTATTCACCAATTTTATGATTGAATATTGTTAAGGACATGTCACAGATGAACCCTATTGATTTTTAGCTCACCAGAGCCAGTACAACGGGTGCTATGATACTTGAAGGACGACAATTCGTCATTTTTTGAGAAATTTCAGTTTGTTAGCACGACACAGCCTCCGGAGTTCAAGAAGTCACCCATTTTATGATTGGATATTATTCAGGACATCTCACTGGTGAACCCTATTGATTTTCAGCTCTTCAGAGCCAATACAACATGTGCTACAGTACTTTAAGTACGATATTTTTGTAATTTTTGGAGAAGTTTCAGTTTGTTAGCACGATACAGCCGCCGGAGTAAATACAAGTGACCATTTTTATGATTGGATATTATTCAGAGCGTCTCAAAAATTAGCCCTATTCATACTCCGCTCACTAAAGCTAGTACAACGGGTGCTATGTTACTTGGAGTACCAAATTTTTGTCATTTTAGGAGAATTTTCAGTTTGTTAGCACGATACAGCCTCCAGAGAGTATACGATTGATCAATTTTATGATTGAATATTGTTCAAGGAGTCTTACAGATGTACCCTATTGATTTTCAGTTGACTAGAGCGAGTACAGCGGGTCCTATAAATCCAGATGTACTACATTTTTGGTTATTTTTAGAGAAATTTCGGTTTGTTAGCATGATACATCCCCCGAAGTGTATACAAGTAAAAATTTTATGATAGAATATTGTTCAGGGCCACAGATGCCGGAAAAGTTAGTTTCAATCTTTAAAACCATTTATTTCGCGTTGTTGTTGATGGAAAATTTTTTTCAAAATTCCAACTTTTTTTGGGGTAAACCAATACTTTTCTCGCATATAGAAAGGTCGGCGGAAAAGTAAAATGTCTTACCACCGTATGTAGTGTTTTTAATTGAACTTTTTGTGTTTTACAACCGTTACGTTAATTTTTGATGACACTGTACAAAAAAATTCACGTTTTCCTAGTGGTTATTGATGTTTTTTAATAATTCCAGGGCGTCGGTATGGTTTTCGAAAAAATTGCTCAAGGACTGTTAAGGTTGCAAGGTCTCAATTCAACACTTAAAGTATACGAAGATGACATGATGGCCAAATCGAGTGAATTGGATCCAACAGACACCGCCAACGAAGAAACTGTAAATATTAGTATAAAAAATATTGCGCATGGTGATAGTGTTCATCGTAATGGTTGTTGCTAAATGTACTGAAGTTAGAATGTAGTACATTTTTTACTAGATTCGATCACATATTGAAATTAAAAAAAAATGTTACCTAGGCATACATTCACTTTACAATTACTGACAACAATTACTCATATAATATTAGGAATTTTTTGATATAAGTTCATATCAATTCAAAAGCATTGAAATCAAGGTGGTATAGCTTCCACTTGTTACTTTGATCGAAATTATTGGCGAGGCTCAGATAACTATTTGTTGAAATTAGTGTTGCCCAAATGCAAGAACAAGACGAGACTTAGCCAGTCTTGGTCTTGGTCTTGCGCCAATACACCTGGTCTTGGTATTGCGGTCCCAGTCTTGGTCTTGGTCTTGGTCTTGCAGCAAGAGTCTCGCAAGTCTCGCAATTAGGTATTAGCCTATTGCTATTTATTAAACATGGTTAAAACATATAAAACACAAATTAAAGACATTAACTTGACTGTATTTTAAAGAACATTATCTGTCTAGAAAGAAATTGATAGACCCTCACCTCATATTAATTCATTTTACCAAGAATCAATACAATTTACTGAATTTACCATTTATTTGAATAAAAATACAACACAAGTTATATTAAAGAACACTACAGAATAGCTTTGACATTACTGTTACTTTATATTCATTCTTTTGACCAAGAATTAATACAAAGTAACCATCTGGCTGACTCATCACTTAACCTATTTCTATGTTTTCTAATTACCAATGATGCTTTAGAAAATAATCTCTCTGCAGGTACTGATGTTGCAGGTATTGAGAGGAAATCACGGGCCATCTTCGATAAAGCCGGATACTCTGTCTCATGCGTCCTCCACCACTCTAAAATGTCTTCGGAGCTGGCGGCTCTGGGTTTACTTAGGTACTCCTCCAACTCCAATTGAAATAAATACTATTTTTTATAGTCCATTATCTTAGATAGCCGCAAATCAAAGGATGCCGCATGTCATTGTAGCGTCCTGCTTTTCGCTCTTATTATTATAAGTTAGATTTTAAATTAGTTTGTGTTTTTCGGCCTGTAACTTTCGAAATATTAAGAAAATAAACATTTTCTCGGTAACATACTACATATAATTTTATTACACTTTATTCTATATAGTTTATTTTTCGTTTTTATTATTTTCATTTTATTTATTGTCATACTATATTTAATATATTATTTTTTATTTACTTATTCGGACTGCGTAAATTCCCCCTTCAACTAAAATGCACTGATTTCATTTATATCTGTACTTTACGTGTTCCTATTTTCTGCCTATTTTATTCTTCAAAATTTTATGTACTAGTACTTTCTTTTATTTTGTTTCGTTTGTTTTCTACGTGTCAATTTCTTGTATTATAAACTAAGCCTCTCCGCTCCCTAAAACGACACTCAGTACTAACTGCAAGACGCAAGAGTCTCGCAGCCTTAGTCTTGTTCTTGCTCAAATCTTGCATGGTCGGTCTTGGTCTTGGTCTTGCCTAAAATTACGCGGTCTTGGTCTTGGTCTTGGTCTTGCAAAATGCAAGAACAAGACCAAGACTGCAAGACCAAGACTGATTTTGGGCAACACTAGTTGAAATTAAGTGAAATTACTGAAAAATGCCTGTACCAATATACAATATATTCGAGACATATGTGAAACTTTTTTATTATTTATGTTATAGTAAAAACTTATTCTTTATAAAAAGTTATGCAATGTCCATAATGTAGAACGCAAACATTAGATATCAATTTTTTCATTCGTATACGAGTTTTGTCAAATAGAATGAATTTGGTACACATTAATTTATTTGTGACATTAATAATAACAAAGTTTCCCATATCTTGTCAACTATTTCAGATATACTATAGGGTAGGTTCGCCCAAGATTACTCACTTAACTTATTAAAACAAACTCAAAGTTTTAGTTGAAATGATTTAAAAACATCAATCGCCAATGAGTTTACATATAGGAACTTAAAAAATAATGAATAATGACAAACTAATAAACCTAACTTAAAATTGTGATTTAAAAAAAAAATAACTTAAAAGCGTACTCTTAGAGTACACAACCTATATGACAAAGAGTACGCGCATTATAAAACTGAACCGTTGAAGATATATAAGCTAGTCTTCACAAAAATCACCCATTCTTCTTCTGTAGTTGACTTTGGTGGTGACAGTTCTTTTTTTTGACGACTGAATTCGGGAATTAGGAATATTTCACTTTTCACCTTGCTTTTTCATCTTCTAGAGTAGATTTTTGGGGTGACATTTTTGTTTTTTGGATGTCTGAATATGAGAATTGAAAACATTTCGCTTATCACTTTGCTTTTTCATCTTTTCGCCTTGTTCAGCGATGACCTGGTCTTTATATGGAGTGGAAGAAAGACTTTCGTCTTCGGATTTGCTGACGTTTTGACTTTGGTTATGGTAAAATCATTTGAGGCGTCACTGTTGAAGACGAAGGCCCAGAGTCGTGAAATGGAGGGTTTTCTTCTAAAAGTGGACTTTTGGGTGGACTTGCATGGACTTTTGGGTGGACTTACACCCCTTTCAGTGACATTCTGACTAAGGTTAGGACTCTGAGGAGGTGTTCTATCTTAATTTTTTTCTGGTGTGTTTTGTTGGTATTTTCTCTTCAAAGCCGCCTATCAAATCGTCTGCATCAAAATTACTATGCTCAAAGGCATCTTCTAGCTCTATAATAACTTGTTCAAGCTCGGGTGCTGGTTTCTCTGTAACCTCGGCCGGAGCAAACCCAGCTTGTGTGAGGATCGTAAGGGTATATCCCTGTGCATCGAAATGATTTCTCGGCAATCTGAGCAGTAGAGACTTTTGCATAAGCAGCGTGAAACAATGCAGATAGTTCATTAAGAGTGATCTGTCTGCCTTGGTTGCCTACCATCTATTTATCACATTCTGTAGATAAAGCGCTTTTTAGAGGGGGAAAGAAGCACCTCATTCAGTGGAAACAATTTTCGACACCGTTTTCTTGCCCTTAGATGCGTAAATTTTATGGAGTTTGTTGGGAACAGTCCATTCTGAATATTCGGTGCCCCAAAACTTTCATTTTTCGATCTATGCAATAAAAAGTTATGCTCCTTATTTTTGTTTACGGAGCACTGAAAGTGATATTTACAATTATTAGTACAATAATTTACGCAGATTTTACACAAATTATTTTTCTGAGCAAAGTCAATAAGCTTTATATTCGTTGCAATTAAACAACTTGTGATCTGGTTTGTTACAAAATTTGCAGGTTATTGTGCTATCACTGACATTTTTATCATCGTATCGAGACTCCAAATATTCTGAAGAAAAAAAATATCTAACGCTTGAGACTTCCATTAGTTCCTGTTGTGTTACATATACTAGCTTACTTACATTATCCTGGAACTGTTGATTTCGAGCATATACAGGGTGTCCCGGGACTAATGGGAAAAAAGTCAGGAGAGTATAATATGAGCCAAAATAATGTTAGTACTTCATATAAACTTTTACTATGCAGGCCCTCGTTTTCGAGTTATAGGCCTCCAAAGTTTTAATTTTGAATTTGGTTTTTATTTTCATTTTTTGTACTAGTTATTTGATCTTCATAAAATTTACGGCAATGCTATAATGTATGTGTATGTTTATTTTGGTAAGGTAAACAGATTTACAGTAGTGCATTGAAGCCAGGGACGGACTACTCGCAATGGTTAGTGATCCAAAAATTTTGCAGGGATGGCACACCCTGTATGAAATTATCTAAATTCACTTCCCCACACATTAAGCTAACGGTACTCTTGTTGGAATTCGATAAAATAAGCCGTTTGGCTAATATTTACAGTTTTATTAATGCACTACGTACAAATGTACCTAACTAACTTATTAATACGATGTCCAGAATTTACTTGCTTTTAATCAAAATTACGAACATAACATTATTAAACCATTAGGAAAACCTCAAAAAACACAAGTTATAAAACATTAGACTAAAACTAATTCCTAAACAACAACAAAAACTAACGTTATTCTAATAAATGTTCAGTATGAGCTCCTCCCACTTCCACGCACATTCTAAGTCTACGAAATTTGTTTCTTTGCACTTGAAAGAGCAATTTCACACTATTTCCAATAACATTGCAGTGTAACACAATTCTGTCTATTAAATCTTGCCTTGTTTGCACAGGTGTTGCGTATACCTTACTTTTGAGATAACTCTAGAGAAAGAAAAGGGCCTCCACGACCAATCCATCTATTAGGAAGCCTTGTGTGTAAATGCTGTCGTACATCTAAACTGAAATGAGGAGGGGCCCCATCATGCATGAACCATAAATTCCTACGAGTTTGTAGTAGCACATCATCAAACAGGTTCCATAACTCATTTTGCAAAAAACTCCAAATATCTCTGACCGGTCAAAGTACCGTCAATAAAGTATGGCTGTATCAAATTATTGCCAACTGTTCCTGCCAAACATTAACCATGAATCTATGCTGGATCCTAGTTTGGATAATGCCATGTGGATTCACATCATCCCATAAATGCATATTATGAGAATTTATGATTCCATCTCTGGTGAAACCCGGTTCGTTCGTAAAGAGAACGTTACTAATAAATGTGTTGTCTGCTTGTTGTTGTCGCAGAAACCACTGGCTATACTCAAGTCGAGCAGGATAATCAGCCACTGTCATACGGTGTACTTTTTTCATGTGAAAAGGATATAACAGCTGTTCTTTTAGGACGCGATGAACAACTGATTTCGAGACGTTATGTTCTCTTGATAATAATTTTCGTAAACTCGTTGATGGTTCATTATCAACTGCATTTAACAAGTCTTGTTCAACTGCCACAGTACGTATGCTTCGTACTGGACCTTCTCCAGCTTTTTCTGGCGAAAATCTTCCTAAAATTTAAAATTTTGTTTTGTATACATGGAAAATTACATTTACTTATTCATACCTGTTTCTCGTAACCTGAGATCAATACGCCCAAACATTCGTCTGTCTGGCAATGCTCTGTTTGCAAAATGTTCTTCATAAAGCCTTTTGGCCTCTAAACAGTTTCGAGAAGCCAGTCCAGATGTTTATCCGCGTACTCAATAAAAGCGAATTCTGCTATTGTAACTGTTAAATCAAGGACTTATGAATTATTGACAAGTACTGACTACGAACTATTCTACACAACGTTTGACAACTAATCCTATGGTAACTTGATAAACGGTAAAAACACTTATAAAAAGTTTTTACCAACTTTCCAATTAATAAGTCGTTAATGTTTTTCATCTTCTGCTATCGTTAAATTATTTTTTTGTAGTACTCTAGGTAAATTTTGGACATCTATTAAAAGTTAGTTTTACCTCGTTGTGTACTTATAAAAATGCTACTGTAAATCTGTTTACCTTACCAAAATAAACATACACATACATTATAGCTTTGCCGTAAATTTTATAAAGATCAAGTAACTAGTACAAAAAATACAAATAAAAACCAAATTCAAAATTAAAACTTTGGAGGCCTATAACTCGAAAACGAGGGCCTGCATAGTAAAAGTTTATATGAAGTACTAACATTATTTTAGCTTAGATTATACGCTCCTGACTTTTTTCCCATTAGTCCCGGGACACCCTGTATATTCAATTTTTTAAGAAATCATATAATAGTGGTCACTAGGAATGTAGAAAGTTCCAGTTTGTCCTTGCTTATCCCCCCACCAAAAATCGATTCCACTATGATTTACAAACGCTTGACAGTATCTCCAGATATCTGCATAGGGATGTAGCGGATGAAGAATTGAAAAGGTTGTTATTACATTATTTATGAATATTTAAAAGATGAAAGTATAATTCTTTAAAAATAAAATTTCTCTTTGTCGATGAGTGTGAGTCCCAATAAGTCATATTTCGGCCCTCTCTCTCTCTCTATCTCTCTCTGACGTGAAAAATAACAATTTTATAGGATACAGCAAAATGTTGACCGTCAAAATAGAACAGGCAAGGTAATTCATACCTTCAATCTGATTCTAGATGTTCCTTTTCTTCTGGTTGTATGGCTTAGCGTTTATGAATTTCTTTGGTACTCTATTATCTCCTATTTTCTGAACATTATCAAACTACCTCTGCGTTAAGCTTTTTTGTTAATTCTGACGGGTCCATAAATTCTTCTCATAATTTTCAGTTGTAATCTGCTTAACTTTTCTTGAGTGTCTATATTATTATAGGTCTTTTAATTGCTCTATAAATGTACATTTTTGTGTTTCTTATAAGCAGATTGTTCTTTCGTAGCCTGTTGTTTCCTATTTTCTCCTGGTAATTTAGAGTACAAGCTAGATACTTACTTACTTACTTACGCATGAAACTTATTCTATATGTTAAAACATTATTGATTTCCACTGATTTACAAAATTTGTATTTAGTGAAAAGTATATTCGAAAATCGCCAATAGTTTCTATTAATAAAGAGATCTAGTGATATGGTTATAGATCAAATTTAACTCACCAAAATTTAAATATGATTTGAATGCTATAAACGACTGCTGTGACATAAAATGAATCACATTGTATATTATACTTATTTTTGTTGCTTGGTGTAACGAAACAAAAACCGTATTTAAATTTTAACTCTTTATATTGGTTAAATAAAAGTCCCATTTTAATTTGACTTGTAATAATAGACGACAACAATAAATCTTATTGTATTGTAGTAGAAATTAATTTTTAAGTTTAAGTGGTAATTAGGGATTAAACTGATTTTAATGAAAAAGCTCAAACTGTGACCAGTACTTAAGGTGCTTTTTTAATACTTTTATATGAAAACTTCTTAATGCATAGTGATTATGTAAGAACGTATATTGATATTTTTTGTTGCATCTAAAGTGCAAAAAAGTAATTTATAACTAATAAATTATTCACCAACAATAATAATTTAATTTCTTTCCCAAAATCCTCAATTTCCTCTTTTTTTCAATAAAATTACCCAAAAACCTCATACATACTATTATATTTTTTTATTAATTATTAATATTTCGTCAGTTTGCAGCATAAAGTCATTAAGTGACATTAACACAATTTTGCAATACATCGAGTTAATGTTTTTTGGTATGTTACGGAGAATATCTTAATCGTTACTAATAAAAAAAATTTTTTTAGTAGAATAGTAGTAGTTGGGTATAAGTATTATAATGGGTAATAAAATAATTATTATTTTAATGTTATACTATATAAAAAAATAAATTGCTAATTAATGACTTTATGCTTAACTATCTCAAAACATAAACAACAGTTGATGGTTTTATATATTTTTATTTCAAAATACAACAAAAGGCAATATAAACAAAAATTCTTTACTTGATGGAAAAAATTGTAATTTAAGATCATTCGTTGTTCGACGTCTCTTCAAGATCAGCTTCGGATAAACAATCTCGTCCTGGTGCGGTCTTTAACTATTCGAACCAATTGTGTAATTCTTCTGGAATAACATTACTCTTGCACAACTTAATTAGATCATTATTTATCTCATTACTACCCTTATTTCCATTTATCTGAGTTCACAGAAAGCAGTAAGCATTATTAGGTAGAATTAGAATAGTTTATTGTTCTTTTATACAAAGTACATGAACAAAGAGCCGGTTATATAGTAAATATAAATTACATATATACTCCTAAACTAACATGGTAAGTAAAAGGTATTACAAGAAACAATGACATAAAATTAAAGACAGCGCACAACACATCAATAGAGAAGGGAAAAAATACAAGATAAACGGCTAAATCCCATAACTAAACCTATACTATAAATTGTTTATGTAGAGATACTGTGGATAGCTAATCATTAATAATGAATGATCTAATTTTCATTGCTCCGCTGATAAAACTATGCAATTGCTTCAATAGTAAGAGATCGTTTGAATTAAGAAGGCAATCTAGATCATCTGAATGCTTTCGTCTTCCTATGACTGTATTTCTTAATCCAGCATACATTGGGCAGTCAAATATGATATGTTCTAGGCATTCATTGGCCTGCTGGTTACATATTGTACACATCTGTTTAAAATTTTCATTGATAGAGTCAGTATTAAGACTAACATTATATGAACAATAAATACTGATAACATTAATTATCTGAACAAACCACATTAATTATCTGAACAAACCAATTGTGTTTGTGATGACCGTATCCAGAGTTATACAATTTTATTAATCGAAATAATGCTCTATAGGGGTACCTTGTGTGATTTTGAGATTTTACCCTGATGAAATATTCAATTGTTTGTTTTATTAGATAATATTCTAGCCTGCATAGATTGGCTTCGACTCTTATTATATAAGCGGCAGTAGTTCTCTGGAGGAATAGGAGGTTTTTCCAAAAAGTCCTCTGTATTTTCTCAGTTTGATCCAGATAACGCAGACCCCATATATTACTGGCATATGTGAAATTGGGTATGACAACATTGTTATACAGAGTCTTAATAGACAGAAGAGAAGATAATTTTTGCGAGTTTATAGTTGAAAGTACAGTACCTTGAGTAATTCTTGCTTTTCGTTCTCGTGATTTAAAATTATTTAGAAACAGTCCATTGAAAGTAAAGACCACTCCCAAATATTCATTAGTGTTTGAGATTTCTATTGGGTTGTTAAGGTATGAAAACGTGGGTTGTTTTCCAAAATTGGGGCTCCTTCGGAATATAACTAGTTTTGTTTTTTCTGTGTTTACCTGAAGCTTGAATGTGTTGCAGTATGATTCTAACATCTTCAGGTTCTTTTCCATTTGTATTTGTGACTCTGCAAACAATACCAGATCGTCAGCGTATAACAACATCCGTATGTTATCCCCTTCATCCAGTAACTCCCTTACTGCCTTGGTTCTGAAAATAACTATCAATATCGGAAATAAATATCGCGAATAGTAGTGGGCCCCCTTGTAAAACACCTTGGGTTATTTGTACTCTCTCTAAACTGCTACCTTCTTGTTCTATAAACAGTGCTGCTTGGTTGTATATTATTTTTAGTACTCTAGTAATTTTTGCACTTATTTCGTTTGAATATAATTTTTCCCAGAGTATATGATGGTCTAACGAATCATTATTAGGTAAACCTGCTTCATAAATCGTGGCATTATAAACATTTAGTTTTTTGAGTAGTATAATTGCGAAATATCTCCACTTGGTATTTGTAATACACTTTGTAAGTCTAAAGTAAGAGACTGAAATGACGGATCCGCATTTGCTCTTCCCTTGTCGCTTAGTTTTGCCAGATAGCTTGCATTCTTTCTCGTGATATGCTCATCGTAGATAACCTTCATTTTTGCTCGATTTTCATCATGGTCACGGTTTTCTGACTCTTTTAACTTATAACATGTAACGTATTGATTCTTTTTTGGTCTGTGAAAAGAATAGTTTTATTCAGTACAAACATTTTTTCTATACTCATGTTTGGAGATGAGTTTGATTTGATTTTCTTCGCATTCAGTTACATACAAATTGTACATTTTGAGGAAAGACAATTTAGAATCTAAGTATCGTTTAGATGATGTTTTACGACAGTAGTGGGATTCTAAAGAAGGAAGGAAATGATTCAATATGATGCTTTGCTCGTAGGATATCTTCCGCTTTAGTTTTATTTGCAGAAGTAAATTTGCCACGCCAATCTCCAGCCGAAAAGGATCCACAGCTTCCCAATTTCTCAAATGCTTTATTTACGGGTCCATTGCTTATGCATATAATGTTTCCTCAAAAAACTTTTAACATACCCTTATTTGTTGAGTGTCTTTTGTCAAATGATACGTTCTTGAACATGATCTATTAGCTGACGGTGTTAGCTTTCACCCCCCAAATCCTACACCACACTCTCAACCAACAATGTCCTCCAGACACACACGCAGCAGCAAAGCTGACAAATCTTCCACACTCCCTTTCTCACCAAGTCAAATAAACTTTCTCCACAATATCAACCCCAGTCACCCCCTATTCAATTTTGACACATATCACGACAACCAAAAGCCTACCTTAACTTCCCACACGGCAAAGAAACGCTTTCCCGCCACGAGAAAGAATTGCCCAAATTCAAATCAACACCATCTCCTAAAACATCTTTTAAACAATCCTCCTCTAAACAAACACCCGAACAACAACACAAACGCACTTCATATACATCCCCAACTAGGACTTACGATTCCTCCGTGAGATCCAAATCGGCCTCACCCTCAATTACCCGACAACCCTCCATCCATGATTTCACTCTCGTCGGAAAGACGAAACCTCGACCTACTACTTCTAACCCCATCAACAAACCTGCAACAACCCCCACCAACAACACTTACACAAACTCTCAACCTCAGAAACCTCCCAATCTAATGAGATCTTACTGAAAAAAAGTGCCAGGACAAAGGCAAGTGAAAAGGCTGGTTAGACTTTCGCCAATAAAAGCAAAACAGCTTATTGAGTTAGACAAAAACGACTTGAAACTGGTCCTCACTGGACCTCAGAGGTATCGCCTTAAAAATGGGCAAATCAGAGAGTGAATGTTGCCGATACTGCAAGAACATCGCTGAAACTGCAGAACGTTTGCTTTGCGAATGACCAGTACTTTTCTACAAAAGGCTGAAGTTCCTCCGTAAAAAGTCTTGGAATCCGGGACATCGAATAGATTTAGGGTTATGCACAAAAGATCTAATAGGTTGAAGTGTTTGAGTAGCTGCGGAGTCTTTACGACCCCCCTGACAATCTACAATGGTCTGGAGTAAAAGAGGGAGTGGCGTTGATAATAGCACCGATTATGTAATTGCGGAATAGTGATGGTCGGGATGAAAATACTGAAAGAGTAAATATAAAAATTATAGTAATTTATGAAGAGAATGAGGACTTATAGAAAGAAGGAGGGAAAGATGAATATTTTGGAAACCTCCAAAAATTTATTTATTTAGCTTATGGCATACATGGATTTAGTTATAATTAGTTAAAAATTGTACACATTCACATTACGTCATTAAAAAACATATAAGTGTATATCTAAAAGTAGAAAAGTAGAAATAAAATATAAACATAAATATAGCACGATTTGAAGTTAAATTTTAAAATCTAGACCATTGATCCAGTCCAGCACAGAGTCAGTGGCCTCATAGAAGTCGCTCATTTCTCCTCCGTATGCAGTAAGGGGGCACTCCATTGTAATATGGTGGACAGTCTGGCGAGGCTTTCCGCAGTCACAGGTTGGTGTTTCGGTGAGTCCCCACTTGTAGAATGTGTCACGGCAAATACCGTGAGACGTTCTTATCCTGTTGAGTGTTTTCCACTCGTGGCGAGGCAGCTCCATACCTGGTAAGGACACTGTAGGATCAGTTATATGTACAGCCTGGACTGGTTTCGAGGCTTCCCAGTATTCTCTCCATTTATAGGTCAAATTGAAATTATCTCTCACAAGTTTTTCTGCTACTAATATTGGGGAAGATCTCGACTTCAATCTCTGCAGGCCGGCTTCGGGAAGGTCACTATGTATTGGAAGTAGGGGATTTGTTATTATTTTATTATATTCCCTAACTAGGCTCTCTTGTCTGCGGATGGAGGGAGGTGCAATGTGGCTTAGAACAGGGAGCCAGGGCAGAGGTGTGCTTTTTAGACAGCCACTAATTAGTCTCATTGTCTCGTTGAGTTTGGTATCGATGTTCTTTACGTGGCAGCTGTTTATCCAGACTGGGGCGCCGTACTCAGCTACTGAGTAGACAAGGCTGAGCGCTGAGGTTCAAAGAGTGGATACGTTCGCGCCCCAAGTAGTGCCGCAGAGTTTGCGGATTATGTTGTTTCTGGTATTCATTTTAGCTGCGGTGTTCTTTAAATGTGTTTTGTATGAAAGTGTTCGATCCATTGTTACCCCTAGGTATTTTGGGCAAGGATTATAGCGTAGTAGATTATTATTGAAATACACTTGGGGCTCCACTCGTGCTTGTTTATTGTTTAGGTGGAAGCACATCGCTTCAGTCTTGTTCATATTTGGAATTAGCCTCCAGTCGGCGAAGTATTTTCCCAGCATGTTCAGGTCTATTGTCAGTACGTTACTAGCTTCTTCGATGGTTTTACTTTGCAAGGGCCAGGTCATCGGCATATCCGAACTTTCTTGACGATGTCTGTGGGGTGTCGGAAATATATAGATTAAACAGGACAGGTGCAAGTACAGAGCCCTGGGGCAGCCCATTATTGAGATGTCTCATCTTGCTTCTGCTTCCTCCTGTTATTATTTGGAAGGGTCTATCGCAGAGCATGTTGTTCAGTAGAGATGCTGTTCGGCTGCATGGTATCACGTTGAGAAACTTGTAGAGGAGCCCCTCTCTCCAGACCGTGTCGTATGCTGCTGTCAGGTCGACATACACTACAGTTGTCTTCAGCTGTTTTTGAAACCCTGCTTCGATGTGTGCTGTTAAGCTGAGCACCTGGTCGACACAGCTACGGTGGGGCCTAAACCCAGCCTGTTCAACAGGAATATGCTCCATTATCAGAGGACTCAGTCGGTTTAATAACATCCTTTCTAGGAGCTTATAGCATGAGCTTAACAAGGCTATTGGGCGAAAGCTTTCAGGTAGGTTCTTGGGTTTGTTTGGTTTTAGAATCGCAATTATTTTTGATTTCTTAAGCTCCATTGGCATATAACTTGTCAGTAAAATGTCAGAGTAGAATTTACTCAGCCACATTCGAGTGTGTTTTCCACAGTTCTTGAGGAATTCGGGGTGAATTCCGTCGAATCCCGGAGCTTTGCCAGATTTGGTGTCTTCAAGTGCCTTATCTACCTCATCTACAGAGAATGGTTTGGAGAATTCGGGGTGGGGTGTTGTCGTATGGCGGAGGAGTGTCAGTTGTTTCTTAATATGTGTATTCTGTTGTCTTATACTTGGGGCCTTAGAGAGTGTTATGACTCTTGTAGCGATTTGGTCAGCTGATACTTCCGGTGGTTCGCGGGTTGGTGGATTAGAGCTACCCAGCTTCTTCAAAAGGCTCCAAGCTTTCCTGCTAGATCTCTTAAAGTCGATGCTGCCTGTTGTTTCTTTCCATTTATTAAGGCGTTCTGTGTCCAGTCGGTTGAGGAGTTCGTCGGCTATTTCAGAGTCTCCATTGTTCTGGAATTCCTGGTAAAACTGCTCCGTCTCAGCGTTCCAGCCCGGTATATATTCTCTGCGGAATCCTCGAGGTATATACTTTTTCGCAGTTGTTATCACGGCTTTTACGAATCTATTATAGTTGCTGCTCACTGGAGGGATCCATCTAACGACTTTATCCAGCAGAACAGCAAATTCATTCCATTGGGCCTTTCCAAAATTCCATCTGGGCCTGGGTGTAGAGTGGATTATCGGAATTTTAATTCCAATTTCGAGGACTATAGGACGATGTTGGCTGTGCGGAAAGTCGTCTAGGACTTTTCTTGACATTGGAATCGGGCGTTTTAGAGCATTCTCTGAGGCAAAGCAAATGTCTGGGTTGGTTTCAGTGTTCCACGCAGCTGATCTGAAAGTATTTCGTTCTTTAGCATCAAAGATTAGGTGGAGATCGTGTGAGTCTGCCCAGTTGGCAAGGCGCTCGCCGTTCTCATCTCTGGTACGGTATTTCCATTCAGTGTGGTGACTGTTAAAATCGCCTGCGTATATTGCAGGGTGTGGGTAAGTGTCTAGAACGTCATCAGGCCAGGGTGCTTGTGTTGGTTTGTAGATGTTTGCGACCGTAATGTCCGCTATTTTTGTTATTACTTGGTGAACGTTTGAATTTATTCTGGAATTTAGTAGTATAGCGTTTTCGATGTCTTTTCGGACATAGGTCGCATTTCTATAGGACCGATGATAGGTGGCCCCCAGTAGGTCGAATCCTAGAATTTTGCCTCTTTGGCGCTGTTGGTCTGCATTCTCGATGTGGGTTTCTTGGATAATGGCCATGTCAATGTTTTGGTCTAGCAAGAGCTTTGAAATGTACTCACTCTTGGCTCTGCTAAGTCCTTCGGCGTTTATTTGGCAAATTCGGATCATTTCTCCGAGATTTTTTGTCGTTTGGCCCTGAGAAGGGCCATGGTTGTGAGATCCGGAGATATTGTCTGGCTGCCGAAGATCGCTCTAACTCATTTAGCATTACCCAGGGTGCACGTGTAGCTTTCTGCCACGGACGCGAGTTAGTCTACACCCCACCTCCAAAAAGATATTCATGAACAGAATGAAAATTCAATAATAATGGAAATCTACTCGGAAGAGTGTAAAACAAGATTAGAGGCATGCACGACGCACCAGGAAAATAATGAGAAACAGATTCAAAGATGGCAGAGTTTCAATGGAACCGCATTGGGAAATGCCCTTTATACTGGTGTTACGAATTCAACAAAGAGGCTTTTGCGAAGAAATAAAAAAAATAATTAAAGAGAAAAGTGTTTTTAAATGAAACTCACGGTCTCTAGTTAATTTCACAATATAATAAAAGTTATTGAAAATTCTAAAAAATTGACAAACTAAACACTAATATGAGCATAGTCCACGAAGTAAGGGTCGACACAGTTAATTTCATTAAAGAGAAAAGTATTTAAAGAAGGCATACATAAGCAGTAAAAGTCTAAAGGTATATAATAAATATAAAGAAAAGAATTAAAAAATTCAGTTAAACGATAGAAAATGGAGACTATCTGAGACAATTAAATATATTTGACATAACTGTCTCACTCTGAACGTGGGGTTCTTCATTCATTTCACCACCTCGTTTTGAGTGATCTTCCGAGAACGGTCGAATGGTCTCCAAAACGTCATGATAAATTATTTTACAATAAAAATTGAGCAGTAATAGAAATACTATGCTTTCTGAAGTTGCAACATCTCTGTTCAGCTTTACTCTTCGAAAAATATAACCGCTTAGAATAAATTAAATGTAAAGACATATTAAAGTATTATTATCCAATAACGTGTAACAAGCAGAAACTGCCGACTAACCAATTACCTATTATAGAAGGAAACTTAATGTTTTCTTATCTGTTTGGTATCAATTTTCAATCAACAAAATATTCGTATATATTTTAGAATCCCATTCAAAAAACGTAATTAAAAAAATATATTTTTCAAATAAATCGTCTATTTAGTGAAGTAATTAATCATCAATTAAATGACTCTTGACAGTTCTCAGCTTCGGTATTGCGTTTAGCCACATCTAGCCACATGTAAGAGGATACGCTTGATTAAATTAGGGAAGTCGCAAGATTTCGAATTTAGATCTTTTGCAGATGTAAGAAAATATTCTACAACGCTTATTAATCAGTCACATATTGGCGCCGGAAATGCTGTATAGGGTGATACAAATAATGTTTTATCAGCAAAAGTGCATCAATTAAACATTAGATAAGCATTTGTGTAGGTATTGTATAAAAACTAATTGTCATGAATGAAGTTCTTTCTTCCATTGAAATTCAAATATACTTAGTTCGTTTTAGTTTCCCAAATAATAAGGACCATTGAAATCATAGGACCTTATGTAAACATAGTTACCTCTGCCCATTTTGTATACTTTTTTCATTTTGTTAACGACTGGCAGCGATTTTTATAATAAGTAGTAAACAAAAACACATACCTTTTGGTGAGGAAATGCGCGGTTGCCGTGTTGATGACTTTCGTGTAGCTGAAATTAATAATGGGAAAACCGTTGTCATGGTATCAATTGAAGAGTGCAGGGAAGAAAGGGGGAAGGTAATTTTTGAATGTTTTTGAGAAATTTCAATATTAAAGTTTGAAACCCTATTTTAAATAGAATTATGACTTATTTGTTACTTTTATAATTTAAGTCATTTAAATAAGTACCTGGTAACATTTTTATAAAGAATAAAATAAAAAATTGCTTATACAGGGTGCGAAAAAATTTATTTTTACAGAGTTACACAGTAAGTACACTTATATTTTAGGTTTTGAATTTTGAAACCCTATTTTAAATATAATACAGATTTATTCATTACTTTTATAATTCAAATAAGTACATGGTAATATTTTCGTAAAGAATAACATGAAAATTACTTATACAGGGTGCGAAAAACATTTATTTTTTTACACAGTAAGTATGTAAAATTAGAATTTAGGTTATCGAAGTATTTTGTTTCTTCTTGGTTAAGGCCTTTTTCTTAATTGGGAGGACGGTGTGCTGCAAGTTCTTATAAAAGTTAATTGCCTTCTCAGTGCTGCATAGTTTCTTAAGATGTATTAAATCGCGATATTTCTCTGCAGATATTGGCTTCAAATCTGAAAAAGAATTAAATAAGATGTAGTTAAAAAAAATAAGGTTCTCTTTATGGTGTCTTTCTTACCAAAATAAAGTTTAGGTGGTAGGACAAACTGACCATCTGGAAGCTTGGGTGTGATTGTATTTTTCGATGCAACAATGCGGTTATTGATTACTGAGGTGTTCCAGCATCTATTGTATGTGTTCCTGAACTCAATTAATCTAGGATGATCTTGTGAAATTTTCACTTCTCTAATCTCCCGAGATTTAAATGAAGGTTTGGTCATATAAATTGAGTCCAATAATTCTGTCCAATTTCGAACAAGAGCTTGGTCAACTTCAATTACAGTAAAAGGTTCTGGTTTTACTCTGCATGATTTTATTTCATTAAACCAATCTTCTGGAAGTTCAGCAGGAATTTTTTGATTAATTAACCCCATGTCCCTGTCGCACTCCATGTAAGAGTGCCCCCGGACCGGAAAAATCACTTCTATAGTATCTAATCTTTTAGCAACATGGACGACGTAATGCAAATACCGAAAAACCGTAAAGTTCTTATTTTGACCCCCGCACGAGTCACAGAAGATGCGCAAATATCTAACCTTACTACTCAGTTGAACAAAAATATAAAAGTGGAGTAAAGACGCGACTTCGTTGGATCCTTTTCCGCCAATTATTTCTGGATAACAATAAAAGGTAGCACTGTTTGTTGATAGCACGTGAATGTTGAAAGAATGTAAAGTAAGTCGCCTTTTATAATAGATATCATTGGTAGATAGATTTGGCATAGGTAGATTTTTTTGAAAGTCCATCGCAATACATTCAAAATCAACTTGCTTCATGGCTTGTTTCGTGGCCAATTTTTTTCGCTGGTAAAATACTTCAGCCTTACTTTTATGCAGGTTATTCTCCACTGTTTTTTTTTCTTATCTCTGCTTCAGAACTTCTTTTCATTTCGTCAGTAACATCTGTACCACGTAGCTTGCTTTGATGAACCTTAAGTTCAGCTAAAAACTGGTCACGCGAGCTGCAGGTATCGCTTCGTGGGTAACCAAAGCTTATATTAAAATTGGTATTAAATATATGTCGATAGGTTTCGTATGACACAGGAGGATTCTTTGCTTCCAGATACAAATTGTGCATTTTTTTAATGTGTAGGTCTTCAGGTAGGTACAGCTTTCTTATCTTAGATCTGCTATAATGACTGTTGCGTCCCCTAAAATTGGAAATATGTGATTTAATCGTGATTAATACGTGTTCTGGTAACTTATGCTTCTTAATATTATAGCCTCGCTTGTCCTTAGATACCTTGCCAACATTTTTTAAAGATTTCTGAATAGTTTCAATTCGTTTCTCTCCAATACCGTGCAGGCTTAAAAATGTTTAAAAGCATACTGGCACTTCTACAGTTCTTTCATCATTTCGTATTCTCACCCTAAACGCATGAGAAGCATAATATAAGTTAGCACAAAGTTCATTTTTAGGTCTTCTTTGTTTCACCGGTAGTACCATAATTAGCCCGCCCAAGTACATGTTTTGATCATTACGATTTAAAGAATTAAAATGGTTAATTATAAATGACCGGTTTTGTTCGTTAACAACACTGAAACACTTTAGTCTTTTCCAGTGGCAATCTTCACCTACCTCGTGGCTTTGTTCTCGAAGTTTTTTCATCACATTACTAACTCGACCAGTAACTATTCTCTTCCTGATTTTCGCACAAGGAATGATGCCTTCATTATTACTCACTATCATAGCTCCAGTATTGTTAGCCATTTTTAACTTGAAACTTCAGCTAGGAACACGATCTTGTCAAACACAATTTACGCAACGATACCAGTAAGCACGTCACACTCGCGTGATTGCTCGAGTAAACTAAAACAGTGTAATTATGTCGGCAAATCAAGCAAATTCCAGTGAGGTCTCGACTCGAAAAGATTGACCTTTCCCATTTCTTCGCTGTCCGCACGGACATTCCCCTTTTCTTCGCTGTAAGGTTTATTAATAAACACGTTTTAATATTGACAGACCTCGATTCTTCCCTGTTTAGACATACATACTAATTCTATAGGTATTTAGCTACGCATTTCCACCATAAACTCGTTTTGCCAAAAAATTGACCTTCCCCCTTTCTTCCCTGCACTCTTCAATTGTCATCATAACGAGAAAACAAAAACCCAAATAATATGCTGAGTAAATGCTTGGCTATCAAATGGACAACCTCAGCTTGGCATTCTGATAGTGAAGAACGAGTGAAAACACTAATCGTATAATGGTGATATGCGCGGTTGCCAAGTTTACCATTTTCGCTCAGGAATCAATTATGGAAAAACTGTTGTCGTCGTAACCATTGAAATGGGGAAGAGTAGAGGAATATTCAGACACCTTCGTGAGGAAATGCATAGGTACCGGGTGATCAATTAAGGGTAGCGAGCCATATCTCATAAGATATTGGTCGTATAGATTTAAAAAAAAATTCGTGATAAATGTCACCAAGAGAAATTGCTGGGAATTATTTTCGAGTTCGTCAAACGACCGCTAGAGGGCGTAGCAACTAACACTAAGTAGAAAAATGGGATTTTTATAGAATTTTGCCTAATGAAAGTATATCGATGATATCATTTTCATATTTACTGAATATTCACCTACACTTTTTGACTAAAATGTTTTGTTCTACCTATCAAAATAAAGCGGTGGGGGAAGTTCAATTGTTTTTTTAAGCAAACCAAGATTTCTCCCGTTTCGCTTGACAGATTTTAACAAATTTGGGCTTATATGAAAAAGCATTATTTACACTACAAAACGCTTACTTGGTTTTGACTTTTTGACTTTCGTTTTCACCGCTAGATGGCGTTAACTGAAATGGTATCAAATTTTTGAGCTTTTTTCAAAAAAAAAAAATGTTTTGGTGTATTAATTTTTACATATTTTAAAAGAGGATACATTTTTCTAAAACTTAATGAAAAAAATTAATCATCTACCTTTTTTTGAACCGTTGATATTGAACAAAACATAACGTTATTACATAAAAAAATGGCACGCCACTGCTTTTTAGCAAAATAAAAATCATTTTCGTAATCACTTATTAGTTGCTAACAAAAAGAACCTTTTGACTTTTTTCGTTAGACAAACGGTTTTGTTTTAAAAGAATCAAATAAATTTATATGGGGCGCCCATATCTCGAAACATACTAATTTACATATTTGGAAAAAAAAATCTTAATAAAACTGGCCAACAACAGCAGGAGCAATAACACTAAAAACAAGAACACATAACTTTAAAGTTTTGTCGTAAATGTTCAAAATGTTGTCTATTATTTTGAATGCACTGGTCCAATCTTTCTGGGTGGAGTTGACAGCTGCCTCAATTTCCGCTCTCGGTATATTATTTATGGCGTTTTGAATTCGGACTATCATGTCTTCTCGAGTAGTTGGTCGTGTTTTATACACCAAATCCTTTATTCGGCCCCACAGAAAAAAATCAAGGGAGGTTAAATCGGGGGACCGTGGTGGCCAGAAAAATTGACTGCCTCTACCAATCCAACGGTTAGAGGCAGTCTATTTTTCTGGCCACCAATCCAACGGTTAATATACTTTACTATTATAAAAAAGAGACTTATAGAAACCCAAGGAATACAGATTGGGAAGCATTTCGGAAGAAATTGGAAGCCAATCTAGCCTCACTTGACCCAGTCTCAGGGCAAGGGGTTGAGAGAATGACTTGTGACATTAACAATGCCATAATAAACTCATATACCGAGACCTGCCCTGAGACGGTCAGAACGACCAACCGAAGTGCACGTTGGTGGAACAGGAAGCTCGAATCGATGAGAAGGAACGTTCGAAGGTTGTACAATAAGTGCAAACGCACAGGAAAATGGGACAGTCATACGAAGGCGCTCACTGAATTCAATAAAGAAGTGAGGGAAGCCAAGAGAAGCTCATGGAGAAAGTTCTGTCAGGACATTGTAAGTGTTTCTGACTGTGCTAAACTCCACAGAGTCATGGCTCAAAATCCAGTTAACACTCCAGAGACCGTACTCAAAGAAGACGGCTCACACACGGATGGACCGGAGGAGACATTGGTAATGCTCAGTACGCACTTCCCGGGATCCACCGAAATACAAGTCGAAGCAACGAGCGAAATCAGAGAAGAACGGCAAGTTGCCCGCGGTCTGGCAACTCGTGATAGCTGGACTTGTGCAAAGTCCATAGTCACATATGGGTCTGTGATATGGGCTATTCAATCTTTCAATCCCTTCAAGGCACCTGGAATGGACGGAATTTACCCTGTACTACTCCAAAAAAGCGCCGACATAATAACTCCAAGACTTGTGAATCTGGTCAGACTAAGCCTAGCCACAGGAGTTATACCTACGGTGTGGGAAATCTCCAAGATGGTATTCATACCAAAACCTGGAAGACCCTCTTACGATACTGCAAAGGCTCATCGTCCGATAAGTCTCTTAAGGTACTAGAGAAGATAATAAATAGGCATTTGAGGGTCAAGGTGCTGGGCGACAAGCCGCTGCACCGCAATCAACATGCCTACCAAAGTGGCAAATCTTGCGAAAGAGCCTTGCACAGCTTGGTGAGCAAGATAGAGCAAGTCATTACTTACAAAGAAGTCGCACTGGCTGTGTTCCTGGATATCGAAGGAGCATTTGACAATACGAGCACTCGCTCAATGTTGTCAAAGCTGGAATCCAGAGGCACAGACAGGACAATCACCCGATGGATAGAGAACATGCTAAGCAGCAGGAGAGCACAAGCATCCCTGTGTGGTGTCACGAGAGAGGGGAAGACAGAAAGAGGATGTCCACAGGGAGGCGTTCTGTCACCAAAGCTGTGGAATCTGGTAGTCGACGACCTTCTTGTCTCACTAAACGAGCAGGGTTGGTATGCTCAAGGATACGCTGACGACATCATCATTCTAATCCGGGGAAAACACGTGGGCATCTGTCTGGAACTAATGCAGAGGACAATGTCCGTAGTGGAGAGATGGTGTGACGCGGAGGGATTGTCTGTCAATCCCTCGAAAACCATCATGGTACCACTTACAAAACAGCTAATGGTAGAGATTACTAGTGTGCCAAAACTCTTCGGCAATCAGATAAAGGTTGCCAGGGAGGCAAAATATCTAGGAATCCGGTTAGATGACAAGCTAACCTGGAACAACCATCTAGCGAGCATCACAAGCCGTTCTCAGATTACGCTAATGACGATGAGACGAGCAATTGGGTGCACCTGGGGACTAACTCCGACAATGGTAAACTGGTTATACCGGACCAATGATGGTGTGTGGTTCGATCGCATGGTGGCCTAAAGTTCAGCAAAGCACAGCCGCCAAAACGCTTTCTAAAGTGCAGCGAGCTGCGTGTCTGAGCATTACAGGCGCCATGAGGGGTACCCCAACCGCAGCATTGGAAATACTGCTAAACATCCCACCTTTAGATCTCTATATACAGGGGGAGGCTAAAATGGCTGCATACAGAATGCAGTGCAATGGCAACTGGTGCAAGCACCATGCTATGAAACATACTAAAATACACGACAACATGAGGTGCGACATCATCGAAATGCCACCTGACAGAATGCCCAAGGTCGTGGAAACTGAGATACCATATCGTGTCAACTTGAGTGGCAGATCCGAATGGGCCCAGGGAGAACCTCAACGCATGTTGAAGAGTATCACCTGGTACACCGACGGGTCAAAGACCCTAACGGGTACAGGAGCAGGCGTTTACGGCGTCAGACCCAGGCAAAGCATAAGTGTTTGCCTTGGCAAAATGACGACCGTATTTCAAGCAGAAATAGCTGCACTAATCAAATGCGGCAGAACATGCATAGACAGGAAATATAACAAAAAGACCATCTATGTGAACACGGACAGTCGGGCGGCCCTTTTGGCCCTAGCAAGCCACAGCTATACGTCGAAGATAGTGTGGGACTGTCACAATACCTTGAAAACCTTGGCAAAAGACAATAGAGTAATTCTTACTTGGGTGCCAAGCCATACAGGGGTAGCTGGAAATGAGGGAGCTGATAAGCACTAGTGTGCCAAGAAAGGAGCTCATCTCACCCTCATGGGACCAGAACCAGAATACGGCGTTTCATACAACGCCGTACGAAAAACTTTCCAACTGGGTGTCGCTTGAACATCAAAAGCGCTGAAACAGAATCACGGGACATGCTCAGTCCAAAAGAATGCTAAAAGGACCATCGAGTTCCTACGCAGCAAATGCTTTTAGACTGGGTAGGAAAGAACTGCGGAAAGTGGTATGATTCATAACTGGCCACTGGACATTCAACGCACACCTAGTGAAAATGGGGATTGAAATAACAAATCCCATTTACAGGATGTGTGGAGAAGCAGAAGAAACCGCAAAGCACGTGGTCTTCGATTGCCCTGCCCTGTGCAGAAGGCGAACCTCCTGTCTAGATATCTTCCTAGGCACAAATCAGGAGGGAATGCAGGAAAACATAGTCCGACGAATTTCAATGTTCGCTAAGAATTTAAAATGGGACTCTGCTTTATACCTGTGAGTGGGGGTGCACAATAAGCCAATCAATGGCTGAGCGGCAACAATTAGGGCACCTGAAGCCTAGCCCCCTCGTGACTAGAAAAAAATCTAACGGTTAGGAAAATGCCTGTCCAAAAATCTTGCACATTTCGAGAATAATGTGCCGGGCATCCGTCTTGTTGAAACCACATGTTTCTTCTTACTTCTAAAGGTACATTTTCTAAGAGTCCTGGTAAATTGTTCAATAAAAAGTTCAAATACATGTCACCAGTTAGATTGCCATTAAATATGCGCGGATTGATAATAGCACAATTAATAACACCGCACCAGACGTTGACGCTCCATCGACCCTGCTGATAATCTTCACGTAACCATGTGGATCAGTGTCCGACCAGTAATGCACGTTATGAAGATTTACCCTGCCATTACTGCAAAAAGATGCTTCATCTGTCCACAATATTTGTGACAAAATATGACGGTTTTCCCTAATGAAATCTCTAAGCCAGTAGCAGTAATCGAGCCTACGTTCAAAGTCAGTCTCATCTAAGGATTGATGAATCACGACGTGATACGGATGCATTTTAATATCCATCAATATTTTTTGCACTGAGCCATAGGATATTCCTAAATATCTGGAGATCTCTATTATGCTTAAATGGAGGTCTGCATGAATATAGGCCAACACATTTATAATGTTATCTTCTCTTCTTACTCTACGATTTCTTCTCAAAGTTGGAGTTGGTTGCACTTGGCCATGTTGCCTTAAACGTAAGGCTAAACGATGAAAAACCATTCTCGAATGCCGTCTTCGGAGGGGATAACGCAGTGCATACTGCCTAGAAGCAATCGCCGCATTTTCAAAACATTGAAAATAATTTCTCAACATATCAAAGGCTTCTTCATTCGTAAAAGGCATGATTTGTTGTAAAAATAATTTTTACATAACATTAAATTAGATGTTAATAGCAGGAACTGTCAAAATGAATATCAGCGTGATTGACAATTTGGTGTTTTCTTTTTTAATATAGATCATCGCCTGCTTCGCTTAAAAGCGATGTTAGTTTGAACAGTATGTAAACCTATCTTATTTTTCAATCCAAAACCGTTCGTCTAACGAAAAAAAGTCATTTTTACATCTTCTGTAAAAGAAAATGAATAAAGATGATTTAGATTCGAAACTTATATGATTTTATATAAAAGCGTCACGGCAAAACATAAGCCATCATTTCTATACAAACACATACTCATTATCTTGTTATGAAAAATATTTAGGAAGTTAGGCGCCATCGAAAATATTTTCTGAGGCACTTTATAAAATGTTTCATATCTTAGAAAAATTTTAAGGATTCCTAGACAATTTGACTCCACGCAAGGTTGAAAGTTACTGATTTATTAGGGTAGTAATTTACTAGGACATCTGGACGCACTCTAATCACTTCCCAACACTTTTTTCTAATAGGCCTATTGCGTAATTAAAATAGTTTATATCTAAATATTTTGCACTCGTACAGGATGATACACATTTAGAAACTATTATCAATCAGAAAAATATTTTTGGAAATATTGTAGGTAAATCTAGATATATGATCAAAAAGTTGAAAAAAAGAAGACTCGTATAAAAATGTAGTCAGTATTGTCTCATCTACTGATGTAAGCATAATCTGGGAAAAAAATACAAAAGTTAAAAGGCACCGAGACACAAGAAACTCTACAGCAATTGTAACAGATCGACAAATAACTTCCGATATTTTTATGAAGAGTATTTATTCTAGTGCTTCCAATTTTACAGAGTACAAACAAGTGGGATTCTCCAAATGAACTAAATTAAAGTGAACTTCTAAAGGCGAGTCATGTAAGCAAATAAACGTGTTGATCAAGCTGCGAGGGTTCGATCAGGTGGCCAGGGTGACATAGCGAACTGAAAAATTGAAAATTAGCCTTCAAATTTTATAAAAAAAAAATCACAAACAATATTTTTTTTGGATATATTTTGGTATATCTGATTATTAACTAAACAATTACAGACGGAGATATAAAGTGAAGGTGGGCAAATTTGAAAATGTATTATATGATCGATTTTGAAGCTTATTTCATCTTCCTGTGGAAATGGGAAGAGAAATTAACTGTCTCGACCCTTACTTCGTGGGATCTACTCATATTAGTGTTTTAAATGAAACTCAACGTTTCTAGCTAATTCCACAATATAATGAAAAATGTTGAAAATTCAAAAAAATTGACAATTGTTTCGATAAGTGAATATCATTGGAAAAATGATATCCAGGATACCAACATAGGACTAATAATATCTAAGCTTTAATATTTGTAATATCACATCTTCTTTTTTCTATTAAGATATATTAAGTCAATCATAAGGTAGGTCACTTCTTGGTCTAGTCAAAAATAACTATTAAACATCAGGTAGGCACCAAATGAAATGTAACTTCTGTCATTCTGACAATGATATTCAGTTATGGAAACAATTGTCATTTTTTTAGAATTTTCAACATTTTTCATTATATTGTGGAATTAGCTAGAAACGTTTGTAACATATGTTCTCCCCCGGCTTGAGACTCTTCCTCAGGTTGTGGTATTTGACTCCAGTTAATGTATTCCTTATAGCAATCACTGTGATGGGGTGAACAATTGATATTAAATTGTACGCCACCAGCTTTTTAAGCGATAAGTAAATTAAACAGAAAAACTAAAAAGGTTAAAAGCTGGAAAACCTTATATTTACTTTAACTTAACAAAACGAAATACTAAAAATATTTTAACGCGATGGTCCAAGTTAGTTAATATAAATTGCTGAGAATCAAATATCAAATGTTCAGCAAATTATATTTATTAATAACTCAATAGATAATTCACATTAACTGCATATCCAAAATACAAGACGAATACGAACGCCGTTATACAATAAAAATCTCCATTTCTAGATTTCCATGAATAGAATATATGACAAAGGACTTATCTTGGAGCGGTTCTGGAATTATTCAGCTCTCAGCTAGGTCCTAGTCGATGGAGATGGGGTGCTGAATCCATCCCGGCCGGTTTCCTGTTGTCTCTTGCGGTGTTGTCTATTCATAGGGCCTACCCAGGGGCTGCAGAGCTGAGGAAAGAAGAATGAGTAAAAATCAAGGAAAAATTCTGGGAAGGAAGGAATAAATAGAACAGGTAGGAAGCTTATGCTTCAACACATAAAAAACTGAATCTAGTTTTTAAAATAAAACTAACAGGAGTCTGTTCTATCATATTGTAACGCGAAAATTCGCCGAGCCGTCGGAGACTTAATATTGGCTAACCTGTCGACTGGGAGAAGTCACAGCGCTGTCGGTACGAAGTTAAAAATTTTCAGTCCTCCATTTGCCGTCAAGGTGTAAACACACATCTTTCAACTTAAAATTTTCGCATGTGCTCTGGGAGCCATAAGTGTTTTATTGGAAAACCCGACAATTCCGACATAGGGAAAGAGAAATACAGCTGAAACCAACAACTGGCGGCTCCGACCCGATAGGTTTCTGGTCCAAAATCGGTCGATGACTGTGGGTACCATGAGAATTTAGAGGAATTGCGTTTTGTGGTAAATTTCCGTAGACGGCGTTAGTTAGAAGGATTCATTATAAAGGTAAATGGTTGAAAATACTTTCTCGGAATTAACAGTTTTATAGGTATTTTAACGTAGACATTTTAGTTTTGATTCGTAGTTTATTGGAGTATGTAATCTGGATTTCACGAGATAATTTCGATGTATTTCATAAATTCTTATTAGTTCATATTCTTCATTGCTTTATATTTTGTTGAAATAAGAATATACCACGGGGGTTGTATAAATATTCAGGGATGTGTCCAACGACACAGTTTTTATATTATAGGTTTTTTTGGTTTCGTAGTTTTTTTTGCTAAGCGGAAAAAAACCAGGCATATAGTTTTTATCCTCAGTGTAGGTGGCTTTTATACAGTTAAAAGTAATGATGTATGATTATTTGCAAATTTCGGGTGTTGTTAATATAGTCAGTATGATGGGATATTACGGGGGTACGTCGAAAATTTCACCGGGGTAAAATGTAAACCCTATGTAGAGGCTAATTCGTTTCTCTATTTTAGGGGGGTTTTTGTACGTTGACATAAAAAAAAATCACTGATTGGAATTTATTGGGTCAGTGAGACCAGTTCCAGGAGAGCTGGAATATTCTGGAGCAACTTCAGTTCCTGTTCTGGTTCCGGAAAAGGATAAGTGAACAGTTTTCCTTTTCTTTATTCTTCAACTTCATTAGTAAACTCACATTTATGCTTCACATATTACCGTTTTTCATATAAAGTTTTATTTCTTGTTTTGCGGCCATTACTATAATTTCGCTTACACTTGTACTTTGTATTTAAAAATTTGAAATCTTTGCTCATAGTTTAAGATACGCTAAGACACTACGGTACGTACCTGGTATTGCGTTATTTAGTGGTTTTTTTTGCCTATTTCTGATGATTTTATGTATATAACTTGCACCGTACATAGTTTTGAGTTGTATTTTCTCTAGCAACGCTAAACTCGTTGCTATTTAAATTTTAGGCTTATGCAATTATTTATATTTATATTGATATTGGTATAAATTGCGGAGGTGTGAACCCTTGTAACTGTAAATTGTTGATTTTGATATATATATATATATATATATATATATATATATATATATATATATATTATCGTTGTATTTTTGAGATATTGTACATGAACTATTTGGTCGTTTCTCTATAATTTTAGAATTGAGACATCGGTGTAGTTTGGGGCCCTCAGCTCTTCTGCACCCTGAGTTCGAAGCCTTCAGCTCTGCTCAGAGTTTATAGAATCTGCTTGACAGTTATTTACTTGAGTTGTAACTGATAAATTAGTTAGAAATTTTTGGATTTATTAGTTTTCGGCCTTCAGCCCATCTACGTTCTGAGATTACAGCCTTCAGCTGAGCTCAGACGTTATTTGTAACATTTTGGTAGTGACATTGTAATTCATATTTTGAAAAGAGACCTTTGGTCCACAAAGACTAATTAAAGCTTCAATCAGGGGATACTTGCTGACTTTTATTTTCTTATGATAAATTACCTATCAGTTTAACCTTTGGAGTGTGTAGTGAATGTTGTTAACCCACTGAGGAGTTGTGGGCCAACTTAAGAAGTCTTGGGTGCTTGCCAAAACTTCTCTGGCGCCCTTTTGTAAACTTAATAATTTTTTGAAGAATCCACCCCTTCTTCGACTCGAAGCTAGTCGATTGGCGAGCACGGGTTGTACCACGTGAGACAACCCACTGAGAGGGTTAGTAGGATTTTCTCGTTATAATATTCGCTTTGTTCCCTAAATAAACAGAAAATGCGGAATTATAAAGCTGAAAAAGAATGAAAAGAAATTATTAAAAATTTGCTTCAAAAAGAATATAAAATGTTTCTTTTTTACAATAAAAAAGAATTAAACATACAAAATTCATCAAACGCCAGCCCATATTATAATTTTAAATCGAACAGTATAAACATCGGGAAAAATATTTCAAAAATCTAACTAACCAGCAAATATGTGAAACCACAACGATGTAGGTACTAACTCATGAATTTTACTGATAGGAAGAGACTTTTCCAATGTACGATATCGTTTAAATACACGAAGTTTGGAAGAGAAACAAGTTTTTTAATTAGTACGACGAAATTAAAATACCATGGTCCGATAGAAATCGTAACAGGCGATCGGCATGTTACACGTTGAGATTCATTTAAAACACTAATAATGGGAAGAGAGGTAAGAGGTCAAGAAGTTAAAAGTAAAATGTCTCTAGAAGTCAAATAAACCTCGAAATATCTATACGATGAAAAAACGGAATAACTACCAATGAAATCGCTATTTCTACATAGCTACAGTGTGTTTTAGATGAAACTGTTGGAATAGGTAGAGGAAAGAGGTGGTACAGTGGCACAAAGTGCTCAGCGGAACAAAGTACTTATAACTTTATTAATTAATTTGCTTGCCTTTTACACCATTTATTGAACAGTTGTATATGCCATACTAGGAACGCAATCAACTCCTAAAATAGGTAGAAAGTAATCAGTTTGAGTCTGACGGAGACAGAACTGACATTTCTTTTTTTTTGGCGTTTTTTGAATGTGGATTTGTTCATCTATAAATACTTGAGTTAAATAATTCTTCTAGTTTGACTTAACTGCACAACTAAAGTATTTTACATGGTGTCAGGTATGTAGCGGTTTCAACAGACAGCTATTGAACATTTTTGTGACAAAGTTTTCAAGGTTACAAGCCCCTGGAAGTTTTCAGCTAGTGAAGGAAAATGGAAAACTTGTTCAAACAGCCTGAACCCCTAGTTTTGGATGGAAATATATCAGATAACTAGATACGTTTTTTGCAAAAATTTAATCTGTTCATAACGGCAACAGATCTTGCCTCTGAAGAGGAGGAGAAAAAGCTATTTTTCTAAATCTGCTTGGAGATGAAGGTCTCGAACTGTTTAATAGCTTCACATTTGTCGCAGGCGAGGATAAAAAACTAGACAATATTAAATAAAATTTGAAGATTATTGTTCAACAAAAAGGAATTGGCTTTTTGAAAGGTACAAATTTAATTCCATAACATTGAAAGAAGGTCAAATATTTGACAACCTTGTGACAGAGAAACGTAAAGCAATAAAGACAACCGGTTATAAAGAATCTGATGATATGATTAGAGACAGAATTGTTATAGGTATTCTTGATAAAAGTACTCAAGAAAGGCTTTGAGAGAGGCAAATTTAACTTTCACCTATGCTTAGATTTCTGTAGAGCGATAGAGGTAAGTAAAAATCAAGCCAAGGTAGTACAAAGTGAATGCAGTAAGGTATGCACAAACTCAAGCTAGAGTTATGAAAAATGCAAACAGGAACGTGAAGCATTCTTTAAGACCACACACTTGTAAATATTGTGGTTTTGTTCACAAACAAAGTGGTGTATGCCCAGCTTACAACAAAATATGTACAAAGTGTCAAGGGATGTGTCATTTTGCAAACATGTATCAAAATGAACAAAGAGACATTAAGAAAAAGAATACTAGGAGGCAAGTAAATGAAGTTACTAAAGATGAAGCTGAAATTGGGTATAGTGAAAGTGAAGATGATGAAAGTGAGTTTGATGTGGACTCAGTGGTAAAAATCGTCGGTACGGTTGAAGATCCAGATGGTAAAATAGAGAGAAGCTGGAAAAACAGGTACTTACTAATGATAAGACAGTAGAGTTTAAGATAGACACAGGCGCTGAAATAAGTATTTCGTGTTTACATATTTTTGAGTCTCTAAGTGTAAATGTACCAATTAATTGCTCAGATATTTCTTTCGTTTCATATGGGAGCTCAAAATTCAAAATCAAATCATTTGGTGAAGTGATTTTGTTATGTGAAACTAATGATTTTGTTAGAAATTTTTTATATATTTTAGTTGATATTAAAGATCGATGAAATAAAACAATATAGTTTGTTTAAATCTTCATATATTTGAACTAATGTTCAATTTAAACTTGTTGACGCGTTTCACTAACACAGTAGCTTTGTCAAAACGAATGAAGGTAAAATATAAAAATGTCTTAATATATACAGTGCTAAATCTATTTACTAAGATTAACAATGGTATTGAAAGAAATTACCAGGAAATTCATTCACTAAAAACATTCCTAAGCTATCTTCTAGGTAAAGAGGTTCAATAAAGGAGACTGATTGAAATCTATTTGGTCGTCAAGGAGATTACCGGAATATTTAATTTTGTTAATCTCTAGGGCTTCTAATAAATTTAAACTAAAGGATTTACCGACTACATGGAGAATTTCAAAATTTGGGTCGAAAATGTGTTGGTTTTCTAATAAATGATTTGAATAGTTAGAATCTAATTTTTTGTTGTCATAGCTACGTTTGTGTTCCGAAATTCTAGTTTTAAAATTTCTAAAAGTTCTACCGATATAAATTTTATCACAATTGTCATTACCACATTTTAATTTATAAACTCCTGATTTGTTTAATTTTTAAGATTTAGATTTATTATTTTTAATGAATTTGGATAAATTGTGATCAGTTTTAAAGGAAATATTCATGTCTAAAGTTTCTAAAAATGTTCTAATTTTTAAGGGTGTTCCAAAGTATGTTAAGCTTTTAAATTGTCTATTATTTTTATCTGAAGGGAATACTTGTTCTAAAGTCTGTTTTTTTTATCTTTTTATTTACGATATTGTCAATTAAATTTGGATCGTAATTATTATTAACTGCTATTTGTTTTATGATATTTAATTCTTTGGTATAATTATTAATATTTAATGGGACTGTTAAGAGTCTGTGTATCATACTATTAAAAGCTGCTAGTTTATGACTGAATGGGTGGACCGAACTATTATGAATTGTAATATCTGTATGTGATGGTTTATGAAATATAGAAAAATCATGTTTATTATTTATATTTGAAATTGTAAGGTCTAGAAAGTTTATAGACTTATTTTGTTCAAGTTCTACGGTAAATTTGATATTATTGTGAATCGAGTTTATGTAATTAATGAAGCTCTCTAATTGTCTATTTGTATCGATGAAGCTAGCTAAAATGTCGTCCACATATCGGTGCCAGTACATAAATTTTTTACTAAGGGGGTGTTCATGAATTCGTTTTTCTATATTATCCATGAATATTTCTGCTAGTAGGGGGCTGAGAGGGTTGCCCATAATCAAACCATCTTTACTGCTATAAATCTCTCCATTGAAATGAAAATAATTTTCATTCAAACACACTTTTAATAAAGTAATGATATCAGAGTGAATTATAGGATTAACATTATTGTATGTGAGCAAGTTATCAACAAAAGTTATAGTTTCTTTAGGAGGTATACTAGGGAATAGATTTGTTACATCGAACGATATGAATTTAGAATTATGAGGTAGTATTATATCTTGAATATTATTAATTAATTGACAATATCATAAATAAAAAGATAAAAAAACAGACTTTAGAACAAGTATTCCCTTCAGATAAAAATAATAGACAATTTAAAAGCTTAACATACTTTGGAACACCATCCTTAAAAATTAAATCATTTTTAGAAACTTTAGACATGAATATTTCCTTTAAAACTGATCACAATTTATCCAAATTCATTAAAAATAATAAATCTAAATCTTAAAAATTGAACAAATCAGGAGTTTATAAATTAAAATGTGGTAATGACAATTGTGATAAAATTTATATCGGTAGAACTTTTAGAAATTTTAAAACTAGAATTTCGGAACACAAACGTAGCTATGACAACAAAAAATTAGATTCTAACTATTCAAATCATTTATTAGAAAACCAACACATTTTCGACCCAAATTTTGAAATTCTCCATGTAGTCGGTAAATCCTTTAGTTTAAATTTATTAGAAGCCCTAGAGATTAACAAAAATAAATATTCAGGTAATCTCCTTAACGACCAAATAGATATCAATCAGTCTCCTTTATTGAACCTATTTACCTAGAAGATAGCTTAGGAATGTTTGTAGTGAATGAATTTCCAGGTAATTTATTTCAATACCATTGTTAACCTTAGTAAATAGATTTAGCACTGTATATATTAAGACATTTTTATATTTTACCTTCATTCGTTTTGACAAAGCTACTGTGTTGGAGAAACGCGTCAACAAGTTTAAATTGAATATTAGTCCAAATATATGAAGATTTAAACAAACTATATTGTTTTATTTCATCGTTCAGTATGGATCTTCAACAAGTAAAAGCCTCATCTATTCGATATTAAAGATCCAGTACCGTTACTTGGTTTAAGTTATTGCATTAAATTAAATGTGATTAAGCGTATTGATAGTGTAGAGTTTAATAGCATGCAATTCTTTAAGTTGATAGACGATATTGGAAAAGAATATCCAGATGTTTTTGAAGGACTAGGGACATTTCCTGGTACTCATCACATCACGTTGAAAGAAGGAGCTAAATCAAAAAGTTAATTAAATTAGACGAGTTTCAGAAATTTTACATGAACGTTTAAAAGAAAAATTACATACTCTTGACCAACAAGGGTTAATAAAAAAAGTTGATAAGCCAACTGAGTGGTTAAATGCTTTAGTCATAGTTGAAAAACCTAACAAGAATTTGCGTTTATGCTTGAACCCCAAGCATTTAAATGAAGCCATAAAAAGGGAACATTTTTTTATTCCTTCTTTAGAGGAAATTAGCTGGTAAACAGTACATTAATGTTGTTGATATGCGTGATAGGTACTGGCAAATAAAACTTGATCCTGAAAGTTCTTAATTATGTACATTTGGTACTACATTTGGAAGATACCGATTCGTGAAATTGCCTTTTGGAATTTACTCTACACCAGAGGTTGTTTAGAAAAAAAATTATGAAGTGTTTGGTGACATTAATGGAATAGAATTATATTTTGATGACTTGATAATAACTGGCTGAACTGAAAGAGAGCCATGACAGAAATTTAAGATTAGTTTTACAAAATGCATCAAAGCATGATATAAAATTCAGTAGATCCTAAATACAGTTTAAAAAACAAAGTGTAAAATTTTTAGGTCAGAATTTTTCTTAAGATGGTATCTCCATAAATAAGTCTTACGTTGAAGCTATAATTGACATGCCTTTACCAATAAATAAACCTGGATTGTTGAGGCTTTTAGGTATGGTCAAAGTTGTAGGAAAAATGTATACCTAATTTGTCAAGTCTAACTTCACCACTCAGAGAATTATCCAGAGAGAATGTTCAATGGCATTGGAATGAAAACCATTTAGCAGCAGTACAAAATCTTAAATATTTGCTTACTAGTGTTCATGTTTTAACATTTTTCGACCCTGAAAAGTCCATTTGTATTGAAACAGACGCCTCTAAAGATGGTCTTGGTACATGTTTGTTACAGGATGGTCACCCTGTTGCTTTTGCATAAAGAAGCCTGGCTCGAACTGACAAAAGTATGCTCAGATCGAGAAGGAAACTTTGGCTATACGTATACGTCAGATAATCGAAAAAATCAGTTTAGACAAGAGTTAGTCATAGATTTTCTTAATAATCGCAGGCGTAATCAAAAACATAAAATTCCAGATAGTGCAAAAAATTATGCGAAACGTAAGGATAAAATTTCTGTTTCAGACAATTTATTGTTTTTAGAAAATAAGATAATAGTGCCAACCATATTGCGGAATGAGATTAGTACATGAAGGACATTTAGGCAGAGAAAAAAAAACAAAAAACTGAGCTAAACAGATATTCTACTGGCCTGGACAAGCATCAGATATAGAATTCTTTGCGTAAAATCATGTCAGGTTTGTGAGAAATTTGCTCATAAAAACTGTAAAGAAACATTATTGCAATATTCCCTTCCCACACGATGCTGGGAACGTGTTGGAACAGACATATTCACACCCAAATAGCACAGGAAGTCCATCGGATGTCCATTTCAGATCCAAATGAAGTCCAAATGTCCATGGACCTTCTATGGACGTACACTGGAATTCGACATCTGGACATATCCTGAATGTTACATGATTGGACGTCATATGGATGCCCATCGGACTTATGTTATTGGATGTTCACCATAACGTCCATATTGGATCGTTATTGGAAGTCCTTGGTATATCCAAAACTGGAGTTAATTCTTAAATCGAAAATTGTACGTTTTTGTATGTCAATTGGATGCACAATGTTGGAACATCCATAATTGTACATTTACGAATGACCATGAGACGTACAGAGCTGGACCGAACTTGTACGTTCTTAACTTGTACATCATATCCAAAATTGTTCGTTTATGTATGTCCACTGGATGTTTAATGTTGGAATAACTTGAAACATCCATAATTGTACATTTACGAACAGCCATGAGATGTGCAGGCCTGGACCGAACTTGTACGTCTTTGAGATGTACAGGAATGGGTATAATGTACATCCAGAATTGTACGTTTATGAATGTCCATTGGATGCACAATGTTGAAATAACTTGAAATATCCATAATTGTACATTTACGAATGGTCATGAGACGTACAAAATTTAACTGAATTTGTATATACATAAATTGTACATTTATGCTTGTTTTTGGAATGTACACAAGTGCCTATAATTCTCACATCAAGAATAGTACGTTTATATATGTCCATTGGATATACATTGTTGGAATAAATTGGGTTGGAAAAATGGACATCTAGAGCTATATTAGGATGATAATATAATATCTATGCTATAAACTAACTAGACTTTAGACCTAAGTTTATCGATGACATATACGCCATAAGATTTAAATTTTGTTGTACCTATATTATGGAAACAAAAGATTTGTTTCAGCATCCTGCATTCTGAATATGCGTAGTTTCATAAAACCGTGTATCGGCAGTTACAAATTCTCATATATCACAAAAATCTTGCGTTCCAGTCTCTTAACCTTCGGATGCCGGAGGGGGGTACATATGTACCCCACATACTGATTTTTGGGCGTATTTTTTGCATTTTGCTTAGAATCAAAAAATGCTGCTGAGTAATCCTCAGTTGGACCCTCATTTATCAGTACATATATCAAAAAAACAGTTTTTTCTTATTTTTATTAAATAAATGTGAAAATAATTAGGTGGGGTACAAGCTGTACCCCATTCGGCATCCATGTATTTTTTTCTTGAAAGCAAGGTTGGCAATGCTGTTTCAGACAACCTAACTTTGCGTCCGACTCGTATTAGTTGTAGGCAAAGCCGACCGTTGCCGAGGCGCTCATACACACAGACATATTTATTTTAGTTAGTATTATTTGATACGCGTGTTGAGACTGTTACTCTTGTTTCGTGAGTCGGTGTTGCGATATGTTGCAGAAAAGGAAATTGGATTTATCTACAGAAACAGATCGTGCAACTGCCTTACAGTGGGTTGATGAGAGTGATGAGGGTGAGAACGTTTTAGAAACAGAATCTGAGTGTTCTTAGTTAGAAGACAACATAGAAATTCAAGATGTTGAACCTGAGATTTGTGAGGTATGCTATTTTGATATGAACTTTATTGAAAAATGTACATAATATATCTTCTTTTAGACTGATGAAGAAAATAATCAAATTGATGATAGTGATTCTACACATGTATCAAAAAATGGATCAGTTTGGAACAGAAAGGTACCTAGACCCGCACGAACGGTAATGCAAAATATAATCACAAGAAAACCAGGACTCACTTCGACGTTAGAAAATATTTCTTCCCCTATCCGATTGCTTCAAATTGTTTATTGACGCTGAAATAGTACAAATTATTGTTGAGTGCACTAACCAAAAAGCTGATAAATATTATGAGGAATGGAACACTAAAAACCCTAACAAACAACGTCAATGGCAACCTGTAGACCCTGTTGAAATGTATGCCGCATTTGGTATTTTGATCATAGCTGGGGCGCTAAAGGCAAACAGAGAACCTATTCACTTCCTTTGGACCAAAAATGCACTTTTTAGTAGGCCGATATTTCCTGCATCAATGGCGCGTGATAGGTTTGTCAACATTTTACGTTTTATACGATTTGATGATCTTACAACTAGAGCAGAACGCAGAAAACTTGATAAATTGGCTGCTTTTAGGAATGTCTTCGAAAAGTTTGTAGGACATTGCAAAGAACACTATTTGCCCAACTCGCATCTTACAGTTGACGAGCAACTAGTATCTTTTAGAGGGAAGTGTCCCTTCCGAGTTTATATGAAATCGAAGCCCGCTAAATACGGAATCAAAATTTGGGCTCTTGTGGATAATGACTCAACATATGCTCTAAACCTTCAAATTTACACGGGAAAGGAAGGAGATAAACCGGAAAGAGACCAGGGAAAAAGAGTGGTTCTCAACCTAGTTGAAGGTCTTGAAGGTGGTTACGGAATAACAACTGATAACTTTTTCACCAGTATTCCTCTTGCTAACGAGCTTTTGAACAAAAATCTGACCCTATGTGGAAGCACGAGGAAGAACAAACAGGATATTCCTCCAGTTCTTCTACCACATCCTTCAAAAACCGAGAAGTCTTCCGTATTTGCAATTCAAGATAAATATACCTTAGTTTCATATGTTCCTGCTAAAAATAAAGCCGTCATTCTTCTCAGCACTGATCACCATGATGACAAAATTTCGGGAGAAGAGACCGATTATAAGCCAGAAATAATTCTACATTACAATGACACAAAAGGCTCGGTTGACACCATGGACAAAATGGTAAATGAATACTTGGTGAAAAGATCGACCAAAAGGTGGCCATTTGTTTTGTTCCAAAATACAATTAACATTGCTTGTCTAAATGCATTTGTGTTGTGGATAACAAAAAACCCCCAGCTTAGTACAACTGCTACACATGAACGCAGAGACTTTTTACTAGACATGGGACAGCAACTTATAAAACCCTATGTTGAAAGACAACTACAATCGGGTGTGACGTTTCACAAACGTATACTAAATGCAATGTATGATTTTATAGGCACCTTAGATCCTGGACCTAGTACAAGAATCGAGGGCAATCAAAAACCCATGGGAAGGTGTGTACTCTGCCCTACAAAATATGACAAGAAGAGCAGAAGTAACTGTGACAGATGCAGAAACTTTGTTTGTCCTGATCATCATGTAACTACGAAATCAAAAATTGTTCAAAATGTAGTTTATTGGATCCAGAATTTTCTAATTAACTTCGTCATGTAAAATATTATTTTTTGTACTTCTTGATTGTATTTGTATCGAATATGCTATTAAAATTATATTCAAAAGCAAATATTGCTTTTCTATTATTTAGATATAAGTAATAGTGAAAATATAGAATATTTTGAGAGTTGTAAAGCAAAAATAATGTGGGGCACACAATGTACCCCCACCGGCATCTTCGCAGATGCGCGACCCTCCGGCATCCGAAGGTTAAGACGCGTTTAGATTGCGCGAAATTATTTCGCGCAACAGTTTCGCGAAAATGTTTCGCGTCGTATATACCTGGTACTCACCCCGAAACTTATTTCGTTCGTTCTCGCGAGTATGTTTCGTGGTGAGCCACTCGTCAGTCGGTATTGAAGCGCGCATCAGAGAGCCTCGCGTCTCGTGTTTCTTGTAGTGTAAACCGATTCTACAGTTTCGCGCCAAAAATGAACCAGGAGGATAGCATCCGCCTCATTGAACTTTATGCAAAGTACCGATTTTTATGGGATGCCAAAGATAAGGTGCACCATAACCGCATGAAGAGAGAGGATGCTTAGAAGGAAATGAGTTCAAAATTGCAGTACCCTGTTGCTACCTTAAAGGCAAAAATGAAAACATTGATGGGTTTCTATAGGAGTGAGAGGTCCAGGTAGAAAAAAAGCAGAGTCACTGGTTCCGGTATGTAAATTTTTATTATTTTATGCTTTGTATTAATATATACTTCTTTGTCGGACTTTTTGTAATTGTGTCACAGCATGCATACTAATACCATAAAGCGAGATAACTCCCATAAATACACTAAAATAAGCGTACTATTTATTAGTATTATTGTTACAGGTAGCGATGAAGTATATGACTCTAAATCACTTCTGTAAATATCACTGGGATGACGTTTAATACATTAAAAATACATAAATATAAAACCACTCGTATTATTCTAAGTATTAATAACAACTCTTCTATCCTGGTTCGTTGACTCTAAATTTATAGTAAATATAATACAAAATAGATATGATTTTCTACATGCCTGACCTTCCGTCAATAAGTTGTACATGCTTGTATATAAACACGAACGTGCTTCCATCAATAACTGACATTGACCGTGGCCGACCAATGCTCCCTAAATAGTATAATTAATATTAACCTAAATTTAAATATTATTTCTATGTTAATGTCCTTTTGTCTTTAATGTCTTTTTAGGGATCACTACAGAAGTCCAAATTATCCTCGTTTAAATGGTCCGGTGGAAAAAGCTGTTGGTATATCCAAAAAGCTCCTAAAAAAATCTTTAAAGAGAGGAGAATATCTTGAATTAGCCCTTGTAAATTATAGTAATGCTCTACTTAAAAATATGTGCTATTCTCAACTATTAAATAGTCGGATGACAAAAACCATGTCTCTTTTACAACCCTAATTATGTAGGAATGTTGTAACTAAAGTAAAAAAGAAACGTAGAAATCAGAATTATTTTGATAGAACTACTGAAGACTTAAAACCACTGAAAACTGACAGTGTTGTGACCATATTTAACTATCTTAATAAGACATGGGAGCCTGCGAAAATGGTAAGTCAACATGACAAACCAAGGTATTATAATGTTAAGGATTTAAGTGGCAATGTTATCAGAAGAAATTAGTGGATTTAAATCCAAGTTTAAATACACCACAAAACTTATTTAAAGTAGATACTGATGAGTCTTATTTACAAGAAGTTAATACACCATCTTCAAATGTTAAATTTGAAGATCAAACTGATAACAATGCCTCTATGAATAATATAATTCTTCCATTAGCTAGACCTGAGACTCCACCTGTATGTGGCCCTCAATGTAGTCGAACAGGACGTGTCGTAAGAAAACCAAATAGGTTAAATCTTTAAGAGAAAGGATGAATAATATAGTAGGCTCTCTTACTATAATAGTAGGTTATAATGAGGGGTGTCACAGTTTAGTCAGATTGACATCAACTGGCTATTAATATTTCTATAATCTTAAATAAAATATTTGAGTTAAATAATTCCTCTAGTTTGAATTAACTGCACAACCAAAGTATTTTACAACTTTTTAGTTCTTCTTCTGAACGTAGCTCGATCTTGACGCCATTTGTAGATTTGAAAATCCTTCCATTCCACGACCACCAGTTTTTAATTCCCAGCACATCGCGATCTGTCTTCAAAAGCTTGTGTGATTTTTTTGTAAGCATCTCCGATATGATTGCAACATATCCCTTTAATTTTCTTTTGGACTCAAAACCACCAGAATAGGTCGTTTGTTACTATAAGCCTTCCGGCCAATTCGGTACGCATAATTAATATCATTTTTTGTTACAGTTTCAACACATCTGTTAATGGACTTCAGACAAACGTCTATTAAATTTCAGATTCCAGAAAAAAACTGAGCAAATTTTTCTCTCCGAAGTGCTTCAAAAATTTCTTGTGCATTACTTTTGATTACGAATTTCAAGTCGGCCGTTCCCTTATTCAATACACTTTCGACGTTAAAAATTTTATTCATGAATTCTGTCATTTCATTATGTGTTATGATCTAAGTATTACCTTATTAGTGTTTTAACTGAAACTCAACGTTTCTAGCTAATTCCACAATATAATGAAAGATATTATAAATTTTAAAAAATTGACAATTGCTTCAATAACTGAATATCATAGTCAGAATGACAGAAAAATTAAATTTCATTTTATTCATTTCATTTTATGCCTACCTGATGTTTAGTAGTTATTTTTGGCTAGACCAAGAAGTGACCTACCTTGTGATTGACTTAATATATGTTAATAGAGAAAAGAAGAAAATGTGATATTACAAATATTGAAGCTTAGATATTATTAGTCCTATTGTGATATCCTGGATATCAGTCAGAATTATTTCACTTTTGACAATAACATATATATTGAAAATGAAGGTTTACCAATGGGAAGCCCTATATCACATATTTTAGCAAACATTTTTATGGACAGTTTAGAAAGAAAAATCTTTAAAAATAATATTTCAAAAAATGTTTTATTTTGGTATAAAAATGTAGATGACATGGATTGTTTTACAGGTAGTGAACGACAATTAGATATATTTTTCAACCACATTAATAATTTACACCCAAAAATTAAATTTACATTAGAAGTTGAAGAAAATAACTCGATCAAATTTCTTGATTTAAATATTCAAAGAGTTAATAATGTACTTGATTATGCAATTTACCGAAAACCAACACAGACTGATGTGACATTTCCATTCAATTCTAACCACCCTGTCTCACACAGACTAGCAGCATATAATTCAATGATACATAGAGCTTTTTCAGTTCCTATGAACAAATGTAATTTTGATAGAGAGATTAATACAATTAGACAAACGTTATCCATTACATAAGATAAATAAGCTAATAAATAAAAAAGAGGAAAAAGTGGCATTACAACTAATATTTCCTAAACAAACTGAAGAAATAAAAACTTATAAAACCGTCACATATGCAGGAAATATTTCTAATAATATTTCAAAGATAATTTCTTCAGCAACGAATACAACAATTGCTTTTAAAACAGAAAGTAACGTAAGTACAAAATTGTTAAATGTTAAAACAAAAATACCAACATTAAAGAAATCAGGTATATATAAACTCAAATGTCCAGAATGTAATGCTGTCTATTTGGGTTAGACCCTTAGGAATTTTGAAATCAGATACAGTGAACACTTACGAGCATACAGATTAAAACAACCAGATAAATCCCATTACGCAAAACATCTACTAGACACCAACCACTCATTGACACCAAACACAGAAGTAGAAGTACTACATATTTGTGATAAGAAACAAGAACTGGATTTCCTTGAAGAGTTGGAAATTAGAAGACACTTAAGAAACCTACAATATGAAGTCGTCAATGAACAGATAAATCTAGGAAGCTCTCCACTATTAAACTGTCGTCTTAAGTGATAATTGTAAAGATCAGCAGATATAGTTTCCCTGGTTTTCTATATCATTGCACAGTTATACTGATCTTAATTGGAAAAATGATATCCGCAGTATATCATCATAGGGCTAATAATTTCTAAGCTTCAATATTTGTAATATCACATCTTCTTCTTTTTTCTATTAACATATATTAAGTCAATCACAAGGTAGGTCACTACTTGGTCTAGCCAAAAATAACTACTAAACATCAGGTAGGCATAAAATGAATTGTAACTTCTGTCATTCTGACGATGATATTCAGTTATCGAAACAATTGTCAATTTTTTAGAATTTTTAATATTTTTCATTATATTGTGGAATTAGCTAGAAACGTTGAGTTTCATTTAAAACACTAATATGAGTAGATTCCACGAAGTAAGAGTCGAGACAGTTAATTTGAGTATTACCTTTTTCAATGAATTGACTTTTTAGTGAATCCAGTTGGGTAACATTTTTATTTCACTAATTACTGGTTCCTGTACTTTTTTGGGACCCATGAACAGTTCTATCCCTTGTAAAAAGTATCCAATTATTATAAATAATGCCGGATCATAACAATTATAAACGTATCGAGGAGCGACTATAACACACGTTTACACTGCCTCTTTTTATCTATCTGAATTGTTTTATTTATATGTTCTAATCATAATTCTGTCCTATAGAATGTTCCTGACGAGGAATTTAATCTAAAATTCTCTAATTTTATTATATTTATGTGATGCATTGTTGGCAGAAATTTAAGGAAAATTCAAAATCACACATCTGCAAACAACTAAATCGAAATAGCGTCGCCGTTAACGATCCACTTATTAAAATAAACTAATTCAAAATATGTTTAAATTTAACATTTGCTTATAGTCACATTCATCTCAATTATCTGGACTACCCGACAAATCATTCCTGGCTCCGCCCTTTATCTCTGATTGGCCAACATCTCGCTTACAGTTAAACCGACTTAATTTTCGGGACCAGAATATACATTTCAGATCTAAATCTACCTCTAATGATTATATGTTCCCGTGGGACTTGAAAAAAAATGGATGACGTTTTAATTGTCAGTGATAGCACAGACAGCGAAGAAAGGAAAAACGGACAGAATTCAGTTAAGTTTTCGATAGATTCTTTGTTATCAACGACTTCGAAAAGTTTTGAAAAACAAAATGTAATTAGTGAGTGTTGTACTGACATAGAAATTGATAAAAGTACTTACAGTGATCCAGGTATATGTGGTGGTAGTACTTCCGGTAACAGTTCGTTTGAAAGAAGTAGAAAAGAAAATGAAAATGTAGTTTCAACTACAACCGGAGAATTATACCAAAGAAGTTTTAATGAAGGTAAGGTTACGTTTTAATAATGATCGTTTTCTTCAATAAATATGTGTACAAATTATACAGATTATTTTTTGACGTTTCTTAAAACCAATGAAATGATCTTTATTTGTCACAAGGGTAAGTTTCAACCAATTATGTCATTATTATAGTGGGAATAAATTTCTTGTGCTTATTGTCGAGAATTTTAGTGCTATTCAACACTTCGATCTTGATTCCGATTGTGTTTATAATCGAAAACGGATTGATGTTTGTTGAACGACCAAAAAAAATTGTTATTTGTCATGTCATTTTACAAATCAAATAAATCAATAGTGACATAACCTCATCATTATTTTAATTAATTTCACGTGTATTTCATACTTTTCACAAGTTCATTTAGTTTAATCACGTTTAATTTTATAGAAGCTGTTCTGTTAACTTTAAATGTAATATATAATTGCAAAATATCACTCACATCACATAACCCATAGACAAACGGTAGTTTATTTAATTTTTCGACCAATCACATGCTTCCGATTTATGATTGATTTCAATAGCATCATAATTTTAGACCGATTATAATCAGAGTGATCGATTGATATCGAAAATGTATTGTTGAACATGTTGTTTTTTAAATGACAGGAAATGATTGTAATCGATTGTCGCGTTGAATAACACTAATGACTGTGGCTTTTATTTGCCTAGCAAGTGTCAGATAGTTGTCAAAATAATTACCTAATTGTGTCAACGCGATATATAAAATGGGTGAAAATCATTGGTTTAGTACCTTTTCTGATGCAGAAATAACAAAAGAGATTTTAGAAACTACTTCGAAAAATATTCTAATAAGTAATCAGTCTACCTATATGGAGACAATTTAAGACCTTCACCAAAGAAAGAAAAATTTGTGAATAAAAAAATAATCTAGTCAAATATAACTCGCGAGTTCCATAAATTAGAAAATAGTTTGACACATTTTGTTCAAACTTGTTGCCATTTGGAAATAGCCACTCGAGCCCTGCGGGCTCTCGTGACTTGCCTGGCCACAAGTTTTCAAAAAATCTGTCAAATTATTTTCAATTTATTCTCACTCTCTTGTTATATTATTACTGAAAATAATGCTTCAGCAAAATTAGGTATTTTTATTTAATATTTAAAAAATTCTTGGAAAACAATTCACTAGAAATTTGTAAAACTTGGCAGCTTCATAAATGTATGTGCCACCTGATTCACCAGATACGTTTCATTGTACAATAGAAATATGCACGGACACTAGATACCTTCAATTTTATTTACTGTATCAAAACAGCAAATATAAAAGATTATTCATGGCAAGATGGTACACCTTTGTACATGATGTAATATGAATTAACGTGTGAATTAATATCTTAAATTCTTATTAAAATATACTAAATATATTTATCTGATGGCATGTCATAATGACAACGTTATGTCACTCAATTTTGATGACATAAGGAAGCTCATTATGGGACTAAGTACCATAATGAATTCATTATGGGACTAAGTACCGTAATGAATTCATTATGGTACTAAGTACCATAATGAAATTCTATAAGGAAAACATGTAATGGTTTGATCAAAAAAGTTTATTCAAAATGCATAACTATGTACAAAACTATTTATTATAAATGGTAAAAGAACAATTACTACAATTTGTAATATTAATTCCAATGGATTCTACAGTTTTTACATCAGTAGTTGATGATTGTTGGCAAATTTGTAATCCTGTTTGGTTGTTGGCACCAAAAATTGCTTCTGATATTTTTTTCTTTTGCTCTTTCGAATTTTCGATGTAACCTTCAGCGACAGTATCGCTTTTCCATCCGCCATGGCGTTTCACGGTACACAGATCAGCTCCAGAATCAGCCAAAAATGAAGCTGACGATCGCCGAAAACAATGTTCGGTATATTCTTCAGGGCGAGTTAAATTCAAGAAAGTGGCAATAACTTTTGGCATTTTACCAAAGGTATGTATTCCAACGGGTTGTTTTGTGCATTTCTTATTTCTATAAGTGACAAAAAATCGTAGATGGTTTTTGTTGCAAGGTCGTATTTTCACATATTGTCTGACAAGTTCTACCATATTCAATCCTGGGATATTCCCCGAAGTTACAAAAAACTCTCGCATTACCTTTGTTTTTGTATTCGGTAATGTAATTCTAAAAACGGATCCTTCATCTATTACATTTTCAACAAGCATATTTGTCAATTCCTCTCTTCTGCATGCTCCACTTAGTCCAATTATCATGGCAACTTTATTAAATAAGTATGTATCATCTGGTGCTTCCGTTAAAAACTTTGTAACAACTTGTTTAGTAAAAATTTTGGATTTTTTAGGTCTGTAACCTTCTGATTTACGTTTTAGTAATGCAACCAGCTGTAGGTACTTACTAATATCGACGTTTTTTCTTGTTGATAAAATACTTCTTATCATCGAATAATACGACCAAAGAGAAGATGGTTTTCTTTCCTTAGATAAGCATTCAAAGTAAGCCAACAATACTTTTTCATGAGTGATATTCTTGATTTTTTTAGCAGAACACCATTCTTCGTACCGATTAAACACCATTTCATATACACTCCGTGATTTTTCCGGCAAAAGGGAGTCCACGATATTTCTCGACATTTCTTCCAAATCAGAAGGTAAACTATCAGCTTCAGAATCACTCATTTTTTAAATTATATTAAATTCTACCTGACAATAATTATTGAGTTTGACAGCGATAAATAAATATTGCCGTTACAACCTGATGACGTTGTCAAGGAAATGGCAAAGCACAGCTCACTCACCTACTAATATTTGAAACTACACAATACTTACTTCTTTAAAAATAGTTGTCATTGTGACATGTCGAAAATGCAGTTTTTAATTTTTCGAAAATGTATTGATATAAATGCCATCAGATAAAATTTTGTATGTAATACGAATCATAAACAATCATTATGGCACACGCCGTGTTATCGGACTCGACTACGCCTCGCCCGATAACATTCACGACTTGTACCATAATGATCGTCTTTATGATCCTTATTACATAAATAACTATTACTACTGCTGTCTTATTTTATATTACATAAATTGTCATACGTCTATTATTTTTATCTACAGTGTGGAAACCACTTATGGAATAAAATTCTTTATGTCATTATTTTAGAAAATTATAAAAAATGCTGAGACACGTCAACTTTTGAATTGAGTTGTGCGTTATGTAAACATAAATTTAAATGTACAAGGTGATTCACGCACGCAAGTATGCCATAGTCGGTGTTGTTGATTTTTTAATGAAACTGTATATTTGCATATTTTTGACATCCTCTTAATGAACCGATTCCAACAAACTAAATAATGTATGGTCAATTATGAATTATACAGGGTGAAAGTTTGAAATTAATAATTTATTACACTTGAAATATTGGTGCTTTTTTAAATTAGCTAAATATGGATTTATCAGAAATCTAAACTAACTAATTATTAGACGTATTTGTTATTAAACAAAACCTGCTACGCCCATGAATTTTATCATGAAATACCTTAAAATTGCCTAAAACGCCAATAATTAAACAAAAACGGTAAATAATGTGGATTGTTTTCTATTCTGTCAGTTGTTGATGTGTTGACAGTTGATACTGAAAAAGTAAAATCTTTGGCAAACACTATTTCCTTGTCGACATAACAATGAAATATTTAACTGAGACTCACCGAATTGAGATTTTAATGATGATCGGGTATGGGGATAACTGCAGAAGTCAAGTTGAAGTGGCAAACTTATTTAATCATTGGTATCCCGAATTGTCCAATATTTCACGTACTGTGTCTAAAATTCATGCACAATTCAGAGAACTTGGACATGTCAAACCATTGAAAAGAAAACCACACTTCGTTGAAGATGGATATTTTGTTAAGTGTCCAAGAGAATCCAACTTCTAGTACACGTCAAATTGCTCGTGAAAATAATGTTAGTCATACAACTGTTCTAAGATGGCTTCATAAAGAAAAACTTCATCCCTGCAAATTAACTTTTGTGCAGGAGTTAACAGAAGACGATCCAGATCGTAGAATGGATTTCTGCGAAAGATTGATGTATAAGCATTCACAATGAATGGAGAGGTAAACCGACAGAACTGTAGATATTGGTCAGCAGAGAATCCTATTTGGATGCGTGAGACACATACTCAGTACCCTCAAAAGGTGAACGTTTGGGCCGGTATCATAGGCGACCATATTATAGGGCCTATATTTATAGACGGAAATTTGACAGATGAAAAATATTTAAATATGCTTAGAAATGAAGTTATTCCTGCGTTGGCAAGCTTATATCCCAACGCAATAGATCCTAGCTTACCGAATGATAATGTTTGGTTCCAGCAAGACGGGGCAACACCCCATTATGCTTTAATGGTAAGAACTTATTTAGATGAAATCTTCGCCAATAAATGGATTGGACGAAGAGGTACTATTGAGTGGCCAGCTAGATCGCCAGACCTTATGCCGTTAGATTTTTTTCTGTGGGGTTATCTTAAGAACAAAATATATGCAACACAACCAACTAGCATTGTAGACTTCAAAGACAGGATAACTACAGAAATACGGAATATTTCACCTCAAACTCTGAACAAAGTTAAGGAGGAGTTCTATAAGAGACTGTGCTATTGCCAACAACTAGGTGGAGAACATTTTGAGCATTTATTTTAATGTATTTATGTCTTTAATAACTGTAAAAATAAAAATTTCACCCTGTATAATTCATAATTGACCATACATTATTTAGTTTGTTGCAATCGGTTCATTAAGAGGATTTCAAAAATATGCAAATATACAGGGTGTTTCATTAAAAAAAACAACACCGACTATGGCATATTTGCGTGAATCACCCTGTACATTTAAATTTATGTTTACATAACGCACAACTCAATTCAAAAGTTGACGTGTCTCGGCTTTTTTTATAATTTTCTAAAATAATGACATAAAGAATTTTATTCCATAAGTCGTTTCCACACTGTATAACTACCATAAAGCAAAATATATTGTTGCGGGATGTTCTCATCCTCTAATCTCCCCCACTAGAACGTCATGTTAAATAAAAACTAGTCCCAATTTCTCTGAACAAAATTTGTGTTTCCTGCGAAATGGTTTCGTCAAAATGTCTGCCACCATATTTTCAGTATCTACTGAAATGTTCAATTTGAATTTCTTAATTTTTCTCGTACATAATAATGACGAACATCTATATGTTTTGTACGGCAATGATTATCTGTTGTTTCTGCCAATTTGATGGCACCTCTATTGTCGCACATTATCAATTTGGAGTCCATTTCATTGGGAAATATTTCTTTCACAAATTGATTTAACCACATGACTTCTTGGGTGGCTGAAGAAAGTGCTTGGTCCTCAGCTTCTGTCGTAAAAAGTGCTATAGTTTGTTGACGCTTTGACGACCAACTAATTGCACCATTTTGAAGTTGGAATACAAAACATGTACATAAACGTCGTTCATCAAAATCTCGCCCAGTCAGCATCGCAATAGCCCAATAATTTAGAAACTCCTCTTCTAAATTCTAATTTAGCATCCGTGGTAGCCTTCAGATATCGCATTATTCTCTTCACTGCACTCAGTGGGCTTTACCTGGATTCATGTTAAACTTACTAACTGTACTAACAGAATAAGCAATATCTGATCGAGACCATTGGGCGATATACAACAGACTACCCCGGCCTTCTGATATAGAATATTTTTCATAAAATCTACATCTTCTGCAGACTTAGAAGACATATCTTTGGTAAGCTTTTGACCAGCATCAAAAGGCGTACTTAAAACGTTACAATCAACAATATTGTATTTTGTTAAAACTTCCTGGATATGCTTCTTTTGTCTAATAAAAATTTGTCCTGTGTGTCGGTTTCTCGAAATTTCCAATCCCACGCAATTTATGGCTTCTCCTAGATCTTTCATCCTGAAACGATGATTGAGCTCTGTAACATATTTAATTGGTTGGTACATGCTGTATACCTAACTAAATATTATCAACACATGTTTTTATTTCACCTTGAAGTTGAGATTGTAGATATTGTGGAAAATAAATTTAGTTTCGAGTATAGTAGTTAAATTATTAATACCTATAGTTCTTATAAATTACCAAATGAATTAAATATTGAGATGTTAAGTAATTATAAATAATAATTATTAAATAACCAAGTAGAGTAATAACAATCTCCTTTTTGTCATTCCCCCACAATTTGAAAATAAGAGAAGATCGTCTACATATAGACTGCGACAAAAAGAATACCGTCTTCTCTAATTTTGTGGTAGACAGAAACATCTACCCTGGATGGACTCAAACCAATTTCTGTCAGTGCCACATCTAGTTTTTTATTCCATTGTCTACTGGTTTGTTTAAGGCCATAAATAGCTTTCTTTAATCTGCAAACCTGGGTACCTTGGTCAAATCCTGGAAGCTGGAGCATGTACACCTCTTCATCCAAATCTCCTTACAAAAATGCTGTAACTGTATCCATCTGTTCAATATCTTAATCAAATTTCGCAACAAAGGCAATTAACAATCGGATAGAGATATCTTACAACGGGAGAATAAGTTTCTTCATAATCTAAACCTTTTCTTTGAGCACAACCCTTAATTACTAGATGGGCTTTGTAACGTAAGATGTGGCTTTCTCCATCTCTTTTAGTTTTAAAAACCCACTTGCAGTTTATGGGTTTGCGATTTGAAGGTAAATCAGTTAATACCCAAGTGTAATATTCTTGTAGAGAATTGAATTCTTCTTCCATAGCTTCATTCCATTTTGAAGCTTAAGGTCTCTGGAAAGCATCATCTACAGTTAAAGGATCTTCAAGAATTTTATAATTTCCTGAAGAATATAAAACAAAATCATTCATCTGGACTGTCCCTTCAAAGAAGCTGTGTACAAGAGCGACAAGGTGTTGTGGCGTACCTAAATGTTTCAATGTTATCAGTTTATTTCAGTTGACACAATCAAATGCATTGGAATAGTCGACAAAGTTTTCATGTTGAATCCACTATCTGACGAACGTTTCAGTATTTGCTCTCTTGTATCTGGGATCTCAGGCAGCACGAAGGCCTTCATCCGCTCGTTTATGATCGGCAGAAGTACCTTACTTGCATGATTGCTGCTGTAGTCGGTGCAGTCCATCAGTGAACTTTTTTTAAATATTGGGACAATAAGTACCTCACACTAATATGTCGGCCATTTACCGGAACTTCAAAATAATTTAAATATTTCATGCAGTATTAATAGCCTTTTCAATTCCCGATTTGAATATTTCCGGTATTAATTTGATTATATACTTATTATTAATCCAATAATTTGTTATATTGATTTTAATTTATTGTAAAACTATTAGATAAGAAAATCTAAAGTGTCCAAGTGTAGTGCGCTAGATCATTTAGTTAAACTATAAAATTAAAAGATTCATCTAGGATGAATATAGAAAAAAAGAGAGATGGTCGCTAAAGGCAATCGAGGGAGTTGATTAATTGATTTAAAAAAAAAGATAGAAATTGATGACGGATTTCAAAAAGAGATTATTAAAATAGAAACTTCAGAAGAATTAAATAAGATAATATAAGAAAATTAAATAAAGAAGATAGCATTTGTATTGTAATGTTTTTCTTATTTATTTAAACAGTAAACGGGTGGGATAAACTTTATAGACACGATATGGCTACTAACGAATTTATTTAATCACTAAATTACTCACTAACACTTAATTTACATATTCACTTAAATTTAATTTATATCCACACAACATTAATTAGTAATTTATATCAACACTCTACTGTTCGCTATGTCTATCACGATATCACTTTAACATCTAACTAAACTCTCCGTGGTCGGTCCTTTATATATATTAGCGCCTTTTTTACTAAATAATTCTAGATTGCGGCTTACGCAAAAAAAATTGGCTTTCTGGATCTAGATAAGATAGTCACTATACCAGTGTGCTGTTTCGTAACATTCACCCTCCTGAAATGGAAGTTCCTCTTGGAACTTTTGTGTAGCCGAGACTGGATGTTTGAATCGGCAACCGGCCCCATTTCTACACTTTCCGATCGTATGGAAATAGCAGTCCTGTTTTTCAGCCGGTTTTCAGGGACAACACAGTCGAAACTTCTTGGGTGTCATAATTGTATATTCGGGTCAAAGTTATTATATGTAACCAAAATAAATGAGTAATGCCGTCAGGCAAGGAATCATATACCGCTCCAGATTCACACCTAGGCAGTGGAAAATGCCAGACCATCGGCCTTTAAGTTATTTTTTTCACTACCTAAGTAAATAGAAATGTAAAAACACTTGTAAATAAAGATATTTTTTAACTTAAAAAAACTTATCAGGGCACCGTCTTCATTGGATACTGATAACGGGGGTTGTAGCTGTAAATTAATATCTGGACACCGGTGTCTTGGGAGATAACCTCTACCATGTTCCTGATGACTCGCCAATCCAACTGGTTACTCACTATCTTAGGCATAGCCAGTTTCTTCACGCTGGATTCTAACACATAGTCTCGGAGGTTTCGAAGTGCTTCCCACACATCGCGTTAGGTAGATCGATCTTGAAATTCATTTTTAATTACCACGTAGAAGACGTACCGCGAATTATGTTTCAGTTTCAGTGTCTTGCCAGGGGCTGGAATCTGGTCTTTAAGCTTTTCTAATTGCCCGAACTTCTTTCGAAAGACGGATGCCAACCCTCGTGCGTTCTTGATACGGGCGGAGATGTTGTATGCCAGTTAATAATCTTCCGAGAGAGTGAACAAATCTTGTCGTTGTTCTGAAGTGAAGTGACTCCATATCTAGCTTTTCCGGTACCTCCATACGCGACTATAAATTCATCGAAGGCAGGGTCAGACACATCTCGAATATGGTTGACTCCTTTCTCTAGGTCATGGTCTCCTTCGAATGGCGCTAGTCGGTTTTGGTGAACTACTTTTGGTTTGCTGTTGGGAATCTTGCTTATGCAATATATAACATCATTGATCCTTTTCATGATTAAGTATGGACCTTCGCAGGATTTTTGTAATTTTGGAGAAGATCCTTTTCTCCTCGTCGGGTTGTGTAACCATACTTTGTCCCTTCTTTAAAACCGCCTACTGTGGCCTGCGTGTCGTACCGACTTTTCATTCTGTCGCTGGCAACTTGAAAATTTGTTCGAACTCATTCATGCATATCGTCCAGCCTTCTTCTAAATTGGATCACGTAGTCTTCTCCTGCTAAATCTCCTCCAGGCCGACAGCCAAATTCCAGGTCACAAGGAAGCTTCATTTCACGTCCAAACAGGATTTTCGCAGGTGTTTCACCCGTGGACTCATTGACGGCAGATCGATAAGCCAATGCGAGTAGGGAAAGATACTGGTTCCAGTCTCTCTGATGGCTGGAAACTACTGACAGGTATTTTCCAATAGTCCTGTTCATTCTCTCGATCATTCCATCTGACTGTGGATGTAATGCTGTTATCCTAGTCTTCTTCATTCCCAGCTTTTCGCAAATCTCCTGGAATAGATGGCTTTCGAAATTTCTTCCCTGGTCACTGTGGACTTTCAATGACAGTCCATATCGGCTGATAAATTCTTTCACCAATACATCCGAGACAGTTGTTGCGTCTTGGTTCGGGATAGCTTAAATTTCCACCCACTTTGTGAAATAATACATTACAACCAGTATGTATTTGCTACAATTTTCTGTCGTCGGAAATGGTTCAGCGACATCTAAAGCAATCCTTTCGAAAGGGCTTCCAATATTATAGTGTTTGATGGGTGCCTTTCTCTTGCGATGTGCTCCATTACTCGTAGCACAAGTCGTACATTTCTTACACCAGTCCTTCACATCATCGGAGCTATTCATCCAATGAAACCTCTCACGGATTCGTTGGAGGGTTTTCTTAAATCCCAGATGACCTCCCGATGGACTGTCGTGCAACTTCTTTAGTACCTCAGCTACTTTCGTTCTCGGGATAACTAGCTGTCTCCTCATCTCGGAACCATCATCGATACAGTGATAGAAGGGTCTTGAGTATGTGGAAAAAACATTGGAAAATTGGAGTGCAAATGGTTTACTCGAGAACAAAATTTGGTGAACATACATATTGAACCAGTGATAATAAATACTGGTGAAGACAGCTCAGATTCCGAAACGGATGAACTATAAATCAAGATTTGCCATATGAATAATATATATCGCCCTTGTACTCACTGCTGTAAACATGTGTTTCAGAAGCAAGCGGTAAAGGACCAGCCACTAATTAGATATATAGCATTGAGCTCCAGTTAGAACTTTTCTAAAGTTCGTCTGCGTTTTTCCGTTTCTAGCACCTATATGTGTTTAAATTTTATTTTTGATGTCTGTTGCGGATATTTCTATTTTTTACTTTTAATATGACACAGATTCCATTTCATGAGTTACCCTGATGATAGTAATATATTTACCGGAACGTCGTCCTGCAAGCTGTGTGGGAATCTTCTATTTACAATCTATAGCCAATCCAAAAAAAATCGTTCTATTATAATCAGTTTTGACATTGTAATTTTAAAAGTTTTAGAGGACACCCTGTCAGTAGACTAAATATGACGCCAGTTTCATGAACTACATAAATTGTATGTACTTATATAAAATCCAAGACATCCTACAAAAAATCAGCTCTCCACTAATCAGTCAGTATGGTTAATATTAATTTCGGATTTTGTAACTTATTCACCCAGTATATCGATAGTTTCAATAAATATACCGATGTTAACCGTATAAATAAAATAAATACAATTTAAAAAGTTAAATTTCTTGTTTAATTACCAATTCGTAAAATGCCGACATTTGGAATATTAGTCATAACGATTATTTCTATTAAGTTGACAGAAGTTTTGATTTAATTTATATGAATATTGTTGCTGACGTAACAGTCACGTGATGGAAAAGCTCCCCCGTCTCGACTGTATTTCCTTGCCTAATATGCTGTGTCTAAGATCAATATCTCATCGAGATGTACGATTATAATCAATTGATTGGAAGCCAGACGGTATAAATATGTACATTGACGTCGTTGTTGTTAATGTTAATTCCAACATTATTAGTGTTTTAAATGAAACTCACTGTTTCTAGCTGATTCCACAATATAATAATATTTGTTGAAAATTCTAAAAAATTGACAATTGTTTCGATAAATCAATATCATCGTCAGAATGACAGAAGTTACTTTTCATTTGAAGCCTACCTGATGTTTAGTAGTTATTTTTGGCTAGACCAAAAAGTGACCTAACTTGTGATTGACTAAATATATCTTAATAGAAAAAAAAGAAGATGTGATTGAAACTTAGATATTATTAGCCCTATGGTGATATCCTGAATATCATTTTCCCAATTAAGATCAGTATAACTGTGCAATGATATAGAAAACCAGGAAAACTATATCTGCTGATCTTTACAATTATCACTTAAGAAGACAGTTTATTAGTGGAGAACTCCCTAGATTTATCTGTTCATTGACAACTTCATATTGTGGGTTTCTTGAATGTCTTCTAATTTCCACTTCTTCAAGGAAATCCAGTTCATGTTTCTTTTCACAAATATGCAGCACTTCTAGATCTGTGTTAGGTGTCAATAAATGATTGGTGTCAAGTAGATGTTTTGCGTAGTGGGATTTATCTGGTTTTTTTAATCTGTATGCTCATAAGTGTTCACTCTATCGGATTTCAAAATTTCTAAGGGTCTGACCCAAATAGACAGCATTACATTCTGGACATTTGAGTTTATATATACCTGATTTCTTTAATGGTGGTATTTTTGTTTTTACATTTAACAATTTTGTACTAACGTTACTTTCTGTTTTAAAAGAAATTGTTGTATTCGTTGCTAAAGATTATTAGAAATATTTTCTGCACATGTGATGGTTTTATAGGTTTTTATTTCATCAGTGTGTTTAGGAAATATTAGTTGTAATGCCACTTTTTCCTCTTTTTTATTAATTAGCTTATTTATCATATGTAATGGATAACCGTTGGATGTTGCTATTTGTCTAATTGTATTAATCTCTCTATCAAAATTACATTTGTTCATAGGAACTGAAAAAACTCTATGTATCATTGAATTATATGCCGCTAGTTTATGTGACATGAGGTGATTGGAACTATATGGAATTGTCACATCAGTGTGTGTGTTGGTTTTCGGTAAATTGAATAATCAAGTACATTATTAACTCTTTGAATTTTTAAATCAAGAAAATTGATTGAGTTGTTTTCTTCAATTTCTAATGTAAAATTAATTTTTGGGTGTATATTATTAATGTGGTTGAAAAATACATCTAATTGTCGTTCACTACCTATAAAACAAGCTAATATGTCATCTACATATCTATACCAAAATAAAACATTTTTCGAAATAATACTTTCAAAGATCTTTCTTTCTAAACTGTCCATAAAAATTTTTGCCAAAACAGGTGATACAGAGCTTCCCATTGGTGAACCTTCATTTTGAATATATATCTTATTGTCAAAAGTGAAATAATTCTGATTAATACGTACATCAAATAAATTCAGTATATCTGATATTATTCCTGGAATAATATTCTTATCTTCTAGTAATTTTCTTACAAGTAGTAGACATTCTTTAGGAGGAATTTTAGTGAACGTATTAGTAACATCAAACGAAAAAGTTTATAGTTTTCTTGCAAGTTGATTGCTTTTAATTTTTTAATTAGTTCTATTGAATTTCAAATTGAGAACTGAGATTCATATCCGTAACTATCAAGTATATTGTTAAGCCTCTTTGCCAATATATCATTAGGAGTATGAACATAAGAAACTACAAGTCTCATTGGTCTCATTATTTTATGTAATTTAACGGTTCCATATAATTTTGGACAATGAGGATTCTTATGTATGATAGACCTCTTTTCGTAATCACTTAAAAGATAATTTGAATTATTGACAATATCCCTTACATCATTAGAAAACTTTTTTGTTGGGTCTGCTTTAAGAACTTTTACATCGCTAGATTCTATGAAGTTATATATTTTTGAATTATAATTTTCAGTTGTCAAAATGACAGTTGTGTTCCCCTTATCAGATTTTGTAACTGTTAGGTTATCTTCTACTTTCTTTTTGATTGCATTTAAAACTGTAATGTAATTTTTTTTGTTTGACGTTTAACTTTTAAAGGTTCAATATTTTTGATTTAATTGGTAATTTTTAATTTCTCATAAAGAAAATTATTTGAATTAGATTTTAAAGCTATTTCTGATTCTGTAGCTATAGTTTGTTTAATATTATTCGTACATTTTGGTGGTATGCTGTACTTTAAACCTTTATTTAAAAATTCGATTTCACTATCTGTAAAATTAGTGTCTGGAAGGTTTTCAAATCGTGGTGCAAAATGTGTTGATATGTAGCTACGTACAGTTTCATGATGTTTAGAGTATTGAATTTTATGTTGTGTGTGTTCAAGTTTCTGTAGCTTTTGTTCTTGTTTCTTAAATTTTTTATGCTTCATCGTGCTGAAACTTTCTCTAATTTTGTCATCTAAATAGTCAAATTCTACTGGATGTAATTGGAACGTAAGTTCTGAATGTACAACTTTTATGTAGTTGTCTAAGGAGTCTCTCACATTAAACCATTTCTTACATTCTCCTTTTATCCAAACTCGTTGAGCAGATTTCATAGCTTTTTGTTCTTGTGGTGTTTTAGTGTGACATTTTATATTCACATAATTTGGTACTACCTTTTTCCTAAGGCATTCTTGGTTAAACCAAATGTTTTGCGATGTTTTGCAACGTTTTTGTAGTAACTTCTGGAAAAGTCGGGTCAAATCTTCTCCCGAAGATTTTTTAATAAAATTAACTGTCTCAACCCTCACTTCGTGGAAACTACTCATATTAGTGTTTTAAATGAAACTCACTGTTTCTAGCTAATTCCGATACACTGAACACTTACGAGCATACAGATTAAAAACAACCAGATAAATCCCACTACGCGAAACATCTACTTGACACCAATCATTCATTGACACCTAACACAGAACTAGAAGTGCTGCATATTTGTGAAAAGAAACAAGAACTGGATTTCCTTGAAGAATTGGATTTTAGAAGACATTTAAGAAACCCACAATATGAGGTTACCAATGAACAGATAAATCTAGGGAGTTCTCCAGTAATAAACTGTCTTCTTAAGTGATAATTGTAAAGATGAGCAGATATAGTTTTCCTGGTTTTCTATATCATTGCACAGTTATACTGATCTTAATTGGAAAAATGATATCCAGGATATCACCATGGGGCTAATAATATCTAAGCTTCAATATTTGTAATATCACATCTTCTTCTTTTTTCTATAAACATATATTAAGTCAATCACAAGTTAGGTCACTTCTTGGTCTAGCCAAAAATAACTACTAAATATCAGGTAGGTATCAAATGAAATCTAACTTCTGTCATTCTGATGATGATATTGATTTATCGAAACAATTGTCAATTTTTTAGAATTTTCAACAATTTTGATTATATTGTGGAATTAGCTAGAAACAGTGAGTTTCATTTAATACACTAATATGAGTAGATTCCACGAAGTAAGGGTTGAAACAGTTTATTTCCAACATTATTATTTTGCAACAAAAAGTTTAAGAATGTAAAACTATATACACCGTATTAAAATATTTGTGAAGGATATTTTTCCTTTCAAATAGAGATTGAATGTATAAAAAATCAAACAAAAATGAATACATCGGATTGAAACGAAAATACTTTGGGGACAAATTTGAAAGTTCTATGTATGTCTTCGGGATTCCATTGTAGGCCATATATCAACGCCTAATTGGCAGGAAACTGTAAGGAAGACAAAGCGACACTAAACGCTGTCTAATTACCGAGTATTCAACTCTTCCGTTCCTCGCCAGACATATTTAAAACCTATTTGCAATTGTTTGGATTTTTTTGGCTGCAGTTTTACTTGACGATTGAGATATTTTGTTCGAATTTTCGGGAACTTATGTCTGTTAACGACACGCTAATGTGCGGTCATTATGAGATGTCGAAAGTTGATATACTTTTGTTTTCATTACTAATTTTTAAAAATATTCAAACCCACTTATACAGGGTGGCCGGACGAAAACGAAACAGAGCCATTATCAGGAACAGCGTCAACGTTTTAAAAAAACGCAGATACCCGTCGATTTTTGGTCAGAGAGACACTTTTTCCGGTAATTTTGACTACTTTCACCTCATAGCGAGGGTGAGCTTCACCTCAAAGTATTTAAATGGCATTAGAGGTCGAGTAAGGTCGCAATTATTTTGAGCTCTATGGTACAAAGGATGTATTTCTGAAATGCAATCACGTACTAAATGTAAGTCCAACCAAGGCTCATTAACCGTCGATTCACTAGTACTGTCAAAGAACAATCACACTCCACCATTCAAATGGCCCTTGGGACGAGTTATGAAACTATAACTCGGTCCCGATGGAGTAGTAGACGTTAGGATGGGCTCAAAAATAGAGCGCCGTTCCTTCGTAAGATTGTGTAAACTTCCTATGGAAGACGAACACTGTGGTGACAACAATTAAAACATTTGCGCTAACTTTTAGAACTTTTCTTTTTTTGTCTTATTTATAATCACTTTTATTGATTTATTTAGGATATCTTTATTTATTCAAAGCTAAACCTTTCAAAGCCTTGGGTATGCTCCTTATCATGATTTGCGACCCGGTAATAATGTAATAGTTATTTGTAAAACAAGTGTCACAATGACTCGTAGTACGAGCGAAGTTTTCACAACGAACCGCGAAGCGGTGAGTTGTGCAAATCACGAGTACTATAGAAAGTCATTGTGGCACAAGTTTTACACAATATTTTCTATAATTCGCGTTTATTCAATTATATAAATAAAATATAATCCCTCTTTTTAAACTAGGAGGTGTGGTTTGAATTTAAGTTGGCAATTCTGTAGATTCCTAATTGGTCAGATCACAGATGGTTTTATTCAGCACTTCTGACTTTTGACATATTATAACCGAATAATTGTGTAAATTGTGAACAAACTTTCATTTAAGCAAAAAGAGGACGATTATTTGTTTAAAAAAGAGCTTCTTCGTATATGCTCTTGCGATCTATTTATATCATATCATGAACAGAATCATTTCTGTAATACATCTTCACATAGATATCTGGTAATTTATCCCAAAAATCGTACGTTTTATATACCTATATATTGATCCTATACAATATAAAAATAAACACATTGATAAATAAACGTTAGCGTACTTTATTCGTTATTATTTTTAATATATAAATAATTTAATTTACCTTTAGTATAATAATTTGCTAGCTAGAACAACGCTAGACCATTTTATTTATAATCTGTGTCAAGGTTGAAGTCAAATGTCAAATAAATATATAACTAAATACAATAACCAACTGTACTCTAAAAATTACTATTACAGTGTTCAAAGAGCTTCATTGTGACACTGTAAACAATGTTATAATGAAATCTCTTTTATAGGCGAATTATAAAAATTCGACATCTGCAATGTTAAGAGTGGACAAGTAAAATATACGCTGCTTTTAAATTTCAACAAATGTGTACTTAGTTTAACCCGTGAGAAAGGTATTAATAACAAATAATAACTAATAGTTATATCTTTTGTAACATATTTGCACCTTTCAGAAAAACAATAACACTTGATTGGTGTCAGAAGCTTTTGCTAGAAATAGCTATCGGCAGTTGCGTGGCTAGGATTGGTATCTGTCTGTTTTTCTAATTTTTTCCGTAGTTTTGTACACTTTGTTTTTAGGCACATATCTTCTATTTGCGGGTAAACCTGCAGCATCCTTTCGATGAAGCCATTTATATTGTTGGTGTAATCTTCTAATTGATTGGTTTCCGATGATTCTATATCTTTATTTGAATTTTGTGATATTTTTATTTATTGTTTTAAAGGAAACTCACGGTTTCTAGTTAACTCCACAATATAATAAATGTTATTGAAGATTCTAAAAAATTGACAATTGTTTCGATAAATCAATATCATCGTCAGAATGAAGTTAATTTCATTTGATGCCTACCTGATGTTTAGTAGTTATTTTTGGCTGGACCAAGAAGTGACCTAACTTGTGATTGACTTAATATATGTTAATAGAAAAAAGAAGAAGATGTGATATTACAAATATTGAAGCTTAGATATTATTAGCCCTATGGTGATATCCTGGATATCATTTTTCCAATTAAGATCAGTATAACTGTGCAATGATATAGAAAACCAGGAAAACTATATCTGCTGATCTTTACAATTATCACATAAGAAGACAGTTTATTAGTGGAGAACTCCCTAGATTTAACTGTTGATTGACAACTTCATATTGTGGGTTTCTTAAATGTCTTCTAATTTCCAATTCATCAAGGAAATCCAGTTCTTGCTTCTTTTCACAAATATGCAGCACCTCTAGTTTTGTGTTAGGTGTCAATGAATGATTGGTGTCCAGTAGATGTTTTGCGTAGTGGGATTTATCATAATACACAGTTAGTATAATTTCGAACAAAAAAAGAAACCCTTTCAGAGCGCGTACAGTGGACGCTCCCTTGTAATCTTATACCAGATTGCTAAAACGCTACTTTAATTATAAATTACTGAAACTCAGGACTCCTCAAAAATGGCTATCCTCGAAACCCAATAAAAACTAGACCGTTCCTGACCGCGAGTTTTTACCAACTACCCCTCAATTGCTACACCTTCGCCGTTTTCGACCTTTTTCTCTAGTCAGCAATCTTTTATTTTTTTTTTGTATCTGTTACTTTGTGATTAGTGGAGCTTATCGTTCGACGTAATTGTGTAATAGGTTTTTTACCTCGATTAACAATTGAATTTTTATTTGATTCCGCAAAATTTCGTTATTTTGACGCAATTATTATTTCCGGTTAAAATATTATTTTTTTCTTTCTGCAACCAGACAGACCGCTTAGATAAGTGTTTTTTCATTGTATCAATGTGAACGACCGCTTTCTATAGTTTAAACGTTACAATGTAAAAAGTAATTTGTTATACAGGATGATTCTCCTCATGCTTCGTATTTTGGTATTTATTACAATATCATTTCATCATATGTCAAATAATACCACTATTATGAAGAATTTAATTCCATTTGCACCTTCTCACTCACAGATGAATATCTAACTAGTACCTACTGGTGGAAATACAAGATGTCCAACAAAAACAATGCTTACCAAAAGATGTATATATCCACAGATTTGGAATAAAATTAACTGGAAATAATAGTTTTGGACAATCAGCACAAAATATAACAGACATACGCGATGAGTATTTAAATTTTTTCACTGGATCACAATATTCTACAGTCGTCCATTTAAATATCAGACTATCGACCCTGTGTATCTATTATATTTTGTACTGGTTGACTGGATAAACTATTTTCTCTTAATTTTATTCCAGATCTGTAGACATAAAAAACTTTAACATTTTTTTGTTGGACCATCAGTAGCTACTAGTCATATATTCTCAGATTTTCAGGTTTGAGGAGGAAGGATATACCAAATGTGAACATAGGATATCCATGGGATATTAATGAGATATCCAGTAGATATCTCCAAAGACATCCATAAGATATTACATATATCCTAGATATAGGCGGACATATGGATATCCATTGTATGTCCGTCTATATCCAGTGGATATACTGGATATCCATAGAGGATATCTTGTGGATGTCTAATGGATATTGTGTGCTGTCTGGGTACTCACTGCGATTCACTATGATAACTAATCTGTACTTATACACTTTTCGAAAATAATAATAATGAAAATCATATACACAAAAATCTATTTCAGAAAGGTGTTGAGCAGCGGTTCCCAAACTTTTTTGGTGTCGAAACTATTTTGGAAAGCGAAATTATTAACGGAGCCCTCTTCATTAATAAGCATAATAGAAGTACAATGTAACAGTTACTTACTTCTAAACTGCTAGAAATACGTTGCAGTATGTTTATTAATATTTCATTTTATTTAATTGATTGCACATTGCACATTTGCTTTTATAGTTTCGAATTTCTGAATTCCTACAGCTTCTAAGTAATTATAGAATTCGTACGGAAATATTTAGATATTGAAATAAAAAGTAACAACTTGTCCTAATAATATTTTTTCATTATTAGTACAAAAGCACGTCCCGGTCACGTTCTTATAGAAATTAGAGAGCGTTTTAAAGTGACACTTTGTATAAAACTCCGGCAAAAAGTTCCTGGAACTTTATAAGTATATTTGTTTAGTTTTACGCTTCAGTATTTGCCTCCTCACAGGTATATAAACCTAAAAACCTACACAATACTAGTTACTAATTTAGTAATTATTTGGTTCAAAATATTTACGATAGATGTCGATGGTAGTACTGAATCGGCTTTTACTTATTCAACATATTTTCTCTCTCTGTCTTTCCACTCTTGACGGTTCAAAGAAACGCATCTCTGTTCGAATGTTTTGATTTCAAATATTTCAACTGTTTGTGAGCACAGAAACCTTATCTCTGTTTTTTATGTTGCATCCAAACCACAGCACACCTGTGCATAGATAACAGAATATGATATACACGGTTCCAAACAAAATTTGTTGACATAATTTCCATTTGTAGATTTTTGATTATTTAAGAGTTTCATAAATGTTTTTGAAAGGAATAAATCGTTGAAAAGTACGTAATCGTATCGACCCGATATCAAAAATTATACTTATGATAATGTAAATGATCTTGCAATCCGTATTTTTTAATTTTAAAAGCTTTGTTTGAGGTTATGTTTACTGGATTATTTGATTAATGTGAAAATGTGAGATAAATAATACTGATGGTTTGTTCTAGTATCATTAAAACATCTTTCAATATTCTCTTGAAACCCTGTTTTAATGATAATATGGGTTTGTTAGAGAAAAGCGAAAAATGCTTAGTCGAAGTGAAGTGACCTTTGAAGTATCTGAATGAAGAAAAATTAAAACCGCTTTCAAAAGACAAGAATTGCATAATTCATTTTGATGAATATATAATAATGATAATTGAAAAATATAACTATTATAACCTGATACAAGGTGCATTACATATTGCATGAAAGGACATGTGCTATTTAATAATATGGACTCCAAGTGACAGCATTGCGGAAATTGCTAGAAATTAAGAATGAAAGAGAAATATACATACTTAAAAAACATTCTACCTTTCAAAATTTGTACCATTTATATTAACATAATAAAATGTTCTCATGATTATAAATTTTTGTTTGTTTCATGCTAAGAAAATTAAACTGCGGAAAAGTTGCAAATTTATATGATTTAAAATAGGCCATTTAGTCTGAAAACACAGAACGTCATGTCACAACTTTGCCTCAATCTAATCATATTTGTATCAGTTTCAGAGTTCCTGTTGGTTGCTTTCAAATTTTATTTGACATGTAGGCTCTTTTTTCAACTACATGTGTAAATATATTCAATTTTATCTAGAAACAAATAATATAAACAAAGAGTTTCCAAGTTTATTATACAAAGAAATATTTACTTGTAATACAATGCTTTACATTTAATAGAAAGAGGAAAGTAAGGTACAGTGAGGAATTTAAATTTAAAATAGCAAACGTTTAAAAAACTTACAAAGCAACTATAACAACTAATAAAAAATTTAAAGCGAAAGATCTGTAATGACAAATAATAATGTATATATTATGGGGAGATCGATATGTACAGTACAAAATCAAACATACAATCAACATGTACAAGTTTGCTTCTACCTTGTTTGCAAAGATTTATCATATGTGTTGTGGAGATTGGAACTGAAACATTTTTCCTTCATTATACAAAAAAATAGTTGGTTCGTTCTCTTTTTTCCATGACAGATACACATATGTGTGATCACCTGAATATTTTTTTGGTTTTTGTATAATACATTATTGGTATTATTACTTTTCCATCCAACCCATCTAATATGCGAGAAAAGTATTGGTTTACCCAAAAAAAGTTGAAGTTTTGTATTTTTTTTTAGTTGTTTTTACGTTTTTCAGCAAGAACAACACAAAAATATGGTTTTTAGAAAAGAAAACCTATCTGTATAACTGATACAGCCCCCCGAAGTGCAACAAGTAGACAAAACTAACTTTTTAGTCATGCTTTGTTTTACAATTTTTTTTTAATATCAACAACTAAGACTATTACTAAGTCATCCTTTAATAATAATTTGGATTCTTATTTTCTTTGATTTTTTGAAATGCTTATATAATCAAACAATTTGCAAGGAAAATTTGACTATTGGCTTGACAAAGTTTTAAAATATATATGGTTCAAAGATTTTTAAAATATAATGTTACCTACTTCATTCATTAATTTTATTAAACAATTACTATTACCTATGGTGCATAGGCTAAGGCAAGCTAAAAAGTGGATAACCATCCTAATTACATTCTCTTGTTAAAACTGTTCTTAAAAAGACTTATTGTATGACGGAGGTAATGGAGTATGGAACTCTTAAGGAAAAAGTGGCTAAGAGCATTTTTGAACAAGTACAAAATGTTGTGGTGGTTGATTCAGGATTGTGGGTAGATGTTCAACACAGTTTTCTAGGTGCTTCTCCTGATGGTAAATATATTCAACATAACAGATAATTACCATGTGTTATAAATTCATTTTGCACATTAAATGACACACATTTATTGATAAAATATTTTAGGGCTTGTAGGTGATGATGCACTACTTGAAATAAAATGTCTCCACTCTGCATCAAAACTGAATTTACAAACAAATACAATAAGCGAAATAATTGACCTCATGAAGAACAAAATTTGTCTAGAAAAACACAACAATAAAATTCAACTTAAGGGGAATCACAATTACTATTATCAGGTATAAACATGATATATTTATTCCACGGAACAAAAACTCAAAATCATTCTCACATAATATATTTAATCACCTTGATGTATTTACCAACAATAAATAAGAATAACATTAAAAAGTAGTTATTTGTGTAATAGGTGCAAAAAGTGCATTTTTGTTGCAACGAAGCATGAAGCACTAAACACAATCTTGTGGAGTAAATATAAATAGCATTTACGGAGCACAAATTTACTCATTTAGCATTAAAATTACTTAATTATAATCACTTACAAATACAATACACACTAAACTATAAATTTGGGATATTCTTATGAACACAAAACATATGACAACAGCATATTTGACCCATAGAGAAAGTTATAATATAATTTGTCTATAAATTGATCGTCGTCTTCTGTCATTGTTCAATATTGTTCTATACAGCGCCATGCATCAAGACGGTGGAGCGGTTGAACTAAAGTAAAAAGATGTTCGTTTGCAAAAATTTGCGCACAACAAATCTGAAAAAATACAATGATTTGAGATTTCATATTTTCAGAATCGAATTCTCTAGGCTTCCTTTTGGGGATCAGGTTTTGGTGTCCAGATTGGTGACCACAAATTGTCTAAACTGTCAAAATCACTTAATGGCTTATATCTTTTTTATAACAATATAAAACTCAACCAAAATACCTGATCCCCAAGAGAAAGGTCCAAGTTATATTGTGTTAAAATTTCCACACTTAATTTCCCTGCCTTCTTTAGATTTCTTGTGTACAAAATGACCTAAATTTTGTTGCAAATCACGGGTTCCAACTGTTTTCAGGTTCCTAAAACGTGAGGCCCCTCTTAAGCCCTTCATGAAAACACTAGTAGGTAGTTCGAAGAAAAGTTCACTCTTTTTATTTTAAAAAAGGAATACCCACCCTAGATAGGATTTTAATGGAGCTTGGCCACGATAACAGTATTCCGTTGCTAACTAAAAAACTTTTATGGACTTCTTAAAAAAATATGGATTTTATCTGCGAAAAGCATAACCTTAAAGCACTTTTACTGGAAAGCGATGAAATTATTTGTAGGCGACGGAAATACTTAAGAAGTATAAATTAGTACAGTCCAAAGTAGAATAAAATCTCTTATCTTGATGAGACTTAGATTAATTTAGATTATATAGTACCAAAAATGTGGTAAGATAAAATTATAACCAATGCTCGCCAGGCTTTCATGCAAGGCCTGTAAACGGGTACTAAGGTCCCTTCAGGTAAAGGGAAGCGACTAATAATCGTCCATATTGGAATTGAAGAGGGATTTTTAAGAGAAGATTCGTGCTATACGGGAGATTACCACGAGGACAAGAATTTCTTTCTTCTTAAAATCCATGATCTCACCCAAAATCGACGAGTCGAATGTTTTTTCTTTTGTCAAATGAAATATTTCGCATCTCTTTTTTCAACACATTCACCAAGCAAAACATTCGACGTCATTTTTATATTGAAACTGATTTATCAATTTTTAATTTACACAGTAACTCGAACTGAGTTAACTCAAATTAAAATTTTGTTGCGCCTGGTGATTCTATATGATACTGTTTCCCATTTATTAAGTGTTTACAGATAATTTGACTAGTGTAAATTACAATGAATACATTCCTGTTTTCCCAAGCAATTTTTTTACGTTTTGTACAATAATATATATCCTAGCGTGTCAACATATTCAACTTTTTTTCTTATAGGTGCGCGTTACAGACCATTAAAACTTTATTTTTAACATTTCCCGCTACCGAAAAAGTCCAAAAATGTTACTGGTGATACTGTGTGTAACTGAAACTGTTGTCGCCGACAGTACATCCCGTCGACTAATTGCTGCTACACGACACTTCTGTCTAAACAGAGATTAATATATTGAACCGTTCATTAATTTTGACTCGTTACGAGTTACGAATGCGTGTTGAAATACAACGCTTGGAAATTAAGATAACTTCTAACAGAAAACTTACACTAATTCATTTATCATTTAAAACGATCACAATCATTTTTAATTAATTTTACTAATAAAACCGTTGACCTTAAGTTTTTTTTACTTATTTTATTTTTGTTTTTTATTTGCTACCTTTTAGTTCCCGCAGTCGACCCCCCAGAGGTACAATAGAGGGGAAAAGCTCTTGTACAGCAAGATGTGCCCAAGTTTTGAGGGGAAAGCGCCAACGAAATGTAATTGTTATCAACCCCAATGCCAGCTATCGGCGCGCAAACCTTTTATATTGGGTGGTGTACCGCTAAGGGTTAACGTTTTTTAGATACTCTAACACCACACAGTCCTAGGCATGATACGAAATCAGACTTGAGTGGGAGGTCAGCTTTGACTTTGTTCTAATTAGATGCCTAGATTTCAGTTTTAATCTATATCTAAACACTGTTGTACTTGTAAAGCCCTTTAAATTGATACACATATTGATTGGGTTGTGAAAATAATCCGCCATTTTGCGGCTGCGGCCATTTTGAATTTAGCTTTTTTTATAGCGTACTGCATTTCACTAGTCATTCCTTTTTAATTCATAACATTTACAAAAATGAATTGGATGATACGTATCATCCTCATGCGAAACTTGAACCTTTTGAAGCCTAAATGAATATAAGCTAATCCTACTAAGAAGTCTATGAACTTTATTTATCTTTATGAAAATAGTTTTGTCTCGATAAAGTAAATGTCCCAGTATTCGTCACGCTAAGACAATGTTCGGAATATGAAACTTTCGTTCTGTGTATTCTCAGTTTCACATATTCCATTCTTCTGCTTTTGGTTTATGTTCTTTATTCTCTTTCACAATCTTTTCCCCTGCATTTTTTTATTTTCCTTGCATTCAAGTCGTTTTCTTTTACTTTTTTGAATTTCTTGTTCTTTTTCCAACTTCTTTTTCTCTTTCTTTTTAAAATATTCTTGCCAATCTTTAGACGTTGCTACTGAAGGTATTTTTTCGTTTAGTTTTTTAGTCAACTTTGGTCTATCTGGCCAAAACAAATTGTTTTTGAAAGGAGACGGTATGTCCGCCAAGATAACTTTCTCTCTATTAATTTCTGCTACTTGTGCTGTGAATTAAGTTTATCTTCTTGGAACTTGTGTTTTTAAAAACTTTATTTCACAACTTTTATAGATTCTAATAATACAAATAAACAATAAATAACAATAAGTAAATAATAACTGCTTGAACTCGTGGATCAGAAGTGTCTCTGGCTGCTCGTTTCTTCGTATTTATACTAAAGTAGGTCATTATCGCTAATGGACTGTGGAATGTTGATAATGGGTGGTTTTTCCTATATAATTTGTGGCTGTTGAAGGAAGATTCACTGGAATATTCATCTTTGTTGTTTGTGCCGCAGATGGCGAAACTTGGTCTACTTCAATAACTGTGTCAAGAACCTCTATTTCCGTTGTAGGTAAACTGGGTTCATCTGTTCCAGTAATCGATATATTGTCTGACAAATTATCTGAAAATCATATGTAACTATATAATATTGATTGTTACTGGAATTAAACATTTCATGAATACCTATTACCTACCTTTTTGGGTAATATTACTTGGAGCCTGCTGAATGGTAATACTATTTACTTGAAGTTTCACAGGAAACTGGGCATAAAATTCGCTGAGTATTTGGAAAAATGTTTGTTTCATCTAGTTTTGAGTTTATTGGAGCACTTAGATCATCTGAAATTAACGAATACAAAATTCAGTATACTTGAGTACTCGCAATATCTGATATGCTACTCACCTTTTTTGGGAGATTCTGCTTCGTTGACTTCTGATGAGTTTTATTCAGGAGACAGATCAAGAAGCAAAAAAATTGATTAGTTAACGAGTATAGAAGTAAACTTCACTTTAGCAGTACCGTATCTATATTAGTGACTTTCTGCAGTGTACCTTCTTCTCCCACAACAAAGTCAACTGTTTCATTTTCAGGCAATAGGTCTATTAAAATGTCGTCAAATATTCCATTATCTAGAGAACTCGTAAGGTCTTCTTGGTTTTCCAATACAGTCTTTGTACCTTCTCCACTGATGCTTGTGTTAATTTGATGCCAAATTTCAAATAATTCTGTGAATTCCACCTCATGTAACCATGTTGGCTCAGACTCTTTGAATAATTTAAGCTTATATCCTGCGAGATCTTGAAGTAGTCTAAAGCATCTGGATCTAGAGGAACTAATCCACAAGCCCTGAATCCATTCTTCAACATATCGGGTTTGAGTGTATTTTTTTGTACGTTGTGAAGAAGTACAGAAAAATTATCGCGTTTTAAACGCACTCCTGCATTTTCTATTCTCCATTTATAAACTTATTTTTGCCAAGAAGACTTTAATGGATGGAACACTGCTACATCCATTGGTTGTAGAAAGTGTGTCGAGTTTGGATAGAACGCAATAATTTCGATTGCTAAATCTTTGCAAAACTCAATTAATGGTAATGTCAAGTGAGAGGAGATGAGATAAAGAATTACTGGTAGTTTAATATTTTTTTCTACTAACCAAGGATAGAAAATGTTAGTAACGTATTAAAAAAATCTATGTCCAATCATCCAACCATTGTCAGATGTACCAATAGCCCAAGATTGTGGCATGGAAGCGGCCAATGATTTAGGCACCCTTTTTAAATTGACTACAATCATGGGAGGAGCCAATTCCCCTTCTGCGTTTCCCATGACGAGTGTTGTGATATTTTCTTTCTCATCTGAATTAGTTACACTTGTAACGTTTTTATTTTCCCTATATTTCGCCCTGCGAAATCGAATAATTTCTATCCCAGTGCGGCCCTGGCGTAACAATATTTTCTTCGAACTGTGTAGAAGATCGTTTCACATGAACAATAAACATAAAAAAAATTAGGAGCAATATATCTCTGGACGCCGAAAAGGTTTGTTATGCCTCAATCTTGATTTTCAATTCAATAAAGTGACAATTGAAGGTAGAAAAGTTTTAATATCGCCTCTTAAAAAAGGTGCGATGTGCACACAATAGTTTTCAATATCGCCTTCGGACAAAGAGGTACATTTTACGAAATTCTGAATAGACAGCGTAATTTGTGCAGTTACGGCCCGATTCTTTTTATATGGTTTGTTATATGGCTTTTTTAGAACTAATTTTACAGTTATTTTACGGAAAGAATTTCAAAAAAAGGCTTTATTAGCTAGTAACTAAAAGTGAACAGTAAAAAACAAATAAGAACATGTTTTGGGACACTATAACAAATGGTATATGTGTCTTCCTTCTTGGTCAATACATTTGTGGAATCGAACCATTAAGTTGTCAAATGCTGCTGTCAGCATTTCAAGAGGAATATTTTCCATTACCTGCCGCATGTTATTTTTTAATTCCTCAATAGTAGCAGGCATCGGGTTGTAGACTCTATCTTTCACATACCTCCATATAAAAAAATCTGGAACAGTCAGGTCTGGAGAATTTGGAGCCGATTCTATTGGACCACTCCTACCAATCCAATTATTTCCAAATTGTTGGTAAACAGATTCTCTTGCTATGTTGAAATAATGGGGTGGAGCCCCGTCTTGTTAAAAGTAAACATTTTGGTTTAAAATACCATCTTGTTCTAACTGGGGATAGAAAAAGTTTTCCAACATATCGGTATAATTATTACCACGCACTGTATTTTCTGCAAAAAAGAAAGGCCCATATAATTTTTCACGAGACACTGCACGTCAAACATTAATCTCTTTCATGTTGATGAAATTCTCTTGGATTTTCTGATCCCCAAACTCTACAGTTATGTTTATTAACTCTTCCATTTATTTGGAACGTAGCCTCATCAGACATGATAATTCTAAAATTTGGATATGTTCTGTATAAATCTGTTAAAGTTTCACACATAAGCACTCTTTTAGCATGGTCCCGATCGTTAATTTTTTGTAGAACTTGAATTTTGTTAGGTTTAAATTTGAGAACTTTTAGAATCCTAAAAACTTTAGTTTTGTCCATTTCCACATTTGATGCTATTTTTCTAATTGATATTTTCGGATTTCTCTATACAAGCTCAAAAACAGATAACATTTCTTCTAAATATCCATTTACAGTTCTCCTTTTTCTAGATATAGAAGCAGTATCCCTAAATTTGGTTATTCATGTTTTCATGGTATTTGTAGCAGGAGGATTTTTATTGAACTGTCTTCTAAATCGTCTTCTAGTCTGAACATAGGATTGCGTTTGGGAGTTTGAGATTTTTCATGTGCTGTATACTGCATTTTGAGAGATTAAACACTTCAATTTTATTGAATATAAAACACAATGTGACGTTCTGTCAATGATCGCAATATCTTTGTGATGTGACATATTAACGCCTCCTTGATTATTATTTATTAGAAGATATCTGAATCATTACAGTATCCCAGTTAAAGTTATCTAATTTCGCTCTCTGTGCACCGATTTTAAACTTTAAGGTGCATTAAAGTGAAAATATGCGTCTTTCAAGAAATTGCTAAATATACAGGGTGTCCTATTTAAAAAATTACATCTACTGTATTCTGAAAATACGCTACTTTTCTAGCGCGTAAACCGGAAGTAGGCCATTTATATAAATGTGTCACAACAAAACTTACGGTAATTTTAACCCTAACTGTGATAACCGCATCTTATTATCTAGAACCGTTTCGAAGATATAAGGTCTTAAAAACAGTCAGAATATAATGAGACACCCAGTATTATGCTAACTAGTTTTTTTATTTGTAATATTATCTGCCCTATAGAGAATATTAATGCTTTATGCTGTTTTATATAGTAATCCTTAAGAAATTCGGCGTGCACGCTTAAACTAGATAAAATTATCTTCCGTTTTATTATCTTGACGTAACTTCCACAATGCCGATGTTTTTTTATCAATTTTCAAGTAATTCAGTAACGTAATATTATCCTACATTTTCTTTTATGAATGAACGAAAAATAATTTCATTAACAAACTAATTTAATGTTCGCAAATTCCGCGACATTTATCGTTTGTATATTTATATCATTCTAATTCGTATATCTGTTTTGTTCATTGGAACTTATCTTTACTATTTATTGCTTTAACAATAACCAAACCACCCGCTGTGTAGTGTTGGGTGATAATTTGTTTAATTGTTTTTATGTATATATTAATTTTTTAACGTATGTAAGATTTTGTGTCTTATTGTTGCCGTCTGTTGTTGGTGCCGGGTTATGCATGTATCCATATTGTAGATTTTTTTATGGTTCTGATCACTGACGCTAGTCAAACATGTTAATAGACTGGTTTACATAATAAACGCGTTTTAGTGAGTACTTACCTAACCTCCACAGAGACATTACTGAAAATACCTCATTTTTTATAATTTTTCCCTCTCTATTATCGCAGTTTTTGTAATTTTTCATGTGAATTAAAATTTCTGTCGCCCTTTAATTACCTGTCCGGTTGCTTTACTTTCATGAAATAAACTCACGACTCTCAGCTATCCAACCAAAAGAAGATTGCCATTCGCATACGTCTTAATTGTTCAACTTTGTTCCATCCAAGGAAACTTTGGAAAATTTTGTACAGTTTAGACGGTAACAATGTCTTCCTCAATCTCTTCATACCACCAATATGGGTCTTTTTTCTTGTTTTGGTAATAGAGGCTTTCAAAGGTTGCTTCATGGATACTATTATTTATATCGTAGTATTGGTCAATATTTCTAAGCACTTGATTTCTCAGTATCTCATTGAGTCTTCTACTCTGGTATAATATTTTACCGCTTTAATTTTTTAAGCTTTGCAAATCGTATCTTCGTTCTTGGAATTCTGAGGTGTTGTCAGTCGCATGTTCTGTTCTTTGAAATGTATTTCTTCCTGGAAACATAATTTTCGTGCATAGTAGGTAATGATCACTCCCGCATGTTGGACCTCTTACGTCTTGTGGTTTTAACTGTGTTTTTTGTTCCATTATTGCATAATCGTTTATTGATTTTAAGTTCCTTGTATCTTGAATCCAAGTGTACGTGTGTATTGACTTGTGTTGATAAAATCCGTTCAAAATTTTTACTTCGTTTTGAGTGCATAGTTGTATTAGTCTTTGTCCATTCACGATTTCCTATTCATATTGTCCTACTACTTTATCTCACTATTCTACTGTTAAAATTTCCAAGTAGTATAAGTTCCCTAGAATTTCCAATTTTTGTTATTACTTCATCAAGTTGTTTAAAGAAATTGGTCTTGATGTTCACTAAAGTATCATCGTTGACTGCATATACTGCCATGATAGTAAATCTATATTCCCGTATACATATACTGACTTTAATTATCCTTTCACTGATTGGTTCCCATGTTGTGATATACTTTCTCAGTTTTCTATGAATCAGTAAGGACACAAAATGTTGAGCTCTACTGTCCTTGGGGACGCCACTGTAATAGTGATCGTATTTACCTAAATTTTCTGATCCTTGCCTCTTTTTCTTTGTTTCAGTAAGAACTGCTATATCTACTTTCAACCTTGTAAATTCGTCGATTACTTCAATTATTTTCTTAGAGAAATTTTGAACGTTCCATTTACCAAAAATCGTTGTCCTTTTCCGTAGCTGTTATCGTCGTTTTTTTTCGTACTATTCTGAGGCGGGTCACTAAACTATTTAATAACCTTTCTTTGTTTTTATGAGTATCGAGGAGTTGGCCCGATGCCTCAATCCCCCAACCTGGAAGACCAGGGTTTTCAATCAGAGTAACCTTCTCCTAGATGGGTTGCTTTCACTACAGCTAAGGAGTCTCATCTACCCCATACTATTGCTTTTATACTACCCCTAAAAAGCAGTTCTGCCACTTACGCCGGATCTGCCGTTGAAGCTTCTCTTCTTCGCCTTTCCCGCCGGTGTGGTCTTCATCCGTAACCCTGGACAAGGGGCCCTTACAAGGTACTATCAGCCGGAGCCAGCTGAACTTAGGTTTTTTTGCGAGGTGTTACTCCTCGATCCCTCCTCCTTCCTTGCCTCTTGCATGATAAGGCCCCAGGTTTGGGACTGATAGCAGAGTTCCAATTCAATTTTCTTAAGTGATGTATATAAAACACGCATGCCGTACGTTTTATCGACACTCAAGAATTACCATTCCAAAATTAACATATATCTTAAGACGTTATCCAACCTGATTACATAATAATATCTTAATCAATTTTGACAATACCATTCGTCATTCATTAGAGTCATTAATTAACATTAAATTAGAGGACCTTTCTTGGAGACAAGCTCCACTACCTGTTTCATATGGTGGTTTAGGAATTCGCTCAATCGTTTCAGTAGCTCTTCCTTCATTTTTGTCATCATTAAATAGTTCACAAAATTTAATTAAGAATATTCTGCCTATATTTTTCCACGTACAAGACCCTTTATTATTGGAGGCAGAAAATATTTGGTCATTAAAGTCTAACAAAGTTGTACCCGATGAATATAAATCCTTTTAAAAATCCTGTGATATACCTTTATTGAACATTAAAGAAGAAAATCTGCTTCAGAAAGCTATCAATTTACCAGACAAGGCTCGATTGAATGCAGCATTTTCAAAGATATCAGGAGCATGGTTGAACGCTGTACTGTCGGCCCCATTAGGTACGCTTTTAGATGACGAAAGTTTCCGTATTTCTATTGGTTTCCGTTTAGGTTGTAAATTTGTGTAAAATACCACTGTCGTTGTGGAGCTGATGTTGATGAATATGGTAGACACGGCCTAAGCTGCAAATTAAGTGCCGGCCGTTTTTCACGTCATTCTGCAGTAAATGACCTAATCAAACAAGGCCTGTCACCTGCAAAGATTCCCTGTTCGTTGAAACCGTTGGGTACTTGCCGCGACGACGGTAAACGTCCAGATGCTATGACCCTCAATCGATGGCAACGCGGCTGACTAGTTATATGGGATTTCACTAGCACTGACACTTGGGCTCCGTCCCATGTCCGATCTACTTTCGCAGGCGCTGCAGCTTTACAAGGCGAAACTTTTAAAATCAATAAATACAAAAATTTGGAGAACATTTATATTTTTAGTTCTGTAGCAAGTGAAACCTCTGGTGTTTTCTGTTATGAAACTTCAAAATTCATTAAAGAAATCGGTAAAAAAATATCAGCAGATTCAAGAGCAACTTTGTTCTTTATACAACAAATAAGTATTGCAATTCAAAGAGGAAACGCTTCATCTTTTCTCGGTACGTTTCCCCGTTCTGAGCCTCTAGAAGAACTTTTTATGAAACCGAATCATAAGAAACCTAATTCTTCCACCACTTTCAAACTTTCTCACATTACCAACCCTAAAACATGTGATCTTTCCTTTTTCCGAAATTCTTATTTAACATCTTCATTATCTTCTTCAGAATGTGTGCCTCTTGATAATACATGCGTTGACAATTTCATAAATTATGCCTCCAACAAGCTTTTGGGCCTCAGTGGACTACAAAATATAGATAGCCACCAGCCAGATGATGTCCCATTCATAGGATTACTGAAGAAGATGACTATGCTAGAGAATGATGCGATTCCTATGCGCAATAAATTATCTTTGGCCAAAACAAAATATAAAACTGGTTTACCCCCAATAGAGTTAAAGACATCAAATGAAAAGGTGAACGACCAAATAGAAAGTATTTATACTAACAGTGTGGCATACTCTAACAATACTAATACAGACATTTTGTCTGATGAATATGATAACGCGAATCGCGCATCAGTAGCCGATTTTAGTTAAAATTTTAATAACAAACTCTGGTACTAACCTCGACAATAAGACAACTGAGGTTAGATCCAAAATATCTGATGTGACCAATGGAGTGAAATCACTAAGTACAAAAGCAATATCAACCAGAGTTAAAAAATCTAATAATAATGTTTCGGTGACCAAAAAAAATGACGTTGCCTCCAACAAGTGTCAAAATAACCCCGATGTTTTGCAATCAAATTCAAAATTGGAAGAGAATGAAGACGTAGAAAAAATAATGGTTCAGAAGTCGATAGGGTCGTAGTAACTGAAGAATCAATAAACATCAATTCCCTTTCTAAACATAATCCTAGAGTTAACAACTTCTCTTCATACATTTTATTTTCGTGTTTTTAAATGAAACTCAAGGTCTCTAGTTAATTCCACAATATAATACAAGTTATTGAAAATTCTAAAAAATTGACATTTGTTTCGATAAATCAATATCATCGTCAGAATGACAGAAGTTACATTTCATTTTATGCCTACCTGATGTTTAGTAGTTAATTTTGGCTAGACCAAGAAGTAACCTAACTTGTGATTGGCTTAATATATGTTTATAGAAAAAAGAAGAAGATGTGATATTACAAATATTGAAGCTTAGATATTATTAGCCCTATGGTGATATCCTGGATATCATTTTTCAATTAAGATCAGTATAACTGTGCAATGATATAGAAAACCAGGAAAACTATATCTGCTGATCTTTACAATTATCACTTAAGAAGACAGTTTATTAGTGGAGAATTCCCTAGATTTAACTGTTCATTGACAACTTCATATTGTGGGTTTCTTAAATGTCTTCTAATTTCCAGTTCTTCAAGGAAATCCAGTTCTTTTTTCTTTTCACAAATATGCAGTACTTCTAGTTCTGTGTTAGGTGTCAATGAATGATTGGTGTCAAGTAGAGGTTTTGCGTAGTGGGATTTATCTGGTTGTTTTAATCTGTATGCTCGTAAGTGCTCACTGTATCGTACTTCAAAATTCCTAAGGGTCTGACCCAAATAGACAGCATTACATTCTGGACATTTGAGTTTATATATACCTGACTTCATTAATAGTGGTATTTTTGTTTTTACATTTAACAATTTTGTACTAACGTTACTTTCTGTTTTAAAAGAAATTGTTGTATTCGTTGCTGAAGATATTATCTTTGAAATATTATTAGAAATATTTCCCGCATATGTGATGGTTTTATAAGTTTTAATTTCATCAGCTTGTTTAGGATATATTAGTTGTAATGCCACTTTTTTCTCTTTTTTACTAATTAGCCTATTTATCATATCTAATGGATAACCGTTAGATGTTGCTATTTGTCTAATTGTATTAATCTCTCTATCAAAATTACATTTGTTCATAGGAACTGAAAAAGCTCTATGTATCATTGAATTATATGCCGCTAGTCTGTGTGAGACAGGGTGATTAGAATTGAATGGAATTGTCACATCAGTCTGTGTTGGTTTTCGGTAAATTGAATAATCAAGTACATTATTAACTCTTTGAATTTTTAAATCAAGAAAATTGATTGAGCTATTTTCTTCAATTTCTAATGTAAATTTAATTTTCGGGTGTAAATTATTGATGTGGTTGAAAAATACATCTAATTGTCGTTCACTACCCATAAAACAAGCTAATATGTCATCTACATATCTATACCAAAATAAAATATTTTTCGAAATATTACTTTCAAAGATCTTTCTTTCTAAATTGTCCATAAAAATGTTTGCTAAAATAGGTGATATAGGGCTTCCCATTGGTAAACCTTCATTTTGAATATATATCTTATTGTCAAAAGTGAAATAATTCTGATTAATGCATACATCAAATAAATTAAGTATATCTGATATTATTCCTGGATTAATATTTTTATCTTCTAGTAATTTTCTTACAAGTATTAGACATTCTTTAGGAGGAATTTTAGTAAACATATTAGTTACATCGAACGATATGAGTTTATAGTTATCTTGCAAGTGGATTGATTTCAACTTTTTTATTAGTTCTATTGAATTTCTAATTGAGTACTTACGGATATGAATCTCAGTACTCAATTAGAAATTCAATAGAACTAATAAAAAAGTTGAAATCAATCCACTTGCAAGATAACTATAAACTCATATCGTTCGATGTAACTAATATGTTTACTAAAATTCCTCCTAAAGAATGTCTAATACTTGTAAGAAAATTACTAGAAGATAAAAATATTAATCCAGGAATAATATCAGATATACTTAATTTATTTGATGTATGCATTAATCAGAATTATTTCACTTTTGACAATAAGATATATATTCAAAATGAAGGTTTACCAATGGGAAGCCCTATATCACCTATTTTAGCAAACATTTTTATGGACAATTTAGAAAGAAAGATCTTTGAAAGTAATATTTCGAAAAATATTTTATTTTGGTATAGATATGTAGATGACATATTAGCTTGTTTTATGGGTAGTGAACGACAATTAGATGTATTTTTCAACCACATCAATAATTTACACCCGAAAATTAAATTTACATTAGAAATTGAAGAAAATAGCTCAATCAATTTTCTTGATTTAAAAATTCAAAGAGTTAATAATGTACTTGATTATTCAATTTACCGAAAACCAACACAGACTGATGTGACAATTCCATTCAATTCTAATCACCCTGTCTCACACAGACTAGCGGCATATAATTCAATGATACATAGAGCTTTTTCAGTTCCTATGAACAAATGTAATTTTGATAGAGAGATTAATACAATTAGACAAATAGCAACATCTAACGGTTATCCATTAGATATGATAAATAGGCTAATTAGTAAAAAAGAGAAAAAAGTGGCATTACAACTAATATATCCTAAACAAGCTGATGAAATTAAAACTTATAAAACCATCACATATGCAGGAAATATTTCTAATAATATTTCAAAGATAATATCTTCAGCAACGAATACAACAATTTCTTTTAAAACAGAAAGTAACGTTAGTACAAAATTGTTAAATGTAAAAACAAAAATACCACTATTAATGAAGTCAGGTATATATAAACTCAAATGTCCAGAATGTAATGCTGTCTATTTGGGTCAGACCCTTAGGAATTTTGAAGTACGATACAGTGAGCACTTACGAGCATACAGATTAAAACAACCAGATAAATCCCACTACGCAAAACCTCTACTTGACACCAATCATTCATTGACACCTAACACAGAACTAGAAGTACTGCATATTTGTGAAAAGAAAAAAGAACTGGATTTCCTTGAAGAACTGGAAATTAGAAGACATTTAAGAAACCCACAATATGAAGTTGTCAATGAACAGTTAAATCTAGGGAATTCTCCACTAATAAACTGTCTTCTTAAGTGATAATTGTAAAGATCAGCAGATATAGTTTTCCTGGTTTTCTATATCATTGCACAGTTATACTGATCTTAATTGGAAAAATGATATCCAGGATATCACCATAGGGCTAATAATATCTAAGCTTCAATATTTGTAATATCACATCTTCTTCTTTTTTCTATAAACATATATTAAGCCAATCACAAGTTAGGTTACTTCTTGGTCTAGCCAAAATTAACTACTAAACATCAGGTAGGCATAAAATGAAATGTAACTTCTGTCATTCTGACGATGATATTGATTTATCGAAACAATTGTCAATTTTTTAGAATTTTCAATAACTTGTATTATATTGTGGAATTAACTAGAGACCTTGAGTTTCATTTAAAAACACTAATATGAGCATATTCCACGAAGTAAGGGTCGAGACAGTCAATTTTATTTTCGATTAAAATTTTTCAGAAAGGGGATGAAACTCAACAAGAACCAAAGGACACATCTAAAAATGATGTTGATAACAAGGAATATATGAACAAAGTGAACCAGACCAATAATCTATTGACATCACCCATACTTTCCAAAACCGCAATATCTCCATCCAATTCAATAGCAAACAACATCATTTCAAATTCCTTATTACCCCGATCAAGTGAGAGAGACAATAATAGAATCCGAGATTATTCGGACAAGGATAGCAGTTACGGAAGAGCTCTTAACAATAACTCCACAATCAGATCCATAAAGGGTATTCCCCAAAAATTTTTGGATCTCAAAGGCCTCAAAAATATTGGTAACACATGTTTCATTAATAGTATTATACAATGCCTATCAAACACAAGGTGGCTGTTAGAATAGCTAAAGAAAGACGCATACATAAGAGATATTAACATAAATATATCTAGCGTGAAAGGAGCACTAATTAAAACATTTGCTGAAGTTATTCAAGAGCTTTGGTGTGAAGACGGTTGAGACAGAGTGGTTAATACAGTATCATTAAAAAGTCAGATTCAACGATTTACTTCAAGGTTCATGGGATACACTCAACATGATGCACAGGAGTTACTTCGTTACCTATTAGCAGGACTTCGCGAATATGTCAACAAGGTATATGAAAGACCAAAGCCCATAGTAAAAGAAATTGATGACAAACTTAGTGACATTGAGAAAGCACAAGAATCTTGGTTGAGATATCCGAGAATGAACAACTCCAAGATTGTGGATAACTTTGTCGGTCAATTAAAATCTTCACTCAAGTGCACACACTGTGGTCACTGTTCAGTTACCTTCGATCCCTTCTGGGATTTATCCTTTTCCATACTCCAAAGAACAGGTCAATTACGATTTTCAGAATGTTTAGATTCGTTTACAAGAGAAGAAACACTCGACGGTGATGATAAACAAACATGTTCGAAATGTAAGGAACGTAGACGATGCACTAAATCATTTTCAATTCATAAATTTCCAAAAATATTAGTTATTCACCTGAAGCGCTTTTCGCAAACAGAAAGATTTAGCGGAAAACTTAATGTTGCAATAGATTTTCCAATAGAAGGGCTTAATATGAGCCATTATGCCGCTGATAATGTGGCATCTTGTATGTACAACCTCTACGCTATATCAAATCACAGTTGAACCACTTACAATGGTCACTACACAACATATTCCCAACATCCCTACACGGGACAGTGGCACGAATAAAATGATTCAAGGGTGCTATTAATATCGTGGAAATCTTTAGTCAGTGGAGAAGCATATGTTTTTTTCTATGAACAAGATGACACAAAGTTTAATAATTTTTTTATTAGTTTTTAAATTGTATATTTTCATTGTGAACCAATGTCTTATTTGGTTTTTCTGAAAAATTTATTTATATATTTATATATACATTGTATTGTATGAACTCAAATTTTAAATATAAGGAATAATTATAAAAAATGTATAAGATCATGGAAATTAATAAATTTAGAATCAGAGTTTCCGATTACTAACTAAAAAATTTCGCATTAACTGAAAGATATCGGGTGTTGGATCGGTTTCTATGGATTTTCGATTGCTTCTCGACTCATTTCAGTTTTAAAAAGTAGAAAAGATAAAGGAGGCTAGTGTGAACGAGTTAATACCGGATTAAATACTTGAAAAAACTCAGACAGCAACTTTAGATTTATTGCCGAAGGGAGTCTAATGTCGCAGCAACCTACGTTTAGAACTCTTTATCAAATAAAACGAAGCAAATTATTCAACAAGAGGCTACAAAATAAGTTATAATAACCATACCAGTAAATTTCAGGTGAAAACTCAATTCTAGCCACGGTTAAAATTGATTTATCTAGCATAAATATCGATGTAAATCTTAAGAAATAAATTAATCCATTTTGAGTGTTTTATGATTTATAAAATACAAAGTTCATATACCACATTAAACAGGCTAAAGCAGTTGAATTATGACCTTGTAATACTCGTATAGTAATTGTGGTTAATATATATAAATGTTTCGATCCAAATATTTGTTTTCGTAACATTTTATGTTGACTCATAACACTTTCAATCTCATTCATTATCTTTTCATATTTTATTCCAAATGTTTGTCTCCTTATGAATTATGCGCTCACAAAAAAAACAGGTCACATTTCAAAAAGCATCCAAACTAAAATGAATGGTAATGATAAACAATTAACAAGATTCACCTCACCAATATTTCACGGGCCTAATTGGGCTCCGACACCGGATATAGTTAATAAACCAAGACAAGTGAGGTCTTTATAGGTAGCACTACAGAACCGGACTGCAATTTCTCTACGTCTAATTAGATAATTATAATTTTTTCAAAATAATCTGGAAGGTTTTATTCAGATTTCATTTACAGGGCTTCAGTTATTGAAACAATTTTATTCTTGATTCGCAAGATTTAACAGTTCCTTAGTGCCAAATCAGGAGTGTGTGGTGGATACGACATCAATTCGATATTTTGGTTAGACATTGTGTGCTGATGTTTGTTAGCTCTTTTTATTTCGTCCACCAAAGACTTCTCACAAGCAAACAAATAGTTTACGTTGTTCAGGTATAGTTGGCGTAAAACATATTGTGTAGCAATGTAATCGTATTATCCCCTTTAAGTTATATTGCGGAGCTAAACTCTGAAAGGTATTAATATTTTATTTACTTGCCAATACCTATAAGGTATTTGATGTTACGTAATTATTGAAAGGGCGTTCGGTTTAAACGGGATGCCAGACGTCAACTGAGCGCTTCGATTTTTTTATGGAAAACGAAATTTCAAAGCAAAAACCATAAACAAAACTAAATAACAAAAAAAATATAAATTTTATAACAAAGAATAAAACAATTCTTTAAAAATAAATATTATGAAATTAACTGTCTCGACCCTTACTTCGTGGAATATGCTCATATTAGTGTTTTTAAATGAAACTCTTGGTCTCTAGTTAGTTCCACAATATAATAAAAGTTATTGAAAATTCTAAAAAAATGACAATTGTTTCGATAAATCAATATCATCGTCAGAATGACAGAAGTTACATTTCATTTTATGCCTACCTGATGTTTAGTAGTTATGTTTGGCTAGACCAAGAAGTAACCTAACTTGTGATTGGCTTAATATAGGTAGGCATAAAATGAAATGTAACTTCTGTCATTCTAACGATGATATTGATTTATCGAAACAATTGTCATTTTTTAGAATTTTCAATAACTTTTATTATATTGTGGAACTAACTAGAGACCAAGAGTTTCATTTAAAAACACTAATATGAGCATATTCCACGAAGTAAGGGTCGAGACAGTTAACTTCATTAAAAAATCTTCGAGAGAAGATTTGACCCGACTGTACTGTACTACAAAAACGTTACAAAGCATCACAAAACATTTGGTTTAACCAAGAATGCCTTAGGAACAAGGTAATACCAAATTATGTGAATATAAAATGTCACACTAAAACACCACAAGCACAAAAAGCTATAAAATGTGCTCAACGAGTTTGGATAAAATCAGAATGTAAGAAATGGCTCAAAGTTAGAGACTCCTTAGACAACTACATAAAAGTTGTACATTCAGAACTCACATTCCAATTACATCCAGTAGAATTTGACTGTTTGGATGACAAAATTAGAGAAAATGTCAGCACGACGAAGCATATGAAATTTAAGAAACAAGAAAAGAAGCTACATAATCTTGAACACACACAACATAAAATTCAATACTCAAAACATCATGAAACTGTAAGTACCTACATACCAACACACTTTGCACCACGATTTGAAAACCTTTCAGACACTAATTTTACAGATAGTCAGATAGAATTTTTAAATGAAGGTTTAAAGTACAGCATACCACCAAAATTTACGAATAATATTAAACAAATTATAGCTACAGAGTCAGAAATAGCTTTAAAATCTAATTCAAATAATTTTCTTTATGAGAAATTAAAAATTGCCAATTTAATCAAAAATATTGAACCTTCAAAAGTTAAACGTCAAACAAAAAATTACATTACAGTTTTGAATGCAATAAAAAAGAAGATAGAGGATAATAACCTAACAGTTACAAAACCTGATAAGGGGAACACAACTGTCATTTTGACGACTAAAAATTACAACTCCAAAGTATATAACTTTATAGAATCCAGCGATGTAAAAGTTCTTAAAGCAGAACCAACAAAAAAGTTTTATAATAATGTAAGGGATATTGTTAATAATTCAAATTATCTTTTAAATGATTACGAAAAGAGGTCTATCATACATAAGAATCCTCATTGTCCACAATTATATGGAACAGTTAAATTACATAAAATAACGAAACCAATTAGACCTTATGTTAATGCTCCTAATAATATATTGGCAAAGAAGCTCAACAATATACTCAATACTTACGGATATGAATCTCAGTACTCAATTAGACATTCAATAGAACTAATTAAAAAGTTGAAAGCAATCCACTTGCAAGATAACTATAAACTCATTTCGTTCGATGTAACTAATATGTTTACTAAAATTCCTCCTAAAGAATGTCTAATACTTGAAAGAAAATTACTAGAAGATAAAAATATTAATCCAGGAATAATATCAGATATACTTAATTTATTTGATGTATGCATTAATCAGGATTATTTCACTTTTGACAATAAGTTATATATTCAAAATGAAGGTTTACTAATGGGAAGCCCTATATCATCTATTTTAGCAAACATTTTTATGGGCAATTTAGAAAGTAAGATCTTTGAAAGTAATATTTCGAAAAATATTTTATTTTGGAATAGATATGTAGATGACATATTAGCTTGTTTTATGGGTAGTGAACGACAATTAGATGTATTTTTCAACCACATCAATAATTTACACCCGAAAATTAAATTTACATCAGAAATTGAAGAAAATAGCTCAATCAATTTTCTTGATTTAAAAATTCAAAGAGTTAATAATTTACTTGATTATTCTATTTACCGAAAACCAACACAGACTGATGTGACAATTCCATTCAATTCTAGCCACCCTATGTCACACAGACTGGCGGCATATAATTCAATGATACATAGAGCTTTTTCAGTTCCTATGAACAAATGTAATTTTGATAGAGAGATTAATACAATTAGACAAATAGCAACATCTAACGGTTATCCATTAGATATGATAAATAAGCTAATTAGTAAAAAAGAAGAAAAAGTGGCATTACAACTAATATATCCTAAACAAGCTGATGAAATTAATACTAATAAAACCATCACATATGCAGGAAATATTACTAATAATGTTTCAAAGATAATATATTCAGCAACGAATACAACAATTTCTTTTCAAACAGAAAGTAACGTTAGTACAAAATTGTTAAATGTAAAAACAAAAATACCACTATTAAAGAAGTCAGGTATATATAAACTCAAATGTCCAGAATGTAATGCTGTCTATTTGGGTCAGACCCTTAGGAATTTTGAAATACGATACAGTGAGCACTTACGAGCATACAGATTAAAACAACCAGATAAATCCCACTACGCAAAACATCTACTTGACACCAATCATTCATTGACACCTAACACAGAACTAGAAGTGCAGCATATTTGTGAAAAGAAACAATAACTGGATTTCCTTGAAGAACTGGAAATTAGAAGACATTTAAGAAACCCACAATATGAAGTTGTCAATGAACAGTTAAATCTAGGGAGTTCTCCACTAATAAACTGTCTTCTTAAGTGATAATTGTAAAGATGAGCAGATATAGTTTTCCTGGTTTTCTATATCATTGCACAGTTATACTGATCTTGATTGGAAAAATGATATACAGGATATCACCATAGGGCTAATAATATCTAAGCTTCAATATTTGTAATATCACATCTTCTTCTTTTTTCTGTAAACATATATTAAGCCAATCACAAGTTAGGTTACTTCTTGGTCTAGCCAAAAATATAACTACTAAACATCAGGTAGGTATAAAATGAAATGTAACTTCTGTCATTCTGACGATGATATTGATTTATCGAAACAATTGTCAATTTTTTAGAATTTTCAATAACTTTTATTATGTTGTGGAACTAACTAGAGACTAAGAGTTTCATTTAAAAACACTAATAAATATTATGTCTAACTCATTAATCCTTCTCCCATATCATCTGCTTTACTATCACTATCGTCTTGTAAATCAATAATAAATTTATTTCCCCCATCTTCAGTTTTGATTACTTTTTAATCCTTTTCTGTCAGTCTTCTTTGATATTGAAATTAACTGTATCGACCCTTACTTCGTGGAATATGCTCATATTAGTGTTTTTAAATGAAACTCACGGTCTCTAGTTAATTCCACAATATTGTGGAATTAACTAGAGACCGTGAGTTTCATTTAAAAACACTTCTTTGATAGTATTAGCTACTTCTCTTTTAATCAGGTCGACAACTTTCGTATCTAATTCAGGGAATGTATTGTTACGCCGAATACTCTGATGCAATCTTCCATTTTTTTCGCACATATTATTAAGGTATTTCGAACCCATCCTTCATTTCCACCGCAATGCACAATAATCAGTCTGGATCCTTTGTTTGCATGCATTGTTTGTATACAAATTTTTGACCCATCAGTCCATCCTTCCTTAACCGTGTCGTGTGTATCATACCAAGATTCGACCAAATAGACAATTGGATGGTTCTCTTCTCTATACTGAGTTACTTGTTCCAAATATGTATACCGCATATCCACTATCCTTCTGCTTTCCATGACTGTTTGACAATCGATTTGAATTCCAATTTCTTCATCCAGTTTTCAATAATTTTGTTACAGACATTTATATTACGGCCGGCATTTGTCAATGTATTTCTTATTATTTCAATCGTTTGAAATTCATTACTTTTGTAACAGTCATATATGGTGGTTTTTAATAATTTCTTGCGTTCATAAGACCCATTCTTGGCTATTTTACATATAGTTGACAGGGGAACCTTATTAATAAATAATAATCAAGGAGGCGTTAATATGTCACATCACAAAGATATTGCGATCATTGACAGAACGTCACATTGTGTTTTATATTCAATAAAATTGAAGTGTTTGTTCTCTCAAACGCAGTATACAGCACAAGAAAAATCGCAAACAATATTTTTATATGCCCAAACTCAATACTGATTGGTCCCTTTATAAGACCAATCTGAAGGACAATTTGGAACACGTCGAAGTGAATGGGGTAAATCACCCGCACTACAACCTGGAACAAAGAGTCGAACAGATCAGTGAGGCAATAATGGAAGCTTTTCATTCCAGTGGCCCACTCTCAAAAGCTCGTTCAGAAAAGGATGCTCCTTGGTGGAATGAGAACCTGTCAAACCTCAGAAAAGAGGTCCGTCGGCTCTTTAATAGAGCCAAACGTGACGGTAATTGGCAGAGGTACACTGAAAAGCTTACTCAGTACAATAAAGAGATTAGGAAGGCCAAAAGGATTAATTTTCAAGCCTTTTGTGAAAAGATCACTTCCACTCACACAGCGGTCAGACTACAAAAGGTCATGGCAAATGGGGGAACTAACCCCACAATGTCGCTGAAAAAGCCAGACGGATAATACACGGAAGGTAAAGAGGAACGATCGATTCTTCTTCTTAGAACCCACTTCCCAAGTAGTGAACCAGAAACAAGCACCGAAATAGCAAAGAACTACACCAAGAAATCCCGCAAGGAAGATTGGGACATTGTTAAGAAAATATTTACCAGACAACCGTTGGAATGGGCAATAAGTACCTTTCAACCATATAAATCACCAGGAGTGGATGGAATATTTCCAGCACTCCTACAGCAAGGGATAGAGGAGATTCTTTTTCACCTGCTGAAGATTACAAGAAGCAGTCTAGCAGTGGGTCTAATACCTAGAAAATGGAGAAGGGCAAGGGTAACCTTCATACCAAAAATAGGGAAAAAAGATGGGACTGATCCCCGATCTTTTAAATCCATCTGTCTAACATCGTTTCTACTCAAATCGATGGAGAAAGTAGTGTATAACTACATAAGAACAGAGAATTTGGAGAATATACCACTTCATAAATGTCAGCATGCCTACAGAGTGGGTCGATCAACTGAGATGGCTCTGTATCAACTGATCGAAGTCATCCACAGAACTCTGAACAACAAAGAAATCGCAATGTGCGCATTCCTCGATATATCAGGAGACTTTGACAACACAACTCATGTGCCTGTCAAAGAAGCACTAAAACGATGAGAAGTGAATGAAACCATTGTAAAATGTATGTATGAGTTGTTGACAACGAGGATAGCTGAGACACAGGTGGGGAATCAAACCACCTCAGTTAAAGCCACTCGGGGGACACCTCAAGGGGGAGTGATATCTCCTCTTCTATGGAGCCTTGTAGTAGATGAGTTGCTTTACAGGCTAACGGATCTTGGCTTCGAATGTATGGGCTACGCCGATGACATTGATTTAATAGTCAGAGGCAAGTTCGAGAGCACCTTGTGTGATTTATTACAAAAGGGACTCAGATTCATTGAGCAATGGTGCTTGTCAGTGGGGCTAAACATTAACCCAAACAAGACCATATTCATTCCATTAACCCGGAAAAGAACACTTTCAGCCATGAAACCCATATCCTTAAACTGGGACGTCATAGAATGGAAATCAGTGGTTGAATATCTAGGGATAACCCTAGACAGTAAGCTTCTGTGAAATAAGCATGTTGAAATAACTGCTAGTAAAGCAATAAGAGCTTTGATGGCGTGCAGAAATCTAGCTGGTAAGAGGTGGGGCTGTAACCCAAAAATACTGCGATGGATGTACGCCATGATAGTGAGACCGGCAATTACGTATGGGGCAATAGTTTGGCATACAAAAGCAAGTCAGTACAGCACGAGGAAGACCCTCGACAAAGTTCAAGAGCTTGCCTGTGTGTGCATCACTGGAGCTATGAGAACGTGTCCAACTAGGGTACTTGAGATCATTACAGATGTCACACCTCTACAACTGGTGTTAGAAAGATCTGTCCCAGAGGCACTTCTTAGAATATCTGAGGAAGGTTCAGGCAATGAGAGTATTAAAAATCAGGGAGCCTGGTCTTCTCTAACAAAATACATCTCATCAGCGAATCTTCCCAGTGACAAAATGATCAAGAAAGTAAGTATCGAAAAGAATTTCACTACGATGCTAAATACGAGGAGAGACTGTGAAAAGGAATACACCACCCAAACTCTCAAAGAAAACCCCTTTAGATGGTATACGGATGGTTCAAAAACCACCATTGGAGTAGGCGCTGGAGTATTTAGGCCTGGCACCAGATACTTATTATCGTTAGGCTCCTTCCCGAGCGTTTTTCAGGCAGAAATACTTGCGATCGAAATATGCGTGGAAATGAACCTAGAAAGAAACTACCAGAAATGTGACATATCGATCCATTCTGATAGTCAAGCAGCTATCAAACACTGAACTCCCATGTCATTGACTCAAAGTTGGCATGGGAGTGCCGAGGAAAACTTGGTGAATTAGGCAAGAATAACAGGGTCTCTTTAGTCTGGGTTCCTGGCCACTCGGGAATCACGGGAAATGAAGAGGCCAATACACTTGCCAGGAAAGGAGCACAAATGCCCTTTATTGGGCCGGAGCCTTTCTGTGGTGTAGCAAAATGCTCCAACAAGAAAGAGTTTCGGAAGAAAGAGGAAACCGAAAGAGAAGCACTCTAGCGGTGCCTTTCCGGGTTGGAACATTCCAAAAAGTTCCTGGGGAACTTTGACACTGCTAGATCCAAAAAACTATTGGACCTCAGTAAAGATAAGCTACATCTCCTCACGGGTTTCTTACAGGCCACTGCCGCCTCAGGAAGCACCTAATGAGAATAGGTTTAGCAGAGATTGACGAGTGTAGATTCTGTGGGGAGGAGGATGAAACTTCGGATTACCTAGTTCTGGAATGCCTCGCCATTGCAAGCCAACGCAAGAAATGCTTCGGACAAGGAACTTGTAAGAGTGAGGACCTTACCTCGTTGAAGCCGTCCCAAATACTATAGTTCAGTGGTTCCCAACCTTTTCTGGACCACCGCCCCCTATAGAAGAGAACAAAAATTTCACCGCCTTCCCCCCCGCCAGTCGCTGGTTAGTCCAAAGTTGTTAATTTTATTTGAATATCATCTGTATCTGCATATACTTCTATTCTGAACTAAAAGAAATTATTATAATTATTAGTATTATTATTAATGCTAATTTAAGACTGCTTATTAACCCTTATTAAATCATTTTTATTTCACCATTCCTCTTGACTGCTTATTATTTGCTTCTGAATCCGCTACCGCCCCCTTAAAAGGCTGCAGCGTCCACAGGAGGGCGGTATCCCCCCCGTTGGGAACCAATGCTATAGTTCATTAGAACCCTGGAACTGGAAGGCGAGCTGTAGTAGTAGCGAGAACAGCTCTGATAGGAGGGGCCCAATAAACCTTTGGTTTCAGTGCACTGTAACCCCGTTAAAATCTAATCTAATCTAATACCGCGATTCAGTCAGTTCTTTACGATACTAAAATTATAATACCATACCACAGAGGCAAGAATGATACGAATTCACTGCTACCTCTACTAATTTGGAGGTTTGGCGATAGTTACCTTTATTATGTTAGGGTATTTTCGGTTCAGTATCGCATGGCACCGACTTATAACTCATGCATTAGTCACTCTCTAGTATTTTGGTACTCGACTAAATATTATTGTATAAAATAAAAGCTTTTTCCAAAAAGCTAAAAGCCCCCTCAGGTTTTACATCATTGGGGATTATCTCAATATGCTCCTCCTATCACAAAAAAGGGACTTTAGGGACCAAATTCCAAAAAAGGACTTCAAGAGACCATCGAAAAAAAGGGACTTCAAGGGAAAAAAGGACTTCACTAAAAGCCATGCGATTCATTTTGTCAGAAGGTAAATTTAAATTATAGGCACCTATTTATTATATATCTATATAAAATATCGTTCTATTTTGCTGTTGTTATAATAAAAATATTCAATTAATGATTAGAAAAAGCTGAATAAAAATATAAACATTAGAATCTGTTCAATTATTTGTTCAAAGAGCGATTTTTTCTTTGTATAGTCGTGGAGAAAGTATAGTCTTCTACTTGCGTATAATTGCTATCATTCACTCGGATGATTACAACACTCGCCTGCGACTCGTGTTGTAATTTTCATCCTCGTGAATAATAGCCATCATTATACGCTCGTTGAAGAATATACTATTCAATAATTGGCAACAATTTAATGAGGTTTAATCTTATATATCCTCTGTTAATGATGTCCAGTTTATTTCTTCCCTTTAATTGATAGAATATTGGCCTTCTTTTTCCACTAGTTATGAAGACGATTGAAAACTTTCTCACGATATTCCACAATGCGGGATAAATAACAGGTATATATTTTTACGCCAGAATAGCTGATATCTATTTCTAAACTGTACTTTAAGTTTTTCGTTAGTACTTATTCCGATCAGTTACTATTAGGGGAACGTTGCCTATATCGTACCATTTTTGCAAAAATTCAAATAATTCAGCCGTTTTCTGAAAAGAAACACTACTTTTTCTTCTAAAAAAAACTACTAACCTTTCTACAATAAATATCTAACACCCAAATAAAGAAGCTCATCGAAAACACTATTTATTATTATTTAAAAAATGAATGCAAACGGTACTATTTAGGAAACTAGTCTCCTAAAACGTACCCCGCATATCCTAAATCGTAACTCTATATCCTAAATCGTATCATGCTATTTCGGTATAAAAAAAAGTGAATAGAAAATACGATACGTTTTTATTTATAAATTTTTATTATCTTAAAATGTAAAAAATAAACAGATAATTATTTGTTTTGTTCTTAAAATCTAAGTTTACAAGCATTTGTCACATATATAAATTTTTTTTTCGGCTGTGCAGCAAGAAAAGTAAACCCATGTTTCACACTGGCAGCACTGCATCATCTCTTCAACCACTCTTTCGTCACATATGAAGCAGTACCATTCATCCAAATTTATCTCAATTTCTATGTTTGATGTCGAAGGTCCAGGTATTTGGCCATGGATTTTTTTAACCTTTTTCAGATTTGCCTCAGATTTGTTTTCCGTCACTAACTTCTTTTTGACTCCGAAAACTTTTTTCGATTTCATCTTTTTCTTTTTTAGCTCTCAGATCTTCTTTGTAGGGGGTGGACGGGAGCTCAACTGCTTTCTGTGTTGCTCTTGATTTGATATTTTCGGCAAAGGCTTTAGAATTTCGGGCGAAAAATATAACTTTTCCTGATTAGGTTCTTCGTCGCTTTCCACTGTAACTTTACTGCTTTTGTTTTCCTTTGTGAAGTTTATTAGTGGGATGTCATCATCTTCATCAGATGTCTGGGAATTGTTATTATTTTCTTCTGTAATTAGAGGCTAAGAAGTTTCTTTCTCTTTGTTTTTATCCACTATGATATTGTCACTGACATGTTCTATTTCTTTTGGAAATTCTGGTGCAGTTAGGGCATCTGCAGCTATGAAGTCAGAATCTTTGAAGACAAACCTATTTATAGGCCATATTCCTGCTTCTCGAAAGAACCCCATAATATTTGAAATATTTGCTGATCTTGTGTAAGCTTGGCATAGTAGTTGGGATGCATTTTCAGCCAAGTCTCCGTAGTAAACCTCCATTGGCGCAAAAAATCCAACACGTCGAGAGGTTGCAGATGGTGGGTGGTATGGCCTGGGAGCTGCAACAATATCACACCATTTACCTTAGCCAAATCAATTGCTTCTATGTTTTTTGTATGCGTTGTGTGGCCGTCAAGAAACAACAGGACCTAGTTATCGACAGCTGGTTTGACGGTATCTATGAAGTGCTGCAGAAATTCTACGAAGAGTTCTGATGTAATATAACCACTCTCATATGTTCTGATAACACTTCCTGGCGGCGCTCCATTTTTTAGTGCATCGTGCATTCTAATTCTTTTAAAAATCATCATCGGAGGTACGAACAAACCAGTAGCACTGTCGCAACATAAAATGGTTGTATTTGTTCCTCGTTCACCACTAACAATGCAGCCAATTTGCCTTTGCCCCTTTTTCGCTACTACTTTTTCGTTCCTTTTCTGCACAGTACCGAAGCCTGACTCATCGCAGTTTAAAATTTTTGTTTCATCAAGCTTATTCTTTTCGACGATGTTTTCATACAGGTCGAAAAAGTCGTACACATTTTTTCTATTGAAGCCCTTAACACATTGATGTGGCTTCTGGCTTTCGTAAAGATAGGTCAGGGTTTCTTTATAAAAAAAACATAATACCATTTCTTGCCGGCCATTTTTGTTGCTTGATTAAAATTATGTTTAATTTTACTTTTCGCAGCAAGCTGATAGGCTAGTTGTCGTACCTCAGTTGATGATAATCCAAACATATCTTCCTCCATTGCAATTATATGTTTTTATAAATCGGCCTCAATTTTTTCGTCGAACACAGCTCCGCAGCCTTTTTTTTGTTTAGCATAATTAGCATTTTTGTTCAACTTGAAGAGGTGCCTCCGGAAAGTTGGCATTGGAATTTTGTATCTACGACAACATTCATTAAAACCCAGTTCCTGTGTTCGAAAAGCAGTAATGGCAGCGTGCATTTCCCGTTCTGCCCATGTGAAATATTCTCTTTTCTTTTTTTCTGTTCGCTCCATCTAGAAATAAAATATTTTTCACAATTATTAAGGTAAGTAAGATTTTTCCGAGAAGACAATAAACCGAAACCCTAACTTTTTTTCTAAATAACTTAAAAGCCTACAATTTAATGGCAGAATAAAATTTTGTTCTATAGGGGGCAGGGGCCTATATCGTACCGGTACGATTTAGGTAATGATTTATTATCCCTCTTTTATTTAGCAATAATAAATGGAACGGCTTCGCTCGAAGGACCTTATATGATGTTAACTGTGATATTCGTAGGATTATGTCGGTTGTCTAAATTAAACAATTATTTCACTTTCATGTTAGTTATATTGCTCAAAGATATAAGTTGTTCTTTTTGCTTGAACACGTAAGAATTTCACTGAAGCAGAAGTATTTGCACTTTTAATTAATAATTACATTATGTGATGGAGTTAATGAATGAGTTACTTGTAATAATGATTCACCGGTCTCATGCCGATGTTGTCTTATAAGATTAGTAACGGTGTGTACGACGTATGATTGATGAAGAGAGCGAATGAAGGATGACTGAGAAGTGTATGAGTGACGACTGGGAAGTGTATAAAAGTAAGGTATCGTGCATATTTATAGGTCGGATAAAGTGGGTGCGAGGAAGGAGAAAAATATTAGGATTTGACCAATGGGATAAAAGATTTTGAAATGTAACGGTCAAATACAGCGAGTGAAAAGTATGCAGTTGGGGTGATTTTTTGTGACCTAAAAAGGATTGGTAGATACAGATAACGGAGTTTGAAGAAAGTTTTTATGAAGCGATAAGGTGTCGAGTACTTTGAAATATTAAGTGGAAATTCATAAGACGATATTTATCTGTATTTCTGATTTGAGAGTGACGTTAAAATGGAATTTTGTTGATGTAAAGAAATATTAAATGTTGAGAAGAATGATATATTTCTTTATATGGTTTGGGCAGAATATATTATAACGAGAAAAACCTACTTACCCTCTCAGTGCTCGTTATAGGTATGCGGGTTGTCTCACGTGGTACAACCCGTGCTTGCCAGTCGACTAGCTTCGAGTCGAAGAAGGGGTGGATTCTTCAAAAAAAAATTATTAAGTTTACAAAAGGGCGCCAGAGAAGTTTTGGCAAGCACCCAAGACTTCCTAAGCTAGCCCACAACTCCTCAGTGGGTTAACAACACTCACTACACACTCCAAGGTTAAACTGATAGGTAAATTATCATAAGTAAATAAAAGTCAGCAAGTATCCCCTGATTGAAGATTTAATTAGTCTTTGTGGACCAAAGGTCTCTTTTCAAAATATTTATTACAATGTCACTACCAAAAAATGTTACAAATAACGTCTGAGCTCAGCTGAAGGCTATAATCTCAGAACGTAGATGGGCTGAAGGCCGAAACTACATAAATCCAAAAATTTCTAACTAATTTATCAGTTACAACTCAAGTAAATAACTGTCAAGCAGTTTCTATAAACTCTGAGCAGAGCTGAAGGCTTCAAACTCAGGGTGCAGAAGAGCTGAGGGCCCCAAACTACACCGATGTCTCAATTCTAAAATTCTGAGAATCGACCAAATTGTTCATGTACAATACCTCAAAAATACAACGATAATATATATATCAAAATCAACAATGTACAGTTACAAGGGTTCACACTTCCGCAATTTATACCAATATCAATATAAATATAAATGATTGCATAAGCCTAAAATTTAAATGGCAACGAGTTTAGTATTGCTAGCGAAAATACGTTTCAAAATTATGTACGGTGCAAGTTATATACATAAATCGTCAGAAATAGGCAAAAAACCACTAAATAACGCAATACCAGGTACGTACCGTAGTGTCTTAGCGTATCTTAAACTATGAGCAAAGATTTCAAAAAAATTTTTGAATATCAAGTACAAGTGTAAGCGAAATTATAGTAATTGCCGCAAAAAAAAGAAATAAAACTTTATATGAAAAACAGTAATATGTGAAGCATAAATGTGAGTTTACTAATGAAGTTGAAGAATAAAGAAAAGGAAAACTGTTCACTTATCCTTTTCCGGCACCAGATCAGGAGCTGAAGTTGCTCCAGAACATTCCAACTCTCCTGGAACTGGTCTCACTGACCCATCAAATTCCAATCAGTGATTTTTTTTTAATGTCCACGTACAAAAACCCCTCTTGTTAACGAATCCTTCTAACTAATGCCGTCTACGGGAATTTACCTCAAAAACGCAATTCCTCTAAATTCTTATGGTACCCACAGTCATCGACCGATTTTGGACCAGAAACCTATCGGGTCGGAGCCGCCAGTTGTTGGTGTCAGCCGTATTTCTCTTCCCCTATGTCGGAATTGTCGGGTTTTCCAATAAAACGTTTATGGCTCCCAGAGCACATGCGAAAATTTTAAATTGAACGATGTGTGTTTACACCTTGACGGCAAAATCGAGGACTGAATTTTTAACTTCGTACCGACAGCGCTGTGACTTCTCTCAGTCGACAGGTTAGCCAATATTAAGTCTCCGACGGCTCGGCAAATTTTCGCGTTACAATATGAGTTGTGTTATACAGGGGAAGCTGAAAATAAAAATCACAGGAGAATTTGGTAGTTAAATCAAATTCGTACAGGTAACTTGAAAGAGGTACGATATAGGAAACATATACATTTATTTTTCTAACCTAAGATTTTTATCCTAACCTTTCGACAATAAACACAACAAGCACACTTTTAAGCAGCCAAAACTTTGCTCTATTAAACGACATATCACAGGATATTAGTTTCTTGATAGCAAAATAAGAGGATACTCACATTTAAAGTGAAAAAATAACATCCAAAACACTATAAACTTTTTTTCGCCGATGTTGCTGCTGATGCGAGCTTCTAGACGACTACTGTTGTTTTGTTATTGATTGTTAGTGAAGTGGTTTGTTAGGCAATTAAGGTAATTGGGGGGAAGATGCCAAAAGGGGGAAGATGCCTAATCTATGTATTTTGGACAATACTCAATAAATCGCGCCACATATACGGCTACGTAGTTATTGTGTTTATTCTTAGAGAACATTATAGTTTTCGATGCGCTTAAGTGCATGCAACTGTTCCTTGAGGTGATGTTGTGTTTTTTTATGCCGGTAAGTTTTTTACGATAGAAATTAATTATGTGATATACAGTGTTAAATGTTTTTTGTTTGTGCTAATATAATTTATGTAGGGTTTTGGCATTTATTACAATACTCCTGTCCTATTTTGAATGAGAAAAAGGGTTTTGTTATTTTGATTTGTGGGTTTGGCATCTTATACCTAAGGGTTGGGGTAAAACGCCAAGATCCGTGTGGGGTAAGATGCCTTATCTTAATTGCACTGTAAAATTTGTAACTCTTGTTTTTTCTCAGGTTTGCGTCTATTTTGGTTAGTGGTTTCCTTTCAGTACGTCTAATTGAATAGTTTCTCAATTTATCTTGTTTGTTTTAGGTAAAATGCCACGAACGTACGTCAGAAAATCAACTAGAGGCGAATGGACTGAAGAAGACCTTAGAGCAGCTGCAAATGATTTACGTCAGCAGCCAACCCTGAGTGCAAATGCGATTGCTAAAGAATATAGAATCCCTCTACGAACCTTGATGAGACGTGTAAAGAATAACAATCTTGAAAAGGGTAGTCTTGGACCAACCGCGTCCTTGGGTATTGAAAATGAACTTAAACTGGTGTCTTATATAAAACGGTTAGAAAAAATTGGCTATGCTCCAACTTCAAGAGACGTAAGACACCTTGCTTTTACCTTTTCGCAAAGGAATGGGTTAAAATGTAGATTTAACCAAGAAAAAGAATTAGCAGGCTACGATTGGTTTAAACTTTTTTAAAAACGACACCCAACCCTAACTATGAGAGTATCTCAAGGTCGTTCAATTGCTCGTTCACTTGGTATGTCTGCCGCAGAAGTAGATCCATCCTTCCAAATGCTGAACGATACATTTACGACGCTCAATTTGTTTGATAAACCGGCAAACATTTTCAATATGGACGAGACTGGCTTGCAATTATGCAATAAACCTACCAAAGTCGTAGCCACAAAAGGAGCTAGAGATGTTCAGTCGGTCACAAGATCAGAAAAAGGAGAAACAGTTAGCGTCATCGCTTGCTGTAATGCAGAAGGTAGCTTTTTGCCTCCCTACGTAATATTTAAAGGCAAAAACAAAAAAAAGGAGTTTGAAGATAACATGCCCCCTGGATCGGTAGTAGTGATGTCTCCAGAGTCCGCCTATGTGAAAACCAGTATCTTCTCATCATGGACTAAAGACCATTTTTTGCCTCGTAAGGGACCAGGGCCTGCAGTACTAATATTAGATGGTCATGTTTCCCATTGTAATGACGTGGAACTTCTGGACTTTTTGGCTGAAAATGAAATTCATGTGGTTTGCTTATAAAGTCATACGACTCACTGGCTTCAGCCCCTCGACCGTTCATTTTTTAAACCTTTAAAGACCTTCTGGAATAGCACTTGTAATCAGTGGATAAGAAATCATCCAGGGCATCGAATAACTAGGTAATTTGATTTAAGTAAATAAGTTTGAAAGAGATTTCTTTGTTTCTTGTGCTTTACAGGTATCAGTTTGGGGAACTATTAAACCAAGCGTGGTCTCAAGCCGCAACGGTTCAGAATGGTGTTTCTGGATTTCGGGCTTGTGGAATTTATCCATGCTCCAAATATGCAATTCCCGACCATGCATATGCTTTAGCTGAGCACCAAACTGAAAATTCACAGGAAGAAGTGGAACATGTCGATGCAGAAAACTCTGACGAACATAGCGGCGACGTAGCTGTAGTAAATTTTGATGATATTGCACCAATTCCATCCGTAGCTGGTCCTAGTAGGCCAAACGTTAGAAAACAACATGCAGAAGTCCTTACTTCTCCTGACTACCGCCAAAAGAAACGCAAAAACATTGAAGAAAAACAAAAGAAGCAACAAGGGGAGGCAGCTAAGTTAGAGAAGAAATTTCGTAAAAAAGGGAACAAAAAAAAAGAAGAATGTAGCACACGATAGCAGTAGTGAAGAAGTCAGTGGAGATGAAAATATTGTCTCAGACCATAGCTCTGATGAACCTGATAGTGACAAGGACGACTTCTGTGCAATTTGCGATGGCTTTTACTTTGACAAAAAGGGTCCCAAAGTTGACTGGATTTGCTGTGTGGTATGCAACAAGTGGCTACACGAAACCTGTGCTTCGGGGCCAAATATGTGCGATCCCTGCGCAAAAGTCACTAAATAAAATATTCAAAACTTTAGACTTGGTGTAAGATGGCACTTTAGCTGAAGTATGATGGTCAATACAATGTTTTCTGTCTATGGCATCACACCCCAAAATTTGTCATCTCACCTCAAGTCTGTCGGCATCTTACCCCGTAGTTGGGGTAAGTTGCCGAAATGACAGCTGTCAATGTTTATCCAACTTTTTCGTTTATTTTCCGGAAAATAAAAACTTTTTTGTGTTTAATCATTTGTTTATTGTATTTGTAACAGAATACACAGTTTTTGTAAGTTTTGAATAAAGTTAATTATTTTTTTTTATTTTTAAAAAATGTTACGCGTCTCCCCCCCAATTACCTTACCGAGATGGCGCTAAGATTTACCATCCAGGAGAAAATTCGGAGGTACGATTCAGGAGCCGGTACGATATTGGCAACCTTCCCCTATATCTGTTTTCTCAACGTGACCATTCGGATTGATATTGTGGTATTACCATATTGAAAACATCATCAAACCTTGGTGGCTACCATCAAAAATGTACTATTCGTAAAATCATAAAATTTACTTACCGATTACTAACATTGGTCACTGTTTGTTATTATTAAAGCTTATTCAATGTTTATTCACAGATGAAAAGTGTAAAGATAATTTAATTACGTATTTATAAGCAAAAGTATACTTTCATACATTATATAGATTGACGCACGTCATAAACTTTTTTTACCTTTATTTTTAATTCAAGAAAGGAGATTTATTATATTAAAAATTATAAGATTGAAATTAATACTTAATTATATTCAATAATTTATACCTTTTAATATAATAAATCTCCTTTCTTGAATTAGATAAAAAAATATGATGTGTATCAATCTATAATATGTATGAAGTTAAGTAGGTAGGGGAGGTTGGGACAATGTGAACTATGTAAGATAAAAAATTGTATAGCCTCATTATTAAGATCAAATTTGAAATTGTAACGAACTCACATTGTTCAGTGAACCTTGTACTATCATTATGAACTTACCAGACTTCATTTTTAAAACTTGTTTGTTAAAAAAAATCTGAACACATGTTTGAAGTTCATATTGCCCCATGGGGTGGGGCAATATGGACCACAAAAAGGAAATTCAAAATTAAATCTTTATTTAGGTATAGAACATAAAAATAATGGTACTACCAACTTAAAAATACAAGTACTTGAAATATTAACATTCTGCACAAAATTCACATTTAAATGCCTCGTCATTTTCAGGGTCCAATGCTGCGCAGGCTTTATGAGCCCATCTTAAACATCCGCAGCAGCGCACCCAACCTTCTTCGGCCATTGATGTTGAGTACAACTCATTACAATAAAAACATTCTGCATCGTGGTCTCCCTCGTCTGCATCTTCATCTACAAATTTTTTTTTCTTAATTATCAATTTTTCTTTTAACTGTTTCCTTTTTCTTTGCTTCTTTTTCCTCTTTTATTTCTAGTTCCAATTTATAAGGACTAGATGTTAGTATTGCTGCTTTGCCCTTATTATTTTTCCGTAAAGGTTTATTATTTGATTTAGTAGTCTTTGGAAGTGGACGAATGTCGATAGGACTTTCTGACCCAAAACTACTTTTCCTTTGGTTTTCTGTAGAGCGAAGACATGCTGATGCTGTAGGAACTTCTTTTTCCAGCTTAGATTGTATGGGCTGTGATAGAGTCGAGCCAGCAGTAGATGTTGAAGCCGTTGCTTCTTTATCCTTACAATGTGAAGGATCGTTTGAAGTAGATTCTGTAGGAGGCGATTCATCCAACTTTTATTGTGTGAGCTTCGATAAGGTGCTCCCTGCAGTAAAGGTTGTAGAAATTATTCCTTCCTTTTCAGATTGTGGGAGTTCGTTTGTCACTAGATTTTTGTCAGTAACAGCAGACGGGGCAAAGTCTAAATGTGTGAAAATATTTGGATCATAGAAGACTAATCCACACTTTTTAGAAGCGTTAACAGCCGTTAAGGGGGTTGCTGCTTGTAAGTACGCATCACCAAAAATTTTGGCGATCTGAAAGACCGTGACAACTCTGCCTGGATGATTATTCAAAAACTTTTCCAGAGCCATATCGTAGTAGCGTGCTAATGGGGCCATGAAATCGACATCTGTTGGCTGCATACGATGAGTGCTATGGGGGGCAAGCAAATAATATGTACATGTTTAGTTCTGGCTATATCAATCACATCAATATTTTTTGTGTGGCTACTATGCCCATCTAAAATTAGTAAGACGGGATCATCGTCGGTGGGTTTCACCTGTTGAACGAAATGCTTAAACCAGACTAAAAAGATGTCGGTATTAATCCAGCCACTTTCACTGCATGCAAATATTGTTCCAGGTGGTGCGCCATCTTGGAGTTCGACCTTCATCCTTTTCCTAGCAGAAATTCATAATAGTGGTACAAAGTTTCCTGATGACGACATACACATAACTGCTGTGGTGTTTCCACTTATATCTGCAGAGGTGAGACGGCCAACTTGCTTCCTTCCTTTTTTAGCTAATATTTTACTGTTACATTTTGGAACAGTGCCTAACCCGGTTTCATCACAATTGAATATTCTGGTTAATGCGATATTTTTAGAATCCAAAACGTTTTTGTATAGGTCAAAAAATTGCTTGACATTATGGCGGTTAAAGGCTTGAGCCCTTGCAGCAGAAGTCGACTCGGGTTTGCGCAACGAAATGTTTGGATGACGGTTACGAAACCCATAAGTCCAATCAAGGCCAGCTAGTCTTTTGGTATTATTAAATGTATGCTCTATCTGATTTTTTTCTGCTAACTGGAAAGCAAGAGAACGAAGGTCAAGCAATGTAATGCCAAAGAACCTGGTTTCCATATCCAGAATATAATTTTCCAATTCTTCCTCCTGTTGTTTGGTAAACACAGGTTTATAAAACCATAAACCTTTTTCGTTGGGTAAAATTCTTCTATTTTGTTCCTTACATCGTCGAATTAATGTTGCTTTTGGAATATTAAAACATTTACTTGCCTTCAAATAGCCAATTTGTCCGCTTTTAACTGCTTTAATAGCATTTTCCATTGCAACAAGTGACCATGTTTGTTTCTCCGTTTTTCTTCTATAATTACGGAACATCTTGACTAGGCACCTGAAAACAAGGAAAATAAAATTAGATATATAAAAATGTACTTGGGGTAATGTGGACCACTAACAGTTCAATTTGCCCCACATAGACAACAAATTGAACACGTGTAGTTTATATTCAATGTTTATAAAAAATCGTAACATTGCCGTTTGGCATATATTAAGCACACTCTAAACAACGTATGGAGACTAAAAAATAGATAAAAATACATTTACTTACCAAGTAATTCTGATATAAAGTCAACACTTTTGTTAGATCGACGCTTCCGCAAATCACGTTTTGGCTCTAAACTCTGATAAACAATCCTCTACGGCTGCCAAGTTCTTAGTGAGTATCGTTAGGACCTGTATGCACATAAGTAGAATCGAATTTGTTGCATTGCTGCCGCTGTTATGAAAAAAACCTAGGTGGTTTACATTGCCCCCGTAGTCCACATTGCCCCAACCTCCCCTATTCTTTTGCGCTTAATTTTAAATTGACTATTTATAATTGTGGAAAGTATTCACTAATTACTATTCACTCATAATCACTATTTGTTATGAACTTACTAATTACTATACCTATTACTATACCTATCGATACCAATTTATAAACCTAAGTATATTGTTTTGATTATCAATTTCTATCAATAAATTGAATGAAGTATGATAAGTACATCACAGGCAACCGTAGTTGCCGAATGACGCAAGTACACCCCTACAAAAATCACCACACCGAAAAAGCTCTGTACAAACTTATATGTCAAACCATGAAAAGTCACTCTATATATAAGGATCGAGACCGAACTTCTGTCGAAAGTAGAGCGCCCTGGTGTTAAATAAGAAAAACATTGTGATGTACACAGTATAATAAACAACCTACAAAATTTCAAAAAATGAATAGATCTTTTTATTTTCTTTGCCAGGAAAAATTGTTGGTATTTAAGATGGGTGTAAGGGATTATCTCATTTTTGATTATTGACAAAATGAGCACTGCAAATTCTAGTATTTTTATTTGGTTCCCAATCCTCCCGATGTTTTCTGAAAGGTAATTAAAAAACTTGAAGTGATTCGTTTTGTACAGGGTTATTGGTGATAATTTGACCACCCCTTTATTTCTTTTATGCATAGAGATACAAAAAAAAGTTTCGAATAAAAGTTGTAGGAGTATAAATGAATTTTAATAAAGTAATACTTTGTACACCAGTAGCGTTTTTGCATTGGGGGTATAAAATAAGAATATATATTTTCAAATAGAATACCCTGTATATTATGACCGGAGAAGGCTTTTTTTTCTCATTACAAAAATATATACTTTTATAGGTCTAGCTTTTATACTTTTCAAAATAATGGGCAGTAAATTCCTTAAGTATTTAAGTTAGTATCTAGCTAAAAAACGTAGTGGGCTATGCATGTCTTACTGCAATATTGTTGATGTTATCTGTCAAAATCATAAACTAACTTAACAAATACAACTAATTGCTAGCTATATTTTTCAAAAATGGATTATATGGCTTCTGAAAAGGTAGAAATATTTTCCGTTTGTGTCAAAAATAACAATAATAAACGTGCTGCAAGACGAGAATATCTACAGTTGTATTCAAATCGACGATGTCCTAGTCTAAACACATTTGTAAATATTTATCATCACGTCAATGTCTATCATAACTTCTTGAGAAAGAAACGTATTGCCATAGTAAATGAAGAAGAACAGTTGAATATATTGAAGGTAAAATAATACTTTTATTCAATTAAAAAATTAAATTATCTAAAAATATATTCTTATAATGAGACACATCAAAACATCGATTATTTTTATTTTAGAAAATGCAGAAAGTAGTATAAAAAATGCGTCCGACGAATTACAGATAAGTTACTATAAAGTTCAAAAAAACACTAAAAAATAATAAGTATCGTCATTACAAAATATTACCAGTACAGGAACTATGTGAAGAACATAAGCGAAAATGACTGGAATTATGGAATCAACAGATGATAAGAAATTTAGACGACAACGAAAATTACTTTAAACAAATTATTTAGACGGATGAATCGAGTTTCTCTACATCAGGTCTGTTTAACAGAAAAAATAGATGTTCGTGAGAACGAAAAAGTTGTTTAGGAAATACAAAATTAAACAAATCAAAAAATCAGGTCGAAAATATATTCATGTCTGGTGTGGAATTTTTCGGGGTAAAGTAGTTGGGCCAATATTCTATAAATTCACTTTAATGGGTCAATTATATTTCGATGACATTCTGTCACAAGTTGACGATTTACTTCAGGAATTTTCAGAAGATGCGCTTAATGTTATAATATGGCAACAAGACGAAGCACCTGCGCATAATGTAAGAGAAGTGCGAGAACACTTAAATAATGAGTTGCCAACTTGGATAGGTAATGGTGGCACGAATCAATGGCCGCCAAATAGTCCTGATTTAACGCCTTTAGATGGCTTTTTAGGGGCTATTTAAAAGAAAAAGTTTATTCCGATACCAGTAACAAAATTGCAATAATTAGAGAGAAAATTGAAGCTGAAATTGAACTTCTTAACCATCGGAATAGTGTTTTTAAATGAAACTCACGGTCTCTAGTTAATTCCACAATATAATACAAGTTATTGAAAATTCTAAAAAATTGACAATTGTTTCGATAAATCAATATCATCGTCAGAATGATTTATCGAAACAATTGTCAATTTTTTAGAATTTTCAATAACTTGTATTATATTGTGGAATTAACTAGAGACCGTGAGTTTCATTTAAAAACACTAATATGAGCATATTCCACGAAGTAAGGGTCGAGACAGTCAATTTCATCGGAATAGTAATAAAATTTTAAACTTATAGAAAATTTAAGGAGAAGGTATGAACTTTGTATTGAAACTAACGGCGGTCATTTTGAGCACATACTTTAGTTTGCTTAAAATTTATGAAGATATCAAATCGGTTTCTATTTTGTAATAAACACTGTATTGCTTTTTATGTTGTTTGCTATTGTATTGTATTTCGCAATAAACACTATATTGTTTTTTATGTTCTTTGTTAATGTCACACCCAGTCACCTATTTTTTAAACATTTACTGTCTATTACTTTAGAAGTCACTTAGTTTTGACAGATAATATCAAGTGCAGTGAGCCATGCATAGCCAACTACGTTGTTTAGCTAAATACTATCTTAAATACTTTAGGAGTTTACTGTCCATTATGTTGGAAAGTATAAAAGCTAGACCTAGAAAAGTATATATTTTTGTTATGAGAAAAAAATGTCCTATCCGAATATGTCATAATATACAGGGCGGTCTATTCAAAAAAAAATATTTTTATATGATGCTCCGTAATTCAAAAACGCTATTGGTGTGCAAAATACATTTTATTAAAATTCATTTATACTCTTACAAGTTTTATATAAAACTTTTTTTTGTATCTGTACGCATAAGAGAAATAAAGGGGTGGTCAATTTATAACCAATAACCCTGTACAAATGTTTACTTTCTTCCCCTTAATAGTATTTTATTATTTGAATTTATTATATAATATTAAAGTCAGCAAACACATAACTAGTTTTTTATTTTATATAATCAATGAAATCGTACAGAAAACAACATTTTATTCTCTCGATAATAATCATTTATTTATGTAAAAAGAAAGTTTAGAACTTTTCTAATAGCTGCCAATTGTAGTATCATACTGATTATACACAAAATATTAGTCAACAAAATGTTTTAATTACATATGGGTTTTTACTGCATTTATCCATTTTTGACGTTTTAAGGTTATTCACGCAGTGTTCAATGAATTTTCGGGGAAACTATAAAATTTCAACTGCTTAGTATTTTTATACAGCATATTTGAACAGCCATGAATACAGAAAGATACTTTTGATGACGACATCACGAACATTTAATATCAGTTTTAAAAAATGAACATTTAAAAACGCTGATTATACAAAACTACTAATAGTGTTTACATCACATTATTTGTGTTTTTTCACGGCATAAACGTCATCTTTCTCGGTCCCTATACAGTAATTTTTTGTCACACAAAACGTCAACTTTCAAATGACTGAAAAAGTAGGATCGTGTTCACCGATCATACATCGTATGATTTGAATTACATCTTTTATATGGGGTGTACTTGCTTCACATATTTTTACCTCAAGAGATTTTTGTACTGATAGTGTTTACAAGTACTAAGTCCCCCTCTGAGTTCGAAAAATACAGTGGCATCAAATTTGATACCAAACAGTTGTTTTTAATTTGCCGTGGCGAAATTTATGTGCACCATGCGCAGTGGGAAGTGCAGACAATTTCGAGAAAAGACTAATTTGCGCTGGCACGACGAAATTAGATTTTAAACAGCTAACGATCTAGAGAGCGTTGAATAATGACGCAAAAAATAAACGCCGCTCGCGGCTCTCGCTTATATATATAATCGTTTGTGTTGACAGTTAACCTTAAACCGTTCTTCGTTTAGGTTCTGTTTCCTTTCAAATGATTAGAGGCGTATAAGTGACATTAATTTCTGTTATAAACGACGTTTAAGAATTCTTAAGCACTAAATTTAATCTAGTCGGACTCGGAATGGATTTATCGCTGTTCTTGTTGTATTTACAGTGGTTTAATTGGTTTGAAATGTTTTCTGGATTGTGGCTAGTACATTAAAGAAACAATTATCTTCAAAGCAATGGGAAACTAACAAAAAAGAGCGTTTAGTAATTTGGAACTTGCATATTTGCTCCAAACAAAAATTATATTAGATAAATTATGGATTTTCAGTTGATTTGAAATTATGAAAATGGGACTAACTCGCTTAAATTTGAGCTGGAACCCCCAATGGACCTATGTTCAGTAATAGACGTTTCAGGGCTGAATGATGATTACTTGAACAACTGTATAATAGAAATTTTTTTTGTCCCTTAGTACTTTTTAGAAATATTAGCTTATATTGGAATCAGACAAAATATGTGGTATTTACATGATGCATCTATTGCTTATTGGTTTCCCAGGGGTCCATACCTTAACCCTATATACTCATGCAGTTATTTTCGGTCCCAGAATAGACCTACCTTTATTATATTCTGCATACACTTAACAACACCGATAAAAATATTAAACAAACGTCTACAGTCTTAAGATCACTAATACAGTTTCTTCAACTGTTGTGTGTAATAGTCTTTACTGATTCTTTATCGCTCTCTATACCTATACATTTATATTGCAGATCTTCATTATTCGGAGAGTAAATCAGATGACGACAGAAAGAAACGACCCAGAACAGCATTTACAGCCTCACAAATAAAATCTTTAGAAGCAGAGTTCGAGAGAAATAAGTATCTTTCGGTGGCCAAACGGTGTCAGCTGTCAAAAACCCTTAAATTAACGGAGACACAAGTAAGTAGAATCAAACAAGTACTTACAAAGTGAATAATTTAAGATAAAATTCAACTATTTACAAAAATTATTATCGTTTCATTTATTTATATAGATAAAGATTTGGTTTCAAAATAGAAGAACGAAATGGAAAAGAAAATACACAAACGACATAGAAGTTTTAGCTCAACAATATTACAATTCCATAGGAATTATGACACCTAGGCCGATTTTCTTAGGGGATCGATTATGGTGAGTATCTAATATGATTGAGAATTACATTATGACTCAATGATTTGTGATATGTCTTCAGAACCTTTAGGAAATATCAGTTGACTCTTTTTAATAATACTACTCACCTAAATATTGATAAGAATGAATATTCTGATGTAATGTGATTTACCGTGTGAATTAATATCTTAAATTCTAATTAAAATATACTAATTGTATTTACTACCGTAAAGTGGGGTTACTTTGCCAGACGGGGAAACTTTGTCTGACCACGAGTTTGCAAACAAAACAAAAAATATTTTTAGATATGACAACGTCGCTTTAATGCAGGTGGCGGCAAAACGCTCCCCGATCAACACGTTACCAGTCAGTACCAGTCTGGAGCTTGGCGGAGCGGCGTGTTCTTTGAGGCAGTCACGTAAGTAAAACTGCTATTTTGATGTTCCGAAATCATATGTTGCTATGCTAAGAAGCGCGTCATAAAAAGTATTGCAACTTGACTTCTGGTTTTAATATCCATTACATATAATTGTATGCGAGTTCTATTTATGCTATTAGCATATTTCTACATGGAAAATTTCATGTAGTTTTATTGGTTGGCAAAGTTACCCCATATATTTATTAGCTCTTTTTTTCAGAATATGGTTCGAAAATATAAGAGGCGGGGGGGGGGTGCGCGCCGTTATAAAGATTATGCCGAGCAGCAGTTAAAGAGGGCTGTACTTCTAATTAAGTCTAAGCGAATGGGATATACGAAGGCATCGAAAACCTTCAATATTCCTAGAAGGACCTTAGTGAATAAGGTTAACAAGAAACATGAAGGTGCTGTTGGAGCACCTCAGCTAATCTCTCCAGAAATTGAAAGATCGATTGTGGATATTATAATAGCCAGTTCAGAGTATGGCTGTCCCATAACTACGATGGAATTGAGAATCGTGCTGAAGAGTCATTTGGACAAACAAGGTGTCCGCCTTAGGAAATTTAAAGACAACTTACCTGGTGTAGATTGGTGCAGAAATTTTATTGCAAGACACAAACACCTACTATCTAACAGGCAGTGTCAAAACATTAAAAAAGCAAGAGCCGAAAAAACCGATGACGAAATGAACAATTACTTCGACAACTTAGAAAATAATGTGGTAGGAATTCAATCCTAAACTACGACGAAACAAACGTGACGGACGACCCTGGATCGTCAAAATGCATTTTTAGAAGAGGTATTAAATACCTGGAAAGAGTTATGAACTCGACCAAGTCCTCAATATCCGTAATGTTTGCTGCCACTGCCGATGGAAATTTACTAGCGCCATACGTTGTATACAAGGCCGAAAGACTATACGATGCATGGTGTATAGGGGGACCTGAAGGGACTCGTTATAATAGAACGAAATCCGGGCGGTTTGACCAATGCGTATTTGAGGACTGGTTTATACAAATTATCTTACCGTGGGCTAAGAAAATTGATGGGCCCAAAACGTTACTTGGGGATAACCTTTCGAGTCATTTGAATATAACCATCATTAGAGAATGCCAAAGAAACAATATTAGATTCATCTTCCTGCCATCGATTTCAACTCATTTGACTCAGCCGTTAGATGTAAGTTTTTTCAAGCCCTTGAAAGTAGTTTGGCGACGCATAATAACTACATACAAAACAAAAAATCCACGAGACAGTTCAGTCAACAAAATAGCCTTCCCCCACTTATTAAAAAAACTAATTGAAGAGATAATATTAAAAGATCCACAAATCATACAAAATGGATTCATAGCAACTGGAATATATCCTTGTAACAGAGAAGAAGTCCTTAGGAGAATGCCGAATAAAAGATTTCAGGAAACGAACACTATATAAGCGACACTTTATTGGATTTCCTTAAGGAAAGTAGAACACCTTCAAAATCCAGCGCTCCGAAGAGAAAGAAGATGCTGAAAATAGAACCTGGAAAATCGGTTGCAACTGAGGATTTTACGACGAATACTCCGCAAGAAAAGAAACTTAATAAAACTGACAGAAATGAAGAAAATGACTGGGCCGAAACGGAAAGAGAATCTGAAGACGCAGTAGAATTAGATGAAGAACCTTGCCAAAAGACTGATAACAGAAGTGATGAACCCCAGGCTCATTGCTCTCGTGATATAGTAACCCACAAGACTGAAAATAAATCGAAATTAGATGGAGTAAAATAATCAGATTTCATAGTTGTAGCACTTTTAGGAAAAAAACAATACAAACATTTCGTTGCGCAAGTCATCGAAAAAGAAAACGACTGTTGTCATGTTAAGTTTTTAAGGCCAAAACCACAAAATAAGTTTTATTTTCCTAATATTGATGATACAGGTATTATTGTTGAACAGGATATTGTGACTATTTTAGAATCGCCAAAACTTACGTCAACATCAAGACAAATTTTTTTCTTTGAAAATGTTGATTTTACCAAATTTAACTTGGTTTAGTTCTTTTTTACCTATGTAAAAGTTTTTAAGACTGTTTTTATTCTTTTAATTTCATCTGTGTTTACCTTAGAGTTAAGAATTAAGTTGTTTTTATTTTGTGTTATTTATGAATCAGTATTATTTCCAGAAAAACCTTGCTCAATGTTCTTAAATATATTATATATATATATATATATATATATTAATGTTAAAAAAGTATTTTTAGACCTTATTAAAATTTTCTTTTTTTAAAATACATTAAAGGAGGGCAAAGTAACCTTTACAGAGGCTTAACATTGCATGTACGCTTCAGAAACACGCAATTAAGGTAGTTGGCAAAGTAACCCCAAAACCGAGGTAACTTTGCCAACTTTTCGAAGTTTTAAAAAAAGCGGTGGTTATAAATTTTATGCCTTCTTAAAACAACACTAAGTAGCCAAAGGGTGAAAATTTCATATATATAGAGCTGGCGGTATAATTCCCAATAAAATCAGAGATATTTTTAAAAAATCAGAAATTTTGTGCAAAGTAACCCCACTTTACGGTACTGCTGTCTTATTTATATTACATAAAATTGACATAGAGTAAGGTGGGCAAATACCGGTCAGATGGACAATGCCGGTCAGACCTTAAAAATGATTATTATACTAGGTTTGGCAACAATGCAATGTGGCCTCAAATATGCCAGCTGACCTACGATTTTCGACACCCGATTGATATTCAGTTTGTGTTAAAACTTTGGTTAGTGCAGATCACCACGTGTTTTCGGCAATTCTGATGTAAGATTTACGGTAAGTGAAATAAGGTTTGGAGATAAAATCCTTCTCTCTTTTCATAAAAACTTAGTTGATACATAAAGGTTGACTTTTTTTCTTTAGTGTCCTATAAAAAGATACAATAAAAAACCGGTCAAGTGACCGGCATTACCCACTGTTTATGTTAATGGTTATTTGATTTTTAATTGTCTTTACAGATGTATCGAAATCGAAAAAGATTAACTGGTAAAGCAAAATGGACCAGAGATAATTTGAAGCAAGCGATAGAAGACATTCAAAATGGAACGAGAATAAGACAAGCTTAAAAAAAATACGCAATGCCATTTTCAACGCTACAAGAAAGGGTAAAAAATAAAAAAGACTCAGCACCTATAATGGGAAGAAAACCTGTGTTTTCAACTGAACAGGAACTGGAAACTGCTAATCAAATTAAACACTTGGCGTCCATTTTTTACGGTGTTACCACAAAAGAACTAAGAAGGTTTGTTTTTGAGTTTGCTGAGAGAAACCATATTATACATAATTTTACCGCAACGCAAAGGCTGGCTGAAAAAGACTGGCTGAGAAGTTTCATCAGACGCAATCCCACCATATCAGTGCGAAAATCTGAGGCTACCAGTCTAAATCGTCTGACTGGTTTCAATAAGTATGAAATAGCTAGATTTTATAAACTGGTGGAAGAAGTGATGTCAAAATATAACTTTTACCCTAGCAAAATATATAACGCAGATGAAACTGGAATCACAACTGTCCAGGATCCAGGAAAGATACTCGCAACCAAAGGACAAAAAAGAGTTGGTGTAGTAACTAGCGGCGAAAGAGGCCGAAATATTACCGTCATGTGTGCTATGAATGCTGCAGGGGGATTTATTCCGCCCATGTTTATCTTCCCCAGAAAGAGACTAAGCCCTCTCCTGGAAAAAGATGGACCTGCAGAAGCTCTTTATAAATGTTCACTGAATGGCTGGATCGATGAAAATATGTTTTGTGACTGGTTAACGCATTTTAGAAATCACGCTAAACCCACGAAAGACGAGCCGGTTTTATTAATTGTAGACAACCACTCCAGCCATATTTCTTTGAAGTCATACGAGTTTTGCAAAGAAAATCATATTGTTATGGTATCCATTCCACCACACAGTTCACATAAAATACAGCCATTAGATGTGGTCTTCTACTGGCCCCTGAAAGCCGAATACAGAAATCAGTGCAATTTATTTATGAAGACGCAGTTGATGAAAAGTATCACTCCTTATGATGTAGAGTCTTTATTTAATAAAGCTTATTCAACTGTGGCTACAATTAGCAAAGGAGAAGCTGGTTTCAGAAGCGTTGGTATCTATCCTCTTAACTGCAACGTTTTTAATGAACAAGACTTTTTGCCTTCCGATTTATTGAATCAGGACGTCATTGCCATACAAGATAACGAAGCTGATATGTATTTCAGCAATGATCCCCAAGTTGTAGCAAGCGATGATGCTCTACCAAAGACTTCTACGAATAAAGAGCAACACGAAATTCCTTCAACTTCTTCAGGATTTCTCTCTTTTCAACAAATTCTTCCCGTTCCTAAACTAGCAGAGAAAAATAAGAGAGCAGGCAGGCAAAAACAGCACGCGAAAATACTTACAGCTATACCATTGAAGCAAGAGTTGGAAGAAAAGGAATCCAAGAAACAGCTAGAGGTAAAGAAGAAATTAAAGGTACAATCTTCTAAAATGAATCTTGATGAAAAAAGGAATAATTTAAGAAATAAGAGAGAATCCCATAAAAGAAAATTATTTGATGAAAACTCATCAGATTCTGATGTTGATGTTCAATATGATGATAATGAAGATGTCGATGAAGATATATGTTTGATATGTAATGATTATGGAAAGAATAATGAGCAGTAGTACAGATGTACCCTATGCGGAAGATGGGCACATTCTGAATGCAGTGGATGGGACACACCTGTAGGATACACATGTGATGAATGTGAGCCTTTTACTTAGATAGTTAGATTGTTTTTGTTTTTATTTTCTTTTTATTTCAATAAACAATATTTTGGTAAAAAATGCTTATTTGAAGTTTACTTAATTATATTTAAATCATTTTTATGCTTGACCGGTATTGCTCGCATAAGTGACCGGAATTCCCCTATCTGTATGACAATGCCACTCAAATGCACAGTATTGTTTTTTTTGTTATCATAAAAGTATAGAAATCATTTTGAAAGATTTTCAGATCAAATAGTTTTTAAGTGCACTAGTGATAGCCATCTTAAAATTATTTGAAATTACGACTCATTTTTTTACTTACAAAAAAAATTTTCTTAAGTGACCGCCATTTGCTCACTTTACCCTACGTTTGTTATTTTTTATCTATAACTACCATAAAACAGGATGTTCTCATCCTCTATCATACTCATATGATAGAATATTCAACCTTATATACAATCGTTTCATTTCAAATCATACATTTATTTTAAACAAGTTGATTTCTTAAAAATGCAGATGAATATCGTTGGAAAAAATCAATGTGTTTTATATAGGTAGAGTTAGTACCAATTAAAAAATAATGATATGGTATGGGTCATGATTTGAAGCCTACAATGGTGAATATCAAATGACTATTAGAACGTATATCTTCCCCAATTGTTTATGGTATTTTAACTTAAATTTCTGTCGCAACGTTTGTCAGTCTGATTTGTCTCTAATTCCGGACTAGTGCTAGGTAGTGCGTAACAAACCCAAATAGGTCCAGTCTTTTATTTTGTTTTCTTAGTTTGTTTATTCATATAAAAAATTTTATCATTCCACGTGGGGCCTCCGAACGTGAAGGTATTATTTTCGTTCGAGTACTCATTAACGATATCAACACAAGTGATTAGTTTTTTGTGTCTAATATTTGCTGGCCCATATTGGTATATGTCTATTTATACTATATGATACTTAAAATGAATTCTTCTATAGGCCAGTTGCTTGGTCTATATCAGTGGTTCCCAACCTTTTCTGGACCACCGCCCCCTATAGAAGAGAACAAAAATTTCACCGCCCCACCCCCCAGTCGCTGGTTAGTCCAAAGTAGTTAATTTTATTTGAATATCATCTGTACCGTCCGAATTAATCTGTATTTAGCTTTAATTTCAGTTAATGTCTAAATTTTATTTTAGAGGAATGATGAAGTAGATATTTATTAAACCACTACCAAATGTACAATAAAGTTGTTTATTAAACTTTTAAATATAAACACAGAATCAATAAGAAATACAATCACAATAGAAATAAGAAATGCAATACAATAAGAAATACAAAATTAATAATAAAGAAAAAATCAATGAGACGGTTGAGGCTGGTGGAGTGTTACCAGTTTGTTAATATCGGGTTCCAATTTCGTTAACATCAATCGCAGATCGCCACGTTCAGTGATGTGTAGCCTGTTCCTCTTCTTTGACTGCACTAAATGCACGCTCAGCCATATAGGACGAAGGAAATGCAATTAACAACTTCTGTACTATTGTCCACAATTGGTTTTTGAAGCCAGAACTCTTGATATCCACGTTTAAATTTTACTTTCAGTTCTTCGTTAGTTGTGAGTTCTAATAGCTCCTCTTCCAAATTTGATGAGCCTTCAGTATCTGTGTTTGCGAAAGGATCTATAACCCAACTTGGTATTTCCATGTTTAAAATATCTTGGAAACGCTCTGTAAAATCAACATGAAGAACTTCCAAGGGGTGGCAGTAAGTAAGTCAATCTTCCGGTTTTGCAGACACTGTTGATAATGTGGGAAAATGGTTGTACTCACCTCTACCAAGATTTCTTTTGAATATGAGAAGTTTTCCTGCGAAAGCAGCTATGACGTTTTTAGTTTTAATTAAATTTAAATTATCACCTTGCAATTGTAGATTAACTTGATTAAATACTTTAAACAGGTCCGTCAAATAAGCGATGTAATTTTTTGACGTAATCGGGTTTTCGCGCAATTGTTCGTATTCTTCAAGAAATTCCAACACTGAGTCAAATAGATTGAAAAAACGATTCAGACAAACACCTTTAGAGAGCCAACGTACTTCTGTGTGCAGCAGCAAGCGATTGTAGTCTTCATCATTTTCATTGCAAAGCTTATGAAACAAACGGTAATTCAATGTATTGCTTCTAATGATATTGATTGCTTCAATAACGTTATTGAGGGACGCATGCAGACGTTCATTTAATTTTTTTGCAACCAAATGCTGATGGTGAATAATACAATGTACGGCGAGTACATTTGGCACTGCTTTTCTCAAATGTGCTATAAAACCCTTATGACGCCCGGTCATTGCTGGAGCACCATCAGTAGCAGCAGACAAAATATTGCTAATAGGAATTTCTTTCTCTTGAAAAAATTCTTGCATGATATTAAATATAGAATGTTTCTTTGTATCAGATTCCAAATTCTTAGCAAATAATAACTCTTGATGAATTTTTTCATCTTTTATAAATCGTACGTATGATAAGAGTAGAGCTTCGTTACTTGGTAGAGTTGATTCATCGAGTTGAATGGAAAATTTAGTCTTTAGGTAATCGCATAATGATATTTCAACGTCATTTGCCATTTCATCTATTCTTCTTTGCACTGAATTATTACTGAGAGGAATTTTTTTAATGATATCAAATGGTGTCTTATGACGGAGAACAGTTTTTAATATCTCTTCGACTGTCGGCAAAATTAATTCCTCGCCAATGGTGTGTGGTTTTCCCGACTTTGCGATTAACAATGAAACGTTATATGAGGCTCGTAGTCCATCATCGTCTCGTTTAGAAGACGATGCAAAAAGGTTTGATATAGTTGGCTGTTTTAAATATTGTTTTTCGATCTCTTGAAAATAGAATATATATCTTTGTTCTTCTTATCAGGATGTATTTTATGTAAATGCTCTTGTAGCCTAGAAGGTTTCATAGCTTCATTTGAAAAAACTTTTCGGCAAATTAAACACATAGGTAATGATTTGTCTGTAGAAGATTCCGCAAATCCATATTTTAAATATTCAATACTGTATTGCCGGCATTTCTTTTTTAATTTAGAAGTAGATTCAGCCATTTTCATACAAAAATTAAATTCTCAATAGACTTATAGATAGTAATATTTAAATGACACACCACTCACGATTATTTACTATGGCTGAGCTTATGATTCACGACTATATATCGCGGTCAAGCACATACAACTAACAAAAAATTCGTAGAGCTGTTGCTTTTATACGTTTCATTTCGTGGATGATTCAACTTGTCTGTGTGCGAACATGTCGAAACATGTTATTTTGTATGAACATCGCGCGTTCGCTTATCAATGTGCCAGGACAAGTCATATACTTCTATTCTGAACTAAAAGAAATTATTAGTATTATTATTAATGCTAACTTAAAACTGCTTATTAACCCTTATTAAATCATTAATATTCCACCATTCCTCTTGACTGCTTATTATTTGCTTCTGAATCCGCTACCGCCCCCCTAAAAGGCTGCACCGCCCACAGGGGGGCGGTATCGCCCCCGTTGGGAACCATTGGTCTATATAGTTTATTAAATATTTTGACATCCAAAATATTTTAACATGTCAACTCAACCCACTGCACGAAGTTTTGTTGCTATAACTAAATCAAATTCAAGAACTTTGACACCTATAAAATATCCTAGTAGAAATCAAGCTATCGTAATAAATACACTTCCGGATGCAGTTCTCTTCGATTACATCAAGGCAATCGGTGAAATTGTGACACCAAAAGGAATCACCCATGCTTCCCGTGTATATCTAACCAACGTATTTGCATATTTCTCGCTTCTACTTTAGTCGTTGATAACTGCCTTAAAAACCATTCTGCAATTGCCATTAAAGAAGAAATCGTCCCCATACGCAAACTTATCCCTTCTAAAAGATTACTAATATCTAACGTACGTCCCTCAATTCCTAATCAACTCATCGAACATGCTCTAAAAAAAGATCTTGGATTTTAATTTGCATCCTCCATCACCAATATCTGTACTGGCTCACCTGAATAAGATTATTTCCATATCATAAGCTTTCGTCGATCCAGTTTCAATACATTTCGAAAATATTGCTTTCTAGATCTTCGTTACCTCAGATAAATTGGAGTGTTTTCTCTGCAAACAAGCTGGACATACTGCAGATTCCTGCCAAATTCTTGTTGACACTTCCTCCCTCTCCACAACTATCCCTATTCAGAACGATTCTATCGATAATATTTCTAATGATCCTACTTCCACCAATCCTACTTTCTCTCCTACCACTACCCCTATATTCTCCACCGAAAATCATTCCACCAACTCCATTCCTCATTAAGATCAACCTACTCCCAGTATTTCTGGTCTCAAAGGACTTCATTCTACTGACACTAGACTCGAATCACCACTTGTAATTATCTCTTCTGTTCCTTTCACACTCAGCCAAGACAAAACAGATTCACTAACTGACAACGCCTTTCGTGCCCCAAGCCTGCCCCCCCCCCAAATTCCAAGACCCTAACAACAACTATCAGCACCTCTGCACGTTCAATCATTGAAACTTTAACAAAAACTACCCTACATCTTTCTCAATTACTTCAGAACTATTAATAGCATTTCTTGAAAACTTTTCGGAAGCAACGATCCATTAGAAGAAGCTTACCAATTTACTTCAAACATTAAATCCTTCCTTGCAGATCTTCGTCAAATATATCATGCCATCTGAGATAGGTCACTCAAAAATCGCATTAACCGCCTAACAAAGAAAATACAATTGTACCATGAATCCCAATGAGGCAGTCGATTCTGCTAGCCTTAAATCTTTTAGCTCTAGTGATAGTGACTCCAATTGTGACGATACCGACCTCTATTGGTATGAAGTAATAAATTCACTATAATTCAGTGGAATTGCGATGGATGCTATCCGTGCCTTGAACATATTCAACAACTTATTTCCTTCTAACATCTGGATTTCGTATGTCTCCAGGAAACTAATTTTACATCTTCCAAAATCCCTACACCAAAGGACTTCGAAGGATATCATTACATCCGAACAATCTGCTCCAGAGCCAGTGGTGGAGTATCCATATTTGTATCCAAATATCTGTATTCAAATCATCTGCCCCTTACTACCACTCTTGAAGTTATTGCCATAACAGCCTATTGCCACATTTCCTCCGACCACAAATTAAATAGCATTTGTGATCCCAAAATTGCCCCTAACTTAACCTGACAAACTGCTGATGATCTATGTGATAGCAATCATTACCCCATAATTATACGTGACAACTCAAATGAACAAGCTTATGTGAGAAGTTATTGGCGGCTCAACAAAGCGAAATGGCCGGAGTTCTCTCTGGAGGCTGAATCTCTCCCGAGTCACCAATAATATTGTTGATTCGATTAAGATTTTCTCGGATGCGGTGATTACAGCAGCATTCACTCACATTGGCGAACCACCCATATCCCTCATTATAAAATCGTTCCTTGGTGGAACCCTCAATGCGAACTAGCAAGTACGACAATCCAAAACTGCCCCTAACATTTTTCGCAAACACAGAAGTCCTGAAAACCTAGTTAAATTTAAAACACAAAGCAAAAGCCAAATATACAATCAAACAGAGCAAAAAAACTCTTGGCATAATTATGTAACAACCTTGCATAATAATTGAAACCCCTCCCAAACATGGGAAAAAGTTCAACAGGTCCAAGGTCACAAAACTAATACCAAAATCCCCCATATTTTATCTAATGGCACTTCCTCTGGCAATAGCCAAACTATTTCAAACATCTTTGCTAATAAATTTCAAAACAAACTCAAGCCTCTCTTTACATCTATTCCTCATGAATCTGCCTACCCCAGACTCATTTTACCTCACCTACAAGATATCGACGATATTAATTCACCTTTTTTATTTACTTAACTAACAACTGCCTTATCTTTATGTAAAAACTCTGTCTCTGGCCCTGACGACATCCCCTACATTTTTCTTAAAAATATAGTCTTACTAAACTATTAATGGTATATTACGTAACGTGTGTTGTAAGAAGCATTTTACGCATGAACGGAAAAGTTAAAATGCATTACAACACGAGTTACGTACTATACTTTACCTACGACCCACTTGTACTTGTGTTTATAATCTTATTAAGGTATTTAAAGTACAAGTAAAAACGTACATCCTCGATGCCCAGCCAAGTTTTATAAAAGTCGCTCCTCGATGCCCAGCCAAGCATCTTAGAAGTTCACCCTCGATGCCCAGCCAAGTGTCGTAAAAGTCCGTCCTAAGTATTATTTATATTTTATTAAAAACTAGCTGACCCGGCCGCATATTCGTTAACTGCACCCATTATAGACCGTTCGGAAATCCGAGCGTTGCCTTGTTAACTGCAGACGATATAGACAAACTTTTCAACTATATCGTCTGCAATTAGCATCATTTTTTTATACCAAGTAAACAGTAGAAAGCATTGTCACTTTTATTTTCCAAAATACAAAACAAAAAAAATACTGTTTAAAAAACATGAAGTACATTATTTTTTATATTTATTATCTCCTAGAAGAACATTCATTTCAACACATTTATTTAGGGCATGAGGTGCTTTTCTTTTCTTTTTGTCCAACATATTAATTTTCCGACCAGCCTGTTGAGATCTTCTCCCTGAAAATTTACTTTTCCTTCGAGAAACTGAAGTTGGTTGGACGGAAATTTTTTTCCCTTTCCTTTGGCATCTTGTTTTTTGAGCTTTTGATGGCAGGCCTGAAAATATTGGGAAAATATCAATATAGAGGTAATTAAATAATTTGCAAACTTACCAGAATATTTAAAAGCTGTGTAAAGTCCTGACAACAACGATTCTGAGGACTGAGCATATTTGTTTCGGTTTTCTAAGAAAACTTTGACAGCTGGATAAAATGATGCAGTGTCGTCATCTAGATTTTTTAGTATTGCTTCAGAAAAATCTTTCCATTTTTCTTTCACCTCTAAAACTTCTTGGTCTGATGGAATACGAGTACTTAATTGTACTGGTTGGTCGCTGTTAATTTCGTTATTAATTTCTTGATATACATGGTCTGATGCTGTTTTGTTTTCAGGATTTTCTGGATTATAGGCATTTTTCACGTTTTTGATTAAAAGGGGTTCCATCAAATTTTCGTTGGCTTCTTTTCCTGTAGCTATAAAATACAATCTTCTTTTTGTGTCATTTGATAAAACGTTGACTGCTGACTCAATAAAAAAGAGCTTTATAATTGCCGCCTGGTGTTTGCATATTTTACCAGTGTTACCTTCGTAACAAGTGCAAATGCAAGTCTGCATATCGACAAAATAAGTTTTATTTTTATCTTTACAACTCTGTACAGCATATTGCATATTTCCTATGTCGGCTACTTGGCTTGCAGTAACGTCTTATCATTTATCTCATATCTCTTTGATTTTTGCTTTTTAAGTCTATCAAAAATAACATCTAAGATCCTCTGTTTGATATAAGATTCAAAGCTGGTAGTTATAAAATCGGTTAGTTGACATAGATTAAACGCTTTTGTCCTTTCTAAAGTAATGTCTTCGAATAACCTAAACATTACCTCTACATCATTATTCGTATCGGTCCCACGTAATTTGTATTGCCGTCTGTAAAACAGACACCATGTTTCTATTCTATTTATCATCTTTTTCACATATTCTTTAAATTTGGGTTCATTACATGAAACGAAAAAAATATTTTTATGCATTTCTAAGTCCTCTTCAGTTGTAGACATTAATATATTCCTAAAAAGCTTGTAAAGGTCCTGAACATTTTCTTGATTTATTTCATTTTTTGCGCATTTTAACCATTTCCAGCATGATTTCAACACATGGAATGTGCAGAGTACTAGAGTTGATTGTGGCCAATTTTTCTTGAGAACATTTCTTTCGCCCATATCCTCATCTGTTATAATTACAGCAGGAGAGATTTTTATCGGCATAATTTCGATTAGACCTTCTACACCTGCATTGAATACATCTATTTTTTGAGAACTACTTATAATACATCCCACAGGAATTCCACCAGCAGGAGAATGGGTCGCTAAGAAGTAAACCTTATGGTTCTGGACATCACAATTACTGGTCGCATCTACAAATAAAACTTCAGAAGCCTGCACTAAACAACGAGCTACGCGTTGCATAATAGGGGTACAAATTGACACCGACTCCAACTATACTGATTTTATAGTTCACATTTTGCATGTTAAAAGAAGTTTGCAAATTCTTTTCTAAGTGCTTAAGCATTTTTTTTCCAGAACGTTCGCCAAACGATTTTTCAAAATTTGCTTTCCACAACGTGGAAAAATCATTTTTTGTAGGGAAGTAGTGCCTATCCAAAAGAAAATCTTCATAGTTATCACCCAATTCTTCCATTTTTGATAAATAGAATGTGTGATATGCTGATGCAACACTATGACCTTTTTCAAATAATTCTAATATTGCGGTTTTAGTCTCATGTCCGATGGGTCTTTCTTTTAAGGCTACAGCGCTAAGAACAGTGTGATTATGATCATTTCTAAATGTTATAACGCAAGGCCATTTTTCCGTAAGATCATCCTTACATTTAGATTTAGTATTTTTTATGAATCTCTTTATAATTACTGTAAGCGTAGCTGGACAATTTGTATTTCTGCTTTTTCGAGTATTAGAGGTTTTATTTTTTATTGTTGAAGATCTCGTACTAAAGTGGCAATGGTAAATACGTTTGAAAATATTTTTCCTCCCTAGACATTTATTATTGAATGTTTTGGTTATTCGCCATGTTATTTTCGTTTTTGATTCTAATTCCGAAATCCAATCCTGAAATATAAGAGTATGGTAGAAATTTACGTAGAGGGTCCCCCTTTTAAACCTATAGGTATATGCAAAACTTTTCAAACCCCCTTTAACACCAGCTTACTTAACGTAAGCTAATAAGTTTAATATTATGAATAATTAAGAATATCCCTATAATTAACCTATTTACTAAATATTATTTAAATTGGTTAATTCGTTTATATATATATTTTTTTTTAATTTTCAAACCTCTTTATTAACACCCCTTTAACATACACCAATTACTTTAATAACGTCTGTGATTATAAAGGCCCTCTATTTAACCTAAATGCAAAAATTTTATTTGGATTAGATTAATCGTCTATTTTTTACGATTTTTTAAAATTATCAAACCCATTTAGCTTCCCCTTAATGTAAGCCAATGCGCGAAATGAAACGAGTAGACAACAACTATTCATTGTCGCGTATAAAAAATATTTTATTTTTTCACTACTAGCTTTTAAACTTAACTTTAATGATTGTTATTGAGGTAGAATAGTTAATTATCAATTAGCTACATAACACCAGTACAAAAACTATAACTGGTAGACCAAGAGAGATCGAAAAACCTAGGTTATGTTATGAACACAGTGTTTTTTTTACAGGAATAAATTATCTTAGCATATTATTGTAGTTTTAAACTAATATTTCGCCTACCTCTACTGCCTCTTTATCTCCTAAAGTTGTCCTAATCGTAGTACTATCAGTTTTATGATAGTGAAAATCTGTTGGCAATGAATCCATGCTTCTGAAAATTTGACTATTAATTACTTATCACGGTCGCGCGGATACTATAATAAAAAATGTTTTTCCTAACTTCGGTAGTTTACTTCATAAATGACAGAATACCAATATTGCAGAATAAGTTTGCAGACGATATAATTGCTAAGTGTATCTATATCGTCTGCAGTTAACAAGGCAACGTTCGGATTTCCGAATGGTCTATAATGGGTGCAGTTAACGAATATGCGACCCGGCCACGCGTTGCTGTGGCTAAAGTTTTTGTTATATTACATTATAGTAAACAATCTAAGAGGAACAATAAGAGAACATCAGTCCACTATGCTTTTTCACACAGATGGTACTTGTAAAAAAATATGGTGATCTCCTTATTTGACTTTCTACTACTATAACTCTTTAGTACAATGAAATTATTTACGAACAAAGACGAAAATGTTGATGTTGGTATACAAATTCACTGGATTGAGATTTGAAGGGGAAGTATACGTTGAACACAATTAATTAAAATGTTCTTACACTTGATATTAAGCAGAAATCAATAGGTACAAAATAAAAATTTATCAGATTTATTATTTCCATTTAATTTTATAACAAATATAAGTATATTACAGTATAATACAGTAAATAACATGTGACGCTTAAACTCATGAATGAGGTAGGCAAGGCAGACAGTCTTAAACTTTTAAACATTAATATCTATTTTTTTGAATTAAAAATACTTTCAATTTCAATTTAATTTAACACCAATCGGTGCACAATATTTTTGGTTAACCTGTCTTTAGCTAACACAAATAGATTCGACGGTTTCCCAACACGTGAACACGCAACATATAGTTACCCATGAGAAAAACATGGATTATCCAAATCTAAACCACAAATGGACATTGTTTGACCTTGAGATTTATTTATAGACATGGCGAAAGCTAAACGGATTGGAAACTGTAGCCTTTTGAAGGGTATGGCAGAATCTGATGGTATCATCGGAATACGTGGCAGCAGGACCACTTTTCCTTTAAACTTCCCAGCCAAAATGGTTGCTTCAAGAATGTTTCCGGTGATCTTTTTGATGACCAAACGCGTACCGTTACATAATTGAGGTGGATTCAAATTACGGAGGAGAAAACTTGTTATCATAGCACATTGAAATAATAAGTGCTAAATATTTTTTAATAGAGGTTAAATAAAACAATAAAAAAAATATTTGTACAACTATTGAAAAAGTGTAGGAAATTGTGTATCATTTTTGCATTGACATTTTAATCAAATTTTATAATTTTGTGATAATACTTACATACATATATTCAAATTAAATTATAAAGTTTTGATCAATGAAGCACAAATAAGTAAAAAACAGGATTAATTTCACTGTATTATCTTCATTATAATATGAATTCAATTTACACTTCAGTCTAAGTAACACGGCTATGCTAACACCAAAAATTTAAAAAGTGGAAATAATTGAATTATACGGTATTTCGTTTTAATAATTCACTACAAAATAAATTTAATTAATTTTATAGCGTCAACAACACGTGGTAATTATGCTGTTAAAATGTAGCTTATATGACACGTTCGTAGATTTACCATAGCAGCGCCATCTATTGATTACTTACTCAACCAGTCGAAAGGTATCGACATCTGTTAGAATCATTTGGAGTTAACAGATAATTGTGACTGTCAAATAATAACAGACAAATAATTAGCTGAATTATACGGTATTTCGTTCACTACAAAATAAATTTAATTAATTTTATAGCGTCAACACGTGGTAATTATGCTGTTAAAATGTAGCTTATATGACACGTTCGTAGATTTACCATAGCAGCGCCATCTATTGATTACTTACTCAACCCAGTCGAAAGGTATCGACATCTGTTAGAATCATTTGGACTTAACAGATAATTGTGAATAGTGACTAATAACAGACAAATAATTAGCAATAAATTAAAATTGTGACTATAATTTGAGATTTAAACTATCCTATCCCTCAAGTTGGATCGAACTGCACATGGTGTGCGAATTTTATTATAATCGGTTAAGTGGTTTAGGAGTCCATTGAGGACAAACATCGTGACACGAGATTTATATATATTTAGATGTATGTAGAACTACCGGAATTACATGAAATAGCGTATACACCTCTCGACTAAAGGGACAATAATCCCTTAGATGGATTACTTCCCTCAGGAATCAAACACCACCCGCGGGATTAAATGGGCCACTTTAGTCGCTTGGTGTATAATATACTATTGTTTACTAATATGAGATACATTCAGACAGCTAAAAGATGCGGATTCAATGAAACAGAACCAATTATCATATAATTCTAAATAACTCTTAGTATTAAATGCAATCTCATATCTAATATATAATGTTATCTACCATTTATATATAGAATAAAATTCAACGTCAAATATCTAAGTAATACATTTTGAATAAAATGGTTACGTCTATTGACAGTTACTATAAGTGGTTGCTATAGAAGCCATGCGATTTACTTTACAGCCGTTCGTTTTGTTTTACCGTGCGTAATAGACGTCTTACATTGATTGCCGACTGTGTGTTTTTGACTACTTACAGGGGTGGTCGTAGGTAAACATTTATAACACCATTTGATCTTCTCAATTATTCCCTATTGAATTGAACACATCCATTATCGTTCCCGTCCTAAAACCGTCACAGCCATCTACATTGCCACAGTCCTATAGACCGATGTACTACATGCAAATTAATGGAAAATATTATTAACAGACGACTCATGTGGTTTATCGAAAAACACCAAATCTTACCAAAAGAACAATCCGGTTTCCGTCGTCACCGATCCACAAGAGATACCCTCGCAGTCTTACAAACCCACATTGCAGATGCTATAAATCGGAAACATGAGGTGTTACCCTCTGTATTTGACATTGAAGCTGCATTTGACACCTTATCATTGACAAACTTTTATTTTATGGCCTCAATGGTAACATTTTCTCATTTATCAGACACTTTCTTCGTAATAGATCCTATAAGGTCTCAGTAAATGCCTGCCTATAATTAACTCATGTCCAACAAGACGGTGTTCCCCAGGGATCTATTCTTAGCACTACATTATTCATTTATGTAACAATCTTCCCACCCCAGTCAAATCTGCTACATATGCAGACGACCTTGTTATCTACTGTCACGGCGCCTCGACACCTACTACATGCAAACTCCTCCAATCTTCTGTAAACCCCTTACGCAGTAGAATATCTTCACTTGACCTTTCCCTGTCCCCTTGGAAATCAAAGCTCATAAGATTCAGTAGAAACGCCCCATCCCCTAAAACTTGAGTGATCAACTACCCTCTCCCAGTCGTAGAACACTGCAACAATCTGGGAGTGACATTCGACTCCCAACTTTATTGGAAAAACCATATCCGAGAGACCACATACTGCTTGAAACTCTTGAATATCATCAAAACACTCTCCCATTATCAGTGGGGAGCTAGCGAATATACCCTCCTGGGCTCTCATTCGATCTAAACTCGATTATGGCAGTATTGCATATATGTCAGCATCCAAAAACGTCCTGAAAACCCTGAACTCTGTACACAATACTGCCATCCGACTTTTTTTAGGCGCATTTCGCTCTAGTTCAACCGAGAGCTTAGGCATTGAAGCCAATGAACCTAAACTCTGGCTCATCCTTTCTTATGCAGCCACGAGCTCATCTAAACTCTCTAGTCCAGGACAGTTCTAACAACCTCACATTTTCAGTTTGTTTTGGGTTTTTCTATTATTTGTCATCATTGGATTTAAATACGGCATAAACTTTGAGTCAAGGGTCGAAAATGATTCTCTTTTTTGTGAATCGGCTTTCATAGCTTGAATTGTTACGAAAAAGAAGATTGCGTTTTATGTTTTTAGTTTGGTATAAGCTAATATGTTTTTGGTTTTAATATAAGGTTTAGTCTAGTTACCCGTATTTTTAAATTTTTTCCAATTAGTTGAATTTATTCAATTAATATAGTTTTCTGTCCAGGTTCTCAGTATTTTATTTGATTGCCTCAAATTCATATAATTTTTTCGGTAAAATTCTCTTCCAGCATTCATCAATTTCATTCTATCAGCTTGTACCAATTAGATAAAATAAATCAATTGATAGGGACCCAAAGTAATTATTAATATTTAATTTGTTTGCAGGTTTTTCAACTATCCTGGTCAACCGGGGTTATCGAGTGCTCCTCCAGGTCTGCCACCGAGCATGCTACCTCTTTCCCCAGGAACATCGATGGGGTCTCAATTACCAAATTATTCACAAAGGCATTGCGTTCGGAATTATTTAGAGTATCCAATGCAAGAGCAAACACCTGAGATACCGCCAATGCTTCAGCTTCAAAACTTTGGAAGACAATTTGAAAACTCTTGAAGTTAACATGGTGTTTTTTTTATATTATCTTGTATAAAATTGTGAAATATATATGTTAGTCTTTATTATACATATTTGTTTTGTTATACTAAATTCCGAGTCAGTGACTTATAATACCCTTTGACAAAAATTTAATATAGTAATAAAATGATTGTCTCAGAATTACTTTCTGTCCTTTTTTCTTAGGAGCTTATGAGGAAGTAGGGTCACAATTTACGACCACGGCATATTTTCTTTCGTCGATTTTGTCTAGGCACTAATAGTAAAATGTTCATAGAAATGGTTTAAGTCATATATTTCTTGTATAGACATAATCAATTCAATATTTGAATGAATAAAAAATATCTCTATATTATGGAATATTTTATAGTTTACTTACGATAAAAAGATGATGATGTCATTTTTAGTTACTTTCCTGCTTATCAGAATAAATATTAATTTACCAACCGTGAATACAATTTATCCTCAACAGCCAGACTATTTACAGCTAACGGGTTGGCAAAACTTCAAGACGTTGTCAAATCAACTGGTAAAATTCCCCAGTTTGTTTTGACGTTTATTGACATTCGATCATCGTCTAATATTTACAAGTTTTTTTGGTGCTTTTAAATTCATTGCTTCTTTAAGATTAGAAAAACAGTTATTTTCATAACTAATTATTTATGCAAATCTGCCTTGGTTAATAAAATGCCGAAGCAGCTGAACAGAAAATGTCAAGAGATGGTAACATCTTTGTTGACCTATTTTGAACGAGAATGCCGAAATGGGGGCCCGCTTCTCCCGCTTATACTGCTGTAAGAGACGTAAGTAATATTATTCGCTATTTGTATATTCATCATTATTAATATTATTGTTACATATTTAAATGTAAATGATCAAATGTTTTTAATGTTAGGTTAGGTTAATTAAATTGGATAATATAGTATTCTTTCATAAATTGAAGTAATTATATTGTAGAGTTGCAGAAGCTCTACAACTTAGCGTTACCACAGTTAACCGTATTGCCGCCAAGCATAATAGAGGTAAACAGCCTAAAAGCCCACCTAAAAAGAGACAACGCATAAAACCTACTATTGAAATTGATAACTTTGATCAAAATGCTTTCCGAAATGTTATATATACGAAATGTATGGAAGGAAACACTGAGTATATTGAATTTACTGTTTTATTTTATTCACAATTAACTAACACAATATTTTTTCAGAGGAACACATAACCTGAAACGTGAACTTTTTAATGGTTGTTTAACATCACTCTGGAAGATAGTGAAAAATATTGGATTCAAATACCAAAATATGATCCTCGTCGTGGTTTAATGGAGTTGCCACATATTGCATTAAGACGTGTACATTTTCTACATGAATATGTCAAGATAAAAACGGAAGGTTTATATCCATTTGTGCTTTTGAATGAGACCTGGATATTTAAAGACGGTATTGTTAGACGTTCTTGGCAAGATTCTAATCATAGAAGCGTGAAAAAAACCAAAATTGGTAGTCCAAGGTAATTGAATAATAAAATTTAGCAATTAATTTATGATGTACTAACAAACATTCCTGCCATTTAAGACTTTTCATATATTTACTAGTCACACTATTTTATTTAATACTATATAATTATTAATAGTTGTTTTGAGCTATGCAGTCTATCTAGGAAACCTAGTAGTAATTTGTTATTTCTTTATTGTAGGTATATAATATTCCATGCTGGTTCCTCTTCTGGATTTATTCCTGAAGCAGTGCTGTTTTTTTCTTCCAAAAAACAAGATGGTGATTACCACGGTGAAATGAACCGAGAAATTTTTTTGCATTGGTTTGAATACCAGCTTTTAGTGAACTTGGAAGAACCTGCCACAATTGTAATGGATAATGCAAGTTATCACAGTACAGTGATCAATAAAGTACCAACAACAGCTACCAAAAACGCTGATATACAGAACTGGTTGATACAAAATGATATTCCCTTTGAAAATACCTTCCTCAAAACCCAATTATTGAGTTTAGTACAACGGTAAGTTGATATAAACATTTTTCAATATATTATGGTAATACTTAGATAACTGTTTTTGTTTAAATATATGCATTTTTGTAGGAATAAACCACCAACAGTATATGAAGCTGACATATTATATGAAAAATATGGTCACAAAGTGCTTCGACTTCCCCCTTACCACTGTATGTTCAACCTAATTGAACATATTTGGGGCATAGTTAAAATTTTTTATAGAGATCATGTGGGAACTGATAGTTCTTCAAAAGAACAAGCAATAGGTGTATGGAAAGTCTTTAGAAAAAGTTACTCCTGATATTTGGTCAAAGACAGTAGAGCACACTGAAAAAATTAGGTATACAAGATGGGTGGGATAGAGAAGTAGTATTTGATAGACAGGATGTGCCTCCACTTATTAATAATTTTGACAGTGACGATGAAGATAGTGATGATTTTGTAGTGGAGTAGTGGAAATCTTGTATTTATTTTTTGTATATTTTTATCCAATTTGCTTTATTTCCACCTTTTCAAAATCACTAATAACTATTATTAAATTAATTAGGTACACTTATTTTATAATACACAAATTAAAACAACGACCACAGTATCTCTACATAAATAATACTGATAAAATGGGAGATTTTTTATTTTTATATCTTATAACAAATTTTTATTTTGTGTATCTATATTTTTCCTTTCCATTCTATTTTTATTATAATAAATATAATAGATATTAGTGTTTTAAATGAAACTCACGGTTTCTAGTTAATTCCACAATATAATAAAAGTTATTGAAAATTCTAAAAAATTGACAATTGTTTCGATAAATCAATATCATCGTCAGAATGACAGAAGTTACAATTCATTTGATGCCTACCTGATGTTTAGTAGTTATTTTTGGCTAGACCAAGAAGTGCTGCATATTTGTGAAAAGAAACAAGAACTGGATTTCCTTGAAGAATTAGAAATTAGAAGACATTTAAGAAACCCACAATATAAAGTTGTCAATGAACAGTTAAATCTAGGGAGTTCTCCACTAATAAACTGTCTTCTTAAGTGATAACTGTAAAGATCAGCAGATATAGTTTTCCTGGTTTTCTATATCATTGCACAGTTATACTGATCTTAATTGGAAAAATGATATCCAGGATATCACCATAGGGCTAATAATATCTAAGCTTCAATATTTGTAATATCACATCTTCTTCTTTTTTCTATAAACATATATTAAGTCAATCACAAGTTAGGTCACTTCTTGGTCTAGCCAAAAATAACTACTAAACATCAGGTAGGCATCAAATGAAATGTAACTTCTGTCATTCTGACGATGATATGGATTTATCGAAACAATTGTCATTTTTTTAGAATTTTCAATAACTTTTATTACATTGTGGAATTAACTAGAAACCGTGAGCTTCATTTAAAACACTAATATGAGCAGATTCCACGAAGTAAGGGTCGAGACAGTTAATTTCATAATAGATATTGTATAAAGAAACAATATTTAAATTTGCATGAAGATGATTATAGCTTGTATTGATTACTTTTAGCATAAAACCCTTGCAGTGCTCTTGAAGATGGTTCTATAGAGCATAGAATAAGGTGTAAGGACCTACAGTTCGTCATTTAACCCTCTTCTATGTAAAATAATTAAATGTTAATTCGAATATAGAATGATTGGTTACTGTTTCTTGTATCTTATCCATAGTTTTTCATGAATAAATATTTATATTAAATTAATCAAGCCTATCATACAAGCTTTTTATTTTTATATAATGAAAGACAGAAAATTTTGGAAGTGGGAGTTAAGTATTTTCACTTATAATCTCCCTAGTGCTTGAAAAATTTCCGGACATTAATTCAAGGACGTGGGGGATTCGGTAAGAAAATTTTCTACCCAAAATTTATTTTAAAAATCTGACATGTTCCATTTTCCTGTACTCAGTGAGTTTTCGAGGACCTGCTACGGCTTGTCCAAGATTTGTACTCTCCGAGCATTACCCTTCGATACCGGAGAGCAATGTCTTCGGTGTCGGAGGGCAATGGGTTGAGCTTATCTATTAGGAACGTCCACGGGTTCCATCAAGAACAACAAGAAAAAATGGTTTTTAGAAAGAAAATCCTGTGTGTGTATGTCGTCGTCGGCCACTTTTTGTTACATGTCTTGTTAGCACGATACAGAGCCTCCGGAGTGCAACAAGTCACCCATGTTATGATTGAGTATTGTTCAGAACATCTCACAGATGAACCCTATTGATTTTAAGCTCACCAGAGCCAGTGCAGCGAGTGCTATATGGTACTCGAAGTACGACATTTTTGTCATTTTTTGAGAAATTTCAGTTTGTTAGCACGATACAGCCTCCGGAGTGCAATACGTCACCAATTTGATGATTGAATATTATTCAAAACATCTTACAGATGAACCTTATTGATTTTCAGCTCACCATAGCCTGTACAACAGATGCTATACTACTTTAAGTATATTTTTATAATTTTTTGAGAAATTTCAGTTTGTTAGCGCGATACAGCCTCAGGAGTACATACAAGTGACCAATTTTATGATTGGGTATTATTCAGGGCGTCTCAAAGATGAACCGTGTTGATATTCAGCTCACTAAAGCCAGTACAACGAGTGCTACGTTACTTAAAGTACAAAGTATTCAACTGATTTATAACCATTAAACACGACATACTGGGGTCTGTTGTTTGGATAGGGTGAATAATTTGATAAGAGACGGTGATAATCCATATCGAGATAATTTACACACTAGAATTCCGTGGTCTAATCTATCGAAAGCTTTAGAGAAATCGGTGTACACATCGTCAGTCTGCGATCGCTCATCGATGTTTTCAGCAATAAATTGGGTTATCTTTGCCAAATTGGTGACAGTTGAGCGACCCTTTACAAAACCATGTTCCTTTATAGTTATTATGCTGCATAAATGGCTATACATTCTATTGTACAATAACATTTCGAATACCTCTTACAGAAATTACAAATAATTGAGACTGGCCGATAGTTGCTAATATCAACTCTATCACCATGTTTGTAGATAGGTCTAACATTCGACGATTTCCACATATTCGGCACAGTGCAAGTCTTCACGCACGTGTTGTTAACGGCGGTGCAAGTACAGACGCACAATGCTTCAAAATAAAAGCAGGGACAGAATCTGGTCCAGTTGTCATTTTATTTTTTACTTGTTTTAAAGCTATAAGTACTTTATCCTCAGTGAAGGACATGATATTCACGAACTGTGAGGTTACTGAATCATCTTGGGTAACGCACATTGTACTAACTGAAAAAGATTTTGCAAAATATTCAGAAAAACCATTAAGTATATTGGTAAGCGTATCAGAGATATTAGTTGGCCCCTTTTTGCTGTTGACAAAAGCCCAGAATTTTTTGGGGTCTGCTTTCATACTCGACTCAGCTGAATCAGCATAATCCCTGTACGACTTGTCCATGTCAGATTTCACCTTTGCTCGAAAATATTTAAACTTGTTAATAGTATTAACATCATTGTTGATTTTACATTCGTTATTCAATTTCGATTGCAGCTTAATGTCTTTAATAATATCCCGGGTAAACCACGGTGGATATTTTCTTTTATATTGTTTTGTTTCTCTTGGCACACACTCATCAAATGCATTATACAACTTACCGTAAAAGTATATGCAGGCATCATCGGATCTATTAGAAGGAAAGTCCAATCTATATTAGAGAGACTTTGATACAATAGTGAAAAAGTTGCTTTTCGGAAGTTATATTCATTGCAAGATATTGTTGGAAAATTTCGCTTTAAGGTGTGGCTAAAATTTTGTTTACAGGCAATATTTAAAACAGGATGATTCCGATCTTGAGCAACTAAATTTTGAATAGATATTTCCACAAAATAGTCACTATTATAGAGGACAAGATCGAGAATACGTTCCAAGTCGTTCGCAATATTATTGTATTGAGTTAAATTAAAAATTGGGAGAAAATTGGTAAGAGCAGAAACAATGTCATTCCCTAAATTATTATTATGCAAACTTTCAATATTACTAATTGATTCAAAAAGATCAAGGTATACTTCGCCACTAGCAGATGGACGAACATAAACATTTAGCACATAAACATGACCCGAGTCAGCTGTTATTTTAACCAAGACCATATCCACCGAAACTATAGTGGGGAGAATGAAACTGTCTATATTTATTTCACACGATGGGAATTCATTGTTTACAGCTATAAGAACCCCCCCGCCCTTCGAGCAATTACACGCCTCCAGATTTCTTTCAGCCCGGTATACTGAGGTCTTCTGGAAACAGTTCACCATTAAAGATTGAATCGTTATGCCATGTTTCGGTTAATGCTATGACCTTAAAGTCTGTCATAGAGATTGCATTAAAAAAATCACTATTCTGATAGTATACATTTAAAGAACTTGTGAAATTACTGTTAACCTTTTTACCAGCAGTGTAAGTGGTCGACGACATGGTAGATCCACTTGAAGCTATGGATTGCTATATTCCAAGCAAATCCTTCTTGAGTTTAGTTAAAACAATTTTATATGCAGTACAAACACCTCTGTCCCACACCACATGATCTCAAGTAGTAGTAGATACCTGAGCACCTGACAGTTTAACGCAATTAGTGCACTTTCGTAAACAGTACTTTACATTGTGATTTCCACCGCATAAACGACAGCTTAAAGAATTGTTGCACGATTTGGATGAATGATTAAATTCGTTACAGTTATAACAATGCGACACTTCCAATGCATCATATACTCTACAGCTATCATACCCTACAAATAAGTCACCAGATTTTAATATTATATCATACAAATTCCTATCTATATGAATGGCAGCCTGAAAGATTGCAGCATTTTTCTAAGTTGGAAAGATTTTCACAATTTTACAATCACTATATTTAGAAAAGATCTTAGGATTACAATTCCTAATTTGGTATTGAAGCATTTCTTCAGTATATTTTTCTGACAAACCCACAATGCACAATCTGGGATTAATACCAGTAACCTCCTTTACAGCATAAGAGTCAGACATTGTTTCTGGAACCAGTTTCACTATCTTCTAATTTTCCTCTTTAGATTTGCATGCAATAAGAATACCACTATCCTTAATATGTTTAACTTTAGTCAAATGTATACTATTATCAGTTGGATTAATATTATGCATTAGCTCTGATTTCGTTTGTTTTATCTCCTGTGCCTTGTTCTTGGGTTGTACTATCACTGCAAGAAAAGTTTTGTTGTTAACAACATCAGCATATCGAGTCGTTGGTGGAATAGTCGCAGGTTCTTTAGCAATTTTAGAAACATCAGATTTCAGTCAGGACAATTCAGCTTTAATTGAACGAAGCGCGTCACTAACTGTTGATTCTAACAAGTTAGTTACTTCAGTATTGTTTATAGAAATACAACTTTTCGCACATTCGTCGCATCTCCACGGAAGTTCTGGAACAGAATTTAAGACGTCCAGTATATCAACAGTTTTGGAGACACATACAACATGAAACTGCTTTTTGCAGAATTCGCAAAAAGTGGCCGGCCTACTTCGACTTATCGTACCAGAACAGGTTTCACAATTGTTATTGACCATTGCTTACTTTACAAATTTATTAAAAACTTACGAAAAGTATCAAATTATAATCAAATATGCAGGTACACAAATGAGTCACCACTTCTAAAATGTTTTAAGTCATAAACCACTTTAAACCACAAAAATGCAGCAAAATATCAAGATCGACGTGTTATATACATCCCCCGAAGTGTATACAAGTGTCCAATTTTATGATAGAATATTGTTCAAGTATGTCACAGATACGGAAAAGTTAGTTTTAATCTTTAAAACCATTTATTTTTTAACATTGTTAAGTTCGTCTGCTTATTAAATTTTATGCGGATTCCGAATTAAGCTTTCAACGAGTAAACACATATAGTCTCGTTTTCTGCATTTTTTTGGTAAACATAATTAAAAACGCGTTAGTTTAATGTGTATTGTTTTTACAAGTGGTAAGTCGCTTTATATCTACCGTATAGTAACGACTAAATAATAGGCCAGTCCATCTGGCCAATTTTTCACATAATATTTTGGTATCCAAAATATTAAAACCAAAAATGTCAACCACAATAAACCAACCACAATCAGCTGGACCTAGCTTCGCAGCAGTTACAAAAAATTCAGTAAAGAAACCACAAGCACCTCCATCATTCCCAAGCAGAAATCAAGCTATTGTCATGAACGCTCTCCCAGACGTCGTCCTTTTTGACTACATTAAGGCAATCGGCGAAATTGTAACACCGAAAGGGATTACCTTCGCATCACGCATTTCCAATCACCGTATATGTATATATCTATCTTCTGTATCCGTTTTAGATAATCTTATAAAAAATCATCCTTCTGTTACCATCAAACAACAAATCATACCAATTCGTAGACTTATCACACCGGCTAAAAGATTACTACTGTCCAATGTTTGTCCCTCTATCCCTAACTCTCTTATCGAACAGACACTTAAAAATGAACTTGGGCTGCAGCTCGCCTCTCCAATTTCCTTCATCAGATGTGGCTCCCCAGAAGATGAATATGCACACATTTTCAGTTTCCGACGATCTATTTATGTTATACCTGAAAATGAACCGTTTGAAATACAAACTTCAATTGTAATCCTACATGAAAATACGAACTATAGAATCTTCATTACTTCAGACAAACTTGAATGCTTCCTCTGTAAACAGTCTGGACACACCGCAGATTCCTGCCCAAATCCGCAAGATATATCCTGCAACCCCCCTACACCTTCTCCCCTCAGACACGAAAGTCAAGACATATCTTCTGGCTTATCACCTCCTCAACATTTCTCATCCGAAGAGCATCCTGCCGATAATACCTCTTCCATTTCAAAAAAAACTCCAGAACTACCACAAATTATAGATGGCTCAACACCCAACTTTGCCATTAAAAGGACACACTCCACTGACACCAGCATCGAATCACCTCCTATACAAATTACTACCATTCCTCCAATTCTCGACCTTGAAAATACTCCATCCCCCTCAACCGCTGCTTTTGTAGCACCAATTTCAGCTCTTAAGAAAAAATCCAAAACTGATAACAAAGCCAAAATAGAAAAATTAATTGATATCGATCCTAAAAAATTCTCTCTATCGTCCATACAGTTAATAGCTTTCCTAGAAAATTCTTTTGGCGGTAGTGATCCTTTAAAAGAAGCCTATAGCTTAACCACTAATATTAAATCACTCATTGAAGACCTTTCACAAATATACCAAATTCTATCTGATAGATCTCTTAAAAATCGAATTACTAGATTGCAAAAAAAATTGAAACGCGCAATAAACCCCAATGATGCTGTCGAACTTGCAAGCTTATCGTCCATCAATTCAAACGACTCCAATCAGGAAGATTCCGATTTATTTTAATATCTCTTTTATCCAACACATTTTCAACATTTTTTTTTAATATTCTAAATTTTAAAATTCAGTATTTTACAATGGAACTGCGACGGATATTATCCGCGCCTAGAACAAATTCAGCATCTAACCTCAATTTACCGCCCAGATTTCCTCTGTCTACAGGAGACCAATTTTAAAACAACTAATATCCTACGAAGTAAATCTTTTGAAGGGTACCATTCTATTAGAAATAATTGCAAAAGAGCTAGTGGGGGTTCATCAATATTCGCCTCAAACGAAATGTATTCAGAACTACTTCCTCTGACAACAAACCTGGAGGCAGTTGCCCTAACGACATACTGCCCCAACAAGCTAACCATATGCTCCATCTATATTCCTCCAGATCATCCTCTAAAAGAAGATGAGCTTCTTGAACTAATATATCAACTCCCCCAGCCGTTTATACTCACAGGAGACTTTAACGCTCACAACAGCATGTGGAGTTCACAAAAGACATTTGGACGCGGAAAGGTAGTCGAAAATATATTGAACTGTACAAATTCTTGCCTACTCAATACAGGGTGTAATGCACACTTTAATATTTCCTCCGGTACCTTTTCTGCCATAGACCTAAGCATAAGTGATCCCAAATCAGCCCCTTTTATGTCTTGGAAAACAGCTGATGGACTTTATGATAGTAATCACTACCCAATAATTATATCAGACAATCACAATGCAGCAGTTTCCGAAACAAGTTATTGGTGCCTTAAAAAAGCTAACTGGTCTGAGTATTCCACGACAGTTGACACCCTTTTACTTACTCATGATGCTTACGCTTTCAACAATGTTGATGACTTGATAAAATCAATATCAGATTCAGTTCTCTCGGCTGCAAAGACCCACATTGGAAAAATGTCTTTTTTGTCCAATCATAGGGCAGTTCCTTGGTGGAACTCCTCTTGTGATGACGCAATATGCCAATCCAAAAGAGCTCTAAACCAATATTCGAAAAACAAAAGTTCAGACAATCTTACTATCTACAAAAGACTCAAGGCTAAAGCTAAATACGTAGTAAAACAGAGTAAGAAATCATCTTGGAAGAATTATGTATCAACCATAAACGAAAATTCCAACCCCAGTCAACTATGGAAGAAAATCCGACAAATCCAAGGTCATAAAACAAACAACAAAATACCCGTCTCATTTCAAACGGCTCGGGTTTTGGATCACATGAACATATTTCAAATATTCTTGCAAGTCATTTCGAAGCGAAATCCAGGAATCACACAAATGTCAATTCCTCCTTCTCATGAAACTCCTTCTAGTAACATTCTACTATCCGAAGATGTCAAGCACATTAATTCTCCTTTCACCATAAGCGAACTATCAGCTGCCTTAGCCAAATGCAAAAACTCTGCAGCTGGTCCTGATGATATTCCCTATATTTTCCTAAAATACTTACCCATGTATAGCCTCACTAAGCTTCTGAATGTATACAATTTCATATGGATGTCACAAAAGTTCCCTTCGCAATGGCGCAAGTCGATAGTTATTCCGGTACTTAAACCAAATCAGTCACCTACCTTTCCGCAATCTTACAGACCGATTTCACTTACATGCACTATGTGCAAATTAATGGAAAAGATGATCAATAGGCGTCTTTTATGGTTTTTTGAGAAACATAGTATCATCCCAAAGGAACAATCTGGCTTCCAACGTCAGCGCTCAACCAGAGATAATCTTGTACTACTACAAGCCCACATTTCTAGCGCAATTAATAACAGACAAGATGTAACAGCCACTATCTTCGACATTGATGGAGCTTTTGATAACATCTCTAGAAACGCAATTCTCGAAAAGCTCACACAATACAATCTCACTGGTAATATATATGCATTCATAAAAAGTTTTTTAACATCTAGAACATTTAGGGTTTCTGTTAATAACTCCATTTCCTCTTCATATACCCATCATGATGGAGTTCCCCAAGGCTCAGTTTTAAGTACATCCTTGTTCATCCTCGCCATTAACAAGTTATGCGACAATCTTCCTTCCCCTGTTAAATGCTCTCTATACGCAGATGACCTAATAATGTACTGTCATGGCAAATCCAATGCCTCTACTTCCAAAATACTTCAGCTAGCAGTAAATGCCCTACAAACAAATATTGCCACTCTAGGACTCACCCTCTCTCATACCAAATCGAAAGTCATTAAATTCAGTAGGAGAGCTCAAACTTATATCCCTAGTATCACAGTCAACAACTTTCAATTACCTGTTGTAGATGAGTGTAAAATTCTGGGAATGTTATTCGACTCTAAATTATCCTGGAAACAACATATTCAGGAAATTAAAGGAATATGTCTTAACCGACTAAATATTATTAAAACACTCTCACATTTTCATTGGGGCGCAGATGAATCTACCTTGCTTAAAGTATATAGAACCCTCATTCGTTCCAAAATAGATTATGGTAGTTTCATTTACATGTCTGCAACAAAAACTATTTTACGTTCCCTTAACACAGTACATAATACCGCCATCCGCTTATGCCTGGGAGCGTTTCGGTCAAGCCCAGCTGAAAGTCTCTATTGTGAAGCAAATGAACCCCCTCTCTGGCTCAGACGACAACACCTCCTTCTCAACTATATTGCCGCAATTTCCTCCAATCCCTCCAATCCAGTATATCCTATATTAACATCACACCAACTTCATGACAACCCTCCATATACCTTTATTATACGTACTCTTCCTCAATTTATACAACCTCTAATTCAAGACGTAAACCTTACACATACTCGATCCCGCCCACTCTCCAACACTCCTCCATGGACCAAATTTCTCCCACAATACGATCTCTCCCTCTGCAAATTTAACAAAGATGAAACCAATAGAGATGTTATTCGATCTACTTTTCTCGATTTGCTAAATCTTAAAAAATATAACATGGTCATATATACGGACGCATCCAAGACAGAAGTAGGAGTTGGGTGTTCCATAACCACAGTACATGGATCGATTGGAACCTACAAAATACCCTCTATTTGTAGCGTCCACACGGGTGAGCTATATGCTATCCTACAAGCCTTCAAACATGTCCAACTACTTGCAAATACACACATAGCCATATGCACAGACTCATTATCCTCCATCCATTCCATTAAGAATACATTTACTAACCACCCCCTTGTCCAAGATATACACGACATATATCAACAACTAAGAAGACAAAATACAACAGTTACAATAACATGGGTCCCATCTCATGTTGGGATTATTGGGAACGAAAAAGCCGATTGCCTTGCCAAAGAAGCTGCCTCAACTGCTACTACCACGGTGAATCTTCAGCTCTGTAATGACTTAAAAGCTAGCCTGAAAAAAACCATTCGTTACAACTGGCAAATTCACTGGAGTCAAATTATGTGTTCACTGCGTGAAATTCAACCAATATTGAATCAGTTTACCTGTCCCGATCTATCTAGGAAAAATATGGCTATCATACGAAGATTACGTATAGGTCATACTAGACTTACCTAATGTCATCGTCACCCCAGCCGAACTGTCAGTATTGCCCCGTAAAACTCAGCATCAAACATATCCTCGTTGAATGTCCATACTTCGCCCCAAGACGTCTACAACTAGGAATACATACAAACTACTCGGAGATCCTAAATAGTGATAATCAAGTGCGCAAAGTGATCAAGTTCCTAGAGGAAGAACAACTTATTAACAGAATTTAATCAAAAAAAAAAACTCCATTTAAATATCATATCATGTAATCCCATATTCATGTTAGTTTTAAGCTATCAGTTTTGACTTACATTATGTTATGTAATTTTTGTCTGTATTGTACCTCGTGCTAATGGCCATAGCTGTCTTATGCACGTTAATTTAAATAAAAAAAAAATTATGCATTTATAAATATTTATACTCATATAGATTGCGGAGGTGTGAACCCATGTAACTGATGCAATTGTAGTTTTGGTGTTAGATTTTCACTGTATTTGAAAAATTGTACATGAACCATTTATTCGTTTCCTATAATTGGTTTATAATTTGAGACATCTGTGTAGATTGGGGCCCTCAGCTTTTCTGCACTTTGAGTTAGTAGCCTTCAGCTCTACTCAGGTATTACAGAACCTGCTTGTCAGTTATTCAAATTCTAACTTCGCTTGTAACTGGTAAATTAGTTTGCGATTTAAGTTTTTATGTAGATTTCGGCCTTCAGTCTAACTGCATACTGAATCTACAGCCTTCAGCTGAGTTCAGGAATTAATAGTGTCACTTTTTTTGTTGTAAACTTTGTAACAATCACATTTTGAAAAGAGACATGGTCCAAAGAGATTATTAAACTTCAATCAGGGGATATTTGCTGACTTTTATTTTTAATATAACTCACCTATCGGCTTAACCTTTCGGAGTGTGCAATTAGTGCTGTTAACCCACTGAGGAGTTGTGGGCTAACTTAAGAAGTCTTGGATGCTTGACAAAACTTCTCTGGCGCCCTTTTGAGTAAACTTAAATGTTGAAGAATCCACCCCTTCTTCGACTCGAAGCTAGTCGACTGGCGAGCACGGGTTTTCTCGTTATAACAGATGAAAACGAAAACTTCAACCGTAGGTTATGAATGGCTAGGTGTGTGGAATGTGCATTTGGTATCCTAGTGGCTAGATGGAGAATATTAACAAAAGCAAATGAGATTTATCCTTCCGTAGCAGAAACTATCATCAAATGCATATGTTTATTACATAATATTCTAATATATCGAGAAGGAATTCATGATTATGACATAAACAATCACGAAAAAACATGCAGTAACATGCTCAGTCAGCACACCTCACGTGTAAACAACAGAGCGTCAACACAAGCATACGAATTAAGAAATATTTTAACATTATATTTAGTGTAATCAATATAACATATGTAATGTTAATTTGCAACTCATTCATTTGTTGAATGTAAAAAGTGTTCCTTTATGAAAGTATAAAATAAAGTGTTGGTATGTTGATACAATGTTAACTTACTTGAAATATCCTGCCATAAATTCTCCACTTTGTCCCAATATCGATAGCTTTTGTTTTGCTGATCCCATAGAGGAAGGCGTACTCGGACTGCGTTTATTAATTTTTTTACGTCCTTCACGGTAGGAACGCGGGCGATGACTGGCAACTCGCGCATGTAAAATCAGACACGTTTGAAATTTAAACAATCGCACGAGATCGCATAGCATCGCGTCATAACACGGCAACAAGCGCTTTACTTGAACAATTGCTATTGATTTTAAAGGTTTGTATTGGTCTCGCCGCATCGCATAATCGCGTCCTATGTCTACGTACACGAAAACTGACAAGATTGAGCTAGTTGGTGTGATAAAATCAAACTTGTTTGAATTTCAAGCAGTCGCATCTAAACGCTGCTACTAGCACACTGACAAGTTCTTGCATGTTTGTTTTCATAGCATCGTCTTGCGTTGCATAGCATAGCGTGCAGTGGGAGCGACACTAAATGAAGTCCTTCTAATGTTGAAACTCCAGCCACTATATAATGTAGTTCATTTTTTGTGAAAATTACGCGGAATTAATGAAATTTCAAGTAAGGTGGTGGCAACTTGTAACGACACTGTCGTCTAAAATATAAGTTAACACCCTCGATAAATAATTAAAAACAAAACATTGTGGAACTGGGATACAGAACACTACCCAAACCAAATTATCACAGTAGACAAAGTTGGGCACTCAGTACCTAGAGGGCAGCTCTTTCGTCTTTCCGCTAACAGCTCGACCGATACTACCAACACAGATATACTTCAATACACCTGCAAGCTCAATCCTTACGCCTAGCAATGATAGGAAGCTTCGGCGGTGGATAACCAAGTTAATACACTATCCTGGAGCGTGTTGAGCCTAGGATTGTGATTAACACCCGGCTTATCGTCGACCCCTTGGTGTGTGATGAAACCAAGGCTAGACATCAGTAAACCCCGTCTTTCGGCCGAAGTTCTAGAGCGCGTTGAGCCTAGAACGGAAGCCAAGTCCTGGAGCGTGTTGAGCGCAGGACAGAAGCGAATTCCTACCCTACCGAGGTCACGCTGTGTGTTGGACGCGAGATCTGGTTCCGAATACACCTCGTTTATTTTAGGTAACTTGAACGAGGGAGTGAAACGAATGTCACAGTTCGACCGAATTGAGTAAGGTTATATAATAATATTGATTCATCGATAAATCCTTGCCATAAAGTCAGAAGACGAAGTACAACCGATCTAGACTATTTGCTACGAGAAGCCATATAATAAGAGGAGATCCATAGGCAACCCAACCAGACGACCGCCCTGGAGAAGCCCCAGAATCAAGGACCAACAATTGTGTATATAATAACTATATAAAGAATTAGTTTTAAGTTGTAAATATTTCATAGAACTTTTAGTTTAACAGATAGTATACGTATTACTCTATTAAATAAACACATCTAACCATCAACCCCTCTTTTATGTTCTACCCCTGACTACCCGCGGCATCTACGAATTGACGCCCGAGCAGGAGATTTGCAAATCGACGCTCGAGCAACGATTACTAACTGATCAATTAATGGTATTTAAATTTTGACTTTAATTCCGTTCATAATTATAAGATCATTTTTTTAACCGTTTTTTATTAAACTCATTTGTTTGTACACACTTTTGTATTTCCTGTTCTATTAGTTGAACTATTTTGATCATTTGTTTTCTAGAATCTCCAGCAACACTTTTTACTACAAACTAAAAATAATCATAGTTTTTAATGCCAAAAATTGTCCATTTCTAATATGGCCAAAATAAAATGAAAACTCAAATTTAAACAAATAGAAAATTGTATTATAATTTCATAGAAAAACGATTGATTTATCGATTCCATATTTTATTTTAACATCACGTTTAAATGAAAGACTGCATATTACGGTACTCCTGGAGAACCTGTTACAGACATGTTTAAAGCAGAACTATCCATCGTTATATTCTGCGCCGAAATCGCTTGATACACATCATCGTCTTCATCTAACAATGCTTGCATCCGTTTTTTATATCTGAAAAAAAAATGTTAATTTTAGAAAATATTGAAATTTCAATACTATAGTTTAAGTCAGTTCTGTGCGAGGGATGCTGGTTAAGTTTTGATATAGACAAATAAAACAAATATTTAATTCAAAATACGCTCTATTAAGATCAATACAATTTTGCATGCGTTTGAACTAATAGTTGAATTGCTTTTTCCATTCTGATTGAGGTACTTCCAAAACATGTCATTTGAATAAATAAACTGTTTCTTGATGCGTCGAAAAGCTTTGACCTCACAATTTATTTTTGATATGCGGGAATAAGAAGAAATTATTGGGTGCCAAGTGTACGCCGGATGTCCCATAAGTTAGATGTTTTGACTACTAATATATGTTTTTGTTTGAGCTATGAGAGCGAGGTGTGGTGGTTATTTAGCAAGTGCCCCTCGTATGTACTTTTTGAACCATCGAACCATTCATCTTCGGGAAACACTTACCATTATTCATTGGGGTTAAATAAATACCATCGTTTATCAAAACTCACTGGGACAACATATATTTAAAACTACGTATACAAATTACTGACCATATGTAACACAGAATATAAAGTTTGTACTATTAATAATAATAATAATCTTCAAGAGAAATGAACTCTCTATATATAGGAAATTCTATTGTTAAACTAACACAGTCAACGATCTGTTCCTCGACCTTGTTGACGCATTATTTATAAAACAGTCGTGATTCCTTAATACGCTATTGACTTTACTACACCTTGCCAGTGACCCTCAAGTTCACTGGCCGCTAGCAATATTTGAAATTAATATCTAATTAAATCTAATAATGTCATTTGGTATCATCACATCATCTCCTCTTGGAAGAGAAAAATTATCCTTGATAAATTTTCGATACTACTTATAACGTTAATAGTTCTCGCATTGTTTAATTATAACACTAATTGTCTTGTTTTTAAACACTGTTTGTTTACTATCTCACCTCACTTGATTACAAATATTTTCGTTATGATATTTATACAATCGATTTTTATGAACGATTTGTTTTTTATTTGTTCGAATTTGGGTTTTAATTACCAAATTCTCCCGTGATTTAATTTCAACTTCCCCTGTATACTACTGTTCGAATATTATGCTCAAAACATATAACTAAATATATCCTTATTTTCAACAGTTAATATTTCTTTACTTCACTAAAAAAGTCATTTAAATTTACTAACACCTAAGGAAAATAGATAAATATCGTTTTCTGAAATTCTACTGAACATATCAAAGTCCCCGACATCTTATCTCTTCATAAAAACTCTCTTCCAAACTCTGTTATCTGTATCTACGAAACCGTTGAAAACCCCACAAAAAACATCTTCATAATTGCAAAATTCACTTGTTGTTCGAACTTTACATTTTAAAATACTTTTATCCCATTGGCTAGTTTCTAATAGCTTGCTCATTCCTCGATCCTACGTCATCAAACATATAAATACTCCATATAACCTACATTCAGCCTCTTTTCATCATCAAACGGGGAACACAAAGGTACCTCACTTCGTAAAATCACCCGGCGTTTTGATACGAGGAACAACCATGTGTCCTTAAGCTTTAATTTTTAAGAAATCATTGAAGTATGTGCAAAATACCTTCATTCATCGCGTAAACAAGTGAAGTCTTAATTGTCGACGCAAAATAAATAAATTATAACTTCATGACAATATAAAATCTAAAGTGACATAAGTGTTTCATTGCATCGTACAGTACATCATTTACATAATACCTAAAGTGAAAAATACCCATTTGGTCCTTCGAGTACATCGTATAACAACAAAGAAACTACATTCCCTCTAATTAACCCAAAGTAAAAGGGTTAAATTAGAACATTATTGTTTTGAGATATAATCTAACAGTTTACTCCTTTAACTTCCGTTATTTTGAACGGACCTAAATAATATGGATCGAACTTATTTCTTTCTCCATTTTCCAGAATTACCGAATCCCCTACCCTAAAGTTTACGGGTGAAGATTCCTTGTCGCTTTTATTCACACTAATTAACTTATTTTTTATCAATAACTGCTTGGTTCTTTCATTCGCGTACTGTAACTAATATTTCAATTCTTTATCATACCTTTCAAGATTGTAACATGGTTCTATTTCTACATTTAAAAATTCTGGTATGTTGGGTTTTCTACCGTATAACAACTCAAAATGAGTGTATCCATGGTACGTGTTTGGAGTTGTATTATAACAATATGCAAACATTTTTACAAATTCACACCAGTTGTCTCTAGAATATTTAATAAAGTTTCTTATGTACTCATTAAACGTTCTGTGTAATTTTTCACAACTGCATATCGCTTCGTGGTGATATGCTGTTGAAAAAATTGTGTTTTATTTTTAAAAGTTCCGCTAAGTTCTTCATTATTTCGTTCTTATATTCTGTTCCTTGATCTGTCCTTATTTCTTTCATCAACCCATAGTTTGGTATAAAGTTGTCAAATATAGCTTTTGCTATTGTGGCTGCCTCTTTGTTAACGACCGGTATCATGACCGCGTATTTTGTTAATTTGCATAATATTTTCATACAATAACGGTTCCCATTGTTACTTTCTACAAAAGGACCTATTGTGTCTATATAAATGATATCAAACGGTTTTATAGATGTGTCCGTGATTTCTCTTTATGACTAGGTTTTGCTTTATTCACTTGACATTCGTGGCATTTCTTTACATAATTCCTTACATCTTTCACCATGTTTTTCCATCTAAAATTTGCTCCCAGTTTCTTTAATAATCTATTGTTTCCTACATGGCCTCCTAACATTGCATCATTGTGATATCTTTCTAGAATCTTTTGAATCTCTTCTTTCTGCTGTACCGTTTTTGGTACTTCGCATATACATACTTGTATATTTTTTAACCTTTTATTCCCTTTTTGTACAAATTCTTCTATTGTGCACTTTTTGAATATACAATCATTTACATATATCTTCATTCTTTTTACTTCAAATTTTACCGACAGCTCCTCAAGCTTTTCCAACGTTCGTCCTAGGTCGAAGTTGTGTATTTCGGTAAATAAGGCTTCACTAAATTTCAATTCATTTTTGATCCGAATGCTCATCCTTAGCGAGATACGGTTATTTTCAAAGTGTAAAATTGACAATTTATTCACCCCTTTTTTGCTTAAAACGTTTATCATTGAAGGTTGTATTAAAAGTTTTCCGATTGGTTTCGTTAATTTCCTTACATGTTGATTTATTCCATCCTGTATGTATTTCTAATTGATTTTTCCTTTCTTCTAGTTCTTTTAGACCATATACTGAACCATCGAACCATTCATCTTCGGGAAACACTTACCATTATTCATTAGGGTTAAATAAATACCATAGTTTATCAAAACTCACTGGGACAACATATATTTGAAACTACGTATACAAATTACTGACCATATGTAACACAGGATATAACGTTTGTACTATTAATAATAATATTCAAGAGACATGAACTCTCTATATATAGGAAATTCTATTGTTAAACTAACATAGTCAACGATCTGTTCCTCGACCTTGTTGACGCATTATTTATAAAACAATCGTGATTCCTTAATACGCTATTGACTTTACTACACCTTGTCAGTGACCTTCAAGTTCACTGGCCGCTAGCAATAATTGAAATTAATATCTAATTAAATCTAATAATGTCTTTTGGGATCATCTCAGAGGCATTGACATGGGGGAGAATGATTCGTCTTTTGCGATTGGTTTCCTTGATTTTTCCGAATAATTCTGGAAAACAAATGCTGTTGTACCATTCAGAATTGACCGTTCTACGTTGCTCTAATGGAATGATGGCGACGTGTCTAGTTATTCCGAAAAAAAACAGGCGACCATTTGCTTCGAAGTGCTCCGTGCGCGCACAAATTTTGTTTGATTTGGTTCATCTCTAAAGATCCACACAATAGATTGTCCTTTAGTTTCGGGTTCATATCCATAGATCCATAATTCATGGCCTGTCACGATCTTATAGACGTCTTTAGAAGCACCGCCATGGAATTTTTTCAACATTTCTTTACACCAATCGACTCAAGCTTTTTCAGAGCGATTGTCAAATTATGCGGTACCCAATGCGAACAAATATTTTTGACGGACAAATGTTCATGCAATATTGAATGTCTGCGAGTGGAACTAATGCCTAAGTATGCATCAACCTCACAGTTTGTCACATGACGATCTTGCAAAGTTCACGCACAGCATTGATGTTTTTTGGCAAAACAGCCGATTTTGAACAGCCTGCACAAAATTCGTCCTGTAGCGAATTGCGACCACGATTGAAATCGGTAAACCAGCGAAACACGGTGTCTCGAGCTGTTGCTTCATCACCTAATCGAAAAGAGTTGATCGACACACGGCTGTTGGTGTAATCCACGATGTTTACGACTTAATTCAATTTTTTGACCAAGATGAACGTTTCTGTAAACAACACAAATAGCACTGTATGACAACAATACGTTATCAGTACGTTCACCATTAAAAATGTCAGACTTTACGATGACAATGTCAGATTTGACATATCCACATTAGTGTTGCCATATCTCAAAACTGATGAAGCCATTCCCCGTATCTACTTTCAATTCTTGAAATTTAGTTTACTAAATCTACAGCAATTTCCAAATAATTTCAACAACCATGTCATAGATGAAGTAGTGGTGGTTTCAAGCATTTTTTCAAAAATGCCGTAAAGTCATTTCTAAAATAGCAAAGGGAAGCTGAAATAAAATAAAATAGATCTCTCATTTGTTTGACCAAAACAAACTAAAAAAACTGAAACAGTTAACAAAGTAGACTCCAAACCAGTTTTTTCTTTAATTATTGCTACTATTATTATTCATCGTGACGAACAGTGGAAGCCGTTTGTTTGGAATAAAGAGCAATATCCCCTTTGACACATCCCTAATGTTCCTGTTTTGTGAGGTGACTTTCACATCCTGCTAATTTACTTTTATCAAAAGGGTGTTCTCCAAAGCAGCTCTTACAAGCAAGAAGAACGTGGCTAATAAATACTTATATTCCAAAAAAAGCTTTTCCTAGTATTACCAATATTTTTCCAAATATCAACAAATTTTTAATTCAATTGGCTACAAAATATTTATTAACATATGTTTTATATATCAAAAAACTGGAAGTGATCTTTCATTGTACCATATATTAATTGCATTTTGTAGATTGGCCCTTGTTCTTCTATAGTTGCACCCAATGCTAAAACCCCTGTATAATCAGCAAATGTAGCTACTATTATATTTTCTTGCTCTGCAATGTCAAATGTGTACAAAATGTACAGTACTGGCCTAAGAACACTGCCTTGTGGAACCTATGCGTTTATTGGTTTCAGCTCAGAGTACTAATTTTCCATTTTAACTCTGAATGTTCCCTCTTCTAGGTATGACTGCAGTATTTCAACCAGCTAGAGGAAATATTTTCTTCAACTTCATTGTCAGTCCTTGTTGCCATACTTTATTGAACGCTTTATCAATATCCTGAAATGAAGCTGAGCAAATTTTATCGTCTTCCAATGATTTCTCTATTTTAGCATGCCGTTTGAGCTTGTGTAAGTGTTATGTTAATGAAAAGCAGAGTGAAGGTAGCCACAACCAAGAAGTGAACAGATTACATAAAATATGTTGCGGAAAGTTGTCGCTTAGTGTTTCTTTCCCATAATGAATTTTGTTGAAACGTCATATTTTTGACATTTTTGTAATAAGTAGTATAATGAATTTGAAGTGACAAGTTGCACTTTGTAAACGATAATTCATTAAAAAAAAAGTTTTCTGGTATTTTTACTGCATCCGGATCCAAGTATTGTCATTTTATTTAACGTATTCAGTGCATCTCGAATATTCAACATTTGGCGACCGTGACAGGACGGACTATGAAGAAGGTGGAAAAAGTACTTGTGGTTCAAAGGTATTCTTTTGACCGAGTCTTCGATGGAGTTATGATACTGTTCGAAAAAACTGATTTAGATAAGGTAGAAATACATAGTAATATACGCCTTTTGGAACAGAAATTTGAAATCCTGATGGATTTGCACAAACAAGTTTTGGATTACCTCACAGACGATGATGAAGCTTTGAGTTTTGAGATTTCAACTGCCGATGAGTATTCTACGAAATATTATAAGGTGAAGCTGTTGGCTGACAATATTTCGAATAAAGATTATGTAGCATTGATGCGGAGATGTTATGCACCGGGTTATTTTGCCGACCAGAGGAGAGGTCGAGTGATCAGTGTTTAATTGCTGGTTGTCTTACACACACGTATTTTGAAAGAAACACTTTAACTAACGAAATAATATATTAACATTGAATAATTACGCAGGAATAAAGAATAATATGAATTAACAAAATGGCGAACTTTTTATATATATGTCAAAATGACAATCTCTGCCGCTGTTCTATTTCTGCTGTCGCAGACCTCGTCGACCAATCGTTACAATTCTCCCCCTCTGCTTCACGAATCATCTCGAGAGTAGGAGCAGGGAAGTTGGAGGTCGCTAAACAACAGGAACAACTTTTGGGTTTAGCGATTCTTCTCCTTGGAGGAGTTACGGTTTGGATCTGAGCCTCTTCTTCCGAGGTATCCTTTTCTGTCAAAATTGACAACTGACACTTGAGGTCGCGGTTTTTTCGTTCGACCGGATTAGCCGCGGGGTGATACACAGGAGTGAGAGTTTGCTTGAAGCCTAAGACATGGGCTACTTGTTGCATCACTTCACTTACGAACTGCATACCATTATCACTAATAACTCTCCTTGGAGTTCCATATCTTAAAATTATTTCATCGATTAAGCATCGAGCGCACCTTTCTGCAGTGGTCTTCTGTAGAGGGAATAGCTCAACCCATCTACTGGCAGTGTCCTCTATTATGAAAACCCACTTGTAACCATCCACAGTCTTCGGTAATGGACCAAACAGATCAATTGATAGGGTTTCAAACCTTCTAGACTGAACAGGTGTTTGCAATTGTCCAGCTGGTTTTAAGTTATTTGCTTTGTAGCGCTGACACTCAATACAATTCGACACATACTTCGCTATAGTTGTTCTCATTCCTGGCCAATAATATCGTTTAGCAATTCTTCGATAAGTCCTTTCAGCACCATAATGGCCTGCCAGTTCTGAGTCATGATATTCTGCTAAAATGGATGGGATTTGCTTTTTGGGTACAACCTGCTGAGCCTCTTCTTCATCGGCTTCGGGAACATATCTGTACAGTATCCCATTATTCATCACATAACCTCTCTCTAGCCATCTCTTGAGGTCAAGGTCATTATTTGATAGGCTCTCGAAAGGGATAATAATTTTAAGAAGATCTTCATCTTCCAGTTGCAGTTTGCGTATTTCGCTAACAGGCTGTCTGGGCATATCTACTGATACCAGGTTAGTCTCAGTGGCTTCCGCCACACTTGGGCGAGACAACACGTCCGCTACAACATTTAAACGGCCTGGGGTGTATTCAATTCTTAAATCATAAGATTGCAAAATTAAACTCCAACGTGCTAAGCGACCTGAAGGTGATCTGAGAGACATGAGCCATTTCAAGGGCTGGTGGTCACTTTGGATAATGACTGTAGAGTCTTCTAAGTAACCTCTAAATTTGGTTACTGACCAAACGACAGCAAGCGCTTCTCTTTCTGTCGTGGAATAGTTCTTTTCCGCTGCGGTCAACAATCTGCTAATATATTCGATAGGACGCTCATCTTCCAATGTCTCCCCCTGGAGTAAACATGCTCCAAGTGCGTAGGCACTGGCATCTGTCCTTAAAATGAAAGGCTTTGATTGATCAGCTTGTCGCAAGATTGGACTGGTGGTTAACCTAGCTTTTAATTGATTGAATGCCTCTATTTGACGAGGACCCCACAACCACTTTGCTTTCTTTTTAGTGAGCATGGACAATGGTTGGGTTATATCAGCAAATCCAGGTATGAATCTTCGGTACCAAGAACAGGTTTGTAGAAATGAAATTAGGTTCTGCACATTCTTAGGTTCTGGTATATTATTTATAGCATTAACTTTGTCATAATTTGGTGAAAATCCTAGAGGTGAAATGATGTGACCTAAATACAGGACAGAATCACATGAAAAAGAGCATTTATTTCGATTTAGGTGAAGTTTGAAATGGCGAAGACGATTAAATACTGTTTTTAAGTCCATTAAGTGACTACTAAAAGACGATGAAAAGACGATCAGATCATCCAAATATGCCAGGATATTAACGTCTTGAAGGCCAGACCGGAAGCGGTCAATGAGACGTTGGAAAGTCGCTGGCGCATTGCAGAGACCGAATGGCATTCTAGTGTACCTAAAGGTACCATATGGGCAAATGAAGGCAGTTTTATCTCTATCAGAAAATTTTATAGGAATTTGATGATAACCAGCTTTTAAATCCAGAGTAGTTATATACTCGAGTTGTTTCGTACTGTGAATTATATCATCATTCCGGGGCAGAGGATATTTATCCTTGCGGGTAATTGAATTAAGTTTACGATAGTCTACGGTAAGCCTTACCCCACCATCCTTTTTGGGAACCAATACCACTGGCGCTGCATACGGAGAGTCGCACTCTTCGATAATATTCATGGACAGCAATTTATCAATTTCCTTCCGAAGTAATTCTTTCTTATATTCCGAGAGCCTATATGGAGGGACTGAAATAGGTGTATTATCCAATAATTGTATGGAATGTTCAGCATATGGTGTAGACTCTAGAATTTCCTCAAAGATGTCTCTATTTTCCTGCAACACATTGTTAAGGTCAGTTCTTTGAGAAGGAGTTAAATTAGTCGCTTCGGAATCTCTTAGATTGACTTCTGAGAGATTTATAGCATTCAACGTACAGTACGGGTTGAGAGGTTCCTCTACAAATGGATACAATATCTCTGGAACATCCCCATAACACCAACAACCACGTGGAATATCTAAAACAATGTTGCCTAATTTCAAAAAGTCAGAGCCGAGTAGCGTTCTACTAGAAGTATGCTCAGGAATTGAAATTAGATTTAAATTATGTTGTCTGTCTTGAAGTGTAATAGAGACTTCAAAAAACAGAGCCGTTACTAAGCTTACTTTTCCATCAGCTAGAATCATTTCCATGGGTCTAGTAGTATAAGGAATCTTGTCATTAAGTAAAATTTCCCGTAGCTTTGCTCCTGCTAACCTGGATTGAGCGCCTGAATCAAGATATGTCACGCCTGTATGACCTTCAACTGTAATATATGCTAAAGGACGCAAGTTACCTGAAGCTTGAGGAAACGAGCTGCACAAAAATTCAGCTGGTCGAGTTGACGTTGATGGTTTTGAACATTTTGGACAGTTGCTTCGTATACACCCTGGTGTCTGGCAACCATAGCAAATTAAAACTTTGGATGAACCATTATTATCAGAAATGGTTTGATTATTAGGAGTGTCAGTAGATGCTTTCTTCTCACGGGTTAATAACTTACGACACTCGTCTTTATTATGTCCATAATTTTTACAATATGAACAGTGTTTTTGTTTTCGAACATAATTGTGTGAGTTCTGATTTGAAGCAACAGGTTTTGAAGCACCGTTGTCTTGTAAAGATATTTCTGCATTTCGCGCTGCTTCAATAAATTCGCGAAAATCATTAATTTGATCACGACAGATTTTACCTCTAATCAATGGATTTAGCAATCCATACAGCATATCTATCTGTACGTGTTCAGAGACAACTGAATCACCTTGTAATCTTGAAAATAAGGCACGTTTTTGACTAACAAATATATCTGTTTTCTCGTTACCTTGAGCAGTGGAAAATATATCTCTAAATATTTGGTATGCGGGCTTAGCAAATCCATAAGCATGTAAAAGAGCCTTAGTTGCTTCATCAAAAGAAGTAATGGATCCTTTAATCCCTTGCCACCATGTAGCTGCTGCATCACATAGTAACATACTGAGACCTTTGATAGCATTTTCATCTGAAATCTTCAAACATTCTTTGTAAGTTGTGATTGCATCTATAAATGCATCCACATCCGCTCCTGAAGATCCGTCAAATCTAGCTTTGCATGCAGAGAAATTAGCACTACTTACTGTTTGATTATCATCTTTTATGTTGATACAAATGCTTTCGATGAGAGTTTTCAACATGTCGGGTGACATTACTATCTGCTGAATCGGATCTGTCATGTTTCTGTCTTGCTTCTTACGGCTTGATTTCATTACATAACACAAAACAACAGGGAGTTCAATAGTCACTACCGAAAATTCCTATAAAATTATTTCCTGAAGTGATGAAATACGGAGTGTTAATGAAACAACAAACGTTCTAAATAGTACTGACGAGCCGATCAGTGTCTGTTTAGAATTTCAAAACAATTAGCACACGTTACATACACGAACAATTCTTCTGGCCACACGTTGGGACGCCAAACTTGATGCGAAGATGTTATGCACCGGGTTATTTTGCCGACCAGAGGAGAGGTCGAGTGATCAGTGTTTAATTGCTGGTTGTCTTACACACACGTATTTTGAAAGGAACACTTTAACTAACGAAATAATATATTAACATTGAATAATTACGCAGGAATAAAGAATAATATGAATTAACAAAATGGCGAACTTTTTATATATATGTCAAAATGACAATCTCTGCCGCTGTTCTATTTCTGCTGTCGCAGACCTCGTCGACCAATCGTTACAGCATATAGTATTTCTCAGTATTCCAGCAACACCAAAAGGAAACTCAAGTTACCAACCATTGAGTTCAAGAAGTTTGGTGGTGAAATTAAAGATTGGCTTCCCATCTGGAGTCAATTCAAACGAATTGATGACGATGAGGACATTGCTCCAGAGGATAAATTTCAATATTTCATTCAAGCGACCATTCCAAATACAAGATCTCGTCAACTGGTCGAAAGTTACCCACCGAGTGCGGAAAATTACCCGAAAGCGATTGAAAGCCTCAAGAGTAGATTTGGAAGGAAAGATCTTCTGGTGGAGTTTTATGTACGAGAATTATTGAAGCTGGTGTTGAACAATCTTTCGAATAATAATAATAAACTCAGTTTTCTCTATGATAAAATGAAATCCCAACTGCGATCGTTAGAAACTCTTGATGTTACTTCTGATACTTGCGCGGCTATGTTGTATCCGTTGATGGAGTCCTGCCTTTCTGAAGATCTTATACGAGTATGGCAAAGGAGTAGCCTTTACGATAGTCAATCTACTCTCAAAGATCGCTTGGATAAATTGATGTCATTTGTCCGGAAAGAAGTAGAGGAAATAATTCATTTGGCTGTATCATGATTCGACATGCATAGCAAACCAAAAAAGAAGTTTGATTCTTCAGAAAATCATATTTTGCCGGCAACTTCTGGGTTAATGAATAATAAAATGTAAAAGAAATGTCATTTTTGTAGCGGAGCCCACTCTAGTGAGATTTGTGCAGATGCCAAGAAGTTGACTTTGTTTGAACGCAAAAAGAAGCTTATCGAAAGAGGATGTTGTCATCAGTGTCTGAAATACGGCCACATTTCTAGAAAATGTCGGTTTAATGTAGTGTGTACTGAGTGTAATGGTAGACATTTTGCTATTATGTGTCCCAAAAACGAAGAAACAGACTCGAAACTTCCCGAAACCGCAAAAACAAACATAGAAAACAACTTATCGAATAGTTCGTATTCTGAAGTTTTTCTGCAAACTTTAGTTGTCAATTTAAATGGGGCAAATAAGTAAAGAACAGCTCGTGTGATTATTGACACTGGTTCTCAGAAGTCATATGTGACAAAGTCTGCAGCTATAGAGATGGGTTACGAATGCTTGAGACAAGAAGAGATCATTCACGTCTTATTTGGTGGCACTAAAACGAACGCTTTGAAACACAACTGCTATCGTATGAGGTTGAGCAGTTTGAGGAATGAATATTATTGTAATTTTGAAGCATTAGATCAACCTCTGATATGTACCAATGTAGCATGTATTGGAGAAGGTCCATGGATGAGAAAATTACAATCAGTTGGTATTGAAATCTCTGACATTCGAGAAGGACCTATTGATTTCCTTATTGGAGCTGATATTGCAGGTAAACTGTTCACTGGAAACCGTAATCAACTGGAAAGTGGTCTTGTGGCACTAGAAACTCTTCTGGGTTGGACATGAATGGGCAAAGTTGACGACTGTTGCAAAAGAAAACCTGAAACATTGATTGCACTGTCTATGTTTTCGAGGAATCAATGCATTTCTGATTTGTGGAATTTATATGTCCTTGGAATATCTGATCCTGTACAAAAAAGGACCCAGAAAGAAATCGAGGAAGACGTCATGAATCATTTTCGCAATTCTGTTCGGAGAAACGATGATGGCAGATATGAAGTATGTATGCCTTGGATAGAAGATCACCCCCCTTTGCCGAGTAATTATGGGATAGCTTCTAAAAGACTTGTTTCCTTGGTAAAGAAGCTTGATTCAGATGGTTTGCGTGACCAATACAACGACGTATTGAAAGAATGGTTGCATGAGGGTATAATTGAAGATGTTTCAGAAATAGACTTAGAAAGAGAGGGACATTATCTACCCCACCAACATGTAGTGAAAAAAGGCAATGCGACTACAAAAATATGACCAGTTTTCGATGCCTCTGCTAGAGAGAAAAATCAGCCATCTCTCAATCAATGTCTGGAGAAAGGCATCAATTTAATTGAGTTGATACCGTCTTTATTGATCAGATTTCGCCTATCAAAAATTGGGGTTATATCTGACATAAGAAAAACTTTCTTGCAAATTAGTTTGAGTATTCAAGAAAGGGATTTTTTGCGTTTTTTGTGGTTTGATGACACAGGAAAATTACCGCCACGCAAGAGTAGTTTTTGGAGTAACTTGCAGTCCCTTCCTGTTGGGAGCGGTAATTGAATGTCACCTAAGAAATATCTTGGAAAGCACGGACAATTCTGAAACGAAATCAACAATAATTCAACTACTCGAGAGTTTTTATGTAGATAACTGTGTAACGAGTGTTAACAGTAAGGAAGAACTGAAGAATTCCATTGAAGTTTCCACAGAGTTATTTGCGTCTGCCCAGTTCGATTTGAGAGGGTGGGAGCACACAGTTTTGGACAAGCCCCAGTAATTTCGAATGTTTCTCCAGTATTGGGACTTTATTGGGATAGAAACTCGCATACTTTACAGTTGAATTCAGATTGGATCCAAGAACTTGATACCGAAATAATTACGAAAAGAGTGATTTTATCAACAGCCCATCGACTCTTCGATCCATTTGGCTTTTCATGTCCGGTTTCCCTGTGCCCCAAATTGTTGTTGCAGCAGATTTGGGAGTCTAAGATTGGATGGGATACACAGGTACCAGAAGAAGTTAAGAAAAGTTTTTTGAATTGGGTGGCTGATATTTCAATCCTCATGAACCTGAAAATCCCTAGATGGTTGTTGAATTCATCCGAAGGAAGAAATCATTGTAGTCTTCACGTGTTCTGTGATGCCAGTCAACATACCTACGCCACAGCTATATTTTTGAGATCCGAAACATGTTATGGCGTACATATACAACTCGTCCAAGCAAAATCCAGAGTTTCTCCAATGAAACGATCAACTATTCCTCGGCTTGAGTTGTTAGCAGCTACAATAGGTGCCAGATTATCTCAAACAATTACTAAAACTATTGACCCGGCTCTACAAGTTTATTGGTGGTCTGATTCGACAACAGTTTTGTCGTGGATAAAGGATGACGAAAATTGGAAACCTTTTGTCTGGTACCGTGTGAAAGAAATTCGAAGCTTAACGAATAAGAATGCTTGGTTTCATGTTCCTGGAGACCTGAATCCAGCCGATCTACCTTCCCGTGGCTGTTCACCGAAAAGACTGATCGAATCAAAATGGTGGGAGGGGCCTCAATGGCTGAGACAATCCCCAAAGAACTGGCCGAACCAAAACTTTATCAGGGATCAAGAATCAATAAATTCTGAAATGGGAAAACGTACAATATCTTCGAATATCTACGAAAATAGATTTTTCCTGGTATCATGAACAAATTTCAAAATACGAAAAAATTACTCGAGTTTTTGGTTAGATAAGAAGATTTCTCTCAAACTGCCGATGTCTTCAAACAGATGAAAGATTGAAGGAGAAAGAATTATCTATAGCAGAAATCCTCGTAGCTGGGAAATGCGTTATTAAGTTGGTGCAGAATGAATCTTTTGATGGACTTGGTGATCCAAAGCTGAAAAGTTTGTGTCCCTTCATTGATGATGATAATATCATCAGATTGAAAACAAAAATATCTGAACGGAATGATTCCATGGACTTTTGCTATCCAATTGTTTTGCCATCCAAGCATCCTGTAGTTAGTAAACTTGTATTTGATGAACACGTGAAAGCTTCGCATGTCGATGTTCAATGTTTACTCAGCTTACTAAGAGAAAGGTTTTGGATACTAAAAGGAAGGAAAACCTTAAGGTCTGTCGTTTCTCGATGCACAATTTGCCGAAGACTTAATGCAAAACATGTGGAAGTACCACCTGTTCCACTACCATTGGATAGAGTTCGACAAGCTCACATATTCGAAGTAATTGGTGTGGATTTAGCCAGTCCACTGTTTATTCGAACAGGAGCAAAAGTATGGATTTGTCTCTATACATGTGCCATTTATCGAGCTGTGCATTTGGAACTTTTGTCTTCACTTTCTACGGATGTTTTTCTACAATCATTTAGACGATTTGTGGCAAGAAGACTGTCTACAGCGACAATGGCACACATTTTATTGGTGCGGCAAATGAATTCGCTAAGTTGGACTGGAAAATTATTAAATCTTTTAGTACTGCGGAGAGAATTGGAAATGGAAGTTCAATCCTCCAACAGCTGCCTGGTGGGGTGGTTGGTGGGAGAGGTTAATTGGAATCATCAAAGATCTGCTGCGAAAGGTATTGGGGAAAGCATCTCTGTCATATGAGGAATTATCTACCATTTTATGTGACTGCGAATCGATATTAAATTCCAGACCACTGACGTATTTGCACGAAAATCCCAGAGACCTCATTCCATTGACTCCTGCGATGTTTTTGCGAGAAATTCAAGAATCCGGAGTTCCTGATTTGGATGCCGTGGAAAGTGCAGATCTTAGAAAACACTTGAGGTACAGGATGAAATTAAAAAATGATCTTCGTAGGAGATTCAGAAATGAATATTTGGGACAACTGAAATTGTCATCCAAAAAATTCAATGCGAAAGAGGTTAAAGTAGGTGATGTCGTTCTAATAGGGTATGATAATTTGAAACGGCTAGACTGGCCTTTAGCTTATATCGAAGAACTAATTCCTGGACGAGATAATAAAATACGACTTGTGAAATTGAAAACTATCAAAGGATCAATATTGAGACCCCTCCAAAGAGTATACCGGCTAGAACTGAACTGTAGTGATGATTTAGATCTGAACTCCTTATCGAAAACTTTGGAACCTTCAGAGAAGCCAGATCTTGAGAGAGCTGATGTCAATAAAATAGAAAGCGTGGAAGAAATTTACGAGACTACTGAAGTTCCCTCATCAGTTACCACCAGATATAGGAGAAAAGTAAAACCTCCTCAAAGATTCGCAATGTAGCAACTCGAGCATTGAGTCATTGAACAAGGTTAAATAAACTCAAGGTGGGAGAACGTTGCGGAAAGTTGTCGATAATGTTGCGGAAAGTTGTCGCTTTGAGTTTTTTTTCCCATAATTAATTTTGTTGAAACGTCATATTTTTGACATTTTTGTAATAAGTAGTATAAGGAATTTGAAGTGACAAGTTGCACTTTGTTAACGATAATTCATTAAAAATTAAAGTTTTCTGGTATTTTTACTGCATCCTGATCCAAGTATTGTCCTTTTATTTGACGTATTCAGTCACCGGGTAGGTACATCTCGAATATTTAACAAAATATTAGGAACGACCAAGGTGACCTCTAGATTACAAACTGTTAGGAATTTGGGTAACAGCAAAAATGTTGATTAATCTTTTAGATTAGGTGCATTCTCATTGTTAAAATAAAAAAATCTTATGTTAGAAGTAACACAAGAAATACATAATAATATATTATATCGATTTTTCATGTTGTTTTGTCAAAAAAAATATCTAAAAGGAATGTATTTTTTCATATTCTCTGATTAGTTAAATAAAAATAAGTTATAATTCTTGGGTGACTGAAAGACAATGTTTCGAAAATATCAACTAGGATTTTGAAGAGTTTTTTTTTACAGAATCAACGTATCACAATCAGATAGATCTAAATAATATTCAGGAATCAATTCCAATCTTTATAATAGCATTATAAATAAAAAAAATGTTAATATGATAGTTATGTGTGATGATTAACGTGCAAAATTTACTTACATCTCACTATCTGGATTATATTCTGGATTTCGACATTGATCAAGTTTTTTATCAAGCAATTTTTGTTGATTTCTGCCTTGTACCGTGTCAGTCATCTTGACCATCGAGCGTATAGCTGAAAATTAAAAGTTTAGAAAACAAGAAGACAAAATTACAGAAGTAATCATATCGATTTAAAATTCTAGTGTGAAAAACTCAAATAAAATTAAACTTGAATATTATCGAAACTCTTATTTTGTTTTATCATACAGAATGTTAACATCCACTTTTATATATGAAAAACTGCATAGTCTCACTTAACATAATAATTTCAATATCTAATTTTTCAAATTCTGAGAGTATTTCTGTTTTTTTTTGTTGCTCTTCCTTGTATATTCCAAGTTCCGGTTCCTATTCTGTTGGTCTAATACCATGTTGACCATTAAGATTCCAAGACCGTGTGAGTGTGTTTTTTGCATACTTTTTTACAAGTGACAGGTAGCGGGTCCGACGCCTCAACATCCTCGGGGGCTTACTTTTTCCGCGATCAAAATAAAAGAAAATAATAAAAAGGTAAAAAGGAAAAGTATATAAAAATGTCTGATATGGAAACAATTGAAGGAATGTTCCGCCAGCAAAATGAGAACATGAATGAAATGAAAGCAAAACTATAATTTTTTCATGAAAATGAAAGTACTAAAAGAGAAAAATGAACAACTGAAAGCAAAAACTATAATACAGGTGCACAAAATAGCTAAATTAGAAAGACAGTCAGAAAGAAAAATATTATAATAAAAGAAATCCCAGATTAGGAAAATGAAGGTGAAAGGGAAGTAGAACAAAAGATACAGATAGTGCTGCAGAAGATAGGAATTAATATAGATAAACAGAAAGCTGTGGAAAAAATAAGAAGAATTGGAAAATAGAATGAGAATAAGAAGAGGCCTATATTAGTTAAATTAATGAAGGAAAAGCACACTGAAAAATACGAGAAAACTGAAAGGGACCAAGGATAGACCAAGGTTATCTTGAATGTGTTCAAAAAGAGAGGAAAGCATTGATTCCATTAACTAAAAGAAGTACGAAACAAAGGACATACAGCATTTCTGAGGTAGAACAAATTGATAGTAAATGACAGAATAGTATAACGAAACCTAAAAGAAGGTAGAGAGAGAATGGAAGAAAATATAGCAAGTACCAGTAATAAAAGATATGTACAAGAACGATGAGAAGAGAAAGGGAGTCTAGATGAACAAATAAGAAAAATAATGAAATAATATATTGATATATAGCGGAGTACCTAAGTGAAGACCAAAAAGCAGCAGCAGGAGTAGGATACTTAATACACCAAAAATTAGAGAAACACATACAAAACTAGGCTGTATGGTCCGAAAGTATTTTAACTGTAGAAATAAAAAATACAAACACATACGAATTAAAGACTATTATATTTGTATATGGTTCAAATGAAGCCTACAAAACAATGAGCAAGGAAAAGTTCTGAGATGAACTAGCTGGAATAATGGAAGAAGTCAAAGGAAGGATGTATATAATAGGAAATTTCAACAGCAAAGTAGCTATAAGATATGACAAATATGAAGCAGTAATTGGAAATCATGGAGAAGCAGCTAGAACCAAGAATGGAGGAAGAATGTTGGACTTCTGCCTCATAAACAATTTGATCATAATCAACACATTTTTTGCATAGAAAGATATACATTCGTACTCTCTCATCCATCAATAGGGATAACGTATTGCTTGTATACATTTATCGACATAGACATAGAAATGAAAAATCAACAATCAATTACATAGTCATAGAAAGCAGATACAGAAAAACAATCATAGACACAAAAATGAGATATATAAGAGGACCGGAAATTGGTAGTGATCACTTTGTAGTAATGGCTAAATTTATAGAAAATATATTAAAAGCAAACAAACAGCAGTTTATACATTAGCAAAAAATACCAAGTATCACAATAAAATCATATAAGAGATAAAGAAACTGTAAAAAAATATGATCAAGAGATAAATAAAAGGCTGGAAATCGAAAATAAAGAAACAAACAATAGAAGCATAGAAAACAACTGGAATCACCTTAAAGATATCTTACTAGAAACTACAGAAGACATATGTGGCATAAATAAGAAAGATAATAGGCAACAAACACCCTGATGGACAGAGGGAATTTAAAACAAAATAAGGTGAAAGAAAAAAGCATGGAAAAACAAAACAGAAGGAAACTATGAAAATTACAAAACAGAAAGGAAGAGAACAAAAGAATACATAACAGCTCCTAAAAATGACCAAGGGAAAAATTGGGGGAAAAATGGAAAGAGACTGCACAGGGAATAAAAAATTATTTTACCGAACGTTTAAATCATTACAAACATAAAAAAGTAAATTCACATTTTATGAGAAGTTAAAATGTGGAAATATTAACAGAATAGAAAATATGGAGAGGATATTACCAGGATCTTCTCAACGGCCCGCAAGAGCTGGAGGAGCACATAGAGGACATGATACAAGCAAAGGAAATGAAATATCTTGGAAGAGCTATAGGAGTCACCAAAAGAGAGATACTGATGAATATAATAAGAAAATATCTAGAGGTGCAATCCACATAGGAATTTATGGAAGAGAGACAGCTAGATTGATGTGGTCATTTGCAGCGAATGAACGAAAAGGAGCATCAAGAAGTGTAGAAGGAAAAAACAAAATAACAAGAAAGGGGACACACCAAGAAATATGTGGGACAAAGAAATAGGAGAAATACTAAATAAAAGAAATATAAACAGTAAACAAGTTGCACCATACCCTACACCATCAAATAATGGAAGAGTGGAAGGGTTCAAGTGGATAGCATACGAATTTGTCAAAATGCGAATACCTAATAGTGGGTGGAGAAGAAGTTAAAGATTCAAATTTGGATAATGGTAGAAGGGAAGAGCCCACATCTAGGAATCATTCTTAATACGGAAATAGTAAAGATTTATAGAAGGAAGTATTTCAATAAAGGAGGGCAGCTGTGTGACAACAACATAACAGAAAATTGGGAAAAACATATATATATTGTAACACGATAGTGGATATCTTGAATTAGTTTATTAACAAACCAGGAATACAATTTACAATTCGTTTACAATGTCTCGCTAAAACGTTCAACTTCACTCCCATCACAGTTGTCAACTCCCATCGCAACTGTCGCACCATCTTATATATACATTTTGAATCTTCTAGAATGTTTCAGAATGACATTTCGAACCCACCAGAATCATCTATCGATCAATCCAGAACATTCTATTGCCAGTCAACCTAACTAACAAAAGACGGTAAAGAGAGAGAAGAATACTTACCTGAAACAAATTAACAAGAGAAAGAAGAATATCTAACTAACTTAACAATGTAATTATAATGTCACTGTCATTAACGGGTTCGTTACAATATGAAAGTATGGTGCAGAGTTTGAGATGTATCAAGAACAAATAATGGCAACAGAAATAGACTTCCTCAGAAGCAGCTGCAGGAAATCAAATTATATAGAGTTAGAAACGATCCGAATAGAAATGGATATGAACCAATCAATGACTGAAGAAACTGATGCGAGCCCACATATTTGGTATGGGCACGTAAAGAGAATGTCAGAGATTTGAAAAAGGATACATGTTACAATAATAAACAAAAGTGGAAATTAGGGATGAAGAAGTGTCAACAGCTGTAAAAAATCCATTAAAAAATGAGTAGATAAACTTCTAAATTCATTAATTACTTAATTATTAGGAACCAACCTCTGACAGCTTCGATTAGTTCATGTAATCTCTCTCTTTGGTCTACTCCAAACAAAGTATCTGTGACATAAGAATCCAAGTTTTCTTGAAGTTTAGATGCAGCATGTAACACAGCTGCTAAGGCTACTTGACTAGGAGAATACAACAGAACAGCATCTGTTAAGAGAGTTCGTTCTAAAAAGTGTTCTGTGCCAGACCTCAATCTTTCAGGATCATGAAGGCTGGTTCTTGTCTACATAGATGAAAATCAACGTTATTAAAAATAAGATACTTGAAATTTAAAACATTACCTTAATATCAATTAACAGCCCTTCAACAGGTCTATAAGGATTATGTATAGACAAATGGAAATTCAGTTGTTCCATCAGTAATAATTCATTATTCAAAATAATATCAGTAGCTTTGTCTCTATCACCTTTAATGTTTGCTACAAATTGTAGTATAGACACATTAAATTCTTCTACTTTACATGCTAAATATATACAAGTTACCCTACAAAAGAAAAACATAATTTACCTAGTTACCTAAAATATGAAGAGAAACAATTGATATACCTAGTACATAAGTTTCAACTAAAATAATATACTCCAGAAAAGTTAGGAAAGTTAATAAATATTGGATTTATGTTAAAGATTATTAACTCTTTAATTCACAAAGATGTTGATAAGTTTCTAAGTTTAAGGCAAGTTGTTTTCTTTTGTAATTTCAAGAATTTTTACTTCAGTTATTGGTTCCACTTCATTCAGTCATTGAGACAGGTAGTCTTCAGAAATTCCGGACATGTTACAAGTCAGTGAAAGTGTCATTTCATGGCTTGTGTGTACATATCGACCATCTGGAAATCCCCAAAGCAGAACAACGAGCGACAGTGCGACATTATCGCAGCACGAAGAAGAAACCTGCAGTTAAATCGTTCAAAGAGTAAAAATAAACTGTAGCTTGAAGGGACGGAATTTCGCGTTTTAATAATAACATTAAGACTGTAAATGAACAATAGCAGTGAAAAGTTATTATTTACTGCACGCAAACGAATAATAAGTAGACAGGGGTAGTGAGACAATCGCAGAGTCGAGCAGTGTATTATTATTGCAGACGTAATGACGTGCCGTGCCGGGCGAACTAGCATATAGCTGGTGGAGTCAGCTGACATGGTGTTGGAAGGGTGGTTGGGTAGAGGAGTAGTGGAATGTGTGCTCTGCGCAGTGACAGCACGATACCAGGACGCAATTAGATGTGACTCATCACTCCCTTGTTTCCTACTCGCCCTGTCACTCATAATTCACCAACTGGAATTGGAGCATTTGTCTGTGTCTTGGAATCCCATGCATAGGCTAGAACTAGCAGAAAAACATGCTTCAGTTCTAGATCTAGTTCTAAGAGGGCATTCCTTGATTGACGATGCTATGAAAGAATTTTCCACAGGGAAAAATTATGAACTTCTTTTAGAATCATCAAAGGAATTTGAAGAGTATTTTTACAGGCCAAAAATATTTAAAATTATGAAGTTTGTCAGTTATTCTGAATCAGTTTTTCAAACATTTCTGGGAGACTATATGGCTTTAGTTTGTGCTGCTGAAAATAGTCCAGAGTCCTTTAAACTTAGAGATAAGCTACTTGCTGATAATTATTCAATTTTATCCCAGTTTTCAAAATAACTCCAATCTAACTACCATTTTCCTTGGTAGTACATACAGTATAGTCGGTGCAAAACATATAGTGCAGCAATGTAATCATATATCCCCTTTAAGTTATGTTGCAGAACAGTTTATTATCACAGTGCATACTAATTAAGTATTGATACAATGTAAAACTTACATTACTTCTTTTGGATGGTAATTCATTACAGAATTGTGAATGTAAAAACGTTTGAAGTAATGGAAGGACGTCCCAATTACATATCTTGGCATGGGTGGTTGAAACCTTTTACAAAAATCTCTCAAATGTAGTTCGTACCTCTTAACCATAATTTTTTCTTCTTCTGGAGTAAGGAAGTATTCATGTTTAGGTATATCCTACGAGAAAAAAATAATTAAATAAATGCACAGTAGTATAATTATTGAAACGTACAGGTGGTGCTTGCTTTCCATAAATCTGAATATGCTTCGCATTTGCCTTTTCTCTAAGTTTATTAATTTCTTCTTCACTACCAAACATCCAGTATTTACACTGCGTACTAGTGGGAAACATTTTAAATATAATTTAGAGAAATAATAAATAAACTTTGTTAAACACTTATTTTGAGGTTAGACTCAAATTCAAATACTTTGAAAATCCGTCAGAGACATCTTGTGGTCGGTATATGTAGATGTACTTCCCATCCCTTAGAACTCTATTAAATTTCACTGCAGTAACAATAATAAGAGAAAGATGACAGCACAGATTTCGAAAATGTTGGATCATTAATATCAGAAAATATTTGTTGTCAGAGAGAACTTCTCCCATACAATTGATATTAATAATATTAAAACTTGTCCACACATTATATTTTCTATATTATATAATAAGTACTTAGGCTGTCAAAAAATTTTGTGGAGTAACTTGTGATTATCACATTATAACTTTATTTCGCAGCATTTAATTCTGATCTTAATGAATAAATGTTTTTATCGTTACATTAAAAAGTCAACATTCAATTTACTTTAGTTAGTAACCTTCTAGACACATCCATAAATTTATGATATTCTTTGACATAGTTCTGCGATGAGACGTACTTTATAAGGATGGTATTTTCTTTTAAATATTTGATAATGAAGACTTTCCGATATCCAAATCCCTAGATAATCCCCGCACTGTACAATGTAGATCGTCTACTGCCGACAAAATTACTTCTTCTTTAATATTTGCATGCACTGAGTATAAATGTCTACCTACCATGCTTCGGTGCATTCTTTAACGTGTCCAAGTTCTCTGTATTTCCTTTCTATTGTGGTCAAATTGTGCTTTTACTATTGATTGAGAGTTACGTTTACGATCTGGGTGCATTTCATGCAATAATGTGCATACATACCTCTTGTTGAGTCCGCATCCTATCAATATCAATCATTAAAATTTCATTTCTCTCACATTTAGTTAAAGAGATTTTAACAAAACGGTTTGTTAGGTACGGGTACCTATATTGATAAATTATATTCACAATACGGAATTCTATTAGGATACTTATGACAGTTTTAAACGTCAACTTAAAAAAATGGACAGAAACGGTTAACTTTTTTTGTTTAGTTCATCGGCTACGGCTAGGATAACTTATGAAAGTTGAAACAGACCATAAACCATTGGAGGTTATCTGTAGTAAACTACACTACTTTATCACTAAAACGATTTTAAAAGTGGACAATAAATATTACTAAGTCTATTAGTGTCTGATTTTATGTAAATCGCGTTAAGGTTCCTAGCAATATGATACATCTCAAAAAATAATCGATGTTTGTATTGGTCCACATGTTGCAGTATCTTAGTACTGTTGTAGTCGAACGTATGTCCTGTTTTTAAAAAATGGTCTACAACTGCACAATTATTTTTGCCTGTACGATAATCACTCTTGTGCTGCGTAATGCGCTGCCTAAGTCATTGTGATGTTTGACCAACGTAGCATCGCTGACACTGTGAGCAATTCATTTTGTAAACAACATTTGTGTTGTATAAAGTAGCTGTTTTGTCTTTTACTTTAGAAAAAAGGTTAAAATTTGTAATTAAATTATATTTAACAATTTTAATATTGATTAAGTTTTTAAACAGAGGTAAAATTAAATGAGTCAGATTAGTAATGTACGGAAGTTTATAATATTTTATGGCTTGCTCACTATGTTCGTCAACTTGCCCGTCATAAAAGCCGGTGTTATATATTAATTTCTTTAAAATACCTGTTGGTAACCATTGTTCTTAAATATAGCAAACAATATTTTTAAGTTTTTTCATCACTTCATCACTGATTTGCAATATTCTAATTTTCATCATAATTACGGAATTATGTTTTTGGCTTTTTACTATTTGATCTTAAAACTTTGGTATCCAAAAAAGGTATTCCAGCGTCAATTTCTTGTTTAATTGTAAATTGCAAATGCCGATTAAATGAATTGAACAACTCGAGAATGACGTCGGTCTTATCACTGATACAGCGCAAATTATGTCGTCAACGTATTTATATAAAAATGGCATTTCAAAAGGCACACGTGGAATAATACTAACAAGTAGTTCATCTAACACAAATGTGGCCAAAATTGGACTAATAGGAGACCCCATTGGTATACCAAAGATTTGTTATAATAATTATAAAAAATATATCTAACATAGACAAAGTAAATCGAACAATACAAAACATAATATAGGTACATGAAAGTACAAATTTAGATTTAAAAATTAAAAGAAAAAAAAAGTTACTAACTTAAAGGTGTGACTTCGTGCCCTCTTGCTCATAGAAGAGAACGTACGCTTCCCCACTGACTAAAGATTTCGATGATATTGATGACACCCTTGAATAATTATATATTCGTGCCACTGTCCCGTGTAGGGATGTCGGCAGTAAGCCGTGTAGTGACCACTGTAAGTGGTTCCGCTGTGATTTGATATAGCGTAGAGGTTGTACCTACAGGGTGCCATATTATCAGCCCCGTAATGGCTCATATCAAGTCCTTCTATTAGAAAATATATTATAACATTAAGTTTTCCCCTAAATCTTTCAGTCGACGAAAAGCGCTTCAGGTGCGCCGAAACCCGGGCTAGAACGTCATTTCCGAGAGTTTTCTAGAGAAGAGTGCCAAAAACCACCCGAAAATCATAAGAGGGCAGTTGTGTGGGGCGGTGGTCCCGAATTTCACGTCGGAAACAACCCCCCGAACACCTGGTGCACCACAACCTGACCCTAAACGTCATCTCCGGGGGTTTTCCTGACACAATCAAAGAAGGTGAACCAAAAATCATTTTGGGGGGGTTTTTGGCCCGCTGAATCCAAATCTGGCATCGGCGAACACTCCACTGGCACCTGGTGCACCGAAACGCGGGCTAGAACCTCATCTTCGAGAGTTTTCTTGAGAAGAGTGCCAAAAACAACCAGAAAATCATAATAGGACAGTTTTGTGGGGCGGTGGTTATGTTAGGTTGCCAGGATCAACTACGCCCTATTTTCAAAAATTTCCTCGCTTGACAAACCAGGTTCATTGAACTTCGCGGAATGAGCTTCAAGGTCTGGGAAGTTTTCGAACGTGTTGAAAAATTTCATTTTCCCCTAGTAGTACGTTGCGGAAACCGTATCGCAACCCGTTATTGCATGAAGCAACAAAATATTATTCGCCAATCGTGGCACATGAGACAAGCTACGTGAAGAGTATACTGCTTACGGTTTATTGGCCCTCGGAGGTTTCTGGAGAAATATTTCATTATCTGCCGGGCAGAGTGCGGTTAATATTACGGCAACGTCTATATCTTCCGCGACTATAACGACCTTTTTTGTAACGTCCATGGATTCTTTCAGGGCTCAGAAACTATCCCGGATGTGGTAAGTTTGGCCCGGAGCATTTTAATAATGTTATTTTTATTATTTTTATTTTGTAAAAATTTATCTTGTTGTATTTGTATCGCCATGTTTTCGGTAAAACGCACGTCTGCTGAACTTCCCCTATTGGCGCGACGGTTTCTTTCAGATTCTTTAGTAGTGGGTGATTAGTAACCATCAAAAATAACTATCACGCGTCGGCCGTAATGGTTTAAAATATACTTCACGTTATTTTCCATAATCACCGAGAATTTTTGTCCAATTGTCCATCTGACTTTGTGAATCAGTAATCCTCCGTCTAGGACAAAAAATGTCTTTTCAGGATCACGAATACTCTCGGAAGTTCTCGTGAACTGTGAATACAATTCGGACTTTGTATTCTTCAGCATTCCGAAATTATTAAAGTATGCCCGAGGGAATGGAGACAACTCGAACTTAAGGTACTCCATCACTTCTTTATCACCTTTTCTTAACGCCCATATTCTGTGAAAGAGGACGTCGGGGTCAATTTCTATAACTTTGTTGTTGACTTTAACTTTACTCTCACAGGAGGCGATAGTTTTGACGATTTTTGCTCGCGTTAATTTAAGATCCTTGAAATTTGATCCCGCAATATCTTGTATAACCTTCACACCTTCTTCAAAAGCATTGTGGCAATTGCTCTCGATGCCCGCACTCATTCCATTAGCTATGTTTATGAGGCAGTCTATTGATTCAGGGAATGGATCATATTGCTGAAAGAAGTTCTCGATCAGTGTCAATGATTTAAAATCTGTAAGGATCCTGGAATCTGTTGTTTCTCCTGACTGTGGATGCCGGCAGCTGCTCGATCTACGCTTCGTGAGAAAGTGAAAGGCCCGCTCGGCATGCTTTGGAGATCTGGGGGGAAATTATTCTCGTTGTTCCTGCAGCACTGGAACAACTTTTTCGAGGGCCCTAAGCGAGAGTTACACATTAATAAATGTGTCAAATTATGAGACGGGTTTTGGTGAGTTTGTTGGGGTCGTATCTGTACAACTCTCGGAGATGAGGTTCTAGCCCGGGTTTCGGTGCACCAGGTGCCAGTGGGGTGTTCGCCGATGCCAGATTTGGATTCAGCAAGCCAAAAAACCCCCCAAAATAATTTTTGGTTGACCTTCTTTGATTGTGTCAGGAAAACCCCCGGAGATGACGTTTAGGGTCAGGTTGTGGTGCACCAGGTGTTCGGGGGGTTGTTTCCGACGTGAAATTCTGGACCACCGCCCCACACAACTGCCCTCTTATGATTTTCGGGTGGTTTTTGGCACTCTTCTCTAGAAACCTCTGGGAAATGACGTTCTAGCCCGGGTTTCGGCGCATCAGGTGCCAGTGGGGTGCTCGCCGATGCCAGATTTGGATTCAGCGAGCCAAAAAAAAAACCCCAAAATGAATTTTGGTTGACCTTCTTTGATTGTGTCAGGAAAACCCCCAGAGATGACGTTTAGGGTCAGGTTCTGGTGCACCAGGTGTTCGGAGGTCAATTTGAACATTATATTCGTGATCAGCGGCCTCGAAAACCTCCGAGTACCCCATTCGGGCCAGTTCTGACCATTATTTATCAAATTTGAAAATCTTCCAAAAGGCCTCCCAGATAATGCATTTTTCGCGTGAACTTTGGCCTGCAGCAATGCAAGTTTCGGTGGGAGGGAAAATCTACCGCCGTGATAATCGCTTTTGGAAGAGAATGCAGAAAACCGCATCCCGATCTGTCCTGTCGCACCACTTTCCCAACAGTTCGCAGGCGTTGATGCGACTATCTAGGCTGATAAAAGACAAATGAGTGAATTTAAACAATAACAGTAAGTCAATTTTTAGAAATAAGAAGTATATTTATTCAATCAGTTGTATCTATCTTCCATCCAATTAGTTAAAGACAACTTTTCTGGTAGATCGTAAATATTTTTTTATTAATTTTAGTGTGCTCAACGAACGTTCGCTCAAGAGTCAGTGGTTACTGGTCAAAAATATTTTTAACGTAATACATATATTGGGGTACATACTGTCTAAAGAATATTTATAAATATTCTTTGTTAAATCAAACTAATTTAAATCACCAATATTCGTTATTTTTATAGATGTTCAACTTTTGCATTTATGCAGATACCTACTAAAATAATTCCGTTAATTTGGGTCATACCTCGCTTGTATTGTAGTGGAGAAGTAGTATTTAAGCCCAGAAACCCACCAAAACTATTAAAGTCTTCTGTGATTTCTTATTATTCATTTTATGACTATTCATTGATTCTGTAGGATAATAAGAAAACATATTTTCCACTATGCCGACGTTTCGGATTTATTTGAATCCTTTATCAAGGCTAGTGAGGTTTTTCCGTTGAGCACAAATGATTTAATTCCTTGTCAAATTCAACGTAAGCATAGTGGAAAATCTGTTTTCTTATTATCCTACAGAACCGATGAATAGTCATAAAATAAATAATACATAAGTTACGACAGTAGCAAATTTCTTACTATATTTAGAGAAGTTATAGTATAAAATGTTTCCTCGGGAATGTTGCGCCCCTTTTGTATTTGAATCTAGTTTGCACCTCAGATTAACAAATAAAATAGATATGTTTGTTTTGACATTTTCCTACCCCAAACATTGAGTCACATTCTAAGCTTACTTGCGGGACACTTCCACGTACTGCTTTGCCATATTTACAAATCCTCTTTAATTGCAGGAAAAAAGAAATTAGACGTTTATAATTGAAAATTTGTTAAAAAGTTACACAAATAAAAAAAAGTCATACTAATTTCTGCATTTAAGTTCCAGCTTTTAAAATTAGTTGATAATACTTGAATTTTATTTAATAAAGGCATATTCTTATATAAATTTTAAACAAGAATTTGTTGTATCGGTAGATACCTTTATGGTTATAACCAAAAGTGGCAACATTGTTCAAGATTTCAGTACCTGCTTATGTGTCAATAGTAATCTATTTAGTAGTTTTGTCCTTGTTTAATTACCATATAAAGAGAGATGCAAATATCGTCAGAGTGTGATCGACGATCATTTTAAATACGCCATAGTATTGTAGTAAATAATGTCAAACGTGGTTTGTTTATACGAGCGCCATTACGACTAGAGAGTAAACATTTAGTTCTTTCGTTTTGATGTGTTTTTCAAGACTTTTTAGTGTGAAAATAAACTTTTAAATTAATTAATTTAATGTTTTTGGAATAGCATGGTTCGTCGGTACCAAGTTTGTCAGAAAAACAGCCGAAATTAGCAATGCCATGTATCTACAATACCATCCCCACTTTTTGTTGTTCATTCATTATTTCACTACTGGCGTTTAGAATTGTTGGCCGCAAAAATAAACATGTTTATGAATGAATAGCCCTCTCTATGTTTATTATTACTCTAAGTTTTGCACCCATAGACAAGGGCAATCATCGCATATACCTAGTTTCGGTACCGCTTTCATGTCATTTGCGTCCATATCATACGTACCATATCCGAAGAAGGATATTCCAAAGGCTAATCTGACAATCTGCCTTCTATTGTGAACAGTAGCAAATTCCATTATATTTACAATTCAAGTTTTGCAAAGCTATATTGTTTGCCCAAAATACATAAACCAGATATACCATTACGTCCAATACCTAGTTAGTTCAATTAATTGTATTACTTAAAAATCATTAAAATATTTGGCAGATATTTTAAAAAAGGCATTTGTAGATCGTACTAACTATAATACAAAAGACACCTTTTCGTGTGTTGTTGCTATTAGGGGTTGTAAACTGCCAGAAAACTCTATGTTTTGGTTTCAGTGGATGCGGTCTCTTTGTTTACTAACTTCCCATTGCATATGATTACCAATATAATTGATAAAAAATGGAACATGGTCGAACTTCACACTACATTATCTAAATATAGTTTTCTATCATTAATTGCACTTATTTTTGACAACATATACTTGAGTTTTAATAACGAATTTTCATGGGATATGCTCAACAAGATGCGCAGGAATTCCTTCGTTACCTATTAGAAGGACTTCACGAAGATGTCAACAAGGTACATGAAAAACTTAAACCAATATTAATAGAAATTGATGAAAAACTCAGTGACAATGAAAAAGCGCAAGAATCTTGGTTAAGACATTTGCAAATGGACAACTCCAAGATCGTAGTTAACTTCGTCGGTCAATTAAGATCTACAATCAAGTGTACATATTGTGGTCACTGTTCTGTTACCTTTAATCCCTTTTGGGATTTATCCCTTCCCATACCCCAAAGAACAGGTCAATTACGTCTTTCACAATGTTTGGATTCGTTTACAAGAGAAGAATCGCTCGACGGTGATGAGAAACCGACATGTTCGAAATGTAAGGAACGAAGACTATGCACTAAATCATTCTCCATTCATAAATTTCCGAAAATCCTGGTTATTCACCTGAAGCGCTTTTCGTCGACTGAAAGATTTAGGGGAAAACTTAATGTTATAATATATTTTCTAATAGAAGGACTTGATATGAGCCATTACGGGGCTGATAATATGGCACCCTGTAGGTACAACCTCTACGCTATATCAAATCACAGCGGAACCACTTACAGTGGTCACTACACGGCTTACTGCCGACATCCCTACACGGGACAGTGGCACGAATATATAATTATTCAAGGGTGTCATCAATATCATCGAAATCTTTAGTCAGTGGGGAAGCGTACGTTCTCTTCTATGAGCAAGAGGGCACGAAGTCACACCTTTAAGTTAGTAACTTTTTTTTTCTTTTAATTTTTAAATCTAAATTTGTACTTTCATGTACCTATATTATGTTTTGTATTGTTCGATTTACTTTGTCTATGTTAGATATATTTTTTATAATTATTATAACAAATCTTTGGTATCCAAAAAAGGTATTCCAGCGTCAATTTCTTGTTTAATTGTAAATTGCAAATGCCGATTAAATGAATTGAACAACTCGAGAATGACGTCGGTCTTATCACTGATACAGCGCAAATTATGTCGTCAACGTATTTATATAAAAATGGCATTTCAAAAGGCACACGTGGAATAATACTAACAAGTAGTTCATCTAACACAAATGTGGCCAAAATTGGACTAATAGGAGACCCCATTGGTATACCAAAGATTTGTTATAATAATTATAAAAAATATATCTAACATAGACAAAGTAAATCGAACAATACAAAACATAATATAGGTACATGAAAGTACAAATTTAGATTTAAAAATTAAAAGAAAAAAAAAGTTACTAACTTAAAGGTGTGACTTCGTGCCCTCTTGCTCATAGAAGAGAACGTACGCTTCCCCACTGACTAAAGATTTCGATGATATTGATGACACCCTTGAATAATTATATATTCGTGCCACTGTCCCGTGTAGGGATGTCGGCAGTAAGCCGTGTAGTGACCACTGTAAGTGGTTCCGCTGTGATTTGATATAGCGTAGAGGTTGTACCTACAGGGTGCCATATTATCAGCCCCGTAATGGCTCATATCAAGTCCTTCTATTAGAAAATATATTATAACATTAAGTTTTCCCCTAAATCTTTCAGTCGACGAAAAGCGCTTCAGGTGAATAACCAGGATTTTCGGAAATTTATGAATGGAGAATGATTTAGTGCATAGTCTTCGTTCCTTACATTTCGAACATGTCGGTTTCTCATCACCGTCGAGCGATTCTTCTCTTGTAAACGAATCCAAACATTGTGAAAGACGTAATTGACCTGTTCTTTGGGGTATGGGAAGGGATAAATCCCAAAAGGGATTAAAGGTAACAGAACAGTGACCACAATATGTACACTTGATTGTAGATCTTAATTGACCGACGAAGTTAACTACGATCTTGGAGTTGTCCATTTGCAAATGTCTTAACCAAGATTCTTGCGCTTTTTCATTGTCACTGAGTTTTTCATCAATTTCTATTAATATTGGTTTAAGTTTTTCATGTACCTTGTTGACATCTTCGTGAAGTCCTTCTAATAGGTAACGAAGGAATTCCTGCGCATCTTGTTGAGCATATCCCATGAAAATTCGTTATTAAAACTCAAGTATATGTTGTCAAAAATAAGTGCAATTAATGATAGAAAACTATATTTAGATAATGTAGTGTGAAGTTCGACCATGTTCCATTTTTTATCAATTATATTGGTAATCATATGCAATGGGAAGTTAGTAAACAAAGAGACCGCATCCACTGAAACCAAAACATAGAGTTTTCTGGCAGTTTACAACCCCTAATAGCAACAACACACGAAAAGGTGTCTTTTGTATTATAGTTAGTACGATCTACAAATGCCTTTTTTAAAATATCTGCCAAATATTTTAATGATTTTTAAGTAATACAATTAATTGAACTAACTAGGTATTGGACGTAATGGTATATCTGGTTTATGTATTTTGGGCAAACAATATAGCTTTGCAAAACTTGAATTGTAAATATAATGGAATTTGCTACTGTTCACAATAGAAGGCAGATTGTCAGATTAGCCTTTGGAATATCCTTCTTCGGATATGGTACGTATGATATGGACGCAAATGACATGAAAGCGGTACCGAAACTAGGTATATGCGATGATTGCCCTTGTCTATGGGTGCAAAACTTAGAGTAATAATAAACATAGAGAGGGCTATTCATTCATAAACATGTTTATTTTTGCGGCCAACAATTCTAAACGCCAGTAGTGAAATAATGAATGAACAACAAAAAGTGGGGATGGTATTGTAGATACATGGCATTGCTAATTTCGGCTGTTTTTCTGACAAACTTGGTACCGACGAACCATGCTATTCCAAAAACATTAAATTAATTAATTTAAAAGTTTATTTTCACACTAAAAAGTCTTGAAAAACACATCAAAACGAAAGAACTAAATGTTTACTCTCTAGTCGTAATGGCGCTCGTATAAACAAACCACGTTTGACATTATTTACTACAATACTATGGCGTATTTAAAATGATCGTCGATCACACTCTGACGATATTTGCATCTCTCTTTATATGGTAATTAAACAAGGACAAAACTACTAAATAGATTACTATTGACACATAAGCAGGTACTGAAATCTTGAACAATGTTGCCACTTTTGGTTATAACCATAAAGGTATCTACCGATACAACAAATTCTTGTTTAAAATTTATATAAGAATATGCCTTTATTAAATAAAATTCAAGTATTATCAACTAATTTTAAAAGCTGGAACTTAAATGCAGAAATTAGTATGACTTTTTTTTATTTGTGTAACTTTTTAACAAATTTTCAATTATAAACGTCTAATTTCTTTTTTCCTGCAATTAAAGAGGATTTGTAAATATGGCAAAGCAGTACGTGGAAGTGTCCCGCAAGTAAGCTTAGAATGTGACTCAATGTTTGGGGTAGGAAAATGTCAAAACAAACATATCTATTTTATTTGTTAATCTGAGGTGCAAACTAGATTCAAATACAAAAGGGGCGCAACATTCCCGAGGAAACATTTTATACTATAACTTCTCTAAATATAGTAAGAAATTTGCTACTGTCGTAACTTATGTATTATTTATTTTATGACTATTCATCGGTTCTGTAGGATAATAAGAAAACAGATTTTCCACTATGCTTACGTTGAATTTGACAAGGAATTAAATCATTTGTGCTCAACGGAAAAACCTCACTAGCCTTGATAAAGGATTCAAATAAATCCGAAACGTCGGCATAGTGGAAAATATGTTTTCTTATTATCCTACAGAATCAATGAATAGTCATAAAATGAATAATAAGAAATCACAGAAGACTTTAATAGTTTTGGTGGGTTTCTGGGCTTAAATACTACTTCTCCACTACAATACAAGCGAGGTATGACCCAAATTAACGGAATTATTTTAGTAGGTATCTGCATAAATGCAAAAGTTGAACATCTATAAAAATAACGAATATTGGTGATTTAAATTAGTTTGATTTAACAAAGAATATTTATAAATATTCTTTAGACAGTATGTACCCCAATATATGTATTACGTTAAAAATATTTTTGACCAGTAACCACTGACTCTTGAGCGAACGTTCGTTGAGCACACTAAAATTAATAAAAAAATATTTACGATCTACCAGAAAAGTTGTCTTTAACTAATTGGATGGAAGATAGATACAACTGATTGAATAAATATACTTCTTATTTCTAAAAATTGACTTACTGTTATTGTTTAAATTCACTCATTTGTCTTTTATCAGCCTAGATAGTCGCATCAACGCCTGCGAACTGTTGGGAAAGTGGTGCGACAGGACAGATCGGGATGCGGTTTTCTGCATTCTCTTCCAAAAGCGATTATCACGGCGGTAGATTTTCCCTCCCACCGAAACTTGCATTGCTGCAGGCCAAAGTTCACGCGAAAAATGCATTATCTGGGAGGCCTTTTGGAAGATTTTCAAATTTGATAAATAATGGTCAGAACTGGCCCGAATGGGGTACTCGGAGGTTTTCGAGGCCGCTGATCACGAATATAATGTTCAAATTGACCTCCGAACACCTGGTGCACCAGAACCTGACCCTAAACGTCATCTCTGGGGGTTTTCCTGACACAATCAAAGAAGGTCAACCAAAATTCATTTTGGGGTTTTTTTTTTGGCTCGCTGAATCCAAATCTGGCATCGGCGAGCACCCCACTGGCACCTGATGCGCCGAAACCCGGGCTAGAACGTCATTTCCCAGAGGTTTCTAGAGAAGAGTGCCAAAAACCACCCGAAAATCATAAGAGGGCAGTTGTGTGGGGCGGTGGTCCAGAATTTCACGTCGGAAACAACCCCCCGAACACCTGGTGCACCACAACCTGACCCTAAACGTCATCTCCGGGGGTTTTCCTGACACAATCAAAGAAGGTCAACCAAAAATTATTTTGGGGGGTTTTTTGGCTTGCTGAATCCAAATCTGGCATCGGCGAACACCCCACTGGCACCTGGTGCACCGAAACCCGGGCTAGAACCTCATCTCCGAGAGTTGTACAGATACGACCCCAACAAACTCACCAAAACCCGTCTCATAATTTGACACATTTATTAATGTGTAACTCTCGCTTAGGGCCCTCGAAAAAGTTGTTCCAGTGCTGCAGGAACAACGAGAATAATTTCCCCCCAGATCTCCAAAGCATGCCGAGCGGGCCTTTCACTTTCTCACGAAGCGTAGATCGAGCAGCTGCCGGCATCCACAGTCAGGAGAAACAACAGATTCCAGGATCCTTACAGATTTTAAATCATTGACACTGATCGAGAACTTCTTTCAGCAATATGATCCATTCCCTGAATCAATAGACTGCCTCATAAACATAGCTAATGGAATGAGTGCGGGCATCGAGAGCAATTGCCACAATGCTTTTGAAGAAGGTGTGAAGGTTATACAAGATATTGCGGGATCAAATTTCAAGGATCTTAAATTAACGCGAGCAAAAATCGTCAAAACTATCGCCTCCTGTGAGAGTAAAGTTAAAGTCAACAACAAAGTTATAGAAATTGACCCCGACGTCCTCTTTCACAGAATATGGGCGTTAAGAAAAGGTGATAAAGAAGTGATGGAGTACCTTAAGTTCGAGTTGTCTCCATTCCCTCGGGCATACTTTAATAATTTCGGAATGCTGAAGAATACAAAGTCCGAATTGTATTCACAGTTCACGAGAACTTCCGAGAGTATTCGTGATCCTGAAAAGACATTTTTTGTCCTAGACGGAGGATTACTGATTCACAAAGTCAGATGGACAATTGGACAAAAATTCTCGGTGATTATGGAAAATAACGTGAAGTATATTTTAAACCATTACGGCCGACGCGTGATAGTTATTTTTGATGGTTACTAATCACCCACTACTAAAGAATCTGAAAGAAACCGTCGCGCCAATAGGGGAAGTTCAGCAGACGTGCGTTTTACCGAAAACATGGCGATACAAATACAACAAGATAAATTTTTACAAAATAAAAATAATAAAAATAACATTATTAAAATGCTCCGGGCCAAACTTACCACATCCGGGATAGTTTCTGAGCCCTGAAAGAATCCATGGACGTTACAAAAAAGGTCGTTATAGTCGCGGAAGATATAGACGTTGCCGTAATATTAACCGCACTCTGCCCGGCAGATAATGAAATATTTCTCCAGAAACCTCCGAGGGCCAATAAACCGTAAGCAGTATACTCTTCACGTAGCTTGTCTCATGTGCCACGATTGGCGAATAATATTTTGTTGCTTCATGCAATAACGGGTTGCGATACGGTTTCCGCAACGTACTACTAGGGGAAAATGAAATTTTTCAACACGTTCGAAAACTTCCCAGACCTTGAAGCTCATTCCGCGAAGTTCAATGAACCTGGTTTGTCAAGCGAGGAAATTTTTGAAAATAGGGCGTAGTTGATCCTGGCAACCTAACATAACCACCGCCCCACAAAACTGTCCTATTATGATTTTCTGGTTGTTTTTGGCACTCTTCTCAAGAAAACTCTCGAAGATGAGGTTCTAGCCCGCGTTTCGGTGCACCAGGTGCCAGTGGAGTGTTCGCCGATGCCAGATTTGGATTCAGCGGGCCAAAAACCCCCCCAAAATGATTTTTGGTTCACCTTCTTTGATTGTGTCAGGAAAACCCCCGGAGATGACGTTTAGGGTCAGGTTGTGGTGCACCAGGTGTTCGGGGGGTTGTTTCCGACGTGAAATTCGGGACCACCGCCCCACACAACTGCCCTCTTATGATTTTCGGGTGGTTTTTGGCACTCTTCTCTAGAAAACTCTCGGAAATGACGTTCTAGCCCGGGTTTCGGCGCACCAGGTGCCAGTGGGGTGCTCGTCGATGCCAGATTTGGATTCAGCGGGCCAAAAAACCCCCCAAAATGATTTTTAGTTGACCTTCTTTGATTGTGTCAGGAAAACCCCCGGAGATGACGTTTAGGGTCAGGTTCTGGTGCACCAGGTGTTCGGAGGTCAATTTGAACATTATATCCGTGATCAGCGGCCTTAAAAACTCTCGAGTATCCCATCCGGGCCAGTTCTGACCCTTATTTATCAAATTTGAAAATCTTCCAAAAGGCCTCCCAGATAATGCATTTTTCGCGTGAACTTTGGCCTGCAGCAATGCAAGTTTCGGTGGGAGGGAAAATCTACCGCCCCACATTTCGTGATAATCGTTTTTGGAAGAGAATGCAGAAAACCGCATCCCGATCCGTCCTGTCGCACCACTTTCCCAGGTTCATCCCTATTTCCGCAGGCGTTGACGCGACTAAGAGTAAAGCACGACTAAAAACAATAAGGTAGCAGTTCAACAGTTATTGTATTATATATGACATTATTTTTTTTAATTAAATTGAAAATTTCAATATTTTAAGCATCGCTAAATAAAGATATTTACAACCAAGTGGTAACCGTTTCCGACAATTATATTGAGGGTTTTTATGGAACTTTTCAAAATTGTGTGCCCGGCATAAAACAAAATCGCAACGATTTTGAAATTTTTCACAAATGAAAATGTTGTTACTCATAATAAAAAGAATCGATACACAAAGTATGAAAAATATAATAATCACAATATTTTTAGGCGTTGCCCTCCTAACTATACCATTTATCAAATTATAATATGCGAGTGCGTCTATTACTTACTTTTTCTTGTAAAAATATAATGTATTATTTGAAATACTGATTACTAATTTATTATTCTTTTTGTATGGGAGTTAGTTTATCTTTTTTTCTTCAGTTTAAACTTTTTAATAATTAATTATTCTAGTTCATTTTTGAAATAAACTTGTTGAGCTATAGAACTTTTTTTATTTTTCATATTAGTGAACAAAAAAGAGAAGCAAAGAATATAATTGTAATTAAGTAATCCTTATAAATAAGATTACCTATAGTCTATTTCTTAATGTCTGACAGCACAGTAGCCTCATTAAATATTCAAATAGAAAATTATGTCTTACAGAGTGATCCTAAGAATTTTACAAGTAAATACTAAAATTCTAATGCAGAACAAGTAGGTGTCTGTATTGGTTATCTGTACATCCCTGTTTCAGCTCAAAATACAATATGGTAATAAAACTGAACAATGCCAGCAAAAGGATAAACAGTGCGGCAGTGGCGGAGATTACGATATTAATTCATTTTGCTTATTTAATTAGATTCGGTCAACATTACAGTTGAAATAACATTCATTCGTTTAGGCCTATTAACAAGTTACATTTTCATTTTTATTAAATTAAATTAATTAAAGAAAATATAGTTTAATTCTTATAATTCAAATTTATTGACAATGAATTAATGTATATTAAGTAAAGTAAACATACCATTGATAGGAAATATAAAATTCAATCTATAGTATCATCCTCTTCGCTGGCCATACAAGAATCATCCGAAGACTCGTCGAGAGAGATCACTATCGGTTCTATAGTTTGTTCTACGAGGTTATCTAAAACCCACATTTTCTCTTCCTCCTTAATTACATGATTCACAGCATCTCTCCAGTTCTCTTCAGTTATTGTTGTCAATGAGTACTTCATGAGTTCACGAACATCTTTCATTTTGAATGTTTTATTATGTCTAGCTACATAACCTTACATTTGGGCCCATATTAACTCTATCGCACAATGGTATGGCGGCAAACGAAGCACTGTTATCCCACGATTATTGGCTATTTCATCAATAACAAACTTTTTAAATTGTAGCTTGTGATCTGAAGCAACCTTTAGAAGTTCTTTTTTCAACATATCATCTTCAAATGGTATATCTTTTACGATTAACCAGTTTCTTATATCAGCTTTTCTCCAAGAGGTAGTTGGAAGATTTTCTGTTAATCGCGAATGATAAGTGGCATTGTTCATAACGATTACAGCATTATTTGGAATTAATTCGACCATTTGTGTAAAATACATCTGCAGTCATTTCTTCATGATAGTCTTTGGTTGATGTTGACTGAAACTCCAGTAAACCACCTTCAACGAACCCTTGATTGCATCCAATATGCGTTATTATTAGTCGGCGACCTTTACCGATAGGAGTTTTCAGTCCAGTAGATAAACCTTCTATGAAAGCTTGACGACTGGTTTGAATACTTTTGTCCTGTCATATTTTTTTCACTGAATATCCTTCATCGAGCCATGTCTCATCTAGATAATAGATTTGTCTTCCCTCCTGTCTGTATTTTCGGATTTCTCGTAAATACTGGCGTCTCCAACATATTATTTCTTCGTTGTCGATTAGCACTGATTTGCGACTTTGCTTCTCCCAAGTAAAATTTAATTTGTGTAATATTTTCCACAAAGTTTTTCGCCCTATGTCAGGCAAATTCTCTTTTTTAAAATATAATTCATGTAGTTTTCGTCTTATTGTATTTTGCATATGTTCATCAAGGTCAAATGGTTTTCTTCCAGTTGACTTTTTAGGTGGAGATATATTTCCATTTTTCCTCTCTCTTAGAAGCCTGTAAATAGTAGATTCACTAACTCCTGTCATATTGGAACATGTCGAAACTATATTTCTAACATTAGCAGCCGGCATTTGATGTACAACAGCATCATGCACATGTAACACTACAGTCTTCGTTTGTAAGCTAATCACGCTCTTACACTTTACTGGGGTAAAACTTGAAGACATTTTTCACAACACAGTTAACACTTATGGAACATAAGCGACTCTAAGCAAAACAAATTATACAAATTTGGGCGAGACCAAGTTTCACCGTTTATACCTGCAAAATTTCTAAGTAGTCATTGGGACAATCCCTATGGCAATGTTTCTTAGAAATGTTATTATCAACATTTCGGAAATCAAAAAGTAATTATCTGGAGAATGAATTGATAAATGGTTTGTTAATATGTCTCCCAAGAATTGACCTGCTTCAAATTCTCAAGATAATTAATGAAATATTCAGTCAGAATAGTTGCATTACCAGATTATTTCAAAAATAATTTATTGTTTTAACTGTATGTACTCTACAAATGTATGAAGGTCAGTTAGTTGTTTTAACTAACCGAATTTACATTTATATTACCTTTATATATCAGATCGGGTATAAAATTAAACAGTAAATAAATTCCTTTGATGAACTGTAACGCTTTACTACCTGACTAGCATCTGTGACCTTTTCGCGTGCTGTCAGTCAATAAGAAACAGACTATACATACATATTTATAGTTAATATTATTATGTTTTACTTTATGAAATTCGGAACTTCATGGACGCACTGTATAATAAAACAAATAATAATGTTCGTTTTAGAACGAGTTTAATTACGAGAAAATAGTCAATTATAATCTCGTGTCGATATGTACAAGTTAATTTTTTTCAACGCCAGATCTTCACGAATGATATCCTTGAAAATATTTAAAAAAATAGAATTTACGGAACTTTGTTATTAAGGAAATTGCTCGACATATTTTGCAATAACACTTCGTGAAATAAGTAGGTGTTCATATGTATAGTTTGCACTAGTTACAAACAAATTACAATTATATTGTTAGTTGAAAAATGACATTTAAAACACAACGTACTTACCATTATAAAATCAATATTTTTTTGTTTACACTAAACTGGATAATAAAATACAATGGAATATATTGGATTTTTGGTTCAGTTCAGGTTGTCATAAATATTGTAGCATTTTACATTTTGTTTTATGACTAAAATTTGGCAAATATTTTCCGTGTTAAAAGTAAAACATTTCTAATTTTATTTGAATTTCGAATCTTAGTTAAATCTTTGCGTTTTGAAATTATGATATATTAATAGATGACATTTGAATATAAGACATGATCAAACAATGGTAAATTAAGCGGTAGGCCTGCCACATATTGGACCCAGAACACGCACATCCCACGCACAGCCCACGCACAACCCACACACAGCGCACGCGCAACCCATGTCCACGTTTCTATTATCTACCGCATATTGCACCCACGCTATACCCAACCCAAACCCAGTTCCACAATGACTGGGAACGATAAACCTACACTCATCCACGAAAATGTAATGTTCTAATTTTATTTCCAATTAAGTCGGAACCATATAGGAAAGTTTTTTATTTTCTATTTTACGTAAAAAAGTCATTCTTCATAAAAAGTTTTGCATGGTCTAAAACGTGAAATTCAACCATCAGATGACAATTTTTATCAGTCATATACGAGGTTCGTCAAAAAACATGATTTTCTCCCAAGAGTAAAGTACTTTTATTTTTCACAAAATCGAAAATTGTTATTTAAATGTTGATCACGATTGGAAACTATTGTCAGATATCCAATATTGCCCTTCTGCCATGAAAAAATATTTTTTGGTATAAATAAAATACATGCATATGTAAATCTTGTAATCAGCTATTTTATTGAAAGATATGATAACATTCGGTTCATTATTGAGTTATGCAACAATGTACATTGCAATTGAATAGTTAATGCATACATATCATAATATTTTATTTTGCAAATAAAAAAATAAACGAGTTAACTAATAAGTAGTAAATAACATTCATAACAATATAATGAATCCTTCAAATAGTTATTTTTCTATATTTGAACGGAAGATAATAAAAAAATGGGAGTAAAATAATTTATTTTTTGTTTCAATTGACTAAATCCTCAACATATCCCCCATCTCTTTCTAAACATTCAGTGGTTCATCTATTAAATTCCCTTAATACATGCTTGATTATGTCTGCAGTAATTTCCTGACATGCCTCTGTAATTGTCCTTTCCAAATGATCAATATTTTGAAAAGGCCTTTGCTGGTAAACCCTATGTTTTAAGTAGCCCCATAACAAATAAGGGGTGAAGTCTGGAGATCTAGCCGGCCAAAAAATGTGCGAATGTCTGTGTATTACTTTGTTATTGAAAGTCGATTCAAGGTATTTCCTCACAGCTACTGTGGTATGGCATGTAGCACCGCCTTGTTGGAACCATGCACGTTGTCGGTTTATTAGGGATAGTTCGCTAATAAAATCATTGTATGATTCACCACACCATATGTTGGTCTTGAATGAATATTGGTATCGTGTTTTGATGGTAAAGTGTGGATTACTGTCACACCACCAGCGACAATTTTGTGAACTGACAGTTCCATTTGATGTGAATGTTGACTCATCGGTAAAAATTATATTTCTCAATAAAAAGGGATACTCTTCTAACTCTCCTTGTATCAACGAGCAGCATTCAAACCGTCTGTCATAATCTCTATCTTTCAATGTATGCACAAACTGGGGTTTGTATAGATGATAACTGTTATTTTTTATAATATTTACCATTGTACAGTTTCTCCTTTCTGGCGGCAGAATGTAGTGAGAATGATTTTTCAAAATTAGAATGTACAGTTTTATGATGTCTCTCAATATATCCTTTTTTAGCAACGGAGGCCGAAGTATTACATAACAAACACACATTTTTATCTTTAACTTCTGTAAAAAAGTATTGTTCTTCCCATTTCGAATGAAAGTGGTATGTCTTTACCTTCTTACAACTGCTTGCCATAATATTAATTTTTGTTGTTCTCTACTAACCCAACCGCTGGACGTTGGTTACGCGTTCAGTTTTAAACTAAGCGCAATGTCGCCGCGCCGTGCGCAATTATCTAGTTCAAAGCAATCCTGATCGTTCTCGAACACTAACGCGATGGTCCGGCTGGTCGGTTCTAGCTTGATGGCGTCAGCGGCAGATCGCTCACCGCAACGTTGCCGCTGTTTATGTTTAATATTAAGACAATTAGATTTCTTTGTGGAATTTTCGGAAGCTTCTCTGATTTTTGCAGATTGTATTTTTTAAATTAAAATCGTTGTGAGAGCTACCAGAATTGCCTCCGCGAGCTACCGGTAGCTCACGATCGACAGGTTGGCGACCACTGCAATACAATATAAAGTGGCACTAGACGTGTCTACACGTCGTTGGCCTGTGGGCATGGAGTTAATACGTCATGCGCAGTGAACGTGTTAAGGTACTAATCCACTGCTTTCTAGGAGATCTAAAACCTTCAGACAATATTTGGAAAAACCGTTCTACTTATTAGTCCAAGAGGAATCGGCGCATGAATACCGAAAACTATTCCACCCCAATTTTTTTATGCGATCCTCTTTGAATTGCCCTATTGATGATATAAATGCATGTTGCCATGGGGCAACCTAGTGCCACATTGTTTAAACCGAAATTGTTCAAACAATTGGAAGGAATTGTTATTTTTCAACCGGACAAATTTTTTTTTCTATTCTGTATTGAAATACGAATAAAAAAGGTTCTACGACTTTTCACGATAAAGTTAAAATTTTTAGAGATATGAATTTTTAAAGGTTCGAAAAATCTCAAATTTGAGTACTTTTGACCCATGAAAAATATATTCAAAAAATAAAATAAAATATAAATAATAATTTTTTTAAATTCTTTATACAATAGTTAATAATATTCTTAATAGAGATTTAAGAAAACTTCATTGTTTATACCTGTTTTTTAATTGTTAATTTCGCGCGCTCACAAGTATGCGTCTTTAACTTTAAGTATCGCTGTCTCTCTCTGACTCATGCGCTGCATCGACCTCTCTGTGTCCTGAATCATTATTTATCATTTATCTAAGAAACCATTAACTTCATCAAGATTGGTAAAGAGAGCAATGTTATTAATAATTAAATTGTCTACAATTTGTTTTTAACAAAAGTAATTTAAGTATGAATCTGAACATGTAATTATAATTACTTTTTTTAGTCCAGGAGGAATCGGCGCATGAGTACCGAAAACTATTCCACCTCAATTTTTTCATGCGATCCTCTTTGAATTGCCCTACTGATGATATAAATGCATGTTGCCATGGGGCAACCTAGTGCCATATTGTTTAAATCGAAATTGTTTAAACAATTGGAAGAAATTGTTATTTTTCAACCTGACAAATTTTTTTTATATTCTTTATTGAAATACAAATAAAAAAGGTCCTATGACTTTTCACGATAAAGTTAATATTTTTAGAGATATGAATTTTTAAAGGTTCGAAAAATCTCAAATTTGGGTACTTTTGACCCATGAAAAATATATTAAAAAAATATAATAAAATATAAATAATAATTCTTTTAAATCCTTTATACAATAGTTAATAATATTCTTAATAGACATTCAAGAAAATTCCATTGTTTATACCTGTTTTTTAATTGTTAATTTCGCGCGCTCACAAGTATGCGTCGCTACCTTTAAGTATCGCCGTCTCTCTCTGACTCATGCGCTGCATACGGTCTCTCTGTGTCCTGAATCATTATTAATCATTTATCTAAAAAACTATTAACTTTATCAAGATTGGTAAAGAGAGCAATGTTATTAATAATTAAATTGTCTACAATTTGTTTTTAACAAAAGTAATTTAAGTATGAATCGGAACATGTAATTAAAATTACTTTTTTGTTATTATCATAGTGATTTATGCATTTTCATCAACAATAATAAGATATAATAGTATTTGAAGAATTTTTGGAATCACAATTATAATAAGAAATAATAAGCTTTTGCTTAAACATACATTTGAAAAAATGCATTGAATCCGGAATATAAAACATTAGATTTTGATCAGTTGGAAATGGGGTTTTGTTTATAAATAAAGGTATTAGCAAAGTATCATTCTCTAGTTTGTATGCGAAATTCGTAAAATCTAATGTTTTATATTCCGGATTCAATGCATTTATCCAAATGTATGTTTTGAGCAAAAGCTTATTATTTATATATAATTGTGATTCCAAAAACTTTTCAAATACCATTATATCTTATTATTGTTGATAAAAATGCATAAATTACTATGATAATAAGAAAAAGTAATTTTAATTACATGTTCCGATTCATACTTACATTACTTTTGTTATAAACAAAATGTAGACAATTTAATTATTAATAACATTGCTCTCTTTACCAATCTTAATGGAGTTAATGGTTTCTTAGATAAATGATAAATAATGATTAAGGACACAGAGAGGTCGATGCAGCGCATGAGTCAGAGAGAGACGGTGATACTTAAAGTTAGCGACGCATACTTGTGAGCGCGCGAAATTAACAATTAAAGAACAGGTATAAACAATGAAATTTTCTTAAATCTCTAATAAGAATATTATTAACTATTGTATAAAGAATTCAAAAAAATTATCATTTATATATTATTTTATTTTTTTAATATATTTTCATGGGTCAAAAGTACTCAAATTTGAGATTTTTCGAACCTTTAAAAATTCATATCTCTAAAAATATTAACTTTATCGTGAAAAGTCATAGGATATTTTTTATTTGTATTTTAATAAAGAGTATAAAAAAAATTTGTTCGTTTGAAAAATATCAATTCCTTCCAATTGTTTAAACAATTTCGGTTTAAACAATATGGCACTAGGTTTCCCCATGGCAACATGCATTTATATCATCAGTGAGGCAATTCAAAGAGGATCGCATAAAAAAATTGAGGTGGAATAGTTTTCGGTACTCATGCGCCGATTCCTCCTGGACTATATAACCTATATACCTACGTATTAAATTTATCCAGCGTTTCGAAGCAAACCTACCAATTTACTATAAAATTCGTATTTATCCAGAACAGCAAACCGAACTGTCAAAAACAGAAAACATTACACGACTGTTTGCTCTTATCAGACTCGAGTTTCAAAACACGTCGAAATATGTTGCTTCCGAACGGGAGTCGAAAAACAAAATCTTGATAATTTTGTAAAAAGTTACAGTTTTGCTTTATTCGACACGAGTTTGAGCTTTGTTTTTATTTCAACCGTTTAGTGGAAAAACCTCAATACAAACCAACATTTATGAAAATCGAGAAATCTGTTTCTGAAATAGTTGTTATGATCTCTACTGAAGCTCTTTCTGTAAAAACACGAAGAGTTTTACGTCATATCTAAATTTTTATTATAGATTTAATGAAGAAACTACCTGTCACTACTGCTCATTTCAATCTTTTATAAAACAACAAAGATTGAAAACACTAATTATTTTTATATATTGTATGCCATAATACTGATAAGCAGGGGCATTTCGTCGTTTTTCAAAGAAAGATACCACCCAGAAGACTGATTTTATCAAAAACTGCTGCCGTATACCACCTTATTTCGAATTCAAAGAGTACCAACAGCAGTGCCACGAAAAGTGCCTCCCAAGCCCGAAGCGTCATGACGTAGACGGTCATTTTTGTGGAGCCCCGAAGAATGTTAGACGTTTTATAATCTACATTGAAATGAGTCTGTTGAAATATGAATGTTCTATGTGAGTTTTATGTATATGTAGTATGGAAAAAAGGAAATATTCACTTATTTTTTCTTACAGTATATTTGTCATTGTGAAAACTATTTAAGAACTGGAAATGCGAAAAACTTCAACAGCGATATTTCTTGCAATACCAGGTATTCCCAAAATTTTAAAAATGTATCTCTACACATTTTTATTTCTGTTAAGAGTTTTTTTGGTCTAAATTTATACGCAACGTAATGGTGGTATAAAAAATGATGCGATACGATTTTCCATGGAACTTTACACACACTCTGTAGATGATGAGGCATATTTCAATTCAATTCAATTATTATTATTATTATTTTTATTATTCTTTTCTTCTCACATTGTTGTGGTTTTATTTTGCACTGACGGGCTACGCCAAGTTAGTGCAAAATCTATTGTTACTATTGTGCATTGAGGAATGATCTGACTATATGGTATGTTTTTAAAATAACTGCCTTCTTATTATTATTATTACTATAATTTTTTTTTAGTGACGAAACTCAAGTTCTCCCGTAAAGGAGTGTGTGGGACTCAGAGCTCTCAAGGTGCCAGTGTCTGCCTACCCACCAAACCTCACGTTGCTCGTTGTACCAGTCACCGGAACCCACCTCGGTTGAGGTGATAACTTCATGTGCCTGGCACTGCCTGAAAAATTTTTTCTATCTCATCTAATTCGTTCGTCAATCTCTTTTGTTGCCATTATTTTCTCTATACTTTTCATAAAAATATGCCAGCTTTTTGCTACTCGTGTCATGCACTGAATTAGGTTATCTGGTGTTAGATGTGTTTCCAGTTCTATGTAGATTCGATATCTGATATCTTCCCACTTGAGACATTCAAATAAGGTATGCTATACATTATTATTATTATTTTCCTTTTTGTGTCACCGGATTTATACCCGGTGTGTTTCAACGACAGTCGGCCTCAACAGCAAGACTTTCGTTGGGTGTCACTATTCTAGAAATGACCTAACAATGTTTGTCGCATCCAGGATTACAGATTTTTGCATTAATCGGTAGGTTGACTCAGGAATATCAATGTCTTTGAGAGAAGTACTTAGTTTCTTGAGAATTAGCCCCATACAGGATAAAGCAACTGGAATGATCTTGACTTCTTTAAGACTCCACAATTCTTTTATTTCGGTCCTTAGCTCGGCGTACTTGCTTAGTTTTTCATTGTATTTGCTTTCTGTGTTAGAATTATTTGGAATCGATATGTCAATAAGCAGAGCTTGCTTGGATTGTTTATTAATGACTGTGATGTCCGGCCTGTTGTGTCGTACTGTTACGTCCGTCATGATAGTTTTATCCCAGTAGATCTTAACATACTGATTTTCGATAACTGGAGGAGGCTTATATTTGTAATATGGCTCGTTGTTTTGTGGATCAAGGTTAAGTTTTTTCAGTACTTCTAGGTATACTACTGTGGCAACTTTGTTGTGTCGTTCCAGATATTAAGTTTCAGCTATGCTTTGGCAACTAGAAAGAATGTGTTAAATCGTTTCTTGACTTCTGTTGCACTTTATGCACATATCTGTTGGTGTTTCTTCCTTCAAGATATACTTTTGGTAATTCCTCGTTTTTATAACCTGATCTTTTATACCAACCATGAAACCTTCAGTTTCTGGGAACAGCGCTCCAGTTTTAAGCCATTCAACCGATCTAGCTTGATCTATCGTGTCTTTCTGTAAATCATTAATGAATCTTCCGAGCAATTCTATTGAACGCCAATTTTTAATTTTATCTTCCTCATTTCGTGTATTAAAGGGCGTAAAGTTTTCCATGCTTAGGTTTAAAGGTGTATAACCCGTATCTGTTTTCACTATGGCTTTATGAAGTTGACTATTTTGGTGGCGGAAAAAACTCCTCAAGCCTGCAATTTGCTAAGTGCAAGCTTCCACAACATCTTTTATTCCTCTACCTCCTTTTTCTCTAGGTAAATTTACCCTTTCGACGGTCGCTTTTGGATGGCGTTTTCTATGTTTTGTTAGCTCGGTTCTAATCTTTCTGTTTACTGCTTCCAGGTCCGTTTGAGTCCATTTAATTATTCCGAAGGAGTACTGAAGAGCGGATATGGCGTAGCTATTTATGGCCGTGGTAAGGTTTCTTGAATTTAGCTTACTTTTTAAGAGGTTGTAAAGGCGTTTTTCGAATTCGGTGGTTAATATGGCTTTTATTTCTTTATGTTCTATCTTGTGTGTCTGAAGGATTCCTAAGTACTTGTAGGGTTTGTCTGTCATGGCTTCAATTATTATTATTATTATTATTATTATTATTATTCCTTTTTGTGTCACCGGATTTACACCCGGCGTGTTTCAACGACAGTCGGCCTCAACAGCAAGACTTTCGTTGGGTGTCACTATTCTAGAAATGACCTAACAATGTTTGTCGCATCCAGGATTACAGATTTTTGCATTAATCGGTAGGTTGACTCAGGAATATCAATGTCTTTGAGGGAAGTACTTAGTTTCTTGGGAATTAGCCCCATACAGGATAAAACAACTGGAATGATCTTGACTTCTTTAAGATTCCACAATTCTTTTATTTCGGTCCTTAGCTCGGCGTATTTGCTTAGTTTTTCATTATATTTGCTTTCTGTGTTAGAATTATTTGGGATCGATATGTCAATAAGCAGAGCTTGCTTGGATTGTTTATTAATGACTGTGATGTCCGGCCTGTTGTGTCGTACTGTTACGTCCGTCATGATAGTTTTATCCCAGTAGATCTTAACATACTGATTTTCGATAACTGGAGGGGGCTTATATTTGTAATATGGCTCGTTGTTTTGTGGATCAAGGTTATTATTATTATTATTATTATTATTATTATTATTATTATTATTATTATTATTATTATTATTATTTCAATCTTCTCAGGCTTCATTCCTGGTGTTTGCATTTAGCGAGGTACGGGTGGGTTACCAAGCACTCTCGTCTATTCTTGACTTATGAATTTTCGAACAATTCTTGTTGTATTCAGTACAACTGCTTTCTGCATGGGCCTGTACAAATTGGCATTTATTGCCAGTGTGTTGAGGCTTCTATGTAGTTCCTTTGGGATCACACCAGTAGCGGACAAGACAACGGGAACAATGGTCACTTTGTTGAGACTCCACAGGTATTTGATTTCATCGGCGAGGTCAGTGTACTTTCTTTACTTTTCTTCGATACTGGTTATAATATTGTGGGTGTTAGGGACCGCTATGTCTATGATGTATGCCTCCTTCTGTCTGTTATCTCTTACAACTATGTCTGGTTTGTTGCAGGGGATCCTCCGGTCTGTTATAATGGATCGATCGTAGTAAACTGTAATATGATCTTTCTGTACTACTGCAGCTGGTTGATATTCGTAGTACGGTGTTTTATTGCTGCTTTCTATTATTCCCCAATTGTGGCATATTTCTTGGTGGATGATAGCAGTGACTTGATTATGGCGATGTAAGAATCATTCTGTGATAACATGCTGCATGCTGCCGTGATGTGTTGGATGGTTTCTGGCTTCTCCTTGCATTTCCTACATCTGTCATCTGTCACACTTGGTTCTTTGGCAATGTATTTCTGGTAATTCTTTGTGTGTATCACCTGATCCTGTATGGCTATAAGGAAGCCCTCCGTTTCTGGGATTAGTTCGCCTGTCCTTAACCATTCGTTCGACGCTTGCTTGTCGACATAGGGTAGGTCGAGGTCATGCGGGTGTCGCCCATGAAGGGCCTTGCCTTTCCATTTATTCCTCTTCTCCTCTATACTAATCATGAGTTCATTGCCTTGTACTTCTTCATTGGATAGGTTTAGTGGTGTATATCCTCTATCTGTCATGCATGCAAGTTGGTGTAGCGATGATGTTTCTTTTCTTTTGTGGAAGTATGATCTCATCATTTTGATCTGGTTGTTGTGCAGGTTTTTGATGTCCATTAAACCTCGGCCTCCTTCTTTCCTTGGAAGTGTCATTCTTATTGTACTGGATTTGGGGTGGTGTTTTCTGTGCTCTGTTAGTGTTGTTCTTGTTTTTCGCATAATATTATCTAGGTCTGTTACTGTCCAGTTTATTACCCCAAATGAGTACGTTAAAATTGGTATAGCTAGGGTGTTGAGAGCTTTGAATATGTTTCGGCTGTTCAGTTCGGTTTTACACAATTTGTTTACTCTAGTCATATATTCTCTTGTTAGGCTTTCCTTGATCCTTTTTTGGTCGATTATTCTTGCTTGTTGGTATCCTAGATATTTGTAAAGCTCTTGCTGATCCATTGATTCCATTACACCTCCATCTGCAAGTTGTATATTCCCTGTCAGGATTTTACCCTTTTCCATATGTATAGTTCTACATTTATCTAACCCAAATCTCATACATATGTCATTGGAGAACTTTTCCACTATTATAATCAGTTCTTTGAGTTTGTCTTGTGATGATGCGTAGAGTTTCAGGTCGTCCATGTATAACTGGTGCGAGATGATGTGTTTTCTTTGGTTGACTTTCAGTGTGTATCCTATTCCTGTTCGGTTCAACTGTTTATTATTATTATTATTATTATTATTACTATTATTATTATTATTATTATTATTATTATTATATTTAGACAAGGGCAGAGGGACAAGTCCCTATTGTGTCCAAAAACAGATGATTACATAAGTAACCTACTAGTAGGTAAAGAACAGAAAAATACAATATACCAAAGAAACTATAGGTGCTCTAGCAGCGCACGATCAAGTCTGTTTTTAAACGAGTTAGTAGATGGTGCATAAACTGTGGATACATCAAGATTATTCCAGCTGTCGAATACTCTGTTAGGTAAGAAGTTCTGTCTTGATCTGACGGTAACGCTTCTTTTTTGAGTTTAAAAAGGTGTCCTCTAAGGCGGTCATCTGGATTTAAGGTGAACATCATATCAAGATTACCAAAATTAAATTTTAATATTTTAAAAGTGGTAATGAGGTCTCCGCGGTGTCTGCGAAGTTCAAAGGAAGTCAAGTTGGCCATTGGGAGTCTTTCTTCGTAGGAAGGTCTTCGCAAGAACAGTTTTACAAGGGAATTAAACAAGAGTTCACGATAGGGGGAACTAATTTATAAAATTCAAACGTGGACTGATTGGTTTTGGCGATGATCGAAGGGGAGGTACAAAGAACCGACCGTTAGCGAGGAAAATGTAGTTGCTGTAGGTACACAAGCTCAACAAGAAAGATCTATCCTACCCGTATATATTTAACTATCAGATATAATACAATATGAAACATTGTTATTTTTGCGATACTAGATACTCTTAACCTCAACAACGGCTACAACTTGACAGTTTCGAGAAAGTTGAAAACTTGTTTTGTAGAGGCCAAAAAATGTAAGTAGTTCTGGATAACTTTGAATACATAAATACAGTAAAACATAATAATGATTTCTTCTTAATTCATTTGAACCCTCAGCTGCCAGGGCTATTTCTGTTTCAGTTCAACTTTCTGTAGGTTGACATCCTGTTACGGTTTTCTGTCACCAGTAAGTATTGGGTGCTGCAACAACATAACTTATACGCAGCCGTTGAGTGAGCGTTCACGCGTTCACTGAGTAACGAATGTTTGACGTATATCCGAACGATCATTTTTTGGACAGTATTAATATTGAAATTGTTATGACTAGCAAGCGTTTCTAGTGAATTATCAGTCTCGACTTGAGGCATCCGCTGCTGGAATATCACAGCCTTTTACGTATTTGACTTCTGGAGCATATTGTGTAACTTCCAGCAGAATCTTTTGTAGTCTAGGAGGAGCGGTTGGTATTGGCTTCTTGGAAATCGTCTCCAACGGTTTATGATCTGTTTCGATGTATAACTTTTTGCCATAAACATATTCGTGGAATTTTTGACACCCGAATTTGATAGCGAGTGCTTCTTTCTCGATTTGTGGGTAGTTTTGTTGTGCAGAAGTCAGCGCTCTTGAAGCATAGGTTACGGGTTGATGTTCTTGCATTAAAACTGCACCTAAACAAGTGGAACTTGCATCAACTGACAAACTAACATCTTTGTTAACATCATAAAATTTTAAAACAGGCGGTGTTGTTAACAACTTCTTGATTTTATTCACTGCGGATTTTTGTTCAGGGCCCCGATACCAATCAACCTCTTTTTTCAGCAATTATTTTAATGGCTGTGTTATTTCAGAGAGATTTGGTATAAATTTAATAAGGTATGTTAACATACCCAATAATCTTTGAAGCTGCTTCTTATTTTCTGGAGTTTTCATTGATTTGATTGCAGCCGTTTTCCAGAATCAATTTTGAGACTGTTTTCGGTTATTACGTGTCTTAAAAATTTTACTTGATTCCCTTCGAATTTACACTTTCTGGATTTACTTTTAGTCCAGCATTTTTTATGATCTTGAATACTTTTTCTTGAATACTACGCAGTTCTTCTTTGGTATTTGCATATATTAAAACATCGTCCATTGAGCATTCGACTTTAGGTAAATCTTGTAGGAGATCGGTCATAACTTCCTGAAAGAGTTCTGGCGCTGAAGCTAGTCCAACAGGAAGTCTCTTGCAGCAATACCTGACCAATGGTGTAGCGAACGTTAAGTATTTTTCAGTGCGTTTTGTAACTTTTATTTGCCAGAATAATCTTTTACAATCCAGCAATTTGAAATATTTCGCACCGTTTAGCTTAGCTGCGATCTCTTCGACTGTTTTTAGTGAGAATCTTCTTCGTAATGTTTTTGTTGACGTCGGTTGGATCAATGCAAAGTCTGATTTTGTTTTTCTTTTTGACGAGGACCATTGGACTGACGACTGGTGTTGGCTCACTTATTGGAGCGATTACACCCATTTTAACCATAGTATCCAATTCTTTCTTCACGTCATTATAAAGAGGAATGTAGAATTTTTCTTGGAGCTCTAACATTAAAAGTAGGATTCTCGATTTAATCAATGTCATACTCATAATTTTTTAAGCAACCAAGACCCTTAAACAGATTATGATTAGATTCAATTGTAATGTTTTGAATACGTTGGATTAAACCCAACTTTGATGCAGTTTTTCTTCCTAAGATTGATGGAACTTTTCTATTAACAATCTTGAAATTAATATTTGATGTCTGAACTTTAATCTTGCATTGTAGAGTAACATCAAGTTTATTTTCATCAAATCCGACGAGTCTTCTTACTTTAGAAGTTACAGTCAGCACAAGAATCTAAATCTAAATCTAAATTTTTTGCCTTTGACTTCAACAATTTCAGTCCATCTTTCTTCTCCAGCTTCTGTATCTACTGAATGGATGAAAAGTTCATGTTCTTCGTCGCTGCTTCATTAGTCTTGAATTAGGTGCATATTTTTCTGTTTGATCTTGACGTTAGTTTTGGATTTTGATTCTTCGTGCCGGCACCTTTTACAGTTGAATTCTTCCGTGTATTTGCGTTGATCAGTTTTGACTTTAGTTGCTTTACTTTCAGTCTTCACTTTATGCACCTCGGCTTCATCTTGTACCTTCATTTCAGCCAGCTGCTTTGTAGCTTGTTCACTAGCTCTGCATATGATGAAGCAACTGTTCAAAGTTATATTTTCTTCAGCTAATAACCTTCCTCTAACCTTTTCAGAACGAATTCCTATGATCAGCTTGTCCATTACGAGACTATCGTGAAGTGTATCGAAGTCACAAGTCTTCGCGAGACTTGACTGGCTTTATTGAATTAGTATCACTCCAAACATAAATTCGTTTTTGGGATGAAATAAGAGTTACATTTTTCTTTCAAGGTCGTAATATTCTTGCTTTGCTCTATCGTTAGATTGAAGCTATTATCGACTGGAACAGCATCTGGGCCAATAACTGCCATGAATGTCGCTGCCTGGATCGCCGCTGCTTTTTTCTCCAACTTGGTTGCGTTTGAATACCACTCGAACTAATGGAGCCATTGTTTCCATGATGTGGACAAGTTTTCAGCACTGAAGTAAAACGCTTTTACTGGCCAGATTCCCGATACACTCTCTTCTGACATCTTATCAAACTTGAAGCCCCGATTTTACCTGACACCATGTAACGTTGTTATTATGTTTATTTTAATGATAACTACGGATCATTTTACTTTTCCACACAATCTATCAAATTTGCGAGAAAAGTATTTACCCCAAAAAAAGTTAGAATTTTGAAAAAAAAATTGAGTAATTTTTACGTTTTTCATCAAGAACGACACGAAATAAACGGTTTTACGCATTAAAACTAACTTTTCCGCATCTGTGGCCCTGAACAATGTTCTATCATAAAATTGTTACTTGTATACACTTCGAGGGATGTATCGTGCTAACAAACCGAAATTTCTCCAAAAATAACCAAAAATTATGTATATCTGGATTTAGAGGACCCGCTGTACTCGCTCTAGTCAACTAAAAATCAATAAGGTACATCTGTGAGACACCTTGAACAATATTCAATCCTAAAATTGATCAATCGTATACTCTCTGGAGCGTGTATCGTGTTAACAAACTGAAAATTCTCCAAAAATGACGAAAATTTTGTACTTTAAGTACCATAGCACCCGTTGTACTGGCTTTACTGAGTTGAATATCAATAGGGCTCATCTTTGAGACGCTCTGAATAATATCCAATCATAAAATTAGTCACTTGTATATACTCCGGAGGCTGTATCGTGCTAACAAACTGAAACTTCTTCAAAAATGACAAAAATATCGTACTTAAAGTACTGTATCACTAGTTGTATTAGCTCCGGTGAGCGGAAAATCAATAGGGTTCATCAGTGAGAAGCCCTGAAAAATATTCAATCATAAAATTGATGACTTGTTGAACTGCTCAGGCTGTATCGTGCTAACAAACTGAAATTCCTCGAAAAATTACAAAATGTCGTACTTCAAGTACCATAACAACCGTTGTACTGACTCTGGTGAACTGAAAATCAATATGGATCATCTGTGACATGTCCTTAACAATATTCAATCATAAAATTGCTGACTTATCGCACTCCGGAGACTGTATCGTGCTAACAAGACATGTAAGGAAAAGTGGCCGACGACAACGACGACGACATACACACAGGATTTTTTTCTAAAAACCGTTTTTTCGTGTTGTTGATGGAAAACGTAAAAATAACTCAAAAAAAAATTTCAAAATTCCAACTTTTTTTGGGGTAAACCAATACTTTTCTCGCATATAGAAAGGTTGGGCAGAAAAGTAAAAATGGTTTTCAGAAAAAAAATCCTGTGTTTATGTCGTCGTCGTCATCGGCCACTTTTCGTTACATGTTAGCACAATACAGCCTCCGTAGTGCAACACGTCACCAATTTTATGATTGAATACTATTCAGAATATCTCACAGATGAACTCTATTCATTTTTTGCTCACCAGAACCCCTACAACAGGTGCTATAGTACTTTAACTACGACATTTTTGTCATTTTTGGAGAAATATCAGATTGTTAGCACGATACAGCCTCCGGAGTATACACAAGTGACCAATTTCATGAACGTATACTATTCAGGATGTCTTAAAGATCAATCCTATTGATATTCAGCTCACTTAAGCCAGTACTACAAGTGCTATGGTACTTGAAGTGTCAAATTTTTGTCATTTTTAGAGAATTTTCAGATTGTTAGTAAGATACAGCATATAGAGTGTATACCAGTGACCAATTTTTTGATTGAATATTGTTCAAGGCGTCTTATAGATGAACCTTATCGACTTTTAGCTCACCAGAGCGAATACAACGGGTGCTATGGTACCTGAAGTGCCACATTTTTGATCCTCTTTGGAGAAATTTTGGGTTGTTAGCACGATACAGCCTCCGGATTGTATACAAGTGACCAATTTTATAATTGAATATTTTTCAAGATGTCTCACAGATGTATCCTATTGATTTTCAGCTAATTGGAGCGAGTACAGCGGGTCCTATATATCCAGATATACTACATTTTTGGTTATATTGGGAGAAATTTCGGTTTGTTAGCACGATACATCCCCCGAAGTGTACCTATAGAAGTGACCATTTTATGATAGAATATTGTTCAGGGCATCTCACAGATGCGGAAAAGTTAGTTTTAATCTTTGAAACCGTTTATTTTAGCTTGTAGTTTTATCAAAATTCATATTGCAACTGCTGAGTTTTATGCAGGGGGTGTGCACTTATACTTATTAAAACAGATACGCGTTCTTCGCGCCATCTATATGTGCCACGAAGAACAAGTCAAATTCGGTTGCGTTAGGCTGAATAGCCCTATTAGCTGAGGCCGTCAAATTTGGGAAGAATTTCGGTCGCGTTCGTTCTTGTTCGTTAATCTCTTTGACATCCACAGACAAGTAATTGAGGTTAGGCATTCAAATTTTGCCATTATAATTGATTGCATGTTGTTTGGTTATTAATTTATTTTATTTTATTGATTTAATTCAAAATGTCAGCCCTCGAGAGCGCGTTGTTCCCTATTGCTTTAACCGAGATCAAGATGTTCAAAGGTAGGTTATAAATATCGTTATAATTAAAATGAGTAATTTATATTAATATTTTACAGATATTTTATTCCCGCGGACGAGCATATAAAAAATATTTGGTTGGAAAGAATAAAAAATCCCAGTTTATTTAACCAGCCAAGAAGCATTTTAAGGGGTAAAGTAGTTTGTGGTAATCATTTTTTGGATGTATGTAAAAAAGGGGGAAAACTAGAAAAATTTGTACTTCCTCTTTTAAATTTACCTGGTAAACATTTGATTGTAATACTATCAGATTTAAACTACTATGTATATTGTTTTTGTAGATTTGATTGCTGGGGATAATTTAGAAGAAAGTTGCTTTTTCTTTCCACTTAAACCACAAAATATGCTTGTAACTCCTCCAAAAATAAAAAGTATGACGTTAATTATAATATCTGTTAGATATGTATGTGATACGATTTTTTGTAGAATTATACTCTAAACTAAATTTGAACTAATTTGTTGCAGCCTTTCCCTATTCTTAGAAATTATAAATCAATCCAACTTAAATTTTCCTCCATATAACACAATTTGAAATTACCACCATTTAAAAGCTAGAATCGACGACAGAGCTCTTCTTTTAGTTTTTGGTGACACATAAAGATGGTAACACATCTGTCGAGGCATTTTTTGTCAGTGAGTTGCCCGTCTTACCTCTATCATTTGTCTGCGCTTTTATGATTGACACATTGATATTCGAGGCAACCTAAAATGGTGCCAACCGTATATAAAAATAACTATATAAGCATTTCTTATGTTACAGTAGGGTTGTAATTTAATAGTTCAAAAGTATATGTAAGTTTGATCTATAAAAGCGTGGTTTGTGGTGATGGGGCAGATTTGTCATGGTACTTGAGGCGTAGTTTTGACATATGTCAAATCTACCCCACCGTAATTTATTTTTTGTGATCCTCACTTAAATGCTCCTAATATTTTTAGGGTAGCAATATGATGCGAAATTATAAGAAGAAGACGAACCGATATAATCTTGATGAAATAGAGATAAAAAAAGCATTAAATGATATTGCTTGTGGCCAGTACAGTTGCAGAGGAGCGGCTAGTTTTTGTAACATAAATAGAACGACATTAATATATCGAATGAAAAAAAAATCGAAGAAGATTCAGGGGGTGAGGACGAAGCTACTTATTCGTCTAAATACACAAGTCGCCAAGTGTTTACCAAACAAGAAGAACTATTGTTGCCGGAGTACTTAAAGAAGTGTTGCCATTCAAATTATGGTCTAAATTATATTCAAATGAGAACTTTTGCATACCAGTAAACAATAAATCAATGCCAATATCTTGGAAAACAAATAAAATAGCATGAAAAGGCATAAAGATCAAATTTCTTATGAAATTAACTGTCTCGACCCTTACTTCGTGGAATCTACTTATATTGGTGTTTTAAATGAAACTCGCGGTTTCTAGTTAATACCACAATATAATTTGTTGAAATGTAACTTCTATCATTCTGACGATGATATTGATTTATCGAAACAATTGTGTGAGTGAGTGAGTTTCTGATTTTTATAACGAACAGAAATTTTAAAGTTAGGGTAACTCAACATTTTGCTGAACCGTTTTCGGTCCTGAAAAGTTCGTTGCACAGCAAATAGAATAGCGTGTTTTGGGTCTGAACTTGCGCCAAGAAACCAGACATTCTTGAGCAATTTTAGAAAAGAAATTGAAAGCCGTGATACGAAATAGGAAAAGAAATATATAAATATCAGACATAGTTAAAGAAAGAAAAAGAGTCTCTGATATGAAATTTGTGAAATATATAACATGGGGATGAAAAGTATGGAAGAAGAGATCGCTAGTGAAGGTAAAAGTGAAAAAATTATTCAACACGAAGCAAGAAATCAAAAAGTAGATAGAAACGAGTCGGATGAAAGAGATGGCTAGTTATATGAAGAAACCAGAAACGAAGAGAGAAACGATGCATTTTATAGCCGATAGGGGGTATAAAGAGAGAAAAATAATGAATACTAAGAGAAAGAGGGGGCAAACGATGAAAACTCACGAGGATAAAGAGGAATAGGTAGAAACCCATTAAGAAAAAAAGGTTTTCTAAAAGATAGCGTTTTTTTCAAACATCCTTGTATGAAAAGCACCCTCAGTCCTAATATTTTATTTTTCGAATTTAGTATTCAGTTTGGATAAATATCTAGCAGTTGCGTTGTGGCACTCCCGTTTTATTGATTTATTTTTCTTAGGCAACACACGTTTCATAACTAATTCTTTTATCCCCGCATAAAAAAAACACATACACACACACACAGAAGAAAAAAAGTCATGAAAGAAATATGTAAATAGTATCTGGAGGCGATGTAATATTTTAGAATACGAAACTCCATTCATTGTGTATTGGCTTTCAACCGGGGGCAATGTACAGTAGACCAACCCGCGCATATATATATTGCCAACTTGCCGGCGTGAAATATTTAACTGAGCTTCGCTATCGCGCACAGTAGCATGAAAAACTCAAGAAATATTCTCGTATGTATAATAACACACTGGAAATTATAATGTTTATGATACAAAAAAGAAAAATATTAACTTCGTTTACACGATATACACGATAGACGAGTTGACTCATGTCATTCTGAAGTAATATATAAAAATGAATTGCTATTTGTCTCGCCAAACTCAACTCAACACTACTTTTTTATAGATCTTTTGAAATTAGGTAAACGGTTCTATTTTTTACAGGAATGAAACTCTGAAACGCGGTGAACATTCGAAAATCCAGAGATTCTTAGGCCCGATATAGAATACTAATCAGTAGAAAAATAAACGGTTTTAAAGACTGAAACTAACTTTTCCGCATCTGTGAGATGCCCTGAATAATATTCTATCATAAAATTGATCACTTGTACACTTCGGGGGACGTATCGTGCTAACAAACCAAAATTTTCCCAAAAGTAACCAAAAATACAGTATATCTGGATTTATAGTCGCTATAGTCATCTGAAAATCAATAGGGTACATCTGTGAGACACCTTGAATGAGAAACCTTGGAAAATATCCAAACTTTGCGACTTGTATACACTAACAACCCGAAATTTCTCCAAAAAGGACAAAAAATGTGGCACTTCAGGTACCATAGCACCCGTTGTACTAGCTCTGGTGAGCTAAAAATCAATAAAGTCCATCTATAAGACGCCCTGAACAATATTCAATCATAAAATGGGTCACTTGTATACACGTTGGAGGCTGTATCGTGCTAACAAACTGAAAATTCTCTAGAAATTACAAAAATTTGGTACCTCAAGTACCATAGCAGTCGTTGTACTGGCTTTAATGAGCTGAATATCAATAGGGTTTATCTTTGAGACGCCCTGTATAATATCCAATCATAAAATTGGTGACTTGTCTATACTCCAGAGGCTGTATCGTGCTAACAAACTAAATTTTTTCCAAAAATGACAAAAATGTCGTACTTAAAGTACTATAGCACCTGTTGTACTGGCTGTGTTCAGCTGAAAATCAATAGGGTTCATCTGTGAGATGTTGTGAACTATATTCAATCATAAAATTGGTGACTTGTTGCACTCCGGAGGCTGTATCGTGCTAACAAGACATGTAACGAAAAGTGGCCCACGACAACGACGACATACACACAGGATTTTTTTTCTAACTACAGTTTTTTCGTGTTGTTCCTGATGAAAAACGTAAAAATAACTCAAATTTTTTTTTCAAAATCCCAACTTTTTTGTGGGTGAACCAATACTTTTCTCGCATATTAGATAGGTTGGGCGGAAAAGTAAACATTGCTTAGTTATATTGATGTGATTATGAATAATCCAATTCTAAACTTCCAAAGATTGCTTGATCTCAGAGTTTTAGTCAATGTGTGATGGGCACAATAACATTATTACTTTTCCGCGCGACTTTTCTATATGCGAGAAAAGTATTGGTTTACCCCAAAAAAGTTGGAATTTTGAAATCTTCTTTTGAGTTATTTTTACGTTTTCCATCAACAACAACACGAAAAAACGGTTTTTAGAAAAAAAATTCTCTGTGTATGTCGTCGTCGTCGTCGTCGTCGTTGTCGTCGTCGTCGTCGTCGTCGTCGTCGTCGTCGTCGTCGTCGTCGTCGTTGTCGTCGGCCACTTTTACTTACATGTCTTGTTAGCATATTTTGTCATTTTTTAAGAAATATCAGCTTGTTAGCACGATACAGCCTCCGGTGTTCAACAAGTCACCAATTTTATGATTGAATATTATTCAGGGCATCTCACTGATGAACCCTATTGATTTTCAGCTGACCAGAGCCAATACAACAGGTGTTACAGTACTTTAAGTACGATATTTTTGTCTTTTTAGGAGATGTTTCAGTTTGTTAGCACGATACAGCGTCCGGAGTATATACAAGTGACCAATTTTATGATTGGATATTATTAAGGGCGTCTTAAAGGTGAACTCTATTGATATTCAGCTCACTAAAGCGGGTACTCTATGGTACTTGAAGTACCAAATTTTTGTCATTTTTGGAGAATTTTCAGTTTGTTAGCACGATACAGCCTCCAGAGAGTATACGATTGATCAATTTTATGATTGAATATTGTTCAAGGTGTCTTACAGATGTACCCTATTGATTTTCAGTTGACTGGAGCGAGTACAGCGGGTCCTATAAATCCAGATATACTGAATTTTTGGTTATTTTTGGAGAAATTTCGGGTTGTTAGCACGATACATCCCCCGAAGTGTATACAAGTAACAATTTTATGATAGAATATTGTTCAGGGCTACAGATGCGGAAAAGTTAGTTTTAATCCTTAGAACCGTTTATTTTATAAAGAAACCCTGACCTATCTTAACGAAAGCCAGAAGCCACATCAATGGCTAGAGTTAAGGGCTTCAATAGAAAAAACGTGTACGACTTTTTCGACATGTATGAAAACATCGTCGAAAAGAATAAGCTTGATGAACCAAAAATTTTGAACTGCGATGAGTCAGGCTTCGGAACTTCGCAGAAAAGGAACTGAAAAGTAGTAACGAAAATTGGCTGCATTGTTAGTGGTGAGCGAGGAACAAATACAACCATTTTATGTTGCGCCAGTGCTACTGTTTTGTTCGTACCTCCGATGATAAATTTTAAAAGAATTAGAATGCACGATGCACCAAAAAATGGAGCGCCGCCAGGAAGTATTATCAGAACATCTGAGAGTGGTTATATTACATAAGAACTCTTCGTAGAATTTCTGCAGCACTTCATAGATACCATCAAGCCAGCTGTCGATAACAGGCCCTGTTGTTTCTTGACGGCCACACAACGCATACAAAAAACATAGAAGTAATTGATTTGGCTAAGGAGAATGGCGTGATATTGTTGCAGCTCCCAGGCCATACCACCCACCGTCTGCAACCCCTCGACGTTGGATTTTTTGCGCTAATGGAGGTTTACTACGGAGACCTGGCTGAAAATGCATCCTTCCTCCGTGATCCCACAGTTTCAAGTCTCAGAACTACTATGCCTAGCTTACACAAGAGCAGCAAATATTTCAAATATTATGGGCTCCTTTCGAGGAGCAGGAATATGGCCTATAAATAGATTTGTCTTCAAAGATTCTGACTTCATAGCTGCAGATGCCATAACTGCACCAGAATTTCCAGAAGAAATAGAAAATGTCAGTGACAGTATCATAGTGGATAAAAACAAAGAGAAAGAAACTTCTGAGTCTCTAATTACAGAAGAAAATAATAACAATTCCCAGACATCTGACGAAGATGATGACATCCCACTAATAAACTTCACAAAGGAAAACAAAAGCAGTAAAGTTACAGTGGAAAGCGACGAAGAACCTAATATTTTTCGCCCGAAATTCTAAAGCCTTTGCCAAAAATATCAAATCAACAGAAGAAATCAAGAGCAGCACAAAAAGCAGTTAGCTTACGTCCACCCCCTACAAAGAAGATCGGAGAGCTAAAAAGGAAAAGATGAAATCGAAAAAAGTTTTCGGAGTCAAAAAGAAGTTAGTGATGGAAAATAAGTCTGAGGCAAATGTGAAAAAGGTTAAAAAAATCCATGGCCAAATACCTGGACCTTCGACATCAAACATAGAAATTGAGATAAATTTGGATGAATGGTACTGCTTCATATGTGACGAAAGAGTGGTTGAAGAGATGATGCAGTGCTGCCAGTGTGAAACATGGGTTCACTTTTCTTGCTCCACAGCCGAAAAAAACAAACAAAAAATATATTTGTAACAAATGCTTGTAAACTTAGATTTTAAGAACAAAACAAATAATTATCTGTTTATTTTTCGTGCAGTATATAGAAATGAAGCATGTTTGTCAATTAAAAATCGTATTACTTTTCTTGTTAGCAACACTTTTCTTCGTAGAAATACTTTTCTCCATAGCCACACTTTTTCTCATTCGTGCAGTTTATTTTAATAAATATTAAATGTACAATTGTTCAAATTACTAAACGTTATTGTTACGTATTGCACGTACATTGATAATTAATGCATGGTATTTCCAGTTGCTAGATTGTTTATAAAATAAAAATCGAAATCGGACACTATTAATATATTTACAGAACTATACACAAAGTACTTCTTATACACTTATTATAATTTTACACTGTTTCTTCTCATTGCGAAAATTTGTTACCAATACATTACTAACATACGCGTCTACTAATTTCGTTGCCGAGAGATACTTGAGCGGAAATAAAACACTTGCGTTACTTCAGCAAGGTACTGAGATACAACTGAGCTGATCCGATTCACTAGTAGAAACATTCAAGACTCTCGTTTGAGATCAGATATTTTTCAGAAGGAGACTCGTAAGACCACACCACCCCCCTCTCAAACTAGAAATATGGAAATCCACTTTTTCTGGAATTCCTAAAATCGGTCGTACGTGCAAATTATAGAGGAAATATTCAATAGATATTCGCTACGCAAAACCAAATGGCTTATTGAAATTTTTATTAGTAAGGATATATTTCGACCATACACGTTTGAAACTACAGAATAATTTAAAATGCGTAACAAAAGTTATTCAGCGCGGACAATATTTTTCGGAATACAAAAAGGGTAGTAATTTCTTACATTCAGAACAAATGTTTTGTAAATTCTCAGCATAGAATTTCACAGTTCGAATCATCTTTTCGAACATACTGCCCGCGACAACCACCTAAATGAAAATTCACATGCTATTTACAACGTAAACATATAAACCATAACTACTGTATAGAACGCGCAAAACATATAGTGCAGAAATGTAATGGCTTATCCCCTTTAAGTTATGTTGCGGAGCTAGACTATTAATATTTTCTTTATTTTTACCAATACCACTTACATACCATACTCTATATTGATGCTAGCGCACCAATTAAATTGTAAGCGGTCCTTATCGCTTGTGGGCCCGTGCGTGATTGAAAAAACTGCTATCCTTATAGTTCAGTGAAATATCGTGAAAATAATATGTTATTTGAAAATTATATTACTAATTCTTGTTAATGAAACGAGATATAAGGTAGTGTTAATTGTCTGGTGTTATGTTCAAGATGTATTTAATAATTATAAAATTATTAAATACATTTTAAAGATTGTTAGTTGAGGTTATAATATTAAATTAATATATCGTCTAATAAGCATTTTAAATTATACCATTGACTGGACTATGACAGTATTCAAATCAAAGGAGAAGCCGAAACTTTAAATTTCGCACTATATCTCTTACGTGAACCATACAAGAATCGGAGGAGATATAAAAGTTAGTCCTTTTCACAGACTGGCAATACCGATATTTTTGTGATTTAAGGCGAACAGCACGAACTCGGCCATCCTTACCAGGGATCGTGTCAATCACACGACTTAGTGGCCAATTGAGTGGATGGAATAGTTAATCTTTTACCAAGACCAGATCATTAGGCTTAATGTCCCTAGTGGTTTTGAACCATTTAGGTCTATTTTTGGAGACGATTGAGACAATTAATCGATCATCTTTTCCAGAACTGTTGCTGAATCAGTACGCACTTTTGGCACAAAGATAAAATGTTTGCTAACCGAGTAGATACGTCTTTGTCAGGATATGCAGTTAAAGGAGAGCCGATCAGAAAATGACCTGGAGTAAGTGAATTCAAATAATTGGGATCATTCGACAAGGGATACATGGATCTAGAGTTGAGTATAGCTTCTATTTGTGTTAGGATTGTAGTGAATTGCTCGAAGGTAAATGTTTGCTTTCCCACAATTCTGTGCAGGTGATTTTTGGCGCTTTTAATCTCCGCTTCCCATAGTACTCCCCAATGAGGAGATTTTGAGAGTATGATTTTCCATTGAGTTTCACTGTTGGAGAGAAATTCGAGTATCGTTTTGGAGGAGACATGAGATAGAAAGACGTCGCGCAGTTCTTTGAGTTGGTTTCGAGCACCAACGAAATTGGTACATTCTCGGTCGAACTATCCTACAGTGCGGACGTATCGATTTGAGTTCTCTTGCGATAAGTGATTTACTTACCTAGCAGTTTCTTATTATTATTTTTTCTGTGTAGTATATAATTAGCGTAGCAACGATACTATAAGTAGCTTTTATCTAATTATTTGTTTTGCCCCGGCTCTGAAGCCCAGATGTCCGGTGGCCAATATGAAAAAGAGGGCAAGGACCCACCTCTGCGATCAACGAGAACAAATTGTCCTAATGTGCATGTGGAAGAAATTACATTTTCTGGAGAAATTGATATGAATCGTGAAAATAACCAAAATACGATGGATTAAACAATTAATAATATTTCAAACGAAACGGTGAACAAAAACAATGATGATACGGAGTCAGTAAAAAACTTACTAATAGGTTCGAATATATCAAGTAATGTAAACAGTGGTCGTAGGCCAGTTAATACAGACAATAGATTTCTACCGACCGATTTAGGTCCATACTTTATTTTTGTAGAGCATTTAGAACTAAATATTGGTCGATTACATCCGATAAAATTAGATGAAAAGTTGTTAGCGCTATCAAATTGTGAAAATAATATTACTGAAATAACTAGTGTTGGATAAAATCGCGTAAAAATTGAAGTAAGTTCGAGTAACCATGCTAATAAATTAGTAGAAGAACCATATTTCGAGAAAAATAACCTGATTGCATACATTCCAAATTATTTAACCGAAAAACGTGGCATAGTAAGAGGTGTTGACACATCTCTGAGCGAAAATACTCTTTTAAATATTATAAAATCGAATGTGTCAATTAAAAAGGTACAACGTTTGAATAGAACAGTGGAGAAAGATGGCGTTATACAGCCGGTTCCTAGGCAGATGATAATTGTAACTTTTGTTGGCAAATTAATCCCACAATTTATTTACATTACTAAAGTTAGGTGCTCTGTCGATACCTATGTTAGTCCAGTCATGCAATGTTGTCATTGTCTTAGGTACGGTCATACATCGTCTCAATGCAAAGGTAAGAAAAGGTGTAAAAATTGCGGATCAGATGAACAAACTGATAATTGTCCGAATAGCTGTAGTAGATACTGTGTTCACTGTCAAACTAGCAACCATTCCTCTTCATTCAAGGAATGCCCAGTATATATGAAACAAAGGAAAACCAAGGAAGCTATGGCTAATTTGAATATATCATTTAAAGAGGCTGAAAAAGTAGTCGATAATCCCAACTACACCAGCATTATCAAAAAAAATAGGTTTGCTCCACTAGCTAATTCAGAAGTTGATTTTCCCACTCTAAAACCTTCCAGTTATCAAAATCGTTACTCTAGCAATCCTCTAAAAGGAAATAGTCCAACCTCACCTACTCCGGAAATTAGCTCAAATCCTCGTAAAAAGAGAAAAAGTAATAATACTCTATCCGACTTCCCTCCCAGTCGTAGAGAATACAATACCTGCTTTTGTGCAGGTCCTGTATTCCAGTTTAGTCAAAAGAATACTGAATATGATTTTGATAAATTTGCCTATCAACTTAGTTCTAAAATAAAAACCATGCTTGAAAATTTTATACGAGATATGCCTCAATCTTCTTCATTTGCAATCAATAATAATACCGTTGCCTTTATTGTGTGTTGTAAAGTCGCTATGACGGGCACCTTAGCGTGAAACGAGTGTCCATGTCTATCATCTTTTCTTCTTCGTTTTCAACGAATTCTGTTGTATAGGGCAATGAATGATGTGTGACTTGGATATGAGTAAATATGTTTGCTGCGACATGTCCTTTGTTTATGTCATATTACTTATTTCGTGGCTGAATGGGATCCAACTCCCAAAGCCAATAAACGAGAAAAAAAAAAGAAATTTGTTAGTATTGTTGCTATATATTACGGAAGGATGCCCACGACGAGTTATAAACCGCTTAAGAGCAGCTATGAACGAGTCTGTGGATAAATCAGACACGATTCCAAATGCACTGCTTTAGTATCCATGCAAACAAATAGTGCCAAGTAAGCTTTTTTACAATTGGGGCTTTGCGTAAGCGATACGGTTTTACCATGAAGGGTCCACCAAAATCTATGCCAATTTTTACAAAGAGCTTGGATGGGGATACTCTATTCTAGGTAAATCCGCCATGATTTGTTGTGAATAATGACATTAAACCTATCACACGTTACACAATTTATAATGATGCGTTTTAATTCGCGGAGACCGTCCAAGGGCCAGTAGCGTAGCCGGACGTTGGAGAGGACATTTTGGGGGCCACTATGTCCTAAGCGAACATGCTCATGTTTGAGTAAGAGTGACATTGCGCTTTTTGGAGGACAACAGTATAGGGTGTTTTTGCTGATACGGCATATCTGCATAAGATAAGAGTCCACCGACTCGCGAAATTCCGTCGGTATTCAAAAATGGCTTAAGTGAGAGGAGTTGCTTGTTCGACAATTTTCCACGAGAGAGAGAGAGAGCTTCAAAGTCTTCGTCGAAGCATTGAGTTTGTATGTTTTTAATAATTAAAGAAGTGGCATGCTCAAGTTCCCTTAACGATAAAGCACCTGTTAATTGTGCACTGTTGTTTTTTGATTTTTGCACAAACCGTAGCATATATAAATCCATGAAGAAAGTATATAAATCAAAGTTGTTTTTCATCAAATAAATGAATGTTAACCAAAATATTGAAAACAGGTTATATAGATAAAAATAATTAATAAAAACAGTTGTCGATAACCTGAAATTATACACGTCCACACACGATCACACGAATACCATGAGCGAAGTAGAACACACATTGAATACCCTTCTGAATGAAATAGTTAACGCCAGAAATAAATTGCGACTTGCTATAGAGGCTTCGGAAGTGAATATTTTGTTGAAGTTTGAATCCCTAAATGAGAAAATACGAAAATTAGAAAGCGAAAATTTAGAACTTCACCACAGAGTAGAATATTTTGGAGAAAGTAAGCAAAAAGATTAATATAGCCATATTTGGGTTGAAAGACCAGATTGATGAAGTGACTCCAGCAAAAATATCGGAAACATTAGCTAACATCACGGGCGTTCAAATAACATCTGAACATATTAATGATGCATACCCTCTAGATAAATCGGAAAACGCACCAGTTAAAGTGGAATTTTTATCCTATTTAAAGAAATTAGCTATACTTCGAAATTGCTCCAAGCTAAAAGGCTCTAGTATATCGATTTCGAATGACTATACCAGACTGCAGAGAGAGACTCAAAAAATCTTAAGACATCATTTGAACGCTGTCAGAGCTAATAACCATCATTCATACATAAAGGGTGAACGCTTATACATAAATCAAAAAGCATACACAATCGAACAACTACAGGACCAACAAAATCAATTGAATAAACGTGGGAATAGCGCTCCTTCTACACCTACTACAAATCAAGCAATAAAAACCCCCGAGCTCCATGAAGGCACTGCCGGTTTGAGGACTAAAGTCATCAACGATAAAATAGAGAAAATAAAACCGAAGGTGGGGAATCAAAATCAAGGGAATACGGACAATACTCCTAAGAAAGTAAACGTTACAACTCTAACGAGAAAAACAAGAGCAGGCTCTTCTTCTAACCAAAAAAATCACTGATGTGTATACATGTATTTATGTGTTTATTTTAGTTTGTTTTAACTGAAATTTTATCATTACTGTATTGTATATATTATTTTTATTTTACTCTATTACTCGAACAACTAGTGTATGTTCTGTGTCTTGAGCCTACATTGATTTCTCTTTGTTTTTTTTTGAATTTGTTAATAACGTTTCAATTACTTGAAAATGGACCAATATATAAGAGATTTTAATTTTCCAAGTATTGACACATATTGTTTGACACATTTAGGCCAATGTAATCAGTTGTTTGAGATTAATAAGCATAATGATAATTTTACGATTTTCCATAATAATATTCGAAGCATATTAAAAAATTTGGATTAGCTGAAAGTATCACTATCTGATAACCTGGGTTTTGATTGTATCGTTTTGACGGAAACATGGAAAATTATCGATACGAATCTATATAATATAGCAGGTTACAACTTAATTTATAATGAAGGCGATTTAAATCAAAATGATGGGTTGGTAGTGTATGTTAAATCTGCTTTCAGTTTTGAACATAGTATTATATGTCTGGGACCAACTAAGGTTCTAAAAGTTACAATAGATATTCACAATAATACTAGGATCGTAATTTTGGCGTGTTATAGATCACCATCACAGGAGAGTTATAATTCTAAAATACCCTAGTTCATCAATAATCTGGATACTTTGTTAAGGAATAGTAGAGGAGGTACTGAGCAGTACTGCATATTTGTGGGTGATATCAACATAGACTTACTTGATTCAGATCATAATACAATAGATTACATTAGTACCTTGAGCGAATATGGATTTGTATCAACCATTAATAAGCCAACTAGACTGAATTTCCGCCTAGACCATCTCTTTTTATATTCAAAATCTAATAAAAATTTAGAAAATATTATTCCTCTGGTAATAAAAACTGATATAACAGATCACTACGCAATAGCATTACAAATTATAATGGACAATAAAGAACAAAAGAAGCCATCCGGAAGGGTAACAAAGCATGTTAACTACCAAAAACTTAAGGAAACTGTTTCTAAAATATCATGGGATTCGATAAGAAGTTGCTATGATCCAGATGATGCTATAGAGAAATTTATTTCAATAATTCAAGAAAATATTGATAAGTGCCTTTATTATAATAGACACAACCGGAAAAATACCAAAATTGCGCCATGGGTAACAAATGCTCTACTGAGGTCCATAAATGAGAAGAAACGTTTATTTCAGTTAACCAAAAAAAGCCCGAATGATCGTAATATACTTTCACATTACAGACTATACAGAAATAAGTTAAATGCTCTAATTCGAACTACAAAAAAAATTATTATATTACAAAAATTACCGAAAATTCCAATAATAACAAACAACTGTGGAATGTAGTGAAAGATATTTATGGATCAAGCAATTCACGAGTTAACATAGGAAATATTAAAGATCAAAAAGGAAATATATTAACCCATCCTCTTCAAATAGCGAATGAGTTTAACTCAACTTTTTCTGAAGCAGGGAAACATTTGGCCGAAAAAATAGACAAAAACCGACAACGGGTATATGATAGAGTTTCTTTCTCAAACTCAATGTTTTTGCTACCAACAAATACATTTGAGGTGAAGTACATTATAAATGAATTGGAAAACAAAAAAGCAACTAGTAAAGACGAAATTAGTGCTGAGTGTCTAAAGGCAATACAACCATATATCCTTGATCCGCTGCAACACATAATAAACATGTGTATGAAGGTGGGAATATGGCCTAAAGCGTTCAAAAAATCTGTAATCACACCTATTTATAAAAATGGAGACAAATCCCTTTCTATTAACTATCGACCAATATCACTAGTACCACATATACCAAAAATTTTTGAAAGAATATTGAAAATAAGATTGGATTCATACATAACCAAATATGGGTTGATATCGTCCCACCAGTTTGGATTTAAACAAAACAGTTCCGCACACAATGCATTATTCAATTTAACAACCAAAATGTTTGATGCTCTAAATAGGAATAGAACGTGCCTATGTATTTTTTTGGATTTAGCGAAGGCATTCGATACTGTGAGCCACAGTAGTCTATTAAAAACGCTGGAGAACTACGGGATACGGGATACTTGTTTGAAGCTATTCAGGAGTTATCTCTCACATCGACAACAGGTCGTCAAAATCAATGGATTTATTAGTGAAGAACGCGATATAACATACGGAGTACCACAGGGTACTATATTAGGCCCTGTGTTATTCAATCTCTACATGAATGATCTATTTTATTTAAATAGCGCTGGTCATATAATTGGTTACGCGGATGATACTGCAATTGTTTATGAGGACAGTAATTGGTATGATTTGAACCTTAAATTTGAATCTGACCTAAAGCTAATTAAGTGGTGGTTTGATAGTAAACTATTAACCATAAATTTTGAAAAAACTTTTTACTTGCCTATCTATTCTTAGCTCCAACTCATCTGATAACCGATTTTATCCACTGAAAATATCACAGTTTGATCAGGATTTATTTATTGAACCAACAAACAAAATAAAATATTTGGGGGTTATATTGGATACAAATTTAAAATGGGATTGTCATATTAAATATATAATAAAAAAATTACAGTTTATTTTGCATAAATTTAGGCACTTGAATAAGTATATTTCTAGCCAACATCTCCGCAATTCATATTTTGGATTGGTAGAAAGCCATCTTCGGTATGGAATTCAGGTTTGGGGAAGTGCGTTGGAAACTCACCTGCAGCCATTAAATATAATCCAGAGGAGATTTCTAAAAATCATAATGCCTAAACCGAACCTTTATTCTTCAGATATTTTGTATTCTGAAAGCAGAATATTGGATCTGAAACAACTATACTTTTTATGCGTTTCAGTGGAATATCATAGATCAAAGAATACATACAACTTACCAATCCATAATTACAATATTCGGAATAGACATTTCCATACAGTCCCTAGGATGATAAAAACGAGTTGTCAGAAAACATATTCTTTCTATTACTAAGATTTACAACCGTATTCCAGATTGTATTAAAAGCATCCAAAATATTCGATTATTTAAAAAGAAACTAAAACACTTCATTTTAGAGCAGAAAAGAGAATTCTTCGATATAAAAATCGTAACGTGAGAAGTATCTACACCTACACATGGTTACATTGGCTGAAGGTTGGAGTTTTCGGTGTTCAATAACTTAAATAGTTTAATATACTACAGGTTTTTTTCTGTAGTAGTACAGGTTCATTTTCTTTATTCCTTTAATTTCTCATATTATATTTTTTTTAAATTCATATTTTGTTGTGATATTCTGATTGTGCTATGTATTATTTGTGATATATCACTGAACTGGCATCTGAGAATCCATGAGGTTGAAATTCTATGGGTTTTTCATTAACAAATAGATAGTGTGAAAGCTCAACGTTGGAGAGAGAAGAAATACTGTTTACAAAATCTTTCCAAGCGAGGATGATGTACGACATTGATTAATAACTGTTAACCAATATCCACATAATTGTGAAAGTCGGTTCTCCTTCTCCATATAAAACTCGTGTGAAAACTAAACACTTATATTAATTATTAACAGGAAGTAATATTTCACATTACTTAATACAAAAATATATTTATTCAATGACACTTTGTTAGGATATTTAAAAACCGTTAACTTTTTTTAAAATGATATTGAGCTGTTTATATTATAAGTAACCCGATGCCTACTAAGAGAATATCGCAATTACTTGAAATTCTTAATCGTCGGTGGAGGAAAGGTGAAATCGAACACCTAGTCCTCAAAAGTATACAGAGAAGTTAACGGTACTTCGTCTGACGAGGTTTTCGCTCTACTGCCCTCTTTTAGGAAAGCGGGGTGACTAGGGGAGATAAAAATTGCCTTTCATTCCCTATCGACTAATGACAAGTACCAGACATTCTTATCTTTTTGAAATTCTGTATGTAGCTCAAGGTTAATAGAGTTAAATATCCTCTGAAAGCGACACTTCAAATACCTAACACATGCTGGTGCAACCATGAGCGGCGCAGATATTTTTTAAAAGGGGACTCAATCTGTAAAATGAACATTGTTTATTGAACAGATGATGGACTTATCAGTGCTTTCTTGATCCCATGAAAGTTTGTTCAACCATGTGCGTTGCACTAATAGTTAGTAATACACTTGTTTAATTCGGATTGCTACAGCTTCAGGTCAGACAGTGAGTAAGCACTTTACAGTATGTCATCCACATACGTCTGGTTTAATAATGCGTCTGAAGCGAGAGATAAATGGATATTTCGTTGTGCAATGTCTTGAAGTACTCGATATGCGAGAAGGGAGCACATTTTTGTCCGAACGACACACAATTTAATTCTATGCATAAAAAATATCATTAGGAGAATCTCTCCATAATATATTCTGTAAAAAACTTTGATCTGGGTTTTTGGAGATCTGTCTGTACCTCTTCTGTATATCAGCTGTTAACATGTATCGAGAAGAGCGAAACGGGCATAATATGTCGAATAATTCGGGCTGCTCCTGAGGACCTTTGAGAGATATGTTATTAAAAGAGAAACGTGAAGTTGTTTTAGAGGAGAAATCGAAGACCACTTGCAATTTAGTGGTTTCGCTGTGTTCTCTCAGAACACATAGGTGTGGTACAAAATATTTATTTTCGTTGAAGGAGTTGGTGAGGAACAAATTTGCCATGTCCGAGAGAAGCGTATTCATCGACAAATTGTTTGTATTCGTAGAAAAGAACTGGGTTATGAGCGAATTTTCTTTCGAGTCATTCGAATCTTCGTTTAGCTATTAAAACAGGATCTGCAAGTTTTTAGTGAGGATTCGATTCTATGACCGGAATGTTTACTTGATATCTTATATATATATATATATATATATATATATATATATATATATATATATATATATATAACGGATTTTTTTTACAGCTGTTGCCGTTTCTCCGTCCCCAATTTCCATTTTTTCCTATCAAAAACCTCGTCTTCCTCTAAGTTCCTCGTGGTCATCGCTTGATCAATGTCGTCTCGCCAGCTCCTTCTTGGCCGACCCCTCCTTCTTTTTTCCGGTGGTATCCATTCCAGAATCTTCCTAGGCCATCTGTCAGAGTTCATCCGTTTTACGTGCCCGAACCAAGTTAGCTGTCTTTTCTCTATGTCTTCATGTATATTCTATCTATTTGCATTTGCATCCGGATGTCGTCATTCCTGACTCTTTTAAGCTTTGATCGTCCGCAACTCCTTCATAAGAAATCCATTTCGGTTGCCATGAGTTTATTTTTGTTGACTTTGGTAACATCCCATATTTCCGAACCGTAAAGGGTTACACTTTGGACTAGGCTATTATGTACATGCTTCTCTGTGGCTATTGTAATTTTTCTATTCCAGAGAAGAGAGTTTAGCGTTCTTGTTATTGCTCTACCTTTATTGATTCTTTCTTGGATTTCGTTTTCACTATTCCCTTTTTTATTGAATATTATTCCAAGGTACTTACTATGTTTCACTCCTTTTATTGTGTCGGTGTCCAGGATTAGATCGTTTATCTCTTCATTGCCTACTATGAGGTATTCGCATTTCGCGAGGTTCATCTGAAGGTCTGCCATCTCGTACTCTTCTTCTAGTTTTCTGACCATGTAATTGAGATCATCTTCGTCTTCAGCTATTACTATCTGGTCATCTACGAAGAACAACGTAAATAATGTGTCATCTCCTATATTTAGGCCCATGGTTTTACATTTTTTTAACCATTTCACAAGAGCTCTATCTAGATAGATTTTAAAAAGTGTAGGAGATAAACAACAGCGTTGATATCTTCCGTTGTCTAAAATTTTGGTGGTGGATGAGAATATTTTTTCGGCCTTTTCTTCATCAGCCCATAAAGAGCGAAAAGAGGTGCTCGAATCAACCTCTTCTTGTGACCAAAACTTCTCAAGCAATAGGTTAAAATGCGATTTATTATGAGGGACTGAGTTGCTGAAAAACTATTGACCAAGAACGAATGGGACTGTATAGGTGTTAGAGAACTTTCCTTAATGCACATTTGTGGGATATTTCCAGATATAACCCAGCTTAAATGGGTGTTTATGAGCGATTTAAGTCTAGAACCTAGGTGTCTAATACCATTTTTAAGGATTGCATAATAAATGTCTATATGACAAGGAGCGTTGAATTGATCATCAGCTAATTTTGACAATAAATATGAAGGAATCGTTAACCTTTGGACATTAAAAGATACCTGAGGCAGAGGATGAGTAATTTTAGATAGAATTGCGCACGGCACTTTGAATTTTTTGTTTTCAACTACTGTTGAAAACAAGGTGATATCTATCATCTCGTTTAACGTTGTGCTGCCTTCTAAAATGCCAGGAACGTATATTAGAGGAATATGTCATCAGGGCTGTTTTAAGAAATCTTTCACATTATCTATTGAAATAACTTTAGATGTTTGTGCTACATAGTCGTCATTTTGATGCTTCAGATAGGCCAGCAACTTTTTATAGACTAACCATATTGTTCAATCTTAAGTTTTCAAATATAAGAATATTTAAATATTAGTATTTGAATGTAATAAATCTCATAAATAAGTCTAACATTTTCAAAAAAAACGCAATTACTATATTTTCATTAGCTCCTTGTACCTACATTTTTTGCATTTCTCCAATTACAAAAGTGTTGGTAGGGTAGACCGGGGGCAATTGTAACACTTTGACTTTGTACACTTGCTGTATATAGGGTAATAAACCTAGAACAAAATCATTTTACCTAATAATTTGTCACTTAATGGATCAATAAGTGAATGTGTTCAAATTTCTCTGAGATGCCTAGCAAAGCGTCACCTATGTATTTAAAAAAAATTGAGCAATGTTACAACCGTCCCCGACCCCGGGTCAGTTGTAACAGTTAATGGGGTCATTAGTAACATAACAATTTTTACTTTTCCGCCCAACCTTTCTATATGCGAGAAAAGTATTGGTTTGCCCCAAAAAAAGTTGGAATTTTGAAATTTTTTTTGAGTTATTTTCACGTTTTCCATCAACAACAACACGAAAAAACGGTTTTTAGAAAAAAAATCCTGTGTGTATGTCGTCGTCGTCGTCGTTGTCGTCGGCCACTTTCCTTACATGTCTTGTTAGCACGATACAGGCTCCGGAGTGCAATAAGTCGGCAATTTTATGATTGAATATTGTTAAGGACATGTCACAGATGATCCCTATTGATTTTCAGCTCACCAGAGCCAGTACAACGGGTGCTATGGTACTTGAAGTACGATATTTTGTAATTTTTTGAGAAATATCAGTTTGTTAGCACGATACAGCCTCCGGTGTTCAACAAGTCACCAATTTTATGATTGAATATTATTCAGGGCATCTCACTGATGAACCCTATTGATTTTCAGCTGACCAGAGCCAATACAACTTGTGTTACAGTACTTTAAGTACGATATTTTTGTCTTTTTTGGAGAAGTTTCAGTTTGTTAGCACGATACAGCCTCCGAAGTATATACAAGTGACCAATTTTATGATTGGATATTATTAAGGGCGTCTTAAAGGTGAACTCTATTGATATTCAGCTCACTAAAGCCAGTACAACGGGTACTCTATGGTACTTGAAGTACCAAATTTTTGTCCTTTTTGGAGAATTTTCAGTGTGTTAGCACGATACAGCCTCCAGAGAGTATACGATTGATCAATTTTATGATTGAATATTGTTCAAGGTGTCTCACAGATGTACCCTATTGATTTTCAGTTGATTGGAACGAATACAGCGGGTCCTATAAATCCAGATATACTGAATTTTTGGTTATTTTTAGAGAAATTTCGGTTTTTTAGCACGATACATCCCCCGAAGTGTATACAAGTAACAATTTTATGATAGAATATTGTTCAGGGCCACAGATGCGGAAAAGTTAGTTTTAAACCGTTTATTTCTGTCAAAATCAGTATTGATTGAACTATTAAGAAATAAGTATCATATTTGTGATAATATAAATGAAACACAAAGAGCAGGAACATAAAAATCAGTCTGATTCACAATTGTGACAAATATATGGATATAAACTTGGAGTAGGTACATTCCTCATGCGCCCAGAATTTGCAATCGGAACACTGCAGCCACTGTTCCCCCCGCTTCCTGCTGCTGTATGACTCCATACAAACCAGACAATAATACTCCTGTTCGTCTTCACTCGTCTCTGGAGATTCGTTCCGAGATTTTTCCTAGCAATTATTTTCTTCCCTTTACCTTTCAGATCTGTTAGATTTCTTTTCACTATCTGTGCTCTTTTCTTATTTTCTCTCGCTTCCGATTCTATTCTTATAGCATCTTTCTCAGGAGTGTCTGTATAAACAGCAGACTTCCTTTTTGGTCTCCCTCTATTTGTATTTTGCCTGGGTCCTGCTTTCGGAAATGGTCTCACATATTCAGGAGAAAATGCCATTGTATCCTTTGTGGCGCCAATATCTTTCGATGTTGATGGAATGTTTTGGTTAGTCACATTTTCAGTTGGATTCGGAATTTCTGGTAATTCTACATCGGCAAGTGAATTTTCAGGAACTGGAAAAGCTGTTATTTCAATTTCTGGCTGAGGCAAAATATTTTGAGATAAACTGCTTTCCATTTGGAGTAAAGGTGTATCTTGGAGCGCTGACATGGGGATCGGTCTGTCCATAACATAAGAGGGTGCGAAATCGATGTCAGTGAATATGTCTGCGTTAAATGGGTATATTCCTGTACACTTGAAGCCAGCTTGTATGTTGGTTTGAGTTAATGCATAGGGTAAAGCAGTAGATACGATGCTTGGTATATCGTAGATTTTCATGGGTTTACCCGGATTATTTCGCATCCAGCAATCGCTAGCACTGTTCACTGCTTTTTTGAAAGGTCGGAAAACAGATCTATCTAACGGCTGAAGCTTATGGGAGCGGTGGGGAGGAAATGACATCATGACTATACCATTGGCCTTACAGAAACCCAGTGCCTCTATCGTGATATGAGAGGAGTGGTTGTCTAATAGTAGTAGTACTTTCCTATCCACCGATGAGTTAATGTGCTTCTGGAAGTGTTTGAGGAACATCACAAATTCGGTTTCTTGCATCCACCCTGAAGAATTCTCTGTGCCAATGCACCCAATGAGACCATCTCTTATGAAATGATTGTCATACCTTTTGCGTGGAAAAATGAACATTGGCGGGACATAATTTCCTATGGCACTCACAGCAATAGTAACTGTCACAAGAGTTCCACGCTCACCAGATGTAAGTGCACCTACTTGCCGAATTCTTTTTTCGGCCACTACCTTATTGGGTTTCTGGACAGTTGTAACACCCGTCTCGTCAATATTGTAGATATCAATCGCTGCAAACTTTTCACGATCCATTACTCTGCTCAGATTGTCATAGAAGGCCTTTACATTCGTTCTGTTGAAGCTTGTAGCCCTCGAAAGACTTGTAGCTTGGGCACACCTAATGGATAAATTCTTATGTCTTTTCATGAAGCCGGAAAACCAATCCTCTCTCGCAATCTTGTTAGTAGCCCAAGATGTAGGCGCTTTTAGATGGTACTTCTCAGCCAGTTCATAGGCTAATCTTCGTATTTCTTTCGGAGAGAGACCGAAGTAAATGTCTGCTGCTTTCATGATGTATTTTGACATTTCAACCTCTTGGTTTGCAGAAAAAACTCTTGTGTGAGAGTTGTACCCCATGGAAATAGTTTGAACGGAATTTTCTGCTTCTGCCTCTCTCTTTTTTTGTATCGCATCAATGAGACATGACATAGACCAAATTCCTTAGCAGCTCTCCGCACAGACTGACCACCAAGAACTTGTTCGTAAGCTCGTTCATAGGTAGAAATATTCTTCAAATTTCGCTCAGTCTTTTGAATTCTGGTCCGTGGCATCAATAATAAGGAAAAACATACATGAATATCATTCACATAATTTGAACGGGGTCAATTGTAACGTTACAATCGACCCCGACGAGAATGGTATAACTGACCCCAATGCGTGTTCAGAACTTCAAGAGCTAAAAATAAAAATTTGTAAAGCAAAGTCGACGTGCAAAACAATCTCAAGATAATCTAAAAGAGCGCCCAAACTACTCAAAGTATAAATAAAATTAATGATATACATAGGGAAATAATTATCGAATATCTACGTAGAAAATAAAAACTTACGTTGTCTATATGAAAACAGAACACTCGTCACAGTAGCCGTCTATCTCCTTCGATTGATCGAGCTGTACTAACAAAGAATACACCAACAACAAGAAGCTTTTCGGCGTTTTGACAATTCATTTTCTGAATGCGCATGTGTGATAGACGCCATTTTTTTATATGTGTTTTACGTCAATGTCATTCTTTGTTGTTAAACAAAAATATGCTTTTTATTTGTTTATTTACTTTGATTTTGAACAATACCGTTTAGTAAAAGTAACTAGTTGCACTCTTAGTGAGAAATTATTGTATTTATGATGGGAAGAATAAGCTGTGAAGTTCGTGGATGTCACTCAACAACAGGAGAAAAGATAACTATGTTTGGTTTTCCCAAAGACCCTGTGAGGTAAGAGAAATTGTTTCTATATGTAATGTATTATAGGTACATATTCATTATGCAATATTTTACATGTTCCTATGAATTGTAAGTTGTGTAAATCTATATTTTTGTTTGTTAACGTTGATCTGTCCCTCTACCTTTAATAACATGTAATGATAATATTATGTAGGTACTACAATAAGCTTTCTGCTGACGAGCCCTGTTCTGCAAAAAACATGTTGAATGAAAATACATAATATTCAATATAAATTAATAGTTGATTTCTTTTATAGACATGTGATAATATAAAAATATACCTACCTTTATTTAATTTTTAGGGTACAGTTATGGTTGGAAGCTTGTAACCGCAGAGATTTGTTTGGAAATACTACAGATGCTTTACAAAAGAATTTATAGGTTGTGTGAACTTCACTTCAATTTTTTCCAAAGGAGGATATTCCAAGCGTTTGTTTCAGCTAGCTGCTCCTGCCATATTTCCATGGTTAAAATGCAAGGGACATATTTTATTGAATCATCCACCAACAAAAATAGTTATTCAGTCTGGTAAATATTAAATTTAAGTAGACATTACAATCAACTGTTATTAATATTTATTTTTTGTCACCTGGCCACAGGATTAATTGATACTTTACCACAGGATGAATTAATACCTTCATGGAATTTGTGTAAGGGAATGATTACTACAATTACTTTTATAATTGCAGCTACCATACCATTACAGCAATAGCGACATTCATCTCTTAGGCCTCTGCAATACATACGAGTTACCGTGATGCTTCTCCACTTCTTGGTAAATATAATTATTATTTAGATTCACCTATGTAAGTCAATATACATCAAAATGGATGGCTTTCTCATAACTAGATAAGTTAGTAAAAAATTAAGTGTTTTCAACTGTGAATTTAACTAGACGAAAGTTTCACCTACAATGTTCAGCCTACCTGTGTCTTACTGAAAAGAATCTTGGTTTTGTTATAAAAGAGTATTTCTTATGATTTTTTTATAATAGAGAAATGTTTTTTTATTTATCCCATGCTCACTTTGTGGCAGTATTAACTATCAGTCTCTGATATGCTATTAATGTGTAAGAGAATTCTTCTGATAAAATAGATACTAGAAAATTAAAGTGTCGGATAAATAAAACAACACATTGTCTATAACAGTGGTTCCCAGCCATTTCTGGACCACCACCCCCTATAGAAGAGAACAAAAATTTCAACACCCCCCCCAGTCGCTGGTTAGTCCAAAGTAGTTAATTTTATTTGAATATCATCTGTACCGTCCCAATTTATCTGTATTTAGCTTTAATTTCAGTTAATGTCTAAATTTTATTTTAGAGGAATGATGATGTAGAAATTTATTAAACGACTACCAAATGTAAAATACAATTGTTCATTAAACTTTTAAATATAAACACAGAATCAATAAGAAATACAATCACAATAGAAATAAGAAATGCAATACAATAAGAAATACAAAATTAATAATAAGGAAAAAATCAATGAGACAGTTGAGGCTGGTGGAGTGTTACCAGTTTGTTAATATTGGGTTCCAATTTCGTTAACATCAATCGCAGATGGCCACGTTCAGGGATGTGTAGTCTGTTCCTCTTTTTTGACAGCAAATCAGTTACTTGCACTGAATGCACGCTCAGCCATATAGGACGAAGGAAATGCAATTAACAACTTCTGTACTATTGTCCACAATCCAGGATAGAGAACTGGTATTGGTTTTTGAAGCCAGAACTCTTGATATCCACGTTTGAATTTTACTTTCAGTTCTTCGTTAGTTGTGAGTTCTAATAGCTCCTCTTCCAAATTTGATGAGCCTTCAGTATCTGTGTTTGCGTAAGGATCTATAACCCAACTTGGTATTTCCATGTTTAAAATATCTTGGAAACAATTTGTAAAATCAACATAAAGAACTGCCAAGTGGTGGCAGTAAGTAAGTAAATCTTCCGGTTTTGCAGACACTGTTGATAATGTGGGAAAATGGTTGTACTCACCTCTACCAAGATTTCTTTTGAATATAAGAAGTTTTCCTGCAAAAGCAGCTATGACGTTTTAGTTTCAATTAAATTTAAATCATCACCTTGCAATTGTATATTAACTTGATTAAATACAGGTCCGTCAAATAAGCGATGTCATTTTTTGACGTAATCAGGTTTTCGCGCAATTGTTCGTTTTCTTCAAGAAATTCCAACACTGAGTCAAATAGATTGAAAAACGATTCAGACAAACACCTTTAGAGAGCCAACGTACTTCTGTGTGCAGCAGCAAGCGATTGTAGTCTTCATCATTTTCATTGCAAAGCTTATGAAACAAGCGGTCATTCAATGAATTGCTTCTAATGATATTGATTGCTTCAATAACGTTATTGAGGGACGCATGCAGACGTTCATTTAATTTTTTTGCAACCAAATGCTGACTACAATATACTGAATAATACAATATACAGCGAGTACATTTGGCACTGCTTTTCTCAAATGTGCTATAAAACCCATATTGCCCGGTCATTGCTGGAGCACCATCAGTAGCAGCAGGCAAAATATTGCTAATAGGAATTTCTTTCTCTTGAAAAAATTCTTGCATGATATTAAATATAAAATGTCCCTTTGTATCAGATTCCAAAAGCAAATAATAACTCTTGATGAATTTTTTCTTCTTTTATAAATCGTACGTATGATAGGAGTAGAGCTTCGTTACTTGGTAGAGTTGATTCATCGAGTTGAATGGAAAATTTGCAAGTCTTTACGTAATCGCATAATGATATTTCAACGTCATTTGCCATTTCATCTATTCTTCTTTGCACTGAATTATTACTGAGCGGAATTTTTTTAATGATATCAAATGGTGTCTTATGATGGAGAACAGTTTTTAATATCTCTTCGACTGCCGGCCAAATTAATTCCTCGCCAATGGTGTGTGGTTTTCCTGACTTTGCGATTAACAATGAAACGTTATATTTATCTCGTAGCCCATCATCGTCTCGTTTAGAAGACGATGCAAAAAGGTTTGATATAGTTGGCTGTTTTAAATATTGTTTTCCGAGTTCTTGAAAATAGAATATATCTTTGTTCTTCTTATCAGGATGCATTTTATGTAAATGCTCTTGTAGCCTAGAAGGCTTCATAGCTTCATTTGGAAAAACTTTTCGGCAAATTAAACACATAGGTAATGATTTGTTTGTAGAAGATTCCGCAAATCTATATTTTAAATATTCAATAATGTATTGACGGTATTTCTTTTTTAATTTAGAAGTAGATTCAGCCATTTTCATACAAAAATTGAATTCTCAATAGATTTATAGATAGTAATGTTTATAAAATGATACACCACTCACGATTATTTACTACGGCAGAGCTTATGATTCACGACTATATATCGCGGCCAAGCACATACAACTAACAAAAAATTCGTAGAGCTGTTGCTTTTACACGTTTCATTTCGTGCATGATTCAACTTGTCTGTGTGCGAACATGTAAAAACATGTTATTTTGTATGAACATCGCGCGTTCGCTTATCAACGTGCGAGGACAAGTCTTATACTTCTATTCTGAACTAAAAGAAATTATGATAATTATTAGTATTATTATTATTGCTAATTTAAAACTGCTTTTTAACCCTTATTGAATCATTTTTATTTCACCATTCCTCTTGACTGCTTATTATTTGCTTCTGAATCCGCTACCGCCCCCCTAAAAGGCTGCAGCGCCCACAGGGGGGCGGTATCGCCCCCGTTTGGAACCATTGGTTTATAATATACCTTACTCATACACTTCTGTGTCCATTAATATAGTCTTCCTGTATTTTTATTTTCAGATAATCAACCTTTTAAAATGGACGTTAGGGGGAAGTACTGAGTTACGACCTGTACCTTTACAATCTCCTTCGACTTCAACACAAAGCATGACTTTTAGCACAGTACGAAAGCAAACGTCTCTGAACAAAATCCTCTCTATTAGCTGCTTTTAACCACATTTTAGCTCCAAAAAGTAACAGTACATTTAATATGGGTTTGACCAGTATACAGTTTGGTTTGGCTTACCTATACATCATCCTTGTCCAGTTTTAGAGGAACATCTACAACCACAACATAAGCAAACAAGTCCTCCTTTAGAAGCCATCACAAAAAATTAATCTAGTGCTGCAAGAAATATTGTACAATTATAAATAAAGTAATAGATGACTGTTTTACTTATCTAACTGTCCTATACAATTGTAAATGTCCGGTATTATTATTATTATTTAATATATATATATTGATCATTTCTACACATTATGTTGCAGGCATTAAAGTATTTTCTCTAGGTGTAAAATATTGAATTATGAATCTGGAAGAATGTAACTGTTATATCATATCATGGAAATTATACAAACTGTACATTTAAGCACCAACATTATTGTAATTTTATACCATCATGTATATTGAATTTTTTCCTTCTGTAATCTGGTATTCTAAATTTATAATCTATATTACTGTATTGGTTTTAATATCTACCCTATCCTACCCATATTGCTACCTAAATACATATTTACACATAATGAATTCCAATATCGATATAAGAAAATAAAAATCATTCGATTAAATAATAGCATGTTATTTTTAGTAATAAACTGTTCTTAAAAAACAGAAACTCAAACTATGTATAAAGAAATGCTAGAGCATATTTTTCACAATATTTGTTAAGCCCAAGCGTCTCGTTAAATTAACTTTATTAACCGACAAATTAAGTTTAATTTATTTAATAAATAACTGTTCTAAAGATAAAAACTTTTCCACGTCTGTTAGACACTGAACAATATCCTATTATAAAATTGTCACTTATATACACTTCGTAGGCTGTATCGTACTAGCAAACCGAACTTTCTCCAAAAATATAGTATATATGGATTTATAGGACCCGTTGTACTCGCTCTAGTGAGCTGAAAATCAATATGGTTCATCTGTGGTACACACTGAAAAATATCCAATTATAATATTGGTCAATTGTATTCACTCCGGTGGCTGTATCGTGGTAACAACTCCAAATTTCTCCAAAAATGTGGCACTTGCAATGCCATATTACCAGTTATACTAGCTCCAATGAGCGGAAACTCAATAAGGTTCATGTATATGACGTCCTGAACAGTATCCAATCATAAAATTGATCACTTGAAGACACTCCAGAGGCTGTATCGTGCTAACAAACTGAAATTTTTGCAAAAATTACTAAAATTTGGTACTTCAAGTACCATAGCACCCGTTGTACTGGCTCTAGTAAGCTGAAAATTGCTAGAGTCCATCTCTGAGACGCCCTGAGCAATATCCCATCATAAAATTGGTCACTTGTATACTCCGGAGGCTGTATTATGCTAACTCACTGAAATTTCTCCAAAAATGTCATACTTCAAGTATCATGTTACCCGTTGTACTGGCTCTGGTGAGCTGAAAATCAATAGGGTTCTTCTGTGAGATGGCCTGAATAATATTCAATTACAAAATTGGTAACTTGTGGCACTCCAAAGGCTGTATCGGGCTAATAAGACCATGTTACAGGTTTTTTATGCTCACATTTTTCATTGACAATTAATACTTTTTCGGAATAATGTTTTGACAATATATTAGTAAACAATTATTTTTTGGAATGTTTGATTTACATTTTTTCGTACCTGTAAAATATATACCTTCACAATTTTAAGCCTTTTTCTCAGTGTAAATATTTATTAGCTTTCTGTCAACTTCAGTTTTACAAGGTCACGAAATTTTGCCCCAGAACATCAAAAACGATTTATGCCGGCTTTCGCTTCTTGTTGTTGGTGTATTCTTTGGTACTAATAGCGTGACGGGAGGAACTAGATGCACCACCCGTTGAAGCGACGTTCACACAATTGCGGCGGTTTAGGAACTATTAACGATGTTTCAATTGACCCCTGTTACAATTGCCCCCGGTCTACCCTACGTTCTCTCGTATTTTCCTCTGGACCTTGTTGGTAACAAGTTCGTCGTCGCTTTTGATTGCAAAATATCTTCATTTAATTTATTCATTTTGAATTAATAATATTTCACAAATTATTTTTCTGACATATCATTTGTTTATTGCGGTTGTTATGTTAACGTTATACTTATATACTCTGATCTGAATTGATTTTTAACTAGGAGTATTTATTTCAACAATTAGGATATTTTTCATACAGTACCTACACGAAAAAATGGACGTTAAACTCGCAAGGAAAGTGATTGTTCCATGCTCATGTAAATTTGACTCACTCGCTTCACTTCGTTGGCTCGTGAATCAAAAATTTACATTCGCTGGAAAACTACCACTCTTCTTAACTTAAAGAACAATCTACTATTCTTGTTTACTTGCTGATTCCAACAAATCAACTGAATTACAGTCTCGAAGTAATCTATATGTAAGTGAATTTTCAATGGCGAAATTCATATTCATCTGTTTATAAATGAAGTATGCTTTATGGAATATTCATGAAATTATTGACAGGAGAATTATTATTTAATCTTATCGAGATAATCGACCAGCATAATGGATTTATTAAAGTCTCAGTTCAAGGGCTTAGATTTTTCTGATAAGGCATCAGAAGTTATGAGTGTTTCAGAAGTTAACTATCGGCTTTTAAGAAGACGATAATTTACAATGACAATCAGTAGCGTGGCAGCGAAAAAAAAAGTCGTCTTGTATTAATAAACTTTATAACCCTGAGACATGGACTTTTTTACATCTGATAGAAATGATCAATATGGGTTTTGGAACTTTGTGCATAAACTCTCTTATTAAAAGTCTCTGCCGCCCCTATTTGAGAAAAATTATGAACAATTTCTAAATATTTCCCATCTAAATAGGGGTAAAAAGAGAAAACTACGTATAGCAAATTAGAAACTAAAAGTGAGGAAGCATGCAAGAGACGCTGTTGTGTAATATTTTGTCAGATTGAAACAAAACTGTAGAAGATATTCGACTCCAAATGAGGCATGTCAAACGCCCCCTCCCCCCTTAGCATAACCTATCATACCAATTTTTAAAGCTATCACACCAACAGCTTACAATTGAATTCTGGAGGGGGGCTGGTTAGCACTGCCCCCCCCCCCCGGTTGAAATTGATAGCACGAATGAAGGACACCTAGCACACCAACAATGCAACGGGTAGAAGAAGGTAGGGTAGTAAAAGAATCAGAGACCAAAAATTAAAACTGAAATAAAAAAATTCAAATTATTTTAAATTTGTATATATTGACGAAGACCCCGAAACAATACACATTAAATCTAATTTCACTCAAAATTCACAGAGTCTAAAACTAGATAAAAGGTGTCTAGAATTGGTGGACACAGCTACATTACACAAGTGTCTAGAATACACAACTAATAAAAAGTGTATTGAAAATCCACTAACTTCAAGCACAAACACATCAGAACAAGACATTGACGTAAATAATACAACCTCTGAAAACAAGTGTCTAGAAACTAAAATTAAAAAGTGTATAGGAACAATCAAAGAACACCTGGAAAGGATGGCATCTTTCCAGCAGTTCTACAACAGGGATCCGATATCTTAATTTCTCACTTATGTAAGATATTCAAGATGAACTTTATCTTGGGATACATTCCAAAAGAGTGGAGACAGGTCAGGGTCTGCTTCATTCCTAAGAGTGGCAAACGTCCTCCACAGGAACCAAAGTCGTATAGACCTATAAGCCTTACCTCCTTCTTACTCAAAAGTATGGAAAAAATACTCGACACATACATGAGAAGTGAATATTTATCAAATGCACCGCTTCACGAGGAACAATTTGCCTATCAACCTGGCAAATCTACCTTAGATGCTTTACATTGTCTCGTAAGAGACCTAGAAGAGGCAATAGCTGCAAAAGAAGTATCGCTATGTGTCTTCGTAGATATAGAGGGAGCTTTTGATATCACCTCATATGAATCAATTAGCGCTGCTGCAACTGCAAAGGGTATTCCACCTTCCATAATCAAATGGATTCAGTCCATGCTAAATACTAGGAAAATAATCCCCTACCTCGGAGACCAGTTGACTACTATAAAAGCGGTGAAAGGTTGTCTTCAAGGACGAGCGCTATCACCTCTACTGTGGTCACTAGTGGTTGACGACCTCATAACAAAGCTAAAAAGAGAAGGATTTCGTGCTCTTGGCTATGCTGACGATTTAGTTATAGTGGTCAGAGGTAAGCACGACGGCATCATTGCCGATCGTATACAATGCGCCTTGAACCTGATAACTACCTGATGTTCGAAGGAAGGACTTTCAGTCAATCCTAATAAAACGACACTTGTTCCATTCATTAACAGGGGGAAGTTAAGTATACAGACTCCAAGCTTAAATGGTACAACCCTGTTTTTTTCGGAAGAGGTTAAGTACCTTGGAGTCATCCTTGATAGGAAACTTACGTGGAACTCACACCTCGCACACATCACCTCAAAAGCAACAAGGGCTCTTTGGACGTGTCGTATGCTCTTTGGGAAAACTTGGGGTCTAAAACCAAAAATGATCTACTGGTCATATATAACGGTTGTCAGACCTATCATTACCTATGCTGCGCTTGTATGGTGGAAGAAAACAACACAACAAAGGGATACAATAGAGTTGCAAAAATTGCAAAGACTCGCATGCTTAGGAATAACGGGTGTAATGAGATCATGCCCTGGCGCGGCCTTGAAGGTAATACTAGATCTCCCTCCATTACATTTACATGTAAGGAGGATTGCTCTGCAAAATGCCTATAGGTTAACACAGGCTAAATCTCTAAAACCCGGTGATTTGACAGGACATCTCGAGATACGAAGGGTTGGATCAACCCAATCTATGATGATGCCTAGGGACATAATGCCTGCTAAACAAGATTTCGAAGTTACTCTAGATGTTATTATTAACGATCGTGAGTTAACACAAAACGAAATCTCAGAAATAACAAGGGGTGCCCTCACATTTTATACTGATGGGTCAAAACAAACGAAAGAGTAGGAATAGGGGATATAGGACCTAATCTTAGGTTACCAGTAGCCCTAGGTAACACTCCCACACTATTCCAAGCGGAAATACTAGCGATAGACTTCGGTGCTCAGGAGTGCCTTAAAAAGCGCCTCAACGCAGCCAGAATATTTATTGCCTCCGACAACCAGGCTGCTTTGAAAGTTTTAAAGTCTATATATAACTTATGAGTCCAAAACAGTCTGGAGCTGCAAACAATATCTTAAGCTACTGGCTAGACATAACAAACTATCTCTGTTATGGGTGCCCGGGCACAAGAGAATTGCTGGAAATGAGACTGCCGATGGTCTTGCAAAGGAAGGAGCTAGCACTTAACACAAAAATGTTAGCATATCTTTAAAGAGAATCGAAATACCTTACAATTTATGTGCCACTCGACCCCCCATGCCATTAAAGATTCTCGAAGGGTGAAACACACACTCTGTTACTCTCAGAGTAAAAAAAATATAAAATAAAGGAAGAAATAAAAAGAGAGTAGGTTCTTTCCAAACTGATAATGAGATTGGAGATAACAAAGCCAGTTCTCAAGGCTCTGTTATCTGAAAGAAGTTAGTTAAAGTGAAGAAAGAAAAGAAAGAGAGAAAAAACTAAGATACAGATAAATGAAATTTAATGAAGGGCGTCACTAATTTTGTTGCTAAACAAAATTAGAAAAAAATCAATCTCAAATATCAGCCAACTCTTAACTGCAGCTCTCTGCTAGTTTTAGAAAATGCTTTAGAAAAAATGTGCTGAAGGCAATTTTTCAGGTATACCTGTATAATAAATAAAACAACCCAATAAAAAATATGTATAATAGTATATTACGTAACGTGTGTTGTAAGAAGCATTTTACGCTCGAACGGAAAAGTTATGCACGAAGCCGCATAGCGGCGAGTGCGTAATTCCGTGAGTGCGTAAAATACGTTACAACACGAGTTACGTATTATACTTTACCTACGACCCACTTGTACTTGTGTTTATAATCTTATTAAGGTATTTAAAGTACAAGTAAAAACGTACATCCTCGATGCACAGCCAAGTTTCGTAAAAGTCCGTCCTAAGTAGTATTTATTTTTATTAATAATGTATGTAGAATTACCGGAATTGCATAAAATAGCGTATACACCTCTCGACTAAAGTGACATTAATCCCTTAGGTGGATTACTTCCCTCAGAAATCAAACACCACCCGCGGGATTAAATGGGCCACTTTAGTTGCTTGGTGTATAATATACTAATTGTTTACTGATATGAGATACGTTCAGACACCTAAAAGATGTGAATTGACTGAAACGGAACCAATTATCATATAATTCCAAATAACTCTTAGTATTAAATGCAATCTCATATCTAATAAATGTTATCTACCATTTATATTATAGAATAAAATTCAACGTCAAATATCTAAGTAATACATTTTGAATAAAATGGCTACGTCTATTGACAGTTGCTAAGTGGTTGCTATGGAAGCCGTGCGATTTACTTTACAGCCGTGCGTTTTGTTTTACCGTGCGTAATAGACGTCTTACAATGATTGCCAACTGTGTATTTTTGACTACTTACAGGGGTGGTCGTAGGTAAATATAATTGATGTATGAAAAAATTTTTAGAAAAAGTGGTTAGTAGATATCAGTATGTGTGAAAAAAGAAATTTTAACCTTAAACGTACAGATAAAATAATATTGGTGAAGCCATACAAAATAAAATTACTTAACTTAAAAGTTGATATTCGAAGACAGTAATCCGGGAAATCTTCTTTAGTTAAATAATTCTCGGTACTTTATACAGATGATTAGCTAAGTCCCCAATAAGATCTCACAGCACAACCATTATATGTAAGACCATACTATTTGGTGATAATACACCAGCACATTTCTTCAGTCAGGTATTTTTGTATAATTTACCCGCAAATGTTGTGGATTCCTGGAGTTTCCGCTATAATAACATCAAGTGTGTTACAAAAAGATTTTTCAATATAAAACATATTTAGATATCTGTACAGATAAATACATAAAACTTTTCTTATATTTTTTTCACAATTATACAATCTAGCTTAAAGATTCGTACTGGACAAAAACCTTTATCAGTTCAAGTAAATTGTAAACAGGAAAAAATGTAAAACATACCAGTAATCCCAGCGAATTTGTTCTAAGGAACAAGTTTTATTTTAGATCAAACTAAATCTTTAAACTTTTATCGGAATTTCTGCAACAACCATTCTCTCGAAAAATGTATTGTAAATTGCCGCATTTTGACTTCCTATTAAGGATTTTCTTGGACGAGATAACTTTAACGTTTATTCCACCAACACTTAATTAGTTGTATTTAAAATATAGACTAGGAAGACGTGTGGTCTATTCCACCAATAAATTTAACATTCGTTGCAAAATTATTTATTTAAATTAATATTCGAAATGTCGACTGCTAAGTTAACGTTTCAAGGGGTAGTCACCCTTTTTAGGGGGGTGACCGTACAACCATAAGTTAACTATCAAAAGTTGTCCTACTCGTAAACAAAATCGACGTGGTTCGGGGTTTGCCGCAAAAACCTCCCCCGCCAACAATATTTGAGGTGGACTGTTTCTAATACGCCACCCATTTAGAATTCGTTAAACTTGGGAGAAATTACAAAATCTAAAATTTATTCTGGAAAATGTAGTAGGGATTTTGCATATTTACTGAATTGCTTATTGAAAATAGGTACTTTTTGAGTGCAACTCAAATTTTCCTAAAATTTGAAAATCTGATTTAAATGACTCTATTGCTACATACCAAGGGCCGTAGCAATATAAATTTCTAATGAACACAAATTAATTAATGATAACTGGACTTTTAAGCAAGAAAACTATAACTTTTATTACGTTTCAGCTATGCATTTACTTATCCATTTACTTACTCTATTATCATTATTCTATTATTTTTTTTATTTATTTATTATTATCAACTTTATGGAGAGAGCCAACCTGTACCCAGTCAGAAACGACAAAATAATTACAATAATCTCACCTTAACCACAATCCGCTCTGCAGCAGAGCCTACTCGATGACGGGACGACTAGACCTCCGATTCGCCTTACAAAACTCTTCTAGGGTTTGGTACCCACCGGCTACCGTATGACTTACCTCAAAGTGTACTAAATAATTTGATATTCTCTTACCCTAGATGTAAATAATAATAGTTTCAAAAAAAATCAAAGACAAAGAGTTCAGGTGACCCACTGGCGTTTATTCTATGATTAAAATATTTAGTTTCAGATTAAATTTAAAATTACAATTGAGCACAACTGAGTACAGCTGTCCGAAAGCATAGTGAGCAAACAATAGGTTTCATTGAACCTTAATGAATTTCATTTAACCTAAATAAGAACTCGAAGCAATTGCTTAAGGCGCACAAATATATTAAGTAAACCTTATTATAATTTAAAGTTTAAAAAGCATCCTCAATGGATTGCAAAATTTTTTTGTTGTGGTAAACTCTAAGATCAATTTATTTTATTTATTAACAACAAAGGATTGTTTTAATTATCAAACTCATTTATGTTATATTTAAAAGTATTATTTTAAAAGAAGAAAAATGTAGATATAAAAATAAAAGTAACACTAATCAGATAAGACCAAAAAACTTTGTCTACCTGTACAAAAACGTGTTTTCACGAGGCTCGCAGCAATCAACTGGATACTATGGAAAATAACTCTAACCATGTGGCGACAAATACATCAGACTAAGAAAGTAGCCACTGCATTAAATAATATTTCCGGATCTCCGGTCGCGAACACCATACCATCAAAGATATTTTTATACAGCTTACCCCGACTTCCTAATTTGTTTTAAAGTTGATTCCGGAGAACTATCTGAATATCTGGTTTCCCAATGGGAATGGGAAATTTCCAATTAAAACGTGCCAAAAAATTTCTAAAATAAAACCATGAAATATATAGGTTCGCAAGAGAAATATTATCGAAAAGACTTACCTCGAAAAATCGAGATTTTTTTTTAAAATGGCGTCTCTACCACTAAATCTCAAATCCTAACAATTAGACGTGATGAACGATTGAACAACTCCAATCCTCCAAACAATAGGTGTGCTTAAAATCCCGCTTAATACGGATCCTCCTTGAAACCAATCCACAGGCTATGGAGACAACTTGCTACCACAGAGGCACAGCAAAAGCAACAACACTAATAATGGCGTCTACCTCTTCTTCAACAACTGCTTCAAGAGGTTCTACAGGGCGTAAGCCCTACTCCTTCCGAAAATTATCATTACCACAATTGCCACTTTAGAAATTCAAAATAATTTCAGAACTCAACAAACAATGTAGACGAAATACTACAGAGATGAACTCACCCATCTTCACTGCCAAACTTCCACAGAAAACACTTCTCAGCGAGTATCCAAGATAAAGAGACATGCCCACCGACTCTCAAACACATCCCCTCATTTTAGAAAATTAAAATCCTCTATCCTGCTATTCAGCATTCAGTTAAAACCCTAAATGATAATGATATTGATAGCCGAAAAGTTAAGTATAGAACTGACTATAAAATTTAACCATCAGGTTTGTCCAGCTAATTGCCAACAACTGATAAAGCGATTTGCAAATAAATATCCTAAAAGTGAGCAACCCAATATACATTAATTTCACCATTATTTGTGATATAAATCCAATTAAGTTAGAGTTAAGAAAATTATTTAGTGAATTTTGAATTTCAATTAATTATAAGAAAATGATTTAGTGAATATTAATACCGTAACACTATCACTTGAAGCATGAAAATATTAGTCTAAAATCAGAAGACACCACAATATTACAGTGGCAATTACTACTTCAATATCGATTTTATTCAATGGACGTTCTTTCATTTCGAATACATGGGATAAATAAAAGTTGTTGTTATATAAGTTTATTAATAGAAAAATGTAGATGAGTTAAAAACATATTTATCACAATTTAGCAAGGTAATAGAATGTGTCATTTAACAGAAACCAGAAAAATTTAAAATATATATGATTTATATCATCCAGGCTACGTTGTATCATATAACAGTGGAGGCGTTAATATTTGTGATGGAGCTAGTTTATATTATTAATTGTTTAGAATATAACTAGGAAATCGTAAAAATAGGTTCTAAAATTATCTGTTCTAGTCTTAAACCGTAAAATAATTATTTATGCTTTATATAGATCTCATGATATCGAGGTCAAAACATTTATAAAATATTTTTGACAATACTGGGAACAACTCTTCACTGAAAATTGTGATTTTAATATACTCGCCAGTGATTTTAATATTAGCATTACAGCCGAACGCGAAAATTATCGTAGATAACTATTTTCAGTAGTCCAATTCACAAAATGATTTTAAAAGTGGAGATTGAAAAAACAAAAACAAATCACAATCGATCAAATTGCAATATGTTACTATATATTATATTTCCAATTCAATCTTCTTTTAAAATAACTATCTCTTGACATGTTGCCTAAATATATTTATGTTGTTTCGTTATAATCCGTAGCAATATGTATCAAGCTCTTTGGCAATCTTCGAAAATAAAGTTTGCCTCGTATAAGAAACGAACCAATCAAAATAGGATTTGAAATGTGTTATTTTCTACAACCCCTTCTACATATTTACGATGATTATAATGGCGTAATTGCGTCGAATTATCTTAACCACATGAAAAAGTTAATTCACCAAACGGCTGTGTGCCAACAACCCATAAACAGAGAATATACAAGGCACATTAAATATATTTAAGCCAAGTATTGGAGGTAACGCAAAAATTTATTTGATATAATACTAGTTAGTGTTAGCTAAAATGGTTATATTATTCTAATATTATTAGTTTTGGTCAGTTTTGCCATCCGTTTGGTAGACGGAAGGAAGAAAAATGTTACGGAAAAATGCAAAAATAATTGTGGAAAAATTGGAGAATTTAAAAGTATCCAAATGGAAGACCTTTGAAGAGGATCTTATACATTATAACTAGTCAGCGCAATCAGGTACCATGAGGAAAATTATGGGAAGCCTTGGAAAGAACAAATATTAATACCACCTTCATAAAAGGACTGCAAAAACTCTTCTACAATAGCACTAAAGTGAAAATAGTACCGTAAAACCTTACAATTTGTCCAGAAGTTACAACTTTACCCAGACGCAAGGTCGTAAACTATATTTTTCATATAACTTTGACAACACTGTGAAAGGGTCCGAACGGTTGCGAACGCTTCTAAGCAATTCACTTTCGTGTTCAGTACTGTTTCTAGCGTGTACGCTGCTTATAGGAATCAAGGAAAGAAAATTGACATACAGGTTGGCATATTAATTATGGCAGTCGGAAGTTTGGCAACGTCCGATGCGCCGTAGCAAAGACGTATGCGGATTGCAAGAGCTCACTTCGCTGGCAGAATTCGTATGCTTCGTTTCGACAGTTCAGTTCAGAGAAAAGAGTGATTACCCGGGTTGTGCAATACTAACTTGTTATGGCGACTCCAGAAAGTAAAGTGGTTCATAAAAAGTTGAGTGAGCAGTGTCGTGAAATAATTATGACCGTTTTAAATTTCATGACCGAGGAGGCAAACACTGCAAACAATGGTAAGTCAACAATTCCATTAACAAATGTAAGTTTTAATAATTGCAATAACATTTTTAACCCAAAGTAATTATTTAACAAATTTACACTCGACAGTAAATTTTTTGAAACCGATTCTAACTACTTCCTCATTTAATTTGTATAAAAATACACATGAGTAAAACTTTTAATACAACATTTATATCGACTTATTTTATTGTCAGGTCATTGAACGAGTTACTGCTGATACGAAAGTTAGCCTAAGAACATTTTCTCGTATTGAAAAAGAAGCTCTGGCAGGAAGTAATGATGACACTGAGGTGCCTACTAAAAAACAAAGAACGCTCAGTATCCGCATGGATCAATTCGACAAAACTGGTCTTAGGATGTGCATAATAAATTATCACATATCCGAGAAAAAAGTACCCACGTTAAGAAATGTACACTAAACCTTTGCAGATAGTTATGGTTTTGCAGGAAGTCGCGAATATCTGCGGAAACAAATACATTCTTTGGGTTTTCGTTGAACCAACATGAAAAACAACAGAAGTTTTTTAATAGAATTTCACGAAATCAGACATTTACGCCTACTATATTGAAGAAACATAAAAAAGTGCAGAGAACAGAACACACGTATCATTTATATGGATGAAACATACATTCATTCATGTCACACGCACCTTAAAGGATGGAGCGACAATAGTAACGAAGGATTAAGAAAACCCGTTTCAAAAGGTAGTAGGCCCATCATTGTGAATGCAGGAAGTGAAAATGGTTTTGTACCTAATGCTGGTATTATATGGAACTCCCAGTCAAAAACAGGAGATTATCATAATGAAATGGCGTACGAAAATTATGGAAAGTGGGTACAACAAAAACTTATTCCAAACCTACCAAAAAACGCTGTTGCGGTAATTGATAACGCCCCATATCACAATGTTCTAAATGAAAAATTACCTACGACTGCTTGGGCTAAACAATAATTAAGAAACTGGCTTTCTGAAAGAAACATATATTACAGTGAACAAATGTTAAAACCGGATCTTTATAACGTTGCAAAAATGTACAAACTGCAATATAAAAAATAAAATTGATGAATTGTTTATTCGACATGGATTGCAAGTTTTAAGGCTACCCCCTTATTGCCCGGTCTTTAATCCGATGGAAAGTGTTTGGGCGGCACTTAAAGAATATGTCGCCAAACGAAATGTTACCTTCGATTTTACAAAGGTTAAAGTATTCTGCAATGAATTTGTTGACACATTTTCTGCAAATGATTGGATAGTTGGATGTGACCATGTTGAAAAGTTTGAAGATGAATTTATGAACAATGAACCACTTTTAGATACTGTTGTAGATAATATTATTATGAATATGGCCGAAGACGAGGATGATGAAGTTAATATAGAAAGTGATTTTGAAGAATCATTTGTAAATGCACATCATTATTTTACTATTGATGATCCCTGTGCATCTAAAACATATTTTTCATTATAGTGCTGGTTTGTAGGTGGTATGACTGAATACATTAAACGCAACAAATGTAAAAATGTAAATAGAGGTTATAACATTGTAGATATTAGATACGAATTCCACTAGTGTAATATAATATTTGTAGCACATCTGTATATAGTTCTAAGAAACAATAATTGACGGCACCCAGAACCAAGATTTTTTTGTTTTGCCAGTCCTAACTCTGTAAAAAGTGTGAAGGGATGTTCTAATTTCATAGTAAATATTTGTCAAAAACCCAAAAATTTAAATATGAACGTAGAAATATCCACCACAAAAAAGCTTTAATATTTTATTTATATTATTAGTATACTTTTTAGACAATCTCTAAAGGTGATTTCCCCAATTTGTTTTTCAAATTTTATGTATAAATCCGAATTTCTACATTATTATCTTCTACATATTATTAAGAATAACAATTTTAGAAAGCTTAACAGGTATGTCATTAACTATTAGTACGAACAGATAGGAAAAATTGTTGGACATTGTTAAATTTAGAAAGTCGTTTAACAATCCTTATCATATTGTATGCTTCATTTACAAAATCTACCTGACTTCCCTTGTATATACAATTAAACCTCAATAACAAATATTAAGAAGGGGCCACTTAAAAGCCATTAATTTGAAGTAAAGGTGAAAGTTTATGTCTCTTGGAATCTATTTATTATTTACATCAGATAAAATAATAAAGGGTTATTATAGAACTGCCCGTATGGTTTTTGAAGCAATAAATAATTATGTCTGTACAAATAAAATCAATTTTCGTAGAAAAATCCAATGGTTTTTATTTCCTTATTTATTTAATTAATAATAAAGAACACATAATTTTTAAATCAAAATTCAAAATATTGTGTTACCCTCGTATGTATTAGCAGCCTCACAACCTTTAAAACTTTGCATGCGGAATGTATGTCGCCTGCTCTTCTCGGTAACTGCGTTTACAACGTTGTCAAGTTGTATGGCTTTCTCGCACATCGTCAACTGCCAAAATTAATTTGCCAACCTGTAGATTTTTGGTGGTTTTTAACATGAATAGCTAAGGTGTGCTGTGAGTTTGTTATTCAATATAATTTATCGAATTTTGCTTTAAGTAAACTGTGATGCTTTCTTACCAACCTAATTATGTTTAATTTGAGTTGTATTTATTAGAAATCCCATATTGGCGATAAAAAGAAATGGGCAATGTTGTCACCCAAATTTTCGGTGGGTTTTTTCAAATTATTTAATTTTTTGTATTGGATGCTTTCTTTACCTACAATAGTAACAATAATAATTAAAATAATAATAATAACAGTGATCATATTATACTAATAATTAAAATTCTAAAAAAACTTGTTTAATATTTTTTGCAGCAAATATGGCACGTGGTAACAAGAAAGTTGGGGGCGTGCCAGTACAGAAATTACACAGAAAAAACACTGTTCCAAGCTGTTAATTCTGTGAAAACTGGAGCTATGAGCTCTAGGGAAGCCGAAAATCAATTTAACTTTCCCCGCAAAACCATTCTTAACAAGGTTAAAGAAAAACACTGCGAAAATGTTGGCCATCCAACAGCACTTACAAACATCGAAGGACGCCACTTTGTAGATGTTGTTATAGCATGTGTAGAATTTAGTTCATTATTGACGATAATAGAGGTAAGGATGCTAATTAAAAACTATTTGGATAGTAAAGGACTAAGAAACTAAATCTTTAGAGGTAATATTATTGAAAAGTTTAGTTGGACAGTTTTATTCGCCAATACAAACACCTTTTGACTAAAAGACACTGCCAAAACTTAAAACACTCTGGGCTGAAAAGACTGAAGAAGAAATAGAAGATTACTTCAACCGCCTCGGATGTTGTTATAGCATGTGTAGAATTTGGTTCACTATTGACGATTATAGAGGTAAGGATGCTAATTAAAAACTATTTGGATAGTAAAGGACTAAGAAACCAAATCGTTACTGAAAAGTTTAGCTGGACAGTTTTATTCGCAAATACAAACACCTTTTGACTAAAAGACACTGCCAAAACTTGAAACACTCTGGGCTGACAAGACTGAAGAAGAAATAGAAGATTACTTCAACCACCCCGGAATTACAGTATATGGAGTTAAGCCTGAATATATAATCAACTACGATGAAACATACTTTAGCGACAATCCTGGCACTCAGAAATGCGTTATTCGTAGAGGAACTAAATATCCTGAGAGGTATATGAATTCCACCAAAAGTGCCGTTTCTCTAATGTTTGCTGCAACAGCCACCGGTGAACTTTTACCTTTATACGTTGTGTATGAGTCAGAGCGTCTTTACGATAGATGGGTATCTGGAGGACCACCACAAACAGTTTACAATAAAAGCAGGCACTTTCGAAGACTGGTTTCAGAAAATAATTGTCCCTTGGGAAAAAAAGACAATAATTGTCCAACAGTGGTAATTGGAGACAATTTATCCTCACACATCAATGTTGATATTCTTCGAGCCTGTCAAAGACTTAACATCAGATTTGTATTTCTGTCATCGAATTCGACGCAAATTACCCAGCCGTTGGATGTTAGTTTATTCAGGTCAGTGAAGCAAGCTTGTAGGTTATTATTGACAAATATAAAATTGAAAACAACCGACAATTATTTGTGTTGAGAAAAGAATTTCCCCGCAACTTCTATCGAAATTAATAGAAAAAATACAAACGAATGCCAAAAAGATTATACAAAGCGGTTTCCGGGCGACAGGAATTTTTCCATTCAATCCTCACGAAGTTTTAAAAAAGATACCAACCAAAAGATTTGAACAACACGTTGTGGGAGAGATTGACACTGCCTTATTGTATCATCTCAAATAACGAAAAAGTAATCAGGGTGAAACTTTAAGAAAAGGAAAGAAAACAACAGTAAAAATTAAACGTGGAGAATCGGTCAGATTTGAGGATCTAGGTGATAAAAAAAAATGAAACAGACGAAAATGGGACTGAAGAATAAAACCAGAATCCTTTTGTGCAAACTAGTAATGCAAAGAATTTATAACCTTTAATATCAGCTGAAATTTCCTCTATAGTAGTAAGTCGAAAATGACGTCTCAGTATGCTTTTGTTTACATCTAATTGATCTATACAGATTCTTATTTTGCCTTTTTTTCTTACAATTATCATAGGAATTACAGAAGGGGTATGTTTTGTTTCTCGTTTTATGACGTTTAATTTCACCATTCTGTCAAGTTCTTGCTTTGCCTCATCTCTTATAGCATGTGGAATTCTTCCTGACGGTTTAATTTCAAGTTATGGGTTCTCGATTAGGTCATTATCATACTCATAACCATTATAACAGCCTAAACCTTCAAATATGTCATCTTTATATTCACTTTTCTTCCGTGTTTTCACTCTTACAATAAGTTCTAATTTTTCACAGTTATCAAGTCCTAGGATAGGAGTAACCTTTTCTTCAACTAACTTCAATATAATGTTGTTTTCTACATTTTTTATTTTACAAAGTAGATTTGCTTTACCTGGAACTGCCATTTTATCGTCTGTGTAACTTATTAAATTTTTTGTTCGGCTTGGTTTTAGCCTTTGCTTTGTTTCAGACTTGCCATTAAGTGTCTCGTTAACACGTTGCATTGTGCTCCTGCATCTAGTTTAGCAATGAATTTCACATTACCATTTTGTATTTTTTCTGTCCAGTCTTTCTTTTCTCTAGCACTTATATCTGATACGTATACCTCATCTTCAGAACTATTAGGGTTTTCTTCTACTGTATTCACTCTATTTTTCTATTTGGGATTCTTCTTAGGACGGCACATAGAGACATAATGACATTTCTATTGCACTCAGTATAGTACGCGGAAAACATATAGTGCAGAAATGTAATAGCATATCCCCTTTAGGTTATGTTGCGGAGCTAGACTCTAAAAGGTATTAATATTTTGTTTATTTTTACCAATACCACTCACACACAACACTCTATATTGATGCTATCGCACCAACTAAATAGTAAGCGGTCCTTATCGCTTGTGGACACGTGCGTGATTGTGAAAACTGCTATCTCAAAATATGTTTATAGTTCAGTGAAATATCGTGAAAATAATATGTTATTTGAAAATTATATTACTAATTCCTGTTAATAGAACGAGATATAAGGTAGTGTTAATTATCTGGCGTTAAGTTTAAGATGTATTTAATAATTATAAAATTTTTAAATACATTTTAACGATTGTTAGTTGAAGCTATAATATTAAATGAATATATCGTCTAATAAGCATTTAAAATTATAACATTAACTGGACTATGACTGTATTCAAATCAAAGGATTAGCCGAAACTTTTAATTTCGAGCTATATCTCTTACGTGAACCATACAATGTTTATTAACTGCTGGACATTCATTGCGTTTGTGGTTTGCACCACATCTCTTGTAGTCAAAATATTCATTTTGTTTATTTTTGACACATTTATTTCTCACTTTATCTGCTTTATTTTTATTTTCGAACTCGTCTAGTGGTTTGGACGCTATTTGTTTTTGGTACGAAGTACTCTTTAAACTTGCCTTTAATGATTTGCAAGTTATTTTTAACTGCGTCGCTAAGGTTAAAACTATTGTATATTTCGATCGCTTCGTTTTTTTTTATAACTCTGACACCATGTAATGTTGTAATTATTGGTTTAATTATGACTTTAAAGAAAATATGTAAGCGGTTAATTTAACATACGAAAACTATATTTAGAATGACGTTTCAATGATGATTCACAAATTTTACACTAGGTGTCTATACTTTGCACTAAATGTATTAAAGATTATAGAGGACACAACCGCTATATTAGCACCAATATCTAAGGATACAATTTTAACTCATTGTCAAATAAATTGTTTAACATTTACTGATAATTATAACAAAGTGCTGACTTGAATGTCAGTAAAATATCTAAGATTACAAAGATCGGAGAGGAATAGGGAAGGTTTTTAATGAAGACATGCTCTTGTAGAGTCAGTCTTTCAAAAATTTGGTTCAAATTATGAGAAAGCACGATAGAAAACATTGCTATCAAGATATCTTAAATGGGGTTAAAGCAAACTAGTTAAAAAACTGCACTGCTACATGTCTGTTTGTTCAGTGCAGAAAGCAAGCTTAGGAATCGAGTTTTGTAATAAATGTTCATTTTATAAATTATCGTCTCAGTCTTCAAACAGTGAAAGACTATTGTGCTTCTTGACAAAACTACACTGATCTAAGACAACATCTAGCCAGGAAGGCCAGTGTCATGATGAAGAAACTATTAACTGACAAGCTTATGTATGCTTACGTCTGTACTCTATTTAAGACTAGAAGAAGATAGAATAAATGAAATAATACCTAATTAATAATAAACAGAGAGTGTTGTTATTCAAGTAAATAATATAACAATTTTTTTCTCCATTTGAGAATAGGCGTCCATCTGTAGATGTGAATTACTGTTGACCATGTTGGATTTCAAAGCACCCACTCAAGAGTTTGGTAGGTATTTCACATACGTTTATATCTGCAAGTCTCTCATCTTTCGTTCAAGTATGTGTGTAGTATGTGTCATCATTTCTTTATTTTCTTTTTGGTATGTAGGTGGTCTTTTGCCTGTAATCACTCGTTAGATCCGTTGTAATTGAAGTGAAACTTTTTATGGGACACTATGAGTTTTTGGATGAGCATAATTTCATAAAACTAACAATTTTGTTAAACTCTTTGTTTGTCCTATTCTAATTATTATTTACTCATGCAGCCCATAGACTCGATTTCATTAATAAGCCGAATTAGTTAAAAAGTGAATATTTGAATTAGTTGGAGTTGAAGGAGAAGATGAATGAAGAAGATGCGCTAATAATCAGATAATGAACTTAAAATAAAAAAAATATCTACTACTACTACTACTCTTTTTACATTATCTCGGGAAAACTGAATTTCCATCAAAAATTAAAAAACACACCTGCTGTCTCGAATCATGTCGCCAGTAAACCCGAAGACTCCTATCCGGACACTGAATTACAAAGCACTCTCTCTAAATTCTGGGAAATCGAAGAACTCTCAATACTCAAATCTCGCTCAACCGAAGATGAACTGGCAGAGTTAATCTTCAAAACCAGAACTAAAATTCTCCAAAACGACCATTTTCAAGTTGATATTCCCCTAAAGTCTGTCACAGAATCCTAAAAGTTAGGCGACTCCCACACAGTTGCTAAAAATAGATTTTTTTCTTTGGAAAAACGATTGCAACAAAATCACGACCTCTATTCGGAATATAAGAAATTTATTCATGAATACATATCTCTAAAACATGTGAAATATGTACCGCTATCGTCGCAAAATTCACGTTCAGAAAACAAATATTTTATCCCTCATTTGACCGTTTATCGACAAGATCGAATTATTTCATCGTATTTGATGCTTCTTGTAAAACCAACTCCGGTTTTTCAAAACGACATTTGTCTTAAAGGTCATCAAATTCAAGCCTGATCTATACGATATCTTGTGTAGGTTCAGAACCTTCAAATATATGTTAATTGTTGATTTGGAGAAAATGTTTAGACAAATTCGAATTAACCCCAAAGACATGTTCCTTCAAAACATTTTGTGGAGAGACTCATCTAAAGAACCGCTAAAATGTATTGAATAACAAACAATAACTTATGGTATGAATTGTAGTATATTCTTCTCAACGAGAGTTTTGAACGAGAGTGCAAGTACCAACAAAAATCTTCCTCTAGTCGGGTGCGATTCAATCGAATCCCTCGAAAAACTCTATTTCGAACTGAAATCATTGCTTGAACCGGCTGGTTTGCATACATGGGTTCTAACTCTCAAACCTTTCTAAAAAAGATATCGCAGACACAAATAACTGAATTTGACATAAACCTAGATCAATCTCCGTCTAAAGTTTTAGGCGTAAAATGGAATCCCATAAGTGATGAGTTCCAAATATTCCTACCCACTGAACTCGTCAGTGATGACAATATCATCAACAGAAATATTCTGTCACATATTTCACAGTGCTATGACCCCCTGGATTTTGTAAACCCCGCGGTCGTTAAAGAAAAGATCCTAATGCAGAAAATTTGGAAATTAGAGTGTAACTGGCATGATAAAATCACAGACTCTCAAATTGCACTCTGTTGGTGCAGAAGCCACCCAAGTCTATGGTCGGTATTTGTATCAAATAGAGTAGCAAAAATACAAGCGCTACCACCACACTTCCAGTGGTGGCACGTGCGATCAAGTGGTAATCAAACTGACATTCTGTCACGCGGAAAATTCACTCCTGAAATCCATCCCATACGAGATGAATAAAAATCTTGTCAACCTACCTGGGGAAAGAAACGTAGTCCTAACAATCATTTCTGACCAATACAATTTTTGACAAAGCACTTTCTCAAACTTCTCTTCGGTTTCCAAACTACAATGCTGTTGGAGAAGTCAAAAATCTAACCTCACTTGAATATTGTTTTTAACATCTGTCAAATTATGAGTAAAAAACTTTCAGTATTTTATGTGAGAAATAAGGAGTCTAAAAATGATGACAGTTATTGTCACTTTTTGAAGTAATCAAAAAATTATGTAAGTGAACAATTTTAAGAAAAGAATGGAGTTGTAAAGCCAGTCCCCCCTCCCGATAAAGTTAACAAAAAGTATTTATGAAAATTCAGTAATAAATGAGTCTGTAAAAGAATTAATATATTGAATAATAATTGACAAAAAGAGAACCATTGAGCAGCGCACCTGAAAAAATGGAGAATGGTATTAGTAGATGTTTAAAAAATTGTTAAAGAGATGATAACAATTTCACAAGATAAGTGAGTTTATAATTTCGTTATTTGTATTTATCCCGAACAAACAGGTCCTTCATAGTTTTTTCCCTATTTCAATTTCTTTAAATATTTGGTGAATGTAAAATAATTTAATTGTTGTAGTTTTTAATTGAGGGTGAATGACAGGCCTGTGGATGAATGTGTTTTAGCATAAAGCTATTGTAAAGTTGCAGTTATCGTTTATGTAATTAAAAGGTAATTTAGGAAGTTTTCAGTTAAGTATATTTGTTATTAAAATCAGTTGGGTTTATTTTATTTGCTAAATTTTAAAAACCAAGTATAATTTTAACCGGCACCCATGAATTATAGTAAACTAAATTTCGGCAATTGAAAGGTCGACCCTACTTTAGTGTTGGAATCAAAAAGTGATTGCAACATTAAAATTGGTCCTTCTTCGACGGATACTTGGTTTTGAAATTTTGTACGCTCACCATATTTTTTGCATTTTTGTAGATATTTGATTTGTTTATGGTTAAAAGTTAGTCATACATTGCTCTAGTGTTTTCCACCATTTATTTGCATTTGTTATTGTAAATGTTATATGACTCGTACATTGTAGAATTTGTGTTTTTTACTCGCTACAAGTACATTTTGTCTTAATAGTGTAAATTCGTGTGGCAGTTTATTGTTTAGAAATAATGAATATCAATGAAGTTAAAGGGAACAGGACAATAGCTAAAGCTGCTCTTACGCGAATAGAAAACTGGGTTAATGTTAACATTGATACCACAGACAATGCGTTTAGTTTAAAAGGTCGAGAAGAACAGTTAAGAAGTGCATTTGAAAAATATTGTCGGGCACAAGATTTGTCAGATATATATTTAACTGTAGAGGAAAACACAGAAAATAGAGAGTTAATTGAAGATAGATATTATGATGTTTTGTCTAAAATTCAGCAAAAGATTAAAGACTTAGAGGATGTAAAAACTCCCACCCCACCAGGTTCATCCTCACTTTTCTCTCCTGTCGATATCCCCTCAATAGTAAAGTTACCGGAAATTAGAATACAACAGTTTTCAGGTACTGGAATAGAATTGGTTCCATTTTTTCAAATTTTTTCAGCTCTAATAATAGAAAATAAGTATCTGACGGATATTCAACGTTTCATTTATTTAAAGACTTATTTGGCAGGTGAACCTTTGAAATTGATTGAGAATTTGCAAGTTACTAATGACAACTTTCACACCGCAACTGAAATTTTGCAAAATAGATATGAAAACAAAACTCTTGTGATAAATAGTCTTTTGGCTGGAATTGTAGACATAAAACATATACAGAAAGGTACATCTATTACGCTACGTGAATTTTACACCGAAATAAGTAAAAACTATGAAGCATTGAAAAATTGTAAATTAACAGACACTCAGCTTTTGGATTTGATTTTAGTTTACTCATTAGAACGCAAGTTAGATTTTAATAGTAAGAAAAGTTTTGAGTTTGATAGAGATTCAAATGAATTACCAACACTTAGTGAATTTTTAACATTTTTAGATGAAAAATTTGAAATCAGTAGATAATAATGAAGGTTTTTCAAAAAGGCAAACAAAAACAACACTTTTCAGTGGTGTCAATAATAATAATAGTTCTCACATCGGTCAACATAGCAAAAATGGATGCCAATTTTGTAATGACGAATCTCATAAAATTTACTCTTGTTTAAAATTTAAAAATGTGAGTTCTATCGAGAAACAAAATTTTGTAAAGTCCAAAGGATTTTGCTTCAATTGTTTTGGAACTGCTCACACTGTTATAAATTGCCAAAGTAGAGGTTGCGATGTTTGTGGTAGGAAACACCACACCCTCCTTCACTATGCCCCTACCACTCAAAATAAAAATAGATTCTCTTCACATGAAAACTCTCAAAGTGAAGATTATCGTTTACAAAATGATGCTCACCCGTCTCAAACATATTCTCACACTTCTCAAAAAAATGCTCAACCCTTACAGTCAATTTCTCAACAACCCTCCACTAGTTCGTTGTCACATATGACAAACACCCCACCAAGAAATAATTCTTACAACCCATCTTCCTATAGGGAACTTCAAAGTAACCCAAAGAGTTTGAATGCTCTTAATTCACCAGTGATTGCTGAAGATCAGCAAAACTCTTCCAATATGACTCACTCTCTCTCAGCTATAAGTACAAAAGATTCCTCTGTGCTTTTAGGTACTGCTCAAGTTTATGTATATAACTCGCAAGGTCTACGTGTTAAAGCTAGAGCAATTCTTGACCCCGGGTCACAAAATTCTTTCATTAGTGAAAGTTTTGTAGAAAAGTTGAATTATACCCCATACAATAAAAAGTTGAACGTGTCAGGCATTGGATTAAGTGCCCCCCTCTCTCACCAAACAGTTGATATTGTCTTTCACTCCACTATTAATCGCTCCAAGTTTAAGGCTTCTTGTTCAATTCTGGAGACAATCACATGTAAGCTCCCTCAAGCCCCAGTGGACAGATCAAAAATAAAGTTACCTCCCAACACTCAGCTTGCGGATCCGGCCTATTTTCAGCCTGCAGAGGTCCATGTTCTCATCGGAGCTGACTGTTACTATGATTTAATGGATGATGGTTTTTTAAGATTAGGAAAAAACTTACCCGTGTTACAAAACACCCTTCTCGGATGGGTGATAGCTGGCAACGCACCACTTTTACGCTCTCACAAATACTCAAATTCTCATGTTGTTACCTACTCATCAGGTCCCGTATCTCCCACCTCTAGTGTAGCAATGCTCACACAAGTAAGTGAGCACTCCAAACTTGAAAATATAGTTGAAAGATTCTGGAAATCAGAGGAAATTCCAGAAATAACTCATTTATCTCTTGATGAAAAATTATGTGAGGAAATGTTTGTGTCCACTACGAGACAACTCGATGATGGTTCTTATCAAGTAAATTTGCCTCTGAAAACCCCTTGTGAAAACCTCAAATTAGGTCAATCTCTCTACATTGCGAAAAATAGATTCTTGAACTTAGAAAAGAAATTTCAAAAGGATCGCACTTACTTTTTAAAGTATAAACAATTTATTGATGAATATGTTCATCTTGGTCATGGTCAGTATGTCCCACTTTCTGAAACTAATCGAAATGCAGAACCCAAATATTTCTTGCCACACCATGCTGTCATTCGTGAGGACAGTAGTACAACAAAACTTAGGGTTGTATTCGACGCATCCTGTAAAACTAATACAGGCCTCTCTCTCAACGACATAATGCTTAAAGAATATCAAGTTCAGCCTAACCTTTTTGACATTTTGTTACGCTTTCGTTCGTTTAAATATGTGCTCACCTCTGACATCGAGAAGATGTACAGACAGATAAAGATAAACCCCACCCAAACATTTTTGACAAATATACTTTGGAGAGATAACCCCTCACTCCCCTTACAATGCATCGAGTTAGTAACTGTTTCCTATGGAACAAATTCAGCTCCATACCTCGCTACTCGTGTATTGCAAGAAGTTGCGCTGAAACATGAAGTTGAATTCCCTTTGGCTTCCAATATTCTGTTAACCCAAACCTATGTTGATGATTTGTTAGGTGGATGCGATGACTTAAATGACTTAGAAAAATTGTACTCTGAACTGACCACTCTCCTTAAGTCATCCGGTTTCACACTCCATAAGTGGTGCTCAAACTGTTCTCAATTTCTCTCCAGCATCACTAATGAAATTCCAAGTGAATATTGTTTGAATCTAGATAATTCACCCAACAAAGTTTTAGGACTAAAGTGGAACCCTACTTCTGATGTCTTAGGTATTTCAATTCCGCAAGTAACACCTCAAGGTACACTCACCAAAAGAAAAATGCTCGCTATGATTTCATAGTGTTGGGACTCCCTTGGCCTTCTCTCACCTGTAATTGTTATTGGGAAACTTCTTATTCAGAAGTTATGGTTATTAAAATTAGATTAGGATGCAGAAATCACAGACACCTCTCTCCTCCAAGAATGGAAAAATTTATTTGATAATTTACCCTATCTCTCTCAATTGAAAATCCCTAGATATTTGTTTTCGAGCAAACCCATTATTAATGTAGAATTTCATGGTTATGCTGATTCTAGTTCTCTTGCCATGGCATCTTGTATTTATGCTCGCACCCTTTATTCAGATGGATCCGTTTCTTGTCACTTCATTGCCTCAAAATCAAGGGTAGCCCCTCTAAAAGTTTTGTCAATTCCCCGTTTGGAATTATCAGCTATGCTTCTGTTAGCAAAATTAATGAAAGCTCTTTTAAGAATTTTTGAAAACAGATTTACTGTTACAAAGGTTCATCTATATTCAGACTCAGAAGTTGCACTCCATTGGATTCACTCCCACCCGTTGCGTTGGTCAATATTTGTTGCTAATAGGGTTTCTCAGATTCAAGAGTTAACTTCAGATTGTATTTGGCATCATGTTGGGACTAAAGATAATCCCGCAGACCTCCCTTCTCGTGGAATAACTCCACGAGAAATTATTGATAACTCACTTTGGTGGGAAGGTCCTACCTGTTTAAAGAACCCACTTGTCAATCTCCCAGTTTTTAAACCCAGAAGTCAACCACCAGAATTACCTGAAGAAAAGAAGGCGATCCTAATATCTTTAGTGGAAGCCTCAAATCATGAGTTTTGGGACGAATTATTTAAAAAGTACTCTAGATTTTCTAAACTACAAAGGGTGGTAGCATATTGTCAAAGATTTATTTATAATAAATTTCAATTAGAACCGGCCTCAGAAAAATTGATTGGTCCTCTGACAGTTGATGAAATGACTCATTCCCTTCATTGCATTGTCAAGTCACTTCAAAATAAGCACTTCTCACGAGAGATTAATGAAATAAAGAAAAATGGTTGCTTACAAAATAAAAATTTAATTTCACTCACACCAAAATATGATGTAGGAGATGGCTTTCTTCGTGTAGGAGGCAGATTAGAAAATGCTGATATCCCTTACAATCAAAAGCACCCTATTTTGTTGCCTTCCCACAATACTGTTGTCTCTCTTATGCTCAAAGATGAACATTTACGTCTGGGACATGCAGGTGCCCAAACAGTACTCTCCAACTTTAGATTGCAGTTTTGGCCTTTAAATGGCTTAAAAGAAATCAAAAAGGTTATTAGAAATTGTCACACCTGTTTTAGATTTAGAGCCCAACCCCAGGAACAGTTGATGTCCCACATTCCTCGTGATAGGATAACTGTCTGTAGACCCTTTGAGAAAGTGGCAGTTGATTATGGAGGCCCTTTCTATTTAAAATCATCTCATTTACGTAAAGCCCCTGTAATAAAAGCATATATTTGTATTTTCGTGTGTATGGTCACCAAAGCTGTACATATAGAGTTGGTCACTGCCCTCTCCTCAGAAGCTTTTATAATGACTCTGAAAAGATTTATTTCTCGTAGAGGAAACCCCTCCCTCATTTTTAGTGATAATGGTACCAATTTCTGGGGGGCCAGAAATCAGTTAAAAGAACTTCACGAGTTTTTTATGCACTCTCACCTCTCTAACCCCATTAAAGAATATTGTGTGAAAAATGCAATTGTATTTAAGTTCATTCCACCTCTTTCACCGCACTGGGGAGGTCTTCATGAAGCTGCCATCCGCAGTTGTAAATTTCATATTGTTAGAATCATTGGTCAAACTTCTCTCACATTCGAAGTTTTTTACACCATTTTGAACCAAATAGAAGCAATCATGAACTCAAGGCCTATTTGTAGTCTTTCAAATGACCCCAATGATTTACAGTGCCTAACCCCAGGTCACTTTCTAATAGGCAGAAGCCTTACTGCTCACCCTGAACAGGATGTTACAGAAATCCCTGAAAATAGACTCTCCCTGTGGAAACGAATTTCCCAATTGCAGCAGTCTTTTTGGAAACGATGGTCTGTCGATTACCTTAATCGATTGCAAAATAGACCCAAATGGACTAAATTCACCAAAAATCTATCAGTAGATGAACTTGTCTTATTAAAGGAAGACAATTCCCCTTCTCTAAAGTGGGCCCTCGCTCGCATTGTGAAAATTTTCCCTGGAAAGGATGGAAATGTTAGATCCATTCAGCTGAAAACTTCTTCTGGGATATATACCAGACCCATAACTAAAGTATGCCCTCTTCCCTATGAACAAGAGTAATTGTTCTCTCAATTTAGTGTGTTGTTTTGAATTTATCCCAGATTCATCCCCTTCTACAATAATAATTTGTTTTGTAAAGTGGTCACAGTTTAGCTGTATCTCTTTTTGCCCATTTTCACTGTTATTGTTTGTTTTGAAAGATGGGGATCTTTCAACGCGGGGAGTATGTTGGAGAAGTCAAAAATCTAACCTCACTTGAATATTGTTTTTAACATCTGTCAAATTATGAGTAAAAAACTTTCAGTATTTTATGTGAGAAATAAGGAGTCTAAAAATGATGACAGTTATTGTCACTTTTTGAAGTAATCAAAAAATTATGTAAGTGAACAATTTTAAGAAAAGAATGGAGTTGTAAAGCCAGTCCCCCCTCCCGATAAAGTTAACAAAAAGTATTTATGAAAATTCAGTAATAAATGAGTCTGTAAAAGAATTAATATATTGAATAATAATTGACAAAAAGAGAACCATAGAGCAGCGCACCTGAAAAAATGGAGAATGGTATTAGTAGATGTTTAAAAAATTGTTAAAGAGATGATAACAATTTCACAAGATAAGTGAGTTTATAATTTCGTTATTTGTATTTATCACGAACAAACAGGTCCTTCATAGTTTTTTCCCTATTTCAATTTCTTTAAATATTTGGTGAATGTAAAATAATTTAATTGTTGTAGTTTTTAATTAAGGGTGAATGACAGGCCTGTGGATGAATGTGTTTTAGCATAAAGCTATTGTAAAGTTGCAGTTATCGTTTATGTAATTAAAAGGTAATTTAGGAAGTTTTCAGTTTCGTATATTTGTTATTAAAATCAGTTGGGTTTATTTTATTTGCTAAATTTTAAAAACCAAGGATAATTTTAACCGGCACCCATGAATTATAGTAAACTAAATTTCGGCAATTGAAAGGTCGACCCTACTTTAGTGTTGGAATCAAAGAGTGATTGCAACAAATGCAAAGTGGCGTACGTTACTCACAATTCGAGAAACAAAGAAAATCGATTCAAAGGACCTCTGTCAGTCAGTGAATTGAATTCATCATTAAACTTCATTATCAAACAAGTTGAAAATCAGTCCTTTGCAACAGAAATAGCGGAAGTTTAAAAAAATAAAAATTTGTCGAACAAACAAACAACTGATATCCTTAAAACCATTTCTAGATACTTCTGGCTATCTTCGTGTCGGAGGTAGGTTGGAAAACGCCGAAATATCCTTCGATCAAAACCACCCAATCTTATCATCTCCAAAAAAATCGTATAACTTTCCTTATCCTCAAGCAACAGCATGTGCGTTTAGGACATTCTGTACTGAGAGAAAAATCATTAACCATAATATAAAACTTGTATTATCTTTATACAAAAGGTATATACTATTTGTGACAAATCAACTATTATTTTGTGGTTATAAAACGCGTTTTTCTGGAAACTATTTTTGGATTGTTTAACGATTAAACATGTTTGTGGTTATACAACTAGTTTATATGCACTCAAATTCACTTGAATAACTATTATTCTCATTTTATATAACTATATTTCTACATATTTATAAGTCAATAACAATGTTGTATAATCATTATAACACCCGTTGTCAGGCCAATATTGTATGACAGTTATACAATTTCTAGATAATCGTTATTTGACATTTTTTTACTCTAGTAAACAAGATATAACCTTTATACAATTGTTAATTAAATATTATAAAATTTACCTACGACCACCCCTGTAAGTAGTCAAAAACACACAGTCGGCAATAAATGTAAGACGTCTATTACGCACGATAAAAAAAACGCACGGCTGTAAAGTAATTCGCACGGCTTCCATAGTAACCACTTAGCAATTGTCAATAGACGTAACCATTTTATTCAAAATTTATTACTTAGATATTTGACGTTGAATTTTATTCTATATATAAATGGTAGATAACATTTATTAGATATGAGATTGCATTTAATAACAAGAGTTATTTGGAATTATATGATAATTGGTTCCGTTTCATTCAATCCGCATCTTTTAGCTGTCTGAATGTATCTCATATTAGTAAACAATAGTATATTATACACCAAGCGACTAACGTGGCCCATTTAATCCCGCGTGTGGTGTTTGATTCCTGAGGGAAGTAATCCACCTAAGGGATTATGTCACTTTAGTCGAGAGGTGTATACGCTATTTTATGCAATTCCGGTAATTCTACATACATTTTTAATAAAAATAAATACTACTTAGGACGGACATTTACGAAACTTGGCTGGGCATCGGGGATGTACGTTTTTACTTGTACTTTAAATACATTAAGGTTATAAACACAAGTACAAGTTGGTCGTAGGTAAAGTATAGTACGTAACTTGTGTTGTAACGCATTTTATGCACTCACGGAATTACGCAGTCGCCGCTACGCGGCTTCGTGCGTAACTTTTCCGTTCGTGCGTAAAATCCTTCTTACAACACACGTTGCGTAATATACTATTTTGTATACAATTTTGATGAATTCACTCGATTGAAGACTAGCCATCATATTATTTTTGTATAGATATTATATTACTTTTGTATGACTATTATATTATTTTTGTATGACCAATATATTATTTTTATGTTGTCGTTATAATATTTTTAAATAGGCATTATAATATTATTATATAGACATTGTAATAAATACCAAAATAAGAAACATAGAGAGGATCATCCTGTATAACAAATTACTTTTTATATTGTAACGTTTAAACTATAGAACGCGGTCGTTAACATCGATACAATTAAAAAAACACTTATCTAAGCAGTCTGTCTTCTTGCAAAAAGAAAAAAATTATATTTTAACAGGAAATAATAATTGCGTCAAAATAACGAAATTTTGCGGAATCAAATTAAAAATGCATTGTTAATCGAGGTAAAAAACCTATTATACAATTACGTCGAACGATAAGTTCCACCAATCAAAAATGAACAGGTACAAAAAAATAAACGAATGCTGACATAAGGAGAAATGCCGAAACGACGAAAATGTAACAATTGAAGGGCAGTTGGAAAAACTCGCGGTCTGGAACGGTCCAGTTTTTTTTGGGTTTCGTCGATAGCGGCTTTTGAGGAGTCTTGAGTTTAAGTAATTTATAATTAAAACGTAGTGCTTTAACTATCAAGTGTTATGTTTTTCGAAAGGGGAAAAGAATATTACAAGGGAGCGTCTACTGTACGCGCTCTGAAGGGGTTTCTTCCTTTGTTCGAAACGCGAGTCGTGGCCGCCGGCGTTTTTGTGAACACCAAGTCTGGGAATAGGTAAGTCTAATTCAAAGATTATACTAACTGTGCATTATGACTTTTTTGTACTTTGGTCAGATTATTAACATTGCCAGCCCGCATCTATGATACTATATCTATATAATTTAATTTATGATATGATATTTCATATCGCATACGAGTATTTATTGGTGATACCTCACCATTTGGTTTTAAACTACATTTTATTCTGCGATTCATTCGCGTTAATGTAAAAGGGTATCTCAAGTTTTCTCTCGATCCTATCACTGGTTTTAATTAAGTACAGTAACAAGACTCTACATACGATTATTCCTGACGCTTTGTCAATTGGTGTAATATATTTTTATTTTCTTATTTGTTTTATATTAAACTCGTTAAAGAAATCATTGTCGGTTAGTTTATTTTCTCAATCAGGAGAGCATGGTTATATGAATACCTAACATATACATATTGTCCACGCTGGAGGTTGCTTGGAGGTGCGTCGGAACACCTTGTCCAGGCACTGCCAGGTGGTCTTTTGTAGCTGCGAGTGTTTGTCTTCTGAGAAGCGTCGTTGTCATAGTAGTAATGTTGCATTTTTTTGCAACTGTTGATAAATAAAGTATAGTTTTGTTGTTGTTTCACTTGTTAAAATAAAAGTTGTTTTATTTTATTTCACTGTTTGCGATGATCGAAGTATTACTTAGGCTCTAGTGGATCCACTGCCAACCATAGAGAACTGGGCGCAAGTTTAAATGAAACATCATCGAAAATGTAACAACTTGACCTGTTCGATCTACGTGGTTGAAGCGCAGCGGGACCAGAGCGTGAAAGCGTGTTAGCAAAGTGAAGGTGATATGACCTTTCACTTTGGATGAGGGATGTAAACTGACTCTTGCTCGGTTTCCGTTGCCTACTTATACACATTTTATCCGGGATACGCACGGATGCGTGCTTGTGATTGGTAGGGGCGGAGCCTAAGAGTTGGGTACGCTTTCGCCCTGGTGACAATATAAGAGCTACACCTAAGATTTTTCTTCAACACACCCCTCTAACTGACGTAACCCTATAACACAAGACCTCTCATTACCAACGACAACTGGTAGCAGCAGAGGCCGAAGCCAACTTGCTACGTGGGTATCAGTTAGAGTACTTCACCACTATTACTAGGAAAACAAACAAGGTTTCAACAAATTAATTCATAGGTTTGACTAGCTCGAAATTATACGGTTGTTTTCTATTCGGACCAGTAGAGTGGGCCGTGGAGGAGCCAGGAATAAAAGAAATAGATTTCTAGAGTTCTTTATATTCCTCATACTGAACAGCTTAGTTACCAAACTTGTCTAGTTGCTTATTTACGGATAATATGGCCCCATGTCATACTACACGGTGTACATAGTGCTTATAGATATAAGGTGCTTCTAAATAATATTTATGTTGAAAGCAAAATTAATGGACTAAATAATTTATAATTCTAACAACTAATTGACCAGACAACATTTCTTGTACGGGAGCAGGACCCAGCTACAATATGCAGATCTAAGATAAGAAATGAATTGAAATCACTTACTTCCAACTCCAGGTGGTGCGACTCTACCTTTACAGCAGACTGTACGTTGGTATAATTTGTGACAGTGTTAGATGCTACTGGAACTGATGTAATGGACAGGTTGCTGGTGAATAGTTCGCAGCTAATTATTTAACTGGTCATGCCAGTATTGGCCTGAAATTGCGAATATTTATGATTAGATGAGCATCTCCGGAAATCAAGGTATCTTGCCGAATATGGGCAGCGGCCGTGTAAAGAAAGGTACGTAAATACACAGAATGTGTGCATCAACTGATGTCAATCGTACTCTCTCTTTGATGTTACTTTCTTTGTACTAGGGCTCCTTAGATCCGAAATAGAATTCGATTCTAATTAAACCACATGGTCTAAATTCGGCCCAGAAAAAAGAAAAGACAGAAGGAAGAGATATAGACAATCTGAAAATTTCCTTAGCTAGGCAATTTTGGCAGACATTCAATTCCATAGTACTCACAGAACTAGAGTAAGATTTATATTTTGTATTCAAGAAGAATTTTAGTTCAAGGTCAATCGAAATTGAACAATGTAAACAATGACTACATGTTATTTCAATAGATAATTAGCTGATCTTGATTAGACTTAATAATAAATTGTAAGTATTATTTTATTAACTCCCTATTCAGTCAGAAAAAATATAATGAACCCGTAACAAACTCTTTCGGATATTTCTTCCAGGAGCCGTCGACTCCTGTTTCCCACGAAATCGTGGGTGGTGACAGCCAGCTACGCTGCCTTCTAGGTTCATTAGGGACATTTTGACAGCAGAGTTTTGTTTAGGTTATTACAACTGGTGAAAGCGTTTTTTTAGGATTATAGCGGAATTTACTAGGTTATTACAGTGGTGACAGCGATTTTTAGGTTATTACAGTGATTATTTTTTTCATATGATTTTCAACCAATCAGAATGTCCAATTTAGTTAAGTTACTTCGTATAATTTCGATAATACCTGATTATACATAGAGTAGCTCCACCAATCGAAAATTTTAAAATAATTTCATTTTCATAGTAACCACATCGACATCAACATACAACAAACAGAACTGTCAAATTGTGACGTTTATCAAAAATTGTTCAAAAAGAGTCGATTCGGAGGTTTATCATCAAATGCAATAGACGAAATTATACAAAATACTGAGCCTCATAATACAGCGAAAACAAAAAAGTACGTATGGAAACAATAGTGCTATTCAACGCGACAATCGATTACAATCATTTCCTGTCATTTAAAAAACAACATGTTCAACAATACATTTTCGATATCAATCGATCACTCTAATTATAATCGGTCTAAAATTATGATGCTATTGAAAACAATCGTAAATCGGAAGTATGTGATTGGTCGAAAAATTTAAATAAACTACCGTTTGTCTATGGGTTATGTGATGTGAGTGATATTTTGCAATTGTATAATACATTTTTAGTTAACAGAACAGCTTCTATGAAATTAAACTAAATGAACTTGTGAAAAGTGTGAAATACACGTGAAATGAACCAAAATAATGATGAGGTTATGTCAATATTGATTCATTTGATCTGTAAAATGACATGCCAAATGACAAATTTTTTTGGTCATTTAACAAACATCAATCCGTTTACGATTTCGATTATAAACCTAATCGGAATCAAGATCGAAGTGTTGAGTAGCACTAGTTTCTTACGTTTTGCTAAATGAATCAATTTCCACTGAAATGATAGCGTCCATTTTGAAAGATTGGGCTTTCAATATGCGAAAATGTAATGGAGAAAATTATAAAGAAAATGTGATTGAAACGATGTGGAACATTACGGTAAAACAAGTACAAGAAAAATATATGTAATATATTGATCTGATCTTCGTTGAGATTTTTGTTCAGTTGATTTTGTCAATGTCAAGTTGTTAAAAGTCGAATAAAGCCTATTTCAGTTCAGGTTTATTTACTACAATATATGAGGGAGTTTAATAGATTAATTGATCCATTCTCTAGTCCCATATTTTTAGCCGCACGAAACGCAAGAAATTCGAAAAGAAGGGAACTTCAAATGTTATCGGACAAGAGAAAGGTTAGTGCATCAGCATTTAAAGATAACGAGTACATAGCAATGATAGAAGCGTGGGATGAAAATACACCGGAAGGATTACAAATAAAAATTTTCTTAATTGCTTCTGTAGAACTTGCGTGGAGAGGAAATGAAGGAGCGTCATGCTTGACTCATTATTTTCAAAAATAAACTGGAAATGATGATACTCCAACTGGTAGAATACAATATAATCCTATTTTTACCAAAACCACACAGGGAGGAGCAAAACCATGTGCTAATAATAAATGGGCTTGTACCTAACAGATAGGTTATTTCTGACAGTAAATCCCAACTGGAGAAAAGAAAAAACCCTTGGCTGGTACAAAAATATGCCAATTGGAGTGCATGGAATTAGTAAATGGACCAAAAAGTCTGCAGAATTGGCAAATTTGAATATGACAAACAAAATATTTTCAAATCATTCTCACCGAGCCACTGCTGTTTCACAATTGGCAAAAGCAGGTGTATCCGAACAAGAACTTATTAAAATAACAGGACATGGTAATAGCAATTCTATCAAACCCTACCTACAGATAGATGAACAACATCACCAAAACATAATAAATAAGATGAGATCCAATTTTAAAAACGCTGCAGGTTCAAGTAATAACACCTCCAGTATTTCCAGCACTTCAATGAGCAGTGGCCACGTTTCCTGTGCCGAAAATAACTCAGTTAAAAAAAAACGTGGTATATAATAATTGTACCAATTTGTATTTGAATTAATAAATTGTTTATATATTTACTTAATTTACTCAAAAAATAATCGTATCAAATACAATACGTACTTCAAAATAAATACGGTTATACATCTCAAACTTCCTGCATAATTACAAATCGTGTCAGTTTGACAGAATAATCCTCCCGCTTCGCGGTCGGATTATTTAAACTGTCAAACTGACACTCTTTATAGTTATGCAACAAGTTATCGATGTATAACCTGATTATTTTGAAGTACCTATAGTATTACTACTGAAAATATCCTAGGTATTACAACGTTATAATATTTTTAGATAGGCATTATATGATTGCTGACTTCGGACTTCCATTGTCTTGATTGTTTTATATATTCTACACCACGTTTCAATCGAAATGAATCTTCGATTTTCTTCAGGTGAGAGCAGATTTCACCTGAAGATCATTCATATCGATTGAAACGTTATGTAGAAGAAAACAAGCATAAGAAAGAGAAAATCCGAAGCAGACAATTACATAGAGCTCTATTGTCTACACAACTTCAAACAGTAGGTATTTTCTTCGTTATCATCCAAAGTAGCAGGTCCTAAAAGCACCAAACCTAGTTCCAATTTTGTCAGTTCATGAACCTTTGAGATATTAGTGAAACTTTAATATTTTATGCTAAGGAATTTCATTCTATTTAATATTAGAGTATTATTATAGAAACTTTACCACCATATAATTGTATGCATGTCCACTCAGCTAACAAATGGATAAGGATAAAAAAGAAAATAGTTTTTACGGTTCACGGACAAAATGTCCTATCATAAATTGTAAGATTCGTTATCAATTAAATGCACAGACGGCTCAACAGATAATAGCCGACTTTCCGAAAGACAGGGTCACATACTCGCGTCCTTTCCAAAAAGTTGGTGTCGATTTCATAAAATCTTCCACCCATCACAAAGCTCCCGTAACAAAATGTTACATATCAATTTTCATCAATGTTCGTATGAATGGTGACCAGTGGCGCACCCAGGGGGGGGGGCACGGGGGCACAGCCCCCCCCCCCGAACTCCTATAGACCAACCAATATTTCTCTCACAGTTTGTACTCACAGTTTGTAACCGAATTGAAAATAAATGTTCTGTCGTCTGCCGTGAGCCGTGAAATATTTTCTTCTAAGTAAATATTTTTGGGATGTACTGTACTTGTACATTATCTTGTCTTAACTCCGCCCTTGCGCAGTTTACGACTGCGATACCTCGCTAGGGAATGAGGCATTATAACATCATCTGCTACGTTATGGTTATGAACAGTATATTAGTGTCAGTGATGAGTGTTGGTTGAGCACAATGAGCACATCCGATTTTGTTTCTGAATAATTGTTGTTGGGCGTCGCATTGTTTTTAAGATCTCGGTGCTTTGAAGGTATAACCCATAAACAATGTAAGTAGACTATTTAATGGGTCATATTTTCTATGTTCATTTACTGACTTATTTTTTCTAGACGTTAATCAAAATTCAAAATGAATGGAAAACAGAGATCTCAAACTCTTTTGGATTTTTTTCAAAAGAAAAAGACAAAGTCAAACGAGGATACTTCAGATGAAGGTGGAAATATTGATGCTGTGATTGATTCTCAGCCATCAACCTCTGGGGTGGTTGTTACTACTGTTGCAGACCAATCTGATATTTCTTCCTTCAGAAACAAAAACAAACAGCTGAATGATGGTGACAAAATAAAAATACTGCAGGGGTTATCGGCACCACAAAAAAAATTTGAGTTTCCAAGTACAACTTTTGGAAATAAATCTAGGAAATTCCAATATGATTGGCTTGAAAATTATAAGTGGCTGATATATTCGAAATCAGAAGACGGTGCTTACTGTAAATATTGTTTCATTTTTTCCCAAAAAGAAGTTGGACATAATTCAGGTCAAATCACTGGACATCTTGTTAGTGATCCTTATCGAAATTGGAAAAAAGCTTTGGAGAGTTTTCAGAAACACCAGACAACCCAATACCATCGTGCTGCAAGTATTAAGGCTGACAACTTCTTGGCAGTAATGGCGGGGGAAAGTCAATCAATCGATTCTCAAGTTGATTCCGTAAGAACACGCCAGATCCAAGAAAACCAGGAGAAATTGGCCCCGATTATAAAGACTGTCATATTGTGTGGCAGACAGGGACTCCCTTTACGGGGACACCGGGACCATGGCGAGTTCAACGTCAGTGTAGAACCAGAAGAAAATGAGGGTAATATTCGTGCCTTGTTGAGAGCTAGGATTGATTCTGGAGATGTGAATTTAAAGAAACATTTCGAAACATGTCCTCGAAATGCTACTTACATCAGCTGGAACATACAGAACCAAATAATTGAGGCATGTGACATCATAATAAAACGAAAAATTGCTAGTGAAGTGAATAGTTCTAAATGTTTCTCTATATTAGCCGATGAAACAACAGACATATCAACCATTGAACAATGGTCAATCTGTGTCCGTTATGTTAAAAATATTGGAACAAGCCACAATCAATTTACTATATGTGAAAATTTCCTTACTTTTGTGCCCATTAAGTCAACTTGTGGAAAAGATCTTGCTGATGCAATCATAAATGGACTGATATTATGCAATATTGATGTTTCAAATTTGAGAGGACAGGGATATGATGGAGCATCCAATATGAGTGGGCATCTAAAGGGGACCCAAGCTTGTATTGCCAAAGATCATCCAACAGCGCTCCATGTACATTGTGCAGCACATAATCTCAATCTGGCCATTTCTAGTGCTTCCGGAATACCGCCTATCAGGAACTGTATGGGGATTATTGAGAAAGTGTATACTTTCTTCAATACCCCTAAAAGGCAACAAGTGCTGCAACATCAAGTGCAATTATTATTTCCAGAATCTCGCAGAGACCGGATGAAACAGATGTGTCCAACCAGATGGATTCAAAGGCATGATTCTGTCATGGTTATGGTGCAATTGTTAAAACCCGTGCATTCAGCACTTCAGGAAATATCTTTATGGAAAGATAAGGAATCCAGTTCAGGTGCGTTCGTTTTTCTGAGTGCTCTGGCGCAGTCACAGTTCGTCATTTCGTTGTTCTCTGTAGAAAAGCTTCTCGGATACAGTCTTCCTTTATCTAAAATTCTCCAACTTGAGAACTCGGATCTTGCGTTTGCGATGGATAATACCGAAGAAACAATCTCCAGTGTCAAATACGTGCGCGACAATGCTGAAGAGCAGTTCAAAAATATTTTTGATGAAGCAAAACAGATCGCCGATATGTTTGACATTGAAATCAAAATCCCAAGATTGGCCTCGAAGCAAACCAATCGGGCTAACGTACCCGCTGAAAGTGCTATAGATTATTATCGAAAATCAGTTTTCATACCATGGGTTGATTCATTTTTATCTGGCTTAGAAGATCGATTCACCCAACATAAGTCACTTCTTAAAAAATTCATGGTATTATTACCTGCAGAAAGTTTTCCTTCTGGATCAAAAAATAAGGAATATTTGGGCCTTGCTGAGTTTTATAGTCAGGACGTCATCAGAAATATTCTGGAGGCAGAACTGTGTCTGTGGTACCAGAAATTTAATAAAACCAGTCATCCACAAAGACCAAAAAATGCACTTGATGCATTGAATTTATGTAATCAAGATATATATCCAAATGTTTTCATACTACTCAAAATATTCGCGACTCTGCCGGTATCGACCAGTTCTCCGGAAAGGTCATTCTCGACATTACATCGACTGAAATCCTATTTGAGGAATACAACCAGTGAACATAGGCTGAATGGACTGGCACATTTGAATGTTCATAGGGAAATCCACGTTGACCCAAAGGAGGTGATGGTAGTTCTAAATGAGAATGGACCAAGAAGGCTTGATTTTGTTTTATAATATATATATATATATATATATATATATATATATATATATATATATATATATATATATATATATATATACAAAATTAAAGTTGAATATATATATTTTTATATTTGACTCATTTTTACTCATCTCTCCTTCATCATTCTTTTCATCTCCATCATCCTTTTCATTCGTTAAAATGCTTCTTCCATTGTTGAGGGCAACACTCCATTGCGTAACTGAAATGAGATCAAAGGAAGAGGCGTGAGAGGCAGATTAAAGAAATTTTCCACTTATTGAAAAAAACCTTTCTTAAGAAACTTCAAGTTTGGTATGGTTATAGCATTCTATCGTTATTCTGAAATACACATGACCTTGACCAGAAAAAAATTCCTCTGCGGCGCAATTTTTGATCCGCATGCAGTCATGTGTGCCCCCCCCCCCCATAACATCACTCTGGGTGCGCCACTGATGGTGACCAAATCCGCGCATATAGAACTAGTATCCAACCTCATTACGGACGCATTTAGAACCGCTTTAAAACGTTTCGTAACTAGACGGGGTAACCCCGCTACTCAGACAATCCGACAGTCTTTCTTGGAGCTAGAAATCAGTTTAAAGAACTTCATAATCATTGTCAGAACAACTAATTTACGGATACTATCCAAATTTATCTGACTCAAGACGAGACCCAGTGGAAATTTATTCCACCAAGATCCCCACATTGGGGAGGAGTTTGGGAGGCTGCTATTAAAAGCGCCGAGAATCATATCTCCAGACTCAACGGCTTATCAAAATTAACCTTCTAAAATTCTCAAATCGAAACAATATTAAACTCATGGCCTTTGAGGACCTCATCTAAGGATCCCTCTGATTTTCAATATCTCACTGCTGGGCATTTCCTGATCGGATCCAGTTTGACGGCATATCCAGAATAAAATCGAATAAAAACAAACAACACATCTACTTAGGTGCAGAAGCGAACGGCAAACTCAACAGTCCACTCCACTAATCTAGTTCATTACAAATCCTAAGAATATCTAAAAAGTCCGAGCACAAAGAGCCAGGTGGCTGGGCCACATAGTACGAATGCCAGACTGTAAGTGCACCAGGAAGGTCCTATTAACTGCGGTATTGATTTGTTCAGTTAATAATAAATGTCATAGAAATTCTGGTTCTAATTACTATCTCAGAAACCATTATTGTATCTTGTGTAAAAGATTTGCTCAGACACATAACTCATGACTTTTTTCTGTTATCTATTTGATCATAAAATTGCTTCTACTGACATCTTCTTTTCAGCTGTATTTTTCACTTTCTCATTATTTGAATAAATTAACCTCATTTTTTTAATGAATTAACCACATTTTTTTAATAATTACACTCATTTTTTGACGCAATTAACCTATTTACCGATATTGAAGCTTCGTTATCCAAATTAGGAAAAAAACCAATTTTAATTTATCTTATCAAAAAATTAAATTCCGAGGAATTATTTGCAAAGTAATTGAAAAAAAAATAGATAATCAATTTCCATCAATGTTTCACAGCCGACAATATTATCTTATGAATAACAAATGATTTGGTAGTGAAATATTTTTTTAAATCTCGCAGTACAATCCTTAACTAGCCGATAGACCATCCATCATTTATTTATGGGAATATGATTGTAATTGAAGCGAACAATTCATTTTGTTGAAAAATAGAGAACAAACGTTCAGAAGGGGGATTTTTTGTCCTCGGTTACGATTGCGTGTTTCCATTGGGCATTAATAAGTGAAATGGCGGTAAAATAGTTTCACTTTGCTGCATTATTGATAGTACTATGTATGTGTGTGTGTCTATAGGGCAGGGTGGATACCGTTTTGAGAGGGTTTAGACGGAATATTTGATGAACGGTTCGAGTTTTGGAAAGTATTCTTCGTAACTTTATCAATATAATATGTTAATTTTTAAAATTACTCCATTTCACTATATAATTAACTTCAGAGTAATAATATAAAATATTTCCCTCTTAATAAGTAAATTGGGAGATTCCAGGACAAGAAAAATATTTTTTCTTGCAATAATATTTTGTTATAATTGAAAAAGAACAACAGTAGGATGCGATGTGCCTAACACTGTTTATTCGGTGATGACTGAGTTATTTTAACTTGTGACGAGCAAGACGCAGACTATATGTTTAGAAAACAGAATTTTTGAAAGTTGCAGACCAGCATGATGAGAATCAACTTAATTTACATACACTAAAAAAATGTAGCCAATTCAAATACTTAAGAAGCATATTTCGGCAGAGAAAACGTCAAAATAAGATATAGAAAGTAACTCACAACAAGGAAAAAACCCATCCATTTATTTAACTCGATTATTTGGTCAACTAAATTGAAAATCAAAATATAAATGACAATCTATACAGCTATTGTAGAGGATATTTTTACTTACGGGTGTGAAAACTGGCAACTTGTATAGAAGGAGAAGAAGAGTATTGAGACAGTGGAAATGGATTTCTTAAGGTTATATCAGACTGCAACATGGCAGAAACGAAGATATCGGAAGGAAAACATGACGCATATTAACAACAGCAGAGAGAGTAGAATACAGGCAGCTATTATGGACATGTAATGATTGTGGCATATAGGCCAGGCCTTAGTAGGACTCATGGGCAACTGCCATGTCGGATATCATGAGACAGATGTAACAAAATATGGAACGTCATTAAAAATAAAGTTACGTTATCTATAATCATATTTTAATAAACAGTAAGATTATTAATAAATAAACAAAACCAAAGCAATACATGGTGTCAGAAGTCAAGAGAATAATTCTCTGGCCTCCGTGAATAAGCAGATAAGTCCATACATAAAATGGCTAAAATGAGATATCTTCATGTTTATTTATTTGATATTGATTCCCAGCAAGTGAATAAGCAAATAAGTCAAAAGGTGTATTTTTGTGGCATAGACAGCTATATGAATATTCAAACATCTTAATACATTTTGACTTTTATAGTATAACTTAACTTGTCTTATTTAAGGCAGAAGTTTTATTTTCTTAATAAGCCGATAAGTAAACTTGTCGGGTTATTCACGTCTGAACACGTAAGATCTGAATCGCACAAATACACTTTTCTCATTATAGACGCCTTCCGATTTTTGCAAGACTTGTACATGTCTGTTTATTCACGCTTTTCAATTCAGTTTATATTTTGAAGTAGTGTCAGCCACATGCAGTCTGATGAGTTTTGATAATACCGGTCGGTATTCTGTGTTTTAAAGTGCATATTTAATAACTTTTGTGATAAAACAAAGAGTTTTGTAACAATGCATAGAAGAACATCACATATTTTGTCTCTGTGCAAGAAACAACAAAGCGGTACAGGTAAGTTCCTAAAAAATTGCCCGTTGGCTGGCGACGTCCATGTTACTGTCATGTTGTTTCTTTACAGATCAACCAGATGTCGAAGAATATAGCAGAAATCGTCAGTTCGTATTCCAGAATGAAATAGCTTCGGAAATATCAACCTATCAGCGAAGTCGAGAATGGGTTTCAGCACAAAACTCACTCAAGCCCTGCAATGAAACTGTTGTAGAACATAATTCGGTAGCCCAGAAGGAGTTAAGTTCTACAGACAACCAGGTGCCAACCTCTAACATAGACGTGAACAATTCAAATTTGTTTGACAATTTTGAAATACCAGTTATACAAGATCTTTCAAATATGGAACACTATGCTCCTAACATTGACGGCAATATAAAAAATAATGTACTTGAAAATACTGATTTTTCTGCTTTCTGTGTTGACAGTACTACTTTGACAGATGGTTTTCTTCACATTGAAAAAGAGCAGATTGAAGCTGCTGTGTATTCTGTAAAATCCTTAGTTGAACAAACTAATATTTCCACTGAAGAACAAATATTCGAAAAAGAGTACGAAGAACAGGATTTTTCTGACGACGATAGTTTAGTAGATCCAAATTTCGTTGCTGGAAATACGGATGCTTCTTCATCAGAAGAAGAAATTTTGCAGCCGGTGGCCAAAAAGAGAAAGAACAAGAATGCCACAATGAATAATGTAGGTATAGGAACAGAAATTTGCCTAACTGTAAAAAAGAAAGGTCGATCAAGGAAACAAAGGGAAATGGCAAAATTTTTGAGAAATACTGGTACAGAGTACGTAGATGAGAAGGGAAACACTGTTAAAGCTAAAATTATGAAACCACTTACCGATTGCAGAATGAAATGCGAGAATAGATTTTCAGATGAAATTAGACATACCCTCTTCAAAGAATATTGGAAGCTCGGTCAGCATGACAAAAGAACTAACTTCTTGTCTTCCCTGATTTGCATTTTCGAAAAAAAGACTACTCGGCTAAGAACTTATTCTGATAGGGTTCGAAACTATTCATGCAAGTACGAACTTTCAGTAAACGGAGTAAGAGAGCCAATTTGCAAAAAATGCTTTATTGATGTTTTCGGAGAAACAAACGCATTTGTAAATCAGATAATATTAAATAGGCAATTCTCCATATCCACCATAATTGAAAATAATCAAAGAGGACGAGATGCGTCAAAGAATAAATGGCCTGAGGAAGTTTTGGCTGATGTGGTGAAACACATTCAAAGCTTTCCTGCATATGAAAGTCGTTGCTGCCGACAGACGACATCAAAAAAGTATCTTCAGTCAGATTTAACTATTTCTAAAATGTATTCTCTTTCTAAAGAGAGTAGAGAAAATTGTGTTTCACAAACAATCTATGCAAGAAATTTTCATAAACTTGGATTAGCATTCAAAAACCACAAAAGGACACCTGTTACAAATGTGACACATTAAAAATGAAAATTATGTATGCAAGTGAAGATGAAAAGGCCAACTTGATTTTGGAACAAAATAATCACCACATTTTGGCTAAACAAGCTTATGAGTCAAAAGAAAATGACAAAAAAATTGCGAAAGAAGATAGATCAGTAGCTGTATTTGCTTTTGATCTGCAGCAATGCTTACCTACTCCTTACCTTAAAACATCAATTTCATTTTACAAAAGGCAATTATGGACCTATAATCTCACCGTCCATAACTTAGCCACAAATGAAGCAACCTGCTATCTATGGGATGAATCTGTTTCGGGAAGAGGTGCGAATCAGGTAGCGTCTTGTCTATATCGTCATATTGTGGATCTTCCTAGTGATGTGAGAAAAGTGTGCTTTCACTCGGATACATGCGGGGGTCAGAATAAAAACACCCACGTAGCTGCTATATACATGGCAGTATTACGTGAAAAAAGTTCAATACAATCTATTGATCACAAATTTCTGGTTCCTGGCCATACGCATATGGAATGCGATGTGGATCACTCAGTCATTGAAAAAGCAAAAAAAAGGACCACAATGAAAATAAATCACCCTTATGACTGGGTATAGCTAATAAGGGGATGTAAAAGCACTAAACCATTTAAAGTAAAATTAATGGAATGCGATGATTTCTTAAATTTTGCCGATTTATTAAAAAGTTGTTTTGTAAATAAAAATATTTCTGAAAGTGGTAAAAAATTTCTCTGGAAAGACTTGCAATGGGCACGTTATTGTTCGGAGAACATTGGTATACTTTATTATAAATCATCTCTAAAAAGTGAGGAGAAATTTAAATCAGTAAATTTTAGACGTCGTGGTAAACAACTATCAGGCGCATTAACTGTTTCAATAATACACAATTGACCTATTCCAATTAACAAAGAAAAAAAAGGATATCATAGCAGTTTTACATCTCATAGATAAACAATTTCATCCATTCTATGAGAACTTAAAGGTGGCTGATGTTCCAGATACCGATCCAGATTTGATTGAGGTTGATCCCGATGAACTAATGTAAAATGATTATTTCCATCGATGAACTGATGTAAATTGATTATTTCCATGCTCATTACTATTGTTTGTCTCAGGTTTTAGTGTTGTATATTACCTTATATTATAAAAAATAATGTTCGTGAATAACATACTATGTATGAAAATAAATATGTTTATTTCAAATATCTTGAGTTATCATTAAAAACTCAGTTGTGAGTAATCTGATAAGTCGATTAAAATTGTAATTTGAAAACTAATATTTCAAAGATATGTTTCCAATGACAAATCGTATGCTCCAGAATGCAGAAATATTATCGAATATACAACAAATAGGTATTGCGATTTACCACAACTCTCCGAAATGTTTTTTAACTCTCCTGAACAATTTCTCAAATTTGACTTATCTGTTTATTCACTGAGGCCAGAGAATTTTGGCTTGAAGGTAGAAATAATTCAAAGATGGAATCGTTCAAGCCGCCAACTGATTTGAATTTAGCAGCGAACGCTGTAAAAAATTGGAACAATTTTAGACGAAAATTTGATTTATTTCTAGTGGCTACAGATAATATAGTGGTACCGGAGGTCCGTAAAAAGGTAATGTTTTTGAACTGTATTGGTGAACAAGCGTTTGATGTCTACCATAATTTTAAGTTAGATGAAACCACGCTAACCCTGAAGACATTGTACAATTCGAAAACTATGTGAAGCTTAGAATAAATATTGTTATAGAGAGACCTACATTTCTCACAAGATTTCAAAATCCAGAAGAGCCGTTCGATACCTTTTACAATGATTTACAAAAACTAGTGAAGAGTTGTAATTTTGAGGACAAAGAAGAATCACTGCTACGAGATAGAATCGTAATCTCAATTAATGATGAAACATTAGAGGCTTGAACGAACGTTTAGGCCCTGCGTCCATATGGGGATTTTTGGTGTCCTCTCTGGGAGTACTATTCTCGGATCGGACACGTTATTCTTGGGAACTAGCGGGGTTTTATCGCCGCTTTGGTTTTCCAGAAGGAACTGTGGATTCTACTCCAACTACTGCTGGAGGGAGGGGTGACGCAAGTAGCACTTCCTCCATGTAATGTATGTATAGTTGTAGAGTCAGACATGGCAGGATAGCCATGTGTTGTATGTAGTATTGATGTATACAGTGCAATTCAAAAGTCCCCTTCCCCCCTCGTATCTTTTGAACGGCTACACTTACATTAATAAAATTAGCAGGGTGAAAATAAAGTGTTGTAGACTTCTCTACGAATGGTAACAGGTGACGTAATAGTAATAGATGACGTCACAGTGCCACTCTGGCCAATAATTTTAAATAGGACCTGATGGCAAGTGATATCTCGTTTGAAAGGCATTGACATTGGCTACATAGCCATATTAATTTTGTTTGGATTTGAATTAATTTTGACGGATAAATTAAATAAATACCAAAATTATTGAAATTATTTTTTTAAATTTAATTAATCAAATATCAACAATTGATTCTTATAGCACGTGTTCGAAATGTGCTCCGTCTACTTCCTGACAGTAATACATCCTATTAGTAAACTCTTGTCGTACTCGTTCGAATGTGTCAGATGAAATAGCATTGCATTCTTCAGTAATTCTTTCTTTCAAAACGCCAATGCTATCTGGTGCCGTAGTATAAACCTTGGATTTCAAGTACCCCCATATAAAAAAATCTAATGGTGTCAGATCTGGTGACCGAGGTGGCCATTCTATAGGACCTCGCCGGCCGATGTATTACTGTCAGGAAGTAGACGGAGCACATTTCGAACACTTGCTATAAGAATCCATTGTTGATATTCGATTAATTGAATTTAAACAAATAATTTGAATAATTTTGGTATTTATTTAATTTATCCGTCAAAATTGATTTAAACCCAAACAAAATTAATATGGCTATGTAGCCAATGTCAATGCCTTTCAAACGGGTCCAAATCAGTAGATATGTACGTAGTTCGTCGCTGTTCGCAGGGGTATTTATTGATGTGGAGGGGGTGAAGCACCAACCCGGCGCGTCTCCAGGTGGAGGATAGGAGAAGGGCCTCTGAGATGATTTTATATGAGGAAGAGGTCTGCGGAGAAATACCTGGGGGCTCGTTGTGTTTAAAAACTCAACTGGCAGCCCTCCATTGTATTGAACCCCCTACCTCTGCATGCGGGGCTCTATAGCGATGGGCCGTAATGATCCGAGCTTCTCGTCGGACCATTTATGGACAGACTCGACCTCTAAGCAAGAAACCAAAAACAGCTGCAACGGTAACCAGGCAAGCCACTGGTTATGCAGCAGCTGTCAAAACAGAGAAGGCTTTTAGGGTGGGAATAATGCCCAAGGATTATCCAGGGTTCATCCTGAAAGCAGAGCAGCTCTCCACACTGGAAGACACTCTGGTGGAAGAGCTGTGCCAGAGCAAAGAGAAGGAAATTTACTTCTCAGGTATGCATTTCCGTTGTGGAATGATACTGGTGGACTGTGGGTCACAAGAATCGGCAGACTGGCTCATGAGGTCAACGCCGAAATTGAACTCTTGGGAAGGACCCGAATTGGTGGCTCGAAGCGGAGACAACATCCCAAAGCCGGTCACCATAACGGTGTTCTTCCCAAGAAGCCACGACATGAAATTGGAGAAGATTCTCCAACTTGTCGAGGCTCAAACCTCCAACCTCAGTACTGCGGCTTGGAAGATCCTAAACTCTAAAATAGATGGACAAGGAACTGTCCTCACGATTGGGATCGATCACCAATCTGGGGAGGCTCTGAAGGCAGGAGGCTACGCGCTAAACTTCCGTTTTGGGCGTATCCCTGTCTCGGGGCTGGGAAAGAAAAAGAACCCCGCGGAGGATCCAAAGGACATGGAGATACCCTCCATATCCGGAACCTCTGGAAAAGGATAAAAGGCGAGGGGGGTCAGCCCGAGATCTCCTCCGGCTCTGCTGGGGTGACTGGGGATGCATAGATCGCCTCTGTATCCCGGGAAACTGGGCGGAGCAGCCTGGGGTTCGAGAGTCTGACTTGAGATCAAGAAACCTGCTGAGGAAGATGTTGCCATGGTTGTGGAGGAGGGTCAGGGAGAGACAAAGGAAGGGGATGAATAGAGGCTGAGTAACTCGGTCTCATTCATCCATGATAATCCACCTTCACGTTCACTAATGTAGCTCGGATTAACTTGCATCATGCGAAGGGAGCTTCAACCGTGATTGCAAAGTTGTTCGCTAGGCTACAACTGGATATTGTACTGATCCAAGAACCATGGATCAACAAAGAAGGTCAAATCAAAGGTTTGGCATGCAAGGATTCCAAATTGATTTATGATCAAAGGCAAGTATTTCCGCGTGCCTGCGTAATCATAAGAAATAACATAAAATATATTTGTGTTACAGAATACATATCACGGGACCTTGTTCCAATCATGGTTCACCTCAACATTGCAGGTATCGACCGAGACATCGTCAGTGCCTCTGCCTACTTCGCTGGAGACGGGCCGATGACACCACCAGAAGAAGTACAAGAGCTAGTGAGACACTGCAATAGCAGACGGCTGCCAATTATAATTGGTTGTGATGCCAACGCACACATTACCGCGTGGGGAAGCACTAATAACAACGCGAAAGGAGAGTGTTTATTAGAATATATCTTAGCAAATAACATTGAGGCCTTACATGTGGGGACAACCCCCACCTTTGTCATGAGAGCAAGAGAAGAGGTCCTGGACGTAATCATTGTTAATGTTGCTTCTAGGAAAAATGTAAAAGATTGGAGGGTGATGAGCGAGCCATCACTTTCCGACCATAGGATCATCGAATTTAGGATAGAGGGAAGTACCACCTCGATTACTACAATCCGAAATCCTAGAAATACTGATTGGTCTCTTTACAAGACCATCTGAAGGACAATTTGGAACAAGTCGAAGTGAATGGGATAAATCACCCGCACTACGACCTGGAACAAAGAGTCGAACAGATCAGTGAGGCAATAATGGAAGCTTTTCATTCCAGTTGCTCACTGTCAAAAGCTCGTTTAGAAAAGGACGCTCCTTGGGGGAATGAGAACCTGTCAAACCTCAGAAAAGAGGTCCGTCGGCTCTTTAATAGAGCCAAACGTGACGGTAATTGGCAGAGGTACACTGAGAAGGTTACTCAGTACAATAAAGATATTAGGAAGGCTTAATTTTCAAGCCTATTGCAAAAATATCACTTCCACTCACACAGCGGCTAGACTACTGAAGGTCATGGCAAATGGGGGAACTAACCCCACAATGTCGCTGAAAAAGCCAGACGGATCATACACTGAAGGTGAAGAGGAACAATCGATTCTTCTTCCTAGAACCCACTTTCCAGGTAGTGAACCAGCAACAAGCATTGAAATAGCAATGAATTACACCAAAAAATCCCGCAAGGAAGATTGGGACATTGCTAAGAAAATATTTACCAGACAACGGTTGGAATGGGCAATAAGTACCTTTCAACCATATAAATCACCTGGACTGGATGGAATATTTCCAGCACTCCTGCAGCAAGGGGTAGAGAAGATTCTTCCTCACCTGCTGAAAAACACAAGAAGCAGTATAGCAGTGGGTCTAATACCTAGATAATGGAGAAGGGCAAGGGTACCCTTCATACCAAAAATAGGGAAAAAAGATGGGACTGATCCCCGACCTTTTAGACCCATCTGTCTAACATCGTTCCTACTCAAAACGATGGAGAAAGTAGTGGATAACTACATAAGAACAGAGAATCTGGAGAATATACCACTTCATATATGTCAGCATGTCTACAGAGCGGGTCGATCAACTGAGACGACTCTGTATCAGCTAAACGAAGTCATCCAGAGAACTCTAATGTGTCTGTCAAAGAAGCACTAAAAAGGTGAGGAGTGAATGATACCATTATAAAATGGATGTATGAGTTGCTGACGACGAGGATAGCTGAGAAACAGGTGGGGAATCAAACCACCTCAGTTAAAACCACCCGGGGGACACGTCAAGGGGGAGTTATATATCCCCTTCTATGGAGTCTCGCAGTAGATGATTTGTTCTACAGGCTAACGGAGCTTGGCTTCGAATGTATGGGCTATGCTGATGACAAAGTTGTAATAGTCAGAGGTAAGTTTGAGAGCACCTAGTGTGATTTATTACGAAAGTGCCTCAGAATAATTGAGCAATGGTGCTTGTCAGTGGGGCTAAACATTAAACCAAACAAGACCATAGTAATTCCATTTGCCCGGAGAAGAACACTTCCAGCCATGAAACCCATATCCTTAAACGGGGAAATCATAGAATGAAAATCAGAGGTTAAATATCTAGGGATAACCCTAGACAGTGAGCTTCTGTGGAATAAGCATGTTGAAATAACTGCTAGTAAAGCGATAAGAGCTTTGATGGCGTGCAGTAATCAGCGAATCTTCCCAGTGACGAAATGATCAAGAAAGTAGGTATCGAAAAGAATTTCACTACGATGCTAAATACGAGGAGAGACCACCCAAACTCTCAAAGAAAATACCATTAAATGGTATACGGATGGTTCCTAAACCACCACTGGAGCAGGCGCTGGAGTATTTGGGCCTAGCACTAGATACTCATTATCGTTAGGCTCCTTCCCGAGCGTCTTTCAGGCAGAAATACTTACGATTGAAAGATGCGTGGAAATGAACCTAGAAAGAAACTATCAGAAATGTGAAATATCGATCCATTCTGATAGTCAAGCAGCTATCAAAGCATTGAGCTCCCATATCATTGACTCAAAGTTGGCATGGGAGTGCCGAACAAAACTTGATAAATTAGGCAAAAATAACAGGATCTCTTTAGTCTGGGTTTCTGGCCACTCGGGAATCACAGGAAATGAAGAGGCCAATACACTTGCCAGGAAAGGAGCACAAACGTCCTCTATTGACCCGGAGCCTTTCTGTGGTGTTGGAAAATGCTCCTATACGAAAGAGTTTCGGAAGAAGGAGGAAACCGAAAGAGAAGCACCCTGGCGGTGCCTTCCCGGGTTGGAATATTCCAAAAAGTTCCTGCGGAACTTTGACACTGCTAGATCCAAGAAATATTTGGACCTCAGTAAAAATAAGCTGCATCTCCTCACGGGCTTTCTTACAGAACACTGCCGCCTCAGGAAGCACCTAATGAGAATAGGTCTAGCAGAAACTGATGAGTGTAAATTCTGTGGGCAGGAGGATGATGTTCCGGATCACCTAGTTCCAAATACTAGAGTTCATTAGAACCCTGGAACTGGAAGGCGAGCAGTAGTAGTAGCGAGAACAGCTCTGATAGGGGGGGGGCACAATAAACCGAAGGTTTCAGTGCATTTTAACCCCGTTAAAATCTAAATCTTATACTTAATATTAAAATAACTCTTGCTAACATGTTTGTTATTTTATTTACTTAAACAAGCGTTTGCGTGTTTTAACCTCGATATGATTTAAGTTCATATTAGTTCGTTTGGATTGTATCTAGCCTTCGGGGTTACTAACCACTATATCCGGCTATTCTGAAATTTCCGATGGGTTTGTTGTCACCTCCATCGGTTTCTTCTCTAATATCCCTATTGGTCTCACGAGAAGCTAGGGAAGTGGTTGGTCAACTAATGGCAGCGCCCCGCATGCCGCAGTAAGCCTAGTTACACCAGGAGGGCGCATGGTTTCCTGGAGGCTTCGATTGCGATGGCACTTCTTTACTGCGATGCATCCTTAGGCACGGGTCGCTTTATACCTTGGATTGGGAGAGAGTGAGTGTAGGTTTCTGTGAGTTGTGTGTACTCCGGGCTTTTATTCGAGCTTGGAACCGTTCCCATGGTCCCATTTTGCAGCCCCAGTTGTTATATAGCGTTAAGGGCTTTTTTCAAAGAGGTTTAGGATTTCGGAAATCTGCTAGCAGACCCCCCAAGCATTGTTATTTCGGCGCTTGGGGGAGTGTGTGATAGGGTGACCCCCGACCCACTAAAACCCTTTCCTCTTTTAAGAACTTCCACTTTCCTTCTTGGACCCGCCGTTAGGACATCTCCTCAAGAAAGAAAGGAATATTGCCTAATCTCCTGCATTTACCTGGGCTCGTAACTCAACTTTTTCTTTTGTGCTTATCACATAAGTTATCAAATCTGTTACCTTATTCCACCCATTTTCACATTTAAGCATCTTGTCAATGACGTTGTTTGTACTTATTTTCCCTAAATCTGAGCAGAGTTCTTGGCGCTTCTCTGTCCATTGTGGGCATTCGAAGACAGTGTGAATAGGTCATTTACAGCTGCCCCGCAGCACATACAACTTTCATATCGCTTTTTTTCAAATTTAAAAGTAAAAGTGCCGAGAGTACCGTAGACTGAGAGGAACTGAGTAAGATGGTAGGATACTGTCCCCCATTTCCTATTGTGCCAAGGTCGGATATTCGTCGGATATTCCGGATAAGGCGTTTGGTCCAAGTTTCTGGGCCGCTCTGCCACTCTTCCTGCCATTGCTGCAGAGTCCTCTCCCTCTCCATCTGTTTTTGGGCAACAGAAGCTGCACCAGCCATGTGGAATATTTTCCTCCTTTCTTCCGCCAAAAGGTGCAGCGGAATGAAACCAGCAATAATCATTGCATGCACCTGAAACGGTGCGGTAAGCAGAACAGACGCTAAGCGCAATGTTTCATAGGTCTTATTTTGTTGACTTCTAAATATGTCTTGAGGGCCCAAATTAGCGCGCCGTATAAAATTACACTCTGACACACCATCGCCAGGATGCTGATGGTCCTTCTATATTTGGTAAAAGACAAATTAAAGTCTTTATTGTTTTCTTAGCCTTCCGACAGGTTTCTCGGATGTGGTTTGTCATATTTAGCCTTCGGTCTAGGTGGAATCCCAAATATTGAACTGATCTCTGTTGTTTTATTTCTTGGCTTTGCATTTTAAATTTCATCGCGTCGATCTTTCTTTTGTAGCTAAGAAGAATAGCTTCGGTTTTTCCAGGAGCAATCTCTAGATGGTGTTGAATCATCCAATGAAATATTGACTTATCAATCATTTCGTTGGAGGTCCGAGAAGCTACGAATACCGCAAGATCGTCGGCATAGCACATTATTACTACTCCATTTGGCGTTGGCAGGTTTATTACTACTTTATATAGAATATTCAATATATTAGGGTCGAGAACAGAGCCCTGTGGAACGCCACCCAAAACTTGTCTTTCAAGGTCTCTCTTCAGGATAATTACTCTTTTATCCATGTAGGAATTTAAGATGTTCTTAAGATATGCACTCACCCCTATTCTGTTAAGCTGGTCGCTGATGACTGTCCAGGATGCGGTGCTAAACGCATTTTTAACATCCACCAAGATTAATGCACAATGTTTTCCTTTGTTTGCTGCTACCGGGTCTTGAATCTTTTCCATTGCATGTGAAGTAGACCGTCCTTTACGGAATCCAAATTGGTTTTCGTGGAAGCCGTTAATTTTGTTTTGCAATTCCGCAATCAGCCGAGTATTTAGGAGTATTTCGTAGACTGTTCCAACTTCGTCTATTAAACAGATTGGGCGATATTTTGCCGTCGGGTGACTTTCTTGGTGTCTGGATAACCAATAGCTTGGTTCTTCTCCATTCTCCTGGAAAACACTGCCTGGTTCTCTGTAAAGAATTGAAGGGTGGGTGGCCCCACAGCACTTAGGCTACAATTGGCCCATTGTGCATCCTTCTGAGGTTCAAAACTTCCTTCTAGCTCGTCATCCAGCCTACTTACTTGGAGTAGGCGATAACGTCGCCTGAATTAAGTTCCCTCATATTGGCGTATGTTAGCCTGTGCTCGCCGAATACTTGAAACCTAAATTGAGAGAGTGTCTGACATTCGCAAAGAATGTGTTCGACAGTCTCATCTTCTTGTTCACATCCTCTACAAAGTGGGGTGTTAGATAGCCCCAGTCTGTGAAGGTGTTTTCGTAGGTGGCAGTGACCAGTCAGAATTCCCGTGGTTGTTCGTAGGTTCCGCCTGTTCATAGTCACGTATTTTTTGGCTACTTTGCTATCCGGATACTGTAGCAGTTCCTTGGCAAGCCTGCAGCCTTCTGCGTCGTCCCATCTGCCCTTAAACTTATTAAGGGAGTGTTCCTTCAATAGATCGGCCGTTGCTGACGCCGATAGACCAATGAAAGTGCCAGGTCCCAAGAGTTTTGGGAGGCTGCCTTCCTGGCTAGCGAGTCTGCAATACGGTTTCCTTTCGATTTCTCATGGCCCCTGATCCAGCCTAAAGTGACCGTGTTGTTGTTACAGGCTTCGATTAAGGCCATGTGACATTCTAGTACTAGGCCTGATGTAATACGTGGTCTGTTCAGGGCTAGTAGTGTTTGTCTACTGTCCGTAAGGATGTATATATTATTACCTGTGGTTTTCCTCTTGGTAATCTCTTTAGCAGCGATGCAGATAGCAGTGAGCTCTGTTTGAGCAACACCTGCATTGCAGCCCATTGCCCATTTTATGTTTGGATTCAGGGATCTGGAAAAAATACCACATCCTGAGCCCACATTGGATTTAGACCCGTCTGTGAAGATGCGGATTGCGCCTTCTTCCAATAGGTCTTGTGAGTTGTTTTTAAAGATTACCTTGTAGGGCCTGTTGAAGGCATATCGCGGTGGAATCGAGTCCGTATTGGCCTGCAGCAGTGGGATCTCCCTGAGGGCCTCATGCCACAAGTTACGTCTCAGTTTACCGGATCCAACATCAGATTGTATACCAGTAGAGCGCAGACGTGCCATGGTCATCAAAACAGACTTCGTTCTTTGAGATAAAATCTCCAGTTATCACAAATTGCGTGTTTTTGTTCCCATGCCGAAGGCGCAGAACTACATCCTGCAACTCCCTTAAGCAGTTTCGGAAGCTTTGAAAAGGGATGTTTGGGGAGATATACACTGACATTACAAACAGGTTCGTATACTAGACATACACAAAACAGTTCCCACTGAACACATTTATAACAGGTATGTAGCTATTTACATTAAAAATCAAAGCGTCTTTGGTAGGGTTTACGTATACATTTCTATTCCCAGTTTCACACTTTTTGATATTGGGCTCGCTGATACAAATAACATCACATTACTTGTTAGTTGCAGTATGTGCAGCAATGTCATGGACTGGGACACTACGATTGGCGTTAATTTCTAATATTTTCATTACTGGAGTGAAGTACGGAAGCTAATGCATTTTCCGGTATTTGACTTATGCGTCTCTTTGCAAACTGGGCAGAACGGTTCATCTTTGCATTCTTTTGACAGATGTCCTTCGTTTCCACAATTAAAGCAGCAATTTCTGCGATCTGGATCCTTACACTCTACAGTCTGGTGGTTGTATAACCAGCATCTTTTGCTACGATCGACTCTCACTCTGGGTTCGATCCTGCAACTCGATAGCCCAATACGAATATATGGGTTCTGAGTTAATTTACGGGCCTTGTCTTCCGATACAGATATTGTGACTGCCAAAGTGTGGCCAGCATTTGGCCTAAGATTTCCAATAGAACAGTTTTCCTGCTCCCCGACCTTTCTCTCTATTGCCCCAGCCACATCTTCTACTGTGGCTGTTGCATCAATCCCACGAATGTGGAAAATTTTCTTTTTAGGCCATTGGGTATCCCTCGTGCTCACTTTCATATTGGTGGATTCCACTGCTGCTTTTAAATAATTCATTGCTCCCTGGTTTTTGTCCATGGTTATTTGAACCTTGCCGTCTTTGGTTTCTCTGATTTGCCTTATGCTTTCCGCATCTTTTGCATTTTTAACAGCTTCCTTTATGGTCTTTAGAGCTTCTAGATACGTATTATTGTGCTTGCTGACTATAAGGGCGTATGATGTTGGTTGTCGTTTGCTTGTCACTGGCTAAACACTTTCCGCTTCCTGTCTTTTTAGTGGTATAGATGAAAACCTCTATACCCGAACCATGAAAGAAACACTCAACGAGTTTCCTAAACTTCCCCAGGGTCATATTGTCAACATTATGCAGTGCAACCTGACCGTCTTCTATGGTGTTATCTCTGACAGCCCTTAGGGAACTTCATAGGTCTTCTTCACTGAAAATTTGTGAAAATTTTATGATTTTCTGAGTGATTGTGTCTCGCCCATGGTCAGTCCTGAGTTTTGTGACTTGCTCAACCACCGTATATTTTTCATTGGTGTCAACAATGCCTGGACGCCTATATTTGTACCGGTTTTGTATTCTTACAGTCATATTCGGATCACTGGGTTCTACTATTACCACCTTGGTTACCATCGTCTTTGCCTCCAGGGGCCAACAATTACTTCTGTGGTACTGTATGCCTCATCACTCCAGTCCATATGGATTATGATGTTATACTCCGAGAATTCTAAAACTGTCCCTAGGGTTCGTTTGTCAATATTGTTTTGGTTTCTTTCTCTTTGATTTCCGTATTTTTACAGTTGCATGTTTGGGCGCTAGCTTGTTCAACGTCCATTTCTCTAAATAAAAATTGAAGCTTTTGGATGCTGGCGACCAAATCTCTTCGAGTGTTGTGGTTTTCCTTCGCTATTTTCGCTAAATTTGCCATATCACCTTTGGCTTTTAGGATCCATGTACATATATCATATGCATCTTCTCTTTTTAAAAGTGGCGATTCTTTTCTTTTCCGTTTCGACGGATTTTCTTGCGCGTCTACTGTTCTTGGATGTGATGCGTTCTGATTCTTTTGGGTTCTCTAAGTTATCACTTGCTGGAAAGCTCCATGACAAACTTCGCTGCGTCGGTGATCTAGGAGTAACGCTTGGTCTTCTATTATGTTTATCTAACAGTTTCATTTCATAGGCGCTCAATGGTAGATTGTTCCCCCAGAATCCACGGGACTGCCCTGTAAACAGAAGTGGGATTCCCCGGCCGTGCCGGAACCCACCTGGGGTAATATTCCTTTTGTTTTATCTTCCATTTTTAGTTGGTTCATTTTATACCTCCTGCCAGGTTTTTTTCCTCTTTTTTTGTGTCGGGTGTGGGTAGGTCGCAGCTCTTGCCAACAAGTAAATATAGCTAGGCATAGATGCCTTCCCTATGCCTAGTTGATGGAATATGTTTTGGCCCAAATACGACCAAATATAGTGAAGGCTAGAGGGAATAAAAGAAGTAAGAAGTAGAAGAGATGGTAAAATAGACGGGAAAGGGAAAAGAAGAAAGTGTGGAAAATCGGCGTTCAGGAATGGTAGATGCCTCAAATAAAAGAGATACAAATGAGAAGAAAAGAGAAAAAGTAGATGACCAAGAAGAAAATAGTGCAGCGTGGGTTAAGAAGAGATACAAAAGAGAATAAGGTGAGGAAGTAGAATAGTAAGAAGAAAGAAGATGGCGAAATGTGGGTTTGAGAGAGCATGTTAGACCTGATAGTCTTGAAAATATTTCTCCTCTCCATGACTGATACATGATCAGCGGAGGCAGGGAGGATGACGATCGTGATTTTTGGTCAGGTTTACTCCTCTATCCCCTTTGATCCTCGGGCGATTATTCGTAACCGTGTCGTTCTTATTCATCGCCTATCCCTGAAGTTGGTTGGTCCTGCGTCCCTCACAGCTCTTAAAAGAGCGTAGGATCCACGACCACCCAGTCTCCCTGGAGACACCCTATGAGCCATTGGCACGCGCCGTGTTGGGTGGGATGCGCCGTGTTGGGTGGGGCGCCCCCCCTCGGAAACCTATATGACAGATTTGGGCTGGGCAAAGTCCTGCCTCCGGCACATAGCATCCCGAGGCACGGAGCGTTAAGTGCTGCACCTGGTCCATACCAGGTTAATACGTTCCATATCCCAATATTCATACTCCGTTTTCGTTGTTTGGATCGTCTATGTTTATGTTTTGTCCTACTTCGTCGCCGTTTTCCAGTTTTCACAACGATTGGTTTTTTACGTGGATAGGTTTTTGGTCCCTCAATAATTTGTGCGGGCTTGGGACAGGCAGTGATGATTCCTGAGCTATTCAATTCACTCATTTCCTTCCATTGGCGGAGTTCATTATTAAGGTTGGTAAGCAGGAACTTAGATTATCTTCACCCGATTTGAGTGCAATTTATTTATTACAACTCACTGATATGTATGACAAATATTATCGAAATAAAATAATGTTTACTTGGAGTTCGGTTTTTCATGTCACTGAGTATAGTTCCATATTTTTCATATCATTATTTTGAAAGAGAAAATTCAGCGTTTCACTCTGTATACGTCTCTAAACACACGGCAGCCGCATAATTTAAGCGGCGGCACCTTGTCGGAACACAGCCAGTCAATAAACAACATAGTTCAAGCCAAGCAATGTAATTTTATAATTTTCCCCTTATTTCGTCACAAATTACTCTTCGGGAACATGTAAACCAGGTTACTTTTTAGTCGAATCGAAGCAGCTGTAGCGACACAATCAAACATTATATAAATCGAAAATTATTCATTTCTACTGAAAAATATCGAAAACGAAGAAATATTATTGTAGCTCCGATGGTATACCGGTATTTGCACAAATCCGTCGGCGTATAGCTTACAACTTCTTAATTCGTTTTTAATAACAGATTTACATGGAAAAAAATAAATTCCATTCCGACGAAAAATTTCAAATGCAAGAAGTAAGAAGTAATATATCTAAACTCCGGAGACTATAATTGTTAGTTACCGAATAAGCCTCGAGCGAGATGGCGCCAAAAACAAAAGAAAGTCGCGTTGGAAGTGCAGTGGTGCCACATGTGCGTTTTTTGTAACAAAAGTGACAGTGCAATAAACGTTTAATTGTTTACAGTTTATTCATTAGTGCTAATTAGTTTTTGTAGCATTGTAAGTAACTAAAGTAATATATTTTTTTCACACGTAACATAATTTCTTTATTTTAATTAGAATAATATCTAGAACCAGATGCACCAATAGATGGCGGGATGTGTATTATAGTTGGTTAAATTATTAATTATTTTAAATATATAAGAAGAACTTTTATCCAATAAAATTTTGAGAAAATTGACAATTGGTTCGATATTGATCATCGTCAGAATGACAGAAGTAACATTTCATGATGTTTAATAATTATTTTTGGCTAGATCTCGAAGTGATCTACCTTGTGATTGACTTAATATACATTAATAGAAAAACGAAGAATATATGATATCAGAAATATTAAAGCTTAAATACTACCCAGGCAGGCAGGTGACGTGATAAAACCGTCATAATAACGTCACCAAGTACGTCGAAGTCACCAAAAAGTCGACGTGAAAATCACGTGAATAACACGTTAATATGTCACAGCGATATGACGTGATTATGGAACGTAATTTCACGTAAATTAGTCGCGTAATTTGACGTTCTATTATGACGTGTTTTATGGAATTTCTTATTCTTACAAAATAATACACAGATAGGTGAAATAAAAATCTTTACTTCACTACTTCTACAGCAACATGTAAACATTTTGAAACCTATATTCTAACTATAATAAGTTCTCCATCCTTATTCAGAAATAATTATTTTGTAAGAGAGTGCAAAAGGGGAATTGCAACAAACATCTTTGTATGGCAAGATAAAAATTTCCCTTGTATGCTAGACATGGAAAATATCATCTCCTCTGAAGAAAGGCATGAAATAAGAAAAATGTTTAAATAGCTAGAGTGAAACGGATATTCATAAAAAGATGAAATGTCTTGAAAATATTGTTCATAAATCGTTATTTCTTCAGAACAAGTTTGTAACAGAAGACGCTTTATCTTAATTATTTTATTTTGGGCAAAGCAGTAACAATCAGAATTTGAATATGAGTAACTATTAAATACATAGCCATCCAAGTAAATTTTTTTACAGTTTTTTGTAAGGATGAGTCTCGGAGACTGTACTATCACATAAGACATACTTATTATTACTTCCTGAACTAGAAATCATATTTAAAAGTCCACTTTCCTGTTCATATAATCTGCGACAAATCTGTTGTAGTGGTTTTGTAGAAGATTTAGGCATTGTTTTTAGTTGTCCCAAATAGGTATCAAAAGGAAACGCTGAAAATTCATCAAGTCCACCATATCTACAACTATCTTTAGGTAGATGACTAAGTATATGTACATTGTAGATAACAAAATGTTTTCCATATAACTGCTCACCATGTTTTATGAATTTCATTAGAAGTTTCGCTGCCACGTCACTGTTAGTTGAAGAGGAATTATCATTAATAATTACTAATATTATTGCTGTTTGAAGTAATAAAAAATTGTGATAAATGCCTAGGTCAATATTATCTTTAAGCGCCACTATTCCCTTATATAATAAAAATGTTCTAAATTCAGTGGCTTTAAAATGTGAAAGTTCACTCAAAGGTCTGGGTTTACGATTTATCTCTGAAGGAGCAAAATTTAAAAAAATCTTCAATTGATTTGAAATTGCATTTGTTGCTGCACTAGAAAGCCTTATATTTAAGTTGCCACCTACCCAGTATTTTACCAACTTCTTCATCACATCTAGGCAAATATTATGCATATAATCTATTGGAAAGTCTTTAATCATATGTATATTTAATTCTACTAAAGGACTAATTCCAATGTGGTGGTATTCATCACTTTGTTGTCTAAATGAAATGTTTGTTCTTTTTAAAGCAGTTAGTTCAATTAAAATCATTCTACCATTTTTATATATGACATTTATCACAACATGAGTACCCATTGTGACCTTTTATACCCTTTAAAAAAGCCTTCGAAGGAGAATCTGCGATAAAACTATGGATATGCAAAAAATATTTTTTACCGTTAACAAGAAAACCCTCATCAATTAAATTGCTGCACTCTTCAATGAAATTAGCTAGAAATGAGCTGATTGGGGTGGGCTTTGAAGTACCATAAAATATACCTATGGCAAAAACATACTTAACACCCACAATATTTTTAACCAATCCCAAAATTGGCCAAAAACTGCTATTTGAACTATGATATTGGAGTAGCCCATCTATATTAAAACTTACAACTAATTTTCTCTTCTTGTTTTGGTAAAAATTTAACTTATTTTCATGAACTTTCGAAAAGTGCTTCAAACCTCTTTGCAAACCTAAATGAACATATGTACCTTGATCAAGCTGTTTTTCATTAAATTGTAAAGGTGTATGGAGTTGTGTTCGATTATAAAATGGAAGTTCTGGATGATATGGTTCAATAATATGTAACAGTTTTGTTAATGTAGAATGTGGAACATGGCAAGAAGTTGCCCAATATCTTAATTCTGCAGCAATATTTTCACTATTAACCTCAATATTTAGTTTGCTTACAGTATTGTCTGTAAAATCGCAATCTGGTTCAATAATATCAGGTTCACTTAAATGGTCTATTGTCTTAGAGTCACTCTCAGCATTCAAGTCTTCACTATTATCTGAAATATTGGTATTATCATCTACAAATTCCTCATTAATATTCCAAGTAAATATTTGAATCCAGTTTTACGTTAGTGCAAATCTACATACACTCAGTAGCTACCTTCCTGTAGAAATGACGTTGTGAAACAAAAGTTTTAAATTTATTTCGAGGCATATTTAACTGTGGTGATAGTGTGGAGCAACTTTCTTACAAAATAAATATTGACTACCAACTTAAAACTATCTTACAAGCTAGAAAAGCTTTATACATATATTTACACTGTGTAGTTCTGTCTTGCCGCTTGTCTTTTTTCAGAAGCAGTCAGGCGTTTTTGGGTATGCTTCAACCATACTTTTATGGCGGTATCAATAATAATAATAATAACAACTGTATTCAAAAAAAATATCGCTTTACAAAAACATTGCATGGAGTGAATAAAGTAGGTTGGCGATAAGTGTTATTACACTTGTTTCGCAAAAAATACAATTTAATCATATACAATGGTTACATACAACAATACTAGTTATTGAATTCAATATAAATAAAAACACTATAAATTATATGTATAAAATTGAATCAACGACACATAGAATTTTAAATTATAATTAGGCCTAAATATATTAGAACTATGCATATAATCCATTGGAGTGAAGTCAATACAAAAATGTTATATACTACAAACAACATGAACGAACTACATTACTTAGTATCACAAAATAAAATGTCATAAAAATAATATTACCATTTTAGGACATATAATACTACAGATAAATTAAAATGTTAGTAGGTTACAACAACGATTTTAATATGGGTAAAAGTGCGAATGATAAAATATATATAAAATGTAAAAATGTAATGAAATAACAATATTTTTTGAGGCGTATTCATATCTAACACACATGGAAATGGGATAGAGATAAAAATGTATACGAAATATAACGAGGAAGTTTCTTGGTCAATATCGATTGGTTAAAATAATCATTCTCAAAATACTCGAACTTTAGATCTCTTCATGAACATTTTCAGCTGTTTTTTGAATTGGAATGAGTAGGGTATAGCGCGAATTGTTTCAGGTAAAGTATTGAACATTTTTGGAGCGTTATAAGAAAAACTAGTTCTCAGCAGTGATTTTGTTATTTGTGGTATTACATAGTTATTTCTTTGTCTAGTGTTATAGGTATGTTTTGGTAAGTTTGACGAGTGTTTTATTGTATAGTACTTCATACGGACATTGTAGTAATAGAGTTGTTTGAGGTCGAGTACCTCTGATTCTTGAAATAGTAGATCACTTGGATATCTTGAGTTTTTATTTAGAATAATTTTCAGGAATCGTCGTTGTAGAACTTCAAGGGGTCGGATGTGGGATTTTAGTGCACCTCCCCATGCTAATAAACCGTATCAAAAGTGACTTTCAACGAGTGCATGATATAGTGTGAGCAAATGATGAACAGGAAGGATTTTTTTCATGTATCTTAATTTATAAAGGATACATTGTAGTTTTTTGGCTACGTAGTTGATGTGTATGTCCCATTTCATGTGCAAGTCTCCTAAGTACTTTATGTTACTTTCGGCTGTAATTGTAAGATTGTTTTTACTATCGAGGATGTTGAGCTGAGTAAAGTGAGGAAGATTTGTTTTATTACAACTGAAAGGTAGGAAGTTGGTTTTTTGAAAGTTTATAGTTAGCAACCTGCTTGCAAGCCATTTTTTAATGATAATAAAGTCTGTTTCTACTATTTCTTTTAGTTCTGTCCAGGTATCGGCCTCGTAGAAAATCGCGGTATCGTCTGCGAAACCGATAATATTACCTCTGTTTTTCACAGAAAACAGTCCATTCATGTAGATGTTGAAAAGTAGGGGTCCGAGGACCGTACCTTGAGGCAGTCCACATTGTACGACTAACGATTTACTGTCGACACCGTTTATTCGGACTGTCTGATACCTATTCGTAATATAACTTTTGAATAGATCTAAGCAAGTATTTCTGATACCGATGTCCTCCAGCGACTGAAAGAGCAACTCGTTGCTAACAGTATCAAATGCTTTCGATAAATCAATGAAAACACATAGACAGGGTTTGTTGTTGTTTAACGAGTTATATATTTTTTCAGTAAGGGTCAGAATAGCATCTTGAGTGGACGTTTTTTCTCGAAAACCATATTGTCTTTCGGAAAGTATGTTATATTTATTTATAAAATTTTGTAGTCTGTTTTTTAGAAGTTTCTCAAATATTTTTGATAAGTGGGTGATTAATGAAATGGGTCTATAATTTTCTGTCAGTTTTTTGTTACCTTTTTTATATATTGGAATGATAACTGAATGTTTAAATGCTCTAGGCCAGATACCAGTTTCTATGCATTTGTTGAAGATGTAAGTTAACGGTTCAGTTATTAATGACGCGATAACTTTGAGCGTTTCCGTTTTGATTTCGTCTGATCCCACGGCTTTGTGGTTTTTCAACTCTTGAATAATGCTGTTTACTTCAAGTGTGTTTGTGGGTAGGAGTGTAATTGAGTTTGGAAGGGAGGGTCTATTGATTTTGTAGTTAGGATCTGGGTTTATATTTTGAGCAAGTCTTTTCCCAGTGCCATTGAATGAGGTATTGAATTCGTTTGCGATGTCCTTATGATTTGTTAATAACTCTCCTATTTCATTTTCAATATTATCAATAGAGATCTTCGATTTTTTGGTGTTACTTACTTCTTGAACCACATTCCATAAAGCTTTTGTGTTTGATTTTTTGAGTTCGATTTTGTTTTTATAGTATTTGAACTTAGTTTTTTCAATTAGAGTCGACAATTTGTTTCTATATTTTTGTATTGTAGTTTTATTTAGTTGTCATTTGGGTTTCTTCTCAAAAGTTGAGCCATTTTATTTTTTTTGGTAGTCGAGGTAAGTAAAGCATTTGTCATCCAAGGAGCGATCTTCGTGTTTTTCCTTTTACGTTTTTTTTGTATATGTACAGCCGTCTATATATTTTTGAAGTGTTTCAATGAAAGTATTTGTTGCATTGTGGGATCTGGATTCTAGTATAAGAAATCCCAAGATTTTTGTCTGATTATATTTTTAAGTTTTATTTCATCTATGTATTTCACTATTTCTCGTTCCTTGGGGCATTTGGTCTTTTCCAGTACTATCTGTAGTATTGTTGAGAAATAATCAGTAATGTCGGTTTGTAATACTGGGGGCAGTATTTGATCGAGTACGTTGAGTCTGGATTTTAAAAATATATGGTCAATGCACGAACTACGTCCACCCTGTATTCTTGTTGGATTATTAATCGTGGAAATGTAACCGAATTCGTTAAGTGTGTTGTTATAGTCTGTATTATATTCATTATCCTCTAGTATGTCGATATTCAAATCACCAATGAAAATGTTATAACTTACTGGTTGGAATGCTGAACTCTCAAAGTAATGTTGAAGACTGATAAAGAATTGATCGAGATTGCTTTTTGGGGATCTATATATAGCATTGATAAGAAAGTTGTTCTTGTCATTGAGAATGATTTTAATTTTCAACATTTTGCTTTCATTCAAATGTATGATTGAGTATGTATAATTATACTCTGATTTTATGTATACAACAACTCCATCATTTTGATCGAAATCCCCCTCGTTATATAATTTGTTGTATCCCTCTAAATTATATAGGTCCGAATTTCCCATTGCCCATGTTTCTGATAAGACAATACAATCGAATCCGATACGTAAGTTTTCTAAGAGAATTTTAAATTCGTCTAGGGTTTTATTAATGCTTCGTATGTTATTATGGATAATTTTAAAGTTTTCACAATCTTTAATAATTTCTAAAATATCTCTGCATTTTTGTATGTGTTCCAAAGAGTAAGTTTCTATTATATCAATATCAAAGTCTCTAATATCAACTTCTGTAGCTGTAGGACTACTCTTTAAAACTGCACCTGAAGAAAAACACATATGAAGATATTTTGTTGAGGTGGGGCTATTTTTACTGCAGATTTAAATGAAATAAAGCAAAGAAACAACTTATTACTCATATTAGGGTTTAATATGAAGCAATCAATGAAAGGTACATGCTTTTAAACGTTTCTTTTGCAATTTAACAAAGAGCTTACAAGTATACAAAAAGTAAGTACGTACCAATAATGAATCTTCTCAGAAGCAAGTTTTCAAAAGCTCTCTTTTCATTGCGAGTGCATTTAAAACCATAATTCACTGCAAGGCTATTGCATAAAAATAATTTTAACAAATTGTGTGTTTTTGTTACAACATCTCTTCCTCCGTAGGTCGAGTAATAGTTGGTCTAAAATAAAAATCACAAATTAGCAGTAATGAAAACCCGTATTTTTGTGCTAAAAAATTATGTAGGTCTTTTTATTATAACTAAAACTTACCATGGATCTTAAATTTTCATTTTCCGAAAGAAATTCTTCTAATTCTATAATTCCACGGATCTCTGTTAGAGGTAGTTCCATTGGTATTGTAGGTAGTGTGTTACTTTGAGACACATTCTGATTTTTTAGAATTTGTAGGATTTGCTAATTTTGCTTTCTCACATATATAATGTGATGTAGCAATATTTTAGAATCTAAAAATAATAATCTTTTTGATTTGAGTTATAAAAAATGAGCATACTACCCTAATAATTACTGATTACTACTGACCTGAATTTTCATTTGCCTCTGGAAATTCTGGTCTTTTACTCTGGAAACATTTCTCAATAGTATTCCATGAAGAGTGTGCTGTTTGAGATGAATGTACTACATGCTGTCTACGTTTTGAATGTACCTCTTCATCACGTATTGTATCAACTTGCTTTGGCTAGCTAGATTTGTTTGACTTACTGTTGTTCTTCTTTAATGCAGCTGTGAATGAAAGAATATTTAACATAGATACTAAGATTCATTTAAAAACACACATATTACATAATTCACAGACACAATGACAAGGCTTAAATTTTTTTTAAACTTTCAAGCGGCTGTATATTTTGTAATGTTTAGTTCACAGGAAGTATAAATTATTATTATTATTACTTACTAGGTAAAATTTTAGGTGTACTTAAATATTTTGGTAGGCCTAAAATTTTAGATGGAAGTGAATGAATACGCTCGTCATCATCATCATCAGAACTTGTGAATAGTCTTTTATTGGGGAGTCGAATTCTTTTTACTGGTAAATGATCAGCATCAGAGTACTCGTTTGATGTTATTTCAGAGGTAATTTCAGACTTATTTAATTTTTTCTTAGCTTTGTCAAAGTTGTCTATAAAAATTGTTAAATTCAAAATTATCTCTGGAATTAATCACTGATGGGTTTTTGATAAAAAACCGAAGATAGCCCTCCATCATCAAGTTCTCTGAATTCAACGCATAGAAACATCTTTTTCACACTGATTAACACTTAAAAAAGATTGATAACACTGCCGACTTCCGTCTTGTTTTTTACACTTCCGCTATATTCACTAACTGAATACTGAAAACGAATAAATACCAGACAACCTGTTGAAACAAAACATGTGCATTTGGACATGATCATGATATTTTTAGGTTAGGATTCTTCTTTCTTTTCTTCTTTTCATGAATATCTTCTCTTTTTCTTCGTTCGTTTTGATACTTTTAGATAAAAATTTTATGCAATTTTTTTAAAAAGTAAAATTGAATTATAATATTTTTAAAATGGTACAAATACTGCATACGTAACAGAATGGTGAATTTAAACACGTCATTTGACGTCGAATTTTGGTTCCCACTATGAACTGTTTACACTTAATGACTTAATGTTGTTTTATTTAGTTAAGCTCCTAAAGCCGCAATTTATTTTAATTACAAATTTTAAATACATATATTTAGCTCATCATTTTTAAACGCACGTTACATTTTGGGAAAACTTAATACCTAATTCGACGTCTAATTTTGGTGATCAAGTGACTTCGACCAAAAATCACCTTAAATCACCCGAAATCGACGTGTTTTCACGTCACCTGCCTGGCTGGGTATAAGCCCTATGGGGATATCCTGGAGATATTTTTTCCATTTAAGATCAGTATAACTGTGCAATGATATAGAAGAACAGGAAAATTACATCTGCTGATTATTAGTTAACACGTTCGCACCGACGTGTCCCCCCGGTGGCCCGCAACACAACTTATTTCTAGCCGTCGGTGGGACACTGACTTGAACAAGTTATATGTGTACCCTAAATTTGTAACGACAACCGCAGAATTTATAATATTGAGTATACAGCTACAGTAATGGTGCAGATACTTAATTATACGCCGGCTGCGGATTCGCCAATAATTGCGAAAGTTATAGTTTGAATGAGAGGAACTTTATTTTGGTCTTTTATTACATTGAAAATTTTCTTAAAATTACAGTGAACAAATTCTTTTTAAAATAGTGTCAAAATATTTAAAAAATCAGAAATCTTAATTTTTCAATACAACAAAAAAATTCTTAGTCCATAAAGTAATATAAAAGTAAGTAACGTGAAAACACAAAGTCAAACATTATAAACTATACATATAATCTAGATTATTATGTATGAATATCGTTGAAGCAGGGTAAACATAAGTAGGTTTATTTGGACAATTTTCGCAAAAAGTTTTTACTTTTTCAGTTTTATTTCTTGCTTCTTTTAGACCCCTTTCTTATTGTATTTTTTTATAGCAATTTGTGCACCGTTTTCTGGCTGATTCTTCATATGTCAGTAGTTTGTGTCCTATAAATCCTTTATTCTTTGTTTTTTTCTTTGGAGTTGGTCCATATTCCTCCGCTTCCAGAATTATGTTTTCATTATTAGTTTCAGACTGTAGTTAGCCTCGTATTATCTTCTCCCGAATATCAAGAATGTCCTTTTTAGTATTTCTGTCAAAATTGTTATATACAGCCCAATTATTTACTACACACGTGCCAGGAAGCACTTCAAAGAATATAACTTCTTTGTACCCTTTTAGAGTTTTCCGAATGCTTGTATACTAAGCTGACATTTGGTCTGAAACGTCTACTCCCTTTATCGCCTTCCTACTATGCAAATAAATATTACAGTTATGTTAATTCAACATCACATTGTGATAATGCTTTTCCTTTTTTTCTCTCTTTTTTTCATCACTTGCACATCTATACAACCGCTTATGCCCATCTTGTGGCTGTTAACTTTTGTGATGTTTCAACTTCACTTCTCAGCGATGTTAAAGCGCTGTCTTTTTACATTACTGTGATGTTACTAGAACTTCCTCAAAACGAAGTCTTTATAACGAACTAAAAACAATATTTCTGTTACATTCTGAAATTCCTTCTAACTTCTTGTCAATGTTAATGCAATGTCTAAAAAATAATATCTTATCAATGATCTAAATGGGACATTTCAAAAACAATACAGTGTATTCTCTTAGATGTTGTATGGACTTTACTAAACCTCTAAATAATATTCCTCAAACATTCTGGATGACATCCTATAGATGTTTCTGTGCCTAATCAGCAAATACAGGGTGAACAACTAAGAACGCCGGTTGTCGGCCATATTTCAAAAAATAGTCATAGTACAACTTTAAAAAAATACCTTCAGGAAAATAACCCTGAAAAATCGCTGGAAAATATTTCTGAGTTCCTAAAATATCTGCTATGGGGTGGAATGAACACTTAAAAACATAATACTGTGATTATCTCCAAAAAAGACACACTAAAGGTATCCTAGAAATACAATTTTTGATAGATTGATGAGATTATAACAATGAGATTATGAAAAAATGTAGTTAGGAACTTTTTGTCCTTATTCTTCTAGTAAGGGGTGGGGAAGGTTCAACCTAAAAAACAAATGTTGTAACATTTTTTTGTTTTTTAATAGATATCAATGGAGTTTTTCTCTTTAATCAGATATGCTTAACAAAAATCACAAAATTGTACAATTTTGTCAACGCTATGTGGAAAAGTAGACAATTTTCCCATTTTTCTCGGAAATTTCAAATGTAATGAGGCATTCTTTGAATTCTGATGCAAAGGGGTTAAAAAATAGGAATCTAATCCAAGATATAAGATTTACGATATCAGATATAAAAATTAAAAAAATGCTTCAATTTACATTTGAAATTTCCGAGTGGACACAAAATTATCTAATTTTGTTATCAATCTTTTTAAACAGAAAAACTCTTTTAAATGCGGCTAAAATCACTAATCTCGGTTAAAAAACGAAAAAGTTATACATTTGTTCATAAGTTTGAACCTTCCCCACCCATTATTTGAAGAATAATGACAAAAAATCTCCTTAATTGATTTTTTTCATAATCTCATCAAGATTTCAGAAATTGTATTTTTGGGACACCTTTAGTATGTTTTTTTGGAGTATTATGTTTTCGAGTGTTCATTCCATCCCTAGCGGATATTTTAGAGACTGCAAAATAATTTCCAGCCATTTTTCAGGATCCCTTACCTAAAGGTAATTTTTTTGAAGGATGTAACATGATTTTTTTTTGAGATGAGCCCTACAGTCGTTCTTAGTTGATCACCCTGTACATTTAAAATAGAATAGCAAAAAAGGCAATAAATAATTTAATACGTTTATTCATTCACTATTAATGAACAGTACAGTAAATTTGAAAAAAACAGATACAAAATTAGAAAAAATATATCTTGTCCAGGATTCAAACCTAAGAAAAATAAAATTGTGTAAGCATATTACATAACAAGTGTGGAATGTGGAAAATATTGAACGCATTCAGTGAAAGCAAGAAATAAAAAGGGTGTATTGATCTGTAGTTGTCATAACGTAACATACTTTGAAACTGAATTAATAAAGTTTAACGGATACACATACATTACAGCTAGTTTACAAAAAATTTATTAAAATAGTTTTTTAATAACAGTAAAACTAATAAAATTTTTATTAAACATTACGTTAAATCAACAGAAAATCAATCTGATTAAAGAAAATTCTATCGTTTACTTACGGTTACTTTTTCTCACGCAAGAGTCGCTGTTTCGAGTGCCTCAACCATTCCATAACGCACAGTTCAAAATCCTTATCTGTGAAACATTTAAAGGTGTTCTGAACAGCATCTGATAAAACAATTACTTTAGATCAAATTGTGCCCATGGAGACCTTTGATCGATCATCGTAAACTGCATCAAACTTGATTTTCAGCCAATTGACTGGGACCCATTTTCCATAAGATACAAGCGGGGTTCTTCGAAGGAATAATAACATATTTTATTTCGAGAAGTGACTTTTCATGATTTACCTTCTGTTACATGTCTCACTCCGTTTGGCAGGTAAGTTCAGGTGTGCCATGAAAATTCATACTTTATTTCTGTATAAAATAATATACTATTCTCATCTTGTTATTTTCATCCTGGAATATATTGTATATTAACATCGTGGAATTGTAACTTAATGAAAACTTATCATTATTAATACACTGTATACAAAAAAACTACTTATGAAGAAGAGATATGAACACATTATCAAGTTAAATGAAATTATAATTACCTCTATTTCTTATCAGTATGTATTAGATACCACACACATGAACACAGTAGTAAGTTACCTACTCATTCGTACGATACAAGACAAGGTCAGTATTTTGTGGTTCCCTTCATGACAAAAACAGTTTCGCAAAGGTCTTACTCTTATTTGGCCCCTAAGTTATACAATACAATTCCACAAGACTTGAAAAAAATATTGAATATTCATAAGTTTAAAAAACATCTTAAGCAGTATATTATCGGGAATAATCGTGTTAATATAAGAAGTTTTTTTGAAACTTAGTTTTATTTGGACATGCTTAAAGAAAAGTTGGTTCGTTTAGCTGTTTTCGTATTGGTACTCACCCTGTTTTCAATATTAGTTTGTTTAGATATTAGTGTATGTATAGGTATTTTATTTTATTTTATTATATATTCTCTTAATATGTTTTGTATACCGTAACAAGTGTTAGTACACTTTTCGGTTCTCCGCTCTATTCAACAAATTGAAAAATGTAATATGTATCCATATTTACCTGTGAATATTATTATTATATTACTGCGGTTGCACTTTATTTAGTGTAATGGAAAATATTTTTATGATAGTAACAATTTTCTTTATACAAAAAACTATTAAGACTTTAGTAAAAAATATATTTATATAATAAAAACAAGTTCAACACAAAAACCTAAAATATCTTTTTTATAATAGAGAAAACAATAGTTAGTATATAAAAAATAAATTGAAGTTCAGTTGTAACAGTAAAAACAAAAAAACAATTGCATAATCTGGTAACTCTAGCTGATGAACTCAGAAAATGGTAATTATGTTTATCAGTGTCTCATTCCACAGACTCCAACTCAAAATCAATGGTTTGACCAAAACCGTCGACATCATCTACAAAATTACCCGTATCGACTCTTTTCAAATATTGGTAAAAAGGTTTTGAGTCATGTGGAATTAATTTTTCCGTTAAGTCCTTGATTTTAGCCTCCGGCCGCAATTTTACAATTCCTATACTGATATGGTCAGGGGGGCGACTGAACTCGTATAGTTTTTGTTTGCAGAATATCAGCTGCATAACCTATTCTATTACGGTTCAAAGATGAACCATATTGGTATAGAATCTGTAAGACAAATTTATGGTCAAATAATGAATAAATGTCTACATTGCTTCAGTCATTTGAGTACTTATAATATTGACCCTCCTCTATACCCTTTATTTAGAGTTATTGAATGATGTTTCATACAAAATAACGTTTTTTTGCAGTTTTTTATAATCTTTTGTTAAACAGAACATTTGAACACTGGAACGAAAATATCTGACTAGGTGGGTGGGTATTTATTATAAAGATTATAAAATAAATCGCAGTGAATCCACTAATATCCCTGGATATCTGAAATATGGTTTAAATTGTTTTTTATTGAATTCTTGCATAAAAAAATCTAACCACCCATATTTTCATAAAAATGAAACTCAATAAGTAGGAACAAAAATTGTTTATTGTTAACAAAATCAAAAGCCATATATGTGCATAAAACTGAAACCAAATGAGTACATAATAATATAACTAAAAACTTATCTTTTCAGATTTTATTGGACGTTGTCACGCGCTGTTGAGTTAATGATTTTTTGCACTGCATTCGTTTCTTGATATGTTTAGGCTAATATTGTGAGATTTTCTTTTTTTTTTCTTTTCTTCGAGTTTCGATGGCCTTTCAGACTGTATGCGATTATTACCTCTAAGTCCCCTATCTTTTCTTCGGGATACAGCGGTTGGTTGTACATGAATTTTTCGGCTCCTGTTAAATCGAGTTGTATGGGAAAAAATGGAAACAATTTGAGACGTCGTCTGAACTTTTTCCAATGTAGTCACCATTTTTCTTAATACTGCGATATTGGAAGGACATTGGTCTTTCTTCAATATCTCTGAAACTCGTAAATTCGGCTTGGATTCTATCAATGGCTGCGTTATAGTCTTGACTGATTGTTTCGGTAATTGGTAAATAAAAGGAGCTGTCAACAGTTTCAGGTTGATCTGACTAAACAGTGTTATTATTTTCTGTGTACCACGTTTCACTGGTTTCCTCGAGATCAATTATATCATCATAGAAAGCAGGTAAATATGTATCCCCTAAGGCAATTTTAGCGAAATCGTGCAGATCAGTTTTATTCAAAAACAAGGAATTTTTTAAAGAAAGTCCGTACTTTTGTTCCACTGCACGTAAATGCTTACAATATTGTCCTCCTTGGCCAAAATAACAATTAAAACACTCAGTTTCTATATTTACTTAGAAATAGTCACTTTTGTGTTTAACACGGTAATTAAGATGGCTGATATGTGTTATTTCTTCAATATCGCTTATTTTACGAGAAAACATCATAAGCTAGAGATAAATTTCGTCTTATTGCGTTTGCAAATTTTAAAGTCTATTTTTGTGATAGTTTTCGAAAATCCCTGTGATGAGTTGATAAGGGCACATATGTTGAATGCTTTGCATCGCTGCAATATAATGTCCTTGAAAATCCTGATGGAAGCTTTACAGTAGTTGTTAGTATTGTTACTCCTGTGCAAAACATCACTACGAAAAGGTAAACACCATTCTTCTCGACGGCTCCAGGTATGTTCTAGATATGCCTTGGAATTTTTATAGTTGTTCAAAGTTGGGTCGTTCAATAATTGAAACATGAAGTTCTTTGCATCTGAAGTAGTTTTAGCAAACATAAAAGTGAATGAGGTACTACTCTGGTCACAAGAACCACTGGTGTCAATAAAAATCAACTCATCTGCATGACCTTCTTTGAAAGCTCTTTTCATAACGGCAGTTATCAGAACAACAAGAAATGGATTTTCGTTAAGACACAAAAGGATATCCTGATTTTGTAAGTCTTCCATTTTAATCTTGATTTTTTCAATAACACTTTGGCCATTCCTTCCTCCATAGTTTTCGGACCTCCATTGTTGATAGAAGTAGGTCACTTGTCTTTCTGTTGGATTCACTTGCGCATTTGCTAGAAGCACATTGATGTCATCATCACAATTTTCAGATAAAAAGAATTCATGATAAGTCTTGGCTGCGAAAGCTGTCATACCAGATTCAAAATATCGGCGAAAAGTTTCTTTCATATCTTCATTGCATCGTAAGAAGCTAAATGCTTGAGCAACCTGTATTCGGTGAGAATGTTCATAGTTTATATTGATAATTACATTCAAACCTTTTTTCAATAGGTAAGACGTTCTCAAAGTGACTTCAGTAATTTTTAGGAATTTTATGATTATATTTGTAATTTCTTGTACAACCTTTTTTCTTGGATACACGTTTATTCTTCATGGCTAGATGACACACATAGAATTTGCGAAATTCATAGCGAACACAATTATTGAACATTTTGTTAACAATCCAGTTAGTGTTTGTGCTACGTGAAAAGTCTTTGAGAGGATAAGATTGCGAGTTATACACCGTTGCTCCAATCCGTCTGAAATTTTTAGTGTACGGTGGTTTTTGGAGTCCTCGGGTATGATATTGACGTCGAATAGTTTGAGTCCGTAGCATTGGTTGGTTAACTTTGGCTCGTGTAATTTGGCGCGATAGGCGTCAATAGCATTGATTTGCGATCTGTTTGGGAGAAGGATAACTCCAAAATTAAACCCGGAACTATGTTTCGTAAGGCACAATAGAAACTTCTTACCTTCCACGCACAGTCATCTTATCATCTCAGGGTTAATTTTGTCCTCTACCGCATATCACACTGAGTCACTGCGCTTACAAACTACAATAATAGATTTTCAGCTTCGAACATATTCTGTTTTGCGACGATGTCCAGTTTTGTTCTCTTTTCTTTCCTTCTTTTTCTTTTATACATTGACCCAATTTTATGACTTTTCTTAATGTTGTCCTGTTTTGTTTCATTTTATAAATTTCATTACTATTTTTATTAATGATTTTCTCTTATTGCCTACTGCCTACTCTGCTGGATGTGGATTGATATATACATCAAGGCCTGATGATGGCTCAGTAAGCCGAAACTAGTTGCCCCCTCAATATTTTATTAAAATATGCTGTAGTACGGATTTTGCGTTATACTTACTGCTATTTTTTTATTTTGATGTTTTTAATGGCGTCCTCTTGGGTTATTTAGTTATAATATTCCTCGAGATATTCCTTTTCTTGTATTAGTTCTTCCCCTGGGTCAATATGTGCTTCAGTTCCTTCAAGAATTTTTCCCTGAAATATCCTCTCCATACTTTTATTTTTTCGCCTGTCTCTATATGTATTTGATTCTTTTTATCTTTTATTGCATAATCTTCTCTTTCTTTTTTCTCACGTAATGTTTTAATTCTGCTCCAGAATTGTTTGTTTTTTATTTTGTAGCTTTCCTTTAGTTTCTTTCCAAATTTTTCCCAACTTCTTGCTTCTTTTACCGTTAGACTCGCTACATTTCTTTTCCGAGTATACTCAAGTTTTTCTGCCTCGTTTTTGTTAAGCTGATATTTCTTCTATTGATGTTTTTTCTCCTTAATTTTTCTTTGCATGTCTATGTTCCACCAGTCGTTTCTTTTATGGTGTTTGTTTATAATTATTATTATTAACTTCAACTAATAACATCATTACACAATTTATATCATATGAAAGTTTGTCGCGAGATTTACCTGTGTAGATAAATAAATAAATTAAATCACTTGATCTGATTGATTTTAATTATTAAAATTTTCAAACTAAGTAGAGTAGCGGAGGGTAATATGGAATACTGTTTTCTATTATAGTGATAAATTCTTCTAGGTGCAGTACAGTGCATTAGAAAAGTCATTAAATATTGTGATAACTATCCATCTAAGCAAATAAAAGTCTGGAATTTCTAAAACTTTATGAATTAAAAAAATATAAGGTTAAATAAAATAAGTACATTCTGACATTACAAAAAAATGGTCGGGTAATATGAAATACCACTATGGGGTAATATGAAACACTAAATGAACTAAAAAATATATGCTTATAGGGAAACTTTAGCGACAAAAATCACAAATGTAAACATCCTTTGGCGTGTCGGCGCATAACTCATGAGCCCAAAGTTCTCATCTTGCGCACTGAATCCAGATTTCTCCCCTTGTATAAGCCGAATATAATCCCGAACAAAACAAACACTCAGCCTCTTCAGATGGACGATCATAAACGGGAAATTCTTCATCGTCGTTGGATGATGAGTCATGTAAAGATGCAGAACTGTTGGAATCTTCTGATGAATATTTACCTTCTTTTGATTTCTTTATTGCCTTTTTTTGAAATTTCTTTTTTGGTACGCCACTTGGTCCAGCTACCTCTGCATCTGCAAGTTTAAATTTTTTATGCTCTTTGTTTTTGTTAGTTATTTCTATTTTTCTTTTAACTTTATCCCTTTCTTTAACTGACGCTATTTCTATTGACTGCTCCAACTCTTCTTTGTTTGGGGTCGACGTCAAAACTTTGGCTTGACCTGTTTTCCGACCTCTCGTGCCTTCTTTCTTCCTCAAAGTTGGCTTGGGAATTATATCCTGTGGTAAAACTATGGTTGCATTTTGAGCCGTGTTTTCTGGTTGAGGTTTCTCCCGGAGCACATCATCTTCTGAGTGTACTTGGACCTCATTTCTTTGTGCCTCCTGAATGAAGTTTCCTTTGGTGAATACGTTCCGGTTAACTGGAAACAATCCAGTTTGACGAAATCCGTTAACACATCTTTCACCACTTTGGATTTTCAGATACGCGTTACCAAAAAGTTCGCTTAAATCAAAATGATTGACAGGCCGATTATTTGTTCTTAAAAATAGCCTTACTTCCTCACTGTAATATGTCTTTAATGCTCCCATAACAGTTTTATCTAATGGCTGCATCTTATGAGTTGTATGTGGCGGTAGGCAAAGTAAAGTCACATGGTTTTCTCTGGCATCCAAAATAACGTCTAAGTTTTTAGTGTGAGTATGGTGGCCATCTAGAATCAGTAGAATGGGATTTTCTGCACTCGGTGTAACATGTTTTAGAAAATGTTTGAACCATTGTGTGAAGATATCCATCTGAATCCAGCCTGACGGATGAAAGGAAAAAATGGTTCCTGGCAGGGCACCCTTCTTTAGAAGTTCACTTGCATTTTTTCTGGGAAAAATCAGAAGGAGGGGTACAAAATTGCCACTTGCGCTAATGCAGAGGACTGAGGTTATAAGTGAACCTCGTTCGGCTGACGTCATTGACCCAACTTGCCTTTTGCCCCTTAGACAAAAAACTTCTGGATTTCTTGATTGAACAATGGTTAAACCAGTTTCATCCACGTTATAAACTTGGCTTGCCGAATAATTATGCGTCTCCATTAGGGTCTCTAACAGGTCGAAAAATGTGTCTACATTTTCTTTATTAAATCCTAAGGCGCGAGCGTACGAAGTTCCAGTAGGTCTTCTCAGACTTAAAACATTTTTATGCCTCATTCTGAAGTGATGAAGCCAATCCTTGCCAGCTGATTTTCTTAGTAATGAAAATGGATGAGGAATATTGTTTTTTCTTGCTAATTGAAAAGCAACATTACAAACATCGCGACGCGTCAAGCCAAAGAATGATTTCTCCATCTCTAGACAGTGCTTAACTAATTCTATTTCCAAAAAATCAGGTAAAACGGGCTTACGGCCTAATTTGGTACGGCACACAACTTCAGGCTTCATGTTCTTTTTGCACAGCCTGAAAAGTGTAGCTCGAGGAACATTATATGTTTGACAAGCCTTCAAATAACCCATTTGTTTAGACCTGACTGTTATCACTGTTTTACTCATATTTTCTTCATTCCACTTTTTGCGTTTTTTATCCACGACCGTAGTTTTAGGCATTATTGATACCCTGGTGCTCGAATAAGACTGAAACAATAGAAATTAATTTTTAGATGGCACTTTTATGGGGCAAACTTTTGCGGGTAATATGGAATAGTATTCCATATTAGCCGCACTTAGTTGTGTTGAGGTTAGGATTTTTTAAAGATGTCTAGACGAGTATAGACCCGCAATAACTACATCTTATATTAATCTACAGTACTTACTTGCTCTCTGATGAGAATATGAATAAAAAATCACCAACTAAATGATAATAAACTAAATTTTCACGGAACTCCACAAAAATTCTGCATGACTGAAAAACAGGTGTTGACGAATAACTATTTAACGAACGATTACAGAGTTACGCGCGTGTTTGTGTATAAATCTGCACTTACGATGAGCATATTTTTGCTACCGCCTTGTAGATGGCATCATAAGTTTAGCCAATTATATGGTATTCCATATTAGCCGGTGTATTTCATATTACCCGCCGCTACTCTACTTACTTAAATCTAGCGACATGCTTTTATATCATATAAATTGTGTAATGACGTTAGATATAAGTGGATAGTAAAAATTTTGAAGGAAAACTTTATTTTATTATTTTTAGTGCGTTTAAATAAAAGCTTGTTTTTAAAGTTTTTTACTTTTTATTTATTCAGTATATCCTTCTTGATCAATGCTTCTGAAGATACTTTTCTTCTCTCTGGAATAGCATGTAATTCTTTGCGTTGACTATTTCTCGCATCACGAGCTTCTTTAAAAGTTTTGTCGGCAAAAGGCAAATCGCAGTTGATTGATTTAATTTCATTTTCCTTATAAACTTCTCAATTCCTCTTTTTCATATTATAGGCCCAATCCTTTAATGTATCAGCTACTTCTTGTAACGGGATTTATTCCGACGGTAGCAATTTCGGACTTGAGAAAATTCCATTCATCGTCCTATTTTGACGCTGTAGTGTTTTTTGAAATTTCAGAATTGATTTTTTATCTAACTGTTATAAATGAAACTAACTGCTTCTAAATAAATCAACAATATAATGAAAAAATTATAAAAATTCTAAAAAATTCCCAATTGGTTCGATTTCATCAAATATCATCGTCAGAATGACAGAAGTTACATTTTAATAATTATGTTTGGTTAGAACTTGCGATTGACTTAACCCATTATGTCCCACGGCAAAAAAAGTTCGAATTTTTTCACAATATTCTGTATTTGTATTCAAAATAACTACAAGGATCAATACAAAATAATTAAAAAAATATTTCTTCTATAGCTTTGTCAAAAAGTGGGGATCTATGAATAGATCACTGGGCAAATTCATGATACATTATTGAAAATACATTTTATCTTCAAACAGCAATCTTATATTTTCTATAAACTAAAAGTTTATTATTGCGAACACAACAAAAAATAAAGCAAGTAATAACAAATACTTAAAGAGCTATTTTTGGTGGTAAGGCAAAAAACAATTTGCACAGAGAGTAACATCTCATTTCGTACAGAAACTTTTGGGTCTGCTCTTACAACTTGTTCTTTGGCATTTTCTTTGGCCATCACGATATTGCATAAAATGATTCAGACCATCGAAACGCATATCTACCTGGGCTACTGTCACTTTTTTTTTAACACACGATGTGAGTTTCACATGAGGAACTGCAGCTGCTCTACGGAATTCTAAAGAGTTCATTGCCTCGCGACCATGTAAGTATCTGTATAAAATCCAGGCATTTGTGAGTGCCATATCTATAATATGAATGAACATTGGCCAGTACCATTTTTCCCCCGAATTTGGATACCATATTTACCAATGAGCCAATCATGGTGGCCCATATGTTTATTATAATTTTGAATGAGTTTTGGTTGTGGTACCTCAACTCTTTGCTTGGTTTCACGTTTCTAGCGGCTTGCCTTAGCTAATGGTTCTATGTCATCATAATTAGTTGCCACTATCACGCACTTGTTATCATGCCAACGTACCATGAGAACATCAGATATAGTGTCATACCTGTAACCGAAAAAGTCACGAGATTCTTTGCTCAGTTCTTTTGCCGACTTCATTGTTCTATCTTGTACTGTTCCTGTTGCACGAAAACCAATATCTTTTAAGTGAACCAATAGATCTCTATTCGATTATTTTTTATTGCTAATGATATTATTTTTTAATTTAGAAAGATCTGAGGTGAATGTCTCTAAGGTTAAAGACGTATCACCAAAAGCCAGAGGTCTCTATCAAATAGCCACTCAATTTTAAAAAAGAGTTACCCAGTTTAGAAGAAGTCGTCAGTTAGAAGTCGTCAGTTGTTGTTAAAAAGGTATGCTGCTGAAACCTTTAAAAAATCTGAATTTTTTGAAAAATGTGTATCCATTATATATTGTATCATATGTGTAATATTTGTTAGCACATACTATTATCAATAAACTATTCTTATCTTAAGTTTGAGAAGAAAATAAAGAAAACCACCTGTACTATTTTATAAACAAAATTTTATATTAAATTTTTGAAACTATTTGTCGACATTCGTCTTTTAATAAACTATCCTGGTTAATTAAAACGGATAAAAGCTTTAAACAACTCTTTGAAACAACCTTTCCTACTTTTAAGCCAAAATAAAATAACAGGTTGTTTCAAAAAGTGTTTAAACTTTGTGTGACTGTTTTTATTTGTTTATTTAAGAAAAAACAATATTGGCATAATTTAAAAAACCTTCAGTATTTGCTTGGCTTGCCATCTAGCAGTAGCTAGTAAACTGTGACTAATCATGCAGGTCTCTTCCTTTATTTTTTCCCTGTTGGTGAATAGTAACCTTCCACCACAATAGATGGCGCAGCACTCGACAAATCTTTGTGGCTTCGGACTTAGTACAGGAGATTCCATTCTTCCCCGTATTAAAGGTATTTATCTATGCCCAAAACATAGAAAGTGAAGATTCAAATCTTGTAAAATTGGAGCAAAAGGTGAGAATTTGTTCATGTTGTTTTTATTCAAGAACATTTGTTTACAAGCAATTATTCTAAGTGAAATCTTGGTCTGTTCTTTCTTGTTATAGAAAAATGGAGGTCAACTCTGCTACAGCAGTGTGTTTCCTTTGTGAGGAACCCGTTTCTGCGAATGCTGTCACCGTAACTCAGGGCTTAAAAAATTTGATTGATGTTAGCAAGGAAAGGAAGGATAAACATCATATTTTTTTGGAGAAACAAACGCCTTTGCAAATGCACAAACACACACAAACAACTAAACTGTGGATCTCTTGTACTTTTGTTAAAAATTTTCTATGTAATATTTTAGTCTATAATGTATTATTCTTGTATCATTATATTGGGTACTCCCGTTGATAAATAAATAAATAAATAAAAAAAAATATATTTTTCTATAATAAATGAAACATGAAGAACGTTTATAACTCTTTATTCGAAAAACCTCAATCAGTCTGGTTGCAAAAAAATAATTTGCAAAAATAGAGTATTATGGGTAAATATTCTTCACTCTGAGGCATTTTCAGTTTTCCTTACCAAAAACCTAATGAACTTCAGTATTTTGCCACATGTGCAAAGCTGATTGTTGCTAGATTCAGGTCAACTGGTGAGGTGCATCATGCTGTAATTAATCTTATAGCCAGTTTTCCTAATAAGTATATCTTGAGGCCTCATCTGAGAGGACAACAAGACCCTCGGAAACATAAATATCCATCAAAAGTGTCTGGTTACAGGGTTTCTCATGGCACCGAGGGTTTTCGCAATCTGTAAAATGTGGTGGCGCCATCTACGATTGATTTCCACAATCCAAAACATTGAAAATAATGGATTTCCAACACCCCCCAGCTCAAATTTTGTACAAAACTTGCCTATTTCACAAGTCTCAAAATTTCCGGGTTTTCAACCCGATTTTTTTGCAGAAAATATTATTGTCGCGAAAAAAATCATGGGGACCATTTTTGTAGAAAATTACCTGAACTTTAATTTTTATCTGAACCGAAAATCTCTAACTGTCATATTTTAGGAGATGTTGGCTGAAAACCTATTTTTCTGGTCTTTTGGGGCCATTTTCTCCGCCCTCACACGCGTTTTCATGCAAAACTTGGTCTCATGTTTAATGAGGTACCAAATGCTAGTTCCAACCGAAAGATGAAAACAGGCGTCATTAAGGTTAACTTTGCCTTTTTTTCCTCTTTCATTTACTGGTCTTTAGTTGGTCTTAAAAAAGCTATTTGTCATGTTTGGTTTTAAATTTATTTTCAGAGTTCTGAAGTTGGGACGAATAGTTCAGTTTCTTAATTAATATCTTCATGCATAGTAAATGATTAGTAGTTAGTGAATCCTTTTTTGAATTCTACTTTCTATTTGCAGAATTTTGTTTTGTTAGTATTCAAGAACTAATACCACTTAGTAGGATCTGTCTCCTTTTGTGTATAATAGAGGAAAGGCGCCTAATTTCGGATAGCAAACAAATTTCTGTGGTGGTTTACCCTCATCCAATACAAATCTTACATGGTAGTCTAGATAAGTAAACAAAATTGATATATGACGTTTATTAGATAAAATATAAAAGAGAAATCCTGTTATATAAACTGGAAACATTTTTTGTCAGAGATATATAGGTTTCCTAATTTCGGATAGGGTATCCAAAATTAGGATCCCTCTTTTTCTAATTGCTTTCCTCGACAAATATTCACAAATCCAAACAAAAGTCACATATATCAGAATTGGAACACTGTTCATGACACCATCGAAAACACTTTACACATTTGATCCACTCTTCACCGCGCACATCCTCGGAATATAAACTGCTACAAAACATGCAATCTGCATCCATCGTATCGTTATCAGTATCCATGTCCGAATCATCATCTAGGATTGGATCCTCTCCAGAATCGGATGGGTCGTCATTAATCTGAACTTTATTTTTCTTCTTTGATATTACTTTTCCTTTATTGCGCTGGGCCAATAGACCAGGGTCGATAATTTTTAAAACCAAAAAAAATAATAGTAGGATGAAACCCATTAAAAAAGGAGGGGAATATCATAAATTGAAAGGAAAAATAATTTACGGGCGATCTGAGGTCGGGAAGGGGATGGGGGTGAGTTTTTAAGGGTAAAAAACGGCTTTTCTCGATTTTAGGCAAAACTAAAAGTCCTATCGAAAAAAGTCAAATGGCAAAGTTGTAGGTAATAAAAAGATCTAAAACTTTTGTATTAACACTTTCTCACATCACCTCAAAATTTATGTGAAAAATTCAAAAAACCAATCTTTTGGTTTTTTATTTTTTTCTTTTACAAAAATTTTTTTTTTAACGAAATTTGGTGAAAACTTACATTTTTATGTTCCAAATACGCTGTGATTTATTTGATTAAAAATATTTATTTTTTCACCTTATTTTGAATTAATATCGAAAAAACACCCTAATTTTCAATCGAAAACTCACCCGTCAAAATATCAGCTTTTTTAAAAAAGTTGGTATGTTTTCTGTTCTTTGAAATCTCTACTTTCCGATGGTGATAAAAAATATATGTTACTATAGTAAATCTTCACAGAAAACGTAAAAAATCGAAAAAACTCGAGTTCAAAAAATTTTTTTTAATTATTATAAATAATTTCATCTAAAAAATGTGATTGCTGCAATTTGTTTCAATTAAAAAGTTGATTTATTTAATATTAATTACATTTATGTCATAGAAAATTTCGTTAGATATAAATATAAATGTAAATCGTACAATTAAATGTAGATACTTTATTCTGATTACGTTATTCATTACAATATTTTTAAACACATTAATCTTATCATTCATAAATACCTTATATTCAATTATAATCACTTATCCATTAGTTTCTGTCTTTTTGATGGCATTTCTTCATCGTTAGATTCGTCAAACATCTCCGATTCTAGTAGATCTTCGAAATCTTTATGACTATCACCTTCTTCCTCTCCAACATTATTTCCAGACTGCGTTGGTTCTTCATCCACAATTTCTTCTGAATCTATAACTTCCTCGTAGGTTTCTTTTTCAATATTGGAGCAATTTTCAGAACCATGACAGTTTGAACATAAATTTGTGCATTTTAAACCATGTTTTCGGCAACCACATTTTAAACTGTTACATCCAGTTTCACAGCTGCAGCAAATAGTTTTGAACAATATTTCCGGAATTAATTCTTTTTGTGTAAATTTGGGCATAATTCCACGTTGATATTGCTTCCAGCCCCAATCTGTTGCTGTTAGTTCGTTACCTAACCAAGTTTGAAGCTGATAATATGCCCTGTAACAATGTTGCTCTGCTGCTCCTTCTGTGGGTGGGAGGTCACAAAACACCTAGTTGAGGTGTTCTGTGGCAGGGATTTTCTCAGGGTCAAATATTCGAATCGCATATCAAGAACGTACTAGATTATTGAGGTTTTATCTGTTGTCGTAATGGCGTACTAATCAAGGTCTAATAGTAATAGATTTAGTACAATTGTAATGGCAAACCCAACACTGATAGTAGGTATGTATGTAATAAGAGCCAGACCCGCCTAGCCCCTTTCCCACTTCTCCATGAAATATCTTTTGAGGGGCTACTATTTTTCGTAGGTCACTCAGGTATATAATTTATCTTAAAATAGTCATAAATAGACATCTACGCATATCATTTAAAGAAGATTCGACAACTTTCTCCAAATATTGTAGATGTCTTATTAAATATTATTATTATACTTATTTGTTTGTTAATTATAGTAGTATATTTTTATTTGGAATTTTTTTATCAATGTAACATGTGATCTAACGTTTTTCGAGTAATTAAAGTGTTAATTTTAATAAATAGCTAAAAATTTTTTATAATAATTAAAAAAAAAATTTCGAGTTCGAGTTTTTTTCGATTTTTTGCATTTTCTGAGAAGATTTACTATAGTAACATATATTTTTTTTCACCATCGGAAAGTAGAGATTTCAACGAACATAAAAAATACCAACTTTTTTGAAAAAGCTGATATTTTGACGGGTGAGTTTTCGATTGAAAATTAGGGTGTTTTTTCGATATTAATTCAAAATAAGGTGAAAAAATAAATATTTTTAATCAAATAAATTACAGCGTATTTGGGACATAAAAAGGTAAGTTTTCACCAAATTTCGTTGAAAAAAATTTTTGTAAAAGAAAAAAATAAAAAACCAAAAAATTGGTTTTTTGAATTTTTCACATAAATTTTGAGGTTATGTGAAAAAAGTGTTAAAACAAAAGTTTCAGATATTTTTATTACCTACAACTTTGCCTTTTGACTTTTTTCGATAGGACTTTTAATTTTTCCGGAAATCGAGAAAAACCGTTTTTTACCCTTAAAAACTCACCCCCCTCCCCTTCCCGACCTCAGATCGCCCGTAAATTATTTTTCCTTTCATTTTTATAATATTCCCCTCCTTTTCTAATAGGTTTCATCCAACTATTATTTTTTTCACTTTTTATTATTTTTAAAGGCTTCTACCCTGGTCTACAATTCAAGCCGCTTTTTTAGCGTTTCCCCTTTAGTGAATTTTTACCTTCCTGTTCTTTCAGGCTTTGTTCAAGTTGATTTTTATAGGGAGTACTAGTTATTACCCAACTTCTATCCGAAATTGAGAACCTATCGGAAATTAAACGTCATTCCTCTATTGATGTTTCAATAATCAGACTTTTCTCTATATGTTTTGTATTAGGGAAAATATGGAAAAGCGCGTATTTGTACTGATTTCAAAGTGACAGTTAACAAATCATTGAATATAGACCAGTACCCATTGCCAAAACCAGAAGATATTTTCGGAAGCCTGGCTGGGGGAATGGTCTTAAAATTTTTGGATTTAGCTGATGCTTATCAGCAGTTGAAGGTTATCAAAAATACTTTAATGTTGGAATGTTTCAATTTACTGTATTAACTTATGGCATAGCTTGTGTTTCTGCTATATTTCAGTCTATAATTGATGGCATCTTGTATGTATATCGCTATTTAGATGATATAATAGTAGTTGGGAAAAACTTTGCGGAATCTCAACAATATGTTATTTTAGTTTTGCAAAAGTTGGCCAAACATAATGTAAAAGTAAATATTGAGAAATGTAAATGTTTGAGTCACAAGTGGAGTTTTTAGGGCGCATCGTTGATAGTGAAGGTGTGCATCCTACAGAGGAGAAAGAACGTGCCATTAAGGAGTCTTCTGCTTGTGAAAATGTCTTTCTCAAATATTCATAACGGTTACACAGTATATGTTTGCGACCATATTTCAATATATTTTTATTGTCACTGCTTGTACTGGCTTAGGATTCCATCTTTATTGGAGAGGCCCTGCAAAATATTTGAATTCACTATGTTTTATCCCCCGAAGCATCTCCACATTGACGAAGACAGAAATGCCGGGTGGGGGAGCTTGAGTGCTCTAATGAACCTGAGAGCTATGCCGGCGGTAGCGCAGCTACCAGCAGGGTCACCCAAGCCGGACAGGTCGAAGGTGAAGAGCCAGACTAAGGGAAATGCCCGGTCCTCCAAGGATGGGGGTTAAGTCGTAGGGCTAGCAACTCTACACTCGTAAAACAAACGAACTGCTAAAAACCCCAAACATGGAATACCTCGGACAATGGACGGAAATGAAGGAATACGAAAACAGCGACGGAAAAGGATAATGCATTTTGGAGTATGGAACATACAAGGAATTTGGAACAAATTACAGGAAATTATACTAGAACTCGTGGGAAGGAAAATTGATATTGCCATTCTTTCAGAAACAAAGAAAAAACGAAGTGGGAGTAAAAATATTAAGGACTATATACACTTCTTCTCAGGTGTAGGAAAAGACCAACGAGCTAAAGCTGGTGTATCCATTTTTATACATAAAAAGTACCAGAAACAGATCAAATCCTGGGAACCCATCAATGAACGTTTTATAAAAATGACGATACATTTAAAGGGAAAAATTATAACGATTCTAGGAATATATGCCCTAGGCGACGATGCCACAATACAAGCCAAAAACGACTTTGAAGAAAACCTGAACACAATTTTAGTCCAAATTCCAAAAACACACGAATTAATAATTGGAGGAGATCTCAATGCTAGAGTGGGGAAGCAGAAAAACAGTCGAAGAGTGGGAATGCACTGTGAAGACGTGGTTAACGATAACGGTCAACGACTAATGAACGTATGCCAGCAATATGACCTAAAGATAATAAATGGTTTTTTTGCGCACAAAGATATCCACAAATACACGTGGTATCAACACACGAGAGGATTGAAATCAATCATAGATTACCTAATGATAAAACAGCAGAGTACCTTAAGGATACAGGATGTGAAAGTGAGTAGAGGAGCAGACTGTGGATCCGACCACTGCTTGGTTATGGCCAAAATCTACATACCATTTGCAGGAACACTTCGGGAAGACACACAGAATGATAGATCCAAAATCGATTACCCCCGTACAACTTGGACGGCTTAGAAAATGAGAGTACTCGCATACTATACTCCTGGAGACTGGATCAAAAACTAATTGAAGCAGAAAAAACCACCGTGGAAGAGTATGAACATATAAAATCATGCATTAAAGAAGCTGCAGAAGAAGCTCTCGGACGAGTGGTCCAAAAGAGAAAAAAGACATATTGGTGGGACAGAGAGATTGAAGAAAAAATCAAACAGAAGAAAGAAATGTATCAAAAACTACTACAAAACCAAGACAACGAAACTAGAGCACAGTACAGGAGAATGAACAGGGAAGTGAAACAGGAAGTAATAAGAAAAAAACAGCGCATGGGAAAACAAGTGTGAATACATCGACAGTCAAATAGGAGGCACAAGAAGCTCGGAAGCCTGGAAAACGATCAAAGAATTTCTGGATGAAGAAGAACCCATTATTTTAGATGGAAACATCCAGTTAACTATTGAGCACGTAATTGAAGCAATAAAACGAACGAAACTAAAAAATCCCCTGTTCCCGGTGGAATATATCCTGAGTTGATCAAATACGGTCCATCGAAACTATTAGAAATGTTTCGAAGCCTCTTTGAAAGATGTCTAAATGGAGATACCATACCTAAAGAATGGAGAGAGTCTTATACATCTCCTATTCATAAAAAAGGTTCAAAAAACGATCCCAGGAATTATAGAGGAATCGCTGTAATACCAACCATAGGCAGAATATACTCAAGAATACTAAGAAACCTAATCGAAGAGGAGATCATGGAGAAACAGCCTGAAGAGCAAGCAGGTTTTCGAGCAGGACGAACGACTGTGGATAATGCTTTCACCCTAAAAATAACCTTAGAGAAGAGAGTGCAACGAAACCGAGAGACCCATGTGGCTCTTATAGATCTAGAAGAAGCATATGACAGCGTACCCGTCTCAAGGCTATGGAAGGAGATGGAAAACTTGGAGATCAATAAAATTTTGATTCGGGCCACACAGAACTATTATCGGAATAACTCCAAAAAAATTAAAATAGGAAATAAGATAACCACGTCTTTCAATACCACAAAAGGATTAAGACAAGGCTGTTGTTTATCTCCTACACTTTTTAAAATCTATCTAGATAGAGCTCTTATGAAATGGGTAAAAAAATGTAAAACCATGGGCCTAAATATAGGAGATGACACATTATTTACGTTGTTCTTCGCAGATGACCAGATAGTAATAGCTGAAGACGAAGATGATCTCAATTACATGGTCAGAAAACTAAAAGAAGAGTACGAGATGGCAGGCCTTCAGATGAACCTCGCGAAATGCGAATACCTCATAGTAGGCAATGAAGAGATAAACGATCTAATCCTGGACACCGACACAATAAAAGGAGTTAAACATAGTAAGTACCTTGGAATAATATTCAATAAAAAAGGGAATAGTGAAAACGAAATCCAAGAAAGAATCAATAAAGGTAGAGCAATAACAAGAACGCTAAACTCTCTTCTCTGGAATAGAAAAATTACAATAGCCACAAAGGAGCATGTATATAATAGCCTAGTCCAAAGTGTAACCCTTTACGGTTCGGAAATATGGGATGTTACCAAGGTCAACAAAAATAAACTCATGGCAACCGAAATGGGTTTCTTAAGAAGGAGTTGCGGACGATCAAAGCTTGAAAGAGTCAGAAATGACGACATCCGGATGCAAATGCAAATGGATAGAAATATACATGAAGACATAGAGAAAAGACAGCTAACTTGGTTTGGGCACGTAAAACGGATGAACTCTGACAGATGGTCTAGGAAGGTTCTGGAATGGATACCACCGGAAAAAAGAAGGAGGGGTCGGCCAAGAAGGAGCTGGCGAGATGACATTGATCATGCGATGACCACGAGGAACTTAGAGGAAGACGAGGTTTTTGATAGGAAAAAATGGAAATTGGGACGGAGAAACGGCAACAGCTGTAAAAAAAATCCGTTATATATATATATATATATATATATATATATATAAAAATTTTTTTTTTTTTTTTTATATAACGACTGAAAAATGCTATATAGGTGGGGATAACGGGGATTTCAGTCCAAGGAATCAACGCGAAGATCTTTTATTTACAAAATGCCGCCAAGCTTTCGTGTCCTTTTGACACTTCTTCAGGGCACTATAATACATATACAAATATAAATATGATTTAAAAATAGAGAAATAAATATAAGTACTTACATGTAAAATATTTTAAGTAAATTCAATATAAATAATCATTAAAAAATTTGTAAATGTAAAAATAAATATAATTATAATATACTTGATGTCATATTTCACATAAGACAAATCGATACATAATTTGTTTGTTCGTTACTTAGTTATTTTAATTTTTTTAGGTTACTTTATAATTATTTAATGAAGTTTGAATTTGAGGTTAGATTATAACCTTATAAAATGACTTTGACAGATAATTTGTTTTTGACGTTAATAGAAAAGGAAATAAGGTTAGATTATAACCTGTGAAAATGACTTTGACAAATAATTTCTTATATTTTGACTTTAATAGAAGTGAATTTAATTTTTATGAAATAATCATATAAATAATGAAAAATTATCTATTTTGTTCAATATTCAAAAGGTAGCTATAAATATTACTAAGATTTTCAATGTCACTTTTCTTATTCATACTATTATTTGCCTTGTTGATTTCAACCATTTCAAGAAAATATCTTTTAGACATATTTTGTTCAGTATGTAGAACTTTAGCTTCATTAAATAACATTTTATGGCCTGTTTCGATGGAATGCTGTGTTAATGCACATGATTTTTTGTTAAGTTTTATATCACTTTTATGAGATGTGATGCGATTAGTCAAATTTCTAGAGCTGGTACCGATGTAGTTAAGATCACAGTTATTGCATTTTATTTCATAGACTACATTTGATTTTTTTAAGTCAGGTGTAGAATCTTTCAATTTACTATTTAAATTTCCAATCGTTTTTATATTTTTCTGTGTTATCTTTATATTAGTTTCATTTTTGAAAAGTTTTATTATGTTCTTTGATAAATTTTCAATATTTGGAATTGATAGGTAATTAATATTTTCTACATTTGTATTCCTATCTGTTTCATTGCTAGAGATATTATCATGAATAGTTCTATCAGAAATATTGTTGAAAAGAATTCTATTTAGAAGTGATTTAGGATAAGAATTTTCTAATAAGATATCACGTAAAATTCTTAAATTTTTTTGTTTTAAAGAAGGGTGAACTAGTTTTTCAATTCTATTTTTTAAACAAATAATGAGATTAATTTTCATTTTCTTTGTATGAAAAGAATGATAGTTTATATACCTTCCTGAATTTGTTGGTTTTATATACCAATCGGTAATCAAAGTGTTATCGTTTTTACGGATTATTTTAGTGTCTAAAAATGGAATGCTATTATTTTTTTCAAATTCAACTGTAAATTGTAAATTTTCATTATAACTATTTACTTTTTCTAATATTTCATCTGATTTATTAACTGGTATAGCACAAATTATGTCATCAACAAATTTTTTTAAAAATGGTATATTAAATGATAGTTTTGGGAGAATATCTTCAAGAAGATCATCCATTACATATTGTGCTATTATTGGAGAAATAGTAGCTCCCATTGGTGTGCCAAGAATTTGTTTATAGTAACATCCTTGAAATGAAAAATAACTTGAGTTAAATATAAAGTCGATTATTGATAAGAATTTATTTTGTGGAATGTTACAATAATCTTTAATTTTATTCCATCTCTTGATGATACTATTCGTTACTAATTTTATAGGAATATTACTGAATAAGGATACAACATCTAGACTGATTAATATGTAATCTGGTGGAAGTTGTTTTTCATTTATGAATGAAGAAAAATCAAATGAATCTTTGATATAAAAATTATTTTCAAAGTTATATGCGTTGGTTAGAATATCGGTTATCATTTTTGCTATTTTACTGTTTGGTGCATTAATTGAAGAAATAATAGGTCTGAGTTTCATTGTGGGTTTGTGAATTTTAGGTAGGCCATAATATTTAGGTGATACTGAACTGTATATCATATATTTTTTAGCTTCTTCTTTATTGATCATTTTTAATTTTTTTAAATCTGATATCAAATTATTAGCTTTTTGTTGTATAGTTACAGTAGGATCTCTATTAAGTTTGATATATGAGTTAGGGTCATTGAGAATATCATAAGATTTTTCAAGATATTCTTCTTTATTCATAATTACTGTGATATTACCTTTGTCTGATTTTGTTAGAATAAGATTTGGATTGTTTTTAAAAAAAGTTTTAGTTTTTTGGTATATAGAGTTCAAAAAATGATTATTGTTAAGAGGTTTTTGGAAAAAATTAGTAATCATGTTAGTTATTTTTGCTCGGAAAATATTTTTCTTTTCATGATTGAATCCAGTGATTAGGCATTCTATATCAGATAGTAATTTAGCAATTGATATGTCTTTTGTAGTTGGTGGTAAGCTGAATTTATAACCTAGGGCAAGGAAATGTTTAATGTCTTCTGGTATATCAATATTAGTGAGATTTTTTAACCAGTTTTCATTTATTTTGATTTCTTCATATGAACATAGTTTTAATCGTTTTATTTTGTTAATATTTTTTATTTTGATTTCATTGAAAATCTTATTGTAATAAGTTTTTTGTCTTTTTGTATATTCTAGCCAAATATTTTCTGATATGGTTTGTTCGAGAGAATTTGTTAATTTCAAAAAATAAGTTTCTAAATTTTTTAAGTCATTGTGAGTAATTTTAATTTCTAAATTCAGAATTTTCTTAGTTAATTTTTCATTAAATGTGTGAATTTCTTGAGTATTATTATTGTTATTTGATTCGATTAGAATGTTCAAATTTTTTGTATTGTTTGTTATATGTGAAGGTATGATACCATTTCGTCTACATTCTAGTAGAAAGATTCTTCTGTTCCGGTATGTAGCTAATTTTTTGTTGATGTTACTCCATTCTTTGATTTTTTTGGTACAATCTTGACCATATATGGATCGAATGTCTTCATAGAACCCCATTGTGTAATGAAAAAAATTTTTTTTTATATAACGACTGAAAAATGCTATATAGGTGGGGATAACGGGGATTTCAGTCCAAGGAATCAACGCGAAGATCTTTTATTTACAAAATGCCGCCAAGCTTTCGTGTCCTTTTGACACTTCTTCAGGGCACTATAATACATATACAAATATAAATATGATTTAAAAATAGAGAAATAAATATAAGTACTTACATGTAAAATATTTTAAGTAAATTCAATATAAATAATCATTAAAAAATTTGTAAATGTAAAAATAAATATAATTATAATATACTTGATGTCATATTTCACATAAGACAAATCGATACATAATTTGTTTGTTCGTTACTTAGTTATTTTAATTTTTTTAGGTTACTTTATAATTATTTAATGAAGTTTGAATTTGAGGTTAGATTATAACCTTATAAAATGACTTTGACAGATAATTTGTTTTTGACGTTAATAGAAAAGGAAATAAGGTTAGATTATAACCTGTGAAAATGACTTTGACAAATAATTTCTTATATTTTGACTTTAATAGAAGTGAATTTAATTTTTATGAAATAATCATATAAATAATGAAAAATTATCTATTTTGTTCAATATTCAAAAGGTAGCTATAAATATTACTAAGATTTTCAATGTCACTTTTCTTATTCATACTATTATTTGCCTTGTTGATTTCAACCATTTCAAGAAAATATCTTTTAGACATATTTTGTTCAGTATGTAGAACTTTAGCTTCATTAAATAACATTTTATGGCCTGTTTCGATGGAATTCTGTGTTAATGCACATGATTTTTTGTTAAGTTTTATATCACTTTTATGAGATGTGATGCGATTAGTCAAATTTCTAGAGCTGGTACCGATGTAGTTAAGATCACAGTTATTGCATTTTATTTCATAGACTACATTTGATTTTTTTAAGTCAGGTGTAGAATCTTTCAATTTACTATTTAAATTTCCAATCGTTTTTATATTTTTCTGTGTTATCTTTATATTAGTTTCATTTTTGAAAAGTTTTATTATGTTCTTTGATAAATTTTCAATATTTGGAATTGATAGGTAATTAATATTTTCTACATTTGTATTCCTATCTGTTTCATTGCTAGAGATATTATCATGAATAGTTCTATCAGAAATATTGTTGAAAAGAATTCTATTTAGAAGTGATTTAGGATAAGAATTTTCTAATAAGATATCACGTAAAATTCTTAAATTTTTTTGTTTTAAAGAAGGGTGAACTAGTTTTTCAATTCTATTTTTTAAACAAATAATGAGATTAATTTTCATTTTCTTTGTATGAAAAGAATGATAGTTTATATACCTTCCTGAATTTGTTGGTTTTATATACCAATCGGTAATCAAAGTGTTATCGTTTTTACGGATTATTTTAGTGTCTAAAAATGGAATGCTATTATTTTTTTCAAATTCAACTGTAAATTGTAAATTTTCATTATAACTATTTACTTTTTCTAATATTTCATCTGATTTATTAACTGGTATAGCACAAATTATGTCATCAACAATTTTTTTTAAAAATGGTATATTAAATGATAGTTTTGGGAGAATATCTTCAAGAAGATCGTCCATTACATATTGTGCTATTATTGGAGAAATAGTAGCTCCCATTGGTGTGCCAAGAATTTGTTTATAGTAACATCCTTGAAATGAAAAATAACTTGAGTTAAATATAAAGTCGATTATTGATAAGAATTTATTTTGTGGAATGTTACAATAATCTTTAATTTTATTCCATCTCTTGATGATACTATTCGTTACTAATTTTATAGGAATATTACTGAATAAGGATACAACATCTAGACTGATTAATATGTAATCTGGTGGAAGTTGTTTTTCATTTATGAATGAAGAAAAATCAAATGAATCTTTGATATAAAAATTATTTTCAAAGTTATATGCGTTGGTTAGAATATCGGTTATCATTTTTGCTATTTTACTGTTTGGTGCATTAATTGAAGAAATAATAGGTCTGAGTTTCATTGTGGGTTTGTGAATTTTAGGTAGGCCATAATATTTAGGTGATACTGAACTGTATATCATATATTTTTTAGCTTCTTCTTTATTGATCATTTTTAATTTTTTTAAATCTGATATCAAATTATTAGCTTTTTGTTGTATAGTTACAGTAGGATCTCTATTAAGTTTGATATATGAGTTAGGGTCATTGAGAATATCATAAGATTTTTCAAGATATTCTTCTTTATTCATAATTACTGTGATATTACCTTTGTCTGATTTTGTTAGAATAAGATTTGGATTGTTTTTAAAAAAAGTTTTAGTTTTTTGGTATATAGAGTTCAAAAAATGATTATTGTTAAGAGGTTTTTGGAAAAAATTAGTAATCATGTTAGTTATTTTTGCTCGGAAAATATTTTTCTTTTCATGATTGAATCCAGTGATTAGGCATTCTATATCAGATAGTAATTTAGCAATTGATATGTCTTTTGTAGTTGGTGGTAAGCTGAATTTATAACCTAGGGCAAGGAAATGTTTAATGTCTTCTGGTATATCAATATTAGTGAGATTTTTTAACCAGTTTTCATTTATTTTGATTTCTTCATATGAACATAGTTTTAATCGTTTTATTTTGTTAATATTTTTTATTTTGATTTCATTGAAAATCTTATTGTAATAAGTTTTTTGTCTTTTTGTATATTCTAGCCAAATATTTTCTGATATGGTTTGTTCGAGAGAATTTGTTAATTTCAAAAAATAAGTTTCTAAATTTTTTAAGTCATTGTGAGTAATTTTAATTTCTAAATTCAGAATTTTCTTAGTTAATTTTTCATTAAATGTGTGAATTTCTTGAGTATTATTATTGTTATTTGATTCGATTAGAATGTTCAAATTTTTTGTATTGTTTGTTATATGTGAAGGTATGATACCATTTCGTCTACATTCTAGTAGAAAGATTCTTCTGTTCCGGTATGTAGCTAATTTTTTGTTGATGTTACTCCATTCTTTGATTTTTTTGGTACAATCTTGACCATATATGGATCGAATGTCTTCATAGAACCCCATTGTGTAATGAAAAATATTTTTTTTTATATAACGACTGAAAAATGCTATATAGGTGGGGATAACGGGGATTTCAGTCCAAGGAATCAACGCGAAGATCTTTTATTTACAAAATGCCGCCAAGCTTTCGTGTCCTTTTGACACTTCTTCAGGGCACTATAATACATATACAAATATAAATATGATTTAAAAATAGAGAAATAAATATAAGTACTTACATGTAAAATATTTTAAGTAAATTCAATATAAATAATCATTAAAAAATTTGTAAATGTAAAAATAAATATAATTATAATATACTTGATGTCATATTTCACATAAGACAAATCGATACATAATTTGTTTGTTCGTTACTTAGTTATTTTAATTTTTTTAGGTTACTTTATAATTATTTAATGAAGTTTGAATTTGAGGTTAGATTATAACCTTATAAAATGACTTTGACAGATAATTTGTTTTTGACGTTAATAGAAAAGGAAATAAGGTTAGATTATAACCTGTGAAAATGACTTTGACAAATAATTTCTTATATTTTGACTTTAATAGAAGTGAATTTAATTTTTATGAAATAATCATATAAATAATGAAAAATTATCTATTTTGTTCAATATTCAAAAGGTAGCTATAAATATTACTAAGATTTTCAATGTCACTTTTCTTATTCATACTATTATTTGCCTTGTTGATTTCAACCATTTCAAGAAAATATCTTTTAGACATATTTTGTTCAGTATGTAGAACTTTAGCTTCATTAAATAACATTTTATGGCCTGTTTCGATGGAATGCTGTGTTAATGCACATGATGTTTTGTTAAGTTTTATATCACTTTTATGAGATGTGATGCGATTAGTCAAATTTCTAGAGCTGGTACCGATGTAGTTAAGATCACAGTTATTGCATTTTATTTCATAGACTACATTTGATTTTTTTAAGTCAGGTGTAGAATCTTTCAATTTACTATTTAAATTTCCAATCGTTTTTATATTTTTCTGTGTTATCTTTATATTAGTTTCATTTTTGAAAAGTTTTATTATGTTCTTTGATAAATTTTCAATATTTGGAATTGATAGGTAATTAATATTTTCTACATTTGTATTCCTATCTGTTTCATTGCTAGAGATATTATCATGAATAGTTCTATCAGAAATATTGTTGAAAAGAATTCTATTTAGAAGTGATTTAGGATAAGAATTTTCTAATAAGATATCACGTAAAATAAAATAAAAATAAATAAAACTATCATTTAATATACCATTTTTAAAAAAATTTGTTGATGACATAATTTGTGCTATACCAGTTAATAAATCAGATGAAATATTAGAAAAAGTAAATAGTTATAATGAAAATTTACAATTTACAGTTGAATTTGAAAAAAATAATAGCATTCCATTTTTAGACACTAAAATAATCCGTAAAAACGATAACACTTTGATTACCGATTGGTATATAAAACCAACAAATTCAGGAAGGTATATAAACTATCATTCTTTTCATACAAAGAAAATGAAAATTAATCTCATTATTTGTTTAAAAAATAGAATTGAAAAACTAGTTCACCCTTCTTTAAAACAAAAAAATTTAAGAATTTTACGTGATATCTTATTAGAAAATTCTTATCCTAAATCACTTCTAAATAGAATTCTTTTCAACAATATTTCTGATAGAACTATTCATGATAATATCTCTAGCAATGAAACAGATAGGAATACAAATGTAGAAAATATTAATTACCTATCAATTCCAAATATTGAAAATTTATCAAAGAACATAATAAAACTTTTCAAAAATGAAACTAATATAAAGATAACACAGAAAAATATAAAAACGATTGGAAATTTAAATAGTAAATTGAAAGATTCTACACCTGACTTAAAAAAATCAAATGTAGTCTATGAAATAAAATGCAATAACTGTGATCTTAACTACATCGGTACCAGCTCTAGAAATTTGACTAATCGCATCACATCTCATAAAAGTGATATAAAACTTAACAAAAAATCATGTGCATTAACACAGCATTCCATCGAAACAGGCCATAAAATGTTATTTAATGAAGCTAAAGTTCTACATACTGAACAAAATATGTCTAAAAGATATTTTCTTGAAATGGTTGAAATCAACAAGGCAAATAATAGTATGAATAAGAAAAGTGACATTGAAAATCTTAGTAATATTTATAGCTACCTTTTGAATATTGAACAAAATAGATAATTTTTCATTATTTATATGATTATTTCATAAAAATTAAATTCACTTCTATTAAAGTCAAAATATAAGAAATTATTTGTCAAAGTCATTTTCACAGGTTATAATATAACCTTATTTCCTTTTCTATTAACGTCAAAAACAAATTATCTGTCAAAGTCATTTTATAAGGTTATAATCTAACCTCAAATTCAAACTTCATTCAATAATTATAAAGTAACCTAAAAAAATTAAAATAACTAAGTAACGAACAAACAAATTATGTATCGATTTGTCTTATGTGAAATATGACATCAAGTATATTATAATTATATTTATTTTTACATTTACAAATTTTTTAATGATTATTTATATTGAATTTACTTAAAATATTTTACATGTAAGTACTTATATTTATTTCTCTATTTTTAAATCATATTTATATTTGTATATGTATTATAGTGCCCTGAAGAAGTGTCAAAAGGACACGAAAGCTTGGCGGCATTTTGTAAATAAAAGATCTTCGCGTTGATTCCTTGGACTGAAATCCCCGTTATCCCCACCTATATATATATATATATATATATATATATATATATATATATATATACAAAAACAGAATTAGCGGGCATATCACGCAAAAGAGGTTACAGAGAATGAGTGGTAACCGTAGACATGCATGTTTCTGGCTCATTAGCCTTAATCGGTACGGCATAACCAAGAAAAGGTGTACAAATTGGGAGCAAGGATGTTAATTGAAACATGAGAAAACACAAACAACGGATTTCAACAAGATAACCAAACGCACATTTGTGCCTTCAGACAGGAGAGCTATAGACGCCTCCGTGTCTCTGTTGGTTGTTGTCCTGAAAACTCGGGATCTTCCATTGGAAGGCACAAATGTGCGTTTGGTTATCTTGTTGAAATCCGTTGTTTGTGTTTTCTCATGTTTCAATTAACATCCTTGCTCCCAAGTTGTACACCTTTTCTTGGTTATGCCGTACCGATGAAGGCTAATGAGCCAGAAACATGCATGTCTACGGTTACCACTCATTCTCTGTAACCTCTTTTGCGTGATATGCCCGCTAATTCTGTTTTTGTTTCATATTCCACGCGTTATTATTTCATCTTTTCATTGATTATTTGTCTATTTCTAGGGTCGGAAGGTTCAGACAGGAGAGCTATAGACGCCTCCGTGTCTCTGTTGGTTGTTGTCCTGAAAACTCGGGATCTTCCATTGGAAGGCACAAATGTCGTTTGGTTATCTTGTTGAAATCCATTGTTTGTGTTTTCTCATGTTTCAATTAACATCCTTGCTCCCAAGTTGTACACCTTTTCTTGGTTATGCCGTACCGATAAAGGCTAATGAGCCAGAAACATGCATGTCTACGTTTACCACTCATTCTCTGTAACCTCTTTTGCGTGATATGTCCGCTAATTCTGTTTTTGTTTCATATTCCACGCGTTATTATTTCATCTTTATATATATATATGTTTATGTATGTATGTTTATTTTGGAAAGGTAAACAGATTTACAGTAGTGCCTTGAATCCAGGGACGGACCACTCGCAATGATTAGTGATCCAAAAATTTTGGAGGGATGGCACACCCTGTATGAAATTATCGAAATTGACTTCCCCACACATTAATCTAACGAAAAGGTACTTTTGCTGGAATTCGATAAAATAAGCCGTTTGGCTAATATTTACAGTTTTATTAATGCACTACGTACAAATTTACCTAACTAACTTATTAATACGATGTACTACAAGAAAATAATTTGATGATAGCAGATGAAAAAAACATTAAGAAATTATTTAATGGGAATTAAATAGGTACGCAAACAACGTAATTAGTTGCTTTTAATCAAAATTACGAACACAACATTATTAAACCATTGAGAAAACCTCAAAAAAGACAAGTTATAAAACAATGGACTAAAACTAATTCCTAAACAACAACAAAAACTAACGTTCTTCTAATAAATGTTCAATATGAGCTCCTCCCACTTCCACGCACATTCTAAGTCTACGAAGGTTGTTTCTTTGCACTTGAAAAAGCAATCCCACATTATTTCTAATAACATTGTAGTGTAACACAATACTGTCTATTAAATCTTGCCCTGTTTGCACAGGTGTTGCGTATACCTTACTTTTGAGATAACCCTAGAGGAAGGAATCCATAGGATTAACGTCTCCTGATCGCGGTGGTCATTGAAAAGGGCCTCCACGACCAATCCATCTATTAGGAAACCTTGTGTGTAAATGCTGTCGTACATCTAAACTGAAATGAGGAGGGGCCCTATCATGCATGAACCATAAATTCCTACGAGTTTGTAGTAGCACATAATCAAACAGGTTCCATAACTCATTTTGCAAAAACGCCAAATATCTTTGACCGGTCAAAGTATCGTCAATAAAGTATGGCCCTATCAAATGATTGCCAACTATTCCTGCCCAAACATTAACCATGAATCTATGCTGGCTCCTAGTTTGGATAATGCCATGTGGATTCACATCATCCCATAAATGCAGATTATGAGAATTTATGACTCCATCTCTGGTGAAACCTGTTTCGTTCGTAAAGAAAACGTTACTAATAAATGTATTGTCTGCTTGTTGTTGTCGCAGAAACCACTGGCTATACTCAAGTCGTGAAGGATAATCAGCCACTGTCATACTTTGTACTTTTGTCATGTGAAAAGGATATAACAGCTGTTCTTTTAGAGCGCGATGAACAACTGATTTCAAGACGTTATGTTCTCTTGATAATTTTCGTAAACTCGTTGATGGTTCATTATCAACTGCATTTAACAAGTCTTGTTCAACTGCCACAGTACGTATGCTTCGTACTGGACCTTCTTCACCTTTTTTTGGCAAAAAACTTCCTAAAATTTAAAACTTTGTTTTGTATACATGGAAAATTACATTTACTTATTCATACCTGTTTCTTGTAACCTGAGATCAATACGCTCAAACATTCGTCTGTCTGGCAATGCTCTGTTTGCAAAATGTTCTGCATAAAGCCTTCTGGCCTCTAAACAGTTTCGAGAAACCAGTCCATACATCAAATTCATATCTGCGTACTCAATAAAAGTGAATTCTGCCATTGTAACTGTTAAATTAAGGACTTATCAATTATTGACAAGTACTGACTACGAACTATTCTACACAATGTTTGACAACTAATCCTATGGTTACTTGCTAAACGGTAAAAACACTTTTAAAAAGTTTTTAGCAACTTTCCAATTAATAACTCGTTAATGTTTTTTATCTTCTGCTATCGTTAAATTATTTTTTTGTAGTACTGAAGGTAAATCTTGGACATCGTATTAATAAGTTAGTTTTACCTCGTTGTGTACTTATAAAAATGGTGAATGCGTTAATTGGTACGTAGCGCATTAATAAAACTGTAAATATTAGCCAAACGGCTTATTTTATCGAGTTCCAACAAGAGTACCTTTTCGTTAGCTTAATGTGTGGGGAAGTGAATTTCGATAATTTTATACAGGGTGTGCCATCCCTGCGAATTTTTTGGATCACTAACCATTGCGAGTAGTCCGTCCCTGGCTTCAAGGCACTACTGTAAATCTGTTTACCTTACCAAAATAAACATACACGTACATTATAGCTTTGCTGTGAATTTTATAAAGATCAAATAACTAGTACAAAAAATAAAAATAAAAACCAAATTCAAAATTAAAACTTTGGAGGCCTATAACTCGAAAACGAGGGCCTGAATAGAAAAAGTTTATATGAAGTACTAACATTATTTTGACTCAGATTATACGCTCCTGACTTTTTTCCCATTAGTCCCGGGACACCCTGTATATATATATGTTTTCTTTCAAATATTAATTGCTCCTTCAAACCCATCTTACCTGTAAGATGTTATACGGCCACACACAGGTGCCAATAACATTGTGTGTCTGAAATTCTTCTTTTTGTGTTCGTCGATTTATTGGACCCAATTTTTAACTCTATTATTTTATTTCTAATTACCTATATTAATATAGGTAACGCACTGTTAACATCATTGACACTTTTATTTGAACATTGGTTACATTAAAAATATATTAAGAATTTACAAAATTGAAAATCACAACCATTGTTGATGGGTTTATCCAAATTATGTGCTTCCGTTTCACACAATAGCTGCTCCTAGAAATTAATTTCACATTTACAAGTTATTCCATTCTTTTCTTCTACTAATCCAAATAGTTCTTGTACAAATGTTCTTGCTTATTTCCGTTGATTTCTTAACGGTATCTTATGAATCATTGATTTAATCTGTTTCTGATTCAAATATCTATATATCAACTTACACTCAAACGAGTTTTTGAATATATTCCTGTATTATCTCCTTGAGTGAACAATTATTTTTTTAAATAAATCATCAGTTTATTGGTGAATCCATTTTCAAACAATGGTTGAAATATACTTTCCGGTAATTCTATAGTTTTTGGCAAGGAAAATTATCGGGCAGAGTCAAGCAACCTGCTTATTTTGAAATTCAATAGAAGAAAACGTAATGCAAATGTATGATTATTCTATGAGCAATATCTTGTACAACATTTAAAGTATAAGTTCACACAGATTTAAATGCGATGTCAGGGTGACAATAGGTAACTGTTGACTGTACTTTTACTTATTGTTTAATTATAAATAGTCAATATAGCTTGTTAAAGAAACTATCGTGTGGTATTTTTACATGGTGCGGCCTATGCGGTAATCAGAGGCGTAGTGCATAAAATATCCTTTAGCGGACAGTCTTATTTATTGTGGAAATTGTGTCTTACAAGTTGCTTCAAAACATAAAATAAGAATTATGTCGGTTGAAAGACTTCCAGAGCCATTGTCGTTTGAAGGCAACTTCAAATATTCATTTGAAATATATTAAATGGCCGCAAAGCTGAAAAGGAAGATAAAGTCAAAATCTCCTTGCTACTCAATCTTATGGGTGAGGATGATCTAGAAGTCTACAACATTATACGAAGAAGACAAATATGATTTTGACAAAGTAATGACCGAATTTGAAAAATATATGACTCCAAGAAAGAATGTAGTTTGTGAAAGATTCCTATTATATAATCATAAACAGGATGAAGGTGAGCCATTTCATCATTTTCTGACAGACCTTAGAAAACTTTCTTAAACCTATGACTTTGGTGACTCGATGATTAGAGATAAAATTGTGTTTGGTATTCAAAGCTTAGAATTGCAAAAAAAATATTACATGCGGAGGAATTTTTAATCAATGATTATCAACGACAACACAACATATGGTGATACAATATTATTTCAGACAAATTTCAGCATTTCTGGACATTCAAAAAAGCCACGTCTTATAAGCTTGGGTGCTTCAATCATTTCCACAATTGAAGTTTTTCCGTACCATATTTGGTCAACACGTTCTGGCTATTTGAAAGTATTGGTGCTGGTGTCATACCGCGAACTTTATATTCATCACCTTCTCCATTTTCCACTACCCCAGGAAAATATTTTTGGTCATACATTATTATGACATAAGCTCCAATAGTAATTTCTTGTAATTCATTGATTTTTGCTCCAGTTTTATCCCTGTTGATATCATCCTCTGGGGAAGATAGTATATTCCTTATGTTGCTCGGATTGATATTTTCAGAATATTTACGAATTTCGGTACACTCGTAGGAACCACGTCTAATAAGCTTAGGTACTTCGATCACTTCTACAATTGAAGACTTCTTGTACCATATCTGGTCAACACAATCTGGCCATCTAAAGGTAATAATACCAGCTGATGCCCTAGCGCGGACTTCATATTGATCATTGTCAATAGTTTATACTTTGCCCGCAAAATATTTCTGGTTATACGTTATTATAACATAAGTTTTTACAGTGATATCTTGGTATACACTAGGATTTTTATCTTGATTGCTCGTATCGATTATATCAGCCTGTAAACATGTAACTTCTGTTGCTGGTGGTGCTTTGGTTCTTTTCTCGGTTCTTCTTGTTTTTTTCTCTTTGTAATTGATTTTTGTTCCAATATCTCAGCTTCTTTTTCCTTTTTCTCAGCTTCTTTTGTATCTGTATAGTCTTGCCATTTTTTGGAAGTGATGGAAAACGGCATTAAAGTTGTCTGTTTCCTTTTGCCACACTTTTTTTCAATATTTGGCCAATGAAGATGTTGTAGCTATACGTCTCTGGTAGTTTTCGGCTTCTACGGCTCTTGATTATGGAAATTGACACTACTGTTATCTATTACTACGTCTATTTTATCTGGAGTCTCGAGTTCTTCTACAGCATTCAGATCACCTGTTTTACTTGTTTTTTTCTCGTAATCTTCTATTACAGTATCATTATTAGTTATAATCTCTTGCTCAGTACCGTCCAATATATCTTCAGGATTTTCAATTTCTTCTATGATAACGTGTTCTATATCTCTCGTTCTATCCACATTCAATATTATTGTTGAATTGTCAGATGTGTTAGCTGGATAGATAATACCATCAATTTCCTATGGTGGGTTCAACAGGTCATCTGTTAAGCCTGTTGTGTATTCTTGTATATCCCGTATGTCAAAATTAACAATATTCTGCTAGTTTTCTTCAAAGGCTTCTTCACATTCTTGGTTCATTTCATCAGCATTTCTCAAATTATTCGTTCCATCGGCATCGGTTGCTTCTTTACATATTTTGCAGAAGTTGTAGAATTGAATGTCGACTGCTTTTTCACCTTCATAGACACTATTGCATTATATTAAAGTTTTTGAATCTACATGATGTTTAATGACTTTCAGAACAGTTTCATATTCGTCTCTGGTCACAGAAACTTCCTTGTCACAATTTAGGTCAAGCTGCTGTCTCCTTGTTGAAATGCATTGGGAATAATTCACAGCGTCTGCACTAAATGGAAACAATCCACATTTTCTGAAACCGTTTTTGATGATTTCCGGTTTGATCGATTCTTCAAAAGCTTTTTGGAAAAGGGAGGTAAAGGTATTTTTTGTAACTGATGTATTGGTGTTCTGTTTATGTTTCAAAATGGTTTTTTCCAGTGTCCTTTGAGAGACTTGAATACTGATACGTATTTGTGTACACAAAAATTATACAAATCCATATTGATATGCGATTTATGACCGTCAAGCAATAGTAAAACAGGAAATTTAATGTTGTTTTCTTGAAGCCAAGGGAAGAAAATAGTCGCAATAAATTCGTAGAATGTTGCACTCGTCATCCATCCACTATCTGATCGACTAATACCCCACTCCTCAGGTATAGTTTGTGCAATATTTCTTGGAATACGCTTGTACGGGTACACAATCATAGGTGGAACAGATTCTCCTGAGGCAGAAAATGTACAGAGAACTGTTATGCATTCTTTTTCTGGGTCACTAGCCTCCAGTTTTGGAACAAGTCTGCTAACCGGTTTCATTCCCATTAAATATTCTATCAGGCTCAGAAAGGATGGGTAACGTGAATTTCGTTCACCACTCGTAATATTTCTCGTCGATGAAAGAGTAACGTAAATTTCGTTTACCCTTCGTAACCTCGTATAATACTTCTGGTCGATGGCTGTCGAGTTTTCAGTTTTCGGAAGAGTTCGTTTCATTTGGATATTTAAGCCAATGCATGCTGAGGTTCGTCCCTTAATTCCATCTACATTGTTGAGTTCGTTATCTTATCGTATCGAAGTGCATTTCTATGAAATGGTAAGTGGTTTCGTTTAAACTGTATAATATTTCTCCGTTATTTTTTTCTTACGTGGTACCCAATAGTTTCAAATTAATTTTTCTTTAAAACATTCAGTACCAGAGATATATTATATCGATTTCGTTTTTGTTATATATATATATATATATATATATATATATATATATATATATTTTGTTCTATACGTTTTTTATACCAAAAGAATTCTACGTTGAGAACCATTGAAATAAAATTAAGTGAATTCGTAACTTTTCTTATGATTTTTATTATGCTCTAAAATCTCTATTAAAATATTGATACAGGAAACATGAACCACGTGTCCTGATTTTTTTTATATACTAATGGAATTCTACGTTGAAAATCATTGAAATAAAATTAAATGAATTCGTAACTTTTCTTATTATTTTTATTCTGCTTTCATGTCTAAAATAAATGAATTTTCTTATAATATTATAAAATACAGGATATATGAACCACGTTGTTTGATATCATTTCATAATTTTGTACGTATGTTACTTCTTCCTACTGTAATTTCAATCTCCAGATATCCTGCATTTTACTGAATTCGGTAACTATATCTGATTCAAGTGTCTTTTCTAGCACTTTTCCTTACCGGCCTAAAAACTTTTCCGTACCGGCCCAAAGTTATTTCACTGGCCTAAGCCTTCGTATCGACCGAAGCCTTTTTTCGTTGATGAATTCTACCTGCTGGGACCACGGATCTATTCAGAACCGACTGGACTTCTGGACATAACTTGACGCAGCCAGCTGATTGGTTCCCGATTCGTTTTGACGACATCCAAATCATCATTGGAATAGAAAACAAGGAAAGTACTAACGTCCACAATCTTTGAAAACTATAGATTATTTCCAACTAACGGTCATCGACTAATTAACTGAATAGTTTGTACCATATGTAAATTACATCTTTGTAAAATATTTAACTCTTGTTTAACTTTAGTTTCCTTCAGAATCTAATTTTTTTTTGAATGTCAATTTACTTTCAGTTCTAGTTTTCAAATTTAAATTATATCTTTGTAAAATATTTAATTCTTGTTTAACTTTAGCTTCATTCAGAATCTAATATTTTTGAATGTCAATTTACTTTCAGTTCTAGTTTTAAATTCATAAATTGAGTTGTAAAATTTAATAAAATTTTTATTTTCAATTTTTCATCCAACATATGATTGTTATTTAATAAACGACTTGTAAATAACTTTTTCAATTTTCATACAACATATAATTTTACTACTTGTAAATTTTAAATAACGTTGTTCATATTTTTTTTAAATAACCTTCCAACCTCTTGTTTTGTTGACTGGGATTAGTCGATGCTAGGTAACTTATAGACTAGTAGGACTCAGGGTGGCGCCCACTTATCTTTCCGTCTCGTTACGTAAAAGTAAGTAGGATTACCCGAGAACCGGTAAGACCTACTCCTTGGGTCTCTACTAGTACATAACCCACGCCTGAGTAGCTCTTCGACGAAGTGGCCGTTGCAGATGTCTTCAACGCCTTCTCCAATTAAATATTCCTTCATCTCCTGAAACCATTTTCGAATATTTTCCTCTGTTACAGATGCTCTTGCCTTGGATATAAATTCTGTATTCCTTGTGGTAATTATTGGATGTCTTTGTAAAAAAAGATGTAACTATTTCCTACCCGGTCCATCATCCACGAATTTATTGGGCCTATCAACAGCATTGAGGACACGTTGCACTGAGTCCTTCACCTCATCGGGATGCATGGGAAATCCTAATAGGGCTTTGGATAGAATCCAAGTTTCTAGAGTAGTTTCTTCTTCGGAGGTCAAAATGGTGGGAGGTCCCATTTTGCGAATCATGAGAACTTTTCCAGTGGTTTTGTTGAAAAGTGTACTTTTTGGAATAGAAATACTTGTCTGCTGGCCGCATTGATGGTGATTTCCTTTTTTCTTATTGCTACCACGGCCTTTTGGAGACAGTCAACGGAATATCGGAATCTTACATACTTTTTCTGATGTTCTGGCTTGGACTTTCCACCTTCCATATTTCTATCGAATGATTGAAAAAAATATAGTTTGTTTAAATCTTCATTTATTTGAACTAATGTTCAATTTAAACTTGTTGACGCGTTTCACTAACACAGTAGCTTTGTCAAAACGAATGAAGGTGAAATATAAAAATGTCTTAATATATACAGTGCTAAATCTATTTACTAAAGTTAACAATGGTATTGAAAGAAATTACCTGGAAATTCATTCACTGCAAACATTCCTAAGCTATCTTCTAGGTAAAGAGGTTCAATAAAGGAGGCTGATTGATATCTATTTGGTCGTTAAGGAGATTACCTGAATATTTATTTTTGTTAATCTCTAGGGCCTCTAATAAATTTAAACTAAAGGATTTACCGACTACATGGAGAATTTCAAAATTTGGGTCGAAAATGTGTTGGTTTTCTAATAAATGATTTGAATAGTTAGAATCTAATTTTTTGTTGTCATAGCTACGTTTGTGTTCCAAAATTCTAGTTTTAAAATTTCTAAAAGTTCTACCGATATAAATTTTATCACAATTGTCATTACCACATTTTAATTTATAAACTCCTGATTTGTTTAATTTTGAAGATTTAGATTTATTATTTTTAATGAATTTGGATAAATTGTGATCAGTTTTAAAGGAAATATTCATGTCTAAAGTTTCTAAAAAAGATTTAATTTTTAAGGATGGTGTTCCAAAGTATGTTAAGCTTTTAAATTGTTTATTATTTTTATCTGAAGGGAATACTTGTTCTAAAGTCTGTTTTTTATCTTTTTATTTATGATATTGTCAATTAAATTTGGATCGTAATTATTATTACCTGCTATTTGTTTTATGATATTTAATTCTTTGGTATAATTGGCTGAGAGGGTTGCCCATAATCAAACCATCTTTACTGCTATAAACCTCTCCATTGAAATGGAAATAATTTTGATTCAAACACACTTTTAATAAAGTAATGATAACAGAGTGAATTATAGGATTAACATTATTGTATGTGAGCAAGTTATCAACAAGAGTTATAGTTTCTTTAGGGCAACCCTTTCACCCCCGTACTAGCAGAAATTTTCATGGATAATATAGAAAAAATAATTCATGAACACCCCCTTAGTAAAAAATGTATGTACTGGCACCGATATGTGGACGACATTTTAGCTAGCTTCATCGGTACAAATAGACAATTAGAGAAGTTCATTACTTACATAAACTCGATTCACAATAATATCAAATTTACCGTAGAACTTGAACAAAATAAGTCTATAAACTTTCTAGACCACATAATTTCAAATATAAATAATAAACATGATTTTTCTATATTTCATAAACCATCACATACAGATATTACAATTCATAATAGTTCGGTCCACCCATTCAGTCATAAACTAGCAGCTTTCAATAGTATGATACACAGACTCTTAACAGTCCCATTAAATATTAATAATTATACCAAAGAATTAAATATCATAAAACAAATAGCAGTTAATATTAATTACGATCCAAATTTAATTGACAATATCATAAATAAAAAGATAAAAAAAACAGACTTTAGAACAAGTATTCCCTTCAGATAAAAATAATAAACAATTTAAAAGCTTAACATACTTTGGAACACCATCCTTAAAAATTAAATCATTTTTAGAAACTTTAGACATGAATATTTCCTTTAAAACTGATCACAATTTATCCAAATTCATTAAAAATAATAAATCTAAATCTTCAAAATTAAACAAATCAGGAGTTTATAAATTAAAATGTGGTAATGACAATTGTGATAAAATTTATATCGGTAGAACTTTTAGAAATTTTAAAACTAGAATTTCGGAACACAAACGTAGCTATGACAACAAAAAATTAGATTCTAACTATTCAAATCATTTATTAGAAAACCAACACATTTTCGACCCAAATTTTGAAATTCTCCATGTAGTCGGTAAATCCTTTAGTTTAAATTTATTAGAGGCCCTAGAGATTAACAAAAATAAATATTCAGGTAATCTCCTTAACGACCACATAGATATCAGTCAGTCTACTTTATTGAACCTCTTTACCTAGAAGATAGCTTAGGAATGTTTGCAGTGAATGAATTTCCAGGTAATTTCTTTCAATACCATTGTTAACCTTAGTAAATAGATTTAGCACTGTATATATTAAGACATTTTTATATTTTACCTTCATTCGTTTTGACAAAGCTACTGTGTTAGTGAAACGCGTCAACAAGTTTAAATTGAACATTAGTTCAAATAAATGAAGATTTAAACAAACTATATTGTTTTATTTCATCGTTCAGTATGGACCTTCATCAAGTAAAAGCCTCATCTATTCAATGATTGAAAAAAATATGAAATCAGAAAAAACAGAGAAAGAATAAATTGTTCATTCACCGGAGCACCATTGATCTATGTTATGATTCAATGAATGAACAAAGTCGTTCATTTACTGGATAACAAGCTTAGTAGACATTTCCTAACGTAATCCGTGAAACAACCTTTCTAAACGAGTATATATGATCAGATCGATGAAATCTAGATTAACACGTAAAATCCCAATGAATGAACATTTTGTTCGTTTACTGGGTTCAGCACATGCACCAATGAATGAACACTCAAATTATTGAATTTAATAATGATTTCGGTGTATTTTGAGGTTAGGTTTTCGATAAAATTATTTGAAATCAATTAATTGATGTCATAATGACGACACACCACACATCTCATTTGTTAATATCTTATTCTGTACTATTGCTCACTTGGTTATTGCTTAGTATCGTTCCAATAACAGATGCGTTTCTCCAATTTTGTCAACAAAAACACAGCGGTACGTTCATTCATAAGAACTGACTTGAACTAACGAAGTATCACGTTAAGAGGGATATTGCATTGTTTACGAGAAAGGCACCATATTCTTAATAATTTCAGATATATTTCAATTTGTTGATTCACTGGTGATGTTCATTCACTGGTGCATTTACCCTAGCTTGTTAAACTATCGTGTATTATCTACATTACACACTGCGATTATCTCCTTTTGAAAATTCGGTCTCCTCTTTTCTACGGGTATGTTGGCTGTAGCTTGACGAATGTTGTTTTTAAGAAAATCCTCATCACTGAAGAAAATAAGGACGTCGGCATGCATTATAGGAAGTGCTTCACATAAATTTCATCGAGCAACAAAATCCCCTGATGCACTACAACTAATTAATATGGATGGAATTTCAATAAATCATGAAGGATCCACCTCAAGGAACGAGCAGAAAACCTAACAGCGGCAGCATGTTTCCAAACAGAGGATCGGTAAATAGGCTGCATTACCGATCAATGTTCTGTATTTACTGTTCGTGGAAGTCCAGCTTCCTTCTTTTCCACATTACCAGTTTTCATGAAGTTGTTTACCCATGAATCAATCAACTACCTACTTTGAACACCATAAATTACAGACAAAAGATTTTTAACAATTAGGACAAACATTACAATAAAACCACGAGGAAGTCTTCAATGTGAACACTCTAACTCAGTAGTAGCAAATGTTATGAAACGAATTAAAAAAGAATCATAAAGGCAAAATAATCCACTCTTGCGCCACTAATTCAGTTTTATCAAATATCTGTTGAATACACCTCGATTAATTTGAAATTATTATCAACTGGATCTTTTTTTGAATCAAATTAAATGATGCGGCAACATTGCGCCTCAGATCTTTTAATGTAAATCACCCTCTAGTGGTATAAACAGTGAACTAATCATTAGCTAAAATGTGAATGTAGTGTTTTAATTGCACGTTATCTAGTAAGCTACTGCTTATCCCCAAAGGCGTACAAACCACTATGATATGTTTTAGGCTAATTTTTAATTAATACCTTTTGTTATTTTTAATTACCCATTGTCAAAAATTCGGTCTTCGCCAGTAGGGTATAATTAGTAAACTCAAGAACATAGAATGGTGCCGAGGGTGAAAAATACGCTACGATTTGAAAAAAGAAACTGAAAATGCCGAATATATATTTAAATGCTAACCTGCCAGTGAAATATATAAATTAACTTGTAATAATAATACTATTAGGACAAGACTAATAATCATTCAGGGTGGTGGCTGGTTCAGTGGATGGAGGCGTTAGACTTTGGATTAAAATCAATGTAACTGCCGTTGTAAAAGAATCATAGACATTTAGGAAGAAGCCGGAGATCTTCCCGACAAAAAATTTTATAATTCAAAGTTCGAACATAAAATAACTTCTTGCCGTCTTAGGTACGTTACATTGAAAAGAGCAAGAGATAATACTTAACCGAAGGATGAGTTAATCCTGAGCCGAAGGACGAGATACTCGTCGTTATTCAACAAATAAGATAGTCAATATTTAATAAATTTAACGATAATTATTCCAACTCTGTTTTTATGCCGTTGTTTTTTCAGAGATAACTCATCAATAAAAACGTCTGATAATGACATTGTCAATGTCAAAAAGCCGATGAAACATTTTTGCAGTGGTAGATGTGGTGGCTTACATCAGCCTAGGTATGTGAGACTTCTTTACTCTACAGAGGGCCAGCATTGAAAAGGAATATGTGAATATATAAAAACACTCATATAACTCAACCTACCGTTTATTATTTAGTTCGTTATTAAATTATTGTATAAAATTTTCCCTTTTCGGTAGTTTCGAAAAACTTTGGATTGCGGAATGCAGGTTTGATTCTTACGTGGCTTGGAGATATTTTTTGATAATAAGGTATTTGATCAGAAATTATTCTGAGAGTATCAGGAGGGAATCTCTACTTGACAGTTCACTGTTTTTACATACGCATCGGATATTGAGAATAAGATGGAATATATAGTCGATGAAATTGAGAAGTAACACCAGATGGACAAAAAATCGAGAAGTTAGAGATAAAGATGGAAGATTTAAGAACACAAGACACGCCAGCAGAAGAAAAGAAGATCGAACAAATAAAACCTGGTAAGCCAGAAATACATCCCAAAAGAGAAGATATTGGCAGTTTTGTCCGAGGCAAGGCCCCAACGTTCGACGGTAAGACGTCGTGGACCAATTGTATAAAACAGTTCGATACCTCTTGAAGAAACGGATGACTTCGAGTAGCCAAAGAAGAAGTTGGACATGCGATATGGTCACGAACATATAAAACACTTGTACCAATCCCAGCTGAAGAATCGAAGAAGAATATGAAGTGGATATTGTTCCACTAGTTCGATTTGCTTATCCATCAGCACCAGATAACATGATCGAATGTTTGGGCATCCAGACCTTTATGGAGGGGTTACGTGACCACGATATGCAGAGGACGCTTCGTTTAGCTCATCCCAAAATATTAGTCGATGCGTTGACTGCTGCCCTTGAATATGAAGCAGCCACAAAGGCTTCGGGATATAACAAAGTTAGGACCATCCAAGAAGAGGGCGACGAAGACAGACTAGATCAGATTGTCAACTTGATAAAAAGGATGGTAGACAAGAAGCCGAATAAGATCAGATACTGGAATTGTGGCCAGCTAGGGCATATACGCATTTCGTGTGAGCGCCCCAGGACTCTTGCAAACCAAGAACCCCAATCACAGGGAAACTAGAACGGGTCGTCTACGAGGGAGCAGCACCAACCCAGGATCGTTCGCAAAAACCGTCTCATACTGATAACCTCTCTCAGATGCCGTAACCACAGTGTAGATGTGGATGGCGAAGTGAATGGTAAGAAATATACTCTGCAGGTAGACACTGCAGCAAGTAGAACCATTATACCGCCAGAGATAATCAATTCCAAGAAGAAGGTTCCATTTCCCATACAAACATATATATAAAAATTAATTGCTGTTCGTTAGTCTCACTAAAACTATCTTATCTTAGTCTTGAAATGTTCGTGGAGGTCTAGGGAAGGTTTAAAAGGCGAGAAAAAATCGAATAATTTCCGGGAAAACCCTAAAAACAGCCTTTTTCTATTTCCCATACAAACTAGAGTCAATTTGAACTTTATTGCTATTCAATAAAGTTTTTATTGAATTATAATCACTCACTGTTGTCTAAGCAATTTAGGTGTGTTCCTAACGTCAAAGAGTCAATTTGCAATTTATTACCGCTGCATAAAGTTCAAATTCAATCATATCTATGAAAATAGTCTTCGCGTGCGCTTTGGAGGATCTAATGTCGCGTTCAAAAGTGAATCGCGAACGCGACAAAAAATGTAATAAACTATTAGTAGTACTGATTTCCAATTAATTTGGTCGGCTTCGCGAAACTTAATTTTAGCTAACTTCAGTTGCAACTGTTTCAGATTATTTTTTTAAGTTTGATGAAATTTAAGTTTTGTCACAAATTAAGTTTTTGAACACAACCATAATATTTGACATTAGATTTGACAACTAACTAATATGTCAATCATTCTGTCGCACTTCAGAACACGGAGATTTATGGCTTAAAGGTAAACTCCAAAAAAATAAATAAAAAAATCAGAACACGGAAAAAAGTATTACGATTGACGATATTGTGTTACGATCATGTTTACGATATTCTATAAGTGCATCCTTTTATCTTTGTGAGTGACGATTACCGCTACGTGCGCGAGAAATTTCTTTACTTTTGTGATCCTTTGTGATAGTGACATTCCAAGTAGTGTGCTCTTTTTTTGTTGATATTTTGTGATAGTGACACTTTACTGTTAAGTTACTGTTAAGTGAGCGAGAAATTTTCTCACTTTGATTAATTACGTTACGATGCCGAGGAGAAGACGACCTGACTTAGGTCGTCGCAGTCAATCAAATGTACGAAGAGCTACCTCACGTGCTAACCGCACTGATGACCAGAGAGAAACAGATCAAGAAAATAGTCGTATTGCTATGTCAGAATTGCGTTATTCAGTGAGTGACAATGAAGTGGATAGGCTTAGAATGCAACGAGTTCGTGCACATTAAACACAACAACAGCGAGCACGACATAATGAAATTGAGCGAATCCGCAGACGCAGTGCTCCTATGATTCTTGAACGAGCTGCAATCCACTATGATCTGGCAATTGATTATTATGCCGACAAATCGGTAACAATTGGGGAAATGAAAATAATTTATAAATATTATAAGGCGTTAAAATACACTGGTGAATCTTCTGAATTATGTTGTGCTGTGCTGTGCTTAAGTAAGCAACATGATGTGTCGAAAATAATAATAAAACTTCATGCTTCATTAAAAAAATGCTTTTTTATTCAATACGTTTTGTTTGTTTTGAAATTAATTCATACAAAAATTTAGGTCTTTTATTTATCGATTGAGGCAGTACGAAGTCTGCCGGGTCAGCTAGTGTATATATATATATATATATTATATATATATATATATATATATATATATATATATATTTGGTTAGTTTATTTCTTGAACCTATTTTATTCATTTTTCAAAACAATTATTCCTGGGATTTTTGTTTCTGCATAAAATTAGAAAGTATTTTCAGTTTTTTATTTTACATTTTAGTTTAGTTTTGACGTTTCGGACAGTCAATGTCCTTCATCAGAAAGGTAATCTACAAGACTGTTACAATTAACATGACGTACAATACAAATATATTTTTTAAAACTTACCATAAAACATGGGCCTGCGAGCGCATCACGTATAATTAAAATATCGTTCCCAAATTAAAAACTTTTTAAATAAACAACAACATACACCTCCATTGGTGCACCACAATATGCTTGACCGTCCCAGATCTCACATGTAAAAGCAACATTTATCGATTGAAGGCCAACAAGTAGCAGTATTATCGTGTAAGTAAATTATATCTATATATATATATATATATATATAAATATATATATATATATATATATATATATATATATAATAAATTTCAATGACTTCGTAGTTCAGTAGTTTTTCATTTTTTTGTTAAAATTGTATCTGTTAACAATTTTATTTGTCACCTGTTATAGCGACAATAAAATATATTGGTAAGTTTAGAAATTTGTTTTGTTTCTTGTTTCCTATCTATGTGCTAGGTTTAGGACAGGACGAACATTTTGACCGAGCAAAAACCTGGCTGGAGCTCATTTCTTTATTATAATATTCCGGTTATTTTCTAGTACTCACTCCTACTCACTTTTTAGGTGACCTGAGGGCCCGAAAGGTTGTCACCGGGGATAGTTGAACCTGTAACCCATAGGGTTGACACTAGAGGAAGATAGTGACCAATTTGGGCGGTTACAACAGTCATTTTTTCTAACGGTACTCAACTTACTTAATTCGAGGGACACAAAGATTGCGGTTGTTTCTTGAATTTAAGCATGATATCTAGCTTGGTCTAATTATTTATTGTGTGGGTGCTGGCTTTTTTCATTTTCTTTACATGTCAGAATGATCGGGGAGTCCAAACAATAAAAACAACTGAGTACTTCTTCAGGATATTGCGTATTGTCACACAGCACTTTTAATAAACGATATTTGGCCAGTTAGAATGTTGTTATAGCCCCTTTATTCGCTTGACTTGATCCCATTCGCACTTTTTCCTCTTACTTACACAAGCGAACTCATTTTAATACATTCGAAAACATTCAAACGCTGTAACCGACTAGCTGAAGACTATTGCAGCATCGGAGTTATTTATAGGGAGATAATATTGAATTGTAATTTAATTCGAATAAAAACATTATTCCTTAATTTACTCACCTCGTAGTATTCTTTCATATAATACATAAATAAGTTTTCCGTACTCTTTACATTTTCTGTTGCGTATTTTATTTATTGTACTTTCTTACATCCTAATATTGCAGCTAAGTACTTGTTCACTGAGTAAATAATTACAATTAATTATTGATTTTACACTACTTCATATTTTGATGCTGTTCACTTTGATGTGTTATCGTATTTTGTCAAATTAACTAATCAATTTTCCAGATACTCATATTCCATCGTTAAAAAGCGTTTATAAAGGAGCTAAAAATAAAAGAGAGTGAAATCTTCCAGAAGTCAACACTAACTTGATAAGTAAACCGACATTTTTCAGTGGCATTATTATTTTATAAACTAAGTACAAATTGCTATACTTATACTCGATAACAGGGTAACCATGTTATTTTCCACATATTTGCGACCTTTTCATTAAACACTTACTTTTTTTATTCAAGAATTCAGTAGGTCTGGACAGTCAATAAATTTTCTTAATATATTTCTTCTCCGCCCACATTTTATTAGACCGAAACAGTGGAGCTTTTATCAGAATTCGTATCTCACATGTTCAAAACTTGCTTCGACCTCTATATAGATTCCATATCATATTTATGAGAAGGCCTGCTCGAAGATTTATTAGATACATGTCACAGTGTGTCTAATTTAATCGCAAAACGGAATAATTTTGATCTTAAACACTTTTTTATGATAATAATTATGTGTAATTTTAAATTTTTTCTCTAATATTTTCGGCGTGTTTTTGATGTTTGATGGTATCTGTCAATAAGTTCAATATACTCGTGATACATAAATTTACTTATAACCTACGATATTCTAGATTATAAACTACCAAAAAAGTTGTAACAAGTTTTTTTAAACCTCTGACCAGTTGGATATAGAAATTCATAACCGCAGGTTTATTAGTTGCCATGTTAACATTGAACTCGAGTTAGGATAATATTAGCATCAAAATATAATATTTTATCTTTAAATCGTTTCATTGATCTTTAGAGTACCCAGGTTATGGCTATGTTTAGAAAACTATTGTAATGTATTCTCTTATGTATCCGTGAGCGGAACAAGAGCGTTGGCCAGGTTCGTCGAGATGTGAGGTTAGAAAATGTAGGCAGGTAGCTTGTAAGAAACGTAACAAATAGTTTCGAATAAATCACGAGTTTTATTTGCTTAAACAATAAAAGGAAACATTAAAATTCAGTTGAAATTGAAGAAAAGACGTAAGAAAATACAGGTATTTCTTACACCTTATTATTATAAAAACTAAAAAAGATTTCCTAAAAATGGCGGAAATAGGTAGACTGAAGGAGTTTGATCCCAATAAGGAGTCGTTTGGGTCTTATGTTAAAAGGATGAAGTTGTACTTTACAGTAAATAACAATGCAGAAGATAAAAGAAAATCATTTTTTTTGCTTTTAATCGGCTCAAAGGTTTATGATCTTGACTAATCTTGACATGCCAAATGATCCTGAAAACATTACCTTTGACGAAATCGAAAATCTATTGTCTGACTACTTTGAATCTGCAAAGTTAGAAATAGTTGAGAGATTTCAGTTTTCAAATCGAGATCACAAAGATCATGAATCTATTAAATCTATTGAACTAAAAAGAATGGCTAGGGTAAAGTCGGGTGAGATGGCCACCGTTTTGCATAGTAGGAGCCTGTAAATTTTTGGTGAGGGCTAGGCTCAATACAATATTTTTTTGTCATTGTTTACCTATCATCCGAGCATACTGGTGAATAAAAACACTTTTATTTATTATTATTTATAAAAATCAGTTGTATATGGCCATCTATCCTGGTTCGGTGGGGTCAGTTGGTCAATGCAATAAGGGATAGATGGCCACAATATAAAAACGCGAATAAAACATAAAAATATGAGAATAACATGCTACTTATTAAAACAAAATATAAAAAATATCCTGAACAACTATCTTGCTTCTTTTTAAACTTAGTTTTACCACAATTTTGGCAAGTATTCAAATAGGAAGAGCAATTTTCATGAAACCACTTCTGGCAAATTATGCACTGCAACCAATCTTCTTTTTTTTGTGATGTTATAACTTTCTCCGCATCCTACACATTCAGTTTCACCTCAGAAATGGCATCACTTTCCTCTTCATATTGAACTTCAATATTCTCCTCCTCATCAGAACTTGGCGAAGGGGAACGTTTCTTTTTTTGGCCAATTGTTAGTTTTCGAATTTTAGTTTTCGGGGTGTCCTTCTTAGTCTGTTCAGATTTTTTTGTGTACTTGTTTTTCACAGTCGCTATATAGTCAGGAGACGTTAATAGGGTAGCAACTGTCTTTGCTCGTTTTTTGCAGAAACAACTAACTTAGGTGTGGGAGTAATGTGATCTAAGAGCTTTCCAGGCGTCAAATCTGGAACAGATGTCCCTTCCGCTGGAGTTGAACATCGAGGTTCTGTACCAGCATGGCTATGATGAGGTAGGCACAATAAAACAACATTGTTTGCTTCAGCGGTTTCTAAAAGTTCAACACAAGAACAGTGAGAAGCATGCCCGTCAAGAATTAATAATGCCGTCTCTTCTCCTTTACGAGAAGTGGTTTTTAAACCAATTCAAAAAAATCGTTGCAGTCACGTAGTATGATTTTTGAGACATTACAATATGTGAACCAGGCGGCATTGAATCAGTCCACTCAGTCTTTAAATTCTTGCTTTTAAATACACAGACCGGCGGCAGAAATAAACCTTCAGCGTTACAACAAGCTATGCACGATATTGTCTCACCCTTTTCCCCTGATGTCACTGTGACAACATGCTTTGCTCCTTTTTGAGCTAAGACATGGCCAAAACGATTATTTAATTGAAGGCCTGTTTCGTCGACATTATAAATGCATCCAGGTTTGTCGAAAAGCTCTTTTTGTTCCAGTACTTCTTGCAGTAAAGTGAAATAATTTCCCACATCTAAACGGTTCATACCTTCACCTCGCCCTAGATATACACCCTCAGCCTTGCGAATAGACAAGTCTGGATGTCTTCTCAAAAAAGACCTAAACCAATCGGAACTGGCACATCCTTTTTCTTTGTTGAACTTGTGATTGATTTTTAGACTTTCCGCAAAATTGTAGGCAAGCTTTCGAACATCTGGAACTGTCATAGGAAAACCGCATTTTGTGCCTTCTTAATATGTTGCACCAATTTATTTTCTTTTGCCTCCCCCTACATGCTATCAGGCCCTATTTTACCTGTCGTCGACACATTTTTTTTCAATTTCCTTTCAAGAGTTTTCCTGGGAATGCCACAATTTTTTGAAGCGCCGTTCACAGAAGAACCGTTTCTGACAGCGTCCATTGCTCGCCGCAGATTTTCTTCAGTATAGTTTCCACGATTCGAGTTCCTTCTTTGATATTCCGTTAGCATGTTTTCGCAGCAGAAAGGAAATGATGCCAAACTGTAAAGAAAGAGAAGTAAAAATATATGGCCATCTGTCCCTACTATTGGTTGGTCATCTCTCCCAAATGCTAGGGAGAGATGACCAACGTGACAAACAAAACCCACCGCACATTTTTAACTGTTGTTTGAGGTTAGAATCATCTAATGTACTCACCTAATATGTTGAAACGGGCACTAAATTTCCTCACAAACATTCACAGTAGAAGGTGACACAAAACTAATATAAAATTTTATAAGGAGGTGATATTATTTTTATTGTTTTGACGCTTTAACGTGACCTCGACTTAAACGACAACACACTGGCTGTGCTTATGGATAATCATTTATTGTCGGAGAGGACAGGCAGCACCATCTCACGATCCGTTAGTCAAGTTTTAGCTGTTGGCCATCTCTCCGGACTGGCCATCTCACCCGACTTTACCCTATATCTTGCAATTTTGGAAATTTTTTTCAAGAAGCTTTAAGAGACAGATTTGTAGCAGAAATAAGAAGTGAGAAACTTCAAAAAGCAATTTTAATTAAGAATCGGAATTTCTCAGAGGCATTAAAATTGGCAATACGTTTGGAGTTTGTAGAAAAAAGTCCAAAGAAATGCAAGCCAAAGAAGTTAATTTCGCTAGGAGAGAATCACAGTATAAGAGGAATAAAGAATATGGGGAAAGTGTAGCGAGTCAAATACTAAAGGAAGCTCTCGAGATTGCTGTAAGTGTTGTGGGAAAGAACATATTGGTAAATGTAAATACTGGGACTATTCATGCAAACGCTGTGGAAAAAAGAACATTTACTCCAAGTATGAAAAATGAAGAAAGAAAATGTGAGGTATGTTGAAGAACAAGAAAATCAGGAAAATAGTGATAAAGAATAAAGAATAAAGAATCCAGTTATAATGAGCAAGAGGATAGTGTTAATGATGACAAACTGTTTTACATATCCAACAAGGTCTGCAAGGTGACAAATCCATTTATTTTAATTGTTTAGGTAGATTGTAAAACTTTTGACTTTGAAGTAGACTCAGGTGCTTCAGTATCTTTGATAAGTAAACATGATTATGATAAATATTTCTCTAAATATGAATTTCATGAATGTAGTACTAAGTTATTTATATTTTCTGGAAATGATATCAAACCTTTGGGTAAAATTTATGTACCTGTTTGTTTTAAAGAACATAAAAAAGAACTTGGGTTATTTGTTGTCAAAGTGGACTCCATAAGATCTTGTCCAATGTTACTGGGTCGAAACTGGTTAGGTTAGATATATCATTTCAAGTTGTGAATAATTTGACAACCTCTGAACTCACGGACAATTCTGTTTATATTAACAACATCATAAATGAATATAAAAATAAGTATTCAGTATTTTCTCCAGGTAATGGAAATTATAATGGTGATCAAATTGACATTGTTTTAGAAGGTAATCCAATACCCATCTTTTGTAAAGCTCGATCGGTACCATATTCTCTTAGAGCAGTTGTATGTAATGAATTGAACAGACTAGAAGAGTCGGGTAATCTGGAAAGAGTTAGTCACAGCAAATGGGCTTTGCCAATTGTCATAATAGAAAGAGGTATTAGTAGTCAAAAAAGGTAAGAATTTGCGGTGATTACAAAGTTTCAATAAATCCAGTCTCAAGAACTGAACATTATCCACGCCGAACCCGAATGATAATTTGTCTATGTTAGGAAAAGGTAAAGTTTTTACTGTAATTGATTTAAAAAATGCTTATCAGCAGCTGGAATTGTCAGATAGGGCTCAGAAGTTGCTTACTATTAATACTTTACAATGATTATATAGATATTAAATGATGCCTTTTGGCATTACACGTGCCCCAGCAATCTTTCAAGCCACTATGGATAAGATATTGTTCGGGTTGGACAACGTTCGTTGTTATATCGATGATATTCTTGTTTGGGTTGACGATTTAAATATTTGTAGGCAAAAAGTTGAGACAATTTTATATAGGTTAAGTAATGCGGGTTTAAAAGTAAGTTTTAAAAAATGTTCATTTTTGAAACCCAGTGTTGATTATCTTGGGTTTACCATTAGTGGTGAGGGAATTAAGCCTTCTAAAAAGGGGGTTTTGACGATAAGAAATGCTCCTAAACCACATGATTTGACATATTTACGAGCTTTTTTAGAGTTAGTTAATTTTTATGGAAGGTTTATTCCAAAAGTATCTGCTTTATTAAGGCCCTTGCATGAACTATTAGAGAAAGATAAACTTTGGAATTGGAGTAAAGAGTGTGATGATTGTTTTAATAAATGCAAATCCTTAATAGAAGGACCTAATATTTTAACTTATTATGACATTACTAAATCATTAATTTTTACTTGTGATGCTTCTCAATATGGAGTAGGTGCAGTGTTATCACATGAAATTGAGGGCGTTGAGAAACCGATTTGCTTGCATCGCGCACATTGAACAAAGCTGAGAAGGGTTACTCTCAATTAGAAAAGGAAGCTTCTTATTCTTCTTCTACTTTTAAATAGACCTATTGGTCTGTTGCTTGCTGAAGCCGTCTCTGGATGGTTTCTTGCGAGGTGGACTGCCAGCTTTTCTGTCACCTTTTTGAGGGTCTTCCTGGTGGCCGATTTCCATGTGGCTTGCTTTCCATCATTATTCTCGGTAATCTGTTTTCGTCCATTCTTCGTACGTGCGCGTACCATTCTCTTCGTCTCTGTCTGCCCCATCTGACTATGTCTACTATGATGCATTGAGCTCGTATGTCAGTGTTTCTTATCCTGTCCCGTCTGGTCTTCCCTAGGATAGTTCGTAGGATTTTCATTTCGGCCGAGCGCAGCATACTTTTTGTTTTATTTGTGTCTTCGCGTACTTCTATTCCGTAAGTCATAATAGGTCTGATGCAAGTCTTATAGATCTTCATCTTGCTATCTGTTCCCATGTGCTGGTTTGACCATATCACATCTCTAAGACATCCTGACAGAGCTGCTGCTTTAGTTATGAGACTTCTTACTTCTTTCGCCGGATCGTGGTAGCTGCAGATGTCCATGCCTAGATATTTAAAGACATTGAGTTGCTCGATTGGCTTATCCTCTACAACCGCTTTACACCTGACAGGTTCTCTGGAGAATGTCATAGCTTTGGTTTTTGATGTTGAAATTGCCATGTTGAGTTGTTGGCTGACTTGATAGAATTTAAACAGCTGTCTCTGAAGATCGTTCTCCGTTTCTGCTATAATAGCTGCGTCGTCTGCATAGCAGACCATAGATATTTTTGAGTGGCCCATTCTGTACCCCAAATCTAAGGATGTGACTTGTTGTATTATTTCATCCATCAGGAGGTTGAAAAGGAAAGGGCTCAGGCTGTCACCCTGCCTAATTCCGCCTGGTGTTTTTATGTTGGATGTAGTTTGTTCTCCTGACTTGATCTTTGTCACATTTCCAGTGTTTAAGTTTTTAATTAGTTTGGTGATTTGGAACGGGGACTGTCTTTTTGTTAGAATTTGTAGGACGTCTGTCAAGCGCACTTTGTCGAATGCCTTTATTAAGTCTATGAAGCAGATGTAAGCAGGCTTGTTAAACTCTATTGATTTCTCCTTTAGTTGTTTCATTATGAAGAGAGCGTCCGTTGTTGACCTGTTTGTTCGAAAACCAAGCTGTTCCTCTCTATTCTTGATACGTGATGCCAATTTGTCTTTAAGGATGCTAGTGAGCAGTTTCATGGACGTACTTAGCAGGGTTATGCCCCTGTAGTTTTCAGGTGCTGTCTTTTGCCCCTTTTTGAAGATGGGAATAGTGATGCTGCTGCGCCAATCTTCGGGAATCTGTGATGTATTTAAAATTTTATTGAAAAGAGTTAGCAACTTCTCGATGAGTTTCTTTCCCCCATATTTTAGCAATTCATTCGGGATGTTGTCTGTACCCGCGGCTTTCCTGTTTTTCAGCTTTTGTATTCTTTTTCTCAGCTCTTCCTCTGTTATCAAAACATCATCGGGTGTTTCGTCTTCGTTCACCCATGTATCAGTTGTTTCTTCATCTTGGTACAGCTCTGTAAAATATTTTTCCCAGATGTTAGGTGATATGTTTTTAGTTTGAACGTATTCATTTACTGGTTTTTTTCTGTTTTTCAGCATCTTCCAAACCTTTCTTTGGGCTCCATAAAGGTCGTGTTCCATTTCACTGGTGAATCGTCTCCAGTGTTCCCTTTTTATGGCTCTGATAGCTGCATTGGCTTTGTTCCTGTTTTCAACGTATCTCGTTCGATTGGTTTCTGTTGGTGAACTTAAATACAATAGGTAGCTTTTACGTTTCATATCTGCCAGTTCCTTCACTTCCTTACAAAACCATGACTTGATGTTCTTGTTGGCGTTTATGTTGATTGTGCGTTCTCCCATCGATTCTGTTGCAGCTTCTGTTATGCATGTTTTTATTTGTTGCCAGCCTTCTTCTACTTCACCTGATGTGCAGATGTTATTCAGTTTGCTTGATAATCTAATTTCGTAAAGCTGTCTTGTGCTTTCGGTAGACAGACAAAGATTCTATATTGAATTTTATTATGTAGATAGGCTTCTTTACAAGGAAGCGTTAAGTATAATTTTTGGTATAAAACATTTTCACTTGTATTTATATGGTCGGAAATGTTTGATTTATTCTGATCATCGGCCGTTAGAGACTATTTTAGGTTCAAAAAAGGGAATTCCAACATTGGCGGTTGCTCGAATACAGCGGTGAGCCTCACTTTTATCATCATATAATTATGATATAAGATATAAACAGGGCATACAGATTGCACATGCAGATGCATGTTGAAAGAAAAACTTCTTAGCGCATTAGATATTGCAGCCCATTCGAGCAGGGACTGATAATTATCTTTGGCTAGACCAAGAAGTGACCTACCTTGTGATTTAGTTAATATATGTTAATAAAAAAAAGAAGAAGATATGATACTACAAATATTAAACCTTAGATATTATCAGCCCTATGAGGATATCGTTCATTATCTTTTTTCCCATTCAAGATCAGTATGCTATTTGTTTAATTGTATTGATTTCCCTAATAACATTACATTTGTTCATAGGAACTGAAAAAGCTCTATGTATCATTGAATTATATGCTGTCATTTTTTATGACACGGGGTGATTGGAGGTATATGGAATAGTTACATCAGTGTGTGTTAGTTTTCTGTAAATTGAATAATCAAGTACATTATTAATTCTGTGAATTCTTAAATCGAGAAAATTGATTGAGTTATTTTCTTCAACTTCTCATGTAAATTCAATTTTTAGGTGTAAATTATTAATATTGTTGAAAAATACATCTAGTTGTCGTTCACTACCAATAAAGCAAGCTAATATGCCATCTACATATCTATACCAAAATAAGACATTTTTTGAAATATTACTGTTAAATATTTTTCTTTCTAAATTGCCCATAACAATGTTTGCCAGAATTGGTGATTAGGGCTTCCCATTGGTAAACCTTCATTTTGAATATATTATACTGGTTTATAATGATCACCTTGAATCTATTTTCTTGAATACATTGACGTTGTGACAGAACTAATAAGGCTGCTGATATTCGGATTTACGTTTGGAATAATATTCATACTGTCCGTAATATTATTTGGCTTATCGATATATTTCAGATCAACTTCAATCATAATGTTGGATGGAGAAATTGATTTGATACCATTTAATTACTTAATTTTCTATCCAAATGATAGTGTCTTTTCATTTTTGGGTTATGTGTAGTTCAGCCATTACAAACTTAATAGAATTTTAAAAAATACTTGCTTTCAATTCCTAACAATTTTTATTTAAAATGATTATCAACGTGAAGTACTGTGAAATATACAAATACATGGTAAATGTACAAGATGATCTTACTAGTGTTTTGATGTGACATTAAGTTGATAATTCTTTAATATGTAATGTCAAAAGTTTAGGAACTGTCATATAGGAGAGAATTGTTTGGTTACATATCACAGTGATATAGATGTCAAAAAAGTCTATGGAAATGAATAATGCAAGAAATCGAAAGAGAAGCAGAAATCACAGAACTTTATATTTATTGTGTCAGGAAATATATGAATTTTGTTGTTGAGTAAATAAAGCTATTATTTAGGTATTAGAAAATAGGAATAGGGGATAGTTTTTGTAAAAGAATAATAATAATTTGGTAGAAAGAACATTTTAAAAGGACACAAACACAATTTAAAAAAAATTAACACTTAAGAATTAGAATCAGCACACATATGATTAGTGCATAGCAACAAAAAACAATGAGAGCTTGTTGATGAAGAAAAAGTGGATTTTTTTGAAAATGAACGAGGAATGACATATGGTGGAAATGATAAAGAAATTTTAGATACAAAAACTATCAGAATTGTATAAAAGAGTCCTGAATGAACAGTAGAAGCGGCAAATAAAAATATATAAGAAGGAATACTATAAAGAAGCTACATATAAAAATATATAAAATAACAATTATTGGAGTCCCGGCAGTTCTGTATGGTGTTGTTTTGAAAGACAGCACTTCAAGAAGGAGTATTAGTGGGGTTGTGAGGACCAGGTTAGTTTTTTTTGTCTTTGTTGGTACCGACATTTATGTTAAAGATATAAAACAGATCTGATAAAAGTAATTACAAAAACATTAGTACTTACGCATTTCTATTTAACGTTTATAAATTTCGACTTCTCAACTTTTATATTAGCATAAGACATTTCATCACTTTGTTTCTTTGTTGAAATTTATAATACATATTTCCTGACCAATACAAACTAATTCATATTAAATATTATTGAAATCATTGTTTTCTTAAATATCATTTCAACGGATACGAATTGACATCTGTTATTACTGTGAGATCTGGAATCGACTATTCTACTGAGAAATTTTAATCATAGGCGCACCAAATAATATAAAAAAAATATTAAAAATTGTTTGAATGAATAAACGATAAAATATTGGAGATAAAGTGTAAAAATAACTGAAACCCAAAAAGTGGATAGAGTATCTCATTCTCACCGCATAAATAAATACATAAAATTTTTCTTTTTCTTTTAATGAGCTAGCCACACTAAAATTTAATAAATAAAAAAAAACTAATACAATAATATTAAATATTCCTCTTATACACACAAATATAACAATATATCTTATGGTCAAAAGTGAAATAATTCTGATTAATATATACATCAAATAAATTAAGTATATCCGATATTATTCCTGGATAAATATTTATATCTTCTAGTAATTTTCGTACAAGTACTAAACATTCTTTAGGAGAAATTTTAGTGAACATATTGGTAACATCAAATGAAATTAGTTTAGAGTTATCTTGCAATTTGAATGCTTTTAATTTTTTGATTAGTTCTATTGAATTTTTAATGGAGTGTTTAGATGTATATCCGTAACTATTAAGTATTGTTAAGTTTTTTGCTAATAAATTATCAGGAGTATTAACATAAAAAACTACGTGTCTAATTGGTTCCGTTATTTTATGTAATTTAACGGTTCCATATAATTGTGGAGAATGAGGATTTTTATGAACGATGGACTTCTTTTCGTAATCACTTAAAAGATAATTTGAATTATTCACTATATCTCTCACATTATTAGAGACTTTTTTGTTTGGGTCTGCTCTAAGAACTTGTATGTACATCGCTAGATTCTATAAAGTAAATAATTATTATCATTAATTGTCAATGACAGTGGCGCTTCCCTTGTCAGATTTTGTAACTGTTAGGTTATTATTTTCTACTTTCTTTTTGATTGAATTTTATTGTAGTGTTTTAAATGAAACTCACGGTTTCTAGTTAATTCCACAATATAATAAAAGTTATTGAAAATTCTAAAAAATTGACAATTGTTTCGATAAATCAATATCATCGTCAGAATGACAGAAGTTACATTTCATTTGATGCCTACCTGATGTTTAGTAGTTATTTTTGGCTAGACCAAGAAGTGACCTAACTTGTGATTGACTTAATATATGTTTATAGAAAAAAGAAGAAGATGTGATATTACAAATATTGAAGCTTAGATATTATTAGCCCTATGGTGATATCCTGGATATCATTTTTCCAATTAAGGTCAGTATAACTGTGCAATGATATAGAAAACCATAGGGCTAATAATATCTAAGCTTCAGTATTTGTAATATCACATCTTCTTCTTTCTTATATAAACATATATTAAGTCAATCACAAGTTAGGTCACTTCTTGGTCTAGCCAAAAATAACTACTAAACATCAGGTAGGCATCAAATGAAATGTAACTTCTGTCATTCTGACGGTGATATTGATTTATCGAAACAATTGTCAATTTTTTAGAATTTTCAATAACTTCTATTATATTGTGGAATTAACTAGAAACCGTGAGTTTCATTTAAAACACTAATATGAGCAGATTCCACGAAGTAAGGATTGAGATAGTGAATTTTATTGTGTATGTAAGAGTAAATTGCACAGATGTCAAGTCAATGATAGGTTTATTTTTGAATTACAGTTATTATTTACAATCAACGATATGAAGTTGCATGAAAAACAATAGAACTTAAAAGAACGTTAACTGGAATATACTACATTTTCTCTGCGGTGTGTTTGGAATGAAAAATGACTGTTCTTGAGGTAAACGTACAGTATGTTGATCTTAATTTTGAAACAGAAATTCTTCTTGAAAAGTTGCAGAGGTAGATGGATTTTGGAATGAATCATTTACAATAGGTAAAAAAGATGTGAGAGACGTTGATGACTGAACTTCTGATGTAGACGTAGACTTCTCAACACTTGAAGTTGGTAAAGATGTTGAAATTACAGATTCTTGAGTTGACGTAGCTTTACCAATAAACAATTCTAATTCTTGAGGTGTGGAAGGTTTAGGTGCATCTCGAATTGCCTTGATGTGAGAATCTGATTTATGAATGCCTTGTGTATCTAGTTTATGACCAAAAAATTCTATAGAATTTGTAGCAAAAACACATTTACGTCGATTGAGACGAACACCATTTTCAAGAAGGCGGATCAAACATGTTTCCAGAATAATCAACAATTCTTCGAACCTTCAGCCCAAACAATGATGTCGTCGAAAAAATTTTCAACGTTTCTTAGACCTTGCAAGATTTCTTTTAATCGACGTTGCCAAACTGCAGGAACGTTAGCTGTGCCGTAAACAGCTCGTGTAGGAGTATTCAAAGTTAAAGCATGGCTGTACTCGTCGGTAGGAAGATGCGTATGAGCATCTGTAATATCAAGATGTGCATAAATGTTGTCTTCTTTTACTTTGTTGAAAATGTCACTTGGGTTTGGAATAGAGCAATCATCTATTATTATACGTGGATTCAACGTAGGTTTATATGTCCAGTTATACGAAAATCACCATTTTTTTTAATAACGACGTGTGTAGGTGAAGCCCACTCGGAAAAATCTTTTTTGTAAAATCCAGACGCAAGTTTAGCGTCAACTGCTTTAGAATATTTGTCGCGTAATGCATATGCTATATCTTGAGCACGAGCAAAAACAGGAGAAGTTCCAGGTTTAAAATGTACCTTAACTGGAGGTCCAGTAAGTTTTCGAGCTGTTTCACTGAAAACTTCAGTGTATCTTGTCAAAACTTGATCCAGCTGTGCTTGTTGATCACGAGTTAATGAAGGTGGAAGAGTAGATAACGCATTTACCTTGATTGGAGAAAAGAGTTCGGTCCAATCAATTTCGTGACTGAATTTTGCGATCCATTCACGGCCAAATAAGGAATCGTAAGAGCCTTGAATAACTTAGACCGGAAGTTGTCGAGATGTAGAACCAAATCAGACATTAACAGAGCAAGTACCGATGCAGGTGAGGTGATGTTGCGAATAACTCATGAATTTCTTAGATGTTGGCTGCAATTGAAAATTAGGTTTGAGGTTACGTAGTGTATCGCTACCAATGAAACCATATTGTGCACCAGAATCTAATTCCAAATTCAATTTATGGCCTTCAATAAGTACTTGAAGTATTTTCTTACCAAAAGAATCAATAATGTGGATTTCTTCTACTGCGTTAAAACATTTCAATGTGTCTATTTGCTGTGCAGGAATGTACTGTATTCGCAAAACGTAGCTCCTTGCTTCAATAGAAGTGAGAAATTAGCAATGAGATCATTATGTAGCTGTACAATTTGTCGGAACTTAACACTTTCTGCATATTTATTTTTCTCGACGTCGAAATGTGCAGTTAAAATAGTGCGAATTTGTTGATACGTACAATTTTCCGGTGTATCAGGAGCAACAAGAGTTTTCAGAGCATTATTAAGTTCTGCTCCCATATATACTCGATCGAAATTACCGTATTATTCTTCCGAAATTTTACTCAGTTGTAATGCCCACTCGAATCTCTTGAAATAATCGTCGACTGTTGTTCCGTCGGACGAACGATATTCTTGATTCTTGAACGAAGGAGCTTTAGGTTGAGCTTGAGAAGTAGATTCAGGTGTGGTTTGGTTTGTAACAGAAGTAGTAACTTGTGGAATAGCAATCCTCAGAGCATCCGCTAACGCCTTCGTCACATCAGCAATCAATGTAGTAGAAGGTTCCTCTCCGTCCGACATGGTTATGTTGATTTGTAATGAAAATATGCACTTTTCACTATTTCTCTCTGCGTGTTATTGTAGTAGAATATCGCGAATCAAGTAATTGGCGTATTTTCGAAATCACTTCTGACACCAATTTATTGTGTATGTAAGAGTAAATTGCACAAATGTCAACTCAATGATAGGTTTATTTTTGAATGACAGTTAATATTTACAATCCATGATATGAAGTTGCATGAAAAACAATAGAACTTAAAAGAACGTTGATTGGAATATACTACAATTTCCTAACATAATGCTTCATTGCCTCGACTGATATATTTTAATAAAAATGGACTTGAGATGCGCAAACTAAGAGCTTTATACCCCTTTGTTTGCTCCCAAACAACATGGCCGATTTGTCAGAGATATGTGACCTTTATGGGTCTTTCTTTTTTTTGAAATAAAACTCTGGTTCGATTTCAAGTAACCAACAGATGTTGTCATATGTCTAGCTGGACTAGTTATTGACCGATATGTCCTGTGTGAGACTTGGTTAAATTATATACTGATTTAACTTTCAATAAACAGTTAGTAATACAATATAAATTATTTTGCATCTATATCCATCTAACTAAAAAAGAAACATAACAAGTCTTTTTTGTGATGTTCTTTTTAGAGACTTATCGTGATGTTTATTTAAAACGTTAATAAGATATCTCCTAGATGTTTTAATTTTATTACCAACTCTATTAACATCCATGTCATGTAAATGAAACATAATTTTGATGTATACAATAATACTTGAATTCGCAGTTACATACACATCCTATGAACTTCTTTTTAGCAACTTCCTATAGGAAACATTCATACGATGTTAATTTGTATACTTGTCACTAATATCACATACAGAACGTTACTGTAATATTACATATTAACATGTTTCTAAGATGATCACATGTTGCAGTTACTTTTACATCTTTCGAAATAATTTTTATTAACATCGTACTTATTAAGTCTGTACGACGTTAGTTCATAAAACTCTCAGTAATATCTCATATTAAACATCACAGTAACATAAAAAAGAAGAAAACAGAAGAGGAACTGATGAACGAAACATACAGTCTTTGGAAACAAAAATGACAAGCATGAAATGGCGGATGGTTTTCAGTTATGTGTTATAGTTATATTTCATTTGCAGGAAGCACATATTTTGCAAGTAGCACTTGAATAAAGTGGTCTTCGTTTTCGTTAGTTCCTACTTAGCTACAGTTTCTATACTTAGTTATAATTGACGAACAACAATTGTTATCGGTAAGTACCTATTCCAAAATCATAATTATTAAAACTTAATACTCATTCAATACTTTAATCGGCTATTATACATTGAAATTCCATGTGGCGGAATTGTACACTAACATTATATTACAAAATAAGGGTTTTTTCGATTTTTGAAATATTTTAGTTACCTAGTAGGTAAGTATATTTTGAAAACGATTCACAATATTTCAAATCCTAGATATGCATTATACCCTACGAAAAACTTGATAATGCAATAGGGTAGATATTATTAATAATAAAACATGCTCGTATGTTCGCAGATATTTAAATCTAGAAGAAAACATTTTCAATGTTCAAGATGTTTCAGAAGCTACTTATACAAATAAAATAAAAAACAAATAGTTGGTAATTATGTATTGGAAGGGGAGTAATAAATAATAGTCTGATACAAACAGTACAAAAAATATTGAATCAAGTATCTCTAGTTTAGTTTTTTTAGTAGTAGTCATAGCCATCAATATAGTTTTGCAGGTTTAGAAAATTTCAACATTATTACTAACAATTCTTGTGAACAATTAGGGACTGTAAACTAGCTGTTATGTATGTGTATCCGTTAAACTTTATTAATTCAGTTTCAAAGTATGTCACGTTATGGTAACTACGGATTAATAAACCCTTTTTTATTTCTTGCTTTCACTGAATGTGTTCAATAGTTTCCACTTTCCAGATTTGTTATGTAATATGCTTACACAATTTTATTTTTTTTAGGTTGGATTGCTGGACAAGATATTTTTTTTTTCTAATTTTGTACCTGTTTTTTTCAAATTTACTGTACTGTTCATTAATAGTGAATAAACATTTTAAATCCTTTATTATTTTTTTGCTATTTTATTTTAAATGTACAGTATGAACAACTAAGAACGACTGTAGGCCACATCTCAGAAAAGAATCATGGTACAACTTTCAAAAAAATTACCTCTAGGTAAGGGATCCTGAAAAATTGCTGGAAAATATTTTGCAGTCTCTAAAATATCCGCTAGGGGTGGAATGAACACTCGAAAACATAATACTCCAAAAAAACATACTAAAGGTGTCCTAAAAATACAATTTTTGAAATCTTGATGAGATTATGAATGAATTTAATTAAGGAGATTTTTTGCCATTATTCTTCAAATAATGGGTGGGGAAGGTTCAAACTTATGAACAAATATATAACTTTTTCGTTCTTTAACCGATATTAATGATTTTAGCTGCATTTAAAAGTTTTTCTGTTTAATAAGATTGATAACAAAATTAGATAATTTTGTATCCACTGGGAAATTTCGAATGTAAATTGAAGCATTTTTTTATATTTGATATTGTAAATCTTATATCTTGGAATAGATTCCTATTTTTTAACCCGTTTTCATCAGAATTTGAAAAATGCCTCATTACATTTAAAATTTCCGAGAAAAATGGGAAAATTGTGGACTTTTTCACAAAGCGGTGACAAAATTATCCAATTTTGTTGAGCATTTCTTATTAAAAAGGAAAAAATCTTGCAAATGAAGCCAAAAACATGGATGTCGATTAAAAAGAAAGTGTTACGACATTTGTTGTTTGGGTTGAACCTTCCCCCACCCCTTACTTGAAGAATACAGACAAAAAGTCCCTAACTACATATTTTCATAATCTCAACAATATATCAAACATTGTATTTCTAGGATACGTTTAGTATGTCTTTTTTGGATATAATCACAGTATTATGTTTTTAAGTGTTCATTCCACCCCATAGCAGATATTTTAGGAACTCAAAAATATTTTCTAGCGATTTTTCAGGGTCATTTTCCTGAAGGTATTTTTTTAAAGTTGTACTATGACTATTTTTTGAAATATGGCCGACAGCCGGCGTTCTTAGTTGTTCACCCTGTATTTGCTGATTAGGCACAGAAACATCTATAGGATGTCATCCAGAATGTTTGAGGTATATTGTTTAGAGGTTTATGTAATGTCCATACAACATCTACGAGAATACACGGTATTGTTTTTGAAATGTCGCATTTAGATCATTGATAAGAACATCGACAAGATGTTAAAAGGCATTTCATAATGTAACAGAAATGTTGTTTTTAGTTCGTTATAAAGACTTCCTTTTGAGGAAGTTCTAGTAACATCCACAGTAATGTGAAAAGGCAGCGCTTTAACATCGCTGAGAAGTTAAGTTGAAACATCACAAATGTTAACAGCCACAAGCTGGGCATAAGCGGTTGTATAGATGTGCATGTGATGAAAACAAGAGGAAAAAACATTATCACAATGTGACGTTGAATTAATATAACTGTAATATTTATTTGCATAGTGGGATGACTATATCTATAACTACTAGAGAATATATTAGTATGCAAAATTTTGCATGCAAGATAATTTAAAAGCTTGATTTAAGTTACTGTAGGATTTGACATGGTATTCATCGAAAATATGTATACTTTAGTAACTTAAAATAAATATTATTGACAAAATACAAGACGTATCCATATTTACGATATTTTTAATGTACTTAATCAAACAATATTAATTTCATTTTCCTCCAAAAAACGATAGCCTTGGTAGAGCCAAGTTTAATTTATTTGTTTATAAAATTCCTATCGACAACATTCTTTTTTTTTATAATTGTTTGACACTGAATATTTACCTCATAGGATAATTTCTTATATACAAGTTAAAATCGATATTCTTTCATGTTCATTCGTTGCGGTTTACCGAAGGAAGAAAAAGGATGAGCCTAACCTCAAATTACGTTTTTTGGTAGACATCAGAAGCATTAGAAACGATACCGATAATCCGATCACGTGACCTTTGCGGCGCCAAGCGTCCGCTACAAACGGCCTAACTTACCAAAAATCGGACGCACAAAATGATAGAGCGCATCTCTTACATACGAACCGGCCCTAAAGGCCCACGGGGCCCAAAAAGAGGCAGACGGACGTAATTATTACTTACCTTTTCGTCTGCACACTCGTACGTCTGTTATTATATATTTTTTATGCCGGAAACCGGTGCTTTTTTTAATTTTCCTTTTTTAATTTTTTCGAATTCGAATGGTTTGTTTTAAAGACGATTCGAGGATTTTATTAGATGTCATAGCAATAGGCAGATGCTTTAATATAAGGGATGAACTGTCATTTTAATAACGTCCTATGACTTTAATTATAGGTTCGAAGTATTTTCAGCCCTAGATTGGAATATACGAGACGTATTTATAAAAAATACAACTTATTATACAGTGTGTTACATTAATACTTAACATTATTTACAGATTTGGGTTGTTTAACGGAATTGACGTTGTTGGTAGAGGAAAGAGACCTAATATGAGACACCTTTTTATTTTTTTGAATAATTTTGCACACATGTAACTTTCAGAAGTGGCTTTATTTCTAAAGGATAGATCGTTGTGTATACTTTACACACTAATACATCAAATTTATTAAAAAACGTTAGTGTAAAGTGGTAATAAATAAAAAAATCACTTTTGTCATTTTCAAGATTGGTCATCTAATATGAGATAAGGTAAAATGGGTGATTACCGGCTCATGCAAAATCGTAAGGTAATGCCCGCTTAAATACGTACATCAACTTTACTCATGATTTATCTATATTTGCCATAAAAGAATCTGAATATGGCACCCACTAAATGATAGGATCTTTATCCGCCAATCAAATTATGCATAAAAAGTGGGGTTGCTGGAACGCGCCTAAAACAATTGCCACTCTTAAGTAAGATATGCAACGAAAAAGTGCCGTGCTGTTGTTATTTGTTCTATATTTGGTAAGTGATTTGACTTCACCTCTTAAGGAATTCTGACCAATAACTAGAATTAAGGCTTCTTAGAAATGTTTTTGATTTTGTTTGATTCATAAAGGTCTATTAAATATATTTTTCACATTTTGTATAAAAAATGGCGAAAATTGCAAAAATAAATTAGGCTGGTATTAGACTAAGATTTTTTATCTCCATCTAATTGCGGCTTATTGAGCCGGAATTGCAAAAGATTGCAATTATTTTTAAACATCTTTTTTCCACATTTGTAACTAAAAACAAGAACTTTCTTTCCGAGTTTATGTAACATATAGCTCGAAAAATATAAAACTAATTCCGGCTCACCAGTTTCTCTACAGAAATAGGAAAAATATGACTTTTATTACCCAGTTTTAGGTGTTTTCAAGACAAGATTCAGTGAGAAAAAAATGTTTTTTAAGGCAACCAGTTTTTCAATAAAAATGGTAGAATTAAGAATGTTTAGATATGGTTTTGATTTTGCTTGATTTATAAAGGTCTATTAAACGTATTTTTCACTTTTTATAGAAGACTTTTAGTGGAAAAATGGTGAAAATTGCAAAACTAAAATAGGCCGGTATTAGATTAATATTTTTACCTCGATCTAATTACGGCTTATTAAGATATTATTTTCAATTGTTTTTTAACAATTAAAAAAAAACATTGTTTTCGGATTTTTGTGACATATTATGTTTTAAAAAATATATAAAACTATTTCCGACCCACAAGTTTTTTTGAAAGAAGTAAGAAAAATACGACTTTTATGTTACCCAATTTTGAAGAGGGTTTACAAAAAGAGTCAATGAATTTATTTTTCGGCCAACCAGTTTTTTAATAAAAATGGTAGAATTGGGGATTCTTGGATATGTTTTTAATTTCTGTTGATTTAATAAATTCCAATAAATATATTTTTTAGATTTTATCAAGTATTTTTGTAGAAAAAAAAATGGTGCAAATCGCAAAAAATAAAATAGGCCGGTATTAGATGAATATTTGAGACCTCGATCTAATTACGGCTTCATAAGCTGGAATTGCAAAACATTACGATTGTGTTAAATATATATTTTTTTATATGTTTAATAAAATACTTGTTTTTAAATTTCTATGACATACACTTAAAAAAATATAAAAAAATCCCAATGGCACAGGACCAATTGGACAGGCTTATTTCAGTAACATGTTTGCATAGAACCCAAAATAAAAAATTAGATACAAGTGATAGAATATTTTGAGATGTACAAAAAAACAAACATTCTGGCATCAAAACAAAAAGATAAAAAAAAATTCTGGCAAATTTGTGAATTTTCTTAAATAAATGTTTTAATGTACGATTTAGAGAAAAATGTAAAATATAAAAGTTGTAGAACGTTTTAAGGTCTATAAAAAAGGTCAGTAACTTTTTTGCGTCAAATGAAAAACAAAGGAAATACGATTTTTTTTCAACTTTGACAGGCCGCCATTTTGTTTTTACTGGACCGATTTGGCTCATTAACGAACTCGTCCAAGATTTTGGCTTAACCGATTTTTGTAGCGAGTTTGGTTTCAATCCGTCAAAAATACGCCCTCTATCGTGCTTACAAACTCCGTTATAATTTGTTAATTTTCTTAAATAAATGTTTTAATGTACGATTTGGAAAAAAATGTTAAATACAAAAGATGTAGAACGTGTTAAGGTCTATGAAAAAGCTTAATAACTTTTTTACGTCATATGAAAAACAAAGGAAATACGATTTTTTTTCAACTTTGACAGGCCGCCATTTTGTTTTTACTGAGCCGATTTGACTCATTAACGAACTCGTCCAAAAAATACGCCCTCATCGTGCTTACAAATTCCGTTATAACACATATACATATATATATATATATATATATATATATATATATATATATATATATATGTGTGTAAGGGTAGTTTTGGGGACGTCAAAATTTCGGATATATTAAAGTATACATCAGTTATATATTGTGTTTTGAATTCATATATGCAAATTTTTTCTTATTTTATGTATTTCAAGTTTTTTTTTGTACCGTGGCAGCTTCGAGGACTTCAGATTTATATATTGAAAATATACATAGAACACGAAGGAATCGGAACATCTTGAACATATTAATGCATACATTAGTTTCTTATCTTATTGCGAATTGATGTATGCATTTTTTTTTAATTTTTTGCATTGCTAACAAATTTAGCCTATATTTTTGTAGCAGTGTTACTTTGAGGACGGCTTGCATTATGTTTCTATTGTTACGAAATATCACACAGGTGTAGTCCCTGAATCCGACTCTGCCTAAGCCATGTATGAAAGTTAAAATTTTGGCCAATGCGGAGGGATTTCTTCGAACCGATTACCATTATTTTATGTGACTATTCTTATCTAGACATTTCCAGTCTTATCTAGACATTTCCAAGCAGGTGATTATTTTTGTGTGAGCCGCAATCTAGAGTTATCCAGAAAAAAAGGGCACTTGATATATAAAGACTTCCGACCAGCGGCAGAGTCAGTTTATACAATAAACAGTAGTGAAGTGCTCATATATATTGGTGTAAGTGAATATACGGTGTACATAATATAAATTAGTGAATAGTTTAGTGAATAAATAAATTAAGTGAGTCAACTCACCGTGTGTATGAATTTATCGCACCCGTCAGAATAAACTGTTTTAAATAAATAAAAAAACAGTTAACTATTTTAGCCGTAGATTCAGCAATAATTTACATTCGTGGAAATATCATTACAGGGTTACAGGCAATATTCCTTTCCCCTTATTGAAAAAAATCACGTGGAACAAAAATGATTTGATATTTTCCAAAAAGGCAAAATACTATTACATCTAATGTAAGAATAATTTTTTAATGTAGAGTGGCAGCTTAGAGGACTTTTGATTTATATATTTAAAATATACATAGAACACGAAGAAATCGGAACATCTTGAACATATTAATGCATACATTAGTTTTATATCTTATTGGGAATTGATGTATGCCATTTATTTAGACTTTTTTTGTAGCAGTTACTCTGAGGACGTTTGTATTATGTTCCTTTTAACTATTTTAGTCGTAGATTCAGCAATAATTTACATTCGTAAAAATATACTTACAAGGTTACAGGCAATATTCCTTTCCCCTTCTTGAAAAACATCACGTGGAGCAGAAATTATTTGATATGTTCCGAAAAGTCAAAATACTATTACATCTAATGTAAGAGTAATGGTATTTTTCATTCTCCTTGTCGAAAAATGTCCAATAATTTGAATATAAAGTTTTTCAAACAGGAAAAGTACTATGACTTCAATGTAATAAATCTCGAAAAATATCCCTTACTTTGTGTTCTATATCTAATTTTTCAAAAAGTATAAATAACAGCATTTTCCCCCCACTTACTATTACATGTGAGAATGATAGTACTCTCCCTTCAACCTCTCGGATGATATCCTATACTTTGTGTTTCATATTGAGTTTTTCAAGGAAATTAAGGGGAAATAACAGTACTTTTCCTTCCCCGTCTCGAAAAATATCCAATACTTTGCGTGTTCCATATAAGTTTTCTAAAAAGGGGAAGAGAAAATACTATTACATCCAACGCAAAAAGAATAAGTATTCTCCTTTCTCCTTCCCGACAAAAATCCAATATGTGTTCCATATTGTGTTTTTCAATAGGAACAGAAAATAATAGTATTCTTCCTTCCCTTCCCGAAAAATATTCGGTACTTTTTGTTCCACATTGAGTTATGTTAGGGGCGAAATTTAGGGGATGAGAGCAGTGATTGTGCACTAGTGTTCCTCGCCTCTAACTGTCCCAGTAGCTCAGTCGGGCGTAGGTTTGACAATAAAAATTGATTTCGATTTTTAATGAAACGTGTCGGGTTAAATTTTTTTGTTAGAGCGCCACAGATTTCCAGCTAGTCAAAATCTGAAACCACCCAGATAGGATGGGACAACCCACTGCACTAATACTTAATAATAAAGATTGGCTGTAAGGTTATGTAAATCTCATTGAAGAAAAAGTGTTCTTGCTCACTTCTGATTACTGGGGTAACTGGTATTATTAACTTGGATCGGAACAAAGAAATAGTCATTAACCTTGCTACACAAAATGTATTGAACCTGTTATAATGTACCGGCACAAATGAAGCACACAACAATATCCTGTAGTTGTAAATAAGTACCCCACCAAATGTGTGGGTAAACTAAGATTGAGAAGAGTTTATCAGCTTGACTAACAAATGTCACACATGAATTGAGACTATCGGTGACGTCACTATGATAGCTAACATCTATGTACAAAGAAAATATATGCCTTAAGGGCGGTATCAACTTAAAATCTAAGACTTAGCTGCGGTTATTGTATGGTAGTGGCCTCTCAGCTTCTCAATATTTCTACCAAAAAAAATCCAGCGCCTTGGTGAGTGTGTGGACTCTAGGAGGTGTACAACACACGTAGACAAGCACGTAGTTACGAAGTAGAAGGTAGGCGGTGTGAGGACAAACACTATGGACAACGGAGACAATACACGTTGACAGTGATGGGCGGACGTTGAAGATGGAGCTGGCACCAAGCTGGGAGTTGAAATTCGAGTGCGGTGGCTTCAAACTCGATATTCGAGTATTAATCTCCAAACTGATGTGAAGGTTGTACGTTGAATTTATGGTAAAAAGTAGATTGATGACGACTAGATGGTCAAATAAACCCTAAAATAAACATTACTAGTCTGACTTCCGATTTGAATTGAGTACGAGGCTCTTATTAGTCATAATACTAACCTCAATGTGACAGAGGGTTCTTGGACGGCCCTGTTGGTCTATTTGCCGTCTGACATCCAGCTCCTTTTCCGTGATTAAATCAGATTAAATCAATTGACGAATGGATTTCCTAAAATACACAACGCAAGGTCTTAGAGCCATGCTCTAGAAGTTCTACGAGGAACTTACCTTGACCCCTAAAATCCCGTGAACCGGAAAGATTTTCCTTAAAATATCCAGCGTCTATAATCGCCAACAATATAAAGAAATCTCTCAGCCAGAAATTTCTCAGAACCATACAACGATGAACCATATATAATTGAAAGTTTCCAGCAAAGGGTTAGGAAATTCGACTCAATCAATCTTCTTCCACTCAACACGGAGATTTAAGAATAAAAATGACAGAAATTGGCAGATGTGTACTTTTAGTCATCTGTCACCCGCCAAGGTGCGTTAGTAATATACTCGGAATTTGGAACATAGACGTCAACATTGAGTAGAGTAGAAATGTCATGACTTTATCAAATTTTTACTGCAGAGCCTAATACATTTGTATTCGATGTAAGAGACAATTGATAATCAGCCATCTGTCATTGAAATATAATGGTTATATCAATACCAGGACAATTCTAAAGTGGCCATGAGTCAAATCACATAGACAATTAGGTATTGTGGAAAAACTAGAGTAGTTGAGATTAATTCAAGGACACAATAACATTTGGGAAACTAAGCTGGCTTGCACAATAAACAAGAGTGGTTAGGTTCATTCATATGTATCGAAGTGTAGCTATTTCCCACACGTGGTGTAATTTACACTCAATACCGTACACTCGATACCCAATATTTACTCATTCCTAACTGCACTGAACTACACTCTACTCAAAGTGTGGTGGAAATTACGTTACACCACGCTACACCTTCAAGGAATCGTAATGACCCATGACCATGGTCTGTGGATTCTAATCATAGAACAATTATAGTCAGCAGAAGTGCAGTAAACAGGAGTGCGTTCGGTTATGACGAAGGGTGAAGAGTTTGCCTCTATCGAATTATAACATATCGATCAAGAAAGACATTCTTCTCTATAACAAAAGGAAGGGTTTCATTATGCAAAATGAACCCGTAACAGTTATTCAAAGAGAAAAGTGAACTCCGTCCTTCCTGCTCCAAAAATACTTGATGTTATCGAACGTTATGTATACCTATATATTGATCATATACCATATAAAAATAAACAATTCACAAATCATTGATGAATAAACGTTATTGTACTTTATTTGTTAATATTCTTAATAAATAATTTATTAAAGTTTACCATTAAGACCATTTAATATGATAATTTGCTAGCTAGAACAACGCTAGACCATTTCATAATTTGTTTCAAGGTTAAAGTCAAATGTCAAATAAAAATAATAATTACAAAGAGTTTTCATTTATAAAAAATAGCTCAAAACGGACTTTTTATAATTTTTATTTTGTAAGTACGATGGCGAGTTCATTAATTGGTAGAATCATACAAAGTCAAATGAATAATTTAAATTAACAAACCTTTTCGTTTACGAAATATCCTTTTAATTCGATACGTTTGGCCCGTTTGTGTTCAAACTCGGGTTATATTTTATTAGTCTAGTCGGCAAATATGTTCAGACAAAAAGCAAATTCATCGATAGAATACTTTTTTACTTCGAAATTATCTTTTCGATACGTTTACCTGCTTTGAGGAAAATTTAAATGCATTCAAATTCAAAAGTAACTGTAACTATATCCCCTCGATACAATAAATCAAATAATACTGATTTAGTCAGCACCCAGTGGCGTAGCCAGATAGTGGTCAAGGGGGGTGGCGCCCTCCCCGTGCCCTCCTAACTTGGCGCCCCCCATCGCTAACAAAGTATTCGGTAACATACGTATTTTCAAAAACAACCACCGTACCTATATGTTAGAAATGCCTGAAAGAAAAAAATATATTTTCTCATTTCTGCAGCTCAATTATACAGTTCTAGGAAATATTTTTTTTGTAACGTTTCAAACACAGACGTCAAATCTTAGAATCCTATACGTAGTCATAACAAAGTTCTCCAAAATCAGTGCACGACGCGGTATTCCCGGCATTCCCATCGAGACACCGAGTTTTGATTTTTCTGCCACTGAAATTGAAAGTTCAAAAGAAAGTAAGAAAGGTACATTAGAAAAATGTCCGAGTATGCACGGCGATGATGATAAAGGTGAGAAAATGGCCGAAATGGAATCTAATCAGGAAATGGTCGAAATGGAATATGGCCAGGAAGTGGTCGAAATCAAATCCGAGCAGAAAATGGTCGCAATGGAATCTGACCAGGAAATTGATGAAAATTATTCTGACCTTGTGGAAATATTGACAGGTCTATAAAGTCAACATTATTCAGCCGTCATTTTAAATTTGTTTTTATTTCCAGAAATCGATCCCACTTTTGAAGATAAACACATGATAACAGAATTAGGTAGAGAATTAATTTTGAAAGGACCCTGCCCACCAATAGGAGATTCTGTGTTAACTGGTACTATAAATCTGGAAAGGAAGAACAACAAATACGAGAATGGTTAGTTTATTCGCCTAGGGTTAATAACATAATTTTTCTTGTTGGCTTATGTCAAGTCAAAATAAAAGTGCTTGGGCTGATCCCAATAAAGGAAATGAAAACTTCAAAAAGGGCATTGAAAAAATAGTACAACATGGGGATGACAGAAATTCTATCATTCTGGCGATAATAGCAATACAGTATATAATTGTCAATTTCTTAGAATTTTTTACATTTTTTCAATATATTGTGGAATTATCTAGAAACAGTTAGTTTCATTTAAAACAGTAATGTAATGGACCTTAGAATCAATGGAGAGTAGAAGAATTATTCTTTGAATTTTTTCAGTTTAAAGTAGTATTATATTATTTTTATGTTGTTATAAATCCTATATATATATATATATATATTTTTTCGAATAGTATGATAATGTTATAACTCGACTGTTACTTTTCATGTTTTTTTTTTAAATATATCTTTGCCCCCCCCCCTACGTGACTGGCTACGCCACTATCAGCATCCTCTGCTACGAAATATGTTCAACCAAATCAGACTAATTTTTAGGTAGCTAAAAATATTTATTGAACAAAAAAATGAATTTTTAATCAGAATTTATAGCTTTTAATTCAATGTTTTTAAAAATAATATCCCTAAATCCCTTAAACCTTAATTTATGTTCCAGGGAACGAAATTAAAACGATGAGCTCCAATATCTATAAACAGGTCAATGTTCGCGACTTGGTAGGCGTGGACGATTTGATATCAAATAATTTCTTTATAGACCACTTCGACTATTTTAATAACGTCAGATTTCACCTTATTTTATAAAATTATGAAGGTAGAAAAAATAGTCTACATAACTGGTGCGCAAATGATTCTCCACACTGGCGGGATTATGTAAGATTTTACATTATTTGGTAAAAGTATTGCGTGTTCGTAGGAAAAATAGTGTATATCACTGGTGCGGAAGTGATTATTCACACAGGCAAAATTACTTTAGATTTTTTATTATTTGGTAAAATTATCGCGTGGTCGTTCAAAAAATTCTGTACATCACTAGTGGGAAACATATTTTTCACTCCCACTCGTGTCTAAAATGTCGCTTTCCGTTTTCATGATATAATATATTATATCCTGACATCCAATTTAAATGAAATAAACCCTATATTCAGATATATCAGAGATGTGCGAGAACAAACAAAGAAAACAGGTATTCGAATCCCAGTTTTAGGCCACATGCTTTATTCGAACCATGTTACGTTACTCCAAAGTTAATTTGCATGGAATGTATCTCTACATAAAAATGCTATTTACATGGTTGAAATCCTAATTTGGTTTTTTCCTGACCCGCCCTATTGAATGAATCCAAAGTTTAGATGAAAAATCAGTCCTTAAAGGCACTTGCATATATAATATTGCATATATAATTACTACTAGGAGAGTCCTCAAAAACCCGAAAAGTCCTCAAAGGCACCACTTCATACCAAAAAAAGTCCCCAAAGGAACCCTTACACACACATATATATAGCAGTTTTGGGAAACGTCAAAATTTCGTATATATTAAAGTATACATCAGTTATATATTTTGTTTTTAATTCATAATTTTTCTAATTTTTTTGCGTTTGAAATTTTTTTTGTAGAGTGGCAGCTTAGAGGACTTTTGATTTATATATTTAAAATATACATAGAACACGAAGAAATCGGAACATCTTGAACATATTAATGCATACATTAGTTTTATGTCTTATTGGGAATTGATGTATGCCATTTTTTTAAATTCTTTGCATTGCTAACATATTTAGACTTTTTTTTGTAGCAGTTACTCTGAGGACGTTTGTATTATGTTCCTTTTAACTATTTTAGTCGTAGATTCATCAATAATTTACAATCGTAAAAATATACTTACAGGGTTACAGGCAATATTTCTTTCCCCTTCTTGAAAAACTTCACGTGGAGCAGAATTTATTTGATATGTTCCGAAAAGACAAAATTCTATTACAGCTAATGTAAGAATAATGGTATTTTCTATTCCCCTTGTCGGAAAATGTCCAATGATTTGAATATAAAGTTTTTCAAACACGAAAAGTACTATTACTCCAATGTAATAAATATCGAAACATATCCCTTACTTTGTGTTCTATATCTATTTTTACAAAAAGTAAAAATAACAGCATTTCCCCCCCCCTTACTATTACATGTGAAAATAATAGTACTTTCCCTTCAACCTCTCGGATGATATCCAATACTTTGTGTTCCATATTGAGTTTTTCAAGGAAAGGAAGGGAAAATAACAGTACTTTTCCTTCCCCGTCTCGAAAAATATCCAATAATATGTGTTCTATATTGTGTTTTTCAAGAAGAGGACCAGAAAATAATAGTATTCTTCCTTCCCTTTTCGAAAAATATTCGACATTGAGTTATTCAAAGAGAAAAAACTTATTCCTACCTCCTCCAGAAATACTTACTATTGATATTTTACTTAAAGGATAAGTATTATTTTATTACATAGTCGATCACAGTTGTTGAGAAGTTATTAGGTTATTTATTTATCCGCATAAGGCCCGTTTTCGAAAGGACCTGTTATCAGTTTTGACGATCCGTCCAATTCATTGTTTTGTATATCGGTCGATCTATGATACGCGCAAATGTGAATGGTACAAATAGAATAAACGGTTTTAAAGATTAAAACAACTTTTCCGCATCTGTGAGATGCTCTGAACAATATCTTAAAATTGTCACTTGTATACACTCCGACGGATGTATCGTGCTATGAACCCGAAAATTCTCCAAAAATAGTCAAACATGAGGCACTTCATGTACCATAGCACCCGATGTACTAGCTCTAGTGAGCTGAAAATCAATGAGGTTCATATATAAGATGCCCTGAACAATACCCAATCATAAAATTGTTTATTTGTATACACTCCGCAGGCTGTATCGTGCTAACAAACTGAAAATTCTCTAAAAATTAGAAAAATTTGGTACTTCAAGTACCATAGCACCCGTTGTGCTGGCTTTAGTGAGCTGAAAATCAATATGGTTCACCTGAGAGATGTCTTAAACGATATTCAATCATAAAATTAGTGACTTCTTGCACTCCAGAAGCTGTGTCGTGCTAACAAGATATGTTACGAAAAGTGGCCGACGACGACGAAATACACACAGGATGTTTTTTCTAAAAACTGTTTTTTGTGTTGTTCTTACTGAAAAACGTAAAAATAACTCAAAAAAATCTGAAATCCCAACTTTTTTTGGGGTAAACCAATAATTTTCTCGCATATTAGATAGGTTGGGCGGAAAAGTAGTAATGAATTGGAGGGATCGCCAGCACTGTTCATCGATACTGTCTGGACCGGGCCCAATAGAGATGCTACTAAAACCTTTATAGTTCTTTACTTTTCCGCCCAACCTATCTAATATGCGAGAAAAGTATTGGTTTACCCACAAAGAGTTGGAATTTTGTAAAAAAGTTGAAATTTTGTAAAACATTTTTGAGTTATTTTCACGTTTTTCATCAAAAACAAAACGAAAAAACGGATTTTAGAAAAAAAATCCTGTGTGTACGTCGTCGTTGTTGTCGTCGGCCACTTTTCGTTATTTATCTTGTTAGTAGGATACAGCCTATGGAGTGGAACAAGTCACCAATTTTATGATTGAGAATTGTTCGAGACATCTCACAGATCAACTCTATTGATTTTCAGCTCAGAATAGTCAGTACAACTGGTGCTATGGTACTTGAAGAACGACATTTTTGTCATTTTTTGAAAATTGTCAGTTTGTTAGCACGATACAGCCTCTGGAGTGCAAAAAGTCACCAATTTTATGATTGAATATTATTCAGATCATCTCACAGATGAACCCTATTGACAGGGCGCCTCAAAGTACAACGAGTGCTACGGTACTTGAGGTACCAATTTTTTTAATTTTTGGAGAATTTTCAGTTTGTTAGCACGATACAGCCTCCAACGTGTATACCAGTGACCCATTTTATGATTGAATATTGTTCAGGGCGTCTTATAGATGGACCTTATTGATTTTTAGCTTACCAGAGCTAGTACAACGGGTGCTATGGTACCTGAAGTGCCACATGTTTTGTCCGTTTTGGAGAAATTTCAGGTTGTTAGTACGATACAGCCTCCGGAGTGTATACAAGTGGCCAATTTATTATTTATAATTGGATATTTTTGAAGGTCTCCCATTCAAGGTGTCTCACATATGTACCCTATTGATTTTCAGCTGACTATAGCGGAAACAGCGGGTCCTATAAATCCAGATATACTGCATTATTGGTTACTTTTAGAGAAATTTCGATTTGTTAGCACGATACGTCCTCCGAAGCGTACAAGTGACAATTTTATGATAGATTATTATTCAGAACATCTCGCAGATGCGGAAAGTTTTAGTCTTTAAAACCGTTTATTTTAACTATGTTACATTGGTGCTACATTTAGTGACACAATCGAAATCAATAGCAACTTTTTTGCATTCCCAAAATTCGATGTGATTCTCGAAGTCTCTCAAAATCGTTTCAATATATGTGGAATCGTACTTCGAAGATTTTATGTATGTATTTATATATAGGCTAACAAAATATAAAATCTATTTTTATGTTCAAATATGCATTAAAATTCATAATTCCTGTCAAAATGTAATGTGCTGGTTTTGGAATTCGACAGTAACACAAGTACAAAAATACCTAATTTTTATACTAGTCTCCGTATAGTACCCAATGGTATGGAAATAATAAGTTCAAGACTGGATTTGTTAAGCACACCACATAATTTTTATGGCAAATTTTTATTTCGGACAAAATGTAAGAGTTTTCATTTATAAAAATTAGCTCAAAACGGACTTTTTACGAACTTTTACCATTTGACAATTTAACTTCAAACTTTCACATTTTCTTCCACAATGAGTTTCTATAATTTTTATTTTGTGTAAGTACAAGGGCGAGTTCATTCATTGGTGGAATCATACGAAGTCAAATGAATAATTTATATTAACAAACCTTTTCGTTTACGAAATATCTTTTCAATTCGATACATTTGACCCGTTTGTGTTCAAAGTCTGGTTATATTTTATCAGTCTAGTCGGCACATATGTTCAGACAAAAAGCAAATTAATCTATAGAATAATTTTTCAATTCGAAATTAATCTTTTTGTTACGTATATCTGCTATGAGGAAAATTCAAAAGTAACTGTAAATGTAACTATTTCATCTCGATATAATCAATCGAATAATATTGATTCAGTCAGCACTCTCTGGTACCAAATCTGTTCAACAACAACAAATAAGACTAATTTTTTGGCTGCTATGAATATTTATTGAAAAGAAAATATGAATGTTTAATCAGAATTTATAGCTTATGTTCCAGGAAACCTAATTTAAGCTATGAGCTTCAATATTTATAATCAAGTCAATGCTCAGACCCCATCGACTATTATACAAACGTCAGATTATATAAAATTATGGACGTAGAAAAAGTAGTATGCATCACTGGAGCGGAAGTGATTCTCCACACTCGCGGATTATGTAAGATTTTACATTATTTTGTGAAATTATTGCGTGTTTGTAGAAAAAATGGTGTATATCACTGGAGTGGTAGTAATTTTTCACATAGGCAAAATTACGTCAGATTTTACTTTATTTGGTGAAATTTTCGGGTGATGCGGAGGGGATTTTCCACCCTGGCGAGATTACTTTAGATTTTATATTATTTGGTAAAACTATCGCGTGGTCGTAGAAAAATACTGTACATCACTAGTGCGAAACATATTTTTCAATCCCGCTCGTGTGTAAAATGTAGCTTTCCTCTTTCGTGATATAATATACTATTTCCTGACACCCAATTGAAATAAAATAAAACCTATATTCAGAAATTTCAGATATGTGCGAGAACCAACAAAGAGACAGAAAAAGAACCCAAGTATTTGAATCCCAGTTTTAGGTCACCCGCTTTATTGGAACCATGTTATGTTACCCCAAAGTTAATTTGCATTGAATGTATCCCTGCAATGAAATTAAATGGTATTTACATGGTTGAAATTCTAATTTGGCTTTTTCCTGATCCAAAGTTTAGATGAAAACTCACAATTTGGATAGATACTGTTTTAAATGACACCAACTGTTTATAGATGATACCACATTTTATCAATATATTATGGAATTATCTAGAAACAGTTAGTTTCATTTAAAACAGTAATATGAGTAGATTCCACAAAGTAAGAGTCGAGGTAGTAAATTTGATACTAAATATGAGGTCCCTATAACAACCTTCAAACATATAACTAAAAATGTTGCTCTGAGGACAGTCCTTAAAGGCACCATTGCATATATAATTACTACGAGGACAGTCCTCAAAAACCCGAAAAGTCCTCAAAGGCACCACTTCATACCAAATAAAGTCCTCAAAGGAACCCTTACACACACATATATATATATATATATATATATATATATATATATATATATATATATATATATAACCTTTGGAACGGAGGGTGATTTTGGCATCTAGAAACACCAAAACGAAAAACGGCATTGAAATTTTTCCGAAGTCGCGTCATGCTACTCTCTACAATAGCCCTATTTCATTCTAAAATAAGCCTAAAAATAGATCCGGCCCACAAGTTTCTTGATAGAAATAGGACTAAAGGCCTCTTATATTAAATTTTTATAAACAGTGTTTACAAAAAAAAAATCAAAATCTATTACCAGCCATAAAAAAATATAGATCTAAAATTTGTGTTTCTTAGTTATCAGAAGAATCTGTTGTATAAAATGTACTATACAAAACCTTTTTACAAGCTTAAGCTTTCTCATTGAATTCATTTCTTAAACATAAGTCTTATACTTTCTTACTCACTCAATTTGCAAAAATATAATGTATTTACTTCTACCTATTTCCTGCAGAAAGATGTCACCTAAGAAGATAACCCGGCCAAAAATACACCAAAGAAAACTTGGAACATGCCTTGGAGGAAATGTCAAAAGGTATGTCAGCTTACAAAGCTTCAAAGATATACGGTATACCCAAAAGTACCCTAAAAGACAAAAAGAATAAAAAATATCTCAGTGATAACTGTGGCGCAAAGCCAGTGCTCACCTCAGATGAAGAAAGTCAGATCGTAGCTTGGATACACCATTTGGGAGACGCGGGATTTCCAGTAACCAAAGAACAGTTACTGGAAACAGTTGCTGCACTTGTCAAGAATTTGAAGCGGCCAAATTCGTTCAAAAACGGTATTCCTGGTTATCAGTGGTATTCAAATTTTCTCAATATATTTGTCTGCGGATGTCTCAAAATTTAACAAAATCTCGTTCTGCCGTGACGGAAAAACAGATTAGGGACTGGTTTGAGAAGGTTCGCAGATATTTTCAAGAAAACCAAATAATGGATGTGTTACAAGATGGCAGCCGTATATTCAACTGCGATGAAACGGCATTTTTTCTATGTCCTCAAGAGAAACAGGTCAGGTCAGGAAGGGGTCCAAATCGGTGTACAGCAGAATAGCCAACGATGAAAAAGAGTGCTTGACTGTGCTTGCTAATGTGACGGCAGATGGAAATATTGCGCCACCTATGGTACTGTTTCCGTATGTAAGACTACCAAAATACCTTCCTGTAACAATGCCATCAGGTGATATATTATTAATAATGAGAGATATTTGAGATATTTTAGGTACCTACTTACTATATTTATATCTATTTATCTTCAGGATGGGGCATAGGATACACAGAATCAGGCTGGATGAACACAGAAGCATTTTATGAGTATGTAACAAACGTTTTTGACAAGTGGCTATCAAAAAATAACATAAAAAGACCTGTTGTGTTGTTCTTGGATGGTCCCACTAGCCACATTTCGCTGCCACTAAGCGAATTTTGCAAAACACATGGGATTATATTAGTGGCTTTAGTTCCAAATTCGACTCGCATTCTCCTGTCGCTCAATGTTGCTGTCTATAGACCTGTAACAGGCACATGGCGAAAAATAGTGCTTAAATTTAAAATTAACAATAACTATCAACAAGTCCAAAGAACCGATTTTTCAGCCTTGGTCAAAGAATGCTTTGATGAATGCCTGAAAGAAAGTACAATTCCGTATGCATTTAAATGCACTGGATTACTTCCTTTCAGTCCAGGTAGTGTTAATTATGGCAAACTCAAAAAAGCTAAAATCGAATATTCAATAAGCAAAGATTCAGTTGAAAACGATACGCAGGGCGATTTCTCAAAGTCCAATTTTAAGGAAAAATTTGAAGAAATGCTTTCTCCAAACACTTTGGCGAAATTCCGATCCAACTCAGGTACATCGTGGATGGGAGAAGCTCGGTACGACAAACTCTTCAATTTTTGGCAGTCAAATTGTAACAATAAAAGCGAGATATCGCAACCAAAAGAAGAGAAATGGGAGGCACAACCAGAACAAATACCAGGTACATCAACACAGTCACGGGTAGAAATAGAAGGATTTTCACAAAACATTGATGATATCCATCTAAACGAATTTGATAAACATGATGAATCTGATTCAAGTGTCTTGAGAGCCATCGATAATTTAGGAGATACTACCTTAATAAACAACATGGATTCTGACATTAGCATTTTTCAAATAAAAGAAGATGGAGGACTAGAACTTGATACATTTACAGAACATTTAGATAGGTTTAATAACATTCAGGTTCTAAGAATTGATATATTGAATCCTGCTAACAGTCTTAATTCCATTGAAAATATAATTCCCGTTACTAATCTAAATCCTATTGAAAATCTGAATAACCTTAATTCTGTTGACAATCTAAATTTTGTTGAAAATTTCAATTCTGCAGAAAATCCTGTTAAAGATGTTGAAACTGTTAGTGCCGGTGAAAATAGCAACGCGGAATCAATAAATGAAAACGATCAAGAGAACATTAACTTTGAAGCCAATGATAAACCACACGTTGCTGAGCCGAGTTCAAAAAGATCACCTCTACACTGTTTACAAAATCAGAAAGTAGGAAATGATTGCTTAAAAACCCCAGAACCAAAAAAACTAGAAAAAGAGAATACATCAGATTATATCGTAACGCCTCCAAAATTACCAACACCATTTAAAAACGCTTTTTTCCCAAAGAAACCAAATGCGAGCAAAAATAAAGTAACCAAAAAATTAACTCCGATCGTCGCAGTCTCAGACGAGTTCATTGAATACCAAAGAAGATTAGAGCTGGAAAAAGAAACTGAAGAACAAAAAAAAGAGAAAACGAAAAGCTATTGAAAAAGATGAGAACAAAAAGGAGAAAAAAAAAACAAAAAACTCAAAAATGTGCCCGTAGTTCACTCAAACAGTTTAAAGGAACTTACGGAAAAGTAAATTGAGAATATTTCGATGGTTAATGGAGTGAGTGAAGATAAAACAATTACAGAAAAAGAAATGGAAATAATAGATCACGAAGTACTTAAAAAAACAGAAAATACAACTACTAGTTTTACAAAAGGGGACTACGTTATCTTCAAATATGAGGAAAAATATTTTCCTGGTTTAATATATATGTTCAAAATGTGAAAAATATTATTTTTTTAAATACGTTTTTGAAAATATACAGGGTGGTCAAGTACTTTCTGCAGTTTTTGTTTATTTTTTCGTCATAAAACACAAAATGTTGTAATAAGCCGGTATTAGCTTAAGCTTAGGCCGGCGTTACTTTTTGATAGGCCGGTAATAGAAAAAAAGGAAAGTAAGGAAAAAATATTTTCTTTTTGGTATCAAAAATATAAATTATTATTTTTATTTAATTGAAATTCACAGAAAACTCCCCCCTTTGCCTTATAAAATGATAAATTTACATAAAGTACGAACTATTTACACTAATCCAAGAAGTTAAATTTAACCCAAACAGTACTGTACATCCTAAAGACATACAATTTATGTCCATATAAGGTCTGAATGTCCAGAGGCATTTAATGGACGTATTTAAGATGTCTGTTTCGGGACGTCTCAATAACGTACATGAATTGACGTCTTGAAGACGTCCCAAATAAGTCCAGATTGTTATTTTTACCCAATGCGAGTGACATCGAAGCTTTCTTAAAAGAGGATGTTTTTGTTGAAAATTTTCCGTATGAGAACATTCGAGATTTTAATAGTTTTGCCAATTTATTTCATTAATGAAGTGAAAAAAATTAAGATGTTAACATCCCTCATTTTTCTCCTATATACCTACCTAATATATGCGAAGAGTGGTCGTCGATGTTGAAGTTCGATTCGTTATTAAAAGTGTTCATTTTGTTCATCTAGATACGATGAACGAATGATAGACAGTTAACGTTTTTTTTACCTATTTTCGGTACCATGAAATATGAGAATGACAATCTGATATTTTCATTGATTAAACTTAACAAATGTCCATTTTCAACCAATCATAAAATTAGAATAAACGAATCCTCAGAAATGCATTAGTATTAGACTCGTCGGGACTCGGGACTCCTCGCCATCTTTCGTCTTAAAGATGTCGGAAGCTACTATTCAAACCACAGTGTATCATTAGACACGTCGGGACTCGGGACTCCTCGCCATCTTTCGTCTTGGGGTTGTCGGAAGCTACTATTCAAGCCACAGTGTATCGGAAGTGTCAAAAAGTATCGATGAATATGAAAAATATCGGAATTTTGCATCTAGCTCAACCATTTCACATTACATAATAAATACTCATCAAGGACATTACTTCTAATAAATCAAATATTAATTATTTAAAATAATTAACAATAATTTTCGAAATTTTATATCGATACATCAAAAAATTAAATAATATCGGTATATCGATGTATAAGCAATATCGATATTTTCTAGACACCCTGCGCATACAACCAGACCCCGCCTAATTCGTGAATTTCCTCGTGGCACTTATAGAATAAGGTACATTTGAGGCGCCTGTTCTGTTTGAGATTGTGTGGTATTTATTATCTGTGAATTGTGTTTTCGATAACCAATAAAAGTTTCTTGTATTTCTATTTCTTGGCTGACCAATTATGTACATACTACAGGACGATATAATCGAATAGGTTTATTAAGGAAAAAAAATCACTCGAGGTAAGTCAACTCTATACTATAAAAATGGCTTTACAGAAATATTATATGCGTGCCAAAAGGCATAACAATGTTTATTCCTGCATTCCCAAAATTTATTCACAAGAAATCGAAGATTTTGTATTTTTTATTCTACAGCTTATAAACTTATTGTCCTAGGTGCCAGTGAAATGACAAAGGACTTCAAAGATTGAAAGGAAACGGAAACATCGATTCAGTTATGGTTGAAGAGGGCGGGAGACCGCACATTATAATATAATATAATAACCAGAAAAGGTTTTATTTGTGTCGATATTGGGACATCACAAAGACGTCCTTAAGACGTTCTATTTACGTCCATATGGACGACTTGAAGACGTCTTTAGGACGTCCCGTTTTGTAACAATGGACGTCTTAAAGACGTCTTTTGGACGTCTTCAAGACGTCCTGAACATCTTACGATGCTGTCTGGGAAGTGGGCCGGTAATAACACAATTTACCTTAGTCGGGGTTCCCAATAAAAGACTGTCTCATAATGGGATATTAAAAAATAAAAACAAGGACTAAAATAATATAAACTTTTATTTCAGAAATAATCGAAATGAGGATCAAAAGTAGCAACACTAAAATGTAATCGAACAAAAGTTTATTTCCTTGTTTTTTTCGAACATAGGGCAAGCAAATGTTGTATCATCAACTTCGCCGCAATCTTCGTGGCACCACTGAAAACAAACGATACATCTAGCCCACTTTTCTCCACGGGTGTCTTCGGAAAATCTTCTACGGCAAAAACGACACTCTGCATTATTGTAATCCTCTTCATCAGCCGAGTCATCATAATGCACAGAAGCTTCTGAATCTGAGCTGCACGATGTAATTTCAGCCTTTTTATACTTTTAGTCTTGGATTTTTGATCAGTTGTTCCCAAAGAGTTTGGTTTCACATCTTTCTTTTTTTTTAGTTTCCTGGTAATGGATTCTTCTAAGTTTTTTTATATGGAGTAGATGTTATTAAACTTGCTTTGCATTTTCTTTTATTAGAGTTTTCATCATGATTTGAAGACGTTGATGGCACTGGACAAACTTCTTTTGAAGAAGCTAGCAAAAGTTTATCACTTTTGTCAGAGCAATTGTTGTGGGCAGTGCCTGATGATATTGATGGATTTGCCATAGTTTTTCTGGAACATCCACAACTAAATCTGATGAACATTTGAAATATTGTTGTCAATAAATGAAATATCTGCACCTCTATTTTCAATATCAGTTCTATCTTGTGTAGGTAGATTTTGCTCTTCTTCCGAAAAGTCAGTTTCTCTAAAAACATTTATGTTACAGGGAAAGAGACCTGTTTTTCTAAATGAATTAATTGATGCCTGCATTGTTGCAGCCTAATTATAAGCTTTCCCAAATAGTGAGCAGATGTTGTTGTGTGTCACATCATTTCCTGGGTTGTTTTTAAGAAATGTCTCTATTTCATGAGCATAATATGTTTTAGAGGTGCCATGAAACCCACATAATGTGGTTGCATTTTATGAGTGGCATGCGGTGGTAAGCACACAATTGAAACATAATTCTCTCTAGCCATGTCTATGATTTCTATGTTTCTCTTGTGTGAATAGTACCCGTCTAAAACTAACAAGATCGGATCGTCTTTTGTTGGTTTAGTAAACTTATCAAAATGTGAAAACCACTGCGTAAAAATATTTGTCTGATTCTATCCAGATGGATGGTAGGCCCATATTGATCCAGGAGGTGCGCCCTGAATTAGATGTTCCGACATATTTTCACGAGGAAACACTATCAAGGGCGGAACAAAAGTATCAGAAGCGTTCATGGCTGTCACAACGGTGACGAGTTTTCCCCTCTCTTGTGATGTTATGACAGAAACCTGTTTTTATCCTTTCAAGCCGATGATTTGGCTTTGTTTATGCTGCACAACCGTAATGCCTGTTTCGACATTAAATAATCTATGTGGAAAAATCAATTTTTTCCATCTCCTTTTCTAATATGCCAAAAAACTGCGCAACATTTTCAGCGTTAAACCTTTTAATACCTCTTTTAAATTGCCGAAAACCACGACAAAAATTTTTATTCCAAAAAAACGGTCACTGAAAACAAATTTAACTACTTCTTCATTTTATTTGTATGAAAATACACATGAGTAAATCTTTTAATACAACATTTATATCGACTTATTTAAGTGTCAGGTCATTGAACGAGTTTCTGCCGCTACGAAAGAACGCTTTCCCGTATTAAAAAAGAAGCTCTAGCAGGAAGTAATGCTGACACTGATTTGTCCAGTGTCCAGTATCCATATGGATTAATTCGACAAAACTGTGCTTAGAAGGTGTAAAATAAATTATCACATATCCGAGTTGAGGAATGTACACCAAACCTTTGCAGATAGTTATGGATTCGCAGGAAGTCGCGAATATCTGCGGAAACAAATACATTCTTTGGGTTTTCGTTGGGCCAACATAAAAACCAACAGAAGTTTGTTAATGGAACGTCACGAAATCAGACATTGACGCCTACCATATTTAAGAAACATGAAAAAGTGCAGAGAGAACAGAACAAACCTATCATTTATATAGGTGAAATATACATTCAATCATGTCACACGTACCTTAAAGGATGGAGCGACAAGAGTAACGAAGGATTGAGAAAACCCGTTTCAAAAGGTAATAGGCTCATCATTGTACATACAGGAAGTGAAAATGGTTTTGTATCTAACGCTAGTATTATGTGGAACTCCCAGTCAAAAACAGGAGATTATCATAATGAAATGACGTACGAAAATTATGAGAAGTGGGTACAAGAAAAACTCATTACAAACCTACCAAAAAACGCTATTGTGGTAATTGATACTGCCCCATATCACAATGTTCTAAATGAAGATTTACCTACGACTGCTTGGACTAAACAACAATTTAAAAACTGGCTTTCTGAAAGAAACATATATTACAGTGAACAAATGTTACAACCCCAATAAAAACTTATAAAATTGATGAATTGTTTATTCGACATGGATTGCAAGTTTCGAGGCTACTCCCTTATCACCCGGACTTAAATCGGATCGAAAGTGTTTGGGCGGCACTTAAAGAATATGTGGCCAAACGAAATGTTACCTTCAATTTTACAAAGGTTAAATAATTCTGTAATGAATTTTTTCACACATTTTCTGCAAATGATTGGAAATTTAGACGTGACCATGTTAAAAAGATTGAAGATGCATTTATGAACAATGAACCACTTTTAGATACTGTTGTAGATAATATTATCATTAATTTGGCCGAAAACGGAGATGGCGAGGATGATAAAGTTGATATAGAAAGTGATTTTGAAAAATTATTTGTAGATGCACATCATTATTTTACTGTTGATGATCCCTGTACATCTAAAGCATATTTTTCATTATAGTGTTTGTTTGTAGGTGGTATGACTGAATACATTGAACGCAACAAATGTAAAAATGTAAATAGGTGTTATAAAATTGTAGATATTAGAGACGAATTTCACTAGAGTAATATAATATTTGTAGCACATCTGTACATAGTTTTAAATAAACAATAATTGACGGCACCCAGAACCAAGATTTTTTTGTTTGCCAGTCCTAACTCTGTAAAAAGTGTGAAGGGATGTTCTAATTTCAAAGTAAATATTTGCAAAAAACCCAAAATTTACATACGAAAGTAGAAATATCTACCACAAAAAAGCTTGAATATTTTATTTATATTATTAGTATACTTATTAGACCATCTCTAAAGGCGATTTCTCCAATTTGTTTTTCACATTTTATGAATAAGCACGAATTTCTATATTATGATCTACTACATATTATTAAGAATAGCAATTATAGAAAGCTTAACAGCTGCTCTGACATTTGATGTTTCGATGAGTTAGTTTAAGCATATGTCGCTAGATGGAGACTCTTACTAAGGGAGAAAAAACGGTATCTCATAATAGGCTGCTATCTCATATTTGGTCCATTTCCTCTATTCTTCCCCATCTCTCTCCCCTCTTATTTTGTCCTACGATAGTATTTTTATCTTTTCATATTTCTCCTATTCCGTCATATGAAATAAAAATGTCATACTTATACCATATATAATAATAATAATGATAATAATAATAATAATAATAATAATAATAATAATAATAATAATAATAATAATAATAATAATGCCACACCTAAATCACCTCTCAGAACAACGAATAGCTGATCAACGTAGAGCTATCATGAGAAATAACCTAATACCTCTACCTGCAATCGAACAAATAAGGGCAGAGGTGGAGAGGGAGATTAATCAACAGCCTATAAATGAAACCCCAGAGACTCAGGAACAAGAAAATAGAGGACCTGAAGCTGACCTACCACTATTAAGTCTTCGACCCTCAGTAATCAACCGTCAAACATTATGGGAAGAAAACTACCAACAACATCTTACTGAATTCAGAGGATCCGACCCTGCCAGCAGGCCGGCGCACTCTCTCTTAGGAATTGCTAATCAAATTCTGGAAAGTCAATTGGATGCAGATATGAACCTCGAGGAAATACATCTTCACGTGTATTGCGCAGCTTTAGCAACAATCAAAGCCAACGAACAAAAAATACTAAAAGCACCTAAGACACGTACGGCTCAAAAACCGAGATGGGAACAAAGACTTAGTACCAAAATCGAGAATTTGAGAAAAGAAATTGGTAGAATTCAACAAATAGCAAATGGGCAAAAATCCAAAAAGCTGCTAAATAAAATCCCGGTCCAGATTAAACAACAGCTGGAAGGAAAAACAACAAATTAAATAAAAACAATTATAGATGATACCTTAGATACCTGGAAACAAAAACTTGCAGTTGCTTCTAAAAGATTAAAAAGATATCAGAAGAGCTACCAACGCAAAATCCAAAACAACTTCTTTTCAAAAAATCAGAAGGGCTTCTATAGATCGTTTAACGAACAACCTGGTTCTAAAGGACAACCGCCAAAGAAGGAGGATTTACAGACATTTTGGGAAGGAATGTGGTCGAAGGAAATCGAACACCAGGAAAATACACCTTGGATCAAAACAGAAATTCAGAACAACAACCACCTACATATGGAAGAAATAATATTTACATTACAAGATCTAAAAAAGGTAATAAAAACTTGGCCAACTGGAAAGCACCAGGGAACGACGGTATCCAAAACTTCTGGTACAAAAAACTTACGGCTACCCATCATCACCTGACCAACCAATTTAATATCGCTCTAAGAAACCCTGACCAACTACCAGACTTCCTCACAAATGGTATAACTTATCTTCTTCCAAAATCTGATCAAACTCAAGATCCTTCTCAATATAGACCCATCACGTGCCTTCCTACAATGTACAAAATCTTCACTGCAGAACTATGTGATAAACTGTACGCATACCTAGAAACTAATGATATTCTAACTGAGGAGCAGAAAGGGTGCAAAAGAAAATATATGGGCTGCAAGGAACAAATAACAATCGATAATGTGATATTGGAACAAATCAGAAAGAAGAACAGAAATATATACATGGCTTATATAGACTATCGGAAAGCTTTCGACTCAGTGCCCCACAGTTGGTTAATAAAAACTTTGGAAATTTACAATATACACCCTGTGGTGGTTAGGTTTCTAAAAAGTACTATGAGTAATTGGAAAACAAAACTCAAAATTAACCTAAATCACACAGAACTAGAAACTGAATCTATCAGTATTGAAAGAGAAATCTTTCAAGGAGATACACTTTCCGCTCTATGGTTCTGCTTGTGTTTAAACCCAATATCACGTGGCCTAAACCACACAGGATATGGAGCAACTATTAAAGCGGATCGAAACTCAACAACCATAAGTCATCTATTCTTTATGGATGATCTGAAACTATATGCCGCGTGCAAAAAACACCTAGAATCCAACTTAAAACTCATGCACTAGTGGAGCACAGATGTCGGAATGTCGTTTGGTATGGAAAAATGCCAAACTGTATCGGTTGAAAAGGGAAAGCTGAAAGAAGGAGAACCTATAGAACTAGAGCCAGGCAAATATATTGAAGCCATGACAGACAAACCCTACAAGTACTTAGGAATCCTTCAGACACACAAGATAGAACATAGAGAAATAAAAGCCATATTAACCACCGAATTCGAAAAACGCCTTTACAACCTCTTAAAAAGTAAGCTAAATTCAAGAAACCTTACCACGGCCATAAATAGCTACGCCATATCCGCTCTTCAGTACTCCTTCGGAATAATTAAATGGACTCAAACGGACCTGGAAGCAGTAAACAGAAAGATTAGAACCGAGCTAACAAAACATAGAAAACACCATCCAAAAGCGTCCGTCGAAAGGGTAAATTTACCTAGAGAAAAAGGAGGTAGAGGAATAAAAGATGTTGTGGAAGCTTGCACTCAGCAAATTGCAGGCTTGAGGAGTTTTTTCCGCCACCAAAATAGTCAACTTCATAAAGCCATAGTGAAAACAGATACGGGTTATACACCTTTAAACCTAAGCATGGAAAACTTTACGCCCTTTAATACACGAAATGAGGAAGATAAAATTAGAAATTGGCGTTCAAAAGAATTGCACGGAAGATTCATTAATGATTTACAGAAAGACACGATAGATCAAGCTAAATCGGTTGAATGGCTTAAAACTGGAACGCTGTTCCCAGAAACTGAAGGTTTTATGGTTGGTATACAAGATCAGGTTATAAAAACGAGGAATTACCAAAAGTATATCTTGAAGGAAGAAATACCAACAGATAGGTGCAGAAAGTGCAACAGAAGTCAAGAAACGATTGAACACATTCTTTCTAGTTGCCAAAGCATAGCTGAAACTAAATATCTAGAACGACACAACAAAGTTGCCACAGTAGTATACCTAGAAGTACTGAAAAAACTTAACCTTGATCCACAAAACAACGAGCCATATTACAAATATAAGCCCCCTCCAGTTATCGAAAATCAGTATGTTAAGATCTACTGGGATAAAACTATCATGACGGACGTAACAGTACGACACAACAGGCCGGACATCACAGTCATTAATAAACAATCCAAGCAAGCTCTGCTTATTGACATATCGATCCCAAATAATTCTAACACAGAAAGCAAATACAATGAAAAACTAAGCAAATACGCCGAGCTAAGGACCGAAATAAAAGAATTGTGGAATCTTAAAGAAGTCAAGATCATTCCAGTTGTTTTATCCTGTATGGGGCTAATTCCCAAGAAACTAAGTACTTTCCTCAAAGACATTGATATTCCTGAGTCAACCTACCGATCAATGCAAAAATCTGTAATCCTGGATGCGACAAACATTGTTAGGTCATTTCTAGAATAGTGACACCCAACGAAAGTCTTGCTGTTGAGGCCGACTGTCGTTGAAACACGCCGGGTGTAAATCCGGTGACACAAAAAGGAAAATAAAAATAATAAAAATAATAATAATAATAATAATAATAATAATAATAATAATAAGAATTCCTTACGCAAATAATGAACACCTGGAGAACTAAAATACAATTAAATACTGGATCCCAATACATCCAAACAGACGAACTCCATATTAGACGTGGCATTTTCCAGGGAGATTCACTCAGCGCGCTGTGGTTTTGCCTCTGTCTTAACTCACTCCCAAACCTACTTAATAATACATAGTTTGGCTTCAATATCAAGCACAAAAAAGAAACCCAACATCAAATAAACCACTTGTTATATATGGACAACATCAAACTCTTCGCAGCCACAGAAACACAGTTGTAGGGCCTTCTCAAAATCACAGAAACATTCACCTCAGACATCTGTATGGAGTTTGGAATGAGCAAATGCAAGGTACTCCAAGTAAATAGAGGTCAGTGGAAGGAACATCATGAGGTTCAAATCGGAAATGATAAAACATTAGACAGCATGCTTAGAAAGGAAACATACAAGTACCTAGGATTCCATCAAAGCACCAAAATCGACCACACGCACATGAAAACAGAGCTTATAAATGAATTCAAAACTAGACTCACCAAACTGATAAAAACGAAGTTAAACTCCAGGAACCTCACTAAGGCCATAAACACTTATGCCATATCAAACCTCACCTATTCATTCGGTATCATCAAGTGGTCCCAAACAGACCTAGAAATCATTAACATCCTCATGCGCTCCGAACTAACTAAATACAGAAAGCTACACCCAAACTCATGCAAAGAAAGGCTAACAATCAAAAGAAATAAAGGAGGAAGGGGAATTACAGACATAACATCACTACACACAAAGCAAATACAAAAACTTCGAGAATTCTTTCATACTAAACAGACCAGTTCACATATAGCGATAAGTAAGGCGGAGAATTATACACCCCTCAACCTATCCCAAACAAACCATCCGGCAGACACATACAATGATGCGCAACTACAACAAGAAAAAATGAATACTTGGTCAGAAAAAGTACTACATGGACAACACAGATACCGCATGAAACAAAATTTTATTGATAAAAAATCATCATACACATGGTTAGAAGATGGTCAGCTCTTTCCCGAAACAGAATCCCTACTTGCTATCCAAGACCAAGTCATTGCAACTAGGAATTATAAAAAACATATAATCAAGGACCCAGCTACTGTAGATGACCTATGCAGAAAATGCCACCTCCAGAAAGAAACAATCGAGCATATTACAAGTGGATGTAAAATCCTAGCTGGCTCAGAATACACAGCAAGACACAATGCAGCAGCAAAAGTAGTTCATCAAGCATTAGCTACAACGTATAAACTTGTAGAAAACACCGAGCCATACTACAAGTACACACCAGCTTCGATAATTGAAAACAAAGACTTTAAACTGTACTGGGATATTAATATTCAAACAGATGAAACATTACCTGCCAATAGACCAGATATCACTTTTCAGTTAAAGAAAGAAAAAATCACATACTTAATTGACATAGCTATTCCCAGTGATACAAACATCCAAACGAAATATGATGAAAAAGTCGCCAAATACATAGACCTGGCAATGGAAATGAAAAGGATTTGGAAGCAGGAAAGAGTAACTATTATCCCTATTATTATGTCAGTGACTGGCCTCACACCAAAAACATTCAAATCACACCTGAAACAGCTAGAACTCGACACAAACATACAAAGAAACTTTCAGAAGGCAGTCATTTTAAAAACTTGCCATATAGTCAGATCATTCCTCAATGCACAATAATAACAATAGATTTTGCACTGACTTGGCGTAGCCCGTCAGTGCAAAATAAAACCACAACTATGTGAGAAGAAAAGAATAATAATAATAATAATAATAATAATCGTCTTTATTAATATCCATAAACAAAATTATAAATTATAATATATTAGATGCAAGGCGAAGTTCAACCTTTACTGCGTAAAAAACGCTGTAAAACTTGCTCTTCCACGTAACCTTGTATACCCACTATACATACATAATATATAATATACCGCAACACAAGTTGTATAATATTACAGTACAGTACTTTGATGCGTAAGGCCATTAATTCATCTCACAATTCTGAACCCAATTAATTCTGATGATCAAACAAGTATTTCCGAATAGACTCTTTGAATTTTTTAAAATGCTGATATTTGATTTCCATTGGCAGCCCGTTATAAACAAAGCCAATCTGATATCTAAAAGACCGTCGAGAAATTTCCAATTTAAAGGGAGGTATAGTAATTACCCCTTTATTTCTAATATTAATGTTATGAACGTCGGTCCTGAAGGAGATTTTCCTATATAAGTAAGAAGGTTTCTGTGTCATATTTAGTTTATTATAAAGACACGCAGAATGTAACATTCGTCTATTATCCATATTCAACCACTGTATTACTTTTAACTTGTTAGAAATAGTACGTCGTTAACGTATGCCAAATATTAACCGAATGCAGCAGTTTTGCATTTTTTGAATTTTCTTTTTATATTGCACACTTAAGTATGGACCATATAGAATGTCAGAATAATTAAACAATGATAAAACTAATGAGTCACACAATGTCTTTTTTACTTGAAACGTTAAAAAATGTCGGACACCATAAATTGTTTTTAATGCTATGTATGCTTTCTGGAGGTTACTATTAATGTGCTTTTCAAATTTTAGATCGTCGTCAATTATTACTCCCAAGTTTTTAGTCATTATTAAATTCTCATTATTTATTTTCACATTAATATTATCGCGAACTTTCTGACGATTAGATTTAGACCCAAATAAAAGGATTTTTGACTTATTAGAGTTAATATTGAGTGAATGGTCTTTAGCCGCAGCCACAAAGGCGTCTAGGTCATGATTAATTACAGTACAAGCATCTACTACTGAATCAGGCGGAAAAGTATAATAGAGTTGCGTTTCGTCAGCATATAAATGCTTATTGCAATTATGAATATAGGTCGATAATTGAGATGTGTAAATTGTGAATAGAGTGGGACCCAATATTGACCCCTGTGGTACTCCTGACAGAAGTGGCAGCAACTGTGAAATTGACCCGTCAAGAGAGACACTCTGTTCTCTATCTCTTAAGTAATTATTCACTAATAAACGAGCATTTCCTGAAAAACCTATATAGTGTAAAATATTATCAAGCAAACCATAATCAATAGTATCAAATGCTCTGCTAAAATCTAGAAGGACAAGCACAGTACATTTACCATCATCAATAGCCTTGACAATATCATCAAGAATGTGAAGAAGAGCCGTTGTACAGCTGTGTCCCTTTCTGAAGCCGGATTGAATCGTCGGTAACAAAGAAATTTTTTCCAAATGTTCCTTAATTTGTGTTTCCATAGCTCTCTCGATTACTTTAGACAGAGTCGGTAATATACTTATTGGTCGAAGATCTTTAAATTTTTTAGGATTGTTAACTTTAGGTAGCACCCGCACAACGGCCTTCTTCCAAACTGAAGGAAAAACACTTTCAATAAGACAGAAGTTTACAATATGTGTGATGTAGGGTACAACATGTGGACAACAAAGTTTTATCATATTGATAGTTAGTTGGTCCGAACCTACCGCATTCGTTCCAATTCCGCAAATTGTTTGGTATACAAAAAAGTCATTAACTTGTGTAAAGCGAAAATCCGAGGCAACTAATCTACTATTCTATATCTACATAACGGAAGTTGACAAGAACGAGAGCATTTTAGACAGATATCCCTAATTAAAATGAAGCGAACGTGCTCACCAATTCTTCCCACCATACTCAAGGTAGGCACAATTATGTTAATTTGAAAATTTTTAAACAGGAGAAGATTCTTTCTCAAGGTCAACCTCTATTGTACTTGACATCTTGACTAAAGTTTTATATTTTCTCATTTTATGCCAAGTGGCAAAGACAAAAGGTTTGAATAAGCTATCCGATACTTATCAGAACGTGGTGAAACTATTCCCCAATGTTTGAATTTTAATTGCAACAATTGTATGAAACGACAATTTGTTGAAACCTCACTAGGAACCTTTTAAAAATAAACGAAACAAATAAAATCACCAGTCATTTCTGATCATATCGGAAGTTGAAGACTGTTCAAACGAAATACAGGTACAGTACATGTATTCATTGTGAGTGAAATTTCATTTCATTTTATTCATTAATTTCCAATAAACTGAGTGAAAAATAATATAATTATTCATCATAGATTTATTTATTCGCCTACGTTTCATCTCGTACGTTGGAGTTTATTTTATGAATCACATCTACCGACGAATTCAAATATCAATTTTTGAAATGGACATCTCGGTTAACCGCAAAGCATTAATAGAAAAACAGATGGATTTCTACTGCGTATTCAAATATCTTTCAATCTTTTATAGTGATGGGCAATTTATATTTTGGTTTTACTTAATTTAAAATTTTAATTAAAGCTAAAAATTATTATAATTCGGTTTTTATTACTATTTCGAAACAATTATTGTATGAAGTCGACGGAGAGACGCATTTCTAATTTAAAAAGTCTTTTATAAGAAACGTGTGTTTCGCGACGCCTCGGGGAAACAATAGTGTCAGGTATAGAAGTATGTAAAATTATGGGTATTCATACCCATTTTTATATTTTTAACAGTAATTTTTCATATTTAATCCAGATTATTCTTTACACTTTACGATCTCTGGTATTTCCATTATTTATGAACGATAATACGTTTATTTTGTCAGTTAATCCGTGTTGAAGGTATTACCTACTCATATCATCTCAAGGCATATTAGTCTACTTTTCGATTGTGCAATTACTTTTTTTGACGAAGTCGTCCATTTTTCAATAAAATTAGAAAACGCGGGCTCAAGGAAAAAACTCACTTTTTTTGGTAGTTTTTTTCTCCCTGCTCTTTATTTCTAACAGTTTAACACCTTAACTAGTGTAACGGGGGAATTCCCACCTTTCAATCGATGTATATAAGTCATACCTTTGATACCCCGGGAAAAAACCAGTATATCTAAGTGTACACGTTATAATTTATTACTTTCGTTCCTTTGTCGTTCGTCGCGTGTGTGCTCTACGTGGCGCTCGTGTCATCTGCTACAAACCATGCGGACACGCTTGTAGGCATAAGTGTGTTTGTTTTCTGTCATTATTTTGATAAATATTATTGTCAATTAAAGAAAGAAAAGTCATAAAAGTGAAGAATATTGAACAACTATTGACGTTTTTCGTTAAATTTAACTTTTATCACCAACCCAAAACATAGAAAGTGAAGATTCAAATTTTGTAAAATTGGAGCAAAAGGTGAGAATTTGTTCATGTTGTTTTTATTCAAGAACATGTGTTTACAAGCAACTATTCTAAGTGAAATCTTGGTCTGTTCTTTCCTGTTATAGAAAAATGGAGGTCAACTTTGCTACAGCAGTATGTTTCCTTTGTAAGGAACCCGTTTCTGAACAAACGTCTTTGCAAATGCACAAACATTGCAGGAGACGCTACATTATCAAAGGTAGAAATGGTAGCTTCCAGTGCAACAATTTTGACTCTGACGAGACCAAAACATTAGAACAATTGTGCAGCTCCAAGAAGAAAAAAAGAGCGCAGGAGTGATGGATTTGATTTTAGGGCCAATTGTGTGTTCTGTGGCAAATGTTTTCCTCCAAGAGCTTGGATGCACGACCCTTCGTTAGAGATAATATTTTATTTCTCTATGCTATTTCGGGAAGCGATACAACTTCGGCTTTTTTCGGGAACGGGAAAAGGTCAATAGTCTACAAATTAGAGGGAAAAGTAACGAAGAACAAAGAACTGGAAGCGGTCATTGAGAGTTTTAAAAACCAGAATCTTCCCCACGAGACCGTATTTCAGGACGGGCAAACTGTCATTGCGTCGATGTACAGTGATGATGATGGCCAAACCCTGACAAAGATTAGATACGAGATCCTCAAGCGATTCACCAAAGACAGAAACAGAAACCCAACTGCGCTCAAACTTTCAAGCTTGCCCCCACACCCGAATCTGCAAGGCAGCACCTTTATCGGGTATATTTTCAAGTCAAACAGTGGCTCGGAAACGAACTGTCACCAGAAAAATGGGGATGGAAACGTGCAGAGGATATACTCATGCCGGTCCAAACCATTAAAGAGCAGCACTTCCGGCAATCTTAAAGATGATATTTTGTCAATGTAAGAAAGAATGTAAGGGAACATGTTCATGCAAGAAAGCAGGGCTACCTTGCTCATCTATTTGTGGTTCGTGTGAGTCACGCCAGTGATTCTCTTGTACTTTTGTTAAGAATTTTCTATGTAATATTTTAGTCTATAATGTATTATTCTTGTATCATTATATTGGGCTCTCCCGTTGATAAATAAATGAATAAATGAGAAAAATATATTTTTCTATAATAAACGAAACATGAAGAACATTTATAACTCTTCATTCCAAAAACCTCAATCAGTCTGGTTGCAAAAAAATTTGCAAAAATTTGCGGAGAATCTGCAAGAAATTTTTGCTGAGTATTATGGGTAAATATTCTTCACTCTTGAGGCATTTTCAGTTTTCCTTACCAAAAACCTAATGAACTTCAGTATTTTGCCACATGTGCAAAGCTGATTGTTGCTAGATTCAGGTCAACTGGTGAGGTCCATCTTGCTGTAATCAATCTTTTCCTAATAAGTATATCTTGAGGCCTCGTCTGAGAGGAAAACAAGACCCTCGGAAACATAAATATCCATCAAAAGTGTCTGGTTACAGGGTTTCTCATTTATGGCACCGAGGATTTTCCCAATCTGTAAAATGTGGTGGCGCCATCTACAATTGGTTTCCACAATCCAAAACATTGACAATAATGGATTTCCAACACCCCCCCGCTCAAATTTTGTACAAAACTTGTATATTTTACAAGTCTCAAAATTTCTGGTTTTTCAACCCGATTTTTTTGCAGAAAATATTAATGTTGCGAAAAAAATCATGAGGATCATTTTTGTAGAAAATTAACTGAGCTTCAGTTTTTATTTGAACCGAAAATCTCTAACTGCCATATTTTAGGAGATATTGGCTGAAAACCTATTTTCTGGACTTTAGGGGCTATTTTCTCCGCCCTCGCACGCGTTTTCATGCAAAACTTTGTCTCATGTTTAATGAGGTACCAAATGCTACTTCCAACCGGAAGATGAAAATAGGGCGTCATTAATGTTAACTTTGCCTTTTTTTCCTCCTTCATTTACTGGACTATATTGTTGGTTCTAGGAATTATACAGAAAAACGTGGAATCAATGTTATAGTTACAGGCGCGTGTCAGGCGGCCCCGTACACCCGCATCGTGGCGGGGCCAGTACATTGGGGGCCCCTCAAAAGATTGTTAAACAAGCCGAAAATACAAATACGCACACAAGACATAAGACGGTATTAACTCGATATTTAATGGTTTAACATTTCTTTCTACTATCTATTAATCCTAACAAAAAATCTGCTCAAAATGGACAACGGAGTGTAAGGCATTCATATTTTTTGATAGTTTTTAAACTCAAAAATATCGTAAATCGTCTGCCTGTCGAGGCTAAATTAGGTTTATTTGTAAATTCGAAGAAAAGGGCAGAATGTGGTCCGTCAAGCTGCCCCCCCCCCGGTTAGATTCTTTTTACCAAAATGCTAGCACACATGAAGGGCACCTAGCACAACACTTTTTATAGCTAGCACACCAACAGCTCACAATAAAAATGCTTTTGAATTCAGGTGGCGCCAGGTTAACGCTAGCCAAGCCCCCCCCTACCCTCCTTCCCCCGGTTGGAATTTGTTCGCCAAAATGCTAGCACAGATATAGGACACCTAGCACAACCTAGCACACCATTTTTTATAGCTAGCACACCAACAGCTTACAATAAAAATGCTTTTGAATTCGGGTGTGGCCAGGTTAACGCTAGACCCCCCCACGCACTCGCTGCTACGCGGCTTCGTGCGTAACTTTTCCGTTCGTGCGTAAAATGCTTCTTACAACACACGTTACGTAATATACTATTATATGTAATATTTTCTGCAACAAAATGAACAGAACAATGTTTGCCAAAACCCACTTTTATTCTTTATTATTTTCTTATCTTCATTAAGAGTCTGTATAACCTACTCAAAGATGTTAGATGGAGTATACTGTCATCTTTGCTGGCTGTTTGCTGATAGAAATTTAGAAGTAGTACTTATTCCAATCCTGCTTGGACCACAGCAACTTTGAATGATCAGATCAGATTTAGATGAAAATAAACTCGAGCCGACTTTTCAAAGGGTGTTTTTTCAAATATTATCAAACTTATAGCTAGGTATGACTCAGTTCTTGAGTTACATATTAATAAGATAGGAGAAGGAAATAATCATTACTTGAGTGAAACTTACATCCCAGATTCCAATTTATTACGCTCAATTTTGATTCGATACTGCAATCCATCGTTGAAGACGATCTAACAGTCAATTTTTTTCAATCATCGTTGATACGACACAAAAAGATCAACTTTATTGTATTCCGACATATTAACTTATAAGAGAATAAATGTCTGATTCAAAAATCATTTTTTGAGGTTATTGAAAATGTTTGTAACTATAAATTCCGCTTACGTGTTCAAAGGAATGTTTCATTCTCCACATACAATAACATAGCATCCCTTGTAGATCCATTTATATTGATACGAATCATGCAATGTACGTTCGGTGTCATGAAATGTTTTAGTCGAAGCATTTTTATGAGAAATGCTAAAATCCATCGCCGACAAGAATTAGAGAAATACGAAATAACAAATGGCAATTGCTTTAAGAAATCCAACCAACGTGATGGCTGAATGTCGTGTCAGGGTTGAGTTAGGGCGATACAAAACCGGAAACCGTGACTGTGGTTCCTTTTTCCTGCCGCAAGGGTGCGGGAATGCACTATAAAGCAGTTTTATATGGACACGATGCGGTATTTTCGCGATATTTGCGTTAAATGAAGTGCAAAAGAAAACATTTATAGTATGGAAATTTACAGTTTTGACCCTTACTCTGTGGAATTTACTGATATTACTTTTTTAAAACGACAATAACGTTTTCTAAATAATTCCAATGGAATTATTTAGAAACCGTTAGTTTCATTTTTAAAAAGTAATTTATAGTAATGTTTATGTAAACAT